>JAMPIT010000258.1:5009166-6372500 GCA_026261815.1 Monarcha castaneiventris obscurior
TTTTACCTTATTGCATTGTCAGTCAGACGAATCCTTATGTTTCATAGGTCCTGGACAGAATCAAAGGGTCAGTGTTCCCAGTACCAGGGAAGAACTTTGTAAGGCTGTACATCCGCAGCAATCCCGACCTTTATGGTAGGTATGAGGTGTGAGAAGTTATTTTCTGTGCTATATATTTCGAGTTTATATTTCTTTTTACTTTCCATCCTTAAAAAGAAGGAGAGCAGAGGAGGTGCTATTGATTTTGTTTCCTTTTAAGGTCCCTTTTGGATATGTGCCACACTCGTGTTCACCATTGCTGTTAGTGGCAATCTCTCGAATTTCTTCATCCATCTGGGCAAACCAACGTACCACTACGTGCCTGAGTTCAGAAAAGGTTTGTAAGTAGGCATTTGTGGGGGTTTTGGTTGGGTTTTTTGTTGTGTGGTTTGGTTTGGTTTTTTTTTAATGTGCAAATGAAGTAATATAAAACCAGGTCACAGCTCTGATATAGCAAAGTCTTTTGATTGCTGTCTTTAAATTTTTAAAGATGTGAAACAAGTCCTTAAGGTGGGCTGTGACTGGCAGAACCCTGTTTCTCCAGAGCATAAAGTACTTCCAGGGTTTTAGAAGATCAAGCAGGAGTAATTAGTTATTTTTTTGGCCTTATTGAATGTCTCCTTGTACAGAGAATGAAAGCCCAGCACTGGCCACCGTGGTGCTTTGGTGGGTGCTTTCCTGGATCCGTGGCCTCCCAGGAACTTGCAGGCCTCAGGCAGACAATTACCAGATCAGATAATCACTCATATCACCTACCAAGGGCTGGAAGTTGTTACCTTCTGGCAAATGCAAAAATAAGCAAAAGATGTTCAACTGATCTGTTCCCCAAAGAACTCAGAGTGAGGAGCCAGTTTTTCTATATCTGTCTTTGTGTTATGAGGGAGACTGCTGTCCCTGCAAAGGAACACACCTTCTCTTTGTTTCCAAAATCCTTAATGTACTGGGAAGAACGTTGCCACTTGGGAATGCAGTCACTTGAATAATTTCAGATTTGACACTAGCTGCTAGTAGCTGAATTTCTATTTTTAACTAAGTTTTTCCTGCCTTTGTGGTTGTTCCTTTCCAACTGAAACTGACAGCATTTTGTACACAGGTGTAATAAAGAAAATGAAAATACCAAGAGATTTTTTTTCTGAAGTTTTGTACACAGGTGTAATAAAGAAAATGAAAATACCAAGAGATATTTTTCTGAAGTTTTAACTTTTAAACTAACTCGAAGTGCTGGCAGAGTAGTGAGTGTAAACTAGATATAAATGCTAAGTTCTCAGTTTATTAATAATTCAAACTTCATCTGTTGGAAGTATCTTCACAGGTAGCTTTCTAGTTTTCATGCTGAATGCTTTTACACCTTTGATTCTGACAGGATTGAGAGTAGAACATTAAATCTTTCATTGTGTTTCCAGTGTCCATAGCAGCTACAACGATTTATGCGTACGCTTGGCTTGTTCCCCTTGCTCTCTGGGGATTCCTGATGTGGAGGAACAGTAAAGTCATGAACATTGTCTCCTACTCATTCCTGGAGATAGTGTGTGTATATGGCTACTCCCTCTTCATTTACATTCCCACAGCGGTACGTATGGCTAAGGAGTGCCCCTCTCACATGTCCTGCTTGAGAAGATTTGCTCTTTCTTAAAGTATTGTTGGTATTTGTTGAAATTTCAGAGACTGGGAGAATCTTTTGCTCTTTTTCATGAAGCATGTCTAGTGTAAAGGTGTCTGTGAGTGCTGGAAAAGCCCAGGACAGGTCATTTCCCCAGAGGCAGTGATGCCTTAGGTTTTAACTTTTACATTTTTCAAAACCTGTACTGCTTAGAGTGTAACTCTGCAGTCCTTGTAGCCTGTAATTTCTGTTCTCTCGTGCTGGGCAGACATAACAAAGCCTCTCCAGGCTTTGCCCTCAAGGACAGCCAGGCTGTTCTAGGCCCAAAATGTGTAACCCAAAGCCTCTAAGGGGGGAGCAAGCTGAGGGGAGTTACATCATTGAACTGGGGCTTTAATTGGAGAATTAACTGTGGCATGCAAATGAACCAAACCTATAAAGGTGTGAAGAACTCGTGACCTGGGGTCCATCTTGGGGTCCATTTTTGGAGGCAGCCTCTGGCTCCCCAGGGTTGTACCTTGAAGACCCTTCAAATAAACACCTGTCTTTTTTCCCTTACTCTTGTCTAGTCTCTGTTTCTAGGTGGCTGGAGAAGGCATCAGCAGCAAACCCAAGCGGGGTGCTGCTGGTGAGCCCAGAAGACAGCCTCAGGAATTGGGATGTGTGTGTCTCCAGGGAGCAGATATCTATGCAGGGTGGCAATGTTGATGGCTCCAAGGACAAGTTTCCCTGGTGGGGGCCCTCCTCTGGCTGGGGACAGGCCTTGGAGGGAGTGGCATAACTTGGGATTCACTCTTGTTGTGTCTGGGAGTCAAGCTCTTTCCTGCAGTAACAGAGATGGGTCAGATAAAGGCACGAGTTAATTTGTGCACAGATCAGCTGGAAGTGATGCCGTGTCACAGAGCACAGAGCCTGTCTGACAGCCCTTTCCCTGCCTTTTGCAGATTCTGTGGATCATCCCACAGAAGGTGGTGCGCTGGGTGCTGGTGGTGTTCTCGCTGTGCCTCTCGGGCTCTGTGCTGGTGATGACCTTCTGGCCCGCGGTCCGAGACGACAACCGCAGGATCGCCGTGGCCACCGTGGCCACCATCCTGCTGCTTCACGCCCTGCTGGCTGTTGGCTGTTTGGTGGGACACTGCCATTCCTTTTTCCCTGATATCCTGTTTCCTAGGACAGGTGGCATGTTATGGGATCTGTTATTGGCTGGTCACTGGAAAACCGCTGATGTAAAAATTCCGGTTATTTTAAACGTAGCAAAAAAAAAAGGATGCCAATGTGACCCTGACAGTGCTGGTAATAAATTCAGTAATCAATTATGGAATCATAGAACATCTCCCAAGTTGGAGGGGACCCATCATGATCATCGAGTCCAACTCCCACAGAACACTCTTGAATTTACCTGGAATTCATCACAGCATCAGCAAAGCATTAATCTTTATAGTATCCAGTGGCAGTTTATTCCAATGAGTACTATGCTTAGTCTTTTAGAAGGATTAAATGTTCAATATAAATGTGCTTATGAGTTTTGGCAGGTTTATGTTTTCATACACAGTAAATGTTACAAAACAGAAGACCCTGATGCCGCTGAAATACACAATGAACACTTAAATAAATTGTTTCCTTATTGCAGTGGGTATTGTAGAAGGGTATCAGCCAGGCCTCAGCTTCCACAGCTTCCAGGGTAGACAGATTTGGTTTCCCAAAGCTCAGTGTGCAGGGAGGCAACAGCAAAACACAACTGTCCTTGGATCTGCAATCCAGCCCTTTCCACTACAGATCTTTTTTTCAAAGGCCTTGGCTGCTAACAGTTAAATTTAAAAATACAGTTCAGAGCACCATTTAAATTGGCTGTTTCTAATCTGATAAGAACAGAAAAAGATTCAAATTTGCCATTTCAGTGCTGTGTTTGTACCTGTGTTTGGTGGGTGTGGAAGGAAGGAGCTGGGATGAGGCAGCACTGTATATTTCTCTCTAAATAGGTTTTTTTTCTGCTCTGATAATGTAGGCATACTTTTTTGATGCCCCTGAACTGGATATTCCTGCACCTATTATCCCTGCTCACAATGGAACCACAGTAATAACAAAGAGTCACTAAATAAGGTAAGAACCCAATCTAAATTTTTTTTCTGCAGTTGTCACAGACATCTTGAAACTTTCCTCCATCACTATGGTTGAATGGAAAGGGGTTTAATAGATTAATTTTTCTAAATGGGGTCTATGTATAAATAACATTTATTAACTTTGTTTCAGTTGTAAGTACAGATGAAAAGACTCTGAGGAGCAAAGATACGTTACCTTTCTTTTCTTTGAGGTTTACTCTTGGTGAAGAGACTCACAGTTAAATAAATAATACACTCAGCCCTGTACAAAAACCCAAAAGCATTTCTTTGAATTTATTCTGCACAAGTGAAACTTCAGCAATAAACTGTTACACTGCAGTTTTTCTTCCCTTTTAATATAAAAAGCAGATTGGAGTTTTCCCCTTGCTGTTGGAGGCCGTGTTTCAGAGCAGCAGCTGTGTGTGGGGACATCCATGTAGGCTCTGGGCAGGGCTGACTCAGAGCCTGAGCCATCCATCCCTCTGGACTGCATTCCTTCTATGGGATAGCTTGAGGATTTGCTTCCTGATATCCGGGACTGCTGCCAGCAGCAGATGACATTTGAATTCTGTTGGATAATTCTGTGGGGCAGGTCCAGAAGCAGGCTAATAGACATGTAAAGGTGTTGGGGTTTAAGGCCAGGCCACTCCAAGTACACCAGCCACAAGTGTGTTTGTGAAAATCAGGGTATTTACTGAATAGAAGCTATATTCGATTTAAAATAAACAAATAATATAAAATAATGTAAAATATAGCCTAATGTGCCTAGTAAAAGGCACGTAAAAAATGACACAATCCAGTCATCCAGGTCAACTTTAGTGGTGTTTCCTTCTGCAAAGTCACTTTTTTATTCTAGATACCTAATAAGAATCAGTATGACTGTAATGAATTTGTGTTGAGACCTAAGTATGTGTGCTATTGTGTCCTCTGGTGAGGAGCTGAAATATTCACGGGAGTTTTTTGTCTCTTTCAGATGACAGCACCACTTTTCCCCATCTATACAGTAGTTTTATTTTAGATGATTTTTTCACTGAAGATCACGGAAGCTTCAAGGATGGGGGATGTGTTTTCCAGCAGGACAGACAGTGATGTCCCATGGACATCTCCGTGCTTACTGGATACTGACTGGTTCCATGAGGAGAGTGAACCATTGATGCCAGTCCAGAACAGAAGGGTTTTTTGGTTTGGTTGGGATTTTTTTTAATGTTTTGTTTTTTGGGGAGGATTTGTTTTGGTTGTTTCTTTAATCCAGTCTATGCTCACCACACTATTTTGCCTCTGAATAAAGCGTTCTGAAGGCGACGTGCAATGCGTATTTTGTGCACAAAGCATCTTAACGCTCTAAAGCTTTGGGAGAGGGTTTGGTCCAAGGCATGGTGCAGTTGTGACAGGACTGAACTCCTGTGAGGTGGGCCCGCGCCGCCAGCGAGGCTTTCAAAGTGTTAATAAACGGACTTAATGTAGACTAATGTGTAAATTTATTTCCTCGGCGCTCCGGGCCGCGCTCTGTGCCGTTAGACACAGAGGAGGCATCGGGCCCCCTCAGGCGGCCATGGCCGCGCGGGGCACGCCGGGACTTGTAGTTCCCGCTGCCCGTGGCGTCAGTCGCGCACTCCCGGAGGGGCGGGGACAGCGGGCGTGCGCGCCTTCCCATTGGCTGCCGCCCGCGCGCGCGGCGGAAGTGTCGCGGGGCCGGCACGTGGGGCCGTTGGGCGGCGGCTTTGAACGGGCCGGGCCGCGGCCATGGAGGCGGCGGCGGCGGCGGGAGGAGGAGGAGGGCAGCGGGCGCTGCTCCGGCAGGTCGGTCCTGGGGCTGCGCTCCCTCAGGCGCTGGGCTGGCGGGTGGCGGCGCATCTCCCCCAGTCCCGGTTCCATCACGCTGTCTCCCCGCTGATGCTGGACTGGCGGATGGTGTCGGTCCCCGCCCCCTCACGCTGTCTCCCCGCAGGTTCTGGGGTGATGAGCCCCGGTCCCCTCACCCTGTGCACCCCTCAGGCGCTGGGCTGGCGGGTCCCGGTCCCCTCACGCTGTGTCCCCGCAGGTCCTGGGCTGGCGAGTGGCCGCCGCCGTCACCTGGTCCGTGCTGCTGCTGCCCCTCTGCACCGCGGCCTTCATCGTCCTCAGCGGCCTTGACCTGTTCCACCCGGTGCGCTGGATCTCGAGTAGGTGCCCGGCCGTGTTTTCCTGGTTCTGCCCTCACGTGTTTGTGTTTTTGGGTTTTTTCTCTATTCAGTTGTTTTGGTCTCAGTTCCAGATAACGGGAACTGACGGCGGCATCGTGTTACATTAGTGTTTTGAATGGTCTTTGGCCTTGGAAATGTTTCTGTGTTACAATTACAGCAGCCCCAGTGCATCCTAGGTAGGAGTACGTGTTGCAAGTTCATGTGAGTATATCCCTTACAGAAAAAAAAAGAAACCAGGTTAAGTGCTTTCGTTACGTGTTCTGAGTACTTGGACACCTTCCCCTTCCACCCTGTGCAGCTGCTGTTTCCACAAACAGCTGCAGTTTTCTCTATGGTGCACTGAATCCTAAGAGAAACTCCTAAAGCAGCCACTCTGCATGGTGAGAATAACTTTCCCTGAGTGCCTACAACCAAAACTGAGAGATGTTTAGCTGGAAGCTCGATGCCTGTGACCATTGAACTGCTTCAGGCAGAGAGAATTGACTTCCTTCCTCCTTTGAAAATAGAAAAGCCCAAGAGAACCACTCTGTAAGAAATTTCTTCCCTTTTTAGTGTGGCTGGATGGCTGCAGCTTTTCTTAAATGAAGGGAAATGTGATATTTGAGACATAGTTTAATTCACTTTGAAAAAAAAATTTAAACTTCTGAGTGTTCACTTATAAGAAAATTGGTTATAAGGGTGTAAAATAGTTTCTATGAAGTTTCAATATGCTTTTGTGTAGCTGGGCAGACCTCATGTGGGATTAGAGTCGATTGACCATTACTCCTCTATAAGCACTTAGAGGATTATTATTAATTGCTTAGGTGCTCTTTTCTGTTACTTAATGTGTCACTGCTGTGTTACTGCAATTTTCTGAACTATACTTTTTTTTTTTTTTAGATTCTTTCAATGATTTATATACTTCCTATGTCATCTTTTGTATCTTCCTGATGTCTGTGGTGATAATAGTAATAAGCATCTTCAACGTTGAATTTTATGCAGGTGGGTTGTGTAAACTGTTGAATTGTCTTTGATACCTGAATTAAATAAGAGGATAATTTATAATTTAGTGATTGATCCTGACTGTGAAAAATTCTTTGGTGACAATGATGGGTTTTTCTCTCTCCCTCTTTTTTTTTTCTTGATAAAAGTTTTTTTTAGTAGTAAGTGAAAATGAATTTTCTGCTTTTATTTACAGTTGTGCCATCGATACCATGCTCTCGATTAGCACTGATAGGAAAAATTATTCACCCTCATCAAGTCATCCATTCCTTTGTTCATGCTATCATGGGAATGCTGGTTGCTTGGTGTGCTACAGTCATGACAAAAGGCAGGTTCCAGTTTCTTGCTGTGTCCTGCACGCCTTCAGAAAGGTAATTAGTGTGTGTCAAAGATAAACAAAGAACTTTTATTGTAAAAAGTATTTACTGATCGTTTCTTTCAAAAGGAATCCCTAGAATTTGGGTTTTCTCAAAAATCAGCAATTGTATGTTGGTTTTCTTTATTAAAGGACAAAAAATACCCCCTTTTGTAAATGTTACAATGCACAGAGAAATAACTGGACCAGAAAAACTAAATCACCAGGATTCTTAATGGAAAGTTGATGAGGAGTGGGTTGTCACTTGAACCAAGTCTTGGTCTGGTGGTTAATGGGACATATTTCATGCATAAATCACAAAAACAGGTGGTGGGATTCCTACTTTGGCAAAAACTTACTGAGATACCATCAGATGTACTGATGAGGAAAGTAAAATCAAACTTCTGAGTGGAGTTTCCTAAGGCTTGCACAGCTTTTTGTTTTGAGCTCAGAATTGATTCTAAGTTTTCTATTTTAGCCTAGAAGATGCTGTTCCTCAGATGTGCCTAAACGAGTATCACCTCTTCTTTCTCCTTTCTGGAGCTTTCTTGGGATACAGTTACAGCCTTTTCTATCTTATTAACAACATGAATTATTTACCATTTCCAATCATACAGGTAAGAGGTTTAAGCACCTTTGTAGAAAGACACATATAAGTGAAGAGTGATCCAAAAAGCCTGGATAATTGATGAGGATGGCAGTAGGAGCTGCTTTCACTGATAGATGAAGTGTACACACAGCTTTAAATGCCAGCAGGGTTCATCCTCCTCCTTCCTGTTAAGCTCCTTTTAAATGAACACAGAAATTGGGATGCTGTGACTCTTTAACATTTAGACCACACTACTCTGATGCATGTTCAAAGCTGGCTGAGGTTGCAGGTGAGCTACAGGACAGAGACAATGTGCACAAACTGGGTGTCAGTTCCTGGAACTGACAACGAGGGTCACCTAAAAGCTGAAAATCTTGACAGTTAAAAAAACCAAAAAAAGCAGCATATTATCAGTTATATCTGAGTTCCAACTGTACCAGCTCAGTTCAAGTCTAAATATTGCACATTAAATCTTGCTTAGAGCTCAACATCCAAAGGCTTTTTGTGTGTAGCACTATGGAAACTGAAATTCCATTAATTCCTCTGGAGGAGTCCTGCAGAAATCTGTACCAGTGTGAAACATCATCTTAAAAATATTTCTGTTGCTGCAGCCTCACAGCAGCAATTAATTTTGCCCAATTCCCAGACTGACACAAATTTGGCAAGAGTTGTCTTTAAACAGGGTTGGTTGTATTAGTGAAAAACATGTTTGCTGCATTATGCTGACCATTCAGTTCATCAGCAAACCAAGCTGCATTTTGTAGCTGAAATATTTTAAAAAAACCTATTTCAATATTGTTAATTCTCCTTTTTTGGTTTTTTTTTTTTTTTTTCCCTAATGCAACTTAGTCAAATAAAAAAATCACTTTGGTTGCATTTGCATAGTTTCATTTTCATAGTTTCATGTGTCAGCTGGGTTGCTTTTGTCATTTGGAAACATAGTTTATTTATTTGGAGGAAAGCATCAGTATTATGTTGGTTTCACTGCCTGGAGGATTCCTGACTGCGGAACTCAGGCCTGTCTAAATTTTCCCTGTATTTTAATTGAACATTTAGAATCTAAATGAAATCTAGTGGATTAAAGATGCCTTTTTTTCCTTTATTTTGCATTAGACAGAGCTACTCTTTTTTGTTCTCTTATGTATTGAGTCAATCTACCCCATCTTCAATTTTCACTGCCACAAGTAGGAAAAAGGATAAGAACTAGACATGAGTATAAAATGCAGGAAAGACTGGGAGCATAAATAATAAATGTAACACCTGTAATTACCTTAAATTAAGTTTTTAATTGACCTAGGCTACAGGCTTTTGAGTACCTTGGTTTTTTTTTTTTTTGTTGCATTATTTTTATTAACTGTTTCATTGATTTGTTCTGAATGTGGAATACTAAACTGTTTCTTCTGTTTGGTTTTAGCAATACAAGTATTTACGTTTCAGAAGATCTTTGCCTCTCCTGATAAAACACAGTTGTGTGGAATCACTGTATTTTGTTAGAAACTTCTGTGTCACATACTACTTTTTTGGTAAGGGTTCCTGAAATTCTCTCCCTTTCATTTGTAATTCCTGTATTTTGAAAACTTTGATCAGTCAGGCTTTGGACTGTTCTTCCACTGCCTGGTAGTGGAAATGTAGTGTCCCAGAGCTGAACCTGACACATCAGCAGTGGGCAGGACTTCAGTGTGTGTAATGTTGCTCTATCTTCCCTATTTTCTCTTTCTATATTCCCTACCTTTCCCTTTTTTAGGCAAAGATTAGCACTTTGGCTTTATTCTCAAGTGCCCTGTATATTATTTGGAGGGAGCTTGGAGAACAAAGGTAGGATGGCTCCCTCCCATAAGAAAATAGAGTTTGGTCTGTGGTACAAAAAAAAAATCTCTGCTGTGAAGATAATTGCACTAGACTTTCTAAAAATCAGGAATTCTTTGTTAGGGTTGTAATTATCTTCCTAAACGATGTCAAAATATGCAAGAATTATTATCCCTTTATTTACATCAGGGGATAAATTGAAAGTATAGTGGTTCTATATCAGATTCCATTAAGTCTTTAAAAGCACTTTGCTGCTGCCTGGGCTGTAGTGAAAATTAATATTAAATTAGTATTAACCCTCTTTTGTTAGTGAGGAAACACAATTAACTCGCTGCTGAGAAGCAGCAATAAAAGAGAAGGTCTGCATCTCTCAGTGCATAGATGCTGGCCTGAAGCCTTTTTTCATTCTCTTTTTTTTACTTCTTAAAAACAAAATAACCCCAAAGGCAGATTGTTTTCTGGTCCATGTGAGTTAGAAGACCAGTCTCTTGTCTCTGCATGAATCCTACTTTTTGTCTTCTTTTTGTCCTGCTGTGTGTTTTGTAGTGCTGTATTTGTTTCAGAGTTTCTTTTTGACTCCCTAGGTTATATCCCAAAGGTATGGATATGTACCACGATGGATCTTCATACAGACAGGTAGGCAGCACACTGTGCTGGAAACTTGGAATATAGTGGCTGGCAGCTGCCTTTGCTGAGGAAGTCCAGCTTGGTAGCAAGGCTCAGGTCTTTGCCTCCCCACACAGAACATGGGGAGCTTTGGCCACTTCTGAAATGAATCCTAAAGGAACCAGCATCCCCTTGCAGGGACCATCTTGTCATTAAGATAGTAATTAGGAAATCCCTTTTTTTTTTTCTGTAAGTCTCTAAAATATTAGAAAGGCTAATTCCTCCAAATGGCATCTATGAGTTTTATTTGCTTTTCTGTGGTGCTTTTTGGGGGAGAAGGGGGTACATCTTTATTTTTATACGGGTGCTGTTTGTTTTAAAATAGGGAAGCTGAAGTCTTAATATCTTAATTGACTAAAACTGTAGTCATTATTACTTATTTTGTGTTTTCTTTTCCTTAATTTCATTAATGTTTCTTAATTTTATTTCCTCAGTTACTGAAAAGTCAAAGAGCTGGTATCTTAAACACACTAAAACTTTTTCTTATTAAAAAAAAAAAAGAGCAGCTTTATTCCTGCAGTTGTTGCTACTTTAACAGCTTGCTGCAGGCATCTTCCTTAATAAAAATACTAAAATACTTATATGCTCTTGGTTATTTTATCTGCAGTAAATTACATCCTCTTGACACTCTGAGTGGCTTGCTGGATCTCTCCTTGTTTTACCATACCTGGCTGAGTGGTGTGTTTCTTCTGATGACCTGGTACATTGCCTGGCTGCTCTTCAAAATCTATGCCACAGAGGTCAGTACTTGTGACAGTGCTCAAGTCAGAACATCAGCGTGGCACAGATAATTCTTTCATTTCAAAAGGAGTTCTACTAGGAAATAACTCATTGTGAGTTCTTGAATTTTCACAGCATGCACTACAGATAGTAACGGATAATGAGTTATCAAGAGAGGCCTGGCATTAACTGCCTTTCCCTTTCTTCTCATAGCAAGACCTGTGCTCCTTACAAAATTAATATTTTGTTACTCCCACCTCCTCCTCTTACTCCTCTGCTTCTGTTTCCAGATATTTCCTTGTAAGAATAGAGAGGAAAAAAATTGTTCATCTGACTTGATTTTTATTTTTTAAAACCAAAACACTACGAGACTCTTGATAAAAGAGAAGAAAAGTGAGATTTAAATCCTGGGTCAGTGTATTGGTGCAAAGCACTCATGGAATGAAATGGCAAATCCAGTGCTGTTGAGGTGTTTAATTAGCTTTAATTAGAAAGGTGTAGTTGTTGTGACTATGTGGAGAAAAGATCAACAATGAGTCAAGCATGATAACAGCTCTGAGGTGTGAGCAACCTGTCTCAAAGGATAATAACAAGCACCAGTGAACAGTGTCAACATCTATAATTACATTATTGCTTATAAAACGTGGAAGACAAAAGAAACATCCATCTGTGAAAGTATAAAATGGACTTTTGCCTTTTGGCTGATGAAAAATATTTGTTTATCCACATGATTTTTTTTTTCTTGATGAACTAAAAAACATCTAAAGTTGCTTTTAAATATTTGCATAGTGTTAGCTGAAAAATCAGGAAAGAAATTGTAAAATTAGCCCACATGAAGTTCATTTAGTAACACCTTGAAAGCAATTGCTACCTCGGATTTCAGTGTTGCAGTTGGAAACAGAGGAAAATAAAGCTCTGATGTGTAAAACAAGTGCAGTAACACAAAACTAACAGGTAATCTGTGCCCAAATTGAACTGTGTGAAATTGCATTAAAACGATGGGATGCTTGATACAATCCAAGCACTGCTATTTATGTTTTAAATGTTGTAGCCACAGAAATTCTATTAAAACACAGGATATGAATATCATGATGATAAAAATAAGAATTCTTCTGTTTATCAGTGGTACAGCACAAAAGAAGAATTTCAAAAATATTTTTTTATTTGCTAAAAGAACCCTCAGTTCTTCACTAGAGTTGTTACCCAAGTGTAAAGACAGGCACTGCAGTTTAGGTTTCAGTCTTGTTTTGGAATATGGTGTTACTAGTTTTTCCCAGATATGTGGTTAGAGGAATTTCTTACATAAAGATGTGATGCCCCAGCCACAAATTATATGAGCGCATTTATTTGAAGATAAAAATATCTGAATTTTCTAAGATTTCTCCATTTTAAACGAAAGGAGTAAACTCTTTTTGTTTCCGTGTTAGAAATTCCAGGCCAGTTTACTGGTCTTTCATAAGATTTTCTTGTGCTTTCCTCTGTATAACACAACTTTTGATGTTTGTATTTAGAGTCATCATTTTCCCATTCAGCCAACATTTGCTCAGGAGACAGACCAGTGCCTGCCTAAAATCTTAAACAGCAATCCTCCCCTCCTTATAAAGGTAATTGAACTCCTACCTCTTCCCTGATAGGTGTGTACTAAAAAGATGTTTTTCAGAGCATTCAGTCACATCTTACAGGTTCCAGTTCTGTTCACTGAGGTGTTCCTTGAAAAGCTGCCTCAGAGCATTCACAGCCTGTTACACTTAAAGATGAAAATTTGTTTAGTAGTGACATCTGCTGGTGCTTACCACGGTTACTGTAAGATGAAGATTCATTTAGTCAGAGGTAAGATCTGAGTGCAACTGAAGTGTGATAGTGTGTAGTGATGCAAAAACAGCAGCTTAGTGGCATTCAGGTTTTTGTAACTCAACTTTGAGTTTCGTCACATAAGCAGGTGTTTTCTCAAACCTTTGTACTCTCAACATCTTGTCCCTGCTACATATATTTGAGCTCTTAACATGGGTGTTCTCTCTTGAAATTAAAAATATATCCATATTTACGTTGGAAGTTGGGTTTCTTTTTTTATAGAAGGCAATAGTAAAAAGCTACTTAAAACCTGTGAGTAAAGAAGAGGAATTTTGGTCTATGGTGGTCATTAATAGGACTTAATGATTATAATACTTAGAAATTGGAGACCTTATTTAAGAGGTATTATGTAAATAAAGATAAGAATATTCTCTTACACATGCAAAATCGGCCTTTACTGATTTTACAGATTTCTGATAAGGCTGGAGATATAATAGGCTGCAATACCTTTTTAAGTTTTGCTGCATTATCTGAGGATAAGTGGGGAAGAGTTGAGCACAACCAGTTAAAGGAACAGGAAATCTAATTTATGATCTCAGATTCATTGAAATGATATTCATAATATCATTTATTCATAATAGGGTTTGAATATTGTGAGAAATCTGGTTATTTTTAGTTTGCCACATGAATTGCTTAATCCCATGAAAAAGCAGTGGTGGGTTGGTCCCATAAGGGACTGACCCTAAAGCTGTAGTTGAGATCTGGTTTGCAAAAATTGTTCTTTTCTTAGGCTTTTTTTGTGTCTTACTACCTTTCTGCCTGAGCTGTTAGAATAAAAACAGTGTTAGATCTTCTTGAACTCCAGAGAACTGACATATCAGCAAAGCTCTTAATAGCTCAGCAGCTCCATCCAGAGTGGTTCTAAGGATCTGCCTCCATTCTCTTTCTGTTATGTGGCTGCTTTCAGCCTGTGCAAACTCATCCTCTGGTAGGGATTGATTTTTTTATGGATAACTACGTATTTTTTAAGCAAGTACATTGGACTTTGCATGCACTAAAGCATTTTCCTTTCTTTGTAGTTTTTAGCCTTACAAGACTTGATGTTACTTTCCCAGTATTCTCCTGTTCGACGACAGGAAGTCTTCAGCCTTAGTCAGCCAGGTAATTATAAAAAATATGTTGTGCTGATTTCTTTTTTAAAATCATCAGTCAAATGCTCTTAGAAAGAGGAGCCTCTACCCTGTGGTGCCTCTTCCTAAAGGATGCTCTATTATTTATATTCATATTGTTTCACCTACTAAACTCAACCAGTTCTGGTGTCTGTTAGATTTAAATGACAGCCACGAGGGAACACAGGTTTAGGATTTTGAAAGCAAGGCCCACTTCACCAGTCAGATAGTCCAGACTGGAAAATCTAACAGGTATGTATGGAAGCTGAATGTTGAGGTGGGAGTGGGGGTAAGTCAGGCACAAATACTGAGTCACCACTGCAGCTATGAGAGCAAACAGTGGCTGTAACTTCAGTTAGTGCACAGCCTCTTTGCTGTATTCAAAGATATGACAGAGGAGGTCAATTAAAACTACTTAGAAGCCTTCAGGAACTTTTTGTAGCACCTTACCAGAAATTCTAGTGTTTGTACTTCAAAACTGTTTTGCCATCACTACTGATACTTGTTCGTTTTAGCTGTTCAGTGATTTCAGATCTGATGGGCTGAACTGCTTGTGTTTCCTGCTTGCTTAGCAGGTTTCACTGAGTTATCCACAGAATCTGTCCATGTTTTCATCTTCCTCTCAGTACAAACAAGCTGTCACAGTGGAAGTGCCCTGTGGCGTTCTAGAAGCTGAGTGGCACTATCACAGTGAAGCTCCTGCTGAGAGCACATGGGCACTGTCAGAACAGATGCAGGGAGGAGCAGCTGGGTTAAACCCTGCTCTTTGTGTGCACTGCCAGGTGGGCACCCACACAACTGGACTACCATATCCCGGGAGTGTTTGAGTCTCCTGAGTGACCTGACCCAGAGGCTGATTGCACAGCAGGAAGCAGCAGCAGCAAATGGGAGAGCAAAGCCACCAGTGGGAGAGCTGAAGGTACCTCCACAGACTCCAGGTATGTGAGGAAATGCTCATAAAGGTCTGTAAAGTATAAAAGTACCAATAGATACCTTAGTCTCAATTAAATTTTATGAGGAAAATGAGGGATTTCTGCAAATAAATCCAAACAAAAAAGATCCTCCCCAATTAATCTTAGGTATTTGTGTTGAAATAATCCCAAAATAGCTAGAAAACTTGCAATTATCATGTTTACTCAGTTTGTTTGCTTGCATGATACTATGTGCAATACAGTATTTTTTTCATACTTGCATGAATAAAAAAAGCCTGATTATCACAGTTTCAGTAAGTGGTTCAACATAGCACAGGGAGAAGTCTTGCCAAGAGATGCTCTGTAATTTGCATAACTGCTCTTATGATTAGTGTAAGATGGTAAAATTAGGTTTTGTTTATGTTTGTGTGATTCACTAATATCACTGTAGAGTGAGGAGAGCCCAGTCTGACTCCTGAGCTGTGAGCAGCCTCCAGGCATTTTGAGTGTTTTACATTCCAGACTCGGGCATCATTCCTGGCAGCACAGCTGTGTTAGCACAAGGCTGCCAGGTAATGGAATCCCTTAGCAGGCAGTGCCCTGGCAACAGCAGGGATTGTTGGTATGTCACAGGTGATTTTCTTCTAGTGCTGCTGATCCTTGGCTTTTGAGATGGACATGCCTTTTCTCACACACCAATCAGAATGACTTTTCATTCTTCTATAGGCAGCCTTATTTCTCGTACTTAATGCTAAAAACCCACTTTCCATAGATAGCAGGATGTACTAATGTTGGCTAGCAGGAGTAAAATAAATAAATCTGCAAGGATCCTTCTCATCACTTGCTGTTTTTGAGCTGATGAACTTTGAAAACACTCCATGCTTACGCTGATGTGCAAGACCACAGTGCTAACCATGTCATTTAATAAAAACTCTGATACAGAAGTTGTTGAAATATCAATCAAATAACAAACCCATCTCCTATTTCGTTGTGCCAGCCTGCTGTCTTCATGCAGTGTGTTCTTTGTCACTAGGAGCTGTTGGGATAGAAGACATGTCATTCCAGTCACAGAGGTCCAACATAGTTCTCAGAGCCTCCATGTCTCCACTGGTTAAGCCATCCCTGATGCCTGTGAAGGCATCTCCTGGCTCTGATGCTGGTTCACCTTTCAGCTCCCCTGCTTTAAGGTACAAGATGGGAGCTGTGGATGCAAAGTCCCCTTGGCACGGACCGGTCCAAAGTCCCCATGTCATGAGAAGGGGACCAAAGCTGTGGACATCAGTTTCAGGTAGAGATTCTTCCACATCACTGTCTTGAAGCTCACAGCCATAAATGTAGTAACCATGTCAATGGAGAGTGCATTGTGAGGATTAAAGTGACAGCAACCAGTTTTTCTGAAGATACTCCATTATTTTTCTTGCAGATCAGCAAATGAATGGTTCCCACCATGAATCCTTCCCAGTGGTCTCTGCTGCAAGAACTGGCAGCGAGGCAGTGCAGCCAAAATTTATTTACACGTGGCTTCAGAACAAGCAAGAACAGGTGGAGTAAAATTGCAGTGCATAGGGGGTGCAGCTTAGGTAGTATCTCTCTGGAAGAATTTTCCACTTTATGGAATGAGTGCTTCCTTCTCCACTTAGCTTATATAATAAATCCTTCCCTCCACTCCCTATCCCTATGCTGTGTGAAGGTGGTAGGGTTGAGGAGGGCCAACTGTGCATGCCTTAAATGCAGATGATATGTTTAATCTTTTGTTTCTTTTCAGATGAAAAGCTTCTTGTCCAAACGGGCACTGATAATGTATTTCTTCAGCAAGGTAAGGGTGCTGTTGTGTTTGAGACACAGTTATGGTTCTAAAACCTGTATTTTCATCTAAGGCTTTCCATAAGTACAACTTGCTTGCTGTGAGTTTCACAGCAGGATTGTCCCATACCTACAGAAAATAACAATATCAATGCTTGTTTAAACTCATCTTATTAGAAACTGCATTTTGCTTAAAGCATCCTTAGCTCTTGAAAACTAGCTAGTGTATATCCTTTTCTTCCCCTTTTTTTCCCTCCCCAATTACAGCTGTAGCATTGTGGGCGGCTCCTGTCCAAAAAGAATTTTACTTCTTTAGATCAGATTTTTCTGGCTATTTCCCAATATTCTTTGGCCTTGCAGGTCTGTTCTGACACCTGCAAGCTTGGTGATATTATTTATAAAGTGCACTTGCAACACTTTGCTTTCTTCTCAGCACCCAGAAGCCTCCATCCAGGCTGTCTTTGCTGATGCCCAAATGCACATCTGGGCTTTGGAAGGTAAGTGGTTTCCAGGTGATTCACTCTGTTGGTTCATGGAAAATTCTCTGGGCTCTGTATTTTATAAATGGAACAGAAAAAAAATCTTTGCAATGCTTTTGATAAAAACCCAACTCCATTTCAGGCACCAACATGACTAAAGTCTAATTCACTTTTTAGGTTTGAGATCCCATGTGAGATCTCTTCCTTTATGTTCTGTACAGATTCCTAAACTTGATTTCTGGTGGTTCTCTCTCATGTGAACCCACACATCACTTTCACATTTTTTCTAGTGACAGATTGATTTTTACAGCAGCTTTTCTGACTAAAGGCTCTGGGTCTTTCTCTGTTAATCAGAGAGCTGAGGGAGGTACTCAGGTAGTAACTCAGCAAATAAACACAAAGATGGTCTGCAGAGAATTAGAAGAAAAATGACAGTATGAAGTTACATTTTGGATTTTTCTTGTTTCTTTCAAAGCCATGAGTAAATACCAGTATTGATAGAATCTTTTATTACGTTTGACTGTGCAAAGTTGATCAGTTTCCTTGGTGATGTGTTTTATGGGCAGATGTGCCACGCTGTGTCAGATTGAAGGTGATGGCTTGGGATGTACAGAGTTTGGAGATGGGAATCACACGTAATTTTTATATAATCCCTCTTGCTTTACCAACCTCAAGCTATTATACACCTGTCAAACCAGTGAGTGGTTTAGCTCTTGAGCCAGAGCTGAGGTGACTGTCAGCTGGCTGCAGCAAGTCCTGAGGAATTCCACCACATTAGTGGAATCTTCAGGCAACACCATGATCTTTGTTATTGAATTCTCACCTTTTGAAGCATTAATTACAACAAATTTCTTTTTTTTTTTTTTTTTTAAAGGTCTGTCTCACTTGGTAGCAGCCTCCTTTACTGAAGACCAGTTTGGAGTTGTCCAAACTACACTCCCAGCTATCCTGAACACGTTACTGACTCTTCAGGAGGTAAAACTGTTAACCTTTCCTTGCTGCAAGGCAAGTTTAGGAGGAGTCTTGTTGATTTTACATAATGACCTTACTGACTAGTCATAACATGGAAGTTGTTGCCACTAAAACAGCTCTTCTGCAGTTAATCTAACCAAAACAGCTGGTTGCCACTATGTACACTATGAAACAGATGAATAAAAACCCTGTTGGTTATTTAAAATGTAGAAGGAGAAAACATGGAATGTTTAATTTAAAGAAATGCTACTGTGTGCTCAGTTGAAGAGTTTATTTCAGGGATGCAGCAATTCTAATGCAATATCTTTTGCAGAGTTAGAACTTTATCTTTATTTGGTTGCACACAATTCCTGGTACAGCATGGAGCACTTGGAGACATTGCAAATCTCAGGAGATAAAATCTGTGTCTCTGCTAATACTAAGACACTACTCTCAAATTACTGATGTTTGTGTAATGTGTGTTTAAAAAAATCCAGATTTATTTCCAAGGCTATGTGTGTCCTATTAACATAACCATTTTACACTGCCCTAATGGAGATTCTTGGAAAGAATTTAGAGGTTATTAAAGTTCTTCAGTGTAAGTCATCTATTCCAAGAACAGGCACCAGCAGGGAAATAAAGCCAATACCCTTGTTTGTGAAAGAAACAAGTCATAATACAGGACAGAATTGTGTTTCTCCTTAGCTTAAAACTCAGAAACAGAGAATCTTATTTCACAGAGCCTGGTTCTGTGTTCCTGCTGATGGCTGGGGAATGCTCAGTCTCCAAAACATTTTTGTGTGTCTTGGTGGAATTTCCGAACTTGCACTTTGTTTTTGCTTTATTTGACACAAACATGTCACTAGTTACATTATGAAATAATTGAACAGATGACAGGAATCTGTTTGTTTTTCTCAATCAGGTTGTAGACAGACATTTCAAACTGCCACATGTTTCTAGCAAACCTCCTCGGATTTCGGGGAGTCTGGTGGACACATCCTACAAAACACTACGATTTGCACTTAGAGCATCTCTGAAAACAGCCCTGTATCGGATAACTACTGTCTTTGGAGAACACTTGAAGTAAGAACTTCCTCATGATTGCTTGCTTGTTAAATGTAGTCTAATTAATGTTATTTTAGGACTTGTGAAAAGGGAAAAAAATCCCTTCTGGTCATTATTATAACATGGTATTTTAGTACTTTTTGATTTGTGGGACCTTAAAAAGTTCCTGTGTAGATATATAGTCCCCATTAGAAATTTATTATTCATAGATTCCTGGGCAATTTTTCTTAGTGACTTTTCATGAACTCTTTAGAAGCAGTTCATGAATACCACTTGTTTAATAAATCTGAGCTGCTGAAAAGAAAATAAATCAGCTAGAGACAATGGTTCTGCAGAGAGAGAATCCTGTGAAGGATTCAAATAATGAAATTCCATCGCTGCCTGGTTGTCCAACAGCTCTTCCTCAGCCCCTCTCCCAGCAGGCAAACTTCCATACTTAGTCTCAGAATATGTGGGACTGAAACATCCTGTAGTATCTGCCCATCTCTCCCTCTGGGGATGAAATGTCCCTTGGTTTAGAAGTGCTCAGTATACAGGAGGGATCATTTTAAGAGGTTCTTTCTTACCTAAATCATCCTTGCAAGTTCATCAGTTGCTGTTGAAAGGTAAGGAAATGGGCAAGGGTTCCTGGTATGGGTATTTTTTAGAAGCTGTTGAGGGTAAGAATTGATAGTTTTAAGGGTTAATATACTTCTTTGTCTTGCAACATAGATGGTTTTTCATAAAATTTAGCTTCAGTGTAATTGATTTCAATGTACACTCAATTTTGGCATGAGACTTTAGTTTTGTGCTGTATTACTTTTAATGTAAAATGTTCTGCATTTGTTTCTAGTGCTGTACAAGTGGCTACAGAACACAAGAAAAGACTTCAGCAGTTCCTGGAGTACAAAGAATAAATTGTGATGCAGCTACGGTTGGTTTTTTCAAGACTCTTGCTAAGAAGAAAGTGGGACTAATGAGGCTTTTTACCTTGGCTTTTTGGGAAAGCATATGAACTTTCAAGTTGCAGAACAAAACTTTTAGAACTGTAGAAGAGTTCTTATGGGTTTGGATGATCTTTTGTGTAATAAAACTTGTAAAATTCATCTTGCCTTCTTTTAATGTCACTCACAAATGAGAAAGTGACAGTTCTTCTTCTAGGTAAGACTATGACATTTAAGATTGTCAGAGTTACTTTGACACTCAGATCTTTCATTATTTTTCACACTGTGTTCTTTCCTTACTCCCTTCTGTTAAGGGGCTGAGGAGAGATTCACGTAGATACTTAGTGCTTAAGTGCCTCACAAATTTAGTTGATAACACTTCTAGATCAAGAGTGTAGTTTAAGTGTAGGAAACAGATGTGCCCAGGAATAAAACATGCTGCTCATCCATAAACTGGAAATACTCCTTCAGAGTAAAATGGGTGTGCAGAGAGGCATTATTAGCACACAAATACTGCCTGGAAAGTGAGCAGCTCAGATTTTATCTCTAAGGTGACTTAGCAAACCAAGTTCTGATCTATACAGGAAACATTACTGCATTTAGTAAAACTCCCAAGTAATGATACCAGGAATTAAAGTTCAGATGAACAGCTTTCTGTTTAGGGGTAGGAAGGATGTTTGCAGCATATCCAAATTTTGCAAAATGGTATACATTATTGGTAGCTTCTGGTGAAAAACTATTTTTTTAAAGCTTTTTATCTGAAAACTTGTCTAAATAATTTAAAAATTACCTACTCAATTTTTAAACAGATTCCAGCTACTGTGATACCTGTAGTGGAAAACGTGGAGTATGAAGATGAGAACAGTAAGCTAAATGGTTCTGCAAATGAATTTAATTTGATAAGGGAAAACAAAACTATCATTTTCCTTCAGTGCTGTTAATCCTATGGTTTTTGTTGTATTGGTTTTTTGTTTTTTAACAGAGGACCCAGGATTTGAGGACGGCCGTAGTGTTAGTTATGTTGATGTGATGTGGCTGTGTAGTAATAGGGTGTCTGTAAGGTTTGGGTGAAAGAGAAAACCCTGAATTTCCAGTGAGATCTGCATATTGCTTTCTTCAGTACAGACAGAGGTAATTTGTTTGTAATGCAGACACTGCAGATGTTAGGTCTGGTAGTGGAAATGAGAATTATATTGTTCTTTTTGCATTGAGATGGCCCATAGCAAACACAGTAAGGTGATAGATAGCTTTTCACAATGATTAAAAGTTAAGCTAAAGCTTCCCCTAGCTTGACTTCTACCACAGGTAGAAGCCCCTTGCCTGCCTGACTTATTAAATAATTTAATTTGCATATTTTTTAGCATTGCACTGTGGAGTTAAATGGTGCTTTAGCTGGTACCTCAGGTGTAACTGGTGACCCAAATACTGCAGATGAAAGTTTCAAATAAATTTTTCACTAAAAAAACATGCTATTTTTAAACAGGTGCAGTATTTTTTTTTATTGCTTCGGTATTTTCTGCAACACTTTCACAGCTATAAACTGCAATTTGTAAGTAAGTGTTACAGTTGTGAACAACAGGCTTAAAATGTAGATGACTTTTTGATGGCAAAGTGGCTGAGGTCTGTCCTTGTGCTGCAGCAGAGATTTGCACATATCTCCTAATGTGTGTGTGAGATTCATGGCATTCTCCCTATGACAGAAGAGCTTTCAAAAGCTGATTGCTTTGTGGTTTCCTTAAGAGCTCAAATATTTAAAGAGCTGAAGACTTTTTTTTAAGCCTTTACTTAAAAGTGCATCTTTAACAGTATCTCATGCTTGTGAATCTAAGTGTACAAGAATATAAAGTGTATGTTGGGTGCCCTCTGAAGTTGCAGTAACTGTCTCACACAACACAATCAAGGATAACATCTTACTCAAGTTTTGGCTTTGGGAATAATTCTATTCCCCTGGCAAGCTGTGCTGGTGTTTCAAGTCCTTTTGTATACTTTTGTCTTAACATAAAAAGAATCAGTCTGTGAAGCCTCTGTGAGGTAGGGGAAGAATCTCTTGAGTTCAGTTCTGCATTCTGGGTAATGAAAAAAATAAAGCCTTTTGACAGTCGGTTTCTATGTAGCTGCAGCTAAACTGGATCCCTCTAGCCTGATAATACTTCTCATCTGTTTAATCATCTCAAAGCTGAGCTGCATCTTGTTGCTGGATTGCCTGCTGCATGCACAAGTGAAACAGCATTCTGGTAACCTTGTGAACAATTTGCCTCTCCTGCAGGTGAGCTGCAGTCAGGAGTACCTGAAATAATATCCACTTCAGCTGTGGAGAGGTACGTTGGTTGATGGTTCAGATCTGTGTTCCTGTTACAGTGGAGTAATGAAATAGAGGCTTAAGTTCTTAAGCAATCAGTTATAAATATGAAAGAAACCTATCCTGCTTCATTTTCTGAGACACAGCTTTGAAAATTCAGACTGTGGGTGGACAAATGTGGAGGCCCTGGTCCTTGAAGCTCTTGTACACTGCTGTATCCACGGGAGCCAGGCAGGACTCGCTCCCTCAACAGGAGCACTGCCACTTTGGAGAATTGTGCCAGTGCCAGTCTCGGCTCCAGGCCTGAATGCCCCTTGAAATGAAGTGGTTTCGATTCTGTTACTGCGTGCTTTGAACAGAGGCTGCATTGTGTGTGCTGTGCTCGGTGTCCTGAGGCCTGCAGCAGCCATCTTCCCACCTCCCACCATGCTCCTCCGGCTCCCAGGGCAGCCAGGGAAGTGCCAGGCCCTCGCTGATGAATGTTCTGGTACCTGTTCAGTCACAGGCAAGTGGTGCAGTCTGCAGGCTCTGTGCTTGCCAGGCCTCTCCCAGCTCCTGGATGTGGCCATCTGTGGGATGGGTGCTCTGCCTGGGGCAGTCCTGATGCCCTGGGGGCATGGGTGTATGGAATCCATAGGAGGTGGCTCCAGGAGCACCCTTGGCTGTGGGGGTCCCTGCCTCAGTGCTGTCCCCCCTCACCATGGGATGAATGATGGCAGCTTGCGGTGCTTTCTGTGTTCAAGCAGGTGTGTTGTAGCTGCAGGGCTTCACACGCTGATGGCAGCCACGCTCCCACCACTGCCATCACCACCTCTCCACAAAGATGCAATAAAACAGTGAAGGTCTGTGTGGAATCATCACAGACACTGCAAGTTGAGAATCCTCCCCACGACCCACACACCCTCCTCCCTCTGTGGTCTTCGATATTTGCCATCATCAGTACTGTGTTAATGTATTTGCTGTGTGGATTAAATGCATTTGGGTGCTGTGGACATGCCTGGAATGTGGTTTGCCAAGCTTTTGTGCTGTAAGGGGATGTAGAATGTTGCTTTCCTTTGCTGCAGACTCATGGTAGAGATTTGCATCTGGCAGATTGGCTTTGGACAAACCTGTAGGGTAAACAAATGGCGTAGCTCCCTCATGTCTGAGAAAACAGCTTAAGAGAGCAAAACCTGCACCATGCTCTGATTTCAGAAGACAAAAACATAACCTAGAGAAGACCTCATCTTTCTGTCCTTAAAAAAATTTTTGGGCTACAGTAGAGCTAGTCAGTCAGGAGACAGATGAACATGGTACCTCTGGAGCCTGCCATGAGAACAAAACACAAATTCAAGTGGGAATAGTTCCCTGTTGGATATGCAAGTTGATTCTTTGAATAACTGGTGATTGCTGATAATAGGAATTTCCTCTTTTTTAATTTTCCTTTTCTATCTCCCGAATGAGTCAGTTCCTACAGTAAGAATTTCAGAGAAAACTGTGGCCTAAGCACATGAATGTACTCATGCAATCATCAAAGGAACCAGTGCTGGGTGTACTGTGAGTTCCCCTCCTGCCCCTGCCCAAAACACACAAAAAATTACAGGTTTTGCCTTTCACTTCTTGAACAACTTCACTTTTAAATCTGACTCTGAAAACACAGGGGTGAGGTGGGCTGTTGTATATAACTGCATCTGGTCTGAAAAGGTATGACAAGAATTCTGGAGGGAATTTTGGAGGAATTAGGAATGGGAATATATAGCTGCCTGTGAGTCAAAGATTGTTGAAGGTTATGTGTAAGCATCCTTCTCTGCTCTTGCTCAGAAAGTTCCAGTTGTGGGCTTACTAGTGTTTGAAGTTCCAGCTCAAGAGACAGCTCATGCCTACCTGCAGGGCAAGCTCTAAGCACCAGGGAGATGTGGCAGCAGCTCTGTAAAGCACTGGGTTCCCTGTCTGTTCACTGGCAGAGGTCACTGCTCAGAGCAGGTCCAGGCTGCAGACCTTGTCAGGGGTGCTACAAAGTTTTGGGTTGAGCACAGCTGCATCTCAGAGTTGTGTACTGAGGGGCTTTTGTCTTTACAGACACTGGCAGTCAGTTCTGAGATAGCTTTATCAGCAACCACGGTGTGTTTTAGGAAGAGAAGGTCCACTCTTGTAATTAGTGCAAGCTGAAAACTGCCAGGGAAAAATGGGTTTGTCCTTTTAGTGCTTTGCACAGATGTCGTGTGCAGCACTTCAGCTCTTGACAGGTGGTTACTCTGCAAGTCTCCCAGATTCTGCATCCACTGTTTGGGACACCAAGGGTTGAATTTAACCGATGGAACTGGAAATGAGTTTTACCATAGACAATGATGGGAAATGCTAAATAACCTGGAGCAAAGGGTGAGGGAAGCAGTCAATCTTTGTCACAAGTTTAGCACTCAAACTGAAGATTTTGGCTTCTGGGCCCCTGTTGTAAAATGGGGTTTAGCTTAACCCCACCCTCCTCACCTCCAGTGATGATAACAAAACATTTGCATCCAAATCAGTAGGCTGCCACAGTGATGGATGCCAAAGAAGTGCCCTGGAGTAAATGAATAATTCTGTATTCTGCACAGGGCTTGGCTGATGTTCAGTAAATACATTCACTGTGTGGCCCAGACAGAGAATGAAGAGAACACAGAAAGAAGAGTGACTAGCTGCTCTTTCAGCAATCACTGTCTTCAGTGCATTGAATATATGGAACCCCAGGCAAAATAACTGGGGGTCATGTTATAACTCCAGTTCTGTAAGTCATTTAGAGTAGGCATGAGTAGAGCTTGCACCAGCAATTCTAGTCCTGGTCTGCCCCAGTGCCAAGGACTGGATTTTACAAGCTGAACATTCTTAAGTTGTGCTATTCTGTGGGGATTTTGCATGTTTGTTTGTTTATGAGTGAAATTTATTTTACCACTTGTGCATGCATGGTGTGAGAGATGGCTCTATCTATGGACTGATGCAGAGAAATAGCACAGATGAATGCTTGAGGAAACTAGCTGCAGGTGAAAACAACCACATCCTGAATGGATGGACCCTTCTTTAGAGGTGTTTTCCTGAAAGTTCACAGGAATGATCTGCCAATTAACTGGAGAGGCAGGAGGGATCTGTAGTGTTACAGTGGCTTTTGGAGATGATGGTTGCTTCTTGCAGTCTCTGCAAGACAAAGGTGGATTCAAGATTACCATGTGGTTTTCCCAAAATACACTATTTTAAAGAGGTTTGTTTTTAAAAGATAAGTCAGCGTGATCTGAGGAATTTCTTTTTTCTAACTACAAGAACTATAAACAAATCTGTAAGTTATGAGGCAATAGTTGAGTACATCACTAGATAATGTGTGGTCAGTTTGACCCTGCTGCCTTAATTTAGGAGGTCATTTTCAAACCACTATAAAGAAGGGCTTTGTGCTGCCTTAAAGGGATATGGGCAATCTCTAAGAAACAGGCACACTCACAGAGACAATCCCTTTGGCTCAGTTTTTGTTTGGTTGTTTCTCTTTTGCTATCTGTGGTGCAGTAAATTAAAACAAAAACAAGTCTGGACTTGGCATGCCTTTGTAAATAAACTGCTGTGTGTGAATTGACAGCTCCTTTGCAACCAGGTTATTTATAATAAAGTTTGTTATTCTCCCACCAGAGAGCTTGTTTTGCCCAGTATTAACAGAATGCTTATGGTAACACCTCCCACCTCTGCACTGCAGCAGTCACACAAAGTGCTCACCATTTCAATTGTGTCCTTTTAAAATCTCATTTTGTTGACTGCTGGAATAGATTATTTCAATATGTGAACTAGAGATTAACACTTTACCTCTGCTTGTTTGCTCTGTGCAGCTCACCTTACCTGTATCCGTTCTGCTTCATTCCTCTCCTCCCACAGAACTGCTTGGGGAATGGGGAATGGGAGGCTTCAGCTGCTCCGAGTTTCTCGAAGATCCGGTTTGTGACGGTGGCTGGTTACAGCCATCGCTTCCTGACAAAGGTAAAGAGCTTTGAAGGCTGCATTTGGTGAACTGGACTCTCCTTCATGCAGTGTCCTTTCCCCCCTTCGGTTACAGATGATCTCTCACTGTCCTGTGTATCCCGCTCTCGAGGCAGGAAACTGTGCCTCTGCCTGTGCAGCTGTGAGCACAGGGGCTCTTCAGAGCAGAGAGGTTGTTGAGTATCTGCAAAAGCACCTGTTGGCCCTGAAAACACTGTCATGGCAATGATGAGATCGTGGCTGGTGTCAGCAGGAAAAAACTGATGTATCAAACTTTTTTAAACTTTTTCTCCTTCCTGGTACAATTTCACTCTGGCCCAAGCTAGCCTCAGACTACTACCTGTTTTCTCTTTCTTTGGTCACCAGCTAGGAGTGAATGGGCAGATGGGAAAGTCTCTGGTTACTTAGCACCTGTGTCCTACCCACTTCACCTAGTGAGAGGATATTCAGGCAAGCAGTTTCATTCCTCTGGATGTTTTTTACACCAAATTGCAATGCCACCTTTCATATGTGACTCAAAATGAAGCAGGGACTAGCTTCAGGGGCTGAAGATGGCCTGTCTGCCTCAACTGAAAGGTTTGCTTTGGTGATGGTGACATCATTAACAGAGAGAAAAGCAAACTGGCCTAACTGGGCCATGCCATGACCTACGACCACAGCCCTTGGCAACCAGGAATGTTGAACAAGAAGGCTAATATAGAGAAATCTTCCCCCCATTCTCCTAAGGGCAGACTATTGCTATCGTGGGGGAGAGAGGCCAATGACTGGCTTTCACAAGGACACAAAGAGGGAGACACCCGTCTAGCTTATGGATGTAGTGACAACATTGGGTGAATCAGTGAATCAGCTCATGCATGCAGCTAAGTCATGGTGACCCAGGGCATGGAATAGTCTTAGCAGCCACAATTGCACTTGCTTGGCCTTTGTTCCAGAACCAAAACATATGAAGTGTCCTCTGATTCAGGAGGGAGAGAAAAGGGACTACTTAACTCTTGCATTAGTGCAGTTATTCAACTAACACTTGTTTCTCCCAGCACTTGTTCCTTCCATGTCTGTGGACTTGCCAGGGGAGCCAAGTCATTGCTTCGGAACAGCTCTAGAGTCAAGTCTCTATCAGACACATCCAGGTCTGGAGGAGAATGTCCATCCACCACGTCTTTCCCTTGCTCAGGGCCAGGGCTGGGCATCCCCAGCTGCACAGTCCCAGCAAAGACAGGGCAGCTGCCAAACTCCTCCCTCGAACCTGAGGAAACAGTGCTGTGAGCGCAGGTTTGAGTCCATGGGGCCTCATTTCCCATGGTAGGAATATGGGGACCTGCAGCTTGGGCTATGAGGTCTGTATTTCTGTGTGACAATCTGCCCTAGAGAAATTCATCTCCGTGTGAAGGGCCTTTGCCTTCTGTGCTGTTGGGGCTGGGAGCTGTGATGTGCTTCAGTCCAAGCCTTTCCTGGCTTGTAGAGGCTGCCCAGCACATGGAGGAAGCTCCGTGCCCGCTCCTGCCCATGGAACAGCCCAGCCCTGGACGATTGCTGAGCCAGTGGCGGCACCTGCCGGTATTTTGCAGAAAGTTCTGGATATCGGTGCTAAAAAGAAAGAAGCAGCGGTTCAGAGCAGGACACACACGACCTCAGGTACAAAATGCAGTCATGAGGGTTAATGAGCTTTCTTGGGAAAATCCCTAACCACAAAAGAAAATCCCTCCAGGAAGGTACACAATATATCCAAGACTGCCTGTTTTCTAGGAAACTCCCTCTAGATATTTGGGCAGCGTGTATCAATATAGTTGTAATAATTTGCACAAGATGAGCCCATGTATGGGATCCACCTAAATGCTATTTATTTCCTGCACTGGAAGCAGCAGGATTTCTCTGGTTACACTGCATTCTGGAATAGTATTTCCCTCTGTAAATTTTACTGCGTCTTCATGTCAGCTGAGGTTTAGACCGTTGCCACAGTGTATTTGTGTCTTAAATAATTACTGCTTGTAGTAGTACTGCCAGGTGCCTTTAGCATTTCCAAATCAAAGAGAAAGAACAGCTTGGTCCTGAGGGCCTCACAAATGGATGGGACTGGGGGATGGGGGTGTAGGTTAGCAGAGCACTGAGAGGTGGTATGATAATGTACACTGAATATTTTTACTTTGTTTTCATAAATCCTTATGATATCGTCATTCCAATTCAGTATTTGTGGCAGCTAGTTGATACTGAGTTTTGTTTCCCGTAGAGGTAAGGTGGGGATTTTCCCCCTTGTTGTGGCTTCTTGTTCCCACTAACATATTCTGTTTTTTAGGATATTTACCAGTTTTCAACCACATTTGACAGACAGCTATTAACTTCTGACAATTTAAGACGTGGCCTTACAGAAGAAAAAGACCCTATTACTGCCATTATTGAGGGGAAAGGCTAGCAAGCTCCTTCCTTGGTAGACCTCAGGTCACCCATGCTAGGCAGGAATGAGGAGAGGCATTGCAAATGAGAGTCATTAGTACTGCTTCTCTCAGAACTACTTGTTCTATCTCAAGATCTTGTATCTTTTATTAAGAGCTGCTTCCCTCCCACTAAATCCACAACATTCATAGCATTTGCCAAGAAAAAGTCATGCCCTCTGTCCTGACCATTCCTGTACTCTGTACACTGCAGCGTGGCAGATGTTATTAAGGGCTGGATAAAACTGTGAGGCACTCTGTGCAGCATGTGTGCTACAAGAAGATGAAGATCTCTTGTCTCGCTGCGGGACGCTTCTCAGGAGGGGTGTAGCAAGATGCCAGTTCAGTAGCTGTCCCTCCTCCTTGTGCTAAATTTCCCAAGCCTCTCCTTTAGGTTTGCTGTGAACAAGCAGGATTTCCAGCCAGATGTCTGTCTGATTTACACCCATGTAAATCAGGGCTGCTTCCAAGTCTCTCCTATCTTTGAGCTGCCCTGGTGTGGTACAGACCTGCTGTGCTGCACCTGTGCTGACAGCAGCGTGTAGGGCAGCAGGGTGCAGACATCCCTGAGCCAAAAAAGTGTGGGATGGTACAGCTCACTGGTGCAAAGCTACACATCGTGGCTCAGCCTGCATTTGCTTGGAACCAGGCCCAAGCTAATAAACCCAACTAGATTGCTTCCAGACCCAAGCTGGCCCAGGAGGAGCCAGCGCAAATGTCACTGTGCTGTGGTGCTTGCTCTGAGCTAGCTTAATTGTCTCTGCGGGCACGGGCCAGCTCCTGCACCTGTAGGGCAGGCAGGGAATGATGCATGCCCATAGACTGAAGCACTGAATGCAGCTGGAACTGTGTGACCAGAGAGATGTCCTGGCCAGGTTGTACCCACCTCCAACACATCTCCTGCTTCCCAGCCCCTGTCCTTGGCAAGGCTTTGCTCTCCCCTCTGTGACATGCTGAAGTGGCTGTGGCTTTCGCACACAAGTTGTTTGTTTATAGGGCACTGCCAGCTGTTCAGTGGCGGGTTGGTCTGTGGATGTGCGGTGCCGGGGCAGCCGCACGCCTGAGCAGATTGCCTGGGGACACGCTCAAGGATCCTCGACGACCGTGGGCAAAAGGAAAGGGGTCCAGGCCTATGACAGCGGGGCCGCGGGAAGGAAAATCATGGACCTCTTGGGAAGCAAGTGGGCAACTACAGGGACTCTCCCCGCCGGGGCGGACACCGGGAAGGTGTGGACCCGGGGCGCACCTATTCCCAGGCTGACTCTAGCACGGGGTACCCTCAATCCCCCTGCCGTGCTCCGTGACGAGCGGCCGAACCAGGCCCGCGGGCGGACCCCGCTGTCAAACCCCGAGGGGCGGCCCCGGCGGCACAGCCCTCCCCCTGCCCGCCCCGACTGGCCCCGCCGCTGCGCCAGGGTAATGGCCCGGGCCGCCTGCGCTCTGGCAGCCGGCCCTGTGGCGGGGGAGCGGGGCTGAGCCCGTGCGCCCGGCGCGGCGGCGGGAGCCGGCGGGCAGCGCGTCCCCCCGGGCGGCCCCTCCCAGGTAGGAGCGCGGGGGCGCGGCTGTCACCGCGCCCGGCCGGGCTCTCCCCCCTCCCTGCCTCCCTCCCTCCGGGACCGGTGACTCGGGGGCCGCGGTGAACCCGGCGGAGGTGGCGAACCCGCTCTGCCACCGCGTCCGTGGTTGCCGGGGCGGCCGCTATTCGGATGCCTCAGCTGAAAGGCACCGGCCTCCAAACAACCCGCCTGTGTGCCGGGCCCTCTCCCCGCCCCTCCCGGCCGCGCTCGCCTTGCCGGGAGCGGCTACGAGCAGCCCGGCGGTGTTGCCTAGAGAGGGAGCGAAGCCGACGCGCGGCACCGGCCGCCCCGTCCCTCACGGACGAGCCACCGCCGGGGTCCGAGCGCCCCGGGTCATCCCCCGTCCGGCCGATGTGTGTGAGACAGCGGGCGGGTGCTGCGGGCTGCGGGCTGAGGGCTGCGGGGCTGAGGTTTGCGGGCTGCGCCGCCTCACGCGCGGCGGTTACCGGCCGTTGGCGGCGCGGGGCTGAGGCGGGAGGCGGCGGCACGGAGGGCTGAGGGCTGAGGCGGGGGCTGAGGCGGCGGGACCGGGGCGGCCGCCCGCGCTGACAGCCCGTGTGCCGCTCGGTGCAGGAGAGCGGCGAGGGCCCTGGCAGCAGCCGCAAGCGGACATGCACTGTGAGCTCGCCGCGGGTCAGAAAGGCAGCGCCCGCGTCGAGGTGACCGACAAATGCCAGGGAGCGCCTCAGAAGGATCTGCCGCGGGTGACTCGTCCCGGCGCTGGTAAATCTCACTTGAATCCTCAGATGTCCTTTAAAGTATCTGTCAGCAACGGCAGTGACCACACGGAGCCTCAGCAGAGCCCCCCTGAAATGTCAGCACCTCTGCTAGATTTCATCCCCAAAAGACCCAGCATATTCGAGAGGATTCCGATTCTGCCGAGGGCGCAGGAGCTGCGATGCGCTAGAGGCTCGAAAGATTATTTCCAGCAGCAGAAACATCAAAGCGTGAAGGGTGAGTTTAAAAATGCATGAACTGAACACTATCACCACCAAAAACCTATCCACCAAACAAATAAAAACGTAACAAGCCTTTTTTCCCCCTCTCCCCTTCCTTTTGGTCTTCATTGTGTTTTTTAACTTGTTTATTTAACTTCAAACTTTAAAACTTTTTTTCCTGTGCACCTTGGAGGCATAGGATAAACCAGACTGTGCTTTGCCAGTGTGAAGCTGAGTGTGTCTCAACAGTGTTTAAAAAGTCTTGAGACCAGCACCTTCTTTAGTTGTGCTGCATGAGCGGGTGCTGCTCATGCGGTCGCGTCTCGGATGAGGTTGTTTTGGGGTTGGTGCTGAAGACTGGGCTGGTCTTTCCTGCGCCACGGAGTGCGTGTGGGGTGTTTGTTTGTGAGCATGCCTGGCTGACAATAAATGCCTGGTTCTTATTCAGCAGTTTCACCACGGTTGCTTGGATTTTATAGTTTGTGTTTCAAGGAGGTGTTACAAATGCTGGATTCAGGCGGTGAATCCTCAGACTTGGGAACTCCTGGTGCCTGAAAGGTCAAATTCTGCTAGTTAACAAATGCCTGATTTTCAGCTGTCCGTTGTTAAAGAAGTGGCAGTGAAGTAAGGTTGGAAGTTGCTTACTAAAAATCTTTTAATTACGCATTTAAGCTAGAACTTGTTAACTGGGCTGAAATTCAGTTTTAAAATAATCCCTCTAAGGTATCACCGAATGGGCTCAGAGGGAATTGAAGCATTCCTTTATGCTACAAAGTCACTTGCAGAGACATATGTTCACCTAAGGTTATTACAGTAAGACAATGTTTTCTTTAATGTTAGAAAGGTAATTCTCTTTTTTCTCTTCTTATCAGTCCATTCCCATTCTCTATTTTATATATGTACATGTAATTATCTTGTCGCTGTAAGACGGTTTTCAGTGGGATTTTTCCAGTTCTGTCCATTCTTCTGAAAACTAAAAGTAGGGCTGCGTGCCCTTGGACTAGTGACATTTTCTTTTGTGAGCTTGTTACCTAGGGTGATGGCACCTTTCATTGCCATGAAGTTATGTTAATGAACACCTCAATCTGTGCTAGGTCTGTCCTGCAGACTCTAGGATGTGTTTGTTCATCACCACTGAATACAGACAGAGTGGAGCAGCAGGTTATAAATTACCTTTTTTATTTTTCTGTTTGTTAATGCTGCAATTCTTCTCTCCTGATTAAACAAAAAAAAAGGTTGTTAATGTTTGGCAGGAATGAAATGAAGGTCTGTTACACAGACTCATGTTTGAGGGGGGAGAAGGAGGATTCACAGAGTATGAAGGGAGAGCTACAAGCTCTAGTACTGCTGTGCTGCTGCCTGGGGAAGGGACTCAGGGGGTGTTTGAGTCCCTTGTGGTGCCATGGGTGAGGTTGGTGCCACTTGACATGGTTCATGTCAGCATAAAATCCTGCCCATGCATTGCCCTGTCCAGGCAGACTGTTGAAACACTTTTTTTTTTTTCTTCCTTTGAGCTATTTAGCTCTCTTTTCATGCATATCCCTCTTGCTATTGCAGAGCGGAGGGGTGTCGGGAGGGAAAGAGGAAAAGTGAAATTTTGTGTTCACCTTGGTCTTTTACAGTAGATGTAGGTGGCCATGGGAGAAGGTTGCTAATTCATCTTTCCTGACAGATCAATTTCCCATTTTCACCACTGGGGGAAAAGAAAAAAAGGTGTTTTAAGTTTTGTTGCTGTTTTTGTTTAATGTGTTTTCTGTCCAGGGTGTTACCTTGCGGTTGCTTCAGTGTATGGGTGACTTGAGTCATGGGAGTAAGTAGGAGGTATCCATGGGCAGGACAGGGTTCATTTAACTGAGCTGGATGATTTTTTGTATAATGTTGGATTTTTCCAAAGATGTCAACACTGAGTTTTTTTGGTGGATTTCTGTTCTTTGTTTGTTAGGTTTTTTTGTTTGGTTTTGCCTTTTTTTTCCCCTCACTCTGAGAAGACATTTTCAGGAGGAGTTAGGGAAAGTAAAATTTAGAGTAAAATTTTGAGTCTGATTTAAAATGTGTGGGATGTGCTGCTCCTTCTGACTTGGGACAGTGTCAGCGAGTGCTTTAATGTCCACTGGGGCATTTTGGAGTGCTCACTGTTCTCTTACTCACAAAAGGAGTGTATCTAAAGCAGGCTGTGCTGCAGACAGGAGAGCTGCTGCTCTTTCAAGAAGCAGTGCAAACCATCTCCCACCAACCCTGGTTCCCTCATGAAGATAAAGCACTGGGATAGCTGCATGTGGATGTGATATACCAAGATAAAGCTAAGAAATGGGAATGAGGGAAACACTCAGATTTACCCAGTGAAAGGTTTTGGGGAGGAAACTGATGACAGCTTGATTTCAGACCATCGTGCCGTGCGTCTCCTATTCTTCAGCCCCCGAGTGCCATGTACCCAATAATTCCCTCTGCAGTCTGGGTTAGATTACAGAATGTGCCTCCTGGTTTTGGTTTATCCACAGCTGAAAGTTGCAAGTAGGGAACGTAAAAGACGCTCTCTAACAAGAGCAAACCCGATTTTTATAGTTGCCTGTAAAGTTTTTTTTCCTAAACAAGCCCTACTTTTAATTTTTTTTTTTTTCAAAAAAAGAATGAATCAAAATGATACACTGCTCTACTAATAAAAAGGGCAGCTTTGAAGTAATCACAATGGGGAAGAAGTATCCTGCTGTTGTAATGTCTCTGTGGTGTTACTCTGCTGCTTCACAGTGTTTAAGTTATGATCCTGCAAAATGCTTCCGTGCCTGAGCAAGTCTTTTGGACTTTATGAACAGCCAAACAAAAACTTGAGGGGTGGTGGTGAGGATTATTTCTGGGAATTGGATCATTTGGGTCTAAACTTTGCAGGATGGAACTGTTGGTTGTTTGCCAAAAATACCGGTATTTTGGAAATATGCTTTCATGTTTTGTTCTGTTTGGGAGCTGTTTAAAATAAATGCCCAGTTTTCACCCAGCCAGCCCCTTCTGGTGTGGCTGGCTGTGATAGGCACCACACTTCTCTTGGTCACAGATCTTCCCATGTGTCACAAGGCAGAGTATTTGCATACAGACACTGCTTTTTAGAGGCATTTGGCATAGGATAACTGTGCCAAAAGGTATGAAGTCCATTTTTACAGTATTTTCCTGGGATTCTGTGGGTTTGGTTCCGTGTTGTTGAATTTCATGCCACGGTATTACAGTTTTAAAGGTAACACAGGGCAAAATTAGACTTACTGTCTATAGGGAAGAAGCTTTTGGGAAGACTTTAGTAGTGACAAAAGAGTAATCTATAAAGATGCCAAATATCTCAGTTTCTAAATGACATTGATTATGGCTGTTACCAGGAAACATTTTTCCTTTTCATTCTTTTCCAGTTTTGTTCAGTGTACCTAATTCATGACTCAGTAGAAATGACGAGATTTATCCTGTTAGCTGTGCCACTGGGAAATCATCCAAATGGCCCGGACCTTTGCAGCAACCACTTCAGATATTAACTTACAGTGGGCAAAACAATAAGCTGGTCGAGTTGCAGTAGTTGGATGTTTCCTTGTTGAGAGTATGTTTTGTTCAGACAAAGAGAAAATGGGTTGGATTTTTTTTTGTTTGTTGTTAACTGTAGCTGCTTTCAGCAGACGTACAACCAATGTATTGAAATGTATTCATTTCCTTCTACTGTTGAGAAGGAGGAGTAAATCTTGCCATTTAATCCCCCTGTGACTATTTCCTTGGTTGTCAGGACTGTCCTTGTGAAAGTAACAGCTTATACTGTTGTGATCTTAAGCAAAGGCATATACTTTGGTTGTGTGACTTATTAGGTGAATTGGCTTGTCTTGGGCCTGATCCTGCTATTTTCTTCCTTACATTTTATCAGTGTTCACCTGAATTACCCCACTGGAGCAAGTGTGACTGCCTAGAGCTGATAAATATGATATGAGCTGATAAGGAGACAGGGACAGTTCACTGGTGTGGTGATCTCTAAACTTTCAGTTTTATGTAGAGCCATAGAAATAATTATTTCTTATTTTCACTCTAGTTCCCCTTGCTTGCTGCAGTTGAACTCTCTGCTACAAAAAGGAATTTAAAGGCTTATTTGAACAAAGTGTGCAGTTACAGAACTATATTTTTATTTCATGGTCTTCCTCTTTTTTTTTTTTTTTGCCTAATTTTATTTTGTAAGGGGAGAAAGGAGGAGAAGCTGCAAATTGGAGAATGTGTTCATAAATTAATTTGAAATAAATTGTGACTGTCCTCTCCTCCCTTAAGCCGGCTATAATGCTTACTTGTCTTGAATAGGCAAATAACTTTCAGTTACTTGCTGCTGAAGGAAGTTCTTCCAATGATTTGTGTTGCAAAATCAGTCACTGAATTGAAGATGGGACTTTCATGGATTTAATTTAAAAGAGGTTTAATTGTATCTAACCATTAAATCCATTGTAATTTAGGAATTGTTAGTGGAGAATATTTAGCAAATACAAACCAGGAGATCTAATGATCAACCTGTCGTATAAAGGCATTCAGTACTTGTAAAGTAAAAGCAATATCTCCTTTCTGCTTCGTGAAAAAACTACAGCTATTGGAAAAGCTGAAGAGAATAAATGTTGTATCTATTTTAATATTTTGTAGAATTATATGGAATAACAGATAATGTAAGATTAAAGGAAATAAATCATTGGAAGAAATTTTTTAATTTGATTTGAGTTTTGTTTGAAGGAATAGAAGTTAAAAATAGGAAATTACTTGTTCTCTCTTTAAAATGTTACAGTAGTGGAGGTTATCATCTACTGGGCTAAGTGGAATGAGAAGAAAAAATATCCTTTCTTCTTTTATAGTAAGAAAAAAAAGTCTACATCTTGCAAGTGGTTAAGTATGTACATTACTGTTCCTGTAAGCAGTCTCATCAACTACAAAATTTTGGACATAGAGCATTCTAAATGATCATTTAGATGTAACTGAATACATTATTTGTATCTTAGAGTTCAACCCTGTATACACATAAACTGTTAAGTGTATGCTGAGGATTTTTGGTATTTTTGAGATTATACTCTGGGAGTGCTTCAAGATTCTTTTTAGTGAAACTGCTAAATTTAAAGTGAGTGTCTTCTAGGAGACTGTACTGCTTCATTGCAATAAAGTGGTTTGTTTTCTTGTTGAATAAGAAGGACAAAATTTCACCCTAAATCATTAATATCGGTAGGAGTCTTGCCACTACCTTTAGCTAGGTCAGTATTTCAATCCTAATATTGCAGAAGTTCTTTTTCCCGTGTACAGGGAAAAGCTTGTAGAACAAATAACAAGTTTCTATTAAATCCATCTGTAAGCTAGGAAGTGGAATAACGTATGGACTATGAAGAGAAATCTGTAATACTGTGAATGTAATTCCCATGCTAAGTACCATAATTACCATTATTCTAGAAATTCTGCTGTTTGGTGATTTTAGAACTGTTGAAGATGTTGATGGCAGGGTAATTGGAGAGGGAAAATAGATGTAAACCACTCCATTTTGCACTCCAGATTTCTATCATTGTATGTCAACAAGCTTGAACCAGGCATGCAATCTAGTAATCATTTCACAGTGCCTGAAACGGCTTTTAATAGACTGGGGTTTGTTTGCTCTTTTTTTTCCCTCAGCCACCCAACGTTGTTTCCCAGCACACTGCTGTAACTCGGAATACAGGGTTCCAAAGCAAGGGCAGCGCTCGCTGACTGTGGTACGGCATAATCTCGCCCTACAAATGTGCAAACAATAGCAAAAGTATGTGTTTGGGAATATGGCACAGCTGTTATCTTCTGCCGGGAGCAGGGAGCGTTACAGTGACATAGAACGACCAGTTAAAACCACTCCGGCCGTTTTATTGCCTGTAAATGGGGCGTGTAAAGAAAAGCCAGGGCCGGTCCCTGCATTCAGATAACCATCAGTGCAGACTACCGCGGCACTACCTTGCTGCACAGGCTTTGAAGAATAGAGGCAAAGAGTTCCCCTTTTTCCTTCCCCTCCTATTACATTTCTGGCACCCTGTATGTGAAATCTCGGTTGGAACCTGAACTTTCTGTTCTGAGAATCTGTGCTTCACTGGTTACCTGGAACAAGGACTTCTTTTTTTTTTTTTTTATTACAGTCATTAGCTTGACTATATGAAATGATTGTTAATGATTATTTGTAGTCAGAGGACTGCTTGTAAAACAGATGAGACATTGCTAGAGCTGCAGTAGGAAATAGATCAAAATTCTGTGTTTTAGGTTATTTTAAGGTTTTGGGCATTACAAGGTTGATCTCAGTCAACTCCAAGTGCTTAAGATCCTTTTATTTAAAGCAACTATTTTGGTCTAACTCTAATAATTATGTCTGACTTTTCCGTCATTATATTTGAATGTATATGGGATTATTCAATCGAATGGATTGGTAAGGAGCACTGTGATTGCATCTACGGCATCAAATTTGTTCTAAGGGTTAAATGAATGCAAAGCATCATAAACTACACTTAATTCTGGCATTATCGTGTGTGATAAGAGGGCTTTGTGAGAGCTATAGAGTTGTTAGTTGTTTTACAATGAGGAGAAAGCAAATATATTCTTACATGTTGTTTGCATGTTAGCTGGAGGGAAAAATGACACTAAGGCGACATCATCAAATACAGTAAAACTAACTTTTTAATACAGATGTCCATTGTTGTTTTAAGTGCTTAGGGGGTTGGTGGTTTGGTTTATTTTGGAACTTGCTGAACTATATGAAGTGTGTCTCCAGGGGCCTGGTATTTTAATACCTTGTAGAAGGTTGTATAACAGTAGATGATGTATTTCGCCTGCCTTCCAGTGCTGTAAATAAATTACACGTGCTGGCTTGGGAGAACGTATGTGAGGTGTAAATCAAAGGCTAATATAAGAGGAAAAATACCAATTAGTGATGTCTTGTAACATGTTAGAGTTTCTTTATGCATTTATCTATAATCAAGAGATATAAGAGCAGTAATATGTATAAAAATGTTAACATGAGGCGCTTCCCAAGAAGGGGTAGAGGGTCTAGGATTATTAAAAATAAGTGCTGTGATTCACTGCTTTTTCACAATTTGCTGTGGTTAAGTCACTTAAATACTGAAGTCAACAATCCCCTAGGCAAAGAAAGATAATATAATTTTAAGCGTATTGTTAAAATTGAAATTTGATAGCTTCCACTCTCTAATCCTATCTAAGTCTTGGCTGTATTAAAAGGAAAATAGATACATGTGTCAGTTTTGGAGCATAATCTTTCTTTTGAGTTTAAAGAATGATAAATGTGCTTCAGACAAGCAACACAGCAGTTTATTGGTATGAATGTTTTGCTAAATACTACATGCTTAACGCAATCCCCATTCCTTTATAATAAGTTTAAATATTAATTCTTTGGAATGCTAGATGCCTAAAGCTAGATAGAAATGCTGTGCAGTTTCAGATATCTAGGAGTGGGCTTGTGAAACAGGATATTTAACTGGGAGAGATGAGTAGCACATTTCAGAGTTATTAGGGCAGAACAACAATGCAAGAGGATGACTAAAAAAAAAAAAAGTTACAAAATTGTTTTCTGTGCGTGAGGCTTAAATACCTTAGAGTTATTTATTTGAAACACCAGAGTAGATTTCCTATCTATGTAGATTCTAGGTTTTTTAATTATTTTGTTTAACTTCTTTTAGCTGCCTGCCCCTGTCTATGGCAGCTGGCTTTGATTTAACCTGAATCCTTCACCGAGAGGGAGTGATCAGTCACAATGACTGCAAGTTGTGCTCTTTGATGGAACATCTCTGTAGTGGCTGAAGAGAGAGGACTGAATAGGATAGGAAGGGTGCTCAAGGAAAGGAGCAGTTTGTATTCAGAAGGACTCACTTCCCTCTAAATCAGCACTTATTTTTCCTTATGTAAGTCCTGCCTACCTCCAAAGCCCCATCTGTGCTGGACAGAGAAGAGAGAGTTAAAGTGAGAACAGATAAAAGAGGAAATTTCTGTTTTATTACCCAGTATTTTCTGGGAAAATCCCAGAAAAGGTTTAACATGAAGTTTCATAACTCTTGCTTTGCCCTGCTGCTCCTGCTGAACTTGCAGGGAGTTGGCTTCAGGAGGAGGCCAGTGTTGAATGTTTTTGAAAATTCATTCCATGCTCCTTTGAGACACAGAAGAGAAGATCCAAGCATTAAAATCTCTCCCAGAGAGAAAAGTGCGCGGGCACTTGTAGCCCAGTAGCTGGAATGCCAAGGTCAGTTAGCACAGCATGGTCACCTTCCATTTTTCTTCTGTTTGAGACTATGCATGGGTGTGAAGCTGGTGTGATCAGCCATGGTACATGAAACAGGCAAAAGCGGTGAAGGATTGCAGCAGCAGCCAACATGGCCGAGTATAAAAATATTTTGGATGAACAGAACAAGGGTGCTTGAACTCTGTTGTATGCTGTACTACTTGTATTGTTTTGGGGCAAATCTTTGTACTGATCATGGTATTTCTACAGCAAGAGCCTAGCAGAGTATGATGTAGAGAAGGACAAGCCAGTTTTGGAAACAGAAACAGGGCAGTTGTTTGGGCAAACCGTCAGGGCCAGCTTAATTTTCTATGCTGAGAGACAGAGTTTGTTAGTTCAGGTGCAGCGCTGGGGTGATGTGGCTGTGCTCTGTTTGAGGTCTGATCTGGTGGTGGTGCAGGGTGTGGCCTTGCAGTTTGGGGCTGTACCAGCCCAGGGTGGCACTTGCTCGAGTGTGGCTGCAGCCCCTCTGCACAGGGTGTGCATGGACTGAGTTTCTCTCCAGGCTACACAAAGTTTGTGGTGTTTGCCCTTGGTGAGTCTTCGTGAGTGCGAGTGGTGAAGAATGCAAGTTACATCTTTGTTATCTTTGGGAGAGTAAGGTTTTTAACAGAACATTTTAGGGAGGCTTCTTGCTGCTTGGCATCTGGATTACGCTGCCAGTTGCAGAATTGTTACTGAGGAAAAAAATCTCCCATTTATTTTAGTGCTTGATGTGCTGAGGTGAGGGAAAGGGGGCTACACTAAGAGAGCTGTGTTGGAAATACTGGAAATAGCCAAGAATAAATACCTGTTGGGAGGAAAACTTCTCCCCCCCCTCCCTGGTTTTCTGGGTTGCTCTTGCCTCCCAGCAGATGTCAAAATCTCTTAGGGTGTGTTGTTCTTGAGGCAGAAATCACCCAATGGACTGTGTGTCCCTGGGCATCAGGTGCAGGTGGCTACTACAAGGTTCCCAAGTTCCTCATCACTCTGGCAGAACAGATTTTGCACGCAACTGAGACTGTCTCTAGGACTTGAACAAGAAAAAGCAACACTAAATTCCTTCTTTCTGGATATCTGATTGTTGTAATGTTCAGTTTCCTTGAAGTTATCAGAGCTGGTTTATGTTCAACTGAAACTGAACTGGCCTAATCCCATTGTCCCTAACTCTGGTGCAGGTCTGAAGTGATGCCATTTTAAATCCAAGAGTGGATAAAAAGGAGGCAGACTTGAGCTCTGGAGGGCTAATGCATGAAAATTTGTCCTCTAAGTGTGGACTCAGTTCACTTTGCAAAGGAAAGACGTCTTACGTTTTTAATCTGAAGTTTGCTTCTTATTTTTCCTCCTGCCAACTCGCCACAAATTGGCTTTTATTCCTTTTCTTTGAGTTCTTGAGCTAATCGAGGTTTGCTGACTTTGTGGGGATAAGCTACAAACAATGTGTGGATGGTTCTCTTTTCAGAACAAAGATCCCCATGCATTTCAGCATCTCTCTGATTCGGATGGATATACAGGAAATTTAAGGGGATATCTACCCTTACAGCCCACTTGTTCTTTCCCTGCTCTTGAGTCTTAGTGACCTTTTCCTTCTACTCTCTTGGCCTCCTTACCGTGCCACTGTGCTGTTAGTTTATTTTTAAATACATGTATAAAGGGTTGTAACTTATTTGAATTGTGGGCTAAATGAGTGGAAGCATGGCAACTGGTGTAAATAGCTTTTGGTCTGCTGAGTGTGTAAATACTCAAAATCTGTCAGGGTGATTTGGCTGGCTTTTACTGGAATCATTATTCATATGAGAGCTCCTTTCTCTTACTGCATCCTGTCAGAAGCTATTAGGCAGAGATTGTTGGCATGAGTACTCAAACTGCTTTCTCAAAATGCACTTTTATACCTGTTGCTTTTACATTTGCCAGTTCCACAGATATTTTTACAAGTGGATATGTTCTGCAAGATTAGTCACAGAAAGCTAATATAAAGGGACCAAAACCTAGAAGGTGAGAGCAAGCCACTGGGATGATCAATCATCAGTAGTGTTTTGAGCCTAAATGTGCAATAGCATTGGCTACAAGTGCAGCTTATTTGACAAGTTAGAGTGAAAACACTGGTGTGTTGCAGAGACTTGCAGCCTCAGTGGTACCCAGGTTAAGTTTCTCAAAATGAGACTAACCTGCTTGGGGAACTTTCCTTGCTAAGGCCTAGTGTTAATGCCAACGAAAGATTTTTTTTATTAGCTGCTGGAGAAGATGCTGGAAGACTTGAAAATTAAGAGCAGTAAACATTAGAGGTGATAAAGAAGTTTTATGCATGGGGGAGATGTTTTGGCAGCAAGCAGTCACTCTGAAGAGACAGGGAGGTAGTTTTGGAGCCTAGATAATATGAGACTTGAGAGAAAACTTGGTGAAAAATAGCCTCATAGCCAGCTAGCATTTAGATAAAAATGAATTATGACACTAACTACCACAAGGGAAAACAATCTGGGAGATTGGATACAGGTTTCAGTGTGAAGGCTGCTGACTGCAGCATTTGCTAATTTGATGAGCAACCCTGATTCAGAGTATGTTATATATGGGAAGGAGCTTCTAAACATGGAATTGAGTGATTTGTAGATTAGAGTTACAATTTGTATGTATGGTGCCCACACATCTGTCAGAGGCACTGGTCTTGTTCTGCTGGTACCAAAGGAAATCTCCCATTGCATCCTTTTTGAAGCTGAGTGTAGCTGTAGGTTTTCCCTGTTGGTGGCTAATTACTTTGTGAAATGCACCTGATCTTCAGGACCTTCTGTCTCTTCTAGATTGGTTTATTCTTACACAAGGTTTATGTGGGCTTGGCACTAGGAAAGACACTTTCTAGGACTATACTAAGCTTTTGATATATGGTGCCCAAGAAGGCTATGAGGTGTTTATCACTGGAGTTTTTAAAGACAGGCTGGATGGAAATCGTACTGTGGAATGTAATTCTTTGGGTCCAGCTGTCCTCCCTGTGACATTTTTAATTCCCACACTCAACCGCTTAGGCACTAGAGAGTTAGAAGAGGACTCTCAAACTGTAATAGTCCAGGCTTCTATCCTCTTCGGCTTGCTGAGCAAAGTTCAAATCCCTCCTTGTCTAACGTTGGTGTTCCTGGCCACTCATTTGTTTGTCAAGAAAACACTGAGAAGGCATACAATAAAAACCAGACTGAGTGAAGGGCTCGAAGAGCACCAGTTGGGAGAGCCAGTGGTGGGACAACTGGGCATGGAAAATGATTGATTTTATGTGCAAAGCAGTTGTGAAATGTTCTGTGGCATTCTGGGGACATGCCATTGCTAACAAATGATTGCCTGTTGGGGATAGAAAATGCCAGCCATTGTTCTGAAGAAGGAAATAGCCTTATTGATACTGAATTAGGCTCACATTGAATTATTATTCATTTTCAGCGCATCCTGTTTTCCAAATACAAAAATTAACTGAAGGCCTGCAGCACTATTGGCCTTCAGTGGTTGGGCATATCTACATCCTTACAGTACAGGTGGAGTTTAGGTTGTTTATGTCTGGGGATGCATGGTGGCAGAAATTGGCATTGACAGAGCAGCTGAAAGAAGCTGTTCTTCTTTTTAAGAGTCCATCAAACTAGTTCTTGTTTTATAACAAGCCAGAGAGTGAGGCTGGCAGAGGTAGATGTGTTTGTTGGTAGATAAGACTTAACTTCTAGGATGCATTTTGAATTGTCACATTCATTGTTGATGGCAGAAAAATAGTGGAATAGAAAACAATATTGTTGATTTTGCAGGGAATAGAAAATGACTTACCTACAGAAATTGAAATGCACACCAGATAGAAATATTTTGTACAGTGACAGTGCTTTGTATGCAGTTTGAAAGTTTGAGTTTTGCTCCCAGTGTTATTGAATAGCTTCTGCTGAAATCCTAACAGAATATAGAAAGCCACTACCAGCAAAAGTTGTTCCTTCAGTTTAAGGGAATATTTTTATTTAATAAAAATCAGGAAGTGACTGGCATTTGACATGGATTTCTTGAGCATTCATCAGGAACTGGACAATAGGTATTTTCTTGTGTCATACATATGAGGCAGTACCTTGGCATGGAGGAATATAAAATGTTTCTATAGGTGGGAGGCTGGATGTCCTGGAAAGCAGCTACCCTGAAAAGGATTGGGATGTCACCAATTGATATGAGATCGAATTAGGATCCAATTAGTATGGGAAAATAGATTTCTAATAGGGTATGAGGTGATATGATACATTATTAAAAAGCTTGGGGAAGTGATTGTATCCTACTGTAAATTATCACTCTGGTTGCAGGAAGGTAGATTAATGCTCAGGCTTTCTTAAATGGCTTTGAAAAATCAAAGGATTTGGAGAAGAACTGGAAGATACTGACCCATGTGTGCTACCCGTGGACTAATGGAAGATTACAGGGAATCTGGTCTGTTCCAGAGATGCAGTGGAGGAGAAAATAAGTGTGATACTTGAGGGTTCTTTTGAGAGCAGATATGTGCAGGATGGTATCTCATGGCTGAACCTGAGAATGATAAAACAAGAAGATGTTTTTGACTGCAAGGATAATTAAACATGGCTCAGTTTAGTAAAGGATGTGATAAACCATCTGGTATTTGGAGTGACTGAGCCAGGTTTGAATGTTCCTATGGAAGAAATGATTAATTTCAACCACAGACAATTGCATTCAGTGGCAGAATCACTGCATAGACAAGCTGGACCATCCCAAGGGCTTCCACTTGCAATCTGTACAAGACTGGATTCCAGGCCATCTCCTTCCTCCAGACCTGGTGCTGCTGTTCCTTCATGTGCCCTCTGCATTGCAGTCCGTGAACCTGGCGTCCAGATGAGGCCAAATTTATGCCCTCATTCTGGCTTTCATGACAAAGAGTAGGGGACAGACGGGGAAGGAGGAGCATTGCCACACCACAGTCACAAAGTCTGGACAGTAGTTATGGCAAGGGAATCACTAGCAGCTAATGTTTCCTCCAAACCCTCCCTTTCTTTCCTCTTGTTATGTCTCTCCCTTCAGCAAACAGCACCGCTCCTCCTGGGCTAGACAAGTCTGTTCAGGGATGGGTGATGGAACCTGCTGTCTCCTGGGCTGAGACCAACTAAAACCAAGTGCTGGGTTTAAAACCTGGACACAGGGGAAAGGGTAACGGTTGTGATAGTCTCTTACCAGGCACTGATGGTTTTCAGCATTAATGTCTTCTCTTTCTTTGTTTTCTGAAATGAAAACAAAGGCTCAGCCTCCTTCCTAGCCCAGCAATAGTGACATACTAACACAGTTATTACAGCAAACATTTTGGCCCTCTCTGGTCATGATGTTTTCTTTCTGTGGGGAGACTGAAATACTAACTCACAAATAATGTCTTTAGAAGTCATATTAGTCACACATTTTTAAGACATTCCAAAATCATACCAACCTCCTTCTGAGCTTGTCTGTTGCTACCAATGATTCAAAGTTTTGAAAACTCTCCTTTAGTTTTGATTTACATTTTGGTCTTGGGCACTTGTTATTTCTGGCAAATGCCAGCTCACTTTCATTAAAGAAAAATCTGTTTTACAGCCACGCGGCTCAGATCTGCTGCGCTTCTAATAATTGATGGCTGGTTTCCTTATTTCCTGCATTGTAGAAAAATAAGGACCTTGTTAGATCCAAACAAGCCTGCATAAAGTCACAGTGTGAAACATCAGGTTGGGGGTGAGCAGAGCAGCTGTGGGCAGGTTTTACAACTTCGGGCTACAGTTGGTCGAGGCAGCCAAGGGAAACTGAGAGATACCCATGTGACTAAAATTCGGTTGAGTTCTTTGGCTCCCTGGCCTGAGATTTATATTTGTGACACCTTCCCCTCTGTCAGTCCCTGGGCCAGACACAAGTCTGTCTGTCTGTGTACCTAGGGCTCCGCACACCCCGTGGAGTGGCTGCTGTGCCTGTTCCTTGCTGTGCCACTGCGGGACGTGTCTATTCCCAGTCTTGCTCCAACAGCCCACATCAGTGCGAGTGTGTGCCCTGGGAGAAAGCAGCTGCCATGTGGTGGAGATGAAAAATCAAGAGCAAACACTTTCTGAATTTCTGCAAGTGGGCAAATTAATTTCAGTCTGAACTGTCATCACAAGGGCCTTTTTTCCCTTCCCCTTTCATTTGGGTGGTATCTTTGATTTATATTTCTTGAATGAGGCAAGTGATCGCCCTTTGGTGCTAAGTTCAGTTTCTTTATAGATTTTAAGTTACAGAACCCTGTCAGTTTTTTGGTTAATGTGTATAGCTTTTTTGGATTTGCTTGGGTTTTTTGTTTTATGTTGTTTAAAGAACCAGTGAAATTCAATGGTGCCTATGTTAATTGAAGACGATCTGTTAGTTTTAAGGAACAGCTAATGTCTCTCAGGTATTCTACAATGCAATACCTGTCAGATGCCTCCTTGCCACTCTGTAAGCCATAAGTAGAGACAGGATCCTGCTTCAGAGATTCATGGAGTTAAATGGCTCCTAGAAAGCCAAGCAGTGACACCTGAACAATGTCATAAAAGGTGTTTTATTTTTTATTTTCATGCATTTATCAGGTCAACCCTGTTTTCTTTGAGAACTGGATGGTTACTTTCAGGCAAGACAAATGTGTGATGACTTTTCTAGACATTCCTCTGAAGGACTTGCCCCTCAAAGGAGGTGAAGAACAATTTGTAGGAATTGTAAAACTATTGGGAAATCAGGCCTTAAAGTCTGCTTTACTAAAGGCATGATGCTGAGAGGTATTCAGGCACCTAACTCCCATTGACATCTGTGGAAATTCAGTGCCTAAACAGTTCTCTGGATCTGGTTCTTCGTCTTCTGGCATTGAATATTACACAGTTCTTGCTTTCTGTGGATCTCCTTTTAAGGCATCTTTTGTGAGTGGTGTAATAGTTTTAATTTTGAATTCTTCCAGTCGTGAGTTCCAGCACGTGATGCAGACAGCTGCCTAGAAAGCTGTGCCATGTGATAATCTATTGTTCCACCAAGGGGTTGAAGCCTAGTAGACAAGCAGTGGGGTGGGAGAGTGAGTCAGAGAAAATAAACTGCACTTTTATTAATTGTTGCTGAGGGAGGATGGGGCCAACCTTCAGGCACTGAGACTTTGTTGAGTGGGGAACTAGAGTGACATACTCATTTGAGTGAAAATCCAGGGAAAAGTGGGAGATTTTTGTTGGCATTTCCTCCACTCAGCACTGATCTTATCATGCAGGTTTAGTAGCAGAGCTCCTTTGGCTCCTTGCCAGGTGATACCATTGGAGTCTGTCTGAGATGTGCAAGATAATAGATCTCAGGGAATTACAAGTATTATGACTTTCCTATCAAACTGTTCTAATGTGTAGACTCTTAGAGTCTTCTGACCCAGAAAACTTCTTTATTTTAGAAATCCTGTTACTGAAGGAAAAGGAAACACAAGAGCTGGGAAGTGGGACTTGATGTTTATAAGGGCCTTGAGAGCAGCCGTAATTAGAGTAGGTTTTTGGAAGAGACTTGTTCCTTTGCCAGCAAAGGGCCTTGGTGTTCAGCCAGGTTAGATGTAGGCTGAGAGTAAGCACTTGGGAACTGCTTACCATACACTGGTTCTGTGTCTGGCACTGAGAACACGAAGCGTCCTCTCACTTAAAATACTTTGTGTACTCCCAGAGTGCCCCGTGAAACGCTGCCGAGGGCTGAGTCACTGCCCAGCCATTTGGGCTGGTTCTCTAAACCCTGACTTGTGAAGGGCTGCACCAGGATGCTGTGATGGTGATCCTTCCTCGGGGTGCTATGCAACTGGCAGTTTCATATGGGCCCACAGTTTTGGTAGTACAGCCAACTGAGTGATGTGAGAGCAAGGAAATTCCTGGAATCCCCATTGTCAGCCTCTTCCTTGCATTCACAGATTCACAACTGCTTTGGACATGAGTGTAGGCCCATCTGCACAAAGAGGTAAATGGGACTGGCAGGGAGTAAGTGTGCATGTGATCATAGTCGTTAAGGGAAAAAACCTAGATGTTCTTTATTTTCTTTTTAAAGCTTCAAAATTGAACTCTTGAGTTGTGAACTTGTTTCTCAGATTTTACAGTGCATGAGAGGAAAACATTTGACTTCCTATCCCAAGGCCTCTAGAAGTGCTGTCAATCCAATTTCCCTGGTTTTAGACAGGAATCAGAACTGTTCACCACGTTCCAGATCCTACAGAAGTCAGTGGGACCTCGGGAAAAGAAGATTGTTTCTGGCAGAGGTAAATTTGCGTGAGTCACCTAGGAAGTCACCTAGGACACAATGGGAGCTGCATGGAAAGGTGCTGGGGCATGGATAAGGGACCTCAGTGAAGTCTCTTGCCCTTGTTTTGTGCTGCTGTAGGGCAGAAGGCCAGGCAAGGAGGGTGTCCAATGCAAAGCCCACTGGTTGCTAGGAGCAAGAGACTGGAAAGGACCACATGGAGGATCACATTGAGTTTGTGGCTATTGCAGGTGGTCAGTGCTCAGTGCAGTGAGCATCTGTCCCATGCCACACGCAAAGCCTGTAACAAACTGAGATCAAACTGGAAAACACCAAAAGCCACAAACTGCTGTGTGCCATAAAGAGCAGGAGAGATTGAAAGCACTGACCGCAGCCTGCAACCCTGGAAAGGCTGGGAATTTCCTTAAATAAAAATTCCCAAATGACCCAAGCATCAAATTTGATCATTGCTGTAAGTACCAAAACTTTGTACTTCATGTTATTTGTGTGCTTGGACAATTGGAAGACTGGTGACAAGCTGGTGCCCACCAATGTGAAGTGGAGGGGCTGAGGAGAGCTCCCAGGAATCCTTTGGACTCGCTTGGTGCTTACAGCAGCCACATTTCCATGCAGTCCTCAGGACAAGGTGCTGCTTTTTTTCTTTTCTCTCCCCTCCTTTTTTTCTCCTTTCTTCCTCTCTCTCTATTAATAACTGAAGCCAATGGCTGCTCTGAGTTACGAGGGGGTTTTATTGCACAGTTGCATGGTGGAGGGACCTGGTTTTCATTGTGCAGTGCGGGATATCAGTTTTAACCCAGAGGCAGTGATGTTATTTAACAGGTGCCTTAAAGGCATAGTGCTTATTTAATCACCGTCTCCAGATCAACATTATGTAAATTGAAATTGCTTAGGTACGCAATTAATTGTGAATGCTTTAGACATTTTTAAAGGCATAAGACAATACCTGAAGTTCCATTTTAAGAATATCCAGGTCAAAGGACACACATGTTTTTATTTTCTTATTTGAGGTATAATGTGTTCAAGGCAGATTTATGGCACAACCTTTGTTTATTGACTTGTACTTTTCCACATGAAACTAATGGAACATGACAGATGATATTTATGAGGCATGTGTTCTTGATTAAATCATGTTAGACATTAAAACCTGATAAAAGAACGTATTTTAAAGGGTGGATTAATAGAAAGGGAGGCAGCATTGATTGGGGAGTTTACACGGAACAAGACACGTTGGTCTTAGACTGAGTATTTATAGGCGAGATATGTGGTTATAAAACTTAAGAAGCTGAACAGAAAAGGATTAATAAGCTTTGGCTCTTTGGAAAGTTTGAGTTTTTTGGTTTTCTCTCTTCGTAAGCCACTGGCCACCTTGTATTTCTGGTCTTTCAAGTGAATTTATTTAGTTCTGCATAAGAACTTGTGACCCTTTGTGGCCTGCTGCTTGTAATGTTGGCCCTATGTGTGTTCGATATTCTTCAGGATTCCCAGTCAGCAGATCTCTGTAAGCAGCCTGTGCCACTGCTAAAAACTGCTCTGTAAACATACTCGAAATTCTGCTTAGATGGGTGTAGATGGGGTAAATCAGCAACAATCAGATGGAACTGCTTGTCCCTACCTTGATACCTGGGGCTTTGCGCAGAGTTCTGAGTAACAGGTTAGTAGGGAATCACCCTGAGTAGTATTTTGCATGTCAGTGTAAGAGTATCCTCTAAGAATTTCCTGTGGAGAGCAATCGGAGGATTTTGGTAAATGTAACAAGTGGGAACAGATTGAATTTGTTTCCGTGGCTTAACTGAATATTAAGACTAAAGAGAAAGCAGATACCTGCATTCTGCTTTCAGTTACACAGGTGCAAATGTGGAATGTTTCCTGATTTCAGTTACACAGATGTATCTGAGGATATATTCTGGCTTGGTGCAGCATTTTCACTACTGAGTTTTAACCTTCTGTGGCTGAATTTGTGCTAACCTGGATCCTCAAAGCTGCATTTTGTCTGGAACAGAAAAACTGCTGCATGAGAAGATAGCTTTGGGCTCTTAAAGCTCCTATCAGCTTAGATTTGTAGAAGTAATGTTCACTGCAAATACAAGAAAAATTTAAGTTCTGTAAGTTTTTATTACAGCAAAGTAATTTCATTCTATGGTGCAGTATTTACCTCCTGCTTGTAACCTCTTCATCTGAAAGACTTGTTCCAAATTAATAACTCTTTACTTCTCATCTGAAAGCATTATCTTTGCTGCATGAGATATGGTAAAATGTGTTAAAGTAATAGGATTCAAGTATTTAAATGAATAAATTGCTTCAATATCTTCCACAGGGAAGGAATGCAAATTATAGGCACATTTATGGTTGCTTTTGTTTGGACTTGTCAGAGTAGAAACTAAAAATATTTGCAAACTGAGAACTGTGTAAGAAATACCGTTTTCTGTGAATAGAGATGCTTTTATGAAGTGTTGTGTGACTTAATTTAATTGAGTTAAAGCATGACCTTGCATCTCATATTATCAGAGTGAGTTGTGTTTGAGAAGCTGTTAACTAAAGTATACTTCTGCCTTCCATAAATCCAGTGGTAATTCTTCCTTTTTTTTTCCTTTTTGTTTTCCCCAGCTTGCTCACTAAAACATCCCTACCTACCTGAGATTTTGGAATAAGCATTCACTCCCATTAGGAAGTGAAAATCTTCAAAGTGCTGATGTTTCCCCATAGAGATTTCAGCCCTCCTTCCCCATCCATATGGTGTAAGCCAAAACAACAGATGTTACAGAATAAAAAGAAGATAATAGAAAATAGCCCTGGAAGTAATATTATGTTGTTACATTAGTATTTTGCCTCCTAAAGGATTTAGCAGAATTTAAAAGGCTTCAAAGATGGATTGAATAATAGATCAGAGACTTAAAAAAAAAAAAAGAAGTGTATTGAGGCTGAAAAGAAGGGGAATGATTTTGTTGAGAATTGATATATATCAAAGATGCAGAGTGTGCAAATAAAATAAAGAGAAAGGGCGGGGGGAAAGTGTGATTTTGGAAAAAAACAGCTTAGCTCTCAGTCCTACAAAAAAATGAAGAATTCGATGACTTTTAGAAAGATGGAATCTTCAAGTGCCAAAATGGATACTGAATGTGAAGGGCAGGTAGAAGAGTATTTATCATGTTTTGTTGTATGCTGGTAATGGTACCCCTAAGATTTGTGAGGGCATCACAGCTCTGTCCTCAAAGCTGAGTTCGGGTTCTCCTGGAAAAACAGCACTTTTAGTCACCAGTGAAAATGGCTGGGGATGATGGCCATCGCTCAAGAGATGACAGAGCTCAGGAAGAAATCCTTTCCTGGGAGGGTGGTGAGACCCTGGCACAGGCTGCCCCGAGAAGCTGTGGCTGCCTCATCCCTGGAAGTGTTCAAGGCCGGGCTGGGCAGGGCTTGGAGCAACCTGAGATAGTGGAAGGTGTCCGTGCCCATGGCAGAGGGTGGAACTGGTGAACTTCAAGGTCCCTTCCAGCCCAAGACATTGTATGTTTCTATGATTCTTTTCCTGCCAGGATCAATGCTCACCACACCATTTTTGGTAGTTCTTTGTAAAATCTGTTCTTACACACCACGAAGAACAGAGATTCTGTGTCCCTTCTGTCCTCATGCTCAGCTGTCTTTCATAGCCCTTGCCTTGATGTTCAAACTATGTCTTGCTGAGCTTCACTTGACTTAGCAAAATCCATTATTTCACGTTGTTGTGCTAGTGATAGGATTGGATCCAGAAATCCACCTGTTGACTTTGATTTTTCTAAATCTGTGTAAGTTGAAAGAAAACTGAATTCCTTCAGCTCCAACAGATAATTGCTTCACTAGGAAAATTAGTTGAGCTATTAATGATTTCTGTCTCATAAAGGAATTGTCCTTGGAGTCAAAGTGTTGGTACCAGGATGCCAGGGAGGAAGCCCTGAAACTAAAACTTCCCTCTCAACATGCTTCCTACTGAAAAGGTTCTTGCTGAGTTCTCCCATCTTGTCTCCTTCCTCTGCTCTGTCCTGCTGTGCTTTGCCAGTGGTTGTTCCTTTTCGATTTGTTGCTTTTTCTTTGCCTGTTTTTCTTGCTTACTGCTAGCTTGTGTTTCTGCATCTCCTTGCTGTGGAGGATGCAGACTGGTGGTGCCTGGGGCATTGCTGAAGGAAGCTAAACAGGCCAGCAAGGTGGCCTTTAAGAGATGCCTGTAATGGGCAGATCATACATCAGGATCTCCCTGCCCAGTGCTTGGGAAGCAAGGATGACCTATTGGCTGTGGTGTTGCTTTGGTGCTGCTGGGAAGCAGCAGATTCCCATTTCCTACCATGAGAGCTCACTGGGAGAATGTCATATCCAAAGACTGTAAGAAGTTTGTATTTAATTTGCATTTCTAATATAAATGGAAAGAAAAACACGTATCAGCTAATGCTGATTAATTATATCCCTGTGCTGGTGGCCAAGAATGGGGGTGTCATGCCATATAGATTATATACAACATGTTCTTTTTATGAATCAGCCAGGGAAGGCATCCAAGCTCTTTCAGTAGGTAGGTAAAGGATTTGGCTAGTTTTCAGGGTTTGAAGCCATCTGGAAAAATTTAACCAGAATTATCTGCTTCACAGTCCCAAGATAAATCATTTTCCCACTTAAACAATTGTTCCTCATTAAGCTGGTGGGGTTAGGGCTGATTAAACCCTGATATTATAACTCAGGCTTTTACAGAGCATTTTGTAGATAGAGTTTTCGTGGTGACAGTGATACCACTCTCAGCCCCAGCTGAGAACAAGAGAAATAATAGTTTCATGGAATGGAATAAATACTCCATGAAACAAAACCAATTCTGTTTAGCTCTGTGTGGTTTAAGACATTGTCCTTTCTGACAAATGTTTTATCTAAACAGTTCAGTGTGTACTGTTGTACTTATGTTTATATATTGACATATTAATATGTGCTAAATATATATGATGTATAGCATGAATAACCTCTTTTTGTAAATCAAAGAAACAGACATGACCTACATGTGACTGCAACAATAGCAACTTTGAAAAGCAGCAGCAAATAATTCTTTCTTAAAAAGCAGCTTGATTATAGTCTTCATGTCTTCTCTGCATTCCTAAGCAAACTCCTGTAACTGAGAAGCAGAGGGAAGGAAGACAAAAAATTAATATTGTTGTTTTTTTAAATGAAAATAAGTTGGCGAACCTGATGCTGTGTAAATGGAGACATAATTCAGTGATATGAAATGTCCTTACATTTAATAGTTTCCAGTGCTACTCTGAATTTTAGAAAACCCTATGGAAATCAGCTATTTCAGTTTTCGAAAGATCAGTCCCTACTCCAGTACACTGTCCTTGTGCACTAGAGTAATCTTGTTGACTTAGAGGTCTACTTACATCAGTGTGTTACTAGCTTGGACGTCCAGACCAGCCTGTGAAGTGCCTGAGATTTGGTTAGGATTTGAGGTTGGATAAGGGTTAAATCATTTGCCTGTTGTGGCTTGACTGAGTGTGTGAGAACTGCAGCCAGTTGACAGCATCACTGCCTCTCTCAGCTGCGGATCAGGCACATCCCTGGGAATGTCTCACAGGCACTGTTTGCAAGATTCAGTCCTTAATTCAGCATTTTCATTTTGCCAACAAATGTGATAGGCTGTGCCTCCTAGTCCAGTAAGGTTTATTGTGAGTGTGTGGTGCATAACCCAGCTGAGTGACATCTATGTCTGGTTGCAGTGCTGAAGTCTGGTGATGTGGTCGTGGGTCAGATCTGAGTTTGGGGCCTGACTCTGCCTTGGCTCATCATTACAATCTCCAATGAGCCAGAAACCCCCTTGGTGCCTTGGGCTTGCAGAATCAGGCTGGTGATACCTAATCTGCTTTTCTAAAGTGCCTCTTGACTTGGGGGGGAATATATGGTCCGAGAGCACTGTATGTAAGTGATTATTGTAACCCAGAGGTTGTCAGAGCTTCGCTTTCTGGAAGAGTGGTCAGAAGTGGAATTTCACTTACTGTGGAACTGGTGAAGCTTTTGAATGCAGCAGCCTGTACATGCAACTAAAGCTATGCAAGGAGAAAGAAACTTTTGGTGCCTGTTGTGTTTGTGCCAACTGCTACCCGTCCTTCTTTTTTTTTCTTTTTTCTTTTTAAACTTTGTTATTCTTCTCCTTTGGAATGAGGTTTCTGAATGCTAAGAATTACTGAAAGCTCATAAAATGCAAGGCTTAGAGCTATAATAACTAGTATTTCCAGGGCACACATCATTATTACTGAAGATAGTAGTGGTGTGTGTGGGTGTTGGGGTACGTGTGTCATTGTGAAATACCAGGGAGTCTTACCAGACAGAGGAGGTCTGCAGCAAAGCTAAGTTGGTTAACACACACTCACTTCAGGCATGTACTTTAAACATCTGCCAACGCTGAAAAACTTCATTTTTTTTAAGTTGGTGCCTTAGGATCTCTACCCCAATGCAGTTTCTCTGAAATGAGAAGGTAGACTCTTTCTCCTCAGTGCTGTTTATGCTTTCACAAGTGTGTGGTTGTCACATGCTCCAGCAAAGGTACTGTGTCAGCTTAAAAAAACCTGAGCCAAACCCATTTATTCCTATCCCATTTTGACCTGGGTTAACAGTCTTTTTACAGTATTGAAGAGCTAATACTTTCTTATAACTGATTTGCCATATTTTTGGCAGAGCAGTGATACGTTCAGCAGTTTCTGTGAATCTTCATGAGGGAGGTTCTGTAAGGTTAGGGTTATATTGTGCAGGAGATCTGCAGCCCAGGTGGCATGAGAGGGCCATTTCTCATTGAAATGCGTGTCCCTGGTGGGGACAGTAAATGAGACCAGGTGCCTCCTGCCCAGGACAAACAGCTCAGGAGAGACAGGCCAGAGTGGCTGGTGGAAGAGCTCCGAAGGATGGTGTGGTGAAAGCAGAACTCCCAGCCTGCACTTGCTTTGGTTCAACGTGGGGTTATGGCTTCTGAGCTAATTCTCACAGCTCTGAAAAAACACAAAGCTCTGAAGTCACAAAGGGACTTAAGAAGGTAAGACCGGAAAAGCTTCAAAGTATCTGCTGGGCTAAAGGGAGATAAGAAACCTTCCAGTTCAACTGAGTGTTCTTTTCTAAGTCCGTTTGTGATTTCACCCCCTTTGTGATTTCACCTCAAGGTACAGAGTCTTTCTCTTGCCCGAGGTCCCTGTGCAAAGCCTCTGGATGTGATGGTTGCAAGTTGTGAGGTTTCCCTTTTGTTTGCTGTACATTGTTCTTTCACATAAGCGCGATCTTGTAGATGCTTATAAATAACTTTGTAGACTTGAGAAGCTGTTTTGCCCACAGAGCTTTCTGATACCCATATGTAATTCCCATCCCATTATATGCATAAAAACATTTTGAAGAGGGCTCCATCTGTTGATACAGCACCCAGCACTGAAGAACTGATCTTGCCTAGATCCTCTACAGCTTCCTAGTAGTAGATTAAGTGGAGTTCCAGATTATGTTAAAGTTGCAAGTTTGGGGTTGTTTCTTTCATTCCATGTAGGTTGTTCAATGTCTGATGTAGAAATCAGACTATAATACTGTAATACTTATGTCTAAATGCTTATTGAACCCTCCCTTCTAACATAATCCCTTTCTTGTCTGCTGCTAGTACTTCTTGGTTAAAGTGAGCTGGGAAGTTACTTGCCTTTGGAAGGGAGTATATAAAAACAAACTAACATCAATGTGCAGTTGCAAAATGTTGCAAGCTCTTAAAATGTTCGGTGCCTGCTTAGTTTGGGGTGTTTGCTGGGCTGAATGTAACATGGATTTGTCTATAATGTGTCATAGACTTATCAAAGCCAAATTACTCATTAAAATAATGCTGAATTGGAAATATAAAACAGTAAACCAGCGGATAAATAAAAGGTTAGCAGAAAGGTAACTTGATATATGAAACCATAAAAGAGATTTCAGAATTAATGAGGGAGACAATATTTCTCCTGTAGAGACTTTAAGACTTGGTTGAAGTAGTGTAACAGCAACACATTATTTATTTCTTGTGTTGCCTTATTCTTAGGCCCGTGGGACCAGACAGGAAGGAATTAGAGAGCCCTATATTACAATTTAATTGCTTGAAGAAAAAATATTATTTTTTATTGTTAACCATTAGCTGCTTCTAGTTTTATTAAAGTCATAATGTCCATGCTATAGCACCAATTTTTGCAGCATAGCTAGGAAAGAGCAGCATAGCTAGGGCTAGGAAAGTTGTTCAATTGCTATAAAATAAGCTTAGTGTGGAAAAAAAAAAAAAAAGAAGAAGTAAAGATGGAGAGCTGGAACCAGACCAGTGGCTGTTCAGCTGTTACAGATCTCTAGGAGCTGTTTTCTTCCATTCAGAGCTGTGAAGAAGTGTCCTGATCTTTCACTGAAGAGATGTTCACATACACACCCACAGTTTTCATTGAGTTGAGCCACTACGATCAGCTTGTGCTCACAGCTTGTTGTTTCCTCATCTTCATGTTGGCTTGGAATTTCTGTATAATGACCTGGGCTTGGTCACTAAGAGTGTTGGGGTGGGTTTTTTTTGTTTGTTTTTGGTTTCTTGTTTGTTTGGTTTTGTTGTTGTTTTTGTTTGTTTGTTTTTTCCTGTTTTGTTTTTTTTTAACCCACAGGTTAAAATTATTGCTTTATTTGACATCCCTGTTTAATGTATAAGTTTGGTTTTTAGGCAGGTTTGAGGTTTATTTTCTTTTTTTGCAGAGACAGTGGACAATGTCTTCTGCTTTTCTAATTGTTGTTCATTTTTCAGAATCAAAATTCTCATGTGCCAGCTACAGTGTGATGACTGTCCCCTACTGTGTTCATGGCCTGTGGGAAAGGAAAGACAATATAACTTAGTTTGGCTCGCCATGGCAAAAATATTTGGAGGAATGATCTCACACCTGCTTCAGGCTAAAAATGCTTCTTCCATGAGCAGCCAGAAGTGCTCAGCTGTTGAGCTGTGGTGATCTGACTACATGGGCAGATGAGCAGCACTGAGACACATCTGTCATGCACAGAGCACATTGGTAATGGCAGTACAGCAGTTCAGCCTTGCATGGATCCACATGGAAGGGTTCACTGACCTGTGCAGTAATCCACTGCATTTTTGCACAGACTCAGAACATTTGCTTTCCCTCTGAAGCAGGCCAGCAGGGTTTTTTTTGTAGAATCTCTCAATCCTTGAAACCTTTACTTCAGTTCCCAAGAGCAACTTTGTATGATGCATGGAACTGGGTTCTTTCACAGAGGTCTCCAGCTAGGAAGGGACCATAGTATTTCACCATCTGATTCCTCTTCAGAGTCAGCTCTGTCTGAGGTGGACTTAGCTCTTCTGATGACTGGGAAGTGAATGACTTTCCCACCCACAGGTAACACACTTGCAGCAGTACCTGCAGAAGTGCTTTGCCTTCCTGTAAATTCAGAAAATGGTGGTTGTCTTTCTTCCCATTCCTTGTTAAATTCATCCCCATTGAGTAGTATTTTTAACATCTGTGGTTAAACCACAGTGTGAAAGGAGCTGGCTGGATTACTGAGGTGATGGAGTTGTTGCAGCTCAGTGCTGGGGACTGCTGATCTTACCTACAGCTGGCTTGGATTTCGTTTTGAACCAAGTGCATCTTCCAATTCAAGAGATTCTTGTGTGTACTGAGATCCAAATCATTCCCTTGTTATTACAAAGACAGTAACAAGATAGAAGACCCTCTCAAGAGGTTTCAGGGCCCTGTAGATTCCCAGGGCAGTTGTGATAAGCTGCTATCTACTACTCCAGCAGTGGCACAGGGCTATAGTATGTACTCCTTCCTAGAGGTGGGATTTGTGGGCTCTGGCTCACGTTGGCAGCACTTTGTATGCGTGCAGGTCTCTTGAAAGCCTTGGAAATCTGCACTAGGGATGTGTGTGTATACATGGATATATGTGAAACTCTCAGGCACTTGGTTCTGAAAGAGCTGCCTTGGAAGCCTGTGAGCTGACTCTGAGTTGTTCAGGAAACATGATCTGCCTGATTTCGTGAAGGAGGGCTGGAATTTGAAATGCATTGTGGCCACTGTGACTGACTCTGGACTGTAGTTTTTTTCTAAGACAGAGTTGACCTGTTGATACCAGGGCCAGCTCTGCTTTTCTACGTTCTCGCAAACATTCAACAGGGAAGGTGCACTAGATGAATACTTCCATTGTTTGCCATGGACCCTGGGCAGTAACTTTGGCCATACTGGGAAAGATTCCCATTCTTTGATGCTCTGATTCTTCAGCCAACTCCATTCTGTTTGATATAATTTTTAATCAAGTTTTCCTTTTAACTTGTAATGTAACAAGTCCCTAAATGTGTTACTATCCACCAAAGAGGGTTTCTTGGCAGGATTTCCAAACAAAAACAAAACAAAAAACCTCTATTCAGCCAAAATACTCTTTTTAACGGATGAAGCAACAATTACTTGTGGCTTTGTGAAAATAGACTATATATTGTATATACTGCAGAGCAAGAGACCACGATGTGTGCAGTGATGATTTGAGGTATTGGGAAATTAAGTGATCCATCAGTATTGATGCTTAGTGCCAAGTATTAGTTCAATGCTCCAATTTCCTATGCAACTGAAAGTGGGAGTAGGCTTTCACGAAAGAGGGTCTAGTGGTTAATGCACTGAGCTGGGCCCTGGGAGGTCTGGCTTTAATTCCCAACTCTCTCCAGGCTTGCTGTTCAACTGCGAACACGTTACTTGAACTCCCAGTGCCTCAGTTCTCTTCTTTCCCTCCCTCACCCACTTCTTTTTGAAATCCCTTTGGGAGGAACTGTCTTTAAGCTTGTGTGTGCTATCTAAACAAAGGGTACTGCGTCTCAGTAGGGGCCTGGAGATACTTGACTATAGAAAGATTTGTCAGTGTTCTGGCAAATACAAAACTGTCATGTACACACGCATGTCAGGCAGGCTGAATTATGAATGCAGTAACAGGGGAAAAATTAGCAGGCAGAAATGGCAACTGTTACAACCGCATGTTTTCATTTGGATATCTTGATTATGTGAATATATGGAGCAGCTGCTCCTATCCCCATCCCGGTCCCTAGCAGTACTGTTCCACTTTTGTGCAAGTTGGGATGAAGACATACTTGCTTAAGAACAAAGCTGTCCTTTCTTCTGTACATTCTGAGGCATAACACAGGGAGAGGTAGCTAGAGAGAACTGTGAACCGGAGGGAGAGCAGTACTCTGAACACAGTCCTGCGGCTTGTCCAGGATGGATTTCGTAGGCCTCTTGGCTTCCATCCCCTGTAGGGGATGACTTCCTAGGCAGGAAGTCATAGCTACTATGATACTTCCCTAGACTGTGCAGATTCATTGATGTTTCTGGGGAACTCTGGATGTGGCGTTTGCCTTGAAGTCTGACTTAATATTAGCAGTTGTGTTCAGGGGAAGTTGGGAACTTGAATAGTAAAGGCCTCTGGGTGGGTCAGTGCTGAAATGCATTTGCAGAAGTTATTTCAGCTGAGTTACTGCAGCCCAGGGCTAGGGCTCCTCAGCAAAGCCTGGAGCCTGGTAAGGAGCTCCCAGAGATCCTGCCTGCTCTGCTTCCTGCTCTGCTTCCTGAAACGTTTTGGTTTGAGGACAGTAGGGAACAGCTGTGTTGGCCTGACAGAAAGAGGATGAATGTCCTTCCTGCCACCTTATGTGCATTTAGAAGTAGAAAGTGCTCTGTAATCCTGTAGTAGCTGTTTCTGAGGATCAGCCCTTTAACATTACCCAGTATGAGAGCACCAGTTCTGTGTCCGTGCTAATTTTGGCTGTTGGAATAGATAAGGCAGCTTTTCCAATGAGTGTCTGATTTAACATTGCAGCCTAATAAAGACAAACCTCCTCTCTGAACATGAGTGACACAACAGATTAATTTCATTCAAACCAAGGGATTAGCTTTTGGAATCAAACTCTCATTTCGTCATGACTAAAATGGTGGCAATAACTACTTCTTTGCAAAGCAGTGTTTCACTCTCAGCCTGTGGGAAGGAAGGATTGAGTGTCATGTTTTGTTTTCATTAGCAGAATGTTTTGTCATTGAACCTAGGCCTAAACAAGGCAGTGACAGGAGAGCTGTTTGTGTGCAAGTAGGTTGGGCACGCGTTGCTGGCTGTGTGCACTCTGCAGGCTGTTTTTTACAGAGAGATTTGGCTGCTGGGGTCTGGCCCAAGTGGCATGTCCTTGGATGACAGCTATTAAAGATCACACCATCAGACACCTGTGGGGCTAAGCAGATTAGATTGCCTGTGTATTGTTCCTTCCACTACAGAAGAGAGAGAGTTCTGCTTAGTTTTGTTTGCAACAATGGGTAGTAAGATCTCTTGTAGCAACTCCTGTTTCTGGAGATCTGAGTAGCAAACAGTGACCATTCATGAAGATCATATGAAATTATTTAAAAAATAACCTGACAATCTTAAACCAGACCCGCTGTGTAAACATATACTATGCTGGAGTGAGCTTTACTGACCTACCACAAGAAGAACCTTTCTGCCCTACTGCTGGACTTTTACTATAGATTACCAGCTCAATCCTTGTCTCTGAAGTATAAAGAAATGTCCTGGTTAGACCCTCTGAATGTTTGTTCTCCCTCCTGCCACTCATGGTAGAGTTAAATGGAGTTTTGGCCCACAGAAGGCATGAAATAGCACAAAGAAGGAAAGGTATGGAAAGCAGTAATTTTTTTTACTCCTGCTTCTTGATAATTACAGGAATTCCTAGCGCTCATCTTTGTATTTCATTAAGATGTGTAAGCAAGTAAATATTTAAGCCAAATTAAAAAGGAATGTGACTCCAAGGTATCCTAGGACTCTAAAGGTAGAGTCTGTGGTGATTACAGAAGCTCTGCTTTTCTTGAAGGTTATTGTACCAGCATCCACAGTAATGTGTGCAACCTCCTACCTGTATTTAAAAATAATAACTTGAAAATAAATAGTTCAAATTATTGCTGACATCCAGATGTAAAAGTGGGAATAGAAGAAATGGCTGTTTTGCAAAGTAAACATTTGCAAGAACTTTTTTTCAGATGCGAACACAGCATGTATACTTTTTTTGCCAACAAATGTCTTTAAGGTTTTAGAAAAGAGTCAGTTCACTTTTTTTTTAAATCTCTATGGGAGTTATCTTGATCTCCAGCCAATAGGATCTGTCTGGTCCACAGACTCTTCCTGATGGACAAGAGTGCTACTGTTTGCTTATAGCTGTTGAAAGAACCGTAGAATTGGAAAAAATACTTAGTGATAGAACTTTCATCTGCTCTTGTTTGACACTGCAGTTAATGAATGTCTCATGTCTAGCCATCCAGAGGAATGATATTTGAAAATCTAACCCAAATGCTGCGTAAAGTTTTTCACAATTAAGGCAAAAGCATTATCTCATTGAGGAATGAATTTTCCCACCTTGATGGCCAAATATGATGGAGGACTGTCGCCGGTTTGCTCATGTAAACACCCAAGTAGACTGCTCCCTCCCCAAGTACTCAGTCTTCATCCTCACCTGACACATGGACAGGTGTGTGAATACAGTGACATGTTTTGTGCCTGGCTCCCAGTTCTGTCTTGGAAAGCCCAGCTTTAAATCTGACCTTGTATGAGAAAGACTCAAATTTAAGCTTTTTGAATTGAAGATGCCTTTTAGGAGAGGAGTGGTCCACCTTCAGAAAGCCCTGGAGGGTTGATCTTACAGATGGGTCAGGTGTCACAAACCAGATGATGTGAAATTTCTCCCTTGTACTGTAGTTGTGTAAAGCCAGCAGTATCCACACTGAGTTACACTCAGTACACACTTTTTTGGGTGGTTGGAAGCACCTGATCTGTACCTTGGGTAATGCCTGATTTAAACTCATTCCAAACTGCAGGTTATGGCACCAACTCAGTCTGCAGCTAGGGATTTTGGCAGGAACTGTCTAACTTTTGTCTGCAATATATAATAAGTCTTTATAGGGTTTAAGACACATAAATCTGATCTCCCCCCAGCTGTCTGTAGTTCATTTCCTCCAGGGTTGGGGGAAGGGGGAAATCCAGGTAAATGGAAGGACAATTTGAAGAAGAGAAAGATCCTGTGAAACCATTTGAGCATGAAATGTTGGATTTAAACAATGAAGTAGCTTCCTTTCCTATTCTATTTATCATTTTAATTGCTTAAAGCATATTTCTTAGAAATAGTCAAAATACAGACTCAGACATATTTATATTTTATGCATCCCTGCTGTTACGTTTTTTTGGATGTAAAATGGATCGACAAAACCCATGGAGATGTTTATACAGAAAACATAGTATAATGAAAGTCTTACTGTGAATTTTGTGTTGATAGCATTTGTAATAAATCAGGAGAGTCAATTACTTTACTCTGCTATCCATGCAGTAACTACTGTCACATTGCATGAAAACATTACTTATCTACTCACTGTAAAGATGCCAACTATCTCTGGATCAAACTGTGCTGAGCTATGAAGTCAGACTTCTTATAAGGAAGGAACACTTACAAATCATACAAATATATGTTCTGGTGATAAAGCCAAAGGTTTCTGACAAACTACTTTATGAGGATTTTTCTTATTTGTTGTTTTCTGTACTGAGAGGGAGGAGGGAACGCAAATCAGTTCCTTAGGTTGTTACTGTTGAAGTAGTTCCTTGGGGACACAAAGGGATCAAGCATTGTGTATCTTAAGCATTTACAGTTTGGCAAAGAGAGTCAAGGCATCAGTCTGGGGGGATGTCCCACAGGGACAGAAGTACTGGGTAGGTAATGGACACTTTCATTTCTAAAAGACTGGCCCTTTCTCAGGGTTTCCTCTGGTGTCATGCTGAGCAGGGAATGAGGGACTCCAGACCAGTATTTTTAAACAAAAATACCTTGAAAGATGTTCCGATCTTAGCTTTGAGTAGTCATTGTGGCTCTAAAAACAGCAGTAAATGGCCTGTAGAACAAGTTGAGCATTTCAGTGCAAAATTTAGGCTGTTGATAACTGCAGGTTTTGTAAGAATTGAAGCAATGTCCCTTTCATGATATGTGTGAACTTTAAAGGCTTCAGCTCTAGAACCACCAGAGGCACAAATAACTTGAGGTTCTGGTGCCTTTAATCCTTTTGAAAAAGGGATTATGATTATAATTATAACCTAAGGAAATGCCAAGTTTGGGAGGGAAAATGGTCTCTCTCTGTAAGGGAGGGACTAGCTGTTTATGACTCAAGATAGTAGTTTGAGAGTCCGTTAATTCAGTGAGGACACTTTCCCTGTCCCATTTATCCAGGGAATAAATACGTTAATGTGAAGAAATACTTGAAGCTGTTGCTGGAAGAAGGGAAGGCCTAAGAAATCCAGGCCCTCTTCCTGTAAGGGTCTGGTATGAGGCAAGGCTGTCAGCGTGCCCCTGATAGGTGATCAGAGGAGTGGCAGTTGCTGCTTTGGCCCACTGGTTGTTTCGAGGAAGAAGAGGAGCCTTGTTCTACAGATATATTTGCGGAATAGGTTGTTCCTGAAAGCTGGAAGAAACTATGAATTCAGCAACTGCTCATAGGGCCACCTGAGCCTATGAGGTGGCACATCAGCATTGCTTTGTGAGAACAAAAGGCTGTTTATAACGTAAGAGAGATGGTGTGCAAGCCCCCCAAAGTTCTGGTCACACGTATTTGCCCCAGTTTCTTGATACGAGTTCTTCCAAAATATCTGTAAGTCATCAGTTTTATTCTCATTCTCAAAATCATACAACCCTGGAGAAATAAGTGTCTCAGCCTGGATTGAAGCTCAGTTTTTAATATGATAGTGTTAAAACTGCTCTTGCTTACAGCACTGATGGCTGGTAACACCAAAATTAGCAGTTGTGCTGTTCTGGACTCCAGCCTTGGCAGAGCCACCTTAGGTACTGCTGAACGGACTACAAGGACCTTCCTGTGAGCTTACAGTTGGCTTACAACAGAAGACTCTGAGTAATCAGGCAATTACAGCTGAAATCAGAATCAGCCACTTGAAGGCTTTTTTGTTTTTGCATTTCTGTTTTGTTTGGAGTTGTTATGTGAGTTTAAAGATCTTGAATCATTTTCTAAGCCTCTGCATTCAAATTGATTGAATACTGGGTGCTATAAAAACATTACTTCAGCACAGATACACTTAGACAACTCCCTTCTAATTTTCTCCGCATTCGGGCACTCCAGCAATCTTTGGTGAAAAGCCATTGGATACAAACAAGTTGTAACTTTTTCCCCAATTGGATGGCTGAAGGCATTTCATGTCTTTGTGTAAGAAAGTGGCCTTCTCTAATAATATATCCAGGCCGTGCAGAGCTGTGAAAAGGTTGCTTGTTTACCATAGCCAGGGCTCTCTTAATTCAGTGCCAGAGGCTTTCCCATTTGAGCTGCTGTGCTGTTAATGCAGGATCTTTCACTGCACCTTTTACCTCTTCTGAGTTTCATGTGTGCCAAGTTGTCAGAATGTGATTCCTCTTGCTAGATAGAGGACACAGAGGCAAGGTGATGTCTGCAACAAATACTTGTTAATATGCTGCACCCCTTTTGGGAATTTCCAAAGAAGATAAATGTTTTCAGAAATGTCTGTTTAGATAAAAGAAAATCCTAATCAGTGAATAATAATGATTTACAGGTCCTCCTTCTGTAGTCAGGCTCTTGCAAAGATTGCCATTTTAACAGCACTCTTGCAGCATTATCCATAACATTGGATGTCCCTTAGATCCACACACAACGTTCTAATTATTGATGAGATTTCATCACAAGTATAGCAGGATCTGGCGAACTCTGTATGAATGTTCATGTTGTCATCCACATACTGCAGACATAAAACCACTAGCTGTCTTTTGGAGAAATCCATTGTTTCATCATGCATAATTGTACAGCACTTTCCAGAAATTTTCTCAGAAGCATCCCTTATGAGTTATAGAGCCATAATTTCCATTATCTCATGTTGAGTAACTGGATTTGTGAATTTGTCTTGAGTCATTTTCAGCTACTTTGAAATATGAGGATCAGATTCCGTTTGCAAACAAGACAGTTAAGATTGATTTCAACTTTATTCTTTGCTAAAGGGTATATTTTCAGTTTCTTTAGTTTAGTGGTCTTGCAGTGCAAGCCTTTGTCAGGCAAGATAATATCTCCCACTTAGTGTTTTCATAAGGATCTTCCTGTTTTCTTTTTTCTTTAGAGAGCATTGAAAATTTAGCATTTCACCCACATGTTTGTGGTCTTCTGAACGGTATCAGCTGCTTTGCAGTGATCTCAGATAGATTTTTAAGATTGTTTTTTCTCCCAGCTGGAAAACATGGATGGCATAACAGCTTCATCTGTGCAGTTAGTCAAAAGTGCAGGCTACAACAGTAGAAGCCCAGTGTTCTGTGACCACCTTGCAAACCAGAGAACTGTTAAAAATCCTCAGATTAGGGATCTGAGCACACAGTCAAATAAAGGAATTACATTTTTCTTGATGAGCTGTAATTAGAGTCTGCTGCAGATGACATCAGATAGAACTTCAACCAGCAAAAGTTGAATCGCATCTTGCTGAAAGTTTGGTGGGTTTTTTTCTGTCTTTTTTTTTTCCCCCTCTTTTTTCCTTAGCAACCAGAAAGGTTAAATGATTTTCATTTTGGCATCTGGAACTTACACTGTGTAATTTTGTACTTGTTCAGTCACTATTAGCACAGTGATACAGCACAATAGTGGTTTGTTTATCCATTAGGTAATCCTGTCTGGAAAAATGAAAGTTTTATAGAACTACTACAGCATTTGTAGAAGAAGAGCAATACCTTCCAACAGAAAACCAAAACATTTATAAGGGAAGGATGAAACCCTTTAACTTCATGGGTGTGGGGTTTCAAACTGCAGAAAGTCACAAAAAAGATCATGGTCTCACCATTGGCTGGCCAGTCACTCCTCATGCAGAGGTAATTCTTGAAGCTTGGTGACAGAAAGGAAGAAATGGTCAGAGCAGAGGAAGTTGGCCAGACCTGCAGCACACGGTGGGTATCCTTGGGAGCACAGAGAACACGCAGAAAGCCATTTTTGAGAGAAGGAGGACAATAGTGTAGAAGAAATGGGAGACATGGACAGGTAAACTTCAGCCCGCCTTAAGTGGAAAGGTCATGTTGGATTGTTCTTCCAGTCAGGGAAAAAAGAGGCATCTAGACATGGTTGCAGAAAAGGCCCATACACTCAAAAGGATTTTTCAAGAGTCCCTTTGGTCCATGGGAGAAGAAGCAGCAGAGACCATTGAGAAATTATTTGAACTAAAGAAAACAGCAAACTGCATATCCAAGGGACTGGTCTTGCTGACTGTAATTCATAGAGAAAATGGTTTATCAGCTCTTCTACTCAAGCTGTCTCTTCCCACTGCCCTCCTTCACCATTTCACATAGAAATGTCTGCACTTATGCCAAATCACATGCATCAAAAGAAACACATGAGGACCTCTGCAGCACTGCTCACTCAGACAGATCCTGAGTCCAGCTGTAAGAAAAATGCTTAGGCACCCAACATGCCTTTTGTAGAATTTAGGAGCTGATGCTAGAAGGCTTTGTTGGCTGACTGCTTAAGTGTTCAGAGCTTGGAAGTAGAGAAAAGCCAGGAAGAAATGTGCTTTTGGAGTGCTTTCAGTGCACTTTGACTCTCTTGAGGTGGATAGTATCAATAGTGCAAGCTGCAGAATTCTTGCTCAGAACTGACTGTTCTATTGTAGGAACTTTTTCATGCCTTGAAATGGCACATGCTGATACCAGATGTTAGAAATAATCAAAGCAATGTGACAACTAGAAAACTTTGTATCAAAAGGCACAATCTGATCTGCATTTTAAGTACCTTTTGAAAATGTAGAATCAGAGGAAAAAAGTTTTTAAAAAATTGAGGTATGTTTTCAAAGGTGTAGTTAAAAAAGTAAAACTATAAAATTACAAATAGGTAAAAGATTAATGAGAGATGGATTTGTTTATGTAGTTAATGCAAAAAGTAGAACATTTAAAATCTTATTAACTGTGTATTGGCTAAAACTGTTAACCTCGATGACTGTGGAAAAATGCAGATTGTCTGAGAACCAAAGGAAAAGAGCTCATCCTTTGAGCAAAGGGCTTGTTCTCTGCTGCCATAACTCTGTCATGAATTCCATAACACCCATGGTCCTATAATGATTGATCGTATGGACACATTGTTGAAGTTGAAAATAGACCCTATTGATTACAAAAGTAATAGATTTTTCCCATCTGTACTTAACAGGATTATTTTCCAGCAGAAAATTTCAACTCAGCTGTTTATTTTTGCATTCCATCATTCCATGACAAAGAGGCTTCAAATCTGTATTTGTGGAATATCTAGATAACACAGTGGTTTCAGCCTTTGTTTAAAAGGAGACTGAAAAGATGTTTGTGTGGAAGTCCTGTTCTTTTCCTCTTTGAGATGTATGTTTCAGGAATATTTTAAGAAAAACTCTGGAATCTGGATTCAGAACTTTTTTTCTTGCTGTAGTAAAGGCAAAGATAAGCCTTACCTAAAATTGTTCAGATACTTTCAGGCTTCTGGAGAATTGATGTTATATGACAGACTGATTGGAGGCTGATGCAGACCAAATCCTTCTGTTAGTCTTCCACAACACCAAGTGACTGGTAATGCTTTACTTCAAGATTAAGGCTTGGGATCGTGGAAATGTGGTTTAGAACTTGGTGTGTCCTTGGTGTGAGTGGGTCATGAAATGGTCCATGGAATGGCTGTGCCTGTCCCTGTAAATGGTCTGATTTACAGCCAGCACATCCATTTAGTGCCACTGCTACAGTATTTCCCCCTGATCTGAAAGGTGAAACCAGGGATGTCTCTGGAAGTAAACATGACTGCCACTCACAATTACTTTTAGTAATAATAATTTTAAAATAAATTGGTGAGGAGAATTTTTCCTGATTTCTGTGTACCAAGGCACAAGATTTGACTGCAGCTGTACTTGTTAGGAGGCAATGCCAAGCTAAGTAAGAAATTACAGACTTAGATTTACTTGGGAAGGAAAGACAGTAGAAAGCCTGGCTCTTAGCACCATGAGATGACATGGTTTTGTCTGTCCCACACATGCAGCTAGATCAGCCCTTACAGATCAGCGTGAGAGCTTGATGTATTGAAGGGCAGAGAAGTTGTAAAATCATCACCTTTCCTACTGTTGAGAACAGTTTAGGAAGATTTCTCTTGGGGAAGAATTGGGTACAATTTATTCTGATTTGAGGCAGAGTTGTAAAGGTAACATCTTAGGGATCCTTCTAATCTCTCTTCCATGAGACAGATAAATTTGTTTGATGTTCTCTGGTATGTAAACACCCATATTGGATTAAAGTTCAGTATTCTCTATATTAATGGAAGTGGCAGCAAATGCTGAAGGAAGAGCAGAAGGAGTCAAGCATGTAGTCAAACTTCCTGCCACTAATAGTGTGCAGCCTGGAGACTTCTCGAGTTAGTGCTCGTGCTTTACAGACCTTCACCTGGCTTGCTACCACAGTTTTTCCTAGTCACTTTTTTGAATATATGCATTCACAATATTCACAGTATCCTCTGATGGTGTTTCATAGCTCAATTGTATTTTAGTTAATCTCCCCACTAAAAGCTGCCCCATTGTGATTATACAGAAACTGCCACGTGATGCCTCTTCTCCTTTACACCTTACAGGAGTGTGAGTGGAGTCATCCATAATCCATGTGCTGCTTAATAGTATTTTAGTGCTTGGATTGCACAACATTTAATGACATGTTTGGGAAGGAAATTTGTCATTTCTTGTCCTGAAGGAAACTTGTCACAGGATTGAACTCAGTCTGATGGTATAAAACTCAAACTTGAGTTTTATAGCATGACCTTTAGGGTAGAGTGAGATAATTTTAAGAGGCCATCATGCTCCAGGGAAGCTGAAATGGCATGAGAAGTAGGGGGGAAGGAATCATTAAAAACATGAGTCCTAAATTGTTTTTGCACTGTGTTAGGTTCAGATATTTGTCCTAACATCTGGTTTCTCTACCACTTTCATCTTAAATCTAAGCTGGATTTTCTTAGTAAACAAGCAGCAAATTCATCACTGTGAGCTTTCCAAAAAGCTTTACAAGTTATTTTAAAGATCTTTTTGGATCTTTTATTTTTATTGCACAATAAGTTTCCATTCATGACTAAAGATGCCTGCTTGAGGTGTCAACAAGCATTTTTCTTTCCTGCATTTCATCCATATTTTGTGAAACTGGACCAAAAAAATCTATTAAATTAGATACACCAATAGAAATTGATTTTGAAATGGAGAAAAAATAAATTTTATTCCTTGTGATATTCATACAGCTGTGAATACATCTTGATTCAATTTGTACCAAGCAGTGGGAAAACACTTTTTGAACAGTTTGAAAGCATTTAATAGTCCTGTGATGCACAGTTGATTTACAGTTGAGCTGTACTGGATTTCAGTGCCATGTGTCTGAAAGTTTGAAGGTATGATATGGAAAATTATTACCTTCCCTGTTATTCTGAGTAATTGCTCTCTAATGGACTCTTTCAGCTTTGAGACTGTTTTATTGCTTAAGGTAACTGCTAGCTGATGCCAGTTAATACAGCTGTGATTATTGACCAGCTCCTGGGAGGATATTGTCTGTTCCCTGGGTGACAGGAGCCCTGTGTGCTCTATCCCCCTTAGCTTCTAAACAACTCAGAAAATGTAAAAGAAAAAGCCCTTTTCCTTTAGGAGGGATAACTTAGGATAGCAGAAATAAAGGCCTTGTCAAAGTGACTTGGACCATTGATCCATCTAATTGAGAATTCTATCTCAGCCTGCAGTGATCCTGGATGTCTCAGAGGAGGTGCTGCAGCACTGTGGTTATGGGGTGGTTTCTTTCTGTTGAAGTCTTGTTGACCATCATCTTGTGATACAAGGAGAATTAATTATTCTGTGGTTACCTTTATACCATTCATCATGTAGCTACCTGGTACAGGTCACCTCCTGTTACCTCAGGGTTTGAGGTAAAGTTCCAGATCTCTGTGGGATCTCCTCATCTGAGGTACATTCTCTGCCTTTGCTTATGTCTGCTGCCCCCTCCTTTGTACCGTGTCCCTTTTGGCTGGAGTTTAACTGCAATCCTGAGAAAGGGATACATTGAACAATGGATACATTGAACAGAGTGGTTTTGCTGTTTGCATTTGTTTGCAGCCCTTGAGTGCTCTTCCATTGAGTTTGTTGCATGAGGATGTGCCATCTGAGGTTCCATGGACGGAAAAAGTCCACAGTCCAGAACCAGAAGGAGTAATTTTAGGTACTTACCAAAGGAGTGGTTTGGGGGGCAGATCACAGTTTTTTCCTGACTGGAAGTAGAGCCTGTTCACCAGCCCCAGATGTTGGAAAATCATGGGTGCAGCTCGTGGCACTGGCAGAGTACATGGGAAAATTGGGCCTTGGATGAACAACTACTCATCTGAATAGGTACTTCATTCAGTTAGGCATGCTTTTGTGTATTTATTCCGTTCATACCTCATCCACCCTGATCCTTGTATTTTGTTTTAGTCTGAGTGAGGAACCAGATTGTTTCAGGTTGAAACTTCATGCGAAGAGAAAGGAAATATTTTAAATAATTGAGAAATAAGGTAGCTACAGCTAAGGTATGAATTACTGAATATTGTATCAAGTGCTAAAAGAAAGTAGAATAAACCAAGAGTTCTAAAATCACACAAAAGCATCTGGAAGAAGAGCTTGATTTCTTCGTAAGGTACTGAGCAGCGTTGGAGGGCAGGTGGCAGTGAAAATTTGTGGAATCAATAACAAGGTGAGCTCTAAAAATACTGTCATTATCTGTGTTTCTTTGAATTTAAACAGTTTTGATTTTGGCAAAAAGTAATTCAAAGTGTCTCCAACTGAGGCTTTTAGCTGCACTTGTTCCCTGTTCCTTTCCAGGACATTCTGCCCAGGTAGAAAGGGGGAGGGTGGGTTGGGGCATCTCTGAGGCTTCCTAAAATGCTGTTTAGGTGAGCAGACATGCTTAGGGAAGTATTACAGGGTGTCCGTGAGCTTGTCCCACTTTGGGACATACCAGACTTCTGTAAGTGAATCTATGTTCCAGTACTGGTGTGCAGGCACACTGAGGGCCACACAGGTGGCCTTGTGCTGAATAAGTGAAAGAGGAGCCAGTAATTCCTCTACAGAGGTACATAACTGCCCAGGGGCCTTTGTTGTGGGTTATTCATGTTCCATGCATAAGACACTGTCTCCTGGATAACTTAATCTGCACCAAGGGAATTCAGTGGCCTTTCTGAGGGGAGATATGAGTGATGTTCAGGTTGGGAGGCAAAGAAATGGGGCTGCAGGGAGGGAGCTGCATCATGTCAAAGGACAAAAAGAGAGAAAATGATGTTTTGAAACACATCTATAGACTGGTGCTGAGAACAGAGAGGAGTTTAGGGGGAGGGCAGAGCTGTTGCTGAATGATCCAAGCCATAGGAGACCTGTCTAGTTAACAGAGCAGTAAATCTGAGCTTTCCTGTGTATATTTATTTTCACATCACAATCTGTTTAAGCAAGAAAAGCACATTCTAATTGCACTCTAAACAAGGATTTCTCCTTCAGCATTTTACAGCTGTTTCTTGTACGCAGTGCCAAGCTGATCTTGGTGAGATGTTCTAGCACAGCATGGACATGAGCCCAGTGGGCAGATGTTTCTTCTGCTGCGTTTTCATTCACTGTTTCAAGGGGCAGTTGAGAGACTGTTTTACTCCTTCATAAAGGTTTATAATTCATGAAGCCCATTACTGTGTACAGAGCTGCACATCTGGCATAAAGCACTCTGGTGGCCCAAAGAATGTGCTCACAAGAAATAAGATGCTTTTGTAGTAAATGCTGCAGTCTGACTGGAATTAACTTCATTTAAGACTAAAGAGCAAAGATAGTAGATAAGATAATGGTTGCTGGAAAGGTGATACCGGGAGCTGAGTTGAGTTACAGTTACCTGTGACATCTCAGAGCAGCGTGAAACGCTTTGGGCTGTAAAGCTCCTGCATGCAGTTATCAGATCATGTACACAGCGACCTAATGATTTGATCCCGAGAGTTTGGGTAATGAGGACAGCGTGAGCAGCAGAGCAAGGGCCGTTCGTTCCCTGTGGCAGAACGTGGGTAGAAAACAAGCCTTTTATTCCTTTCTCGGTCGGTGGTTCCGTGACGCGCGGGACCGGCACGGGCACCTCGGCACGGGCACCTCGGTACGGGCACCGCGGCACGGGCACCTCGGTACGGGCACCTCGGTACGGGCACCGCGGCACGGGCACCGCGGCACAGCCGGCACGGGCACCGCGGCACGGGCACCGCGGCACGGCGGGCACGGGCACCTCGGCACGGGCACCTCGGCACGGGCACCGCGGCACGGGCACCGCGGCACAGCCGGCACGGGCACCTCGGCACGGGCACCGCGGCACAGCCGGCACGGGCACCGCGGCACGGCCGGCACGGGCACCGCAGAACGGCCACCACCGCACGGGCACCGCGGCACGGCCGGCACGGGCACCGCTGCACGGGCACCTCGGCACGGCCACCTCGGCACAGCCGGCACGGGCACCGCAGAACGGGCACCGCGGCACGGCCACCTCGGCACGGCCACCTCGGCACGGCCACCTCGGCACGGGCACCGCGGCACGGCCACCTCGGCACGGCCACCTCGGCACGGCCACCACGGCACGGCGCTGCGCTCGGGCTGCTGCGCTTCCCCGGCACAGCCTCCGCCCCAGAAATGTCACTGCCGGCAGCACCGCCACACCGAAACAACCCGCCTTCTCCTCCTCGTCTTCATTCATGCACTAAACAGCAAAACCCAGCTTCGCACAAAGCAAAATTCTTCCCGTTTAGGTGCCTGCTGCAAAACGTGCGTTTGAAAACTGTAGCCTGTGTTTATTAATTTAAACAAAACGAACTAGTGATTGCGGAGATAAAAATATTCCAGTTGAAGAATCAAATGTACCATGAAGTCCCTCTGGACTAAGACATCTTACTAGTGGCATCCCAGCTAAATTTAGACTTTCAAATTAAAACCATTTCTGCTGAGAGGCCAGATCTGTAGGCATGTTCTGCAGTTAGTGAAAAGACAAAGATACTTCCCAAAGGTTGATTCAGCCACCTAAGATCTGAAGTTGTGGGTGTCTCTCTTGACTCTTGTAAAAGGCTCTGATGCTCCCAAATTAGACAGAATGAATGCAGTACTGAATTTGCGTGTAAAGTTTAGGGTAGGCTGTAGTGAATTGAGGCAAAGATTTTGGTTAGCTTTCAAAGGAGGTGAAGTCAGGCTGGTACTTTTTGGCACAAAAGGCTGCATAAAGAGTTTTTATGGACATGGAGAATCTCTCTAAAGGCTGACATTAAGTATGCATTAATCAAAACTGCGTCAAAATTATTTTTCTTAAATGGAACAGTAGAAATCCTGTGTTTAATGGACCTTATATTCCAATTCCTACTGTGATCCACTGCCTACAGTACACCACAGTCCCCATATTTGTTAAATGTCCTCTTGATCAGTCAGTTACGGCAGAGTGTCTGGGAGAGCCTTGCTGACTTGGTAAGAACCTGTACCAAGCAGGTGAATGACAGCTCAGGGAAGGGAGGAGTTAGATGTCAAATTTATCTTGGGAAGTGGCAGCATTTGGAGATTCACAGTCTAGCTGCAGTGCTGGTTATATTTAAGTTTTCAGCTCATAACAGACATCAAAGTCTGAAGTAAGGACTGCATGCTTCTCCTCACTTCTCTGGGAAGAATGAGGATTCTTGTCAGAACATGACAGGAGATCCCCAGTGGAAGCTTTTGAGTATTCATTAATAAAGAGTAAAAATGACACTTATTATAACAGGTTTTCATCAAAATCATATCAGGGACATCATCCTCTGCCAGTTCCATTGGAGGAGTTGTAAGAATCAAGCCCAGAAGGAAAGGAAAACACACTTGAGTGTAGTCAATCATAACTCCAATTTATGGATGCGAAAAAGCATCCCATTTGCTAAACAGAATATTTCCCTGCTTTGCTTGTTTTCAAGTTCCCACACCAGTTATCTACTGATCTATTTCTTATATAAAATTGTAGGTGTAAAAATTTCTCTTCATTTGCTCTCATAGCATGAACTGTATTTATTCTGTTCATTCAGTTAGAGTGAGAACAGAATGTGGCTTTTCCATTCTGTAACAATCAGTGTTTATTTCAGCCTAGTAAGTACTTATTCAGCTTTATTGAAATATTACCATTTTCTTCTCCTTCTCTGAAAAAATGGAGGAAAAAAAGTTCATTTGTAATTTTGACTCACACCCAAGGGCTTTGTAAAACTGGAATGAGCAATTAATATAAAACCAATTCTTCGGTATCTGAAATTGTGGGGTAAAGGCAGAACTGATTCTTGATGCCTGTCTTGTGCAACCCAGCATTCCTTCAGAGTAGAAAGATTCCAGTATTAGTGGAAAGCGTTTTTGTAAGACATCTCAGCCCGTGCCAGCACGGCATGTAATGCACACCAAGCAGCCAGCTCATGAAGAAAAACATGTTTACAGAAACTGAAATGACTTCTTTGTTGTTTACTCGTGCAGAGGAGAATGGCGTCAGGAGTACTTCGAGAGAGAATCTTGCTTTTGAATTGCCACTGGACCAGCACCGCGGTGTGACCAGGCAAAATTCCCCTGACCTTGAGACCGCTCCGGGGGCTGCTGAGCAAATGCCCCATCAAACAGCTGATGTGTGGCACAGAGAGGGACATTGCCATCAAAGACACGGCTGTGGGCTGAATGTAACTCTGCCCTGTCACCCCAGGGAAAGCGATTCAGTGCTCAGTCACAGCAAACCCTGCTCGTAACATCAGCCACCTCCACAGCACTTCCAGACTCTGCCGTCTTTTTATGCTGATGGATCCAGCTCACCTGACCAGTTCAGTTCTCCAGCGTGTGATTGAGATCATCAGTAATGTGTGGAGGTTTAAATGCAGCTCTGCTGCTTGTGCTGGTTCGTGCTGACCTTCGTACAGCACATTGTTGAAACCTTCCTCCCGGTTACAGGATTTTGGAATTCCTCTGGTTATTTCCTGTTCGCTTTTATCTGCTCCCCTCTAGGGATCTGTAATTGCCTCTGAATTTTTTTAGCTCTGAATTTTTTTACCTCTGACAGATATGCATCATCAGTACTTGTTAAAGGTGGAGTTTTCTTTTGTTTAGTTTTGTTTTCCCTAAAGAGCAATTTGTAATTCATGCAGTGAATGTGTCTTTTGGCTCCAGGCTTGAGATCCTGGAGATCCCACCCACTGTGGGCACAGGCAGTGTTGCATCTCTGCTACCCTGGGCGTGGAAGGTGTTTTGAGTATTGCCTATGCAGTCAATCAAATTAGATATTTGTATCCTTCTTTTCCAGTAATAGTTGACTATTTACCAGGATCCATGGGTGTGCTGACAGTACCTGTGCAGGGGGCAGGCAGCTCAAGGTAGGAGAAGGGAAAACCTGGCAAACTCAAAACCACTGACTGTAGAGGGTGATTGTAATTGTACCTTCACCTTTCCTGGTAGAATAGCTGCCCAACAGGGCTTCCAGCTAGATGCTGAAGGAGTTGTCACCATGAGCAACATTAGTGGAAAGTATTTGTGTTGTGAATGTCCAGCCAGCACAGCTCTGAGTAATTTGTGTGAAGAGCACTACAGAAGTATGCTTTTTTTTTTTTTTTTTTTTTTTTTTTTTTTTTTTTACAGAGAGCAGGGAATGGGGAGAGGGTTGATTCACCCACGAGTTAGACATCACTTACTGTAAGTGTGTTCTTACTCAGGCAGTTCTGCAAACACAGCAGAGCTCTTGTAGGGCTTGTCATATGATTTTTAGGTCCTCATCCTTTCATTTTCTTTCTGCTCCTTGGTGGTACTCCTTGTCTTTGCTCCTCTACATTTTCTCTCATTTTAGCAATAGCATTCTCTACTTTTTACAGCATCTTGTGTTGCAGGCTCCACTGGTTCATTTTAAATTTTACATAACCCTTGTGGCATGAAGTTACCACTGTTCGCAAGTGGGAAAACAGAGGGACTGAGTCCCCAGATCCTTTGTCCGTTCTTGTTGATGCTTATGTACAGAAGCGTTGTATGATGTGCTCTATCCTAAATTCTGCCAGAGAAGAGTTGTTTGACTGAATGCTCCTGCTCCTGCCACTGTACTGCAGATTGACCAGTGATTTCTCCATATGACCCAGGACTGTATTCTCTGGAGGAACTTCTTTGTAACTGGACAGATCTCCCTGATAAGGCTGTATTTTCCTGCTTTCTGTCCTTAATTTCATCCTGTGCACTTGCACTTATGCTTCCCTTTTTAAACAACAAGTAACAGGATCCTGTGTTCTACAGGATCATTACTGTCCACTTGCCTTCCTCCCTCCAACCACCTTCCTAGAACCCATCTCCCATTCTTTCTTACAGGTTAATGAAACATTGCTTTTCCAGACCAAATGTCAGCTTTTCACTTTCCAGGCCTTTCCTCTCTATACTTACTGTTTCTCTGACTAGATGGACTGATCTCCTTCTCCTGGTGTCTGCTCTGAGTGCAGGAGTTATTCTGGTGCTTTCTCTGCTTCAGCAGTGGGAGGTGAGTGACTGGACAAGCATTGCCACATAACTGTCTTGTGCTGCCCTCAGCATGGCCAGGAGACAGACTGGGACAAAGAAATTGTAGGGATAAGATAGCTGGGTGCATGGGGAACGTGGGGCTGAGTCACATGGGATCACAAGTGTGACACAAATCCCTGTTGCAGCAGTAGCAACTGCTTCATCCTCAAAAGCTGATGGCTCTGTGGGAAGCCGATTGCGTATGACTCAGTTGGCTTTGCTGACTCCTGCACAAGTTTGAATGAAGCCCAGGCTGACCCCAGAGGTCTGCAGTGAGTTCATCCTCCTGATGCACACAGCTGGGAGATGTCTGATCCTGTCTCCAGCTGCAGTGCTGGCAGGAGTTAAGATTGCTACCCTATGCTCAGAGCTGAGCATGGGAGAAGGAGTCTTCCAAAGCTCACTGTGAAGGGGTGCTTCAAAGGAATAAATTAAAGGGTAATGGGGATCTCAGAGATCTTCTTAGCTCTTAAAATTAATTATACTAATAATACTGAAGGATAGCTTTCCTGAGGTGTTTAGTAGCCCTGAGAGGTTCTGACAGCCCCAGCTGCTGCTGCAGTGTGTTCCTTGGATATAGAGCAGCTACTGAAACTGACTGTGAGCAAGGCTCACACTCTGCTCCTTCTCCTTTCCTCCACCTCTCCCCATTTCTCCTGTCTTTCTGTTTGATCATTGTGTACAAAATCAATGGGTGTCTGTCCTATTTCTGGCACTAAGGAGCCATGACTTCTGTGACTGCTGTTGGACACTGCTGCTAATGTGTCACATCACTAGCGTGGCTCTTTCCCTTATGCCTCAAACTTTCACTGATGGCATCGCTGTGAAAAGCAGCGTGAAATGGATGTTGGACCAAAATATACAACAGATGAACACATGGGGTAGTGTTGAGCCAGTTAATGGAACTTCGTATTTGGCAATATCATGGGTTGATGAAATATTGAAGATACTTCAACACTTGCCTGTATTGAAGGCATGCAGTTACTTTAGTGTGGTTGTAAGCAAAGTGTGTCTTGTCCAAGAAATCTGACGTCAGATTTCCTTGAGGTTATGAGGTTAATGGATTGAGGTTTTCTTAAAAAAACCATCAAACAATCAAAAACCGTAAAACCCAACGCACATTATGTGATATTGCCGAAACATTTGCTAAACAGATAAAAGTCCTGGCTCGGAGTAGTTGACAGTAGCAAGTCCAAAGCAGGTGGATCCAGTGGGTTTGTGTATGGAGTGGTCAGGCCTTTTAACACTTGAGACTGGAGCTTCTAAACCACTGCTGATTGAACCATCTGCAGGATGTGAAGGTGGATCCAGTGCTGAATAATGACAAGAGCAGAGTAGTGTGACAGGTACATTGTCAGTCATTTGACAAGTTGAAACCCACTGAGAAAAAATTATTTTAGCACAGCTTGGTATATTGGATACTGCTGGGGCAGGAGGAGGGACACCTTGTCCTGGAAGCCTGAACTCTTGAGGTGGTTCTGAGTTCAAACAAATAAAATGTAAAAAAGTCATAAAATTTTAATAAGAGATGTAAAGAATCCCTGGAATACGTGAAAGCTCTTGGCCTCCTGAAATCAAGACTGGATGCGTTTTTGGCAGTTGTGTTCAGCTAGAGTGTGAGTTTACAGGATGAGAGAAATTCAGGGTCAGACAGAGGGATGCAGTAGGTTCAGCAGTCTTTTAAAAAACAAAAGTCTTGAAAAATTGTATCACCTAAAAACACAGAGTCAGGCACAGTGCCAGTTTTCTCTCATGGATGCTAAAGGCAGATGTTAATCATACCACATTCCTGCTAACCTTCACCAGATTTTCTTTGTCATCCTTAAAAGGGTCTGATTTAGCTCAGTGGGAGGGTTTTCATTGGCTTCAGTGATGATGAGTGAGTCAAAATAGCCTCAGATCAGTGCTCTGGTTCAGTAGTGTTCAGGCATCAAATGTGAGGGATTCACTAACACCTTTTTATACAGGCATCCCTTTTGATGCACTTTTATAGCATTGGAATGTAGTTATTTGACAGATTCTCGTCCAAGAGCTAACACAGAAATTAGAATTTGGACATTGCATTTTCCGGTGTCATTTGGTAACAATTGCAATAAATTTGATGCATTTCTACCCGTATAAGTTTACTGAAAGATCAGAATCAGACTTGTTTATATTTTCATGATTGAGTCATAATTGCTTTCATGTCTTCACTGTTCTTTTCATGGATATCTCCTTGGACTTTTGAGTTTGAAGAATTATTTTGAAAAAGGAAATGCAGGGAGAAGGGAGAGGATAAAGGCAGAGGGAGAGAAAGCATGTCTGCAAGGCAGATTGTTTTCCAGGCTCTCACAGCTATATTTAAAAAGTACCTGGAGACAAGTTAAAGAAGAGGTATTCCTATTCATAGAACCAGCATAGCTGGTGGTGCCTAGCAACATCCTTGGGCAGCTCTTGCTTGAACATTTCACCAGGTTATTGTAGAACAGATTATCCACACTGTCTATCTCCTTCTGCCCAGAGGAGAGTCCAAGTCCTCATCAGGGCCCAAATGCTGCCTTTACTATGTTTCCCAGTGACTGGGAGAGGAGATGGTATTTAATTTGAAAATAGGTTGTGGTTCTTTTGTATGCTATTAGGCAAGTATCCTTTGTAGGTCTCAGCAAGGATCTCTGCTTCCCGTTGGATGTGTGTGCAGAATTCCCATGAAAGCTGATGGGTGTGCAGTGGAAGAGGCTGGGGAGGGCTTTGTGGTCGGTGCAGAGGGTGAAGGGGCTGCCAGGTTTCTGTCTGTTGCCGTGTGTACAGCACACACTGTGGCCAGGACACAGCCTCTGTGGGCCACCAGGGCCAGCAGGAAGGCTCTGCTGCCTGCCTTGTCCTAGCAGGAGCTGTGTTTGGGAATGGAGGGGAAGGAGCTGAGTTCTTCTGGGTGGTGGGAAGAAAGCAGGACTAGGGGCAGTGAGAGAATCAGTACCTAATGGGATACCCATTCATAGCCTCAGGCCTCATCCCTGCTCTCCTCAGGAAGGTCTTCCTGTATTTCCTGGTGTTGCTAAGGTGCTTGATAACATTTCTGTCTCTTGTTGGCTTACCAGAGTGCCCACAACTGGAGGGCAAGTAATTCATTTCTGTATTGATACAAACCATAAGAATCCTGAAAATTTGCTAGAACTAAACAAAGAGCAAGTGGTAGCGGAAATGTAATGTGTGAATTCTGCCCTTCAGAATTCCCTGGTCACCTGGATTTGAGGCAAAGCGAAAGGAAAGAGGATGGCTGTTCTGTTTCTTGTGATGCAGGTTGGTGGGATTTGGCTGATACCAGACCCAGCCTTTCTGTCCTCAGGTTGCCATGTGAGTTTTACAGCAGACACAGATAGAAGTACACATTCCTGATGTTCCTGTGATTTCCAGATTTAGTCCAGCCACCAACATGTAGTTGGTCCCTTTGGCATGGAAACTGCTTCATCTTCCTTCTCACCTGAGTTTGAAGCATCACTGTAGTTTGTCCAGCCTCCATCTGTAGGTTGCCATGTGTGTAGCACCTTTTTTTTTTTTTTTTTAAGGACACAAAAGGATTAAGTTAGCTGTTAAATCACAGAAAAGACTGACAACTTCTGTTGTTGAAAAAAATAAATTATGATAGTACAAATAATATTTCTCAAGTCTAGTTTTTTGATACAGTGACAAAAATTTGGAGTCAGTCCTTTTAATTACACTTAACAAATCAGTGCAGAGTGGGATGTAGTACAAAATAAAACAAGCTACAGTCTTATGGACAACCTAGAAATGCATTCCTCAGTGTCAGAGCCATCCACTGGTTCCTCCAACCTATTTTTCAACCACATAAGATTTAATTGTTGCAAATGGAATACTTGTTCTACAGAAGTCCAATAAATCTGCAGTCTGTCTTCCCAGTAATCAATCACAGATTGTGAATTGCATGAGGAAAAATCTATAAGATATGTTCTTCATGTCTAGTACGTTGGGTTATTTTCATGTCTTGTGGTTTGAATTTGGCCACTGTCATTTTAGAGGAATTTCCTGCCATCTGCGTTCAATTGAATTTTCTCACAGATTTGGGCTTGCTTGTAAATACTGGGATCTGGCAAAAGGAGTATCTTTGTTCTTCAGGGGCATATTCAAAAACCGTTAACATGGTGTTGGCAATGTGCTGGGTTAGGGAAGATCCAGGAGATAAAAAATGTATAAATTCCCCCTGAACCCTAACAGCTGATGATTTATCTGTGAAGGAAAAAGAACAACGAGTGCATGAGTGTGTGGTAGAGTTTTATCTCAAGCTATCATGGTATTTCATATTTTGCTTATTATTAGGGTGTTGGTCTTACTGTCTGCTTGTGACCACGTACACGGGCAGCAGGCTGAGTAGCCAAAATATTGCAGCAAATTCCTGGGGGACCTCATTGCACGGTCCCAAACAGATCGAGAGTTGGTTTACCACCACTCTAATTTGTGTTTTGGCTGCTGATTTTGCATTGAGTTAATATCCAAACAGTGGATATGTAGATTCTTAGAAATCTCACGTACCTTGGGGCAAAGGGGCTACTCTATCTTCAGTTTAACATACAAGCTGCAGTGTTAAAAAATTCAAGGTAATCTCATCATCCTAATTGAAAGCTGGAGAGAGCCCTCTGCATTCCTTCCTGATAGAGTGTGTATAATCAAATAAAAAAAAAAAATCCAAGCATTGAGGATCAAGTTTAAACCAACAAAATCAAAACAATTCAGAATGAAGTTTATTGCTATCTTGAAGTTTATTGCCATAACCTCCTCACACCGAGAAATAGCAGATAAAATGGATTTTTATATATATATATATGTATGTATATACACTCACCTGTGTTACTCACTAGAGATGGAAGAGATGTCCCAACTCAGAAAGAACCTGCTTCAATTTATCTCATTTTGCATATTTCAGTTTGTCAGACTTTGTGTTGCTTGGGCATAAATCAAGGGCAGTTCCAACCTTGCTGTGAAATGTAGGCCTGTGAAAAAGATGGCAAGGGCTTCTAGATTCATCATGTTCCTGGTTGCTTAACAGCTTATTCGTTTGTAGATGGAAAGATGTGTTTTCTGACTGCCAGTTTCTCAGACTAACTTTGGTCTTTTAAGAACTGGTTACTTCACTCTGTATGGTACTGGGCCAAGATTAGATCTTTCCCAACTCTTTTAAACTTGAATTGTGCATTTAAGTATGTGCAACTGCCCGGAGTTAGCACAGTGATCTGTTGATAACACAGCAGAGGGAATCCTGCTTCTGCTCTTGTAGTTCTGCAGGAAGGGGAGAAACAAGTGTTTTGGCCAGCAATGTCCTTGGAGTCTCTCTGTGTTGTTTAGCCTTTGGTTTCTGTAGCAAGCATTTTCCAAATTCTGTCAGTACCTGACAGCAGTCCCGTCTAAGATGTTAAACAACAGTTTAGTCCAGGCAGCCAGAGGGTGTCATTTTTGCATAATTTATTTTTTAGAAGAACTGCAGCATGAGAATCAATGACTTGTTTTCAGTATTGCATTTTCCATGGTCTGGAAATAGTCAGTACCTGTGAGGCACCGACTTGCTCCTTGCAACAGCCTTGGCCACACTCGAAACTCGCAGGCTTTGTCACTGCAGCCTCTGCTCTGCCCAGGGATGCTGAGAGCTGCAGGGAGCAAAGCCATTTACTCTTACTGGCACGAGCAGCTGCACTTGCATTTATGTCTCTGGCTGCTTTCAGGACAGGCAGCTTTAGCAGCAAGGAGCAGTGTTTGCCCCGGTTACACGGGAGGATTGCTGCTTCACATGAATCCCCGGGAATATTTGCACTCCTGCTCCAGGCAGGCTGGCAGTGAGTAAATGGGCATAGTTCAGCTGGAGCAGGGTGATGCTGTGTGGTTCTGCCTTTTGGGGTGCCAGTGTGTCACCCTGGCTGCCATGGACCTGTTCACTGCCTGGGAGGAACCCCTCACGTGGAATATTCCTCCAAGGTTCACATATGTCTTAGGTTATCTTTCCAAAGATTTCAAATCTTAATGATATTCTGGAGGGATTATCCAGTTCCTGCTGGGCATACATTTCTTTCCCTGTTTCCTTATTTTTTTATATTAGTCTCCCTATCATAACACTGGTATAGTTATTTGTAATTTTTGAGGGTCTTTCCTATGATGCAACCGTACTTTAATTAACTTATAATACATTGGGCAGCACTATTCTGGCTTCACTGAGGAGCTGAGGCTGTTGCTTTATGAATAAATAGATGATTATTCATTACTTCTATTTTTAATATGTCATGACTTTATTTGCAAAGATTACCTATTTGATCTTGACAGCAAAGGCCATGATAAACATCTGGAAACACACCTTCCAACTTCACGCCGTGACTCTAAGAGAGAGAGGCTGCTTTATTTAAGTAAAGTTTCCAAGATTCTCTGGATCACCAGTTTAATTTGCTTGTTTACCAAACAAAGGGTTGCATTTTACACAAGCCAAATGAGCCTGGCACTGCAAATAAAGAACAGATTACATTCGTTGCCATTAGTCACTCAAACTTAAAGGGCAGCTCCTCCCTGTACAGCAGCTCTAAAAATGGCATTGAAGATTTCCATGGGTTTTGTCCCTTAGTATTTCCAAAGCATAAACACTAAAGCAATACTTCTATTTCCATGTGCCAGTCTTGCACAAATTAATTTTGCTGATTGACCTTCTACTAATAAAGTGTTTCACATTTGACGAGCCTGTATCCTGTTCACTTACACAGTCCACTCTGTGCAGGTTTTGTCCCTGATTAAACTGAGGCAAATATGGGTTCTGTTGTAGTCAAGAAGAGCTGAAGTTCCTTATTTCTTTGTGATTTTTTTTTCTTTTGAGTGGATAAATGATGGGATAAATCTTCAACATTTTCTTCCAGTGATTAGATCACACAATGTCCTGAACAAATCCTGTTGTTTGCTCCAATGTTCCTCTGCCTTGGGTATAATATTTCTTGCTTTGTCTTCAGGAAAGTTGATAATTTGTTTTGTCCCTGATCATTTGTCACTTTATCACTTTATCCTGTTATCCTCTTGTTCCCTCTGTTGTGCCTTCACACATTATGTTACTTTCCTGTCTCAAACAGCTACCTCTATTCCTTCTGCTGGATTTCCCAAACACATGCCAGGCCCTCAGTGAGTTCATCTGCATGATGCTCTTCATCTAAGGCTCTACTGGAGACCAATAAAACCTATAGGGAATTAGCTGACAAAGGCAATTGTTACTGTTATTGCATAAGAAAACATGCTCGCATTTTCTTTCTCTTTCTCTGAATAGCTAAATGATCCTAACAATAGTTCTCTTGTTCTTTCTCCTTTATTTGCTTCTCCCTGCCATTTTGTATCATGAAGTTAAACTATTGATGTATCTTGTGTGCTGAAGGGCATCTCTCAGTTTTGGTTATTGCAGAAAAAAGAGAGCATCACTTAAAATTCTGCATGATTGTGATAAGAACAGGATGCTTACACTGTGGGTAGTGAAAAATTCATAGTGGTTTTATTGATCCAGTCTGGCTTTCAAATGCTTGAGTTTTGTTGTAATTTGGTAAGTAAATCATTGTTGGGAAGCTTCTCTGGATGTGCTGGTTCAGTTTTATTTGGATCCTGAGCTGTATCTCAGTAAGAACATAGACAATCTATGCTGAAACATTGCATGATTTTGCATATATATGACTCTTGGGGGTTCTGCAGGCTGGAGTTTCTGGTGTCAAGGTGCCCCAGCAAGATGGAGCAAAATAACCTGGAGCCTTGCCTTAATCTCCCACTGTACACCTGAGAATTGCAGGTGTTGATGTCACCATGAAAACTCATGGGCTACTGATGAAATCAGATGAGCTGAATACAATTTTAATATGACTACATAGAGAGGCTGCTGTGTCGTCATTAAAGATACTCATGTGGTTTAGTAGTCCAAGCTTCAAAATACATCATTGGAGATTGCTGTGCTGAAAACTGTTAGATAAAGCCAGGAGTAAAAACTAACATCTCTATTAAAGATTTCTGCAAATCTTCACCAAAGGGTTCTGTTAAAGGTGGCATAAATCTGTGTGCTTGAGCTGTGTTTACCCAGCTGAGATTTTGACATGTATGCCACTGATCATTGGCAAGTACATTTGCATTGCACTTACCTATCATTTTATAGGGGCCAAATGCTTAAGTGCAAGCAGGTGAGTAATTTAAACCATTGTGGACTATACATAATCCAGAGAGTAAACAGGTCATAGATAGAGTAAATTAGCAGTGAAGCTGTAAAATAAAACATGCCAGCTAAAAGATTTGATACATTATCCTTACAGTTTTCAAAGACATGCATAATTATCATCCTGATACAACAGTCCCAGTTCAAGTCAGAATTTGTATCTGGAGTTAGTATGCAGCTCTGAGAGATAGAGGAGCCATGGGAAGCACCCTCTGAGAGAGTGAAAAGCTCCACAGTAGGGCATCTGTGAGGGGTGCAGGGATCTCTGACTCCAGCCATGCTGTTATTACTTTTTATGATGTGTGACTTGTGCTGTGACAGATTAGAAATATGTTGTTAGAAGCTCAGGCATAGATACATAAAGTTCTATGAAAGTGTTTTAAGAACTAGTGACATTTCCTAATTATATGCATTAATTTTTTCCTAATATTTTTTCCTGTTGCTTTGGTTTGTGGTTCTTGATAAACAATTGGATCTATTTAAACTGAAACTCTGTTCTCCTCGAACCCTCAACTTTCTTGTGAGTTGGATGCACAGCCCATCATTTGTGGCCTCACACAGTCACTGTGGGGATGTTCAGGAATAATGTTATCACACATCTTGCTTGGTGTTAAGTAGGAAAACTAAAGAGGTGGTTGAGGATAAAAAGAGAGTCTGCATTCACAGAAGAAAATTACAGCTTAAAGCCAGCACCTTTGCTCATGGAAGGCTGAAAACCTTGTGGAAAGAGCAGTTAAAATTCTTGGTTAGGTTTGTGTTATAAGCTCACAACAGGCTGCAGAAAGTGTGGGGCTGTCAGGTTGTTCTCAGCTCAGGATAAAAGCTCAGTTGCTCTGAAACCAGCAAAGGGAGCTGAAGTCAAGGCAAACCCCAGTACAGACGAGCTCTCAGAAATCACTCTTTGGCCAAAAGTCTGCTCTGGACTAATCCCCAAAGCGATGCTGATACTGCCAAGAGACAAGAGGGTTGTGGCTGTTCTCCTCAGCTATTAGTATTAAACCAGCATGACTATGGGAGAGATCAAATTGCATCTGCTGGGAGAAAACCCTCTGGCTTACCCTGCCTTTGTGCCTGCTGGAAGATGTGGTAGGGCTGCAATATTTGGGTAGTGAGTGTTGCTGTGCCATCCTCGCATGCAGAACTCCTTGGGAATGATGTGGTTAACAGTGTGTTTGTTTAAGAGGTAAGGGGGGAGGGACATTAGTATCAGGTAAAAATGTATATGTCTGTGTGTATGTATAAATTCCCAAAGCATTCACAGCCAGCTACTTAACAGTTTTCATTGAATTAATTTTAAAACGAGAACCTTGTTTCCTTTATTTAATAGAACAAAACGGCTTCCATATTCTTGCCTGTAACTAGCAGGGTTTATATAGCATTCTGCAAACAAAGTAAGCATTAAAGTCCCTTTTGTCCATCTGTGGAATGAATAATTTTGTGCAAAGTATTTATTATAAGCACACGATACACTTAAACTTTTTACTGTAGTGGTGACAGATCCAGCACAGAACTGGATTGTTAAGTAGCAAGCACACCACGCTTCTATACTGTATAAAAATTTACTGACGTTTCTAAAGGCTCCTGGGTTCAAAGGAAAATGTTAGCTCACTTGGCGAACTTTTGGGTGCTACTTAAAATGATTCTGGATGTTGGAAGTAGTGTGCAAGAGGCTGTGATGAGTTTCAGTCAGAACTGCACAACTTCACAAAGGTGACCGGAAAGCTTTGGGTTGGGTACATGTGGGCACTGGCCACTCTCCTACTCCCTGGGACTGCTCTAGGCAGCAGCTGTGTACCGCTGGCTTAGATATAAAAATGTCCTTGGGAACCACCTCAGAAAGATTTTAAGATTTTCCTGTTATTTGGTAGAAGTTGGGACTAACACAGAGGTGACATGTCACAAGTGCCTCCCACTAATGTAGTTGCTTTTAGGATGATTTACAATAGGTTCTATAATGTACTCATGTACACACATACCAGTCCCATTTGCTGTAAGTGAAGCAATCCCTTCCCTTCTGTGAGCTGCACTCTTGTACATGCCAGTTAATTGCTCCCAGAGTCACACTGTTCCCCCTCTGGGATTCAGTACGTGTTTAACATTCAGCTGTCTTGTCAGAACCCAGACTTTGGGCTCCCCAAAACATCCTTCACTTGGGTCTGAATGCAGAGAGCCAAATTCAGGCGGGGCATGAGGAGATGAGATTTATGGATTAGCCACAGGCAGAGAAGCACACACCAGGCTGGAGGGAGTCCAAGTGGGGATGGCACACAGGCCCAGGGCTCTTGGGGATGACCTAAGTCACAGCACGTTAGGCTTCCTGTAACCTTGGTTTTGCTCACCTCTGGATTTAGCCTGTGGTCTCTGCAGAATGTCTTGGACATGGCAGTAGGGGCAGCTGGTTTAGTTTGTCTCTCATTGTACTGGTATTACTGGTTGGAGGAGAAAAAGAGACAACTTTTATGAAGATATATTTCCAATGTTTTCTGGCAGACAAAGCATCAGATTCCTTTCTGTTGATCCCTTCCAATCTGCTGCCCTCATCCTTTGGAATTAGCTGCCTGCCATGCCTTTACAGCCAGTTGCAGGGCTAGTCTTGTCTCCAGCAAAGCCTCTCCCTCATTTATTTGAATTTCCCAGGGATGAGCATTCAGGGACAGCATCTCAGCTGATCCCTGAATATCTGCCTTTCTCCATTTATCTGGTCCTGTTTCCCCGTGCTATTTTCTTTGATTGCTTTAATTGTATTTGTTTTCTTTGATTGCTTTAATTGTATTTGCAGTCAGTGATAATGAATTCATGCCCCAAACCCATTGTGCATCATGTCCTTTATTAACTTGATAAGGCTGCTGCTGTTTGGTGTCTGTTCTGCCCTCTGAAGTGTCACTGACATTTAATCTATGAAGGAAATGTCTTCAGCTTCTGTGCTGGTATATTCTGAGTTTTATTCTAGAAAAGTTGTCCAGGTTTTGCTATGGTTGGGTTATGTCTGATGTGTAGAATGGCACATGAAGTGGACTGAGGGAGGAAGAATGTGTCCCCTTTTCCAGCTGTAGCACCATCCTTAAGGCTTATGGTGGACTGTCTGTGCGTCTGTTCTGGAAAGAAACTTTCTGGACACAGAGCTTGTGGAGCAACTCTCAGAATGAACACAAAATTCCTTTGTGCATCTTTGAAATACAGCTGAAGATCAGAGTGGGGGTACTCGTATGATAGAGGACAGATATTGTCTTTTATATGCAACTGCATTCTCTCATAGGTTTTTTTTTTTTTCCTTCAGGCTTATGGTTAGTGAAAAAAAGATCCCTGGATCTCTTTCTCACTGTTCAGCAGGAATGCTGCATTCCCTTTCAAGCTTTGCTTCATGTAGCATTCCTCTGTCATCACTGTGTTTATAATGCTGCTTTCAGGAGATATTTGCTCTTGTGCTTGCCCAAATCCCAGAGGGATCTGTAAGAAAGGTACAAAGCCAGAGGAGCACTGAGATCCTGTACTCCCTTTGTGGATCAGGAAGGTGGAGAAGACATTCCTAAATGCAGATCTCTTCATTAGGTTCTGTTGCTCCCAATTCTTTGAGCCTGTGTGGATGCTGGTTGAGCTAATGCAGCAGAGGGCAGCTACTTCCCAGCACATGCCATTTGTCAGACCCTTGAAATCTTGTGCTCAATCTTGGGAATAGGTTGGAAATAACAGCTCTTTGGGTATGCCTTTTCCAAAATGTCCTCAGAGTTACACCCTGCAAAGTTAGAGGCGTGGAGAAACACAAGGAGGGAGGAGCAGTGGGAATGTTTCCTTTCATTGTGAGTTTGGGAAAATGTCTTTGGTGTGTAGTTGGAATGTATTGTTGTAACCAAGAACAATAAACATAATAGCTGAGAATACATAGAAGTATTTCAGGATGTTAAGGAGTGACCAAAAAAAAAAGGGTTGTCTTGTAAAAGCCCGTTTTTTCTGCTGGATAATGATGTAAACCCTGTTTATTTCCAAGCAGGCAATTTGCCCATCTGTTCCGATGTTACTGTCCAGGTTTGTTTGCTATTATTCTTTGATGGGAACACCTAAATTGTTTACAGTTCACAGCAAGACCTATTTAGTTGGGTCAGTTGGTTTCTTCATGCATGTAAGACATTCAGGGAGTTGTTTGATATGCAGATGGGAGGAATCTGATGAAAAACTGTAGAAGCAGTGAAGGTGATTTTTACTTCTGTTGAGTCTTGCACCTGACCCAGCATCAGCTATAGTTTTAAATTTAATGCTCATGTCAAGGAGAAACTTGAAAATAAATCATGTTTTATAGTCTCGATAATGTGGTGTCTGTTCCAGCTGATACTTTATTCCTTCAGTCCTTTGATTCTTTCCATATGAAGGCAGCAAATACTTCCATCAGGTTGATACAGCTTTTTCTTTCCTTAGAAGTCGGATACCTTTAAAAAGTTGGCTTGAGCAACTGCATCTCTAAAATTTGCATAAATAAATCAACTGTGTACTGTGGCTTTTGTGATGTTCAGTGTCTTTATTATTTGATGATTAAACGTAATACAATTTACTAATGAAGAGATGTATTTTGAAGAGCAAAGGTCAGGGCCAGATTTGAAGACTTCCATTGCCTGAAATGTCTAAAGTAATTTTAATCAGGGAATTTACTTGCCATCATCAAAGCACTTTTCCTTTCATGATTTGAAAAAGTCTTGCTGCTGATGTTTATAATTATGGAACACCACCATCAAACCCTTTGCTCATCAAACTTCATTACAATGATTTATTTGACATGCAGTAATTCTTGTAATGCAGAACAGAAACAGAGCTATTGATTTACCAGCAAATTCATTAAAATTGTGTAAGTATTATTGCCAATAGATACACAAGGAACATAAATTATTTTATTCTGTTTTTTGAGTTACAGAGGGACTGTCAAGGAGTTCCATATAAAGCAGGGCAGAACACTGATATTGCTGTACATTAGCAGACTCTGCTGGAATAGCTTTTCGTATTTAGAGATCTCATACTGTCACATCTTGCTTACAAAAGTATTTTGGTTGGTACAGTCCTGTCTTGCAAGGAGACATATTTTACGACCTGTAATGAAGTCAAGAGTATGGTGAGTGAGATACCAAGACTGTTTTTTAGGTACTATATAGATTACATAATGGAGAGGGAAGATGGTTTGCATTTTTCTGCATCACAAGTTTCAGGTTCATCCAGAAGCTACCATGTGTTTAAAATATTTTGCTGATATTAAGAACTCCTTAAACTTGTTTTTATTTATATTAAAATGATTCCAGAAGTGCAGGGCAGGGCATTTGCTTGTGTTATATCTCCAGGCTGTTCTTTTGTGTTGTATATCTTAGATTTTGTAAGATGTTCTGCAGCACCTGCTCCAGTGGAGCTGCAGGATTGATCAGTATCTGCCACAAACTGGTGGAGTGACTTGGTTGTTGTTATTAGTAAGTGCTGTGAGTTGTTGGTAATGTGCAAGAAGGAAAGCACCATCCTGTTACACCAGTGATGGAATTCTCTGGAGAAGTGTAAAGACTGAGTTGGGCTCTGGAGTGAGTTTGTCTCTGTGGGATTTACTCATGGAAGGCTGGATGTTGGAAGGAACTCCTGGTGCACTTAAACTGTGCTGAGTTCAAGGGCACATTTTGTTCTTTGCCTGTTTTACTGCTTTCCCTGGAGGGTTTGGATTTTTTTTTCCCCTTAGCTCTTTTCTGTAGGCAGTTCCATTCTGTGCTTATCAAGGCTCTGCCAGATGCCACGCTGAACAGTGTGCTTCTTTCCCCAGAACACAGCACCTACTCCACTGTTGTTTGGTTTTCTTGCCTAGCCTCAGGCAGGATTTGTTTTTTTAATTACAAAGTTAATTTTTTTCTTTGGACACAATTCAAACAGCTAACAGTAATGCTCATATATCCCTTAATGCCTATGACAGGTTTTCCATGTAAACAAAAATTGCATCTGTCCTCAGGGACTGACTTGTATGAGTATATATCATGAAATGTTGGCTATTTTTATAAGGTATGTCAATGAAAATGGAAATACTGAGAGGCTGTCCTGGAATGTGAAGAGCTTATATTTCTGTCTGAACTTGGGTAAGCAAACCTGGCCTTGCTTTTAAAAATGGTTGTTTTATATGATTCAGGGTTTTGGTTTTGGCTGATTGGTAGTGTATGACCCTTCACGTCAGTCTGGATCTAATGGAGATTCCAGTGAAATCACAGAATTGAGCAGTCAGGAGCCACCTGAAACTGCAACAAGCAGATAGGAAATGAAAGCTGAGTTACTCATCGGCCTTAAAATTGAATGGTTCTGCAAAAGGAACTGGAGTCAATGCTGGAGTGCAGGGAATTTCGGTGATTTGCATGAGCTGAGAACCTGCCTCATGATCTCCCAGCAGCAGGATTTGACTGTGCCGTGCTGCATGTCTGTAGATGGAGGACAAGTTGGGCACCAGCAGAAGTCCCAGGGATCTGTGTTCTGAACAACTGGATGTGCAGAACCATCCTGGGTAGGTCAGGCAGTTCCACACAGCACAGCATGAGAATGGCTGGACAGACAGTATTTCCTTCCCAAGAGTTTTTCTGAACTTTACAGGTTTTCCAAGAACATCCATTCCGTGTGTACAGTCATTGCTCCTGAGGTGCATAAATGTTTCTGGTTCTACTAGGAGACAAATTACTATTGTGTTGATGTTTCGGCTCTTTTAAAGAGCCTGCGGATAGGAGCAGATGTGTTCATGGAAGCTCTGGGCCTCAGGGCTTTGGCATCAGGATAAATTACTAGAGAGTAACAAATCACCTCGTGTCAGTTGCTCGCTTGTGAGTAACCACATGCACAGTCCTTCCCTGCAGCACCTCCGTGTCAGTGAAAGGTACTTCAGTGCTCTTTTCTGAAAGGAAAGCTACCTTAAATTAGATTGCATTTACTTCAGGAAGGTACCTGTGTTGAGACAGTATGAAGTGGCTGATCAGTAGAAACTTGCCACCTTGCAATGTGGCAGAATTCTAGATCTTTTGAGTTTCCTTTCACTTGAAATAGAGTATTTTTTTTCCTAGTCCAAAAAGAAATCAAAACCAGATTTATCTTCTTCATCGGTTTCTGACTTCAGAGCATGCTGGTATCTCCCTATTACTTTCTTTGGAAGTTCAAAAATGCTCTTGCTGCTCTATTGAAGAAATACCCTTCCTTAGAGGATTTCTGGTAGAATAAAAGTTTAGCAGTTTAATTTCCATGCTCAAATCACAGCATTCCTCTCAGAAAAATCATCTTTCTTTTCCTTTCCTGAGTGCCTAAAAAGAAGAAGAAAAAAATTAGCAAGTTCTCCTTAGGCTTGGGGTCTGTTGACTTGATTGGCTGATTTCCTTATGGTGTTTCTTCAGAAGAACATAAGATCTGAAACTCAGTGTTGATCCCAAAATCACCTAAGTCCTCTAAACTGGATGAAGCGGAAAGAAGGGAAGTGAAATGGGAAGAAAGGTGTCCTCCTTTTCAAGCAAGTATTCCAGTTGTTTTTGTTCCATGAGCACTGCCAAATCAATCCAGTGGAGATTGGAGTCTGGAGAAAGCTCTTTTCCCACCTACTCCAGTGTCAGCCATGTTGAAGATCTCTACAGCCAGTCCTGGCCAAAGACAGTGTTTGAGTGAGATGTTTGGCTTTCTCCTGAGCTGGTGTTGAGAACAGTAAAGGATTGTTGGGAGCTTCGTGATGAGAGACCCTGGCCTGGTCATATCCTTAGTCTTGGAGCAGGATGAATCCTGCAGCCATTCCTACTCCTGTGAGGGTCTGCTGGCAGCAGTCATTTGGATGGATGTGGAAACTGCAAACATCCCAGATTCCCAAGGCAGGCTGGAGGGAGGGATGTGCCTGTTTGCCTCCCTGGTGATGACAGGCCTTGAGGCCTTGGAAATAAGGGTGTGAGGGATGGGATGGGATGGGATGGGAGAGCTGGGACGACCCAACAGCGAACAAACTGGGGAAAGGGAGGGAGAAAGTGGTGACAGGGACCCCAGGGCTCCTCTTCTTTTTTTGCTTTTGTCCCTTTCTATTGTTTTTCCCTGTTGATGCAACGATGAAAATGTGACTAGGCCACAATTTAAGGTGAATGGGAAGTGACTGAAATCTGATACTACAAGAAAATGTGTTAAATTATTGTTTTAAGCTGGACTTTCACATAGAGCCAGATCTCAGATTTGACTGAGCCTTGGGCTAACTGTACTGTGCCTGATTTCTGGCTGCTCCTTGGCTTGAGCTATTACTTCGTTCCCATCAAAACCCTAATTCCCAGAAAACATTTTTCAGTCCTCTGAGCACTAAATTCAACTTACTTGCCCCAGAAAGCCTCACCAAAATGTGTTCTGGCAAGGCTCTGACTACCTGTCCTTTCTCCAATGGGTGATTTGTTGGGGTACAGGTCTTGCAGTGCAGTCTGAGCTAATTTGCCAGAAATGAAGACAGATTGTAAAAGGTACAGCAGCCTACTTAAAAGAGCTTTCTTTCTCCCTTTTCCTTTGCCTTTGATTTGTTACAGGAGGCATGCCTGGGGTGGGGACACTTGCATTGATGATTCCTTGGGATGCTTCTGAAGATCCTTCCCTGTGCTCTAAAATTAACAATGAAGGTTCCTCCTGCCTAGCAGTGACAGCAAAGTCTTAGGAGGTTTAGAGTTCAGGCTTAGCTCCAGTGAGTATCCCAAAATATATATGTCTGCAATTCTGGAGCCTGTTTGAATTATTCAGACTTCTTCCTGACAAAGGTCATGCAATCCCCTGTGTGCTCTCTAGCTGTATTTCAAGATACTTTTTGTGGAGGCTTTATATTAGGTCTTGCCAGCAAATACATAAAGCATTGAAATGGGGGTGGTCAGACAGCGATGTTTTGACAGTAACTTCTCTATATAGGGTGATTGTATGGTCCTGCAGAACTCGGGTATCTCTCAGTCTTCAATATATTTATTTTGTTACTATGCCTGTGAGATACAGAAATGCTATTACTCCCATTTTACCAGAAGGTCATAAAGTGCAGGCTGAACTCAATGACTTGCCTGAGTGCCATCCAAAATGTAAATTATCAGCTCCAGTGTTTCAGTTTTTGCTGTAATCCAAGGACCATCTACCTTCCAGGCCATCAAGTAGACACAGGCAACACAGTCTTTGAAGATAAATCATATACTGTTGGAGGAAAAGCTAAAAGTGCCCTAACCGTACCTTAATTAAGGTGTCCTAAGAAAACAACAATAAAATATATCAGCTGTGATGGAAGTGTTGAACTCGATAGGGAGGCCTGAAAGATTTCGACAGTAAAGAGTCATATTTGAAAGGATAGTTAAATATAAGGACTGTATGGAAGATGAGTTCCATTAATCCCTGAAAGCACATCAGCCCTATCTGTAATTTTTGTTAGTTGGTCATACTGGTGTTTCCTGCATTGACGTGATGCAGTAAAACTTAGAGGAATTTTTAGAGTTTATTTCATGTTGCTGGAATCTGTCTAAGCTGGAGTTTGTACTGGACAGTCACATTTACAGGACTTGCAGTTTGAAAAGCCTGTGATGCCTTTTGCTTTCCTTGTTCTGTTGGGCGTAGTCCACCGAGACAGAGGTTGTTTCTTGTTCCTGTAATGTCATGAATTAAAGTGATCCTACAGTAGTTTCGTTTCTTCTTCTAAAGGAGTGCAGTCTTCTGGAATGGCAGTTAGTAGTTCTTTAAAAGCTAATTTGTGAAAATAGTACTAAATTGCGCATTCGTGTGCATGTACTTTGTATAAGCAGGGCCTCTGTTCGCTATTTATATCAAGAATTGGTATCCTACCTTCTAATAACACCAATTCCACCCAGGAGCATCAAGGAGGCACTGATTGCAGTGGAGCACGGAACTTGCTGGGTATCAGGGCCACTTGCTGTAGTGCCTGAGACTTTAATTTCCCACCAAACCTGACTGTTCAATGTCGATGTGCTTGCAAGTCTTGTCAAGTTCAAAGCATGAGTTAGGACAGCAACAGCACTGATGCATCTGAGGAAATTTGGCTCCATTGACTTTGGCAAAGAATTATGAGTGGGTTTGAAGATTTTAAAAATATTTGGGGAATTAGCAATCCTTTTTCTCCACATAAAGTATCTTTTCAAGAAAATTTGACTGTGTTAAGACAAACTTGGTCTCTGCTGAACTTCAACTGAGTTATTAAAATAATAAATCTTCAGACTTATCCAAGCTACTAAAATGTTGGCAGGATGAAAAGGTAAGGAAAAAGAAGTAATTTCTGGCACGATGCATTCTTTTTATTTTGCATTTTGTTACATTTATATATGAGTCTATTGTTGCTACTTGTTTCAGTAGAAGGCAGTCATTACACAAACACTTACTCTGGTCACTGAGCCAATCTGCAATCTTAACAAAAAGATTCGATTCAGATAACTCAACTGACCTTTCTCAGAAAAATAGCCTGATAATATTTAAGGACTGCCTTGACTGATTGTAAATTTATCATCCAGTATCCTTATTAAAGAACCAACAGAGAAGTCTCAAGCACTTCACCAGTAGAGAGAGAGAACTAAAACCCCACAGTGGTGGTGACTGTTGTTGCTGCAGAATGAAGACAGACTGTCTTGCAGTTTTTTTTGCATTGTTCTGTTCGTGTAAACACCAGAGTTTCAGTGGAGAATCGTTAGGAAGCTTTTAGCAGTGAAACACTCAGAAATGTCCATGGCACACTGTTCACTCATGGAAAGTTAGAGCCCCTGTGCTAAATCCTATAAACTATATGTAAAAATGTATTGTTTTGTTTAAGCTGAGGCCCCACCATTGATTTCAGGGTACGTCACAGAGCAGTAAAACTGTGGCCTTCGGTATCTCCTGAAAGCATCACTGTTTTGTGAATTACACAAGAGACGTTAAAACTTGATGTCTGGAGAACAAGATGTAACATGCCTTAGAGGGTCAGGGTCATAGTGTCAGCTTGGAGACGTAATGTTTTCCTGGCAAGACAGCAAGACTTGCCATCCCTTTGGATTAGGAGGAGAAGGGACGTTTATAGGTAGAGCTGAGTTTATCCTTGCAAGAACAGTGCATCCTTTAGGGCAGGGAATAGTATATTGTACACATTCTGTAGCACAAACTGGCCTGCTGCACAGAGAGGTTACAGGGGGTGAAGAAATGTTGCTGGGATGTGACCAAAGGTCTGCGGTGGGTGGTAGTGCCTGAGGGAAAATAGTGACAATTAAAGTAAGTGCAGGCAAGGTAAAACTCAGAGTGAAAACCCAGTCCTTGTAGTTCTTACTGATTTTGTTGTCTCTCAGAAAAAAAATTCACAGACTTTAGATTAGGTTTTGGTTGCAAGGCTGGGATTTGATTCACTAAATATTTTAAACTATTGTTCCTAATTAATTTCTAACAAAAACATAGAGATAAGTCATGGAGAGCTCAGAATCCAGTTCTTGATTCTGCCTCACATTCTTGTCTTTCAGAGGGAACTTTGTCCAGTGTGTCTCATTTACAAAAATTCATTATCAATCTCATCCCCAGGTGTTTGCATATCTCTGTATAAATAGTTGTCTTAGAGAAATGATGTTTAATTTTATAAAAATCACTTTTCCCTTAGTGCAACCCAAACTGCTTGTATTGAAGGGTCTTCTAAATAAAAAAAACTTCTAAACTTCAAAACTCTAAGAGGCAAGGATGCAGTGCAGCAGGATGGAGATAATAAAACATAACAAAGATATACAAACAGATGCGTCTGTGCTTCAGCAGCATCCTGTGAGCTGTCAGGTACCACTTAGCAGAGAGTGTAGCTACATTTGTGCCATTTGTTTTTGCTAAGAACAAAGGATGTATTTCAAGCAAGTTATTCTAGCAAAAACAAATATCTGCTGTTAATTTTTGGTTTATTTTAGTATTTATTTTATCTTTTACATTTTGTGCTTATGTTATTTTTCAAATGCATTTTCCTTTGTATGCTTTTTGGTTTCCTGCTCTGTACCTTGTGTGGGGTTAAGGCTTGTCTGTCTTGTTTTGTTTGCACATCACTAGCAAAAGAAAATTGACTTTAGGCAGAGATTTTGGGCAAGATGGCAATATGAATAATGAACAACTATTCAGTTTCCTGTCTCCTTATCCCAATTGATAGTGTCACTGTATTGCTATGAAAAATAACTCTGTATATGGCACAATGCAAATTGGGAAGCTGGCCTCAAAATACCTTCATGTCTTGTACTGAAATCCCATCCTGACAGGCAATGCTGAATTTAGAGTGCTAAGGTTTTAAAAATACAGGGTTTCTAAGCAACAGTGTTTATAGAGGGAATACTTCTTGTTCCCAGTTTTGCCTTTGACTGCTGTATCTATAAAATAGCTTAAACCAACAGGTTTCCATGTTGCAAAGTGATTAATTTTGATACTAATGAAATGGGGCCCTGCTCCCATGTACTTGCAGTGTTTGTGGGCAAGGTGCAGGATCTTGTGATGAATGGGTTGCTTTGAGCATTCTCTTCATTTTACAAAGCATATTGTTCAGGGCTGGTTTTGTGAACAGCAGCTCAGCGATCCATTAAATAACATAAATTGTAGGACAAGAACTTGCAAAGGAAAACCTGGTATTGACAAAAAACTCAGCTTTATTTTAAACATAATATCCTAAGGAACAGAAGAATGTGGTACCACAAACTATGGAAAATGCTGTTTTACTAAGAAAACAAGTTCTGCTTGTCCCAGTGTTGTGTGTTTTCCCCCTTTCTTCCAAATGATTTATGTACTGACTTTCACAAGCCTCATGACATTTTGTTGAATTCCAAAGGAACTTACATAGAGATGTGTGTGATAGGATTAAAATTCAAGCATCTGTCATTTAAATGCTAATCTCTGTGGATTAGGAGAATTTGGCAGTAATTACCAGAGCCAGTGATGGTGCATACTGATTTGAGGTAATCCCTGATGTCCATTGCCCTGTGCTGGGAGAAGAACCAACACCACCTTGTGTCAGGGCCAAAGCAAAGAGAGATAATAGATACTGTAATAGATACTGGCTGTGGATGGCCTTTCAGAGGATGCAAAATCCTTTTGCATAGGATGGCTGTTTGTTAGCCCCAGCTGCTGGTGAAAGGCTCCTCACTGCTGCGTGTGGCTGAGCAGCGCGGGGTGATGGCTGGGTGTTTATAAAAACTAGTTTAGAGTAACTAATGCATGAGATCACTTAAAAGGAGCGCTGGGATCTTAAGCAGCTAAAAGCAACTGTTGCCTGTTTTAGTTCAAAATCTTGATTTCAAAGACAGTCTGGTGAGATTTAATGATTATTCCTGATTTTATTTTTTTACAGATGATCTAAAACTTGGAATAGTGATTTGAGACAAATGGCAGAAACATTTTCATGAATCTGTATAAAACATATTTGAAGAGAGTTTTATTTCCCTGTATGTCTAGATTGTCATAATGGTATTAATCTCTACAGAGTGTCCTGAATCCATGCAGTATTCCCACATGCTAATGTTTGCATTGGCATTTTCATGTATAATGGATGTGCAAATCCAGTCTTCTCCTTCTTGATTTGACAATTTAGGAGGCTGCTGTGACAGCTATTTCTCCTGCAGCCTTCAGACACTTCCTCATTAAATCTTGCTGAATTTACTATCAGGTGCTGTATTTTGAGTTACGGAATATCAGGGCAGAGGGAACATCATGGATCATCTGGTCCAACCGTTCTTGGCAAGAGTATGCTCGAAGAATCATAGGATTGTTTAGCTTGGAAAAGACTTCTTAAGATGCAGCTTCTAATCCAGCCCTGCCAAGTCCACCATTAACCCGTGTCCCTAAGCACCACATCTACACAGCTTTTGAATTCCTCCAGGGAGGGTGACTCCAGTGCTTTCCTGGGCATCCTGTTCCAGTGCTTGACAACCTTTTTGGTGAAGGAGTTTTTCCTGATACCCAATATAGACAAGATGGCCTAGCACCAGCTGCATCTTAAAAGTGACGGATGTTGGGGAATCCATTTTGGAAGACCTCACTCTTTTTAGGGAGTTCATTGTTGTTCAAGCAGAATGTGTGGCAGCAGATTGAGAATATAATTCATAATTCAAAAAAAAAAAAAAAGCCAGGAGGTGAAAGTTATTTTTTAGGGCACTAGTTTCTTGGGCCTTTGTTTATTATGTATTCTTTAGTAACTAATTCCTCCAGGACAGTTTATATCTAGATCTGTTCGGCTTCAGGAGGAGCGTGTTGAGTGAGCATGGAATGGAGTGCACAAAACACAAGATCTAATCTAGCAATGGCATGTGTGCAAGTAAAACTCTGTATTCATGCATTGCCCCGGGGATTTCACTGGGGCTCTGCCTGGGCACCCACTTCTGCCCCCATGGAATAAATGGCAAATAGGAGTCATGTGCCTGAAAGCAGCACAGAGCTGTCAGATGCTTGTTTTAGCTAGACTTTACTATTTGTATAAACACTGTATGCACTCTATTGCAGAGCTTGGAAAACATTTTGCTTTGCCTTCTTTGTTTTGGTTTGATTTTATTTGCGTGCATCATTTTACATGTGAAGAGATTGACCCAATATAACCAACCAGATCGCACAAAAGGTAGAAAAAGGTTTTACAAGCAAAATTTGTTTCCTTGTGTCTTTCCTTTCTGGAACATGAGTTCACCAAAAAAACCCCTATTTGAAACAGTCACTGATTTACTCTTAATGAATGTTAAAAATATAATCGAGATATGCTGCTGGTTTGTGAATGTGGGTTCGCTCTTTACTGAAAGTGGATCAGGCTGAAATGTTTATTTTAGACAATGATTCTGAATACTGAGATGTACAAATATTAGTCTTTAATCTGTCTTCAGAACAGGCAAATATTGGGAGATGAACTTGCTCATACTTCCATTGCCACTTGGGTAAAGTATTTGAGACACTGAGGTACAAATTTGCTTTTTGCTGTTGGCTTGTTTTTCTGTATATATTCAGGATAATAAATATAGAGAAAAGATACATTCACTATTGACTTCCAAGAGACTGGCCATCTGATTTATGGCTTCAAAGTGTCTCCATTTAATCTGTCAAAACTGATTTTAAACTTCATTTGTCTTCTGTTTTTGGCAGCGCTTTTTACCTTGAATTCAGCTGTTTGACATGCATTGTACCAGAGTCACATTTTAAAAACATTTACAGTATGTTGCAGAAAAAAAAGGTTCAAGTTGGTACATCTGCTTTCAATATTATGCATCTCTCACAGTGAAAACAATTTGAGAGCTGGCATTGGGAATGTTCTTGTTGTAGCTGTAAGCACAGCACTTAGGTAACTTAGAAGAATAGAGTAATAATTACAGAAAATGAATTGTCACAGAATAACATTCTCCTGTGATTATCACCAATTACAGTTAACAGGTCCAGCGGCCTTGCCGATTAGATGCAGAACATGATTTCCCTAGACTGAAAGATGGGCCATTTCTCAAAGACTTTGTTAAAAATTACTTTCAGAGATTGAATTCCTCTGAGTGGGGGCATCAACAGCCCCCTCAGGCTTGGCACAGACACCTCGAAGTGCAGGGCAAACTCAGCATCTGTGGGGCTGATAAAACTTCCTGCTCTCCCTTTGCCCCAGCGGAGCAGAGCCTCAGCTTCGGGCTTCTCTCCAGACTCTATTTCAGGCTCTGAGCACCACTCCTCTCCTGACTCTGAGCTGAGTGGGAATAGTGGGAGGAGAGTGCATTGCAGGTGGAGGAGCAGTCCAGCACGATGGAGCTCGGTACCAGGTGAAACCTTCAGCAGTGCTGCAGCTCTGATAGCGGGGCAAGAGAGAAATCTTGGCCAAGTACCCACAGCTCTAGGGTCCCCTGTAGTGCCTGTGGCTTTTAATCACAGCTGCATAGGCTCATTTTTATCAGAACACCCTTCATCAGCCTTTCCCCGTTTTGCATGTTTTCACCTTTCTGTCACTGTGTATTAGTTCTTTCCTGCACTAGTCTGGATGATTATCAGTGAGGGAATATTGCATGAGTAAGGCTCATATGAGAGGATGAATTAGCAAAAGAAACACAGGGTAATGGAAGCTGGGTGGATCTGCTGACAGTGCAGGTAGATCAGAAAGACCTTAGGAATATTCTGCACAAAGGCCTGGAACCAGAGGGAGGGCGGAGAGTTCCAAGCCAGAGGTGGAGCCTGTGTTATGAGGACCTCCTGGTAGGGACTGTTAAAAGTAAGAGAGAAAGAAAGGCAAACTGAAGGTGCAGCTGGTGGGAGCTGTGTGTGATGATTTACCATCCATTAAGCAATGCCAGAGACTGAATTTTTTAAGTGCTGGTAGACAGACAGTTGTCAGTAGAAGCAGTATGATTATGCTATATTTGGATTTGTAATTGAGATTACAAACCAGATTGACTGTGAAGGTGGAGAAGAGACACAGAGAAAGAACTAAGCTGTTTGAAATTAAGAGAGAAATGAACAGGATCCATCCTCTGGACACTTCACTGTAGTAACTTCTTCTGGTGCATCACAGGGTTGGTCATGATTTCCCATGCTTAGAGCAGAATAACCTGGTGTGGATGTGTGCAACCACCAGTTCAGAGGAGCCTGCTGAGGCTGATGCTCCTGGTCTGCATTCACCTCAGACCTGCATGGTGTGGTGTTGGGGGATTCGGAGAATACAGACTGCATGTCTGTATTCTCACCAATTTAAGGAAGGATTTAAGCAGTTTCATTTGTTTCTGCATGTGTCTGATACTGAGCCTGGGGTTTTTATTCTTTCAGTTATGCTCTGTAGCTTGGAATGCTTAACAGAGCCAGGCACAGGCAGTGCATAGGGATGAGAGAGCTGGAATAGAAAAATAAACAGTGGAAACCCACAGCTGAACTACCAGATGCTGGGGTTTGTCGAGACTTTTTTATAAGAACACAAGGACTCTGACTGGGGTCATTATCCCCACCAGCCACTTGTCAGTGTAAGTCCCTCTTTCTCTTCCCCCCTCCCCATTTATCTCCTCTCCTTCCTGTAAAATGTCCCAGTCCAACTGTGACTGAATAACTGATTAGCTGCTATCTTCCTGGAAGAGAGGATGCCCAGTGTCCATCCAGGCAGGGTTGTGCAGGCCACCATGTCACCTCTGGAGACATTGCTGTGGCGCAGGGCTTGCCTTAGACTGTAGAGAAGCAGATCACTGCACAACAGGATATTTAGACAGAATTTACTTTCCTTCTTTGCTGAAAGCACTGAGTGGGAAGTGTGAGAGGTTCCCTGTTGCAGGGGCAGACCGTGGGGGGGTGTGTGTGTCTGAGATCTCTCCCTGCCTCTTCTCATGGTCCCCTCCCTGCTTTCTGTCCTGCCAGCTGTTAACTGCTGGTCTTCAGTACCAGGCCTGAGCCCAGCCCCACAATTCTCTCCTGCCCTTCGAGAGGTTTGACATGCTGTGTTTGGCCCATGATGCAGACAAAAGATGTAGAAACCTTTAGCTACAGTAGTGCCAAGGCCACTGCTGCTGTACTGAGTGGCACTGCCTCATCACTCCTTTGTGCTCTGCTGCCTGCATCTGTCAGTCTCTTAGGCTATGAACTTTCTGAGGCAGGAGCCACATTTCTGGTCATTCCTGTGCAGAGTAAACTGCAATGGCATTATAATCCTTTGTGCTTTGACAATATTAATGAATAAATAACAGGATATGCTGTAGAAAGTTCTCACTGAATGTACAAAGAATGGTCCCCTCTCTGGTGCTGAGGAGAAGGAGGGCACAAGGTTCCCTCACACCTCTGCCATGTCATGCCTGTGTACTTTGGACAAACACTACCTGTGTCTCAGGAGCAAAAGCTGGGCATAGGTCCTTTGACGTGACTGCACTTCCATCAGGTGAGGGTGAGGAGAGAGGCCATGGATGATCCTGAGCAGACCACAGTAATTCCAGTGCTGTGGCCTTTGCTGGATGGATGTTGTGCAGCAGAGAGTGAAGAAATATCAATGGCTTTAAAGGGAAAGCAAACCTAAAGCAGGTGTTACGTGTGCCTGACAGTGACTGTAGTGCGTAGCAGTCGTCAAGGGTCTGAGTCCAGAAAGAAAGTCAAGAGAGATTCCCATCGAAGTCAGTAATTGTTTCCTTTTTAGCTTGTTTATTTTCTATGCAGTTAGCAAAACGTGACTCTTCATTATGGGTGGTGTAACCAGTCATTAGCTGTATACACATGGCTGGGGTTCAGTTTCACAGAAACAGGATACGTTGCTTTTCCACACTGACTGAGAAGAGGAAAATGCCCTGACATACTGGGCATGCAGGCTTGAGCTTTGGGAAGCTGCTCTTGCTTGTGTGGGACTGGTCTCTGCAGCACATGAGCTGGTTCAGTAGAGCTCAGTGCTTTCTAAGCATCTCCCGTGTAAGTGCCCGTGGCTGACAGTGCAGCCCCTGACCTGGGCTGGCCTGTGACCCACTGTCAGAGCAGTTGTGCCAGCCTAGCCCAGGCTGATACAGCCACTGGAGACAGCCTTGGATCCTCGCTTCAGGACTTGGGAGCAAATCCCACCAGCTTAGACATCCCTGCAGCATACTCTGAGAAGCCCCAACTTGGCTGTTGCTCGTGTCTTCTTTGCTTTGCTTTGCTTTCAGGAAAGCTACTGCTAATGATTTGCAGTGCAAATAACGCGTAAGTCTTGCTTCTGTCGTATCACAAGGAGTGATTTTGGAGCTGTGCTGTTCTCTTGTTTTCCCTCTTGCTGACTTGCTGACAGTGAGATGGAAAAAATTCTTGGTTTTCTCTTTTTGGGAACTTCCAGAGGTTGCATTCTTCCCCCTTTATTTCATCTAATTTCTTAGTCAGCATGCTCAGGATCACATGGATTCCTGCCAGGTAAGTAGGGATTTTTGTGAGCTGTAGTCTGTTCAGTCGGCAATCATTTTAGCTGTAAAAGGCCGTGGCTTAGCATGGGGCTCAGATGACACACACATTCAGCTTCCAGCTCCTTTATTTTTTAAATGGCTTTAGTTACTCCCTCTCTGCTTTTTTTTGCAACCCAGCCATAGGGTTTAGATCTGTTCTGTAAAACTAGTGCTAAACCAAACAAGGCAAACCTAAGAAAGGCTTAATTAAAATGACAGAAATCTCACACTCACTGAATCTGTTGCTGGAGCTCTTTTTGCCTGTAAACAAAAAATTCAAATGGCTGTTCCCCCCTCCCAGTTTCATAAGTGGTTACTGAGCTTCTGCAGTTGCTACATTCCTTAAAAAGTTGTTATTTCTTTTTTGGTCACACACTAGGGGACTCCATTGTTTTCAGTGGTGCCTATTGAGTTAGGCCCATCGACAGCAGAACTCATTCTGGGTCATTAACTTTAGAGGCACAGTAGTATAATTTGGTGACTTTATTCTGTTTCTTAGCAAACACTTGTATTAAAGTCACGCACACACAAAACCAGAATAACCACCCTTCTCCCTTCCTGCAAACTCTGAGAGTCTTAAAGGACCTCTTAAAGACCATTTAAAGGTCCCGTTAAAAACCATTAGAATTGGTAAAGTTGTGTTTAGGCACATATTAGGCAGAAGTAGCAAGACAATGCTTCTGTCTTATGTGTTCTAGTGTTGACAATTTAACAAGGTTCCTTGCAAAAACTGGCTGTGTTTAAGAGAAGATTCACACAAACGATTCATGATCTGGAGAATATACTGTAGTGTGAGAAAATGGAGAGAGCAGCCAGTTAATCAGTAAAGAAAAAGCAGGAACCAAGCCTGAAGTTATCTACAGAGGGAGAGAGTACCAGGTATGTCATGTGTTTTCACCTAGCACACAAAGTTACAATGTGAGAACTGAACTGAAGTGAAACAAGTTGAAGCTATATAAAATTCATGCTGAGAACCATGGAACAAACTGCTACAGAAGCAATTCTACATCATTTAAAGATTCCACTTTGAGGTTTGATGTCTTGCTAAAAGATGCACTCAAGATCCAAGAGTGTGTGGTTAAACTAGATGGAGATATCCCAGAGGAAATAAAATGCACCAGGCACACTGGCATTCTTTCTGGGCTCAGTCTGTAAACTGTGTGGTCTTTGGAAGTTTCACTCTATTCCTGTGCTATGCTTGCTATTCCCAAACTCGGTCACTTCACCCTCGAGGTCTGTTTCCTTCTTAGAAATAGTTCTTACACAACATTTGGTCCTGACATTTAGGGAACCTCGCACACCTTTTGGCCACACTTCATGTGCAGTGAGCATTTTCATTACCATAGCTCTTAATCTGCCTTTCTTCCCCAGCACCAAATTCACATAAAAATGTACGTGATCAGGGTTAGCAGTGCGCTAAGGTGATGGGAAAGAGGAAAAGAACGGTCTGCCCAGACTCATAACAAGCTAAACTTCCTCTGTCTGAGACTCTCAAATCTAGTCTGAATAGAAGATCGTTCTGTCCATGGCTCTCTGCTCACTTTGGTTAGTCAACAATATTTACTGAGTTCCTGGCTGCCCTCTTTGTATCTCTAATCGAGCATTGGAAGCTGTTATTAAAATGCAGATGTCAGAATTCAGTGTGCATCTTTAGATACTCAGTTCTGGAAGACTTCCTAACCCTAATCTTGCTTTTTCTAGTTTTGTACTGCTGTTCATTTCACTGCCTGTGGCAGAGACTCCTGACTGACAACCAGACAAGAAAAAAACTGGGCTCAGAGACAATATGATTAATGAATTACTCTCAGTTCCATGGGATGGACTGGATCAGCATGTTAAAATGATTTCATGCCTTTTGCGTATTCCTGATGGCAGGGATGGTCAGCAGAAAAAGTGCTGTAGATCTGAAGAGTCAGCCCTAATTAAAATTTTGAGACTTCTCTAACACCAGAGTCTGGATGTTGTGCAAGTATGTGCACTTTCCTGAGAGTCTTTGTTTAGTGTTTTATGCTGCTAAGTTGTATTTTGGCATGGGGGGACCTTGGTGGAGGCAACTTTTACCTCTGCATGTGTGTATTCAGTAAGTTCTATTCTGAGCTTTCTAGGCATTTTTCAGAGGGCAGTTTGATGCAACTGCAAAAACCAATAGGAAAACTGAATTGTGCCAAGGGTTCATTAATCTCATTATTCTCTGTTTTACCCAAGAAAAAAGATAAACTAATCCAGAAAAGATTTAACTGCTGGATCTGCCTGCCATTTTGCTGCTGGCTCACAGTGAAGGAAGCCTGTACCTGCTACCAGCTGCAAAGAACAGAATCTTATAGTGAAAAGTGTGGAGAAAAAAGGTGTATAAAATACAGAAAAAGGACTGCTGGAGACAGTTCAGAAGAGAGACAGAGGGAAAAGATCAGAGCTCTGGAAAACATGATTTATGAGAAAAAAACCTGAATAATGAGAGCTGTGTAACACTGGCGAGAGACGACTGAGTGGAGACAGCCTGCAAAAACATAAAAGGTTGCTATGGAGGGCAGGAGAACAGACTCCTCTCCATGTCCAGTTTGGACAGGACAATATGTAACAGACTGAGTTGTGCTTAGGGGCCTTTAAGTTATACATAAAGAAAAAAAATCCTAAGTCAAGTGAAATGACTGAATAGCTTGCTGGAAATGCTGGGGAATTGCTGCAGCCTGTGAAGTAGATTGGGCAAACACCCTCTTAAGTTTGTGAGGCTGGATTATGCTGTAGGGACACAGGACAGAGTAAATCATGTTCTGAAGACTCTTTCAGCCCTGTTTTTCATGGTTGCATAATGTGTTTGTCAGAGCAGAGGGCTTCTCATGGTTACAGTGACCCTTCTGTATCTGTTTCTTCACTATAATATCCCGGATTCACTTAATCCCTGAGATACTTTGTTCACAGGGCTCGTGTGGAAGGTGCAGACCCAGTTTACAGAAAGGCAGCATTGCTAAATAAAAACAGAGAGTGCTCTGCATACCTCCTAATCTGTAAACTGCCCACTGTCATCACTGGAAGATTCACAGAGGCTTTCTAGCAGGAGCTAAACTTCTCGTTGTTTATTCAGTGTTCATGTAAGACAGCACCATTCAGTCAGAATATTTTCCCTTTTTATAGCATTCTGTGTACTCTTTCATTTTTCTTCATCCTCATATCTCTGCTTTTCTTCTTCCCTGTGCCTTCACCTCTTCACAGCAGACTCCACAATAGCCTTGTTCTAAATCTGTTCCACAGTCTGCTAAAGAAACCCACAGCAGAACAGGTGGTGGTGGGTTATCCCCAGAATCTGACATTCAGAAGAGATGGATACAGTCAAGATGTTCAGTCCTCCCAGCTGTTGTCTGAAGCTGCCTCATTTTAGATAGACACCTGAACTAGTTACATTGAAGTCATAGAGGAGAGGTTTTCTTCTGTGTTACATGGCAAATAGATATTTATGGCACCAAGAACTCATATGTTTGACACTGTCCTTCAGCAGTCTCTGCTTAGTGGTGATGCATTAAGTTGTATTTTAACAGGCACTGCATATGTCTGCAGCCCTAAAGCTGCAGTCAGAGTCTGCAAGAGGCCCATTCATTGGCACTGAGTGCAGAAGGGTAAATTCAATTTGAGTAGAATTAGTCCCAAGCATAGTTCTGGTAAAATAGAAAACGACATTGCAAATCACTTGATGTTAAATATATTTCAAATCAAGCCATGAAATAATGCCAAAATCCTGGCAGAAAGAAATGTCAAACAATGAAAACAGCAAATGAAAAGTAGCAGGGGTAGGCTGTTGCTCTTTTCAGCATATGTTGTGGAAACTGTTTGTTTGTCTTGAATTTTCTTCCTGGCAGTGTTAATTCTAAGCTGCAAAGAAGCCATTACTGTATTAGGTACCAAGTGTTAAATGATCAAGGAGATGGTGTAGGTGAAATGTTTGCCTCTATGTGGTAGCAATTTGAGTTTTCATTGTAAAAAATTATTTTATGTAAGAGCACAAAGATGTTGTTAGGGGATGTGAGTTACTTGTTAAGTGTGAGTGGTCTGCAGTGAGTCTGGATGGAGGTTGTGTGTGTGAGGATGTCTCCTTTTTGGCAAGAGCATGGAGCAGCCAATGTCAGTGTATTAGGAGAATGGGTAGTCTTTAGCAACCAAATGCATTTTTTCTGTAGCTTTTCTTCCCCGATATATAAAGAACCAGAAAAAAACGTGTGGAAGACGCTCTTGCAACAAGTGAGCTTGAAGCAAAGATAGCAGTGGAGAGGAGAGACTCATGAGACCTCTCATAGGAAAGGAGCTTAATTCACACTTCCTGGCAGGCTGGCAAAATGGAAGACAACCCATGGCTGGCAGTGATGTGCAGGTTTACTAACTCCCCTCCATTGTATTCCTGGTACTTGTTGGAGCATTCCTATCACATAGCAACATGGAAAGTTCTTTCTAGACTCCAGTGCATTTTGGTTCCTATTATGACTCCTTTTCTGTCTCTTTTGCCTATGAGTAGTCTGGTTTCCAAATGTATGCATCAGAATTACATCCACAAGACTAGATGTTGTGCATCCGCATCTCACCAGACCTTTTCCTCCACCCAGCTTGCATTGAAAAGAGCAAAATGCTTTCTAGTTACCAGTTTCCTCCATTTCTCAAAGTTTATTTTCCTGTGTAACCCCAGGTGATCTACAGTGATCTGGCTTTGTGGCTCTTACTGTCTTAGTGACAGTTCAGGCACCTAAAACTTAGAGCACAACATCTTGATGGAAATATTTTTTGTTGCATTGCTTTTCTTCTTTTCTAATGTATTTAGTGTAGTGCTGAGCCAGGCAGACATAAAATTCCTTCTTGGAATATGTTTATATAAGACATATGCAAGGTGCCATATGGCAAAACCCCAGCTTTCATTCCCTGCACATCCTTGTGTTTCAAATGTTTGGGAGAGCCTATACCCCTGTGGAGTCTTTACATGGTCTGCTGGCTAGAACTTCCATGGAAAAGAGAGACTAAATGGACTAAGTAAAATATAGGGGTGTGGAGATCTGGGAGTTTAAAAGTTCAGGGCTCAGTAAGTAAATGGGAAAGCAATAACCACATGCAGTTCATAGTAGGCATGCTCTGGCTATTAGGGAATTAAATGGCTTAGAGGACAAAACAAAAGGAACAGATTTTTTTCAGTCTGTGCATGTGGAAAGATCCTGATTCCCAATGGAATAATGTAATCAATGATGAAAGCATCTTTACAATGGGAACAATTCAGGTACCTCATCACAAAATGTGTGAACTTCTGTCTTGAAAGAGTCACTCTGGAGTTCTTTCAGCCTACAGGCTCCACTTAATGACAGGGTGAAAACTCTGATGGTGTCCTTTTAGAGCAGCAAAAAAGACAAACCAAGGGGGCCAAGGGCAGGTGAGAGTGTGCATAACCATAAACAGTGTATAGGTGTCTTAAAGCTTACACCAAAGGCACAATGGCATTTATTTGAGGGGTGTGGATATCCTACCTATCAAAAACACTGAGAATTAAACCTATTCAAAACATGGTCTTCTTAAAAGAAAAAAAAGAAAAAGTAACACATCAAATTTCATTACATTGAGCTTATATTCTCGAAGTGCCCATTAGGAGGGTTTGGGGATTTCCTTTTAATTAAAATAATGTTTGTTGAGCTTAATATTTTCCTAAAACATTTATTTTAATTTCTTTTCCCCTGTTACTAAAATCCAAGTAGTAAAGAAGGATAACTGACCACAAAAAAAGGCCAGATGTACTGAGAACAATATTTTTCAAATTGCCTGGCAACAGGAAAAGGGTGATTCTAAGCCAAAGACACTCTGTAACAATGAATGTAATGACAAGACCTGTGTTTCATCCAGTTATGAAAGGTTTTGTCCTGATTGTCACAAAAGAGGCCAATGGTCATTTTCAGTCTGCTCTCAGCTCTGTTTGGGTGTATAATTGAAAGGTCTGAGATCCAAGCAGAAGCCAAGAATATTGAGTTTCAAACCTGCTTGTAGGGAAAGACTCATTTTAAAAGTAGACAGTGTTTTTCTATATTTTTCTGAGAATCTATTCACTGTTGCCTAAAATGGTTCTATCCTTACACATCTAGAGCCTAACTCACAACATCAGCTGAGGCTGTGAAGTCACTGGAACCAAAGCTCATGGGTGTGTTTTCCTGAGTCTCGGCCATACCTGATAAGTTCAAAAAGTGTTGTGCAGGTCTCAGATGGAAATCTAAACTCTGTAACATTGCAGCTGGTTTAGCAGTGAAAGTTGTAGTAGATTGTTACGTGCTCTTTGCTGCCTTTAAAATATCATGATAAAGTCAAATATGGGAGCCAAATCTATCCACATGCTCGAAAGTGAAAAGGTTACAGATCTGTAAACTACTGAACTGTTTTCAAATTGTGTTAAGCTGGACTGATATAAAATTAACCACGCTTCTTTATTCGGTTGTGCCAACCCTACACATTCACTCTCTTAAAATACTGTGTGTAGTCTGCAAAAATAAATTCCCCAGAACAGAAATATAATGCAATCCAAAGAACTAGTTTTAAAAATAAATTGAACATGAAATAACAAATATGGATGTAGCCAACACTTAGGGTCCAGAATTTACTAGAAAGACACACATGGGTTGTATTTATCTTTCATGAGTTCTCAAGATTGATACTCGACAAATTATTTCTCTATCTGGGTTGTTTTAGTTTACAAGGGTTTTCTTAGCCCTTCTGTCTTCGCTCATACATCAGCGTGAAAGTAAAGAAGTAAGTATTTTTGTTGCAGGATTTTATTGCATGGTTCACAAAAACTTGGAGGAAAGAGATCCTTCTTTTTTACTCTAATCTTATTCAGTGCTATTTGTTTTAATCCTAATCTTTTATAGATTGATGTCATCTGTATCTATTTGGAAATAGGCAGAGGATCTGCCACCCCTGTTTTGATTCACCACTGCAGGACAATTTTGGTCTTCACTTGACTCACTATATGGTATGGTCTGCTCAGTGATAAAGAATGTTGTGGCTCTCACTGTGTTTTTATAAAGATAATGCACAAGCGTTTTAAATAAATGAAGCCATGTCTCTATCAGCTGTATGAAACAGACCTTAAAATGTCAACGGGTTGTAACTGGTACAGAGATCCAGGGTGCACCTGGGGTGTGCTGTGAGCTGGTTTGTTCCTCTTTGACACAGGAACTCTTGAATGCAGCAGCGAAAATTTAGTGCTGTTATTGTTAACCATTTCAGTCCTCAGGAAAGGGCAAAGAGCAACAAAAGAGACTCACAGTGGAGAACTTTGCTCTGTGAAATGGTGAAAATCCCAAATGTCTGGAGGTTTGTTGCATACAAGATGGTGCAAATGACTGTGAAGAAACTGGCCAAGAAAAGATCTGAACATCCCTTCTTTTTTGCATCTCTAGGCCAAGCTCTGGAAGTCCTTCTTTAGGATTGTTCTAAGATCTAAATGAAAATACCAGTGTTACACTTGGGTAAAGTCTGCTAAGGATGTAATGGCATCCGTGGCTAATCACTCCAGCCTACTTCTGCAGTGTTTTTCCTTCTCTTAAGCTGTGTCCATAATAGAAAAATTTAGGCCCAGACTCATATCCCTGCTAATGGTGGTTCACTGAAACAAAGGAGAAGCCATGTTTTTCCACAAGGCATAGAAAATCTGTCTCCACACTCACCCAGTTGGGCCTGCCTTGTAAGGGGTGTAAGAAAAACTCTAGTAATCTATTTCCCATCCTGTGCTTTCCTTTCCTTTGCTGCTTTTCTGTCCCTTGGGCTTGGGGTTGCAGGATTAAGACAGCCCCTCCCATTCATCATAGAGAATGGCATGACAGACATAAAAAACTTAGGCAAAGTGATGATTTTGTTGTTATTGTTGAAAATGTCAAAAATGGCCTATTTCATGAATCACTTTGAAGATTCTGTGTTTTGAAGCACTCAGTTCATTCATTAGAGCTTTCAGTCAGCAGCACAGTGCTGTGCATCTCTCTGGATGCTCTTAAATTACTGACTGTGTAGGAGTCGTGGCAGTCACTCCAAACATACAAGGCTGGGGATTATTCAGCGCTCATTACATGGAATAGGATGCTGAGTGTGGGTATGGCACCTACTCCGCAATGGCTTTGCTGTGTTGGCACCTTTTGAGTTAATAATTTCCTCTCAGTGGAGGGGTGTGATGGCCTCTTCCAGCGTGGATGATTTTCACTTGTTTGAGAAAATCTGGTACTGTTCGGTCTTTCACTCGTCTCACGTGACTCATCCAGCTGCCAGTAACGGCGTTCCATTTCTCAGTGTTGTCGTGGTAAATTTTGGACATCACATCCAAACAAAACCAAGAATGGCAATTTTTTTTTTTTTTTTTTTAAACAAGAAGTAATTAAAGAGAATGAACAGTAAGAAAAAAAAAAGCAAATGACCTAGTTTGGTCTTTGCCGCAAAACCCACAGCTCTCTGGGGATATCTAGTATGTTAGGCAAATATTTCAAATCTGTCTCTATTTCGAATGTGAGTCATTTCAATTAGACATCTTTCAGTTATTTGTTCATTGGTCTTAATTAGGTAAACTCCAAAGCACTGCAACATGCGTTTATTGTTGAATAATTACCCTTTTGGTAAGTTTTCTTGCTCTTATCTTCTTAGCCTTAATTGCTAATTTTGTTAGTAAGGGTGAAGCCTTCCTGAATGGTAAACAAGGTGTTCCCTGGGAAAGAAAGAGAGCTATTGTCCTTCAGGAGGGGTGTTTTGAATACTGATCTCATTGTTGGACAGACAGGTTTACCTGTGTGTAAGGAAATGTTCTGTTTTGTTCTAGGAGAATTTACCCATAACAAGCAATGTAGGGCTGACCCTACAGATCCTGACCGGTGTGAGCTGTCCTTCCCGAGGTGTGTAGCCTCATCCCACTCCATGGGACCAATTCTCATGTGACTTAATCTGGCATAAATCAAGAAAAAGCTACCCCAAAGTCAGTTACCCCAGAATGAAAGAAGCAAGATATCCAAAACTGAACTAACTTGATTACTCATATGGAAGGAATTGCCTGATTGCAGCCTTTGCACACTACTGTATCAACTCCTTCCATTCCCTTTGCAAACACATAAATGTGGAGATAGAAATCAAAACTGCAGGACACAAAAAGACAAAAGTTACCTTGATGGATTCCACATCCGTGAGATCCTTCTGGAAACCATTCTACTTTTATTAGATTTACTCTCTGTAAATTAGGATTAGTTTTTTATATGGATTTATGGAATGGCTATGGTATAATGCAAGCAGGGTGAACCCTCTGGTCGAAGGCAAGGGAGTGTGTGCTCTTTTCATCCGTTATTGGTAAGTTACAGAATGTAGGTTAAAGGCCCCTCGATACCAGTGAAAGAAGAGACCTGGTTCCAGACATGGAAAGTGCTTAAATCTTACGTGTGCCAGCCAGTGATATTAATATTGTATAGAACAGCCAGTTGTCAGAGGGCCAGATTCTGTTCTCAGTTACAGTGGTGTAAAGTGGACTTTTTCCCTTTTTTCAGAGGTAATGAATTCGCTTTCACATGTGCTTGGACACTTGAACACTTGGATTGTCTGTGTTTGGAGATAATCTCACAGTTCTGTTTTTAGTTGCTGTGGGGGGGAAAAGCCCATTCAGCTGCTGGTGTTGTTCCTTGCCCATCGTTGTTCCAGCTCACATGTGGTGAGCACATTTCAGAGGCTTTGGTGCAAGTGCAGCTGCACTCAGGGCACTGTTGTGCAAGAAATTTTTAGCTCGTACTATTGAATCTGTAAGGTACTTTGTGAAGGCAAATGGATTGGCTGAAACACAGAATTTCATGGATTTAGCATAAGTGTTCTGTTCCTTTGCAGGGAGCGAATGTGTTCTCTGATTTGACAGCTACAAGAGAAGATAATTATTTCTGACAGCACTGGGATAGTGTTCATGTTATTCTAGGAAATCTCTGTCTTCACACAAACAGGTATCAGTGTGTGCTGCAGTTGGTATTGCTGAGCTTTGGTAGAAGCTTCAAGTTTCTATGTTTTGATAATATGATAAAATTGGTAAAGTACATATTTAGAAAACCCTAGTGAATTTCAGACTTGTATCATTTGGGGAATGAAAGAAAGTGTTTTATTACAAGTCCAGTATAAATCTTAAACATTTAAAAAGGATCTGCAGTATTTTGGAGGGAAGATACATCTTGACTGTATTCCAGGTAACTCTGCTGTTGGACAGAGAGGAACTGTGAATTGGGTATTGTAATATGATTGATTTACCATCTTCTCGTGGTGGTGTGGCCTTGAAAAACTTACAGTGTTCAACAGTGTATTTAGATGCCCTTTAAATGTGATTCATCTACCCCAATTAACAGTCAAAAGTCTTATTATGCAGTCTTGCTAAGGTAGGTATTAACCCTGTGGTGAGTTAAATTATGATGGGATGAAGCCGGAATAAAGCCTGGAATGGAATAAAGCCTGATGGAGCTGTGTAGACTTCAGAGGATATAATGATAATTTGTGTAATGGTTACAAGGAGGCAGAGCTAATAGTCAGAAAGACCCACTATAAGCTGAAAGGCATCCAAAGTGATCTTAAATGCCTTGGTCTGAACCCACCAAATACAACTGACTGTGCAGGCCAGAAGATGCTGCATTTCTGTGCAGTGAGAAATAAACAACCATAGTTTACAGATCCAAATTCCTTTGCAATTAATTTTTGCTTCCTTGTGAAATCTTTCATTTCCAATGCCCTGCTGTAATACAGGAATTTTGGAAGGAAATCCAAAATGAGTTTACAAAGTAGTTGTCAATGGAGAAAGTTCCTAGTCAAAGCCTTATCTTTTTTTTACTTATTTTTTTGACAGTGAACGGTGGCTACAATCACTGCAATTTGATCTCTGACAAGAAGAACATGATGGACATGGAGATGACGAGTAGCTCAGTGCCTGTCTGCAGGCAAGGGCTGTTTCTGCACACGGGGAACTCCCTGATGCGAGACCACGCGCTGTCCCGGGAGAGGCTGCTGCACGTGGGCCAGCTCAACTTGGCGCACTCGGATCTCAGGTATTGCTCCAGGTTTTACCAGCTCGAGCCCTTGGCTCCACCTCAATGCCATGGTGTCCCAAATCACTGCCTGCGAGGCAGGGATGATACTTACTCCCAGCCCAGTGTCTGCCACACAGTGGTTTGGCATGCCACCATCAAACCTACAGGAAGCTAGTGCCACTTTTATTTCTACGGCATTTGCTTTAATGAAGTATTTGCAGTGTTCCCATACAGCCACATCCTTGGTACTTGCTTTTAAGGCCCTAATGTGAAAATTTGGTCTCTGGTTTAGATATATACACTGTAGCTGGATATGCTATGAACAAAATCCCTATTTAAACATTTGCTATAAATTAATTATATGAAAACACAGAACTCCATTATTTTTTTGTTGTTGTTACAAATTTAACATTACCAGATTTTAACCAAGTACCCTAAACAGACATCCATTGTGAATAGAAACCTGCTACAAATTAAAATCTGTCCATCTATTTTAATTATGCTGCTTTTTGGCAGGGGATGTAATAGGAATATTCTTGACCGTTTTGAAGAGCTGTAGAAAAGAAAAACCTCAATAAAGTTGCAGTCTTTGTCTTAGGTACTTGGAATCTTGGGCACTCTGTGGATGGAACTATCAGGCTGAAATTTCCATAGTCACAGCAAGAGGAAATACGGCCTACAGCTTGGTCTTGAAAATCTGACTGTTCCTGGTTTTGTTATGCGTATTCATGCCTTGTTTCCCCTTTTCAGTTTACTGGTGGGGTAAGAACATCTGTGTTTTCAGGAGAAGGAGGCACGGTAATGTGGCAAGCAAGTGGAAAGACTTCTTTGCATGTTTGTTCGCTTGTTTGTTTGAAAAGGATAAATAATATCCATGCCACATAACAAAATAATCTACTATTGCTACAAGGATTTGTAGATGCCTTTACAGCTGGATGTAAATCTCCTGATTTCTTTATGGCTCAGTGTGGGACTGGTAGTTATCAACTTTTTTTTTCATTCTGTCAGTGAGGACAATTATGAAACAATGGTAATTAGGGCAGGAGCAAACAAAAGGAGGAAGAGAATACTCTGCTTAGATCTTTTTGAACCTTTTTGTAAAATTTATAATGAAGAAATGACAGATACCTTCATACCTGGCATCACAGTACCCTCCCTCAGAAATATGAACCCCTTCCAGCCCCCATTTGGAAGAGGATTCCCAGAACAACATAAAGGATTGTCAGCTGCATAACATGAGAAAGTAGCCAGTGATAGGCCTGATTCCCTCCCCTCTGCTTTGTGGCACGGTCTGAAGCCTTGAGACTCTGCTGCCTCTAGGTTTGGAAATGTTTGGAGAATATCCTGAAGGACCCTTCCACTCCATTACAGGTTGTTTTTGTGTCCCACTGGTCATGGTCTGCTTGTATGTCCACCTGGCTAATCGTGCTTTTGCCTGCACGGCATCTGCAAGGTAAAGCCAATGCCCAGCTCTGCTCTGTGGTCCTCATAAACACAGTGTCTCATTATATCACAGGGCTTTTCATGAGACACAGAGCCGAAACCTTGGCATTTGATGGAAGGTGGACAGCATTTCAAACAATTTCTGTTCATGGTGTTTGTGATGCTAAAGGTTCCTGACAAGCAGGTAACAGAAAACATGGTCTTTCCCTAAAGATCTGAAAACAGGAGAATGTAACTGAGGTGGGAGTGAGTGCCCAGGAGAGGAGTGAAGTCAGTGGGAGCGAAGGGTGCTCTGTGCCTCCCCAGATCTCAGCCTTCATCAGAAAATGGATGAGAGAAGTAGGTCTGGAATTGTCAGATAGTGGAGCACACAGAAATCAGGGCAAACTGTCTTTGGTTGTTCTGCCCAGCTCTAATGACCAGCACAGAAATAAAGAGAGACACAAATTCAAACAATATCTCTGGGTAGAACTTTGAACCACTGTGCATTTGTAGGTTATGGAACGTCCGAGGAAAAGCCAAACAAACCAGGGAGCACCTTCCCTAGCAATCAAAAATCTCCCTCAGGGTTTGGGGTTTTGATTGGCTTTATCCTTTTTTTGCTTCAATGCACTGAAACTTGGTATCCCCGTCAGCTTCTCCCTGAAATTGCTTTCTTTTGGAAACTGTATTCTAGGGATGACTGCTTAGTCAAAGAATCATGATCCCTCTTCTTCCTGGCCCCTTTTCCCCACTCAGTTAATAACTTCTAAGTCGTACAGCATAATTGCTGCTACATTCTATCTGTGAATGCAGTGTGTGTGTGGGACTGGAAAAGTCCCAATACCTTTCTCACCACAACTGGAGGCAGCACACAGCTAATGTTGGTCTTTTGTCAAATAATCCATTATCAGCCACGGCAAACCCGCCCACGCTGCGCTCAGTGCTCAGCATGTAAAACCCAGGGAAGACATCAGAGCGCTCGGATACTGTTGCACGGGGTCCCTGGATGTGCAGCAGAACAATCCCCTCCAGCTCCTTAAAACTGTCAGTTATCACCGGGTGCACATTTCCAGTGGCAATTGAAGGCATGTATGTTTTGTAAATAATCCGGAGATTTCAGATACAGTCGTCTTTTCCTCCGAGGGCAGTTGGGAGCTGCAGCGCTTCTGGCGTGGTGCTACTGGCCTCGTGCTCTGGCTCCAATTACCACGTAAGGGAGTCTCTTAGGAAACGCTGCCTCACTATCCTCTGAGAGGCTGCTGTTACTCTTCAAAGGCCTTACACTCAGCTTTCATGAGCTTAAGCAGCAATTCTGTTCCCTCAGACTGTCCATCCCTAGTGCATGGATGCTCCCTTTGAAGAGAGGTTTGTGGGGTATATTTTTCTGCTGGCCCCACTCTCTTTCCAGGATTGCTTATCTGGAAGCCCCCCAGAGCTGCTCAGGCTGATCCATGTGTCCACGTGGTGCTCCTTGCACTGTCCTGCACTTCTTTGTCCCTCTCATCTTGCCTGTTTATTTCATATGCATTTATGTTTGGCTACTGTCCAGAGATTGTGAAATCTTTATGGCCAGCACAGCCTGTGGGTACCAGGCTTGGAATCTGCTCCCTGACTGTAACAGCAAGATGCCACAGGCAAAGAGTCAATGGATATAAGTGGAAGCCACCCTGCAAGTTGGCTGCCAGGCACCTTGTGTCACTCCTGCATTGATTTTGTCTCTGTGCCCCTTCTCTCTCCTGTCCCCCCTGCCAGAACTGGGAGGAATGAGCAGGGCTTTCCCTAGAATAGTGATGGCAAAATTCTGCCAGGAATACAGGAAATTTGCATTAATGCAACCTTGACATCAGTACCCCAACACTCAGCAATGGGAAATTGAAGGAATGCCAGATTTTTCCAGCAGAGTTAACTAACATGGGATGTTTAACGGATATAAATATACAGTGCTACAGAGGAAACTGCAGATCCTGGAGAGGACTTAGTTCTGATCTGCACAAGCAGCCTGTTTATCACTTTGTAGGCAGAGAATGGAGAAGACACAATGGGAAGCATGAATTTAGTGCCCTCATCTCATTTGCTTTTGAAATAAGGCATTCCAGCTTGTCTTTTGGTTCAGAACTCTCTTTTGTGTGTCTCAGAATCTGCACTGTAACATCACACCAGTACAGTGTTGGCTCTGAGTAAGATCCTGTGTTGGAAATGCAGGTCACTGTTCCTGGGGGTTTTGGAAACCTGGTATTTCTCAGGACAGGGGTGTTCGTGTCCATCCTGCAGGTACTCTGCATTGACTCCAGCTTAGTCAAAAACCAAACTTCTCTCATGGATTTCTGGCAAGATGGGGGCTTTACATAAAGCTTAATAATACGACCCCAATTATCACAGGCTGAAATGTAAGGCTTGGGTTAGCTTTATGTGATGTAGGAAATGTGTTGTGTTTACTTTAGCCTGAGGCTTTGGGACCGCTAAACTAGGATACAAACTGAATTATTTAGAAGAGTTTTCGTGCAGCAGAAACCAAGTAATAGGAAATGCTGTGCCTGGCATGGCATGCTGTAAAGCCTTTCTCAGAATGAGTTTAAAACACCATGCTTTCTACTAAGCAAACAGAGCAGGGTTTCCCAAACATGTGCAATAAAAGTATACTTATGCCACATATTTTACAGACATATGGTTGTGTAAATGTTAAAAAATAATATATGAATGGTGTTGGGTTTGGTTTTTTAAAATATAAATTTACCATCTGCAGAAACAGGTGCTTTAAGTTTACCCTGAGAACAACTGTGCAAACCCAAAGGGAGAAATTATAAATAATGGTTTATGGAAACCTCTAAAATTTTTAAATGTACTGTTTTAAAATTTCTGGTGGCAAGCGAACAACCTGATTGTTCTATATCAGTGAATGGTGGGGAATTTAACTTCTCTCATGATCTTAAAGGGTTTTTTTATATTAAGCCCTATTGGAGCTTAGAAACCTGTCAGTAGTGAATGCAGTGTTGCCACTTGTGTGCCTCAGACAGGTGTCAGTTTTTTTCATGGGAAGGAAGTATTTTTGAAGCTTTTTATTGTTGTTATTTTTTTCTGGCCCTTTCTGTTCTTTTGAGAGCTGTTACCAAGGAAGTTTTAGAAGTCATCCCAGCTTCCCATATTAATATTAGTGATGGATTAATGGAAATAATAGTGATAAAATCATCTAAGGTGTAAAATAAATGCGGTTTATTCAGCAGCTTCATTGTTCAGTGTATAAATGTCCAAAATACTTTTATGTACATGTGTTTCATGCTTTAAAATGTGTCAGATCTGTCTTGGCTGCGGTGTCACACACAGGTTGCCAAATGGTTCTCTTCAGCTTTTGTGGTGCTAGCATCAAAAAAGTACAAAATTCATTTAAGTGGAACATGTCAGCTTAAGAGCCACGGGGCACTTCTCTGGAGGGTTTATTAGCTCAGGTACAGCTTTCCTGATGTACTGTTTCCTTTCCTTGGTCTGGCACGATGAAGCCATAGGTTAAACCCTCCCATGCTTTAGGGATATGAAAGGAACACTCTCTGGTCCTAAGAAAAAACACACAGTTGGATCATCCACAGTAAATGTTTATAGCTGAGATAAAATGTTTTATTTTAAGCCATAAACCAGTTGCTAACTGCTTGGAAGAAAATGTTAAGAGGAAATGTTTCCTAATGCAGTGCTTTTCTGAAAAGTCTTTTGTGGAGTTCCTCAAGGTTCTGCTTCCTCAATGAATGGATTCAACACACATCAAAAAAGATGAAAAATCACTGCTGCAGAACAGAACTGTGATTTACAGTCCCATGTACTCTTTATTATGAAAAATGGAGATGGGAGTACATAGGCTGCCATTTTAAATTTACTGGCTGTGAACTTTTTATTTTGTGGAAGTAAATACTCAGCTGATCTCACATTGATTCTGGAATGCTGTTTGAAAGCAAGCAGTTCTTCTGCTATATTCCTTTTTTCTCCAGTGACCTGGCTCCTTTTTTAGTTTAGCAAAGGGAAGCATGTCTCTGACATGTAAGTAAAGCTCAGCTAGCCTTTTTTGTGTCAACAAGAATGCCAAGGCATTTTCCCAGTGTGCTCTGAGTAAAATGACAATATTTGAATAATTCAAAAATGCCTAAAGTTCTCAAACTTCATTCTCAGCTATTGTTTTGCCCGATCTATTATGCATTGAAAGCCTCAATTGTGATTGATGAACTGCCTGTGGCAGTGAAGATTCTCTGTTCCGTGTGTAACCCAGTGTGTAAAATTAATCCTGTGTAAAACGATGCTGTCTTTACACAGGTTGGAGAGGAAGCATTGCAGATTTTTTTGGTGTCATGGCTGCATTAGACAGGCAACATTTAGCAGAGAGCAAGTGCTTCCATTCTGCAGGGCTTAACAAGTGTTGTGTCTTGTACAAAAATCATAAACTGTGTGGTGGTTAGCGATGGTTAATGAAAACTGTATTGCAGGTCACCCAGGTTTCAAGACTCAGTAGATTCTGCTGCTCCATGCCTGAATGGAAGTCACCCGGCTCAGCACATTAAACAAGAATGCCCCAGTGATTATAAGGTTCTGTCTGAGGCTTCCACACATAGGAGGATTACAGAGGGGATGGAGCTGAGAGCCTCTGGTAGTCTGCATCCTGAACTAGACCTAATGAATAATAGCTTTACAAATTCACTTTCATCCTACTTGTTTAATAATGAACACAGCTCCTCCCTGGGTCCTTTGTCACTTGGCACCCCTCAGCACTCGGCCAGGCTACAAACAAGCAACCTGAAGAAGAGATGCATCTCTGTTGTGCCGTCTTCAGCCGAAGGAATCGATATTACAGCGATCATCCGCACGTCGCAGACGTCACTGGTCACCTGTGTGAATGGACTGCGAACTAACTCAGCTGGCATTTCCTCTCATCCTGTGGAGATCAGTCATCACAGTGCTCAAAAATCCTCTCAGCCCCAGTCTTGCTCTCAGCCTGGAAACCCTTGCAGTATTCCCTCCCCTCCAGCATGTCTTGTACCTCTTTCCGCTGAATGTGACAGAGGTGACTGTGAGCAGATACAAATGCAGCAAGTCGAGGAGAATGGCAGCCTCAGCCTTATGATGAATGGTACAAGCCTTCCTCACCAGAACTCCTCGCACAGCACCCAGAAGGTGAGTTTCTTAAAACAAGAACCAGCTGACGATTATTCCTCCACTGCTGATCTTTTTCGCCATCACCAGGGGCTGCCTCCCCCTTACCACCTCCACCAGCAGCTCAGCCAGACCCCAGGGACATTGCCTCACCTCAACGCCTCCATGTCTCCCAAGTCCCTGCAGCCCAGTGAGGGCGATGAGCAGGACCTCGGCAGTGGCAAGCAGGTCTGTCAGTGGATTGACTGCAGTGCCACTTACGACCAACAAGACGAACTGGTCAGGCACATAGAAAAGACTCACATTGACCAGAGGAAAGGAGAGGACTTCACTTGCTTCTGGGCAGGCTGTGTCCGCCGCTATAAACCCTTCAATGCTCGTTACAAACTGCTGATTCATATGAGGGTTCACTCTGGAGAAAAACCAAACAAGTGCATGGTAAGTCTGGATTATATTTGTTTGAGTAGAAACATAACTGCACTGCTCTCTTTCTTGCTCTCTCTTCGATCTTATTCCAATGTAATTGTTGTGCTTTCCTGTAACTTAGTCTGTAGCAGGCTGAAGGGGAATTGGAGAAAACCTTAATCTAGAAGGAAATGATTGAGTAAGAAATAATGTAGTTCTTGGAAAAGGGATTCAGTTTCCTTATATGAGAGCTTAACTTTTAATACAGTGCTTTGTTTTTTTAATATTCATTAAACCACTAATAAAGTGATGATCAAAGCACACAGCCGTCATTTAACGTAAAACAAAGTCACTGAGCCTCGGGTGACATTTTTAATCAAGAAACATAAAACACATCTAATGAAATTCTTTTCATTCCTTCAACTGAACAATAACCCATAGAGTTGTGAGTGCAAAAGTTTCAAATGGTAGTTTAGACAAAAAAAAAAGAAACTTGTTAAAGGATTTTAAACAGTTAAAAGAATAAAAAGAATATATTTAATTACATTTTCAAAGGTTGTTAGGGGCTTTTTTAATTTGCAAAACAGAGCTTTAAAAATAAGTAAAAACCATTGTTCTCTTCTGATCAAGACGATGTAAACAACAGCAGTGTTCCAAAAAGAGGATCTTGGGAATAACACCATCTCTGCATCTGCCCACCATGATGACAATATGGCCAAACTAAAATAAAAGTTAATGACTTCCATTAAGCTTTCCACATGTTTGAAACAACAATGATATAAGACCCTGACTGAAGCAGATGAAGCAAAACAAGTTTGACATAAGCTTCCAAATTGGGCCATGAAATTGAGAAAGTCTCATTTGTTACACCCACACGCGTGTGCATGCACACACACGCACAAATAAGTCCAGAAAAAGGGAATGGTTATGGCAGCAGGTTGGGGTTCCTGATAGGCAGAATTTTCAGCTATATGTCTGTTTTATTGTTTTGATCAGAGCATGATGAAATGGAAAATGCTTGTAAGGAAGTTAGATCATGACAAACTTTTCCATGGCAAGCTGTAGCTTTCTATGGAGGAATAGGAAAGAATGTTTATTGAAAAAGCTTCCAGGCCTGTGATGGTTATGGAAGGGAAAAGGAAGAAAACAAGAGTATTAAAAATGTTTTGCAGAGAAAAATTTTCTCTGTGATTGCCTTGATTATCATTTTACTTCCATTGGTTAAATGAAAAACATTATCTTAATGTCTGCACTGTGTAGTGGGTATTCCTTAAGATAATACTGGAAACAGTGCATATACTTAGAGAATACCATCAAATTGTCCAAGATAAAGTGGAAACGCTCTAAGACCTACATGTTTCTTTTTCCTTTGAAAGCAAGAACTGACTGGTTCAATTCCAGAAGTAGCTCAATCATATTTTCTAAACATACAAATGAATTAATCTTCCCTTTCATCGATTTAATTTAGTTATAAATCATCGAAGGATAATGCAAGTTTGCTTCTTCCCAAACAAAAGTGTAGGTAAGTAAACTGAAAGCATACTTAAAACATGAAGCCCTAGCTTTCCTGTGGTGCTGAAAGATCAGTAGACTCTGTGGGTAAGGGAATTCGTCTCTTTTCCTGAAAAATGCATATTTAACAGGTATTGTATGGCAGATTTCTAATGTTACAGTCCCATTCCTACAGAAAACATGGTAAACCAGAGATATTAAATGATGTAATGTCTTAGCAAATGCTAAAAATGTCCTACTTTCAGTTAATTTCATCTGCATTAAAATATCAGCTTCTGATAACACATGAAGGTTTTGTGAATAGGTTGGAGAAACCTTTGCATCTGATATTGCAGGTGGCTTTTATGGCATATATATATAGCCTTGGCACGTAAGTATATAAAGATCTCTTTTACTGGAGCAGATACTGTAGTTGTTCCCATACATGGAATGACCCAATCAGAATTGGGAGCTCTACATTGCTCAACTTGGAGTTAACTCTTCTATTCCCACAGTAAGAGCCTTCCACTGTCAGCAGAGGTATCATGTATTAAATGTTGCAGTCTGGAATTCTGCATGGAGTGAAATGGATCCAAGAGAATACACAAACCCCGTGTCTTCTTCGCAAATTTAGTTTTCTACCCTGGAAAGAGCTTGATCTAGCCAGGGGCAGGTTCCAAAGCTGCAGCATGGCTCCTTAAAGTTACTGATCTCGAATGGGTATTATTTGCCCAGTGAATTCCATTCCACATGAAACAGGGGTTGCTGTTCAGTTTTGCATTGTGCAGTGATGTCATGTCATTTTAAATGATGGCTTTTCTTTTGATGTGATAATACTTGTGCTGTTATTCCTGCAGATTAAGAAGGCAATTCATCCTCTGTCTATAGAGGTCTGAGATTTTGTTTCGTTTTTGCTGTAGCTCTGTTAAAGTAACTTTGCATCTCTTGGTATTTGTAGTGGAGGTTTTCTTTCACTGTTCACAATTACCCATTGTACTTTCTTTTTAAGCCCTTGATCTTGTTCTTCCCTGTAAGATTACTGCCTGACTAGGTATGAACTGCTCAGGAGAAGCTAACAGTGAGCAGCACCCCGCCCTCATACATAAAAGTACTTTTCCATGTAAAATTATTAATTTCTTATGACAGGCTTTGCTACTATGTACTGTAATAGACAAAGGAATTTTGGAATTCAAGCTACTTGAGAACAGGAAATACATGAGACATTTTGATTGAAAAGTAAATGGTTCACTAAAACTGCAGTTAATCCTTTTATTATCTTTCCAACAGCAGTTTCCACAATACTTTCATGAGGTAAGCTTCCTTCAGTCCAACTGTAACACTCTCATCGTTGCAGCTGGTTTGAATTTAGCGAGCCTGCTTCTTTACTACAGACGGGCAAGAGGCAGAACAGGATCTGGTGTGGAGCACTGCTGATGTTTCAGGTCCATGTTCTGCTCACTGTGTTCCATTGCCAAGGCCAGTACTATGAATATTCTGTTTTCATATTCCGTTAAATATTCTAATTAAGCGGTGCCTTCTCGTCATTGTGTCCCTCCATTTGGTTTTTCCTTGAGCTCTGCAAGTAGTCTAAAGGAAACTACCTAATCTCTTTGCAATATCCTGTTATGTTTCATACTTAACTCATGTTATTTTAGTTTTATTAAATTTGGGGTTCATCTGCATTATAATCAAAAATATATCCAACAAAAATAATGATGCAATGCCTTTAAGACTTTAACTTCTGAAGATTAATTTCATGCTTTTTTAGATTTGATGTCCCAGACAACTGGAATTTTGATTGTCTGAGACAGCAAAAATTAGCAAGCTTAAATGGTTTTTATACAAAAAAAAAGAAGAGAAAAAGTTTCTCATAACTGCATCTTTTGCTGCCTTTCAGTTCTTCGAATACTTTGCTGAGTATAAGCGTGCTGATCTCCAGATATTGCATCCTTGGTTTAAGCCTCTGCTTGCAAATATAAATACAGAGCTGCTCATTTAGTTGTCTAGAATTGTTTGATTTGGACAAATCTGTACTTGGCTTATTAGTTTACCCTCTTGCACTCTTGTGGCTTCATAACGAGTAGAAAATATGTTCCCATCACTGCATTCATATGTGCTCAGGGGCCTCCCCAGACAGGATCAAGGTAAATGATTTATCTTTGTGTAATTTCTACATGTGTAATTAGTGTTTCTAGAAATTGGGTATCATAATGTATGTGATATCCACAAAAGGAGCTGGACAGGAATAATATTTATTGTTGATGTCTTCAGTTTTTCTATTTCAAAGAAACAAATGCTTCCTGTGTGTGTTCTAGACCTATTTCTTTGTTTGCTTAGAGAATTAAGACTTTGAAGCAGAATCTTTTTTTCATGTATATACTCACCATACTCAGTTTGGGAGGAGTCTGAATGGAATGATTTAGTTGCTGTATTGTACACAGTGAAATTCAGCACCTGTGCTGTTTGTAGTCAGTTCTTTTGAATCCCTAAGGCTGAGACACCATAGGTACTGCATTAAACATGGGGAAATTGAGACAGAGAAGATAAGTAACTTGCCTAAAGGTGTCTTTAGGCAATTCCAGCATTCCAGTGCAGATCTTGTGTTCCAATCACCACTTCACACAAACTAACAATTTGCAATTCACCTATGAAACAGATTTTTGTACAGATTGCACAAAAGATTGTGCTCTGGCTGAACTTCCTGTTATTTTTTTACCGCACGTCTCTGATGCAGGTGGTTTGACACGATGTGCGTGTGTGAGAGCTTTCATCAGAAGGCTTGGCTGCATCTGTAACACTTCATGGGCAGCGACCTGGTTATTGGGAATACACTGAGAATGCCTGTGGGGCAGATTAGTATTATTGCTTCTGTTTCTGAGGAAACCAGTGTGGAATCTCTGTTCTCAGTAGATGTCGAGTCTGATGCCGTCTGCAGTCCATGGGAAGCGTGTGTCCAGCAATGCAGGGTGAGAAATGAGATTTCTACAGGGCTACAGCTACAGAGGAGTCTCAGGGACAGCCCTGCATCTGTGGGGAAAATGGGTCTGTGTGCAGCAGCTTATCGGCTTGTGAGTTACTTCACCTAAACAATGAGTTTCCATGCCTGACTTGAGGGAATGTTGTGGAAGTCTGGAAAGTATTTTCAGCTTTTGGAGTGGAGGGTGTCATGCACTGATGCCAAAGGAGTGCTTTAAAAAAACAACAATAATATTAGCCTCACTTTCTTTCCTTTGAAGTCAATAGTAGGAAACATCCATTCTATCAAAGCTGCCTCAGCAGAGATCTCTCTTTTTATTAGGTCTCTGATGGCATTTCCCGATACTGTCAAGGAACCTCAGCATTAAAAACACTCTGATTAGAGGAGCAGACAGCAGTTCAGTGGTTTTGTGGAAACACAATGTTTGTTTGTTTACAAAGCCTACTGCAGATTCCAGGGCAGTACAAATGGGTTTAAGCGTGCCCCAGCACTGGAGGGCAGGCCAGCAACAGGCTTTAGGCTTGGCTCTCTCTCAGCTCATGCCCAGCCAGCTGGTGAATTTGAAGTCATGTCTGCCCACAGGAAAGCTCCACACTAACAGATCTTGCAGAGCAAAAGCAGTAGAAATTACTGGGCCCAGATTCCATTGTGAATGGGATTGTCCTGTGTTCCAGTACAGTAGGACAGAACTGCACGAGTACAGTGCAATGGCCCCGCACTGCCCTTGGGGCTTGAGCCCTGCCTTCCTGAGCTGGGCTGCAGAGGGAGGAGCTGCCTGGGTTTTCCTGAAGGATTATCAGCCTCCCAGTTTGGTCCTGGGATTGCTGGCCTTCAGGACATTCTATGAGGTGCATCTGCTTTATCAGGCTGATAGAAAAACTGTGTAGGATGCTGGACTTGATGGAATTGTGCCCTGACCAAGCTGGGCTGGCTGCCTTTTTTGTTACTTTCCAGCAGTCTGATACGGGTTAGGTCTGGCTGACATACTTCCAGGGGTTTTTTTTGTGTAAATCTAAATAAATTAAAATGAAGTAAATTCCGAGTGTCGCTGCCAGAATTCAGAATGGTTTTCAAGTTCGCTTGTGCGCCTTAAAAATGTTACACAGGACACTGAAGAGATCTGAGAAATGGACTATGGTAGTTAAGAGGTATAGCATGAAATTTCCATGGAGGAGGCTTTCAAGTACATACTTTCTTTATCCTGCAAGAACATTTAATTCCACAAGGTTTAATTTCATTTGACCTGATAAATTATTAAGTAATTTGGGACCTGTTTAAAACATACTAATCCTTAAGATTTCCTGATAAATTTATACAGATCTGGTGACTGTGTGTAGGTATTGCTGTTCATTCAGTGTGTTAAATAAGAAACAAAGTGGGATATTAACAGTAATATCACCACAACATAGTGGGTACTCCCCCTGTGAAACTCCCTGCCATAGGATATAGTAATTAATTGCCACTATTACGGTTCTCACCATGTTGGACAATTTCCACTAATGGTACTTGGTATCTGCTGAAGGTAAGGTGATAGGCAGGTGGTGAGAAGGTTTAGGGAACAGATAGCCTTGTGACAAAAGCATGGATATTCATTTCCATCCTCCATGATAGGAATTTTATTAGGTATTCCACCAGGTTTTTCAAACCAGCAGTAGTATCACAGTAGAGCTCTGAAAAGAAAGCCATTAGTGAATCTGGGTCACCTTCAATTTGGAAAACAAGTGATGGGGGACAGTGAACAGGACTGGAGGATTTTGTTACTACTGACATTCTATAGACAATGTGCTATTTTGGAAATGTGTCACTATTTTAACTCGTCGTTTTTTACTTTCTGTTTCAGAATGAATAAGCATTAAACAAAGACCCTTTTTTTGGTTTAAAAGCTTTTCCCAATTGATTTATTCAGTATTTTTATTTTGTTAGTACAGTCCCCCAAACAGTTATATTTCAGCTCATCCTGGACTGATTTATCTTTTCTTCATTCTTCAGTGTTCTGATTTGGCTACTGAAACACATATTTTTGAACCACAGTTCCAACTGTGACCTGATTTGAATACAAGGAAAATGATCCACTTTCCTACAAAGCCGCAGATATTTGTCAGAATCCTAAACACTGAGCTTTTGACAAATACCTGACAATGGTCTGATTGACAGAGAGCATCTTAAAGGAAGGGAACAATTTTGTATTAAACGTGGTTCTCCACAGGGACTGTGCTGCTGGCACCCTTGTGGCACACAGGAGGGGTAGTTGTACCAGAACTCCTCCACGCCAAGCAAAGTCATTCATGTTCTTTGTCAAATAATATAGGCTGAAGTATGCCCAGCTTCGAAAAGTGAAATTTATTAGTTGTGACCTACCATGTCTGGCTGCCAGACAAACTTCTAGGCATGTCTCCCAGGTCTTTTTTGGAAAATTTATTCTAGGCTCCTTTCCCTTCCCTTTGCCCAGTTTGCATACAAAAATGATGTCTCGATACCATGTTTTTATCTTTATCCTCTTGTCCCACAAAACTCAGCAAGTAGTGATTCTTTCTCATATTAGGACACTCAGAATTATTTCCAGCTCTGCTGTGGCCTGGCTCTGGATGAAACTCTACATGGAGATTTATTCAAACCCCAGTCTCAGCACAGACCTATAAACCTCTCATGGGGCATCACCTTTTGAAGATGTCTTGCAAACAGCCTCCTAACTCCCAATTAATTCCAGCTGCACCACAAGATCACTTTCTTTGCCATGCAGATCAATGGATTTTATCAAATCATCACATCTGAAGAGCAAAAAGGGAGAAAGGCTTTCCAGCCTGTAAGCACTGGGTTTACAATAACTCTTCAGGATTTCTGTAGCTCACCATTTCCCATGTAGCAAAAGTGTGACAAGGTTTCTTTCTCACTGTCTCTCCTGCCTTGGAGTGAATAATCCATTGGTTTTACTGTTTACATCTGCACAGTAGTAAAGATAAGTGATACACCCTCAAGTAGTCAGATGCATTCTCCACTCTAGTAATAAGTTTTACAGAGCAGGAAATGTAGTTGTGAACTACCCGTTTCCTGTAGGAGTATCTTAATACACCTCAAGAGTACCTCAAAGATGTGTCCAGAAACTGTGTCCTAAAACCATAATTCTGCAGGATCCAGCATCATTTTGGGAGGGTGAGTTGTCTCCAGAAGATCTGGGAAAGAGGGGTGCATTCAGTGATTTGAAGGCAGTCTGCAGTTACTTAATACCTAGGAGCAATGAGAGAAGAATTTCCTTTTTAGCCCCTGAAATTTAATTTATAAAAAAACCCCTTGCATCTGAATATTATTAGTCCTGTCATTTGGTGGACTATTTGGCTGCTTGGTGGAGATCTTGTAAGTTCTACAATTTTAAACAAATTATTTGTGCTTGTGTTTCTTGAGGTTAAGTGCTTGGCTTTATTTTATTCCTTTGTATGTGTTCTATGGGGATTATTAAAAGTGGTAGGAATTGTTCAGAACTCTCAGTGATTTAGCCTCTCTGAACAGTGATTAACCTCAAGAAGGAAAAACAGTTTGTATCACCTGGCAGAGGGCTTGGTCAAATTAAAAAGCCATAAAATTAAATATTGTTTAAAAACCATGCCAGCGATATACTTAATATTTCTTATTAGGCCAATGCGTTTCAATACTCTGTATTAGTGAAACCTATGTCATTTAATAAAAATGTTAATCTGCATTTGTAGGCAACAGAGAGGCTGTATAGTGTAGTCTCAGGGGAGAAGGAGGAATTTAGTGCACATTAAAAACTTTATACAGTCATTTATTCAGTATCTCAGTTCTCAATGTGACGCATTTGTTTGTTACTTTGGGGCAAACCAGCAGCAGTTGGCCTTTAATATCAGATGAGAAATGAAAAGCCATCATTGCACAGTGCAGGGTCACATTCTGAAACCTTCACTGGCTCGTTTTGCAAGTAGTCCAGTGGGCCTGGTAAAAAGCCAATGTGCTGGTTAAGCTAAATATATCAAAATGTGACCTGCTGGCATCTGACAGCTCACTCTGAGCTGTTCCCAAGAGCAGGCCTGGTTTTGGGTAGCTTTGTTTTGGGGTTGCCCTGCTTTAACAGGGCACCTCTGAAGCTGAGGTCCTCTTCCTCTCAGACCAGGAGCTGAGTTACTGAAGTTCCGTGTACACTTTGGGATATTGTCACCTCAGATCTCGTTTTCCTTACAAGTACAATGAAATAAATTTCTCTGGAGCACAGTGAGGGTGAATAATCACAGTGAGATACCAAGGCTAATAACATAACGTCTCCATAATGCTGTTTTGCATCTCGAATTGTTCCTTATGCTGAGAATCTCAAAGTTCTTTCAAGCTTTTGCCTGCCTATGGTGTAGTGAAGACTCCTGTGCCCAAGTTCCAGATATAGCTGAATTAAATCAAATTACTTTGCTACTTTCTCTCCCTGTTTAAACTGTCGTTGTAAAGAATACATTAAGTGCCTGACAGAAAAGGCAGGAACAGATACTCTCCTCCCCAAAGTATTTTCTCTTTTATGTATTTTGTAAAGTTGGTGTGAGACTGTGTACCTTTGCTGACCAGAAAATCCCTTCTACTTCGGAGCATTATTCTCATGGGTAGAGGTGTGCAAGACAGTGATTTTTATTCAGCTATACTGTGGCTTTCAAAGAAAATGTCACCATTGTAGACAATTTAGTGCCCTGTGTTCTGTCTCAAGGACACCTGTATTTTCTTTATTTGGTTAAGTCAGAAATGGCTGCATTTCAAATAGCTGTGTATTTAATCACAGACATTTTTCAGTGCCTGACTTTTCTGTTTACATCCCTGGCTGATTGTGGAGTCAGGGAACAATAGGAGTTTTATTTCAAAGTCTGCCCTAGTTGTCTATATCAGTGTCTTCCCTCCATCTCCTTCTTTTATTGTTGTGTACAGATAACATATGTGTGAAGAGATCCTCTGCTCAGGTACAGTGGAGCTGCAGTGTTAAATAATTGATCTTGAGCTGTCTTTTGAAACTGCATCCAAGGCATTTAAAAGTGGGAAATGGAAAAAGCATGTTCTCATAATCCAGCTCAGTAAAGTTTGCACAACTGCTCTTTGTTTCATCATGCCTACAATAAATCTTTCATTTTTGCCAATTGAGAATGCCTACTAAATCTGCAAATGATTACTTCCCTGAATTGTGTTGGGATTCTTGCAATACATTTTTCTTACATGGGTAATGATAAAATAAGAGTCCATCAAAAAATATTTTATTGCCTGGCAGAGAGCCTTTTATGAAATGGTTTTGATTCAAGGAGATTCTTCCAAGTGTTTTAGAACTGTTGCTTACAACTTCCCTTTAACCCTTGCATGGAGGGCTGCCAGGCCCTGGGAATGCCAGGAACAGGGTCAGTCAATCAGCAGCTGGTGGAATGCAGGACCTGGGTATCAGTTTAACCTGCAGCCCTCGGCCTGAGAGCGCGAGGGCTGCCTAAGCGTGTACTTGTAAAGGGGATTGTGTTACCACGAGATCAGAAAGCTGATGAATGTCAGACTGGTGGGAACCTTGTAAAACTAATCTGCTGTATCCATGTTGATATGATTTCACCCTGTTTTCAGTGAGAGAGTGAGGAAGATGGAATATTACAAAAAGGAAAACACAAGGCAGAACTGGTGGGGCCACCTGGGTCACTGAGCCCAGGCACCACCTTACAATAACCCTTCAGTACACCCAGAGGCACAGAGCACCTCTCTGTCCGTGCCTTCGGGAAAGGTGTATTGTCAACACTGTGACTTGTAAGTCAGGACCTTTCAGTCCTGTGAAACAAATCCTGCCCTTTTTCCCCGTGATTTCAAACTGGGTACAGCTACATTTGCCTGCCTTTGCTCAGGAGCCAGCCAGCTGTAGGAATTGCTTTCCTTACAAAGAGACACAGTCTCAACCCGGTTCCCTGCGGACCTCGAGCAAACTGTCTCCACATGAAACAAGGCCCGAGGGGCTGCTTCTGGAATGGCACAAGTCATGATGCCTGAAAACACATTCAAGTGCTGCAGGGAGAAGGGATCTGGCAAGAGATGTACCTTGTGGTACTTGCTTGCACTCACAAAACAGCAGTAGACCTGACTCAGTGTGGGGTGCTCTCAACAAAACCACATCTATTGCTTGACGTGTTGCCCACTTGCCTTCATGTAATAAACTGTCCCCTCGAAAAAGACATAGGAGATCAGAAAAAAAGCAGATTGCGTGAAAATATTTTTAAGTATCACAATTACTCACGGGGTTTTATCTTCCTGCGTATCCTCAAACGTAATGACATTTTTAACTGCGTGGTCGTGGTGATCTCAGAGTTCACTGTTTACAGTACTCTGGTCCAACTGAACATTTTTAGGTCATGCTTTGTCTTCAAGGCCAAGGAGTGAAAAGATGACAGCACCCAGGAACCAGACACGCATCAGATGCACAGAGCACACCGGCTTAGTCAGAGTAAGTCTTGCAGCCAGCTAGGTGGCAAATAGCATGTTTTACATTTCAGTTGGCAGACCTCCTCCTGTGTATACCTTGCTTCTGAGCTGAAGTGACAAAGTTATCTCAGTTGGTCACTGACCATTTCTGTTCAGATTTTGAAAGAAGGCAATCAGAAATACTTCCAGGTGTGAAGAGACTTTGCAGAATTTAGAGGGAGAGTTGTTGGAGGTACACAGTGAACATCACAGGAAAGGCTGGATGAGGGATCCTGCATCATCACTCCTCACAGATGGATATTGAAAAGAAGAAAATTTAGGGCTTTGTGAAGGGAAGACTTTTTAACACTAAGCAAAGTTAAATGGATCAGAATAGAAGGAATCTTTGTGAAGCTTGGGTATTCTTCTCAGGGGACTGTGATACCCCCAGCCTTCCTCAGTACCTCTCAGGCAACTTGTAGCCAGGCCACTAGAATGACAGCACGTTTAAAACATGAATATTTGTAGCTGCATTACTTCATTTCTAGTGCTGTAAAAATACCATTCGCATAATGGGGTAATGGCCTGCAAGTTCTCATGATTTCAACTGTTTTGGAGTTACAGGAGTTCTGTTCCTTTATGGCAAGCATCCATTTCTCGTTTTAACATCTTTGGCACTCGCCTAAAGGATGGGAAATTAAAAAATGATTAAGGGGACAGAGAGACAGTCTTTTAAGGAAAGATGAAAGGAATTAAACTGAGGCTGGGGTGGGGAGAAAAGAAAAGGGAGGGCTTGTTTAGGAAAGAATAGAAAACAAGTAGGGGTGATCAGACGAAATCAGGCAAAGGACAATTTAATTTTTCACTAAAGGTTTCCCAAGAAGGAGGTCTATTTTAGAGTGGAATAATTTCATAGTGGAAATAGAAGCTGCCCAACTGTATGAGTAACATAAGCTAGGCTGTCTTAAAAAAATGGAAAAGAAATTGTAGGGAATAATTTTGAATGCAAAATTACTTCACATTTCTGCCACTCTCTGAAAACAGATTACTGCATTGGTAGGTGAAAGAGAAGGAAGTGCATTAGCAGGCACAGGGAAACAGTTTAAGCCTTCAGATGTCTGCACTCTGAAGTTGTTATTTGTGTATTTTTGTCCTGCTAATGTTGCTGTGAGGTATCTGAGGATAGTCCCTGTGCAGAGCTGCTCAGCATCCCCGGAGTTGGGGACCCCACTGTCCTCCCAGGCCAGACCCTCAGACCATTTCACAAATGGATGCTTGCATTTCATGCTGGCAGGTGTGAAATGGGGGATGACTGGCTAGAGAGTCAGTTTGCCAAGAAAGATACCTTTTGTTTTGCTTTGCCTTTACCAGGTTTTACCTTTATAGAAGAAAAGGTTTCTCCTCACCCTGAAGGAAAGCTTCGTTATTGATTCCAGTGAATGCTAACACACCTCATAGACCTTTGTGCCAGAAACCACTGTGCCATGACACATGGATATTCAATTCTGCTGTGAAACAAGGCAGACAGAGACTGTTGAGCACAGCAGGAGCTTCACCTGCAGCTTCCTGGTCCAACTTCCTCAAAGTGCAGGCAGTGGAATTTAAGTGTTGGATCCAGCTTGTTTGGTGTGCAATGGTGGGTGTCCCAAAGCCCCAGGGAAGGGTCTGTGTTTGGCTGTGGAAGGGAGCAGGGCACAGCTGCCCTGAGCATGTGGAAGCTGCACAGGTACAGGAGCACGGGCACATGGTGGTAAACAAAACTTGGGGAAAGAAGCTGGATCCTTTGTAGACATCTCTGTTAAATCTGTACCTGGCCTTACGTTTGTCAGTTTTTTGCTCTTTGTTTGCGCCAGCCATTTTGAATGAGTTGTTCCCTTCAGCAGCCAAAAGCACTGCCATGAAGAATGTATGTGATGGTTATAGGTAGACAAGAGGGTGTAAACTTAGAAGTTTGGGTCGAATATTTCAGCTTGTCAGATAGAGCTTCTGATACGTGTCAATTGTTTTACAAAAATCAGCATTGGAACATATCTCTGAATGGCAAGAGAAAGAAATGGGTATTGTAGTCATACCAGATACTTTCAATTTTGATTGTTTATAGCAACGCTGACAGAAACTAACACTATACACAAAACTGGTTTTGAAACTGCCCTTTTTTCAGAGTTAATGACCCACAGGCTAATGGAAATTTGCCAGTTTTTACCAGCTGGGATCTGGCCTGATTTTGCTGGGAAATAAAAGTGCAAGGCAAAGAAACCATTTGGATTTCTGAAAGTCTGTAATGGTTGTCTTCTCTCATTATAAAACCTTTGCTTTTTTTGTATGTTGTGCTTATAATTGACCTGTGCTTAGCAGAAATGCTGGCTTTGTCCAAGGACAGCATACCCTGATCACCCAGGAATTCCTTTTGACAACTGCATTTAGATCCACTGCTGTGCAAACCCAAACCCATCCCAGCCACTGTGAAAGGAGTTGTATTAAATCACGGCTTTGAGGATCCACTGACACAGCTCAGCTGCTCTGGCTCCATCCAGTAGAGGGTAGTAATTTTATGCATTTTATGATCTGCTCCTCCATTTATTGCACTCAGGGTTTTCCCAGGTATTACCTGGGGACTTCTCACATGATAGGCAGGGCTGGTTTGGTTCCCATAATTAACCTGGGAAAGGCAGACTCTGTACCTGAGTGCATTTCTTTGTAAAGTCAACAAAAGAGGGGGAGTAAGCCATTTATACTAATTATATATATAAAAAATAATCCCTAAAGGCAAGACTGTATAAGGTGCATTATGTTCAGGCAAGTATGGGATCATTAGTGTCATTCATGATAATTTGATTTACCCCCATGGCTTCCAAACAATACATGGCGCGTAGCCTCGTGAATTGGTGTGAGTTAAGAATTGCATGGCAGCCCTGCATTTTTAGAGGGAAAGCTCTTAGGTTTTACTATGATGAAGGCTCTTTTGTTGTGAAGTTTTCTTTACTAAGATGGATGTTACTTCAGTTCACACTAAACAAATTGACTCTGGAGTTTTAAGTCTTGGTTTGCCAGAGAGAAATTGTGAAAGCATCTAATTGTAGCCTAAACAAAACCATCTTTTCCTTAAAAAACATGGCAGTGTGTCATTCTAAATCTGTGGTGCTTTGCCCAGGAATCCATTTCAAGCAACAACAACAAAAAAAACCCGGGGCAAAATAGCCACCTTAGACAAAACAGACCATCAAATCTGTATATTAAATTGAGTGTTTTTGATTGTAATGCTGCACTGGAAGTGTTTCATTGTTTCAACTCTGTCCCTTCATGCAAAGACACTGGTGTGTACTTAAAAAAATGGTAAATATAGAATGCTGGCAAATGTAGTTTAAATGACGTTACGAGTAAACAACAGTGGCTGGACTGTCTAATTTCTAGGACTGATTGCAGCCAATTTTCACTTAGATTATGAAGGATGAAGAGCAGTGAGCTTTTAAATCCTGATTACTAGTGCGTTACTACATTTATCAATGTACAGTGGTTTTGCTCATGACATGAGTCTGGTTCTTATAAATTTTGAGCACTGTTTCATAATGTTATTGTAGAAATTACAGACACATCATTTTGGCCATCAAGTCGTTGTGCTTATGTGAGGGGAAGAGAGTTGGATGGGAAGGGCTGGGAGCACAGGGGCTGATTCTTCTGCTAAAACTGTAGAAATACTTGCTGAAGAGAAGTCAGCTCTGCTGTTGGGTGTGCAGCTGGAGTGGCCATTGCACTCCCAGGTGGAATTGTAGCTGTTCTCCCACCTACACTTGGCTTTGTCCTGTCCACTCTGGAGCATCCGGTGAGGGAGTGACACCTCTGCTTCCCCACAGTGTCCCCACCTGTGGGCTCCATGCAGAGCAGGCTCTCCATCCTTCATGCACCTGTGTGGAGCCTTCCCAGCTGCAAACTTCAAGACTCTGCCAATTGCTAAAGGCAAATTTCAGCTGTGCTGAAAGCAGGGGCAAAATTCCCATTGACCACAAACAAGTGGGAGCACAGCCAAGGCTGGAATGATACAAGCGCAATAATCAATGTCCCATTCTCAAGATGCTGAGTGGTTCTGCTGCAGAGGGGGATGACTTCTCCTGCCTGGGCTGTGCTTTCCACAGCACCCGTGTACAGCACCTCTGAACACATTTGGAAACAGGGTGATTCAGTCTGGTGATTCAGTTTGGGAGGCTTTGAAGGTTTTAGCTCAGGTTTAGGGAAAATATGCAGCATGAATCACCCAGGAACTTTGTTTTCTCATTGAATTCTCTGGTAATTGCATGTTACAGCAATGTTGAGGGCAAAACAGTGTAAGACATTGGAGCTGCCTTTTGTTGCAGCCAGTCCTATCCCACTGAAAGCCAAGTGTTCCTCAAACTCAGGAGACAACACATGCCTGGTGGTCATTTGGGAATTGAGAGGTGCCAAGAGGAGAGGGCATGTCTTATCTGAATGTACTAAAAGGAGACGAAGGGGAACAAATCCTTTATCCTTTCTTCCTGTGTAAATCCAGCCCTCTCTGTTTCATGGTGGATGTAGAATTCTAACTTTACCACATGGTGATTGTTTTAATATTTGGTCTTGGTGTAGCCAGGAAACAAAAAATTAGGATAAGAATTAGTGGATAAAGGACAGTTCATTATATATTGGGACAGTGTATTGGTTAATTCAGGAATTAATAAAACTGACAGTGATGCTTGGGCCCCATGTTTTAGTTGTATCCCCATCAGGATGCTCTGGGGCGATATCACCTTAAGCTTGCAAGGAGCCACATGCTGTGGGAAAGCGAGCATCCATGGGGGCTGTCTGACCCCCATGACGGTGTGGGGCACCAGCAGAGGGTTCAAATACTTTTTTTCCCCATCTTTTGTAATGGTCACTCTCTGAAGGGAGCTGGTGGAGAACAGGAAAGGAGCTGTGAAGAGCACTTACATTTATAGAAGCCTAAAGGATTGGAAGTGCCGGAGATGGGGTAGACAGTTGGTGTTTGGCTTAGGAGAGGTGGTGATCATGTTTGGGTTCAGGACATGGGCTCTGTTTCCCCTTCAGGAAGGCAAGAAGTAGCTGTGTGGGAGTCCTGTGGCTCAGCCACAGGCCCTGCATGTGTTTTGTTTGGATATTTCTGATCTTGTCGCCTCCTTGGCTGGTACTTTGGGTTTTAGCAGCAGTGTCCTATGCAGTATTTGTTTTGGAGCTTGGCTTCCCATGTTTGTTCTGGGTCTATTCATTAATAATAATGGAGTGTAAAATCCTAGCTCTTCTTTTTTGGCTTATCAAAACAAGTCTTCAAAAGTCAACAACGCTTATCAAAACTGGTCAGGAAGACCAGTTTTAGTCTTTTGTGGCTATATAGATCTCTTGTTACTTAAATTATTTGCTCATCACACTACCTTTTTGCTGCCTTTGAGGAATTAAGTTCTCTGAGAAAGGAGAGAGTTTTTCCTTCACTTCCAGAATTACTCATTGCATGTTTGGAAAGACAAATACGAGGAGAACGCAGACGAAATGTGAGGAACACGTATATGAGCTAACAGTCTCACAAAGGGAGAATAAGAAAATCAGAGGTTACATCATATTATTGTAAGAATACATTATTTTGTTTTCAAAACTGTTATTTAACAGCGGGATGAATCCTTTAGTCATTTAGTGTTGGAACTTCCAAAATGGCTTGTGGTTGTTCCATCGTTCTTCTCACACAATTCCCAAAGACACAAATGTTGGAGGCAGTGATTAATCTTTCTGTATTAATGGCCTGATCCAGCATTTACTGATGTCAAGAGAAAGCTCCTCATACACTTCAACAGACTTTGGAGTAGGATGGTGACTTTTAAAGAACAGATGTAAGCAGCAAATTAGAAGCAAGTTAGAGAACTCTATCCAAGTCCTGTAGTTTAAGAAACTGCTGTATACTGTTGTAAGACTGTCTAGAAACCTTAAAATGTACATACAAATACAGAAACACATGGCTTGGAATTCACTGTGATCCCTCCTACCTTTGATCTTTTGCTTTACTTACCATCACTTGTGTGCATATGTGTGTATGTGAGAGTAAACAACATAATCCTAATTGTCTGAAAATATACATATGCTTATAAATGCCACAAATGAGCATAGTGTTGGTGTGTAAATTTCCTATGGTATATATGGCCAAAATAAATAAATTCTTGTCACGGTAGTGGGTTTTATCTATATATTTTCCTTATAAACTAGCAGGTAATAATTTAATTCAAAACCTCCTTCCAAAAATGCAATTAATGTCTTTTGTTATAGTTTCCCTGGGTTTAATAATCCCCTCTTCCAGATTTATATTGGTTTCTGGAAAGTAATGCTTATTAGAGTGTTTTTCCAAATTGGCCACAATAATCCACTGAAATCTGCCAGCTGAATCATTGCTATGCTTGTGAAATTGCCAGGATCGCCTGACAGTTATTACTGGGGTAGAAGGGGAGGGGGAAAGGGAATGAAAGTTTCATAATATGTCACTGTTATTGATACCTTGGCTATGGCTCTTGGATTTGGATTGATATGTTTACTGAATTCTGTATGAAAGATGGAATGCCTGATGGTGGATTGGCAGTGCTGCTATAGAGGAGAGAAGATTTAGTAATTTTGTCAGACAACTGTATTTTATTCTGGGCATATTTTAAAGCATAAATATATGTGTGTCTGTATGTAAGCGTACACACATGTGTGCATGTGCAAACTCCCTCTACCCCATTCCTCAGCCTGGTTCTTGAGAAAGGAAGGGCATATAAATTCCCTGAATTAGGGTCATGCTTCACATGCCAAATCCCACAACCTGTGCACAACACACAACCAGGTCAGAGCTGAATCATTCACCTGCTGCCATGTCTTCAAGTACTCATTCTCTTCTATACACTGCAGGTGATGGTGGAGGCAGGGACTGAGTCTCCATAGCTCCAATAGGTGTTGTTTTCTCTCATACTTCCAAAATAATTGAAAGGGGATGATTTTTGCAGTGCCTGAATTAATTGTCCTTGTGAACTCCTGCAGAACTGGACCCTAACTCTTGTTTGGAGAGGGATTCCGTGACGCTGGAATGCTGCATCCTGCTGCCTAGATGAAAAGGTGTATAAAAGAATAGCAGGGCTCTGGCCTGCCAGAGCTGTGCCAGAGGGACAAAGACAAAATGCCTCTCCCATTATGAGCATTGGCACCACTGCTGGGACAGACCCATGTGGGGATGACTGCTGCAGGCTCTGGGTGTCTGGGTTAAATATTGTGTCCAGCAGCCATCCCTGGTGAGACTCTGCTTGGGGCAGTGCCCACCCCCATGCATGGGATTTATATTCTGCTGGTGTAAATGAGCTTTTGTTGAAATCATCCGTCTGAGTAATGGGCAGCTGGGGAGGTGTGAGACGGAGTAGCTGCCAGGGCAGCTGGACAGTGCTGCATGGACATACCTGGACACACTTACAGGGAACAGTTGGTGTCCTCTGGGGGTGCAGGGCTATTACTGCCCTGCTCAGGTCAAAAGCCTTCCTGATACAAGGGATAAAAGCCATTCTGGCTTGCGTTTTTCTGTTTGTGCTGTTGCAGCTACAGCGGCTTGATTATGAAAGTTTTGCCTTTTTTTTTTGGTAGTTTATGGGTTGAGATAGTGGATGCCCAGTTCAGTGTAGCCCGAAAAATAAGATTCTCAAACATTCTTTTATTCCCCAGTGTGCGGTTAAAGATGATTTCCATCTCAGCAGACGTTCATGTGCAAAAGGATGCTTTAGAGCAACACTCCCCTAAGCTTTCCTTGTGATGGGGGGAAGTTCCCCTTAAGCACCAGCCAGTGCATGAGGCACATTGCTTTGGAGGTGGCTTTCTGGTCCCTTCTGTCCCCTGGCATTGCATTTGGGGTCGGCTTGAGTGCTGCACACTTCAGGGGAGCAGCCACATGGATTTGCTTCCTCCTTACATTCACTGGGGTCTGTCTGAGCAAGCCTAAGGGACAGGCAGCATGTGAAGAACCAGCAGTGCCACTTACATTTGAATACCAAACACTAAGTTAGCATGAGCCGACTGCAGAACCAGTCATCTTCAATTTTTACAGCATTATAATTTTTAAGACAATTTTTATGACTTTGATTGGAACAGAGATGATTTTTGTAATGTCTGTTTATGCCATTTCAAACTTGAACATAAATCTCATTTTTTAAGGGGATTTTGTGGTTTTCTGGGCTTTATGAATTTTTTTTATCCCTCTTTTATGCATTCTGCTAAATTAAACCAAAATAAACTTGGGGGAAAAAGTGATTCTTTAAAACAAATATATTATTTTATCCCTTCCTTGGACAGGAATTTTCATCAGGAGACAAGGATAGAACATTCTATTCAGCCTTTGCCTGCTGATTTACGCTGCTGTCGTTACAGGAGCCATAATGATGTCTAATAACCAGTAACAGGAACTGTGAGGAGAAGCTTTGTAATACAACACTGCTCCCCTTTTTCTCCAGCAGCTTTGTTGGTGGTCTGGAAATAATTCCAAAACGTGTTGGATGGTTCTCAGAGAGAACCATGCAGCTTCTTTTGGTTTAGGGGGATCCAGGTCTGGGATGGTGTCGTGTGGGCTCCTGCCGTGGCTCTGAGGTGCAGTGACTCACTGTAAAACCTGCAGGCAAAGAAATGATTGCTGGTGTTTTTCCTACAAAGCAGACCATGGATTCTGGTGGGGTGGCTTATAGGGAATGCTTCTAACCATGCTGTGGGATTCTGCCTTCAGTGTGAGGGATAACATTGGAGATTAGAGAGTGTCTACACAGCAGTGTGTGCCTGCAAGTCTGATGGATTGCTACAAGAAACCAAAGGTATTTGATAAACCCAGCAGTGGTTTATGGTATGTGTTGATGCCAGCAGTTCTGTTTGACATGTATTAGTGCTTCTAGGAGGTCACAAGTGCTATCCAGCTGCTTATCTGATACTCAAGTATGAGTTTGTTGCTGCAAGGTGGTAAGAATGAGTTGTCACTTGAACTTGATGGCGTAATTCAAAAGGTCCCATTTGAGCTTTGCTGTGTTAGCAGAACGAGTGGCATCAAAGAATGAGCCTCTGCCAGCATCTACCACAGAGCAGCAGGTGAGACATGACTGCTTTTTACTGTGTTTATACACAGAAAATGACTGTGGTAATCCTGTGGGATCTGCTAGCAAATACTGACTTGTTTCCCAATATAAGTGGTTGATATTTTATCAGCATTACCAAAGTTGCCTTTTAAAATTTTGTTTAATCCTGTCATTTTCAGCTGTTCATTATTATGGTAGTATGTTGTTTATGAAGGTTGTTTCCATGTGGGTAGATGGAGTTGTGTGTTGGATGAGGGAAAATTGGCTGTTTTGCCTTTATAAGTGTGTATATGGTACTTGATCTGGCTTTTGGGTTTTTCTTTCTGAGTAGGATTTCTCCCACTGCAAAAAGGGATGTTGGCCTACAGGCTTGACCACAAGTGAACTGCACTTGTTAAATGTTTAGATGAACAAATGACATTTGCAATAAAAAATTAATCCTCTTACACGGAAAATTTAGGCAAAAATGTTTATGCAAAAAAGTCTTTTGTCCCTGACTCCCTCTTCTAAGTACCATAGCAAGGTCTCTGTGGCTGCTTTGGTGCAAGTGGGATCAGAATGCAGGCCCTTTGTGCCTGGTACCCTTTGATTGACTAGACAATGCAAGAGACACATGCAGCATCAAGTTGGTTTAGCAACTAATATTTGACAATTTAAAAAAGTTTTCTTTTAGGCTGAGTTTTATGTAAAGCTGTTTACATTAAAGTGACATCCAATTAAAGTGTATCATGTAACCCACATCACAGTTCAGCACACATTTTCTGTTTTAACTGACATATGGCCCCATTTATGAAAATAAAAATCATCATGTTTTGATGATATGTTCACATAATTTATGTGGAAAAGCAGAGGGAGAGAAGCAGGGAGAGGGAATGCTTTTGCTGTGTAAAGCTATTATTTTCTGTAATTCATTAAATGTCTTTTAACCCATGTGCACAGGCAAATCCCTCCTCCCCCAATTCCTGCCCAGCCCCCTTCCCTGCAGTGTCCACTGGACAAAGGGACTTAATTTCTTCTGTGGGCCGAGGCAGCAGACAGAAACACTTTGTACAGCATCATCCCATCCCACAGACGTTTTTACACTAAGGGATTCTTTAGTATTCTGTAGAGGAGATAAATCAGTTAACCTAAAAACAGCTCTATGGACAGCAGAGCTAATTGATTCCATTTTCCTTTGGTTGGCTCAAGGCTGAGGGGATTCTCTGATGTCTAGGAAGAGATAGTTGTCTACTGATGTCTTTTCTTCAGTCTCCCCTCTACTTAGCTGCCAACTTTCATAAAAAGGAGTAGGAACTTAATATCTTTGCAACCAGGAATCCTCGGTCATTTTGCCTGGAATTTTCTTTGTGTATAGAGAAGTCTGTCTCTCTTGCACACCTAAGTGTTTCAGGAAAGCCAGGTTGCTTTCATTAAGGTAACCTATTGATAAGATAAATGATTCTTTTTGCAAAGTGGCCATGAATCAGAGGCTTGTCACCACAAACAGAGGCTATCTCAAGCCGTCTACAGCCGAGGCTGGCAGTTCGGTATTTCTGTCAGCACCCTGAGTCTTGCTGACACTGACCCTGCAAAAGAGAGGAAGGTTCTAAGCTGTTTTAAATCTACTTAATGCAGAACCGTGGCAAAACATTATTTAAAAATATATCTTTGCATTTTCCCCTTTTAACAACTGCATATAACCCCCCAGGCCTTACATTTTTTATGTAACAGCACATCAGAGGAAGAAAAGTCACTGCCAGCCAACAAAATCCCCATCTGCAGAGTAATCACCCAGTCAGTGTGCACTGGAACCAAATTAATTCCTGGCTTTCCCACATATATTGAGGGATAGATTACCTTTAAATGTAAGCAACATAACTACAGTGAATCTTTTGTCTATCCACTGTTTTGGGACCAGGCAATGGGGATTATTGTTTAAATGGTAACTGTTGTGCACATCAGAGGGCAAGAAATGTTGGTGGTAGTTGGATTGCATGAATCAGTTTGCCATCTTCTCCTTGCCAAGATCAGCTGGACTGTACACCTGGAGCCTGGTTATTTGCAGCATGAGACTGGCAAATGAAACCTTTAGACTGTACAGTTTTGGTCAAGAAATGTTTGGCCACTGTCACAGAAAGCCATTGAGTCATGTCCTCTGTGAGTGCACTCTTAAATGTTACTACATAAAGCACCAAAGAGACATCACCCAGACATTGTATTTGGACTGTCCTGTTTCTTGATAGATGTGACTGTGAAGCCTTACCAGCATTTCTGATTTGTTGGAGCAGGAACAGACTATTGTTAGTTGTAAGGTATTGTACTGTAATCATTCTGCATTTCCTGCTCGCTAATGCCTTTTTAGCATCATCATTCTTGATGTAAGTTAATGCATAAAGGAAAAAACCCCCACTTTCTCATTTGCCTCTAACAATGGAAAAACCTAATAAATGTTGCCATCCAAAGTCCAGTAGGATCTGAACTTCTGATGATAACATTAAATCCTAAAAAATGTAAAAGTTCCAATCAAATATGGCAACCTCTGGCAGAACCTTCTTTTTCTAATGAAGTCTGTGCATTATGTTTAGTTGGCTGGTGATCCTAATCAGGGTACTGAGATCTGTGCATTCACTCTGGTTTTGATCATTATTACCAAGATTAAATAGGCGTAGAGCCAAGATGTTGCAGTGTAATAACCTGGGAGTTGAGGAGGAGGGAGGAGAGAGTGAGGGATTATTTATTGGTTGGATAAATGGGGTTAGCAGTTATTGAATGTAACAGAGACTTATTTTCCTGAAGTCAATGGCCATTTAAACAATGAGGCTTATGAATGAAGAATGTCTGTCAATTAAGAAAGTAGAAACAGTATCATGAGTGAAGAAGGCCAAAATCAGGCCCTGTGACCCTGAAGTAGCTTTGGTTTTAGATTTCTAAAAAATGGTTGAGTAGGATTGCAGACTCTTGGATAGCAAGTGTTTGTCCACTAGTAATCAGCTTTTTGTCATGGTGTTTTATGGCAGTCTTGGCAGAGTTAACCTCAACACTCTGCAGACCACAGATGGAAACCCCCAGCCTTTTTCTTTCTGAGGTGGCTGTAGGTTTGTGCATTCAGCAGTAGGCAAAAAGAATTATTTTCCATCTTTTAAGAACACAGAAACACATTACATATGCTCATAAGCTTCACTTTCACCAAGTTCATTAAATACAAATAGAAATTCCCTCCTCAGTGCAGAATTGTGCTGTTTCCCATCAACTCATCACCTCAGAGAGGCTTTCAGGTTCCCTGGGTAGGTAGAGTAAAGCTGGAATTGTGACGTCTTCTTCTGTTCTGTAATTTGATTCCTAGAGTTTTGGCAGTTTCTTTAAGGAAAATAATGTTACAGGGTTGGGGTTTGTTGGCTTTTTTGTTTTGTTTTGTTTTTAATTAAAAAAGCCTGAAGCTTTCATCAGAGAAATTTTTGTATCCATCCAAAGGAGAAAAAAAGCTTGCAAAACTACCCTCAAAATTGTTCTAATAAAAATTAAGGAACGCTTAGAAGGAACAGAGGTTAATATTTTGAAGATTTTGGCTTACTCTGATGTAAAAGTTAACAAAAGCTAATGGGAATGTCATGTGTTTCTTGGGCATAGCCTATAACATGCACATACAACATGCACATGGCAGATCTGATAGTTGGCTTCCAATCCCTCTTGGCAAAACATTTCACTTTGTTTGGAAAGCAGAGTTAGTGGTCAGTGCTGTTGGGATATTCAGCACAAAACAGAGACTCTGCTGCTTCTCTGCTCTGTCACATGCAGGGCTGCTCCCCCGTTTCACCTGACCCAGTCCTGCAGCAATTCTTTTAATTATTTAGTGGGAACTCATCTTCACTGCTGTGCTCAGGTGGTCTGTAAGAAAAGGAACGTGTTTATTTCGACAGGGACATTTTAATTCCTGTGCCCCCAAAAAACTGTTAAGAAACAACCAGTGACTGAACCAAATGTCAGCACAAAGGACAGAGAGGACAGATTTTTACTTGACAACAAAGTATTCCAAGTTGTTTGAAACACATGCTCAGTTTGATTAAAGAGAGAAGTGGTGTCTGAGGAAGAACAACTTTCTTCAGAGGTTCAAAGTGCTGAGCACCTTTAAAAACAGACTACTTTTAAAGGTGTTTAAGTAAGAATTTAGGTGAAGAATTTGGTCTGTTTTCAGTTGAAATTAATTACTCACTTCAAGCAATGTTAAACAAAAAGCATCAGAATTTTCAGAATAATAGAACAGAAATAAAAACAAAATGCCGTTACCTGCAAGTTTCAGAAAATTCATTGCAGGTGGAGTCTGGAAGGTGCAGCCTGTGGCTGTCTAATGATGTTTTTTAGTACAACAAATTCTGCTCTGTGTAGAAAGATTATTTGCCAGGTATAGTAAATCTTCCTTCTGCTGCTGAGTTGAGAGCTTCTCAGAGAGCATTTCCATGTGCCCACATGATGTGAGGTAGATACAGATTGCCTTCCCATGAGGTTTGAACTGTGTGTGTTTGCCCCTCATTCCTGTGTGCCTGCTCCCTCCTGGCTTTCAGTAGGTTATGAAGAGCACATGTTGTGCTCAGCCTCATAGGAACATGTTCTTGCTTGAGTTGGTGAATTCTCTTTGGAGACTCTGATTAAGAACTAAAGTTGTCCAGAAGACAATGAGTCATGTCCTGCTGTCTGTTCTACATGTCCACATCTGACTTAGTCCCTTTTTTCTCTTCTTTTACAATCACACTCCAATGATTCAGTCTAAGGCTTGCTGTACCTTCCCTGTTAAAAGTTTCCAGTTGACATTTTCTTCTTGTCTCAAAGGACATATTTCCTGTTCTAGAATGATTCCCAGTGCTTCTGGTCAATGAGAAACACCTGCCAACCTGACACTGAGGAAAAGCTTCACACAGGACCTTTTCCCACACTGTAGTACTTAATCCAGTTGTTGTGGGAGAAATGGAGTATTGTCATGTTATCTTCATTTATCAGGAGGGTCCTAAAAGGCTGATTGTAAATATTAAAGGCTTGAGCCTGAACAAGGTGGTCAAGTAAACATAGAGAAACTCATCTGGAGCCTTTCTTTCATCTCTGACTGTCCTAGATATGTAGCTTTTTGGGTAAAGCTGTGCTATGGTTTGGTGGTGACAAGAAGGCTCCAAGCCAGCTTCCATGGCCAGTGTGCCTGTAGCACTGTGCTTTTAATCACACATTTTGAGCCATCTACACTGCAAGACTGAGCCTGGGTTAGCTCTGGATGGAGAAGACCATGGTTGAATTTGTGATGGAAATAATTTTCAGGTCCTGCATTAACAAATAGGCACAAGCCAAGTGGAGCCTGCAATGTTCTGCTTCCATGCAGACAAGTCGTTTGTCAGAGGCATTCAGAGTTGTGATTTGAGGTTAGGGAATTTATGGAAAAGGAATTACGATGGTCATAAAACAGGGTTTAGCCATACTTACTCATCTGTAACAGTGCAAGCATGCTGCTTCTGTTTTTTCTTCTGGAATCAAGTTCAGTGAACTCACTTTAATAACCTGGCCAGGATGAAGGGTTAAATACATACACCCTGCAGATCTGCTGAACTCTTTAAGACCTTGGGGATTTTTTCAGCCTAGATGAGATCCATAGGTTATCTGAGACTATTAAAGACCTCTTCTTCTCCAGCTGGCTGTAAAGACACCATCATTACTGAGTAACCTGATGAGATGTGCCACAACTGTTCTCTGAAGAAGAAGAGGTGGAAACATGCTGAACAGATTAGAAGGCTCATCTGACAGCAAGTCCTTGCTGGATGGTGTATCACAAAGTGAATACAGCTTTTAAATCTGGAACACATGGCCTCTGTCTTGATGCTGTGCAGGCTGACATTTGAACAGCATCACCATGCCTAAGTCTACATTACATTTTTCTTTAATAAATAGGTAGAAAATCAAAAGGAAAAATCAAAATGATTTCCAGAGATTTGTAGTACACTAATGTCTTCACGATAGACTTTGAAAATAGGCATGAATTTTCTTTTCAGTGGGGAGAGAATGAAAGGTGGACATCAGACGTGGAATTGTTGATCTTCCTAGGCCACATTCCATGTTCCAAGAGGCCCTGTTTTCTAAGTTGCCTCCTTGTCAAGCCTTTAATGCACAAGGCTTTTCATGCTGTCCATCACTGACATGGACAGCACATCTTTAAGGCCATGCTGAACAAACCAGTGTGTTCAGATCATTACCTGAATAGTGAACCATCTTCCCTGTGCCTTGGCTGCGGGGTTGGGGTGTAGGGCCTGCCGCCTGTGTGCTCTGTAGGCAGATCACAGCTTCTCTTCAGTGTTCCCTTCTCTCATGGATTCTCACAGGGGGAGGCTTTGGGCATGTTCTGTCAGCTCAGCAGAGTTCCCAAAGCCTCATGTCCCATGTTGATTCCCGAGGTGTCTGTCACAGCAGCGAGTGCTGCCTCCACTGCCACAGGTGCGCCAAGAGCGGATCGAGGCGTGCGGAGGAAAAGCTGTTTGGAAAAAATAATTTTAAAAAGAGCCTCGCATAACAGCTCTGGATTCAGGACCTTAACAACTTCATAAAAGCTTGTTGCTGATGTTGTAAAACTCTAATACACAAGTTCATTCCACATAAGAACACGGCTGTAAGTTTTTAGTTCCAGATGCCAAAGAGTGATCCTAGCCTGTTTAAAATGTGTTAAGCTGCAACATGCTTCATAAGTTAATACCAGCTTTTTACTTTTTACCTTTTCTGCTTGGGGCTGTGCCAGTGCCAGTCACTTACATACTCCTTTACCTTGATTCACTGTAGGAGATGAGGCTGCCAAGCCAGATATTTACCTTGGGAACACACATTCTTATCCTGTAACATTTCATCAGCCATAGCTAAAGAAAAGATTTATGGACTTTCTAACACTAAGATTATTTAAGTCACTTGTTAGCCAAAAATAATGTAAAGACATACAGTGCTTGTTTCAAAAAAGTTTGTAATTAGGAGCCCATACTTTGCTCTGATTTACAATGTAAGCTTGGTATCCAATTAGCAATAATAGTGTTCTTTTAACTAAAACACATATCCTTCCAGAATTATGCAGACTTTCCAATTACTGTGCTATGATGAAATTATAGCTAGAGACTCATAAAGTTGTGCATAGTTTATAAATGCAATATATTCTTAACTACCTTGCTGTACAGTATATACTAGCAGGGCTCATATGTTCTCTGTGTTACGGAGGCTTGTTAAAAGGCACATATAAGATTATTGAAAAAGTATGTCAAATAATATTTATGTACTTACTACCACTGTGATAGGCTGTTACTGGTCATTCTGATTAACACTTCTGGTCAAATACAGCACGATCGTGTGCCTCAATCTTTAAAATTCAAAAGGCAGTTTAGAAACTTATCTTCAAAGCACCTGGAAATTTAAACCCTTGAGGGTTACCACTTGCTTTATTTTTTAGCTTGTCATTATGATACCCTCTTTGTTTTTCATAAAAGGAGAAAAGCTTTTGCTCATTTTTGAAGCAAATTGTAGTGCCTCACCAGCTCATATGCAGCATCTCCTCATGCTTTTCTATAGCCAAAGTCAGAGCTGCAGCTATTTTTGCTGGTGTGGGAGCACTCATAATCAGAAATGATAAATGTTGTCCTATAGTTAAAATCAACAATAAGAGAAAAGGCTTCCAAAGTGCAGAACAACTTCTAATTACTGTCTGGCCAGTGGGAGAGGGCAGAGAGGAGCTCCTTGCTCTGCTTGTAGCAATTCCTTTCCAGCCCTTTTGCAGAGGATTATTGATGAGAAAACCATGTCTTTTGGAATGGGGCAGTGACTAAGGCCTGTCCAACACTGTGAAAGTGTTGGTAACGCTTAATGAGATGACTAAGCAGGCTGCTCCAGGGCTTTTGCAATTTATTTATTATTATTATTTATTACCCAGAGTTTGCTGAGGACTGCTAGTCCCAGAAGGAAACTCCCATTCAATTTGCAGAAGAATTCTGGGGAAAATGACATGGATGGAGTCTAAGAGGAGAGTGTGTGCATTGTATTCTCTGTGACAAGTATGAATGACTGTATGTGTATAATCTTGAATTATTTGACTAATTCAGGTTTGCTATTACTGTTCATTAAAAATTATCTCAACTTTGCCAAAACCTTCTGAGCTCTGTATGATGAGAGTGGACAAGGAGAGGATTCAGTGAGAATGACTCAGGCTGTTATCGTTGGCTCTGGGACTTGTCCCATCTCACCCTCCTCTTCCCCAGCCCCTTAGCAAGGCCTGGTGTAGGACATGCTCTTTTTCAGGTTTTGAGGAAGAGGTTTTTGTTCCTGGTGGATAGAAAAGGGAAAAACGGATTGTTAGGTGGGGAGAATGCCAAACCCTATGTGGTACCTTCCCTATCCTCAAAGAAAGGAAGGAAGAACAGGCTGCCCTGTCAGCACCAGTTGCACGGCCCTGCCTTAGGGCAGCTACATGGCTTTGCAGTGTAATATGGATAGAGAGATTAGAATTAAAAGTAAACTGAGTAACCTATGAATCTCCAGAGAGCTTGCTCTTTCTTAAAATCTGTCCTTATTTTTACAATTCTTCTAACTTAATAAATGAGGCATCTTCTTCAGTGTGAGTCATTCAGGGGGACAGTTTGGGTTCTTCAAGTTTTGAGGCTATTTTAATTTCTCAGGCTATTCATTGTCTGCATTTGCTTTGTTTCATTTGGTTTGGTTTTCATTCGAGCTCTCAGTTCTATATAATATAAAAGCAGTCAGAGCTGTATAAATTATGGCCCAAGATGCCTCAGGGGAGCTGGTGGTGAGTTACAGCACTGTGTGCATACAGTGTCTCAGCTGCTTCGATTTACTGGTCCAAGTGGAAGAGGCTGAGAATCATTCCAGTTTCTGGAGTGCCTGATGGCTGATGGCACTCGGTGCAGTCAGTAAATCTGACCTGTGCAGACAGGGATTCCTGCTGCCAGACTGCCCTGGCACCCACCTGAGGTGTAGGGCTGATGGACATGGAAAACTGGATTGTAGCATTTCAGGGTAACCTTAAGAATTGTCTGCTTTATGGGCCTGGGCTGGCTGCCTCCAGAACCATCCTGTGAAATCTCTGGAACTGGCAGCCAAAGTCTTGGTTGTTCCCAGTGCCACCCACTGCTCAGCCCCTCCCTGACCATCCTGGAATTCGTGGCTGACTCTCTGCAGGTTTGGCTCTACCAAGAAAAGGGACTAATTCAAGAAGAACACACTTGGGTCATGTCTGCTCTACAGCCGGCTGGTCTTATTGTGCCAAATTAAGTTCTCCAATACCCTGGAAGAAGAACAGTACAAGCAGGATGGAGAAGAGACAGAATATTAAGTGCCAGGGGAGCAGTCAGGACAAGGCAAAGGCAGATTTAGGGTAGGTGGGGTCCAGGCTGCACAATGATAGGCGTCCAACAGCTGTGGAAAACAAGAACAAATGGATAAAAGAAAGATTTATGGGAAGATGGTGTGTGCAAATTGGGGCATCAGAACTGCATTAGTTCCCATTCAATTATCTGTTGAGAACTTCAACAACACAAGACAGGCCCTCACTTCAAAGGCCTTAGGTCAGCTGAGGAGCTGTGCTCTGCAGCGGTGCCTGGAGAATGGCAGAGGCTCCTTGCAGCTGGGAACGTGGCTGTACCAGCAGTATGGAAGCACTTTTACATTCGTGCTTGCAAATATTTACACATTAGGTCATGGCAATTAAGAATAATTAGAGTGGAATGTACCTTGTGTTCACAGAGCCAGGAACTGGGCCCATGTCATAAACACTGAGTTTATTTCTGCTCAGACTCGGCAGGGTAGGACACGGAGTTTGTGGTGCCTTCCCAGGGCTGCTCCCAGTGCAGGCACACAGTACTGGGGTACAGGTGCTGCTGGGAATCATGCTGGAGCCTTAAAGCTCAAATGCAATTTGGGGTCTTGAACTATGCACTGTGACCCCTCTCCAAGGCTGTTAAATTGCAATTTATTTTTTTCATATTATCAAATAGTTTGTGGAGTGATACCAAATACTCCCAGCTAGACAGGAGCAAGGTTTTCCTTCTCACAGGAATACATAATAAGAAGCCTTTCTGTCAATACTGTTCCTCCCAGCCTTCCTAGAAGAAAAACTGCTACAAATGAAAGTCAGATTTAAGAATAAAAGTGGAGGGGGTTTATGTACTGGCTAGCAAAGGGCCCAGAGAATTACAGTGGTCAGTTTTGCTGGTGAGGTTGTAAATGGCACTGAAACTGCTCTGGTGTAGAAAACATATACTTAATACCCACTAGGTGTGCTTTGCAGTTGGATGGCAATGGGAGTTGGAGATGGTACTTAAGGCAAATCTGATTTATAGGAGCTATGGACATCTCTAGCAGCCAGGACTAATGATGGGCTGCTTTTGCTTTGCCTGGACCACAGCTCTATTGTTACTTCACAGTGTTGTGGGGCATCGTTACTCATAATTGTTCATAAATCTGGTGATTAAAAATGACAGTGCACATAAACTGCTTTTTAATACTTTGTATTTATACCAAGCTATTTATTAATTATGTGACTTGCCAACATATTATTACTTCACCTTAATTAGTGCCTGGCAGTGTGTTAATCACTCCTCTGCCACTGCACCTCAGGGCTCTCTTTAATTGCCATTGGCTTTCTCCCATGTTTGCTGTTAGCATGTGCTTGGTGATGTCTGGCTTTGGGACCCTGGGGACAGGACGTTGTTGAGGAGGTTGAAATGATTTGTTTTGTGGACAGTTTTAGCACAGGAGCTCAGTGCTGGTACAGCAGTTGTGAAGGTCACCAGACAGGGTGAGATGCAGGGACAGGTCACATCCTCACCTGCAGCAGAAGTGCCTCGGCAGCACTGCCAGCACCAACCTACATCTGACTGACCCAGGCACATGGAAGCTCCATATCCCTGTAGATTCCATCACTCCCCAAAGGAGCCATGGCCTGGGGCTGTGCAGCTGTGCCTGAAGGGTGACAGTTAACAACAGGATAATCAAAATCAACTGTGCCTTAATACTGTAAAGTACTTTCCTGGCTTGGGGAATACATTGCCGACTCCTCTTAATGTTAGATGTGTTTTGAAGTTGGACAGTGATGTGAGTAGACTGTGTAGTTTTAAAGTGAATCCAGTCTTTAGAGATAGCTGAAATCTCCAGCTACCATGAAATATGTTGTCACTTCAATTATAGTTGCAAGTACCTCTCTCTTATTTGTTTCCTGTAATACCAGACAGACTAGGTAAATATATATCTTTTTTAATGAAGCACAATATAGTTTTTAAATGGTTTATATCAAATTGTTTCCAGTTTCTTATAAACTCCTGATTTCTAAATATCTCATTATTTGTTCCATATGTTTCACTGAAGTCATTGTTACCAGTACAGCAGAAAATACATAAATAATGTAGTAATTTAACATAAGTTTGTGATTTTTCTTAAGTTACTGTCAATCAAATATCATTAGTATAAACTGAAATCAAAGCAGAGCCAAAATCTGTAATTAAATCATGGAGGATGTACTGAGACAATGAGAAAATCAGGAGTGCTCTTGCAGGCTGTTTCACACACAACTCTCACTCTGTGTGTTGGGAGAGACCACAAAAGTCTGGAAGGAGGGAGTTTTTCATGACAGTGACTGTGCTTTTGTCAAACAGGTTTCTAAGTACAGTCATGACAGTTGGTATTAATCCATTAATTGTGTTTGGTTTTCACTTAAGCAAAATATCCCATGCTATATGAGGGACTAAAACCAGCTCATTGTGGTGACATAAGAGCAGAAGTAAAAACTGATTGTGGAAGATGCTCCCAACCTGCTGTTTGAGCCTGATGAGAACAAGGCAATGTTGTAGAAAGTCTCTGTTCAACGAAAAAAAGGTTCACAGAATGGAATTGGCAAAAGAGTCAAGTTAATGGTGCATGAAAAACTTCAGCATTTCCTGAACAAAGAATGCCCTTACTGCCCAATGCAATATACAGCTTTTTTCTTGTCTCCCCTCCCTCCTGTATCAGAAATGAAAGAAGGAAAAGTAGAAGGAGCAGATGATAAAAAGAAAAATATAGAGGAGGAAAATGAGGAAGGAAAACAGCACAGAATATCTAAAAGTTTTTAGAAATCCTTTTAGAAGCATTTAGAAAAATCTAGAAAGTATAAACATTTTCAGATTTGGGAAAATGTAATTTTACATCAGAGACGGAAAAGAAAAAGCACACCACTTCAGGCACTAAAAATGTCAGTTCTCACAAGGAATGCAAGAGATCACTGAAGAGAATTATTTATGTGACCATTGTTCCTTTTTTTCCCATTAAATACATTTTTCCAGGCTTTGAAGGTATCTTGGTTAATAGTACATCACTTTGTGTGACATGGTTTTCATTGATCTCTGTGTCAGTACATCAGCTGACAAACCCAACTGTGCTTGTGAATCACATCAGCAGTTCCAGCTGCCTTTAAACCTGCACGTTTTCTCCTCACCAGGCTGTGCTCTTGCCCTTGTGCCCATCTTTGATTTTGATCAGTGCAGAGGTGTTTTCAGACAGGCCATGTAAGTAGGGATTATCCTGGTGAAGTAATGACATTACTTTCAGTCTGTGGCTAGGAACCCTTTCCCAGGTTTCTGTGATGACAAGGTTCTCCATTCAACTCAGGTGAAAATCCTAGGCAAATTTAGTGTATTCCCATTATAGCTTTTATATTGCCAAGTTCATGAAACAGCCAATTTAATCACATCATGAACACTCATCTGTTACTTGGTTATTCTCTGTTACGATTTTCTTCTTTCCAGAATTTTCTGCCTCTTCTGAATCTCCACTTTTCTTCACAAAGCCTTGCCCTGCAAACTGTAGTCCACAGTCACCCTGTGGGCAGTGACTGAGGGGTGACAGGGAAGGACATTTCTGCTGCCAAGGTGGAAAGCCAGAGGCCAGCAGTGAGCTTCACCATGGGGTAAACCACAGGTCTGAGAGGGAGATCGGTGTTTCCTCAGCATGAGCACAGGAATCAGAGCAGGGCGCAGGACATGATGGAGAATGCAGAGTTCCAGTGCCCAGAGGTGGAGGTGGGAGGTGCAGCCGTTCCAGTGATTCCACAAGTCCCTCTGGGAAGCCAAAGTGATGCTGAGGAGGAGGAAGAGGGGATGAACCTGGACTTCACCAGGCAAGGGCAAAGCAGCATGTTGGGGCTGCTGCAGTGATGGCTCTTCCAGTGTTTCTGCTGCAAGCTCCATTTTTCAGGGGTTTATAACTTGCTCATAAAAATTTACTGCAAGCTATAATTTGGCACACAGGGTTCCAGGCTGAGAGCATACTGCTTTCCTTATTTAAAATGCATTTGGTTTATTGACAGGCCTGTTTTCAGATTGCAAAAGAGTGACGAGTGAAATAGAAATCTAATTGTTTCAGAAACTCTTTTTCCCTTTTTTAGGACTCTCTAGCCCCCAAACAGCTTTAAACATCTGCTGGTACCTTTGAGTATTAAAAAGAATTAAAACTAGCTAAGAAATTCATGTTTAAATAGTGGCTACTGTGCATATTGAGGAATTATACCTACAGTGTATAGCATCTTTCAGCCTGAATAATCCCAGTGCAGCTTTCCAGCCTTCTAAAACACAGTTGAAACAGAAGTACAGGCAGGATAAATGGAAGCAGTTAGTAATGTAGACCAGTATAACAGGGCTGACTGTGATTTGGGCCAGGCCATTCTATTTAATTCATCTGCTCTTGCAAAAGGCACCAGAGAGCCTGTGCATCAGATTTTCAGGTACTGCCTTTGTCTTCTGGAGAGCACAGGTAGGAATGAAAGCGATTTTGCAGTTGCAGCTTAAGTCATTTCTGTATCAAAGCTTATGATTTAAAATCCCAGTCATGGATATACATTTTATTCTGTTCAGCACTGATGCTGCGGTGAGGAATTCAGGCTTTGCAGATCATGATCGTGGTGTTGGGGTGAACATTGGGAGACTAATTCTGATTCTTCTCCAGCCCTTGCCAGCATCCTGCCCTTCCCTGAATATCTGAGTACAAGCTCTATCCCACATTCCTGTGCATGTGTAATTCTGCAGGTCGGAGTTACATGCACTGAGCTTTTGAATTCTAGTTTTATAGTGAAAGTACCACAAAAATACCTGTGTTTATTTTTGGCAAATCAGTTCACTTTTTAAAACCAGCTTTACTTAATTCTGTTAAGTAAAAATATGCTGAATATGTGTCCAGGTTTGCAGATGATCCTTGCTTATGTTTGAGAACTTGGCCCTGAACAGGTTGATGTTTCACCTACAGAAGAAATGTCTGAGCAAGCAAAAGTGTTTTGGGCTGGTTAATTTGATTTTCAGTATCTAAGCCAATGGGAAATGGTACTTTTCTTGACAAAATACACTCCTGAAAACATATTCAGAATGCTTTTGTAATATTTTGCATCCATACTGTGGTAATGTGAGAGGAGGGGAGACTGGCATTTTATGGATTCAGCAGGTGGTACCTGCTAGATGTTTTTATGGACCTGTTGCAAAGCTGGTTGATGTTCATCACTGTCTTATAGTGACTCAGGGGCTCAGGCTTGCCAGATAAATCCTGTTTCTGATGTGAATTTTTTGTGTGGAATGTCACAAAACTGTCAGATCTAAGTCTTCCTCCTCGCACCCAGAGAAATGAATTTTACAATCCAAAAGGTGCTTTTACTGTGTGTTGTAGCCTCATGAAGCATAAAACTGTACTTCTTGTACCTCCCATCCTGACTGATCTCACCCTTTCAAGATTTGCCTTGGCTAATTCAGGACTCCTGTTGCACTCTTGGGGATACAAGTTTGAATTCTTTTTTAGTAGAAAAGGTTTGACTACATAGGTACAGCCCACAAAGACCAAGCAGAGGAATTTTCAGCCTGTGTGTGGTCACAGTTCTTGAGCAAATCAAGTGGACAAATTACTCTGCTGCCATATCTGTTTCTCTTGGCAGAACTCTGACAGTCTTCTGGCCTCCCCTGCAAGTGTCCTCTGCTGTTTGTGATCAGATTCCCTCTGCAGATTGTGTGTGCATAGGGATTCGCCTCCTAAACTGCATGGCTGACTTTAGAGAGGCTCTTCTTGAAAGGTAATAAATTACAGATGGAGTGGTCTCTGTAGATGAATTGGGGAATGATCTGGGTGTTTGCTGTTGGTTCTACTCAGGGACTGCTGCTGCAGAGAGGTTATATGGACTGAGCCCTTGGCACTGAGGCACTGGAGAGAACATGGAAGTTGGTACAACTCAGCACTGTGGGAGGTGAAATGAAAAATCAGAACCGTTCTCACAGAGTGCCCCATGCTCTGCACCATTTCTGTGCCACCTCCCAGCTCCTCTGGTCTCTTTGGGAGGAAGCTGCTCGAGAAGGGAAGGTCAGGCAGCACTGGAGAGGCAGTGAAAAGCAGAGAAGTGGGACAGAATGGGCATTGTGTGGTTGGGGCTGTCATTGCCCAGGGGTTGAGGGAGTGTAGAGTGAATGAGAGTGATGAGAAATTATTGTTTTAAAATCAAAGAAATTAAATGGCACAGAATTCTGCTTACAGTGTTGAGATTGCCCAGTGGGTAAACTTGCACCTTTGAGGTTTAAGACATGAGGAATTCTGGCACTGATTATCCAGCCCTAGTTCACTCTTTTCAGGTAAGAGGACAGGGAAGTGAAGTCCCTTAGCAGTCTCGATCTCTGTAGCCACAGGAGGATTTCACTGCAGATGTGAGTCTCAGCTATTCAACACCACCCTGCCCTTACTTTATTAACAAACAGAAAAAAACTAAAAACTTGCCAACATGAAGCTCAGTTAACCTGGAGCTACAGTTACCTAGTGGCAACTTGCTGTCCTCTTCTGGAATATCCAGTTCAGGTAAGCACAAGCTTCTGAAAACCATGGGAGAAGGAGTTAATATAAACTGGACTGAGGAAGTCCGTGGCTCACAGATGCCAGCACAGCCTGAGCTGTCCTGCAGGAGCTGGCAGGCGCCACTGGGCATTGTCTGCCTGCCTTCCCTTGGCACAGCTGAGAAGGTCCATTCCCACAGTGAAGGGACATGGTCAGAGTTACCTTTGCCAGCCTCTCATCTTCTCCCCAGCCAGCAGCACTGGAGAGCAGGCAGCAGCTGCAGCTGTGCAGGGGTTCCTGCAGGACTGAGCTGTGTGAGCTGGGCTGTCCCAGCCTGTTCCTGCCTGGGATGCTCAGCAGTGTGTGAGTGTTACCTGCACATATGAACCAGCTGCTTACAACAGCCCCTTGGGCACAGGCATAGGTTTGAGATATCAAGGTGAGGTCCTAGGGTTTGTTTTCATGGGCAAACCTCAGCCTTTGTATACCTGACAAGTACACGTGGCTTCAGTTCATTGTAGCTCAGCTCACTTGCATTTGCTCCCACAGAAAAGCAAATTTTGCATCAAGAATTCTGAGTGGGACTTCCAGTGTTGTGGGGCACTGCATAGAGAGGGCAGAGATAGGATGGCTTTGCTGATCACTTTTTTTCTGGTTTTCAGAATATGAATTTTTTTCCTCTTGGCTTTGCTCTTCAGGCAATACTGAGAAGAAATCAGTGAAAGAGTTTGTCAGCAAGTACTAGGGCCACACAAAATGCTTTTTATCTGCAAAGATTTATATCAGGGTAATGAGATGCTCTCCCTCTGTGTTACTGTATGGAATGATAAATATCATTAGGACTCTTTTTTTAATTTAGCAAACATTTCTTGTCTGCACCTACTAGAAGATGGGAAGCCTAATGTCTGTGTACCTGTGAAAGTGTAAGCTCTTGAAAATTAATGAAAATTGCAGTAGCAACAACCACTTCTATTTGTATTGAGTCTAATTTCAATAAGTCTGAGATTCACCAAGGCACAGGTCAGGAATACAGTGTCTGTGGACCACTGCAGGGCGTGGAGACTTCTGGCAGTTTAGGGTAGGAAGAGAGAGTTCATACAGAGCTAAGCAAGGATAAGAGCACTAAGCAGGCTGCAGTTTTACTGTATAATTGGTGTTTATTTAAGAGATTGGGAAGTGATTCCCTGTGCTTTTGATTAGCACCCTGCTACCCTGGCTGGACTAGGCCATTGCTACTCCAAACACAGTTTCACTGTGCATGGGCTTTCAGCAGAAAAAATGGTTTAAAATGCTTTCCCTGGCTGTTTATTCATGCACCAGGGTTTGAATGTTGCTGTCCCTTCTTTCCATTATTTGTCTTATGGGATCCACAGTTTGAGTTGAACAGATGTGATTAAAATTGATGTTCTCTGGTTTTGACTCTGGGAAAGTCACTGGTCTGGCTCACAGCAGGACTCTGCAAACACTTGCTATGACTGAGCTGAAGGCATGCAAAACAATGGAGGAATGAGCAAAAAAGGGTAAAAACAAGGGCAAGAATTTCTGAAGTCAGTATTGGTACCAAAGTGCCTGCTCTGTGACACTGGGCCCTGAGCTGAGGTGAGGTGACACTTGCTGAACACACCTACAATGAATTTTGGTCATCCTCTGGATATGTGACAAACACAGCTGGCTTCAGTTCAGTGCAGCTCATCCAAGCCATATTTGCTCTGAGAGAAAATTCCACGTTCAGCACCATTCAGTGCTGGGTGTGACTTCAGTGTCAGGACAGGGCAGGGAGGGCAGTGGTGGGATGGCTTTGCTGGGTGCTGAAGGTAGAACAGCATTGTTTGAAAACATAAAATAGTGTGTACCTAGAGCTCTGAAGTTCCTCCCTCTAGAGGTGAAGTGGAAAGAGGCCTTTATTCAGTACACCCTCTCTTCCCTTTAATTGTGGTGGTTAATGTAAATTACTGTATCACACCGAATGTAGCAGTCACCAAACAGTGCTGGGGTGCAGCTACTATTTTGATGCTTTCTCAAGTAACCAGCCTGATGTTCAATATTTAATTAAAAGCAGAAAACTTGATACAACTAAAAGACAGGAATCTGAATGACATGGTGGCCAGCCTGATATTTCTAACGTACTAATTGATAAATCTTGCTTTACAGCTGCATCTGGGACCAGTCTCTGTATGTTCTTTATCTCTTTAATTCCTTTTGCACGGAACAAAACAAATTGAAAATGAAAAACACTGGCTTATTGTATTCATCTAAGGACATGCTAATTGAAAATGATTGTTTCATACTGGGCTGGATTCAAAAATATGTACATCTCTCTTTCTCTCTTTTACATATAAATCCACGAATGTGTTGAAATGGCAATTGCTAGGTCAGAGGGAAGTGAGATGAGTAAACCAGAGACAGGCACTTCAGAGGCAGCCATACAAGGAGGCAAATTCCTATGCCAGCTCCCAGATCCTTTGGCACAGATATGGTTGCCAGAATCTACATTTTCCTTAAAAGCAAAAGAAAACAAATTTTATGCTGATAGCTTTTAGGTCCACAGAGATAATTTGGAAAACGCGAACAAGAAAATAATTTTTTTCAGAAATGAAAACCTTAGGTTTTCTAAAGCACACTTAAAGCTACTAAAAAAGCAGTGTGGTGTGGTTTTAGGTTAATCTGGAAGAGGATTTGATGGACAAGTTGCTTGTACTCTCTTCAGCCAGTTCAGTTTCTTTCTCAAATGAACTTGGAGTTGTAAAGCAGCTAATGAGGAACCTTAATAAGGACTTCATTTTTGAAAAATTATTATTTTTAATAATTATAAAGTCATTGTCCCATTTTTGGTCTAAATTCTGAAGGGATTTTTTTTCAGATTCTCACACCTTAGTAGAATGACTTCCAGATTACTTGGAATTTAGGGGTTTTGCAGGGGGAAGATTGATACCAGAGGAAATGTGTATCATGTATGTTCCATGCTGGTAGTGTCCATTTGGAGGATTAAAGCAAAATAAAAGACCAGTTAATATTCTAAATGAACCAGAGCACCACATCACAGAGAGTATGGCCCTTTGTGTTACAAGAGTGCACACTTTTCCAGTTAGGATTCGTGTGCACACAACCAGAGTGTAATGTCCCATACGCAGGAGCAGATCAAAGAACAGCAGTAACTGTGTGTTCAGCTGAGAACTGTTCCTGACACATCCCAGATCCATGGCAATGGGCTCCTTCGTGGCTCAATTGCGGGTTACTGAGCAGTGGCCAACAGTAAAAAGGGAGTCATGATGACTTTTCTTTCCTCTGCAGGATTACATGTTTTTCTTGTTTATCTTCACCATTGTTATATTGCCATTTACATCCTAGATCACCTACCCAGCACTGAAAGGGCATGAAATTTGGATGGCATTGTGCCATCCAAAGAGTTTAGAGTCTAGTTTAGTCCTAGAGTTTAGAATTCACCAGTTTTTCATAACTTCTCGGCTGGCATTAAAAGAAAAAAAATAAAAGTTTTCTTAATTTACTGTGGTTCCTGCCTCCAGATCTCCAATCCTGTCATCAATGTGAGCATGTATTTGGAGCTGGACTGTTGTGTTTGGCACTAAAACTTTTTGGATTTGTTTGTTTGTTGTCACTTTTAAGATAGCAGATGAAGTGCCAGTGGGTTTGTATCTTGGACAGCTGTGTCAACGTTTTACTAACAGTCCAACCCCACAGCTTAAGGGGAGCAAGGCAGGATATCCCAGGTGAACTGGTGAGAGCCTGGATTTGTTGACATTGTGTGTGGACCAGTGGACTTTGCATTTTTTATGTGCTGGGCTGTTTGTCAGTGGGATTACAGACAGAGGAGAAGAGGCCAGTCCTGTGAGTTAGCACCCAATTCATCCTTGTCTGTGGGAGATGGGAGAGCTGAGTAACTTGACTGTTGGAACAAGAAAGGATTCACAGAACTTGTTTTGCTAAAAAACAAACCTGACTTTTCAGAACAACCTGCAAATGAACACAATAATTACGTGCTTTTGGTAAAAGCAAAATCATTTCTTCCTACACTTAGACCTGACAGCACACTCACTCTGTTGGTTCAGCTGATGTGCAGGGAAGGCCAGCCTGGGGGAGGAGATGGTTGAACCCAGTGCTTGTAGAGGATCTCCTCCATTGGCCACATCTTCCCTGTGCCCTGATGGAGGATCATTTACGTTGTCCCTGGCATTGTTTCCCAGAGATTGCTGTGTGTGGCTTTTAATGGTGGATGCACAAATGTGTCTGTGGTAATCTGTTGGCGTAATCCTTTGTGGCTGAGTATGTCCTTCACGTTGTTGTTGTGCCAGGGCATGCTTTAACTCAGAGCCTGCGGGCTGTACTCTTATGTTTAAGAGCTGTGATTTTGTCATGGTAAGTTTTGAGGGAAAATCATGTGTTAGTTATGGTGGAAAATATCAATGGAGAACCAAACAAAGTAACAAAAAATAGGGGTATGTTTCGTGCTGCCTGACATGGGGTATTTGGGTGCATGGACTTGGTTGGTCTTAAACAGAACTAGGTTTACACATCAAAATCACAGGCACGTTACTCATGGTACACAGGATTCAGAGACAGAAGGAGTATTCTGTACCCATTTTGTAATTTTTTTGTCACCGTCTTGGGTTCTAATTATAAAATCTTTTCAGCGGGCACAGTCTGCCCTATGGGTTGCTCAGCATTTTTTCTGCTTCCTTTGTCTTGCTTTTCTATGCCAATCTGGTTTCTTGGTGACCCCTCAGTGAAAGCAAGATAGTGAGTGCAGTTGACTCTGTTGAGAACTGAACTGCTCCATTTTCTCAGCTGAAATCTCCCCATACCCAGCCTTTCCCAGCCCTCCAACCCAGTCAGGCTTTGGTCTTGTCCTTCCAGAGGGATGCCACCATTCTTCCCTTTGTCCTTTCAAGCCTTATTTACTCCACGAAATTAGCTCTTTGGCTTTCCTGGCTTGGTGGGAAAATGTGAGGAGATTCATGAGGTGGATTATTTGGCTGTGTACAGGTACTGGCTCCTGGTGAGGATTAGGAAAATGTGTTCTAAGGGTGATGAGCTATATTCAGTTTAAGAGGTCCATCACTCTGGCTGTGCTTTAGTGGCAGACAAGCCCAGGTCACAGAGCTCAAGCAGTGGTTTTGAGCACCTGTAGCACCGTGTCTCAGCAGGGGATGATGTTGGTGCTGGCTTGAACCCCAGCTCTTGTTGCTGTAGCAGACTGCCAGCCTGTAGCTCAAGACTCAGCTTTTAGGGCAGATTTCTGCACATTTTCTACTGAAAGAGGCAAGTTCAAGAGAGCTGTTCAATGCTGCATCAGTAGTGGTGTGTGTGGTCGCACATACAAGGGCTCTGTAACTGGTTACACTTCTCATCATACGACACAAGCACAACTGTGCAGTCTCTGTTTCAGGATATGCAAAAGATTGATGCTAGTGGGTGGTTTCAGAGATAAATTTCCTTGGCCAGGAATGTTTTGAAGACGTTCAGTGCAGAGGGAATGGCCCCGTTGATGTCGTATCATGTAATTGGTGAGGTCATGTGTGTATAAAAGTCATGAGAACAGGAAAGGCTAGTAGGTTTGTCACTCCTGCCCCTTTTATTTTCCTTGCATACATTTTCCAACTGCAACTTGCCTGTCTGCTCTTTAGCTTCACTGTAAGTAGGGACTAATTCAAATGCACTGGCCTCCAAGATGAAATTTAGAGTTTTTGCTTCATATGCTCATGTTTGGCAATGAGAAAAGAACACACAAAGCTCACAAAGAAAAAGGTGAGGTTTTTTTGTCCACACAAAATATCGATCCAAGATTTCTTGGACAGAAAGAAACGCCACATCTCTCCATTCCTGTGGGCCCTGGCATTTCCAGGATTGCAGTCAGTGGGAGAGGAGTAGGAGTAGGAGGTACTCAAAAAACTCCTCCATCATGCCAAGGTTAAAAAGTGAAAAATAAAGTGGAGCAGTCGCAGGCAGAGGCTGTTTTATGTGGCCCGCTCTGTCCAAAGCAAGGCATTCCCATTCCAGCCCAGAGGACGGCTGCCAGCAGCCATTTCCCTGGGTCCATGGTGTGCCTCTGCACTAGATGGTGCCCATTTGGGAAGCTGGGCACTGCCCACTGCACAGCTGGAAGCTCACTGTTGTAGCTGTGGTGTCCCGAGTCTGGATGAATGAGCTGTTCTGAAAGGCAGAGGGGAGCTCGTGCCACTCTTTGCTCAGGCCAGTGTGGATGTGCCCCCAAGGCTGCTGTGCCCATCAGACCTCTGTTTGTAGAGCAGCGTGGAAATTGGATGCATCTGTCTTTTCTTTGTCTGGCTACAATTCCTTGTGATCAGTGTGGAGAGTGTTTTACTTGGAACCATAGAATGGTTTGGGTTGAAGGGATCTTAAAGATCATCTCCAAAGAAGGGCTTTTTTGCTGAGAGCCTCTCTGACTTTTTCAGCTGCATTAGCTGGTCTAATAAAAGGTGCTATTTCTCCCAGCAAACCTTTCCTCACTGTCATTAAAATATGTGTTTGTTTGCTATGGAAAGTTGAGGTTGTTTTGGATATTCTTCTGGGGAAGGAGAAAAGAACATAACTTTAAAAAAAAAATGTTGGCAGCTTTCAGGAAAGGTCTAATCATTCATTAAATGAAAAAGTTCATTCTCCTTTTCAAAGAACGCATTGTGGTCACAAAGATGACCGTGAAATCAAAGCCGGTTTGCTGCAGAACTCATCTCTTACACAGAAAATCAAACTTCAAATTTTTTTTTCTCAATTATGAGGTGACTGAAGAAGAAAGAGGAAAGGCAGGATTTTAAAAAGACACACTGTGAATTAGTTCAGAGTTCCAGCCTTTACTCACATGGTGTATCATTTAAAAAAGTTTATCAGAATTCTCTATAAGTAAATGATGGGCCAAAATGGACCAAAATTTTGAAATAAGGAATAGCTGTGAGGTTCTGATGTGAGGTGCTGGTAGAATTGGAATAGAAGAACAGAATCTTTTTAATGTTTCAAAAGAGAGTCATGGAAAGAAAGTGCCCTGCAGAAGAACCACAAAGCAGTGTGGCCTGAAACTGATGAAAATGAGTCTTTCCTGGGCAGCTGTGTGAAGGGCAAGGCTGGGACTGTCCTTACTGAGGAGTGCTCACCCAGTGCAGAGATCTCAAGGTGCTTCAGAGAATTAAAGCCCAATGAATTAGAGCTCAATACAAACCAGAGGGACCCAAATGTATTTATTTCCACATTTCGTAGATGATTAATGAGTCACAGAGAGGACACGTTTGAAAGTCTTGCTTTAAGTTTGGAAATACAGTATTGAACATACTCTGACTGGAGGCTGTACATTGCCTGTGCCCTTGAAATAACCTTATTCATCTGCACCTGGAAGTTGTTCTCCACCCACAAAACCCAGTGGGGCTGTTTAAAGCCAATTCACAGGTGTCTGAAATTTTACATATAGAGGTGTGAGACTATTTAAAACATATGTGCAGGTGTTTACATTGCAAAGTGCAGGAGCAAGGCTGTGCACATCCAATTTGGGTTTCATGTTGAAAGACAGGCTACCTTAAAGGAAGTCCAGGAACAGGTGGCAAGGTTGGCATGTTCCCAACTGTATCAGAAAGGAGATAAGCCACACTATAAAGAGCTCATTTTTATGCTACATAAAGTATATATGCTGGGTGCTTGATCAGTGTTACTTTCTTTTCAAGTATCTGAGAGAATATTAGAGAGCATAAAAGCGCAGTAAAAACTGCCCGAAGATGATGATGATGTGTCTAGAATTCACTGCAGTGTTATGGTTATAGATCTTCTGCTGGAAGGCCTGATTCTCCAGAGCTCTGCTCCTGGCTCAGAGGCTTTACCCCAGTGACTGATAAGGTCAGGATACTCAAAAAGTACCTCACAAGTGGTGCTGCAGTCCCTGCTGAGGAGGCGTTTGAGCACAGTCAGAACGCACGGACGACTGAACTCTGCACAGGAGTTGAAGTGATTTGCTCAGGGTCACCCAATTTGACTGGGAATGACACCAGTTGCAAGAACACCTCCTGGACCAGGCATGAGTTGTTCAAAAGTGTCCTGGGGTGCTGATGGCTTCTGCTTTTCAGAAATATTGCTGCTAGTAGCTCTTTTGTCTAGTTGGACACCTGCAGTTTTATAGACCAGTAACTTCTGGAAAGCTGTGTGGAGCAGAGAGCTGAAATGGGACATCTTGAAAGATGTCCAGGAGAAAAGTTAGGTCTTCCCTAAAGTGGTCTTGTCAAGTGCCAAGGCTGGCACCCCAAGGAAGCAGAAACATTCCTTTTTCCTGTTTCAGAACCAAAGTGGACAGGCTGAGTATTGAGTCCATGGCTGCAGGCAGCTCAAGTGCCTTTCCCCTCAAGTGACACAGAAGACCCAGGTGGGGAAGAGAGTGACTATAGGGAGTTACAGCCCTATACACCTCCTTTATCCCAGTTAATCTCTCTAGGAGGTGAGAGAAGAAGTACAAATGCTCACTTGTCTTAAGCAGCTGGAGTTTGCCCACAGAAGAGACAGGAGTTGGAATAGAAGCTTTCTTTGGGTGTGGAAGTGGGTTTGCAATAGCCTCTGTCCCTGAAACAATTAGGGCAGGTCCCACCAGGAGCGGAGGCTTCTCTCCCTCACTTCAGTAGGAGCTGGGAGATCTCCTGTGGGTTGGTTCTGCCAAACCTCACATGAACTGAGCAGCACCAGCAGCCAGGAGGAGCTCAGCATATTTTAAGAGGGGCTGCACAAGGGCTTGAAGTCACCCAGCACCTTCAGGACATGGACCCTGGATACTGTCCAGAACCAGGAGGGGCAGGGTCAGCATGCAAAGGTAAAAATGAACCATTCAGGCCCTGGGAGGGTTGGTTGGGGTGTGATCCAAGTTCTGCCTGTAGTTTTGGGTCATTTTTTCATGATTTACCCAAGTTGCTGTGGCCCATGCTTGGCCTCAGACTCCTCATTCTGAACCCCTAGAACAGGGCTCAGCAGCACCTTGTGCAACTCAACTGCTGTGCCTGGTGCATTTTGCAGAGGTGGTGTCTGGGAGCATCAGGGCTCCAAGGACAGTGATTTGAGGCATAAACAACTTGAAAAACAAAATAAACTCTTGCTATCAGAGTCACAAGGCGAGCTGTCCAATACAACATTGGTCTCTGATTTTATATTTAATTTTAGAAGCTGAAACTAAATGTTTTAATTTTATATTATTCTCAACATAATGCTAATTTGCTCCAGATGTCCACTCAGAGCTGAACGCTGCCATTTTGCATAGAAAGCATGTGCGTCAGTGATTTATTCCAAATAGCTTCTATTTTACTGCATTTCATTTTATTCTGAATGAAGTACTTAACAACATGTTTCTCTTTAAGAATCTTACTTAATCATATGGATATAATTTCTTCAATTTCGTTTTCAGTTCTTTAGTGTGGTGGCCACAGGGTGTTTCTCAACCTAGGAAGATTAAATGCACATGTTGAAAGCTGCTTATATTTGATTTTGAGGCACTTTCATTTCAAAGTCCTTCACGTAAGGTACAGAAGTGATTGTGGTTTCCTGCTAGGTTCTGGGATAGAGGGATAACTCTCAGGAAAACCTTGCAGATACCTTCTAATAATCATCCATGACAATAACATAATTTCATTTCTTTCAAAACTGTGGTCTACTCAGAGTGTTTAAGACTTTTTTTATTGGGGTTCAGGAGAAAGAGATTTAATTTTCTTGTCATTTCTGGGCTACAGTTCAACATTTCAACTTAAAACCTATTTCCGTTGAGCTCCTTTCCCAGTTTTCCCTCAAAATATTATCTTAGAAAATGTCTTTTATTCCGTTATTTTTTTATTTATTTAGCAACATATTAAAAATTATGCGAGACAGCTCAATATGAAACCTTTGTTATTTGAGCTTGGCTCACTCAGCCATTCCTGTACATGGGCTGCTATTGGTCAAGTATGTCAGGAATGTCCTTTGGCAGCGGCCTGGGAGCTGCGTCATGTGTGTGGAGCAGCTCCTATGAACTGCTCAGCGTGGATGGGAGGCTTCTCTGAGCCTTGGAACAAAGTCCAGGGAAGATTTTTATTCTTTCATTTTAAAGCTGACCCGGGGTATGTAGTTTGTAGAAAGATGTGATGCTTCTGCAGTGGTCACACAAAATGTAATACACCGGGTTCCTCAGATATCAAAACCTGCTCTTCTTCCCTTTTAAAAATCATGTCACTCATACAATCCCTTTTCCTCTTAGGCTTTTAGACTGCAACCTGTGCTATGGGATGTAAATTTCATGAGGTCACATCATTTGCAAGGCAGGTTTTTCCCACCTGAAATAATGTTCATCTGTATTCATTTACGTCTTCTTTTTGCATTTCTTTTTCAATCCTAACTTTTAATTTTCAGAACTAACCTTGCTGTTATTCTACAATTGTATTAGTTTATTACACTAAATTGTTGACACAGCTGGTAGGGAGCTAAGTGCTGTGGTTTCACACAATAAAATTTCAGACAATGTGTGTAGCACTTCTTTTTCATACATATCATTTGAAAGCCATATGATTCACCAATATGTGTTATTGTTATCCACCCATGTGGGATACAATCTATTTTAAATTAGTGAAGTGACTTGCTAAACTCCCTGTAAACAATAAGACTGTGGGAAAACATTAAGTGCTATTCAGAAAAGAACATTGCTATACAGTCTTTTATCCAGAGGATCCCACAGTGCTGTAGAGAATGGAGGGACCTGGCACTGCTCTTCAGCAGAGCTCATCTTCACAACAGGCTTTAGGAGGCAACTCCAGCACTTGAAAATGGAGCAGGGTTTGGTGGAGAGTGTCAATGCCCACACCAGTTCAGTGGGTGTGGTAAAACCCTGACTGAAGAGTAGCAACAGGGTGTTTGTGAGCAAAATCTTGATTTAACATCTCCTTTATAGAGAAAACTGACTTCCTCTAAAGCAGGTGAGGTCTTGAAGCCATTTTCCTAGGAATAAATCTCTCTGATTTTCCTTCATGTAATGAACGTGGCCAAGCAAGACAAAATGCAAACACTGGCAGACTGAAATTAATGACTTAGGGTAAAGTGAGGATGAGTTCCTGATTTGTAGGGGAGAGAGAGACAGTTTTCTCAGAAAGAGAAGATTATCCTTCTCCTTGTGTTACCCTCCAGCTCTGTGGGACTCTGCTGTAGTGTGATGAACAGGTCTGTGGGTGAAGGAGAGAGCTGTGTCTCTTGGGGTTCTGCTCCACAACCAGGGCACAAGGGAGAGCAGGATGAGGTAACCACCCCTGCAGTGATAACAAGCTGCCACCACATCTCACAGCCTCCCAGTGCTTCACCAGCACCTCCTGTAGGGCTCTTTGCCAGAGCTGAGCTTTACACACCTGAGGAAGTGTCAGGTGCAGTCACTTTGGCAGATCCCTTGCCTGCCTTGGATTACAGGTTGCACCTCAGTCTTTGCTTATGGATGATCAGGTTGGCCCAGCATGGCACAGAAGGAGCAGGAGCCTGTATGAGCACTGCAGGTCCCACTGACTTTTCTACTCCACTGCCAAGAACAACCTTGGAGACAATTGTATGTTCTCCTCATTCCTTTGTGTGAAGGTTAATCCAGTGTTGGTAAATTCGTGCAGTTTGTCAGTTTGCAGGGAAACTTTACTCTTCTGAGCTGATCCTCAGAAATAACAACTTGAGATAAAAGCTCTATCGTGTGCTTGTGGAAATGAGCACAGGTAGAGTATGAGAAGGACAGTAAGGTTTAAGCTCAAAAACAAAATCCACCTTAACTAAAATGGGAGAAGACCTCAGCAATGAAACTACAGACTTTGTGAAACAGATTTAGTGAGGAAAATGAACAAGCTGTGTTGAACCAGTACAAAAAGTTGTATTTGCATCAAAAAGCCCGCATAGATGGGCAAAGAGTGACCTTGCTGCTATTTCTCATCTTTTCTAAGAGAATTTGGTTGTGCTGGACTAGTTTAGTCAGCTATAGCCAGCAGTTTCCCACTGTAGATCAGATTTCATCCACAGGATCCTCCTCTGTTTGATCTGCCAAGGACAGGAGCCACTTTGTAAGCTGTGATGACATGTTACAAGCTATGACTGTAAAGCATACTTATTTATTTGTCTTGACAAAGGTAGGAGCTGGGTTTTCCAGGATCATAAAAAATTGAGGAGTCCAGGGGGGACGAGTGGGAAGTTAGGATGGACACTCACCGTTGCCAGATGACACCGTGTTTGTGACACACAGGCTTGTCACACACTGGTCTCAAATCTTGCTGTGGCTGGAGACAGAGCACAGACCTAACCTGGGATGCTCTGTCTGTGGTGCACTGGAAACTCCTGTTCCTAGACACACTCTTGGCATGTTGCAAAGGCAGACTGGACTATGTGAGGATCTTTTTGTTCCTTTGCTGGTTCATTAAAAATAAGGAAAAATATGGAATAAAGAGGGAAATTCTTAATTTTGTTTTTTTCCATGTGTTAGTGAATACATTCAGAGTATTTCAGTAGGGTCTGATGCCAGTATAACAGCTTAAGATTGTTTGCTTAATTCCTGAATGTGCGCATTGTTTTTAGCAAATATTATTAATTTATGTTTGTCCTGCCTCTCTTCCCATTGGATTCAGAATTTAACCAGGACAGGCAGCTTCTCTGCCATCCTCTTTGCAGATGTCTCTCCCAGGCCCAGGAGTCAGAAGTGCCCTGTGCTGGGCACAGAAGGGTTGCTGAGTTCCCCAGCAGGCATCAATGTCCTACGCTGAAAGAGAGCGCTCAACACATTACAGGAACAGCTTACAGAAGCAGGGTGTGTAATTTTTAATAACTGGGATAAAAACCCTCAGTGCCATCTTTAAAATATAAATGCCTTTTCTTGTTTCTTTTATTTCTTCGCCCCCCCTTATTTTGCCTTTTCATCTCTTCTCCTTTCAATTCCATTAAGCTTCATTGTACAATAATGTATCGCACTGGACTTTTTTCAATTATGTTTTTGATTTTTTCCTCCTTGTTACTATAAAACTCCAGATGTTTTGAGACTTCATGGTTCTCTGGATTATTTTTTCCTTTATTTTAATCTTCTTTTGTAACATGCCACACATGTGGTATTTTGGCCTTTTAAGATGCTACGCTGTGCTAATCAGCCATAAGTTTTGGGGTAGGATTTTTTTCTTTTTATAATTACTGTTTTTCCCCTTCTTTCTGCTGTTGTCTCTTTAATTATTTTCTTTTTTCTATTTGTTTTATTTTTTGTTACCCCAGCTGGTTAGTCCACATCAATCATAATGGATTCTCCCTTTGCTCTGAGGCTGCGTTCTTTATGTTAAGCAAATTAATTCTTCACTCCAAACTTTCAAGCTCTCATACCTGTAAGAAGATTATGAGCACCTTTTTCACCTTGCTTGTCAGTACAGAACAATTTGCACTGTAACTGGCCCCCAGACCAAGAGCACAGACTGCTCTTTAAAGGTGGAGTTGGGTGCAAATAGGTGATACTTTAGATGCAGACTGGGATGGAAATGTTGCCTTGGAAATTAACACAATGAATTACTCATCCAGAGAAACAAGTTTCTGAAGTACATGTAGGAAATGATACTTTTTATTTAAAAAATCTAAAAGTACTGGAGGGAAATAATTTATTTGTAGTTCTTTGCTGGCATGGATGGAAGAGGGTTTTTAATTGATTTTGTTCAATCTTAATTTTTTCCCCAAAACAAGCAGATCTGGCTTTAGATATTAGAACAGCAAATCTTGGATTGTGTGCTGTCCTTTAATTTCAAATAGCTTGTAAACTATTCAAAAAATCCCAAATAAAGAATAGTTTCCCAATTACATCTGAGGAAATAAAGGGGCTGACATGGGGTGTCTTCTTTGCTGATTACATGGCCCTATGAATTTTGCATTTTGTTCTCTAAAATGTTGCCTCATGTAATGTTATTTTTGCCTGCAAGCCATAATACTGCATTCAGTCCAACTGTAATGAGGTTTCAGAAAATTGTTTGCTTTCCAAATGACATATTTAGCAAAACCTTATGGCAAAGTCTGTGGCTGTCAAGCCGCTGATAGTAAAATATTCCTAACTTTCCTGGTTCATTCTCATATGTTGTGGCAAACAAATGCAACTACCCCTGTTTTGACAAATGTTTATACTTCTGCTTGATTAAAGAAGGATTACTAAAAAGAGTTTTAATACTAGAAATCGGGTCTTGTGAAAAGGATAGGATACTCTGATAGTTTCCCAGATCTTTTGGGTTTGCTGAAAAACGTCTGGAAAGCTCTGTTTGCTCACTGAAGTGCATGACCTACTGGCACTAGCAGAAATAAATGTAGGAATATTCGAGTGCTTGAAGCAGTGTTTGCCCTGTGCAGGGGCTGCTGGCAGGCAGGTGGCTGCCTCCTGCAGTCAGAGGGATCTGTTTGTGTGTGGGAATCACCTCGTGGGCAGAATCAGACCTGGTCACTCTTGAAACCTCATGACTTGAATGAGTCCTGCATGGGCCAGGTCTGCATTCCTCATGCATCCATCTCTCCTGGTACTGCCCGAGGGGGTTCAGGAATGCAGGCTTAGGGGCTTACAAAATTCATAAAATTGAAATAACAGAGCCAGCCTGAAGTCTTGTTTAGTTCAGTGATGATCAAACACCTCCTCCAGGATTTTCAGTGCATTCATATTTCCCAGTTTCATGGAAATTAGGAAATACATGACCTGTCTAACAGCATAAAGAAAAATGAACTACTGGTAGACAGTATGTGGATGTCAAATGGTTGGCTACAACAACCCTAAACCCCAGCAATGTGAAGGATGTGTTGCATTTATACTGTGGCTTACTTTTCCTAAGTTTTTCTTCTTCCTGTTCTGAACCTTTTAAGCTTTTCGTCTCTTATTCACCAGCAGCTGTACAACACTCTGGCTAAAGCTCTAAATGCTTTTTTAAAAGACCAATAATAAAAAGAACAAGTATTTTTGCCCAGGACTCAAATGAAATAGCATGTAGGGTCACTTTGTAAATATAAATTGTTCAGGCTTCAGAAATAAAACCAAACCCAGGAACCGGCAGGTCCTTTTATGTTACAGTTGCCTTCTGCTTTATTGTAATCAAAAAGGGAAAAAAACCTAACTATTTAAAATTCTAACAGTTGAAGCTTCTAACAATTTTAATCTATAAGTTTGAATCTGGCTAAATAAATCAGGATTCTTTAGGATGTTAAAATCTCATTCCTATGGGTGACTTTTTATGTACTCAAATAATTCTGTTGAGTTTAATAAAACTCCTTGCATGAGCCACGTTACTCATGCGCAACTATTTGCAGGATCCGAGCTTTACATTGTAGCTACAACAGCGAATTAAACATTAATCTAATCAGGAGTTAGCTGGGAAAAACAAAGCACCAGAACAGATACTTTGATTGTCCTGTGGGGTGGAACAACTCACATGTTTAAGTTCCTGAGGTTCGGAACAGTTCGGAGCCCCGTGTGCTTCCAGCCAGGGCCCCGACATTGGCCTCAGTGTGCTGTAAAACATTGATGCTATTTAAAGAGTGGTGTGGCTGTTTCCTCCCCTCCAGAAGGGATACGCAGCCTCACAGGATCCTTTTTCTCATAACATGTTTTTCAATAAAATTTTCTCAATTTTGTAATCAGTTGGGAAGAAAGAACATTTCACAATGTTCATAAGGCTTGTGGATGTTTTGACCAGACATCAGATTTCCTATTGATAGCATTAAATGCTTTGGAATGAAATGTTTTGGGTTTTCCATCTGTAGGCTGTCTGAGATGTCAGCAGCCAATATGACCTGCTCTTTCCCTTTTAGGTCTATAAATAAAAGGCAGCTTGTTTAACTGATCTTGCAGCAGAGAGCAGAGGTGTATATTAATGAGGTTGCTCTAATGGCACACTGGACCTATTTAGCAGTATGACTGTGAAGGCTTCTCTTTTTCAGTCATAACTCATTTCCTAAGAAAATGTCAGTTATTGCTTTGCCCTATGGTCTGAGCTGGTTAGTTTATAGTTTATTTCTCCTGATCTGTACCACTGACAGATATTCTAGACATGACTGTGATTAAATACGCTTATGAAAATGGTAAACATTTGATAATATAAACCCTCTTGGGAACATGCTGTTATTTCTGCATGGCAACATTCTCAGGTGCATTCAAAGTATAATCTGGAAGCAAAGAAAAAACATTTTAAGCAATTACAGTTATTAGATTAAACTGTTTTGTTGGGAAAATTGTGATGTGTTTAGATCACTGTGAGATAATTCAGTGTTTTTATAAATACGGCTTTTGAATGCATAATACTGCAACAGCGACACTGCAGTGAGATTTTGGTATGAAATAAAGATAACATACGTATTTCCATATGGTAATGAACTAGTTTAGTCCCATAAATTTCTACAAGGTATTTTTTCCTGGTAGAAGTTCTGTTCTAAAAGGAGCAGTAGTTATAAAACCCAATAACTGCATTATGTTCTTGCTGTAATCATGTGGCATTGTTTTGTGTCTGTGCTTGGGTGTGTGCAGCATTAACAATCTCACAGCAAAGACAAAAGTAGTAATTGCAATTTAATTATTATTTTTATTGATGAAACTTGTTTAAGAGCTCTGTTGACATTTACAGACTTTGAGGATCATGCAGCAATTGTTACAGTTATCCCAGGCATCAAACGTCCACAAAATGTTTAGGATTGTAGGATTAGGCAGTGACAGATTGGGGCCAGATGTCTGGGAGATCCCATAAGTGGCCTTCTCAGATGATAAAATAGTTCTTACCATCCTGGCACCCTTTTGAAACTGAACATTAGTTCTTTGTAGTTGAAGCCGAGACAGTTGTGGGATGGCTGGATCTTCCTGGAGGTTATTTAAAAAGGAGAATGAGCACCCCATTTCTCCAAGAGTAGCTTTATTTGGTGTATATATAAATGTAAATACACTCCAAGTAGCAAGAGTAAGTGGAAGGGTTAAAAGAGTTGGTGAGTAGCAGTTAAACCCAAGAATTACCTTACAAAGTTGTCTTAACAACAGCAACCCAGTTGAAGTTACCACAGCCCTCCTCTTCAGGGAAGCTGTTTCCATATGTGGACTTCCATAGGGATAAACTGGGAGGGACACAGCAGATCCAGCAAGAAATAGGAGAGTTGGAAAAGGTGTCCTTCAAAGTGCAGCTCTTTTCTGCAGCTCTGAGTGGATTCTCAGCCCCACCCTGCTCAACTCTTTGTACCAACTGCTTTCCTCCCTCCCTTTCAGACCTTTCATCTTCACCTTCCCCTCTTCTTATCACTTGCTGGCAAAGTTCTTGCCCCCACTCCTTTCCCATTGATTTTCTTCCTGTTTCACCAATCCAGCCTTTGCCAACTTGAAAATCTGAGAACTGCAGTCCCATCATTCTCTTTGTTGGTGTATTGTTCCCCCTCACACGTTTATCCTGAGTTTATCATTGCACTGGGACCATCCCACTGTCTGTTATCCAGTTTAATAGAGCTGGTTAATACAAATAATGTGAATTAGGAAATAATAACATAAATAAGAAAAGCTCTGAATGTCCAAGCATATGTGGTGATGGAGGAACCTTACTGCTGAAGGCATTGGAAGTATTTACCAAGAAAAGGCAGCTGAGCACAGCAGAAGGGTCTGTAAATAAGCCCGTATTTGTTTTGAGTGTTGCTGTTACACTGTAGCTCTGAGCATTTCTGGTAGGGCCTGCTCCTTCCTGAAGCGTCGATCCAGCAAACTCTTAAACATATGTGCTTTCATGTGTTTTAAATTAAGCTTGTGTTTAGATGTTTTAGGACATTTGCTGTTGGAATTTTTGCTACTGACATCAATGAGAGTGGAGCTGGACCTTTAATGAGTTTGGATTATTCTGCATACCTTCCTACTTTGCATTAGGCTCTAGATATGGAACTGAAGACTGGTAATCCATTAGAAAAACATTCTGAGGGTCAAGATCCTTCTTTCTAAATTGGAGAGAGATGGAATTGATGGCTGGAGTGTTCAGGGAATGAGGAATGATGGTCACATCCAGAGGGTGGTGGTGAATGACTCAATATTCAGAGTGGATGTCGGTGGCAGGTGGCGTCCCTTGGGTCCATACTGGGACCTCGTGCAGTCCCAGGAAATTTGCAGGTGACACCAAGCTGCGGGGTGCAGCTGGCACTCCTGAGGGACAGGGTACCACCCAAAGGCACCTGCACAAGCTCCAGAAGTGGCCCATGGGAATCTCATGGGTTTCAACAAGGCCAAGTCCAGAGTCCTGCAGCTGGTTCAGGGCAACCCCTGGTGTCAACACAGGCTGGGGGATGAAGGAGCACAAAAATGCTCCAAGGGATGGAATAACTCTTCTGAGAAGAAAGGTTGAGAGAGTTGGGCTTGTTCAGCCTGGAGAAGACGCCAGGGAGACTTAGAGCAGCCCCTCAGTGCTTGAAGGGGACCTGCAAAAGAGATGAAAGGGGTAATAGTTCAAAGGGATGCCCCACTATGGGCACACTAATCAAAGGACGCTGGAAAGGAGGAAGATTAGGAACAAAAAGGAAAAAAGTGATCTTTAGGACCTCAGAACATTCATTCAGCTTTATGGAATGTCCTGTGAGAACTATGAATTTGCTGAACTCTGCTCTATTTTTCATAGACTTCAGCATTTTTGCACATTTCAAATTGCTCCATTCTGAATCTTTGTGAGATTTTTAGTGATGATCATGAAGGAAATTTGTTTCTTTTGAAGCCTTGGTGGCTTTGGTCACTTCCAAACCTCCCCACCTCCTTGCACGAGCTCAAGTGTTCTGAGGTGGGTTGTGGCCAAACAAAGCTTCTGAACTCATAAACTGCATGTCTCCAGGTGAATTTGTGGATCTGTCACAATAGCTGTGATGGGTAAAGATGAAAATACATACCCATGAGATAGTTGTCTGTACAGATGGACCCCATATGCCACTTAGATGGGTTAATATCTGCCCAGGGCAGTAAAATATTTATGGTGGCAAAGGCCACATTGATCCTTTGACGTGTGAGTGGCTGGGACAGAGAGAGAAGTGCCAGAAACCCCTCTGCCTGCAGTGTGCAGAGCTGATCTGCATCCAGTGCCAGGACACAGCCTGCAACATGAAGTGCTGGCTCGAGAATCACCTTGGTCACTGTGTTGAGGTATTTACAAAACACACTGGGCTGAGCAGAATGTGGTGGGCCTTTCCCCATCACTGATTTAATTTGCCTTTGGCAGGCCCTGGGAGATCAAGCACCTCCAGGGTACAGCATCTTCAAGGCTCCTGCATCTGCTGTCCCTTCGCATCCCTCCCCCTGCGCTGCTGGATGCAACAGCCAAGTCAGCAGTTTGCATGCGCTGATGAGTGTAAGAGGTGTGAGTGGCAAACATTGGCAAGGTGATTTCTGTGACGCCGTCTCAGGAGCCTGGAAAGCTGCTGAACAAAATCCTGACTCGGCAAAAGGAAGTGACAAAGCATTTGCTGATTTTGTGAGAGTCAGGATTTCACTGTTTATGACGATGAATCATGCAAAAATCTGTGGCTTCCAGAAACAGTGATTGGGACAGGTTGCTCAGAGAAGCTGTGGCTGCTCCATCCTTGGAATTGCTCAAGGCCAGGTTGGACAGGGCTTGGAGCAACCTGGGATAGTGGAAGGTGTCCCTGCCTATGGCAGGGCTTAGAACTAGGTGACCCTTTAGGTCCCTTCCAGCACAAACTATTCTATGATGATACACCTACATTATTTCAGAATTGCTGTTAGTGATGATATGAAGGTGAACTGGGTTGTGTTTCTCAAATACATTCCTCAAGATCACAAATCCTTGAGGAACCAGGTTTTTATCTCTGTAGAGGCATAAGAAGATCTGCAGTGCCATGAAACAGCAATATATGCAGAGTGGGCAGAGAATATGCACTCCATCCCTTGAGTATTTGCATGCAAGTATTTGAACATGTGTAAGTGAGTGCATTTTATGGGTGTGCAGGTGCACAAATGTGCACACACGAGTATTTGTGCTCACCTGGGAGAGTTCCCAAAGCACATCCTACAGACAGTGCCTCCACTGCCTGTTGTGTGTAACACTGAGGCTTAGCAGTGAGCAATGCAAAACACCCTTCCCTGGCCAAGTAGCTGGAAATTTTACTTATTTATTTATTCAGATTTAATTTGAAACAGTGACTTCTGTTGTGAATGCTATGCAGCATTTTATTGCTGAGCTCCCTAATGAAACGGGTGCTTAAGAAGTCAGAATTTCTCAGGTTACTGGTTGTATAAATGCTGAGAACAGCTCTGAATGATACAGCTAGTAAAAAAAAGGGTGCAGAATAACAGTAGAGTTCCTTTGGATTGATCTTCAAATGGATCAGGTCTTCCTGTAATAGCCCGTGCTCATCTGCTCCAGTGTATAATATTTCAGACACCTGAAACCAGGTTCTAACCTGCCACAAATAGCTTCTCTTGCTCTCTCTCTGTAGCAGCTAATTGTTACTGCCCACAGTGGTTCCTGTGCCAGTTAACATCTCAGAGGACTCCTCAGAACACTTGTTCTTTCTTTAAATTTTCTGTTCTGACACCATGTCTTTAAGTGTTCAGTACTTCAGACAGAATGTGTGAGCTATTTATAACCCTTGTATTATTACTGAGCAGCACACCGTGTCTTCGGTGACAGATTAAATGAACAGCACAATATGTTGTGTTTCATCTATAAATTTCAACAGATGTTTGAATGTTGGTTGATTTATTGCATGTCCAACTTGGTTCTTACACTGTTCTCATTGTGGCTGCACATGGTTTGTTTAATAGAACCTTACAAGGATTTTTTTATGACGTTTTTCAGTTTGAAGGGTGCAACAAGGCATTTTCTAGGCTTGAGAACCTCAAGATTCACCTCCGGAGTCATACTGGGGAGAAGCCATACCTGTGTCAGCATCCTGGCTGCCAGAAAGCTTTCAGCAACTCCAGCGACCGGGCAAAGCATCAGCGGACACACCTGGATACCGTAAGCATGATTTCATACTGGGAGCTGCACCGAGTTTTCCAGTGCTCCTGGTACACAATCAGTTCTGTAACTGCAGGGGGACTTGGCCTTTTCATGAGAAGAGTCTTAGAAAACTCAGCTATGAGCAAGTGTATTTGGTTTTGAACTGTTTGTGCTTTGAGAAATGACAAAGTCTTGATCATAGAGAGGCAGTTAGTTGGTGTTGCTCATGCTGAGGAGTAAGTTAGGCAGGAGTGAGTTACTCAGCAAACTCTGCTATTGTTCCTGTTCCAGTAAGAGGAGGCAGCAGCACAATAAGGTGTAGCTGAGTGAAAGCTGAGTCACTACTGCTGCACCAAATGTGTGTCATTGTCTCACTTCCTGTCCCCTTCAGTGAGTGTTCTGAGTGAATGCAAAACCTGTTCAGACCCCTTAGGGCAAGATAAATGCACCTCAGTTTTGGACAGTAATTTTGTAAAAGTGAAAATCAATCTGTCTCATAACTCTGTGGAATTGGTTAAGTACCCTCCATCAGAATTAACTGTGAGAAACACACTCTTTTATTCTCTCTAGTTGGTAGATTGGGCTTGACTCTGCAGCTCTTCTCACTTGTCTCCCAGAGAAGATGGGAGCCTGTCAAGCGTCTTGGGCTGTACTGGGATGAAATCACCAGATCATGGGGAAAGAAAGCAGTGGGACAGATCTGCAGACCAGTCCTGTCCTCAGCATAAAGCTTCTAAAGAATAACAGGCAGAGTTGTTCCTTTGTCTTTTTCAAAGAAGTGAATATATGGTTTAGTTTGGCCAAGTGTTTATGGGGCAGAACTTTTGAGTTTAATTGATATTTACTTTTTAAGCAGTTACACATTTCAGACAGTGCAGCATTAAGGAATGTCTAATGTACATTATGCCTTGCAAAAACAAACAAGTGAGAGAAGCAAGTCAGTCACATTTTCCAAACCAAAGCACACTTACAATAACAATGTTTTATTTATTTGAAAGTCAACCTGAGATATTTGAATTTGTAATTTGCATCTCTTTTGAAAGTCAATATACTAAATTGTGTGCAGTTTTTAAATTTAATTGCATGAATCTAGTAGATAAATTTTTTATTATCCAAACTCACAAATAGAATGCCACCTATTAGTTTTAAGAGAGAACTTAAACGGTTACTAAAATAAGCACAAATTCTTTGTGTTGTCTGTGCAATATTGAAAACAAATGTCTTAACTTTCTATTTTCTTCTCTTCTCCCTTTATCTCTGTCTTTATTATCTGAAATGCTCATAAATCAGGAAAAAGGTACAGTAATCATTTTATACTAACTTTCTTAAATATCTAAAAGCATTCTCCATGCTGTTCCATTGCAAGTTCTCTACAACTGTTTCTGTAGTAGTGCACACAGTAACTGAGTTCCACTTACCTGGTTTAATCGAAGCCCTGTGGTTTAAGCTCAGTAAATTGTGTGCTTCTGTGAATGTGAAAAATAGCAGAGCTGCAGGATGGTGCTGCTGCACTAAATAACTGCATTGAATGTCAGAGCAAATAGCCATGAACCTTTGTAAGGGTAGTCAGATTTTCATCTAGTTTCCCTATCACTGAGTTGAATCATTTTATCACTAATTTGAATGACATCAGTGATTTGAAAAATACTCTGCTACTTTTTCTGCCAAGGGATTTGTTAAAGTTTTCCATAGCTTTTCCTCAGGTGTCAGTTCTCTGTGTTCCAGACACTCTCAATAAATCTCCTTTGCCCTGTAACTTTCTGGGTAGGTGCTGTGTTAGCCTGTAAGGTCATGAATTGGTGAATGATTCTATTATTCCTTCAGAAATTTCCTGCTGGCTGGACAGAGTAGCAATACTTATTCTCTGGAGGTACTTGGAAAGAAAGGGGGTTTATATAGGCCGCTTATTCCTTATTGAGTGCATTTGGAATTGGTTTTAAAGTTTCTCAATGTAGGTCACTCCATCATTTATCTTCTCCAAAGGAGAATCTGTAAATCATTTCACTTACTGGGGTATGCTGGTTTGATCAAATCCCTACTAAATCATCTGGAAGTAGATCCTTCTCCTAGGCAGGAGCAGAACAAAGGGAACCTGTCTGTCCTTGTGGTAAAAAGGGCACGTCAGCACTCCTCCAAGAGCAGAGCAACTGGTTTAGAGGACCTCACAGTCACTTCTCCCAAAACTGGTGGGATTTTTTCCATTCTGTGCATCCTCCTTCTTGAAACCAAGGGGACTAAGAATGTGACACCGAGGTCATGGCAAACCAGTTTTCTACCTTTGAGAAGAATTTGCTAGTCCTAGTGAGAAGGCTGAGGTAATGTTGATAGATGAGGCAAGAACACAAAGGGCAAAAGAATGTTCCATTGAACTTTAAAGCTTTGTGAGCTGTAACATGCAGCACTATTTTGCTGGTGCTTAAGTCAGTGGTTACTTTAAAGTGCCTTTGCTCATTTTGGCAGTTGCACCTTCATTTGGAGTTTGTTCTGTAACCCAGAGATAGCGTTCCATTTGTTGGGAGTAGGCATTGCCAAGAGAAGAATTCAGTGAGGATTTCAGTTGCTGGGAGTCCAGAATCAGCATTTAAATTAGAGCATCTCATTTATTTATTTGCCTACGAGAAGAGAACACTGGAATTCTCTCCCAGACTCAGACGGTTTTCCCAGGACGTGCCCCAGAGTCTGCTTTGCTGCATATTATAGAGTCACAGAATTGTTAAGGTTGGAAAAGATCCTTAAGATCTTTGAGTCCAGCTGTTACCCCACCACTAATCTGTGTCCCCAGGTGCCACATCCACACAGTTGTCAAACAACTCCCAGGGATGGTGATGCCATCACCTCCCTGGGCATCCTGTTCCAATGCTGACCATCTCTTCTGTGCAGAAATTGTTCTTAAAATCCAATATAAACCTCCCCTGGTGCAACTGGAGACCATTTTGTCTTGTCCTGACCCTTGTTACTTGGGAGCAGAGCCCGACCCCCACCCGGCTGCACCCTCCTGTCAGGGAGTTGTGGAGAGCAACAAGGTTCCCCCTGAGCCTCCTTTTCTGCAGGCTGAGCCCCTTTCCCAGCTCCCTCAGCCACTCCTTGTTCTCCTGACTCTTCCCCAACTCCGTTGCCCTTCTCTAGACATGCTCCAGCCCCTCAATGTTTTTCTTATCATGATGGGCCCAAAACTACAGCCAGGATTTGAGGTGGGGCCTCACCAGTGCCCAGCAGTTGTTGTAAAAACTGTGTACATCAGAACTCAAAAAACCCCAAATGTCTGTCTTTATAATCATACTGGTGATCTCCTCATAGTTTTGTTTGCTGTAAAGGCTAGGGAAAAAAGAAATGCTCTCAAAACCCATCCAGTCCCACGTCACTAGCATTTACCTCAGCCCAGTAATGCACGTCCAGTGTGCCAGTGCAGAATGAGTTCTGTTCGCATCGTGCCCGGTTTGGGAGCTTAGAGGAGGCCGAGCAGACGCGGACCCAGCACAGAGAGCGAGCAGCTGAGGGAGTGCGGGCGCCCTGCAGCGCTGCCCGCGGCAGGCAGAGGGTGTGACCGGTGTCCCTTTGCTCCCGTTCCCAGAAGCCCTACGCCTGCCAGATTCCCGGCTGCTCCAAGCGCTACACCGACCCCAGCTCCCTGCGCAAGCACGTCAAGGCTCACTCGGCCAAAGAGCAGCAGGTGCGTAAGAAGGTAAGAGCAGGCAAAGAGTGACACATCCCCAGAGCTCCTCAATACAGTCATTTTTAATTTGCCTTTAATTAATATATTTTCAGATCACAGTTTTTCTGCAATATCACAGAAGAAAACTTAAGTGGAGCTGATTTTCCTGTTGGTTTTTAATCACTGTTGTTAACCAGACCACCTTATATATTTGTACTTTCAAAGGCTGCCACCCCCTTATTTCAGTTTGTCCCATGCTTTCTGTCCAAGTGTTTCTGTTCCTGTTCATCTTTCATACACAAGCCCAAGTTGTGAAGTTGTGCTGTTATTCACATAAAACACCCATGCATTGAGTCTCTACAATCAGCACTAGCTGATTATATCTAATAAAATACACATTGGCAGATCATGTAAAATGCAAATGAAACTAAGCCAGGATACAATGGAAGTGTAGGAAAAGAGCTCTTGTAATAGAAGAGATGTTCTTGTGTCAGCCATGCCCCCTTCCCTCCTGCTGCTCCTCTTGTACAGTTTTCACCAGTTTGAACTTAGAGTCCCCCAATTCCCCCTGGAACCCTTCTCTCCACCAGGTGTGTGCAGTTTGAGTAGCAGCTCCCAGCACATCAGTGACCAGAGCTCTGCTCACTGTTTCAGATGCTCATGGAACACTCACTGCGTGGTGAGCTTTGTGCCTGGGACACGTGCCCAGCACCATCCAGGTGTCCATGGAATCAAGTCTTTGCACATATCAGCTCTAGTCAAAAGTTTTATCTAGCCTGGCCACTGCCTAGATTTCCATCCCAGTTTTGTATTATCAGGCCTTGTGGGATCCCTGCAGCTCTCAGCTTTAGAAGGCTCCACAGGATGTGCTGTGCCTGTGTGTCCCACACCACAGGTCACAAAATTCTCAACACTTCCCTAGATTAACCTTTAGCTCACAGTGAGAGTAAAAGTCAGAGTGCCATGGCAGTAATTGATTCATTCTATGTAATTAATTCTGTGTAATGAGAGTAAGAGTCAGAATGGCATAACATAATTGATTAATTCTATGTAATTAATTATATGTAATTAGTTCTATGTAATGAGAGTAAGAGTCAGAAAGCCATAGCAGTAATTGGCCACAGAAAGAGGGTGACTGTGGCACCAGAGTATTTTGCAATTGCAAGATCTTTGCAAAAGGGAGGTTTTGTTACATGAAATTCTCAGCAGATCGTGGAAAGCAACTGTGCTCCCTATTCCAAAGAAAAGAGTTTCCCCATTTTTCCTTCCTCTGCTTTCTGGCGTACTTCAGGGAAACAAGGAGGGAATTACTTCCTAATACCAAACCTGGGTATCATTTGTTCAGCTCTGTGTACTGAGCTGAATGCATTTAACATGTCACCATCCTTTACATCTGGGGACAGGCCCCACTGTTACACCCTGTCACCTGCTGAGGCCTCGTTCCAGTTCTACAGAGCCAGGTGGGGAAAAAACCCCAAATCCCAACTTTGCGTTGGAGGGCAAAGTACTTCCTGCATCAGCAGCAGGAGGCCTGAAGCACAGAATCAATCCAGGACAAATTTGGTAACACCAACTGCAAACTCAGGCTGTTTGGATGCACCAAGACATCAATATCCAGGGTTTCCTATCACTTAATAACCTGCCTTGAGGAGTTTTCCTGTGTGCATGTACATAGTCTCCTATAGACTTATCAAATCTATCTTAAAATAATGTTAGTAACTTGCCTCCCACACCTTATTTGGTCAACCAGTCTAAATCTGCACTCCTCCAGTGGTTTGAAATCATCTTCAGACTTCCTGTCTCATTTATCCATGATAACTTTATGAATACTTGATCCTGTGACTTTTTTTTTCTCAAACTTAAAAGGTGCCTGAAAAAGCAGCAGATTTAAAGTGTGTTTTGGTCAGGCTCTCTTAAAAAGGATCAAAGCAAATCTGGCTGATAAAGAAACAAGAACCCCTCCAAAATATTTCACTTAAATATATTAAAAAAACCCCCAACACCTTTCACAACTAAGTAAATCTCTGTGTTACTGAACAGTCTACTTTGGATTTCAGATTTAGGGAAAAAGGGAAAAGACTGTTTATACTCACTTGCTCAGTTTTGGTTCTAACTCAGCAAAGGCAGTTGTTCGTTGGTATCAGCTTCCCAAGAGTTCTGAGTGGAAATGACTTAGCCAAGAAAGAAAAATTAACAAGCTGTTCTGCCAACATGTCTTGGTTGAGATATGCTACCAGAATGTGCCATCTGTGATACAGAACAAAATGCCTGAGCTTAGATTTGTATCAAAGGAATCCTGAGCACTGAGTTCATAGCTTAGAGGATTAGTGCAGCGGTGATATTTGGTTGTTCTGAAAGGCTTTACAGGAACAAAACAGGAGAAAGTTAGCTGTTAATTTAGTAGTAGTTTAATTGGCTGCAGATGCACTTTGTGATCCAAATGTCAGATGTTTATCTCAAACCCACAAATGGCTGTAGAGCCGAATTCTGAGAAGGTTTGCATGGGCCCTTTATTTAGAATACCCAAGCCCAGGGGAGATGGGTATGTGAGGCTGTACCCGTAAGGACAATAAGTATTTATTAATGGCTGTAGAATATGATGGCTGTTTGTGTAATGTGAGCACTCTGTTATGACAAAAGCTTGGCAGCATCAGCATGTTTGAAAGAGAATTAGAAATGCTTTTCTTTCTTAATTCTCCTCTCCTGCTGTTTTTAATATGATCGACATTGTGGTTTTCAAGAGTTTGCTTCAGACCCTTTTGCCAGAGCTTTAATTTACATGGAGCACAGCTGACACGTGGGTGATACCTCTTACACATCACCGACAGTGCCTTGCTCTGCCATTTCTAATCTGATAAGCACAAACGCGTTTCTTTCCCTATCAAATGTCTTTCCAAGTGTCACAGTCACAGGGTGATGCAAACCTTTTGCCACAGAATCCAAGAAACTACAGAAAGCCTGAAAATGTGCAGTTCAATTACTCAGGAAGGTTTGAAGAAACACAGGGCACATTATTTTCTGAAGCAAACTGGTTGTTGATGTAAGATTAGCACACAACTTGTGCATTTCAGAAAACCAAAGTTATCTCTAATTGCAAGTTACAAGTACTACATACATCCTTAATTACACTGAGTTCCTAAGAATGGCATTTCTTCCTTCTATGTCTAATCCTTAAGGAGATACATGAAGTTAATTATAAATAGTTTGGTCTGACTATGTAACACAATGTTTCATTAATCCTCCTCTTGTAGCTGAAGTCCTGCACTGATACTGAACAAGATGTACTAAGTGAGTGCTTAGCTATACAACAGCTCCACACATCTTCACAGCACATCCTGGATGGGAAGTGTGGCAGATCTGTAGGTCCTCATGACTTAATTACAGGTAAGAATATTGTAACAAGTGTGCTGCTAAATATGCCATATAACAGAGGATTTAAACCAGAAAATATTTCTCACTGTGGAAGGTGAAAAAAACCTCCAAACCAGCAAATAAGATGAAATAATTCTTGAGTTGTTTGCTAAGGCCTGGCTTTTTTTTTTTTTTTTTTTTTTTTTCCTTTCAGAATTAGTCAGAGAAATAACTACTGTTAATTTCAAGTGAAAGGGGCATCAGCCCTGCTGAAAGTCTGTCTCCATCCATTTGTTCTCCTTTCAAAGTGTGCCTTGGCCTGGGCAGAGTGCAGGTGCAGGAGCTGTGCTAAGTCCAGGCAGGTGCTCTGGCACAGACTTGGAACAGGAGGGTTTTATTCAGGAGCTGCAGGAAAGCTGATGAGGCTGAGTGTTGTGATGCACTTCGGATCATAACAAATAATGTGGTGATGCATGAATGGGGAGAAAACTTTAATTTGAAATATCAAACCTTGTAATTATCTTTTCCAGTATTTAATGTTTCTGCATTTTCTCTCTTGTGATTTGAACAAGAGCAGGCCTTTCTCAGGGACCTTAGACTCTTCTATACATCTTACAGGAAGAGAAAAAGATGCTTCCATTCCCTTCAGTGGGAAATAAGATCGAGATTCCCAGTTTTTGTACCTCAGCAGAGGATCCTGAATCAGGGATTTGCAATTTGAGGTTCTGCATTAGGCAGCAGAGAGGGGCACTCCCAAAGGCCGGCAGTGTAATTGTAATCTGCCTTCTGCAAGAATCTCCTGCTTTTTTGTGATTACTCCAAATCTTCAAAACAAAAAATGCATTCTGCTTGACATCTCCTATCCTCTTTTCTGGTTCAACTTGCATTAAAATGTTGGACTGTAACTGGTGAAGAGCATGGAGTAGAAAGGGAAATACCCCATCATTGTGATGTGGTTCCCCTGGGGCATCTGCACTCAGGATTTACATGTGGCTCCTCAAAAAGTGGGAGAAAGCTGAAGAGATTTGGAGGTTTATTTGCAGTCTCTGCCTGTGCCACGTGCACTGAGGCATTTTGTGAGGGCAGCACGTGGCCTCTGCTGTCCCCTTGACAGCCCCATGGAGCTGGAGCATGGCTTGGCCTCCGCCTCCCAGGCAGGGCAGGAAAGAGCAGTGACATTTTCCTCAGAACAGGCTGCACTTCAGAACCTCAGAAACTGCCCCCGATTTCAAGTGACAATAAAACAGGAAAAGAGTTATTAGCTCATAGATAAACAGACCATCCCTAACCTCTCAGTGTCATTTCGGAGAACCTCTTGTGAAATGAAGGATTTTATCTGTCCCTAACTCTGGCCTTGTCTGATATGATTTCTGTGTTGATTATATCAATCCATCACCAGGATGTTGTAGAAAAACTGTAAATCTTCCCTGATACTTCCATCAGGTTGCTCCATATGAGACCCCATCAATACACAGTATGAGCAAGTGCCAGGGAAAAATAAATCAAGATTTGAAAGATTGTTTTGCAGTGAAACGGAAGTTGCTTCATATTATGTGGAGTACAATCCACAGGCAGAACTGTTCCTTTGTCATTACTTAGGGCATATAAGCCAAAGTGCTGATCCTTCTGGAATTAAAGCTTAAGGACATTCCTGCTGCCACCTATAGTCTGCAGTGATTGCACATTTGCTCTTTCAGATAAGCTGAGGTAATATTTTTTGAGACATCAGCTATAATAGTGCATATAGGCTATACATGGATAAATACGGTGTATGATGTGCTCATATTCTATTTGAAATATGAAAACATTCATGGTTTGGGCTTTTGAGTTTGGTTTTTGTGTTGTTTTTTTCAAAGAAACCACATTATTAATGTGCAGAGCTCTGGGCTTTAGGGATCACTTGCATTCCTGGAGAATTTCAGTTTTGTCTTTCTCCAAGTTGAAGCACATTTTAAATATGTCAGGGATGAAAGCCCATCACAGAAAAAATGAAATATTTAGAAAGGCCCCATCCCTTGTGTCTGACTTCAAAGCAGGTAAGACAGTGAGCAGAGGAATGTTTCTGCAGTCAGAGGAACCCATTGTTTGCTCCCTCCTCATAACTAAGATGCTTCATGGCTGCACACATTCAGCTTTGCCTGTGGACAGGAGCTTGTATCACTCTGGTCCCACTCTGGCATTTTCTCTGGGTTTTATTATTGTTTGCCTGGTCTCAGCATAAAGCTGAGGGGGAAAAAGGCTGCTAGTCACAGATGCTTAGAGCACTGTTTTGGCCATAGATGTTAAGGTTAAAGGCCAGGCCATTTAAAATACTGATTGATGACTTAGATTTACAATCTGAGATGGTCAATGTGTGAAGAGGCCCAAGGCACACAGCCTGGCGTGGGCTGCACTTGCAGGAGTCATTCACGGCAGCTCCAAAGGCCTCTGTGTGACTTCAGGTACAGAATATTAGTGCTCAGTGCTGGGAAAAAAGGAAGAAAAACTGTGAAAGGAAAGACATTTTGGAAGTACTGAAAATTATACTGAGACTGGATAAATGTTGACTTGTTCCTCGGTGGGGAGGGAGCTGGGGTGAGGCAGCACAGGGCGTGATGTGGATGGCGTGGGGGAGTGTGGGGACAAGGGACACCTTTTGTCAAACTGGGCCTGAGTGGTGCTGCACAGAGGTGTAGGGAGAGGAGAACTCACTGATGACAAACCCTACAAGCCTCAGTGCACACGTGCTCCAAGCAGGGGCTTTCCCCTGAAAAAGTGTGATCAGGAAGTCAAAAGATGGATCTAGGAGATGTCCCCAGCTAGAAACTCTTCAAGCCCAGCAGTGGGCACTGGGTGTCCACTCCAGCAGTTCCACAGATGGGTAAACTCCTCTGCAGAGTGGTTGGGGGTGGCAGAAACTGGGGTTGACAGGAATTCTGTTTTCATTTGGTTTTCAGATGGGGTGAGTTTGAGTGCATGGGATCATGCAGAACTTGGTTGCTGCACATACAGAGTCGTGAGATGGTTTTTTTTAACATTTTATTGCTCCTCTAGAGGGTTATGCTGATTGCAGGTACTCACTCAGCTACTCTGTCTTTCTCCTCACGTCAAGGAACAGGCAGGAGAGAGACATCCTAAATATTTCTGAAATGTTCAGGGGTGGGATTGAAAGGTAAAACATTGAGTGTGTTTGCTGGCCACCACACTGCTAAGATGACTTTTCTTCTGAGGGCTTTTGAGCTTTTTGCACAAGTTACTGCTGGGCCAGCAATGTGGGACAGAGCCTTAGAGCATGAACAGCTTGGTTTAGGTTCTGCAGTTTCCTCCAGGCTGTGCTGTCACTACAGCTGAACTGGTGGTGTAGGAAATAGAGCTGAAGTGTGAAATGACACTAAACAGTCAAGGTCAAATCTGGCTCATCTTTCAAGCCTGATAATGAATGTATGAACAGTGAGGATCTGAGGGAAGTGGAAACTGCTGTATTATGAAATGGACTGAAGCCACCAGTGGAAAAGCATTTCCACAATGTAGCATCCTTGCTACTGACTTACTGTTACCAGAAGAGGCTTTAAATAAATCCTTGCATCACCTGTGAACATCTGACTTCTTAAAGCCCCTTCTGTCTGGTGTGCAGTGCAGAAAGCAAGTTGGTTTCACTGGCTGGTTGACAAATGTTCTGTCTAGCAGGAGACAGAGATGATGTGGTTCAGTTTTGTTGCCTTAGATCTGTCAGCAGCTGAGGACTCATTGTTCATGAGGGGTTTTTGACTCATCTGAAGCCCCTGACAAAGGTGGCTGGAATCTTGCCTCAGTGGTTCTGCTCTTCAGTCACACACAGAAACACATGCTGACATTCAGATGTTGCTTTTCCACCCCGAGGGTGTCACACATTCCCCACAGCTCTGGATTTTCACATCGCCCTCTGCTTGTTCCATGTCACTGGGAGGGTTTGGGAGGGGTCACTGGCAGTCCAGAGCCTTGCCAGTGACACGGGACAGGGCCGAGCACAGCAGCACATGGCTCTGTTCTGGATGTGCAGCTCTGCACACACTGAGTGGGAAAGGACAGATGAATGGTACAGGAGGAGAGACGGCAAAGAAGGGCCCCAGAAGGAGTGTGGGGTCTCTGTGCTCTAGAGCTGGACACTGTGGGAGCTGGCAGACCTCACTTGCTGCTCACAGCCTTCAGATCACAGTGTGAGTGGCTGTTGTGGTCCTCATCCGTGTGCACATTCCCTGGGAGTGTGGGACAGAACTGTGGCAGATGTTGTAGGCACAACTTGAAGAGGAGAAAGGCAGAAAAACTGGGAAAAGAAGGACTAAACTTTGGGTTCCCAGAGTGGCATGACAAGGAGCCAGCCCTTTTCCCCTGCCACAGGGTGGCATTTGCACACTCCATGCTTGCACTCCTGTGATGTGTGTCACCACAGAGACCTGCCCTCGGTGCAGCCTTCACACCAAAAGTCCGTGTGAGGGCCCTGAGCCCAGGTAATTCTGTCTTGGTGCATGGTCACTCTTCAGAAGGGAGAAAAGAAACTTAATTCCAGCATCTTCATCCAAGAGTCCTGGACAAAGCTTCCTCAACAAAGGGTGTGCTTGAAGGTATGGTAGGTACTTGGCTATTGGTGCCTGACTGCCACGGTAGGGGAGAGTCCCCAAAAATGGCACACCCACACTCCTTCAGTAATTCCATACTAGTGAACCTGTTTTCATGATCTCATTAAAAATTTCTCCTTGCTCATCTTTGCATTTAGTTTATTGGGATTTCATTTGTAACAATATGTGATATTTGTAAATGGTCTGGGATGTTCAGCAGCTTAGTAATGGAAAGTCAAATTACAGAGTTTGAAATGAACAGCAAAACCCCAGGGTACCATGGTCTGTTTTGCTGTGTGAGCTCCATCCCCTGTGTACTGCAGGTTCTCTCTCACAGGGATGGGAAAGGCAGGGTGGGAGTCCTGCCAAGCCCTCCTCACTGTCAGAAGGGTTCTACAGCTCTGTACAGTCCAGGAACACCTGGACCACCTGGGAGGGTCAGAGAGGAGACACCCACATGTCAAAGTACCGTGGCACAGCTCTGAGTGCTGCTCAGGCACAGGGGTATTCACTGACACAGGGGTTCTGCCGTGGGGTTGTGTCTCAGGGTCGGGCAGCAGATAGGGAGGGAGTTGGAGACTCAGCAGGACTTACTGATGCTTCCTTGCTTATTTTGTTTTGCCAACTGCTGTGTGTTCCTAGGCATGTACAGTGGATCCAGCTCCAACCACAACGGCCCCTCCCAAGCTGTGCTGCCGCCTCCTCATGACATCCCTTCAAGGCACCTTCCCCTCGACTCTGCCCTGTCCAGCCCACATCAGCACCAGTCGCCACTGGAGAGTGCCAGGGAAGGGTATGTGTGTGCTGAGAAACACGCTGGGCCTGTGTCTGGCATGATAATGAACGATGAATTCTTTATTTTACTTTGCATGGGTGCTGTTCAAAAGAAAACACTGGCCCAAACGAAGCAATTTTGTTTGGTTTAGAATCACAGAATAATTTAGTTTTCAAGGCACCTCAGAAGGTCATGTCATCCATGCCCTGTGCAAAGCAGGGTAAACTTGGACATCATTATCAGGTTGTTCAGGGCCTTGTCCTTGTCTTTGACAGAACACAGTGGGATTTTTTCTTCATAGCATGCAGTTACATTTAGATTTTGTGTTTTAATTCTTGCTGGGTGACTTCTCATAGGTTTGGATAAGCACAGAGAACTTTTCTCAGCTTAGATGAGAAACCTCTCAAAGGGTAAAACCTGAACTATGACTCACTCAGGAATCAGGCAGTGTTTGCCTTAGTAATACTCACTCGGTGTCAGAGTCACAGGCTTTCTCACTTCCTTGCACTCTGATAAGGTTTTCTGCAATGCACCTCTCAGCAGCAGGCTTTACCCAGCCAGATCCTAATCAGGGAAGAGTGTTTAATCCCACTGATTGTATGGATTGCACTGCTACAGCACGGATACAATTGCATGGCTACAGAGTGTGATATCTCTAAAGCACTGTTTGCTCAAGGCTCTCATAACATCTTCTCAACAGTAAAGAATCTCTGCAAGCCACAAAACTCTGCTCTAACCTTTTAACTCAGATTCTTTTGGTGCCTGGCCTCATGCAAATTCAACTTCATACTTACAGTTTTACTTCCCAGCACTTTGGATGGGGAAAGGACTCTGATTTGGCTTTACTGATGGGAATTTAAGATACAGAGAGATTAAGGTATTTTCTTTCCCTAGAAACATGTTGGTGTCCTTTAGCAATTGAATGTAGAGTTTTCCCATCCTAGTCCAGTGACTGACCTTTCCTTTCTTTTATATGGGGCAAGGAAAGCCCAGAAGGATTTCAAGCAAAGGGCAGAAGGCAGAGTGTGTGTGGCATGGTAGGGACACAGTAAGGAAAATTACACCTGGGGTGGTTGAGAACAATCTGATTGAGGAAATTCAATTAGAAGCAAACTACTTTTTATTTTCCTAACTGGGAATGAATTCTGCAGCAAGCTGAGCTTCTGTACCCTCTGCTCCTTCAGCCTTCTGACCTCAGCCAGTAGCAGGTACCAGTGTCCTCTCCCAGTATGATGCACAGACTTACCCTGTCTTTGTCCCATAAAATGCCTGTGCCCAGCCCTTCTCCTTCTCTACCCTGCCACATTCCCAACCTTGTATTTCCTGTTGGCAGATGCATTCCCACCCATGGCAGTGTCGTGCCCAACAGGAGGCACTGGAAATTACTCCAGAAAAATAGGAAATTTTCTCTAGCAGAGAAGGCAGTGAGAGCAAATAGGAGGAATGGAGACAGACATTCCAAAGTGAAGGTCATCCATGAGCTGTTCTTTCCCTGCCGAAGGGGACTGCCTGAGCCTGGGGGAGTGGGATCCCTCCCTCTGACTGCTCCCAGTCTGCTGCTCAGCTGTTTCCTTTTGGAGTTGGTTCCTAGGGGAATTAAGGCAAAAAATCCCAACCAAGAATGAAATAAAGTAAGGATATACTATGGGAAGGATTTAGCAGGCTGTCAGGGAGGTGGATTTGTTTCTAAGGCACTTTGTGTTCTGGTGCTGCTAATAAGAAATGAAAGCAAAGGCCTGACCAGGGTGAGGGCAGCAGACAAGTTTCCAGTTTGAGGGGTCGGAAGCTCCCAGATGAATTCTCATTACTGCCCCTGGTGTCTCCATTCCAGAGCACAGCACTTCCCTTCCAGCAGGAGCACCATGATCAGCAGGCTGAGCCTCTCACTGAGCTCCTGCTGCAGACACACCAGAGTTTCCATCAGAATTGTCCCTGCTCATTCCAGCTTTAGCGCAGTGCAGATTCTTTCTCGGAGGAGACAGCGGTGCTGATTTCTTATCTCAGTGCTCATGTACCTAAGTAAAGTCTTTGCCCAAATATCCTATGACAAAATGTGGGAGTGAGATAACAGATTCCTAACCATGAGCCAAACATCAGGGAATGGAGACTGGAATGTATTTCTGAATAGTTATTTTAAAACAGGGCATCCAGTTTCATGACATAGTTACTTGGAATTTTTCAGCATCTCAAATACCATTTTCTAAACTCAAAATAACCTTCATTCAGCGTCGTCATTCCCAGTCCAAGATCGTTCTGCAGTATTTAATGCTTTATGCTTACATTATTCATGACTGCTGAAATGCAGCCCGTACATGACATCTTAATTGCAAGTGCAGAAACTTGGTGTTTAATAGCCCTTGAGTTTCATTTAGCGCAGTTTTGTTTAAAGCATCCATCCATTTAACTGGACAAAATCACTGCATACTCCCACACTTGGAGCCTATGGATTACAGAGCTGTCCCCCTTTGCCAGCTCTTGGCAGTGCCATCCCTCCTGGAACGAACATGAGGTTTGCAGTGGGAAGGGAACCCCTCCCACTGCCTCCCTCCATGGCACTGCTGCAGCTCTCTGGCACACCCAGGGTGTTCAGCCTCATTTGTCAGCTGTCTCAGCAAACACAGAGAATTCCTGCCCTATGGAGCAGGACCATGACAAGACGGGATCACATCGTGGAGTCCGTGGCAGGAACCAAGTGATGACTATCAAGAAATCTAATTACTGAGTCATCAAATGTGCAAGATGCCAAAAACTACATGAGGCAGAGTACAAATAGTCTACTCAAGTTTGACATGAGATTCAGAATTTGATTTAAAGGCTTTTTCTTTTTTTTCTTAACAAAAAAGGCCCTATATTACACCATTCTTTGCCAAAGTCAATACCAAGTGCAGCAGTCAATTTTCCCAAATGGTTTGCTGAGACATTTAAATAGTTTGACAAAATTATCTAATTCACTTGAAAATGTTCTAACAAAATCTGACTTCATTACCAAATGTATTTATACTGGCTTTATTCAATATGGAGCACATTTTTTCAAATTCTGGAATGAAGTGTATGCTACACCAAAAAAAATCTATTTATATTGATATTAATTTAGCTAAAAGTGGTTGACTGAGAAATACTTGGGCATGCAGAAAGTGGGCTTGGCATGATCCAGGTTAAAATGTATATTTATTTTTTATTTCAGGTAGCAAGGGTTTATTTTAGCATTTCTTGTAGCATTTGCCATGTATAATGTCAAACTGGGTTTCATTCTGCCCATTGCAAAAATAGTCTATTTTGATTTGTAGCAGAGTGAGGACAGAAAAACAGCTTTTAGTATTAAATCTTGGGTGAATGTTGCACTTGGCTTGCTTTCTACTATTTCTTTAGCTGTTATTATCCAAGTCATCTAAAAATGTACTTAGTTTCATTTGTAGACTATCTCTGTAAACTCCAATTTAGAATATTCAGTGTGATAAATTATCAGCTTAAATGAGACTGATCTGACTGAAGTTAAGTGAGTTTGAGTGGTGGCACCAAGTTTGGGATTTGCACCAATTTAGTGAAGGGCCCAACAAGGTCACTTTGTGGGACCTGAACACAATCCCTGTGTGTGTGACTGAGGCTCTCTGTCACTTGTGCTGCTGTGACAAACAGCACTTCTGTTCCCAACAGGAGCTGGGGCACTGACAAATAATGACTTGATTGGGAGGGTGATGTGTCTCCAAGGGAAAGGAAAGTGAAACTATTCTTTAATACTCCTGTGGTAATTTAGGTAATTTCTGCTCTGTAAACACAACAGTAAATGAAGAAGTACTGGGATTAAGACATCTCTGATGTACAGAGGTGGTGATTAATGAGGACTCTGAGCCCAGTCTTGTGAGCCTTTAATATAAAGGATTAGGTCTAAGCAAGGCTAGAGGGAAGGGCTCACACAAGTCCCTTTGGCAGCCAAGTGCAACCAGCTCAAACCAGGGGCCAGACCCCCCTGAAGTGACACTGACCCACACAGAAAACCACAAGAAATGGGATTTAAAAACGATCAAGTTAAAAGGGACATTTTCATCAGGGCGCTTAAACTTTAGAGTTTTTGTTTGCTTGCTTCTTAGCACCTGTTATTTCAAATACCACAGGAATACTTCAGTGTAAAGAGCTCTCTGTTAAAAACTTAGTCCTTCACTTCTTTTTACGTAAAGTAACACAAAGTACACAGAGCCTCCCTTCTGCTCAACCAGGGAACACCAGATTTGAAATCCCTGCTATTTTTAAGCTTGAAACCAAAAATGCGGGATAAAATCTTGTGAGTTACATGGGGGAGATTCTTTCCTGTGCTGTCTCCTTGAGCTGCCAGGATCCAGGCCAGCTAGGAAAATACATTTGTGCTCCTAATTCTCTTTACTTTAAGAGACAATTAGGTGTCTTAGCTACTTTCGGCTAATATTTATTAATCTTGTTTATTGACTAATCTTTTAAATTAAGTTTGTGAGCTCATATAAATCAGTGGACTAGGAACCGACCTGTTGTTACAATCTTTGTAGGAAAAAACCTCTTACTCTCTAGAAGTACTTTGGAAAACTAAATACCTGCACAGATTTTTAACAGACCAAGGAGATACATCCCTCATTCTCTGTGGATTCCTTTGGAGAATACTTTTCATTTATAACAGAATACACAAGTCAGTGGTTTAGTCTTCCCTTCAAAAGCACTAAAACCAGTAACAAGAAACAGGTATCTCTGACAGCTGAAAACATTTTCAGTGGAGGAAGCCAAGAACCCATCATAATTTATCTCAGTGTTACGAATCTGAGCACGCAAAAGGGGCATCAGTACATCTGTCCAGAAAGAACAATGTACAGGTGCGGTGCTGAGCCCCATGAAACAAAGAAAATCAGTAATTAAAAGCATCTGGTTTCAAATCCCAACTCATTTATCTCATTGTAGAAAATGTGATCAGAATTCATTTATAATCATGTCCAGATAGGCTTATACAGGTTCCCCCCCTTCCCTTAAAGCAAAATTAGCATTAGCATAGGCTTACTTCAACAATTACATGCTTAAGGATACCCTGGGGCTGGATCCTGGGGAAAATACTGTTTGTCCATCAGCAGAAATAGGTGGGCAAATGTTTCATTTGTGTTTCTGAGAGGGCTGGACTGACACTCAGGAGAGAGCCTTCACCAGTGCCTCTCAAAGTAAGGGCCGTGGTGCCTGCCCAGAGGAGACACTGGAAGGAAAACTGTCTCTGAGTGAGAAATCAGAGAGTTACAGGAGAAGGTGGGAGGTTAAAGGAGACGGTCAGAGTAACTCAGAAAGCATTTAAGATGGATTCAGCCAGAGCTCTTCTGCATTACATTAATGATTTTAGCCATTACTGGGTTTATCTGCAGTTAAATTTACACTTAACATCTGTAAAGCTTTTTTCCCTTTATTTTTTCTACATTCTCAGGTTTTTTTGAGCAAAGCTGCTTAAAACTATTTGATGTAAACCATATACACCAAACACTGTAGTTTATCATGGTGTAACAAATTATAAAGCTATTCTAACATCTCCCACTTTTGGGTAGTGCATTCTGTCTGGCAAACCTGAAGAAAGCAGACATCAGTACCTGTCCAGAACCCACCTGCACCTGGAAGCATCTTGCTGCCTGTTTGCCAGAGAACAATGACCTTAAATGACTGAAATAAGATAGATCAGTCAAGCATGCAGCACATGCCAGCTAATCTGGAGTAGACAGTCTCTGTGTTTGATTACATGTCTTTGTAATTGACTTCCTGGCAATCACTTGAACCTAAGGCACTGCTCTTTATTTAAATATGTTTTGATATTTCTTCGACCATATTAATAAGGATTTTCTTTCACTCCAAAATACCTTTTCCTGCTAAATTGTTAGCAAGAATAATTTTTCAAATTTCCCTCATGTGTAGCAGCTTCCACTGTAGCGATTCATCGGCTTCATTTCAGAGGTTATTGAACAAACCCTTATAAATACAAACATCCCTTGGAGTGGCACAGTTCCCGTAATGATCCCTGTGAGGAACTGCTCTGCAGAAATTGCACGTCTCGGGTCAGAACTATTGTAGAGATATTATTCATTTGACATAGAAAAGTGTGTTTGTGTGTTTTGTGAGCTTGTGTAGATGATGAAATGCATGACAAACACTGAGTTATGTTCTGTGCCCCAATCAGACTTGCACGTGTGTTTGTTAGAGCAGACAAGGGAGTATTTCAGTATTTCAGGAAGCCCCTCGGGGCCCAAGAGAAGGCCCACACAGAAAACCCCTGAGTGTACCAGGAGAGCACTCTTCGGGCTCCTCCGTGATTCTGAATGTGAAATTGCTTTTGTATCACTGTCATTGGTATCACTAAAAATATTCTAAAGCAGTTAAATGACCTGAGACTCTTCAGGCACATGAAAAGTTCCTCTGGATAGTGTTCTCCATAGTGTTTGTAAGCCCCTCTTACTCCTTAAGAGCTGAGCAGCTCCTACACTTGTGGACTTGGCTCAGAGTGTGAGTGAGGGAATGTGCAGAACTGGATCCAGGTAATCCAAGGCAGCATTCTGAGTGAAAATTAGCATTTTGTATTTGTCTAAAAGCCAGAAAAAGGCTGCCATTGCCTCAGCTCTACTTCAGGATGTCACACACAGGTGTGTCACAGGCTGCAGCAGCAGCATCAGCAAGGATAGAGCCCAAGTCTCCCCATGCTGGCCACGAGCCTGGCCAGAGGAGGGAAAACCAGAGACACGGTGTTGTACCTTGGAGTCACAGCCCCAGGTCACAGCCCCAGGACTTGGGTGCTCATGGTTTATAGGAAAAGGTAAGAAATGCAGTGATGCCCAGCAAGGTGATCTGTGTTGAAGCATTTATTATATATCAGGGAGTGGGGGGGAAGAGGAGAAAGGAAGAAAGAGGGAGAGAAGGAAAAGATTCCTTGCATTCCAGAAATGTAGCCAGAGGCACCTGGCAGTGATTAGTGCAAAGGTTCACCAAACTTCAGATAGAGTCTGTCTTACAAAAAGTCCAAAAGAGTGAACGGTGTAACTGTTTCCTGAGCATGTGCTGACAGAAATTCCCGTAGGGCAAGACCCAGAACAGAAACACGTGGCCAGAGATTGGGCTCTATCCAGGGACCTGATTAGCAGAGCTTTACACATCATTTTTAATATTATGGGAAGAGATGAAAATCCGTGTTAACTTTTTTTTTCCATTAAAAAAAATAATCTCCTGGTCCTGGAACTGAATTGGACTTTCTCACAATATCAGTGACTATAATGCTTGGGGGAGGGATTTTATGAATGAACTGGTTGGTGTGCTGGGTTTTATGGGAGAACCTCATCTCATGGAAACTCTCAGTTCCTGTAAGTGGCTGCAGTGCTGCACTTCAAGATAAAATGTGGAGCTGCTTTGGTTTGTGCTTCTTACTCTGTTGCTTTATTAGCTATTTTTCTTCATGTTAATCTGAGTTAAAACATAATTCTCAAAAGTCAAGACTGTTCGATCTGGCAATACTGCTGTGTATGGAACTGTTACAGAATGGTCATACAACCCTAAATATACAAAAAATTATTTGACATAAAGGACAGATGTTTTTCAGTCTGGATTTGGTCCCATTTCCACTGAACTCAATGGGATATGGGTTGAGGTTCTTTGTCTAGCTGAGGAATCTGCCAATCAAGCCATCACACCATTAAAGAAAAAACAAACCCAGACAGTTTTCATATTGGAAACATCCCTGTCTTACATATTTCCATTTGCAGTTATACTTCATTCCTATTTATAATTCAAAAACCTTAGTTTGAATTTGTTTTCATTATTTTTCAGTTTTCAGTTCCACTAAGTATACTGTGTGTAGTGTTTGGCAGTCAAGGTCTAGTCAAGCTCTTTTATCTTGAAAGAAGCTTTATCATTTCTTACTCTGTTAATTTGTCCTGGAACTGGTATTGAACAAAGACTAAAGCAGAGGGCAAATCTATTTCTTCCTCAGACTAAGCACTGTGGGTGAATAGAGCACTTTTTTTCCATCCAGGCACTGTGATGGAAATCTCAGAACAATCCATGTCCATCTGTATTTATTTTTTGGTTCTTTATGTTGCACTGATACTGGAACAGGACATTTGGTGTGGGTTGTGAGAATACAGAGATCCTTAAACACCCCTGCCTGCCTGGGGAAGCTGAGAGTGCAGACAGGATCAATAATTCTAAAGCAGTCATGGTACTTGGAGCCTTTAGGTGTGTTTTCTGTAGTCACTGATAGCTCATGGCACACCGAGGTAGTTCCCTCACACAGGCCTTACTTAAAATTTAACATAAACTTAGACCTTTCAAAATACATGGTTAAAGCATGATCACAAGAAAGTTCATATAAAAAGTTTTACTAGGATTTCTGTTTGAGATTCCTAAAGATGTGCACTTAGAAAGTGAGGGGAAGATCAATCTTTTCTATGTTTTGGCTTTTAATTTTCCTTTTTAAAAAGTCCTTCTGTTAGGACCAAGATTTCTGAGCATTCTCATTGATGTGAGTGACAAATGCTTTCCAGCAGAGCTGAGGAACTGGTTTCTTGCCCATGACTGACATTTGGTTTTGTGATTCTTTGTGGGTAGAATCTCACTTGACTGCAGGAGTTGCTGTGGGAAGGGCTGTGGAGCTGGCTGTTTTCAGGCAGTGTTGGTGCAGGAATGTGCCCAGTGCCACAGACAAGGTGGTTACTGAGTTAGGCTCAGTAATTCCCAAAGTTTCCTTTTGGTTGTGTGTATGAATCACGTAAGATTTTTCTGAGTAGTCCTTTTCCTTGATTGCCTGCTGATGCCTCCTCAAAGGAAGCGTTGGCCCTGCAATCCCACTGGAAATCAGACAGGAATTCCATCTCCGGCACCACCCTACAGTGGTGCTTCAAGGGGAACTGGAAAAGGCCCCCAGTGCATGGTCAGTCACCCTGAGCTGTGTGGTGAGTGAAGAGAGCAGAATTCCTCTCTGCCTCCATGGGCGATCACTTTACATCCTGAAGCACAAGATGTGATTACCCCTCACTTAGCATGGAAATGTTGGTTTTGGCCATTAAATTATTCAGTCCCTTTGTAAAAAAATAGGTATTTTGTTTGATTCTATGGCTCCTGTGGCTGTGAATGGCACAGGCCAGGGCATGCTGTGTGAGCAAAATGTTCCTTTTGTTTCCAGCCAAGCTCCTTCTCTCCGTGGTGCGTGTCCTGTTGCTCCTGTGTCTTGGATAGGGTGGAGAGGAGGCTGGCTCCCCCATCACACCCTTGTATGGCCCTGAACAGAAACGTTCCATAGAGCCAGGAGCCCTCAAATGTAATGAATTAAGGAAGGATAAGGATTTTTTTTCATGCCTGTGAGAGTATTTATATCTCTTTATATATAGCTATATATAGGCACAGATACGTATTAAAAGGCCCCAAAGGACCTGCAAATTTACTGAATTATGCAAGTTACAATTAAGGTAAAATATATGGTATATATTTATTATTACTATCCAAACCAAAGCAAACTGTGGTTGTAGTACAGTATTAACAGGAAATGTGCAGGCTATTAGTTATTGAAACACACATGCCAGAGCTACTGCCTGGGAATTTTAGTGTATCCAGCTGAGTTCCTGCTGTAAGTCGTTCAGTGTTTCATCTTCCACACAGAAGGCATCACCTTTTAGGCTCTAATGCATTATCTGTTTAATTTGTACCAGGAATGATTCCCCCTCTCTTTTAATAACCTGAGTATCACAGCAACCTAATTAGTAGGCAGATATTCAGGAGAGAACTAAAAACACAGCACTGGGGACTGGACAGTTTCGCTGATGAAAATCTCCCCTTGAGCATGCCAGAGCACATTCACACATGCACACACACACAGGGTAATATTTTAGGGACCAGCTTGAGCTGTAGGGATTGTGATGAATATTTTAAGGACACAGATCCCCATGCTGGCCACTTGTGCTAACATAGCCAGATCTTTCTGCTGAGCAAAGTTCTTTCCTAGCTGAAAACTGTGTCTTAACTTACAGGAAACACGTTAAATTCCCCGTTTGGGGGAGATGGAGCAGAACATAGCGGATTTTTACGGTGAAGTGCTCAACTTTGTGAAACTCTTGATGCAGAGGAGGCAGCGATGCTCAAGTGTTACCCAGAGCTGCCAGGGTTTCTGCTCAGGTTCCTGCTCCTAGGATACTGCTGCCCACAGGCAGCAATGTTTGCTGAGCTCCAGCACCGGGGCAGCCGTGCCCGGCGGGAGCAGCGAGCTGGCAGCTCCACACACTGCTCAGCATTCCCAGCTGGAGCAGGGCCTGCACCCCTCTGGCCTTGCAGGGGACCTCACCACCCTTAACCACTCATCTCAAAGGTTTTTAGGCACAAACCCTGTCACAACTGTTGAGCTCACACACAGGAAAAACAGGAATGCAAGAGTCTGAGTGGGGACAAGCACTGCTTTACAAATAACAATAAAAACTTAAAATTCTTCTCCCATGGTTAAGATTTAAGTAGCCTCTGGGAGTAGTTAAACTGGGTAGGGAAGCTGGGATTTTCAGTATTCCCTCAGCTGGATACCTAAGTGTACCATTTTTGTTTGACAAGCAACATGATTGCATAGAGTTTAGAAACATGATGGCCCATCCTGACAAAGCACTCCTGACAAAAGGAACATCCTGACAAGAGCAGCCCGGCAGGTCTCTATGGGGTGCTGCGTTTCCCAGCAGTAGCCAGGACAAGACATTCCAAGAGCAGGCAGAGGAAACCCAACACAGGCAGTTGCAGAGGACTCGCTCCCCAGAAGCATTTCCCTCCCCTATTCAGAGTGGTTTCTGGCTCATCCCGGCACTGGAGTTTTTAGTACGTCTTTTGTTTCTCTTTTAAATATGTGTGTGGTCATTACCCATATAAATGTCACTATCATGAGCTCTTTTAGCTATTATCTTTCCAACGAAAACAACTGCAATCTTTTTAATCTGCTTTCAGATAGAAGCATTTCCAGGCCTCTAAGAGCGTTGCTGGCGCGTGGAGGACGCTGTCTCTGTCCCTGCGTGCCGCAGCCGGGGCAGAGCCGCAGCGAGGGCTCCCGTGGGGGTCCCGCAGCTCCCAGCTCTGGCAGCCCTGGCTCAGGCGGGCCCGCAGAGCGCCCGGAGCCCAACCGCGGCCCACTGAGCCCTCGGAGGAAAAGCTGCGGCCCCAGGGGAGCTGGCCCTGGCCTTTGGCTGCTGCTGAGCAAATAAACTCGGTGTTTTCTCCTGCAGCTGCTCCTCAGCAGCGCGGGCTCCAGAGAGTGTTTTGTCCCTGACCTGAAGGGACCACAGGTGGCCCCAGCGCCCCCGGCCTCTTTTTAGCACCCTTGCAGCCTCAGGCCTTTTCTAAACCAGAATAAGGTATTTTTCTTTTTACATGTTGGCTCTTAGAATTCGAATTTAGTCCTCTTTATTTTACATATTACTGGTCAGCACTTCCTGGGGGTGAGTATCTTTCTCAGAATAAAAAAAAAAGTTTTCCAGTTCTTGTGTATTTGACTCAAAAATATCCTTGTCTTCACCCATCCAGCAATACTAGTTTAATTCTTCAGTTTAGTTTGGGGATATTCAGTCTCCGTGGTTTGTATTATAGGTCTTGTTTCCTTCTTTTGGGAGATGGAATTATTTTGGATTAGGATGGGCTTATATCAGTTGATTTAAACCCCTTTTAATATTTAGAGCATCACTGTGACAGCTTTTTGGCAGTGTTTCTCTGCCTCTCATGTTAAATTTGGTTAAGCTGTTGTCACCATTTATTCACAGTTCCCCTGTGTTTACCTCTTGCACACTCCCATGTAGTGCTTAGCCCTCAGTTGAGCACAGCCTCACTCCCAAGGTCAATCCAACTGCTCCAAGAAGTAGTTGTGTGAAATTATGGTTTATGGTGTTTGAACAGCTTGTGCAGGGATAGAGGAAGACACAAGTAAGAGACTGAAGGTTTTATCTAGTTAATTCTTTGTCAGCCTCCAATGGTTTGTGCTCGGTAGTTTTTTCCAGCTTGGTGACATCTATTACAACGTGCAGAGGTTGTTTTATTTTTCTGCCTCGGGGCCTGTAGCTGGGAAGTTTCTGCAGGCTGGCTCTCAGACAGTGAGGTGGATTTTGCAGCATCTGAAGGTTCTGGTTCTGCTCAAAGAGATGCTTCTTAGGTTTAGCAAAAGCTCCAGAGGCAGCAGAGTGTATTGAGAACTCCCCATGCTGCCTGTGCTATTTGACAGGGCACCACTGGGCTGTGGAGCACAGGGCCCCTTGTCACAGCTGTATGAGAACCACTCTTTGCTCTTCTTCAGAGTGAAACTAAGGCTCTTCTTTGTCTTGGCTGCAGCTTGACCCTGTTACAGCTTTACTCCGTTACAGCTACAAAGGCACTTAAACAATTTACTTGCATTTACTCATTCTGACTACATTTTCCACTTCTGTTTCTGGACGTGCATCTCAGCTCACAAAATTCCAAATTAAACTGAGCTGTGTTTAGGTTGCTCACTGAGGAGTGTTGTCATTCTGATCCTGTCATTATGGGGCATACAGAAGTCAGTGTAAAGGAAAAGAATTATTTTCTAACTCTCTTTCCTCCCAGCAAATATCTGAAGGTAGCACTGCATTGTTGTCCTTTTTTTTTTTTTCAATATAATTTGTACCTGCAAAACAGACTTCTCTATAATTTGGCCATTATGGAAATAGTTCATTCAATTATTTCATTTTCCCATGTTACGATGTGATATGTGAAGTTTTTCTGTTTTTTCTTTTTCTAGGCTTGCTCCCAACATAATTTCTCCACTTGTCAGCCCCCTGAAAGCTTTAGTTCCACCCTCCCTCTTGCAGAAACATGGCTCTCCATCGTCCCACAGCCAGTCACCCAACGGGCAGCAGTTTTCTGGGATACCAAATACACCATATGCCCCATTTCCCAACCAGTCTGTACAGCAGGGATCTCAAGGTAACTCTTCCCTCTTCTTGTTTTTTGCAACTTTTCTAATTCCTATCCAGAGAGAAAGAATTTATTTTGGTTTTTCATATTTGGCTAATACTAATTTCAGTGGGAACTCGAGTTTTTAAACTGGGTTGATGTACATACAGATGGATATTTTCAGGCAGGTCCATGCTGTGATGTGTCATTACAATGGGGACAGCTGTCCCAACAGCAGATTTATTGCATTTATGCAGGTTCTTCAGTAGAAGGCTGCTGGCCATGCACCTCTCCTGACTGGTCATCCAGCCTGGAGAGTGACCCTGCAAGAGCCATCCTGTCCCAAAATACATGGGCTGAGGCACACCTTGGCAGTGTCCTGCTCAGTCCACTCCTAGTGATGCACGAGACATGGAATTAGACAAAGAAAAAAACACTTTTCCATTTATTATTTGGAATTTTGGCTTGTGTTACGTTATATAATAGTATGTAAATGCACTCTGTACAACTGTAGAGTGCCTGTGGGATTTGAGGACAGGAATGGGAGCAGAAAGCAGCTGTCCCACAGCTTAATTTAAAACATTTTTTGTTCTGAATTGCTCAGCCTTTTAATTGGGAGCTTACATACCTATTTTGGAGTTCTGCTGTGGGAACTAATTAATGTTCCTGAAATTTTTGAGGCACAAATTAGCAAGAGATATTATTATCACCGATTCTTCCAGTAACAGGAGCTTGCATATTTCAGAAATCTGTTACGCAATCCAGATGGTGAGCTGCTAAAGTGTGGTAAATATTCCCAATAAAGAAGTGTGCAGGACATCTGTCTGCTTGCAAGAGCCTGAGCACAAACCCGTGAGCAGATCTCAGCTGGGATGGGGTTGGGTATCCCAACCCTTCCCTCTGTCCCTCGTTCTCTTTTGCTTTTGCTCTTTGGTTGGACAGGCTTAGTCTGAAAAGTTAAAGTGTATTACATTTAATGATTTGTGCTGAAGGAAAAACTAACTCAACCTGATGCTCAACAGATTATTCAATTTAAAAAGATTAACTCTGTAAGGGAAAAGTGGCAGATTTATGATAGCATATAATGATATATGATTATGTTGCTATAATGAGCTAAATAACTACAAGCCACAAGAGGAAAGTTTAGCAGCTCATTACTACGGCAGAAACAAATGCATAGACAGAACAAGTTTTGAACCACTTAAATAAATTGACTTTATTCCTTAAGAAAACCACATTTCCTTTTGAATGAATTGTTGCTTTCTAAGTGTTATGTCATGTGGTTTTGAAAAAGCAATAATTTTCCACTTTGGCCAAATGTTGAAGTATTATTATAAATTCATTATGGAAATGGTCATTCCAAAATCAGTTTTGATTAGCAGCCTTTGAAACCAATTATCTGTAACCTGTACTTAGCTGTACTTGCTCTACATTTTTTTTTTGCCTCGCAGTTCATTAATAGCACATTTTTCTAATGGAATCTGTAATAATTTGGGAGGTTTGAATTTTTGCCAAAAAAAGGTACACCACATAAGCCTAGTGTAGCACCAGGCATCTGTACAGAAGCACAGAAACATTGTGGAATTTTTAGGAGATGGCAGCTTTGTCAGGCTGGTAGCAGAAATATTGATAATGAAAGAACAAGCTGACATTATTTATATGTTTAAACCTAGCTGTAGTAAGATCACATGGAAATTATTACATGCTGAAAGAATTTGGCAGGCAATGGAATCCTGTAGTTATTTATACCTGACATGATTTCTTGTCAGAAATTTTATGGAATTTGAAAAGCTGAGATTTATTTGCAAATACATGTAAATGACATGACATAACAAGATGGGATTTAATAGGCATATTCCAATTATTTGCTCATTACATCATTCATTTTAAAGCTGCTTGAAGTTTTCTAGGCTGTGCCTTAGAGAAGCAGAGGCAGCCAGTGCACTGTGTGAAGTGGCTAAGTGCAGCTTTTCTGCCACAAATTATTTCAAAGCAAAATTTAACTAAATGTTATGTTTGGAACTCAGTTTATTCCTTTATGAACTGTTATATTTCTACGTCTACTGTACATAAAACATTTAACAGCGATCATTTAAACTGACAGGGCATTTAGTAAATTCTTCATGTGAAAATAACCCCAGAAAATCTTTGATTTAAATCAAAACTGAAGGAAAACCTGAAATCCATGTGGCAAAAAAAATATTCGTGAAACACTTATTGCCAAGTTGGTACTACAGATTTGCACTCTAGAAAGAGAAGGGATGGACCAGCCTCATTGTTTACTTTGTATTTTAACCCCTGAAGGGACTCTTTTTTAAGAACTTGTAAAAAATGCTCCCTGTTTAGTTTACTCTGACCAACCATATGTGGTTGTTAATTGAACACTTGGTTATGGGATTTTAATAATACTTTAATTCCTCAAGTTTTTTCAAGAAATCTAAAGGAACCACAACTAAGTGCCATGAACCCAAAGGGTCAGAAATCCCATTTTTAGTGTCATGATTTGTTCTACCTGACCTGTGTTCCCGCTGCACCTTTTCCCTGCCTCACTCCATGTTTTTTCTTTAGTTTCCTACCTGCATTTATCCCATCTGCAGGCACATTAGAACAGGGAAGGTGCATTTCTCTGTATTTTCTTTGGGAAGCACTTGGCAGAAATCAGGTCCCAGTGAACTCAGCAGTGCAGTAACACCAGGATTTTCCTACATCCATCTCTTCACTGGGTGGTTCCAGGAGCACTTTTTCTTCTGCCTTCTCAGATTATCACACAGTGGTGCTGAGGGATAGATACTGCAATCCAAACGAGGATTTCATTGCTTATGGCAGTTCTTTTCCAGACTCTGATTCTGAGGCAGTTCTCTGCTTCAGGTATTTCCAGACAGTGTAACTTCAAACACTTCAAAATAACCTTTCCCCACAGGTCTTGGGAAAACCCTGGATCCAACTACTTTCAATCCAGTTCTGTCATGCTTGGCTACACTGTGCTTTTCTAAGCCACTGTGCCAGCCCTGTAGATCATGAAAATATTTAATTGATGTAACAAAGGCAAGCCTGGGAGCACAAGGGAAGGACAGCAGTTACAGGGACAGAGAAAATACCCATCATGCCTTCCCTAGGAGTGATGTCTATAGCAGACATTCTGGAAAAGGTTCATGGTTTTTTTTTTCTAGCAATGTATCTGAGTGCTCTCTGCAACCAGTTGTGCCTCCTTTAAAGCCAAGTGTCTCTTTTTTTCACTGCTCATCTCCAAAGGATGTATTTTTAGAAGGCTTACAGCAAGGAGTTTGTGTTTTGTAAACAGAAAGTCAGGATAATTATCAAAGCCAATCAATAAAGCACTGTACCTAAAACCACATCAAAAGAGGGCTGTGCTACCTCTCATAAGAGCTCCTTGGTTCTTTGAGCCAGACTCTCCAGGCAGTAAATAGAGGTGGCTGTTTGTTTATTCCAAGGGAGGACATGCATCATTTAATGCTCAGCTTTCCAAATTTTTGGGCCACCTTCTCCATAGCAGCAAATATGAGCAGCCATGGTACAGTACAGAGTGTGTAGTGTCTTTATCTAAGAGTCATCCATTAGGACTTCACTAATCATAGACATCAACAATTTAGGTATTTTGTAGTGCATCTTATGTTCTCAAGAAATTAATCATCTAATCCTTGCAGATTCTGCCAAAGCACATATTAAACTGGGAAACTTCAGAGCAAATCTTTCACCACTCAATGAGTTTATTGCATTTCTACTCAACAATTGCCTCACTTGGCCTTATTTATTGCCACGTTAGGAAATATGAAGTGACCAGACCCCAAGTTTTGCCTGGTACTGCTTGGTCAGGCTTCGGTAGTAGAGGGAAAAAGCAGAGAAGTATGGAGACCTTACAGAACAGGAGAGAGCTTGTACGTGGCATAAATTGTAAGGGACACATTCCACCCAGTACAGCCCCAGGTGCTCTGGGGACAGGCACAGGGATTTAATTTCTGAGCAAACAGCCTGAAGAGCTGCACAAGCAGCCCAGCAGGGCAGGTCTCTGCTGTGAGTGGGGCCGAGCTGTCAGCTGGAAATGGGGAAATGTGGCTGTGACTGGGATACACTGAACTGTCCCAAGCTTCTGCAGGAGTTCCTGAGGAAATGTTTCAGTCTGAGTAAGACTGAGGGAAGAAAGACAACAGCTCCATATTTTTTCTGGCAGTTAGAGGAAAATCCTGAAGCACATTCTGCTAGACTTTAAGCCCAATTTGGTTGACTTCAGTTGCATTTAAGGGAAGGAGCATCATTCCAGGGAAGGTAGGAAAAGGGGTGGCTGATAGAAATGTGCAGTTACTGTGCAATGCACCTGGAATCAGGAAGAGGTTATTGAGGCAGGAGGAAGGAAGAGAATGAAATCAGGCCATGGTTGGTTTAAATATTGTGACATACTTTGAGGTCATCCTTATGACAACAAATTAGAATTTCTTTTAGGATGTTAGCATAACTTAAAAATTGTAAAATTCCTTCCTTAGCAATTTCTGTGTCCTTTACTGTTAAATACCTTCTTGTCTACAACTCATTCACAACTTTTGATGGCAAACCCCAAACTGATGGGTACTGATAATACAATACTTGGGGGGAAAAAAGCAGGATCTAAGAAATGTTCAGTATGTGGGGGACAAAAGTCAAAAATGCCCCAAAAGCAGAATGACTGAGGCAAGCAGAGACCATACAGATCTATGTCAGCACTTTCCAGAAGCAGAAGAGCCTCTGGCTGAGCTCAGTCTTCACCTGGCATCCATCTGGAGTCAGCTCTGCACTTCTATCTAGATCAACTTTACCTGCACACTGTGGCCCCCTGTGTCCAGTGAAAGGGGGTTCATTTGAATCAAGAGCAGTCTGGGAAAGAAGTTTGAGGAACCTGCAAAGGTGTTTTGGATAAACAGCGCTGTCTCCAGCAGTGCACAGCAACACCGGGTGGGAAAAGACTTTACTCAGCTGAAAACAAAGCAGTGCTATTCATTTAAATACTGCTTTATTGTCTTTAAATTAACAGTGATTCATTACAGAGACATTCCCTTAGGAGCTGAGCATACTGGACCTGACCCAGTGGAGGGCTTTCTGCTTAGCTTGGAACCAAGGGTGTTGTTGACTGTGTTCACCTGATCTATTGCTTGAAATGAAGCCCATCCTTGAGATTTTTGCTTGATGGGGATCACAGTCCACAGCACCTTGTGGGACCGAGTCTGATGCAGCTCTTCTGTTACAGCACTTTACAGAACAGCAGGATCATTTTTCCAAAGTTAAAACTGAGGAACTAAACCCCTCCAACAGTAATGAGATGCTGTGGCAGAAGTGGAGGTAATACCATTGCAGAAGGGTTAAACTGTGTGCAATATCTGCTTTCAGGTTACCAAGGCAGCTTTCACTCCATACAAAACTGTTTCCACTATGGAGATTGCTACAGAACAATGGACCAGTCTGTCAGCAGTGATGTGCTCACAGGGGAATCCCATTGCTTCAATCCTCTGAGGCAGAATGGCTATCACATACTCAATGCACCTTTAGCTTCAACAGGTAATTTATTCCACCTATAAAGAATTATCCATATGATATTTGTAGCAGGAGGGGGAAAGAACACATTTAATATTCAATGTTATGGCAAAAACATGTTTGTATAAGAAACAGCCCTGAAACTCATTTTCATCTATAAAAACCCCAGAAGGAAAGCAATTTTTTTTCTTAATCCTGCTGTATTTGACTGATAGACAAAGTCTTTTCCGTTCTGCTGGATGCCATAGGCAACATTCACCTTCAGGAGAGCTGACAAGGCACTTCCCACATTTTTTGAATGGTCTGTTCATTGCACATCTCAGGTGTGCTCAGGCAGGCTTTAATAATCTGATCAAAGTTATAATGGCAACATTACTATAGTACTGCAATATTTTAGTATTCATTTTTTTCCTACCTTTAAAATTAAGAATTGACAGAATTGCTGAAATCAAACAAAACATGAGTATTGTCAGAGCCATGAAACACAACCATTTGCTGCAATCTTTACTTACATACGTCCAAGAAAGTTCTCTTCATGTCTGCACACAGGAGGGCACCTCGGTTAAGAACGATACTGAAAACATATGTTTAAGTGCTTTTTGAATTGGGGCCTGAGTCAGACCACAAAATTAGAGTTGACTTTCCTGTTTGTTTTGTATTAAAGGAGACTCTGTTCAGAGTGAGTGTGCACGCATTTGTCTGCTGTTCCATTCTGGGAAGTGCATGCATCAGTAACCAACACAAGGGAAACGTTTAAGATGAAGTTTCAGCTTCAACTTTGAATTCTTTAGTGTTACTCATAAGTTTGATGTTACTAAAACATAGGTTTTTTTCATGTTAACATCGAATTTCAAGTTTAGATTGACAGCCTGCAATATTTAAAGAACAGACTAAATAAACTTTCCAAAAGAAATTGTAGCAGTAAAGAATAATACTGTGGCAAGACACCAACTTCAACAACAGTTGATTTTTCTGTCTAGGCCTAAACTATCATGAAATGTTTCTGTTTAGTATTTTTGTTTTTAGAGTGGTTATTGAGGCATGCAAATACTTAAAAGGCTGAAACATAAACATGTATGAAATATATAAATCTCATCTCATCTTTTAGTGGGTAAAATAGAACCATTCAGGTTTGCAAAATTCATCAAGGCTATGCATTAATTTTTTTCAGGCTTTTATAGCACCATTAATATTAAATGAGATCTCATCTCACAGGAATGCCAAATGTGACTGGCAAACAGCTGTTCCATGAATCACATTAACAGTCAATAAATTTTTATTTTCTGTTCAGGACTTTGGATAGTTTACTCTATCTGGAATCTAATAATGATTTCTGGGGTGTATGCTTATCTTGGTTTTTATCCATCTGTGGTTGTGTATCCACCCTGTATACAGGCTCATCAAATAGAAATTAGCATAACATAAACACTCGCAAAACTTACCAAAATACTGGTCACTCCACTTGGCCCGACACAGATAAACACGCAGAGGTCGTCCTCCAGAACCTCTGGACATTCACTGTGTGCCAGATTTCTGCAGACAGCAGAATCTGACCTGTAAACCAACAATACATTAATAAGTCATAGGAAAATGCAGAAATGTAAATAAGTCGAGAATTTGATCTCAAATAATAAAAACATACCTAAGAGTAAAATAGGCACAATTAAGTGGACAGGTTTTCCTGCAGCCAGGACTGGCTGTGTAGGATGCAGGGTCTGTCCCTGGCTGCTGGTGCAGTGCCACATGGCCCTGAGGTCCTCGTGGAGCCTGGGCAGTGTTTGGCTCAGCCCTACCCAGGCACACCTGCCTGCAGAGGTGTGGGCAGGTGGAAAAGACAAGGGGAAGGCTAAAGAGAAGGAATTGCCTCGTCTTCCACTGAGGCACAGAAAAACTGATTTCCCAATGTACCAACAGCCAGGTCCAGTGCTTCAACCATGAGGGTCAGCCATCCTCACAGGGAGTTGCCACTGTGTGTAAGGGCTTGACTTTCTGTGTCAGGCACAGGCATTTGCTAAACTGCATCTTTTTCCATGTGCTCCCTCAGCTGACGATGCTGCTGCTGCTGCTTATTCCAGTTGTGGTAGGTGGGCTTTGGGATCCCTGGGGGCTCAGTCCAAGGGTCAGAACATTGTGCTTAAGTTCACCCAGATGCTTTTCTAAAGGCAAAACCCAAATCAGGTGGTACAAGGGAAATCAGAATATGTATAAAGGATGAAGGTAAAGGGGTGAACACAGCAGAGGGGAAGTAAGGAGGAGCTGGACTGCAGTAAAATGAGTATTTGCATGTGGGCCTTGACTGGCCAGTTGCAAAAGCTGGTTATAGTGGGTCATAATAGGAAATTTTCATGTCCTTTGGGGTAGGCAATAAATCTTTCCTTTGGACTCCAGCTGCCGTAGCATCTGGTAGCACGGCAAACCTGCTCCTTTCCACAGGGATGTGCAGCTCAGGAGGTCTGTAATAGCTGTGGAAGTTTGGCATAATGCAAGAAAGACAGAGAAATTCTTCCCCACCACCATGGCTTTCTGGTAGCCTGACAAGCAGCAACCAGCTTGGCCTGGGAAGGAGCTGGTGGGCTTTGGTGGACTGAGGTTCACAGCTCCTTCCATATGTCCTGTGAGCCTCACCCGCCCCAGCTATGCTTCCTCAGGCCTGCACTGTGTGGAGAGCCAGTAAATGTAGGATCCAGATTTCTTCTGGGTCTTAAGAGCAGCTGTGAGACACATGGAATATTTTTTCTGAGTGCTATTAGAAGGAAAAACACAAACCAAGAGGACTGCATCACTTTTAGTGCACACTTAGAAGGATCATTGCCCACTCACTGTTTTGACATCCTGTTCAGATAATGACTGTGAGTCCCAAGAGAGCCATGCTCTGATACTTGCACTTCACTTGCAAGTGCACAGCTTTCCACAGAAATGAATGGGAGCCCCAGCCACGATGACACAAACACCCACTGAAGTTTGTGCATCTCCTGAGCAAGGCTTTGATGCTGAGCACTATCTTTCCTTAATGCTGTGCTGTCCTGTCCTGTGTGATCCCAGGCCCCAGGCTGTGCTGCCCTCCTCACATGCACCATGGCATTAACTCGTGTCCATGCCCTTGTCACTCTTCCAGGCTATGAGGGGATCTCTGAAGCACAGTGTGTATCCGAAGACATGGTCTCCAGTGGAACGGATGAAAATGGATTCTTCCAGAACAGCGCCTTTGATCACTGCTTGAATCACATTCCTTCCATCTACACAGATACCTAAGAGCAGTGCTGGCCTTGTTTCCTTTATTGTACCTATAACTGCATATGTAATAACAAAGGTGTTGTTCAAGTACTTTTATTTAGTCTGTATCCCTATATGTGCTCATTTAAATGAACACCTCACATTTACCAAACCATTTTATACATGAATAGTCTGTATAAGATAATATTGGAAGCTGTTCCTTTGCTGTGGCACTTTGAAATTCATGCTTTAAGGGAATGAGGAGCATTTCAAGCAGCTTGTTTTGTACGTTCTCTCAGTAAAGTGTAAATGTAAGTTATATAATAAACTTGTAAAGAAGAGGTTTTTCTTCTTGGAAAGTATGTTTCAATTTGAGAATGTTTTTCCCCTTAATCAGTTTTCATTTAACTTGTTCGTTCAGTCTTCTCTTTTTTTTTTTTTTTTTAACTAAAAGGATTTTTTTAATCACAGACCTCATGTATATAAAGATCTACATTTGCTCAGCTGGTTTTGTATTTTCGGTTTTACAAGAAAGCATTAAAAACTGGAAACAAGTGTACTGTCATTTCTTAACACCATTGGGTTCCCTTATACTGCATTCTTAACAGTCCTGAGAGGGATTTTAACAAAGCAGTGACATCTCAGTCACTGTGACATTAAAACAGCCCACGTGTATGTGAAGAAAATGAAGGGGCTTCCAGTGGAACAGGGTTCACCTGCAGTAGTTTGGTTCCTGTCACTGTGGCCTCGGCCCCACTGGGCTGCACTTCCCAGTGTAGTGGTGATTCCTGGGAGAGACACATCCTGCAAGGTGCTCCCAGATAGTGCCAAGCAGGCCTGTTGGAGCTGAGCTCCTCGAAGTGTCCCATGGAGGTCTGGGAGAACAGTAAGGAAAAACTAACTAAAAAAAAAAGTTCTCATTTACAAACTATTGCAAGTTAGGCTTAAAGAGGGCTGTCCAGACTGTCACATTCCATGTCTGCTCACAGAGCTACCCAGGCTGCCACAGGGCACCACTGAAAAGCCCAAACTGGGTTGAACCCAGTCTGTGGCCGAGGATGGTACTTTCTTTTTTTCATCTTTTCTCTCCCCAGAAATGTGGGACACAGCTCAGGTCCAACAGGGCGCCTGTGTCCCAGTCCTAGAACCCTGCAGCTTTGCTGCTATGGGAGCATCAGGATCCCTGGTGCTCCTGTGCCTCTCCTCAGCCCCCGCAGCCTCTGCAAACACAGAAACCCTCCCCGTGCCAAGACTGATCCAGGGTAACCACAGTGCACTTGCATCTCCAGGGCCTGGTTGCACCTTGTTAGTGCACTTGAAGGGGCCTCTGTATCCAATTTAGCTTTCTGTCCTCAAGAAATTTGAATGAAACTTAGACATTCAGGAAGTTTTAGTCACTACAGAACAAGGTTCGTGGGGTTACATGACCTGACCCCCCCGTTTTAGCAAGGGTTCCTCAAGCTCTCTGGCTCTCAAGGACACCCAGTGCCAGCTGCAAACCCATTAATTGTGGCCGAGCAGCCCTGGCAGCACTGACTCATCATTCCTCTCCTAGAACTGAAATGCAGAACGGCTCCAAACTTTGCTCCAAGCCTGCACACGTGGCTTTGCTTCTGATCACAGCCACATTTGGCTTTCTGTCCTGTTTATTTATTCTGATGCGTCAAGAGTTTGGGGTTTTTTTGGCCTCAGACATAAGTGGGCAGAACTGTCTCCCAGAACATTAAACAAGCAGGCAGGTAGTTTAACAACTGCCAAGCAGGAAAAACCAGGGTTTTTGAAGGAACACTTCGAAAAATATCCAAAGCCCAACAAAGCTGTAATGTCTGAGACAAAAAATAATTCCTGTGCTGCAATTAGTTGGAAACACAAAAAGGAAATCGTGACTTAAAAACAAGATTAATTCAATTTCCTAAAAATTAAGTAAATTCTTCTAAAAACAACATTTTTTAGTTAAAAATATAAACCAACCAATCCTAAACATATTTGATCAATTACAAAAATACTTATGTCACAACAACCAAGCTGTTCAAAACCACACAATGATTCACAAAGGTTTGGGAAACTTAAAGCATCGCAGCTGGGGTGATGATTTAATTCCACAATCTGTGTGAATCAGGTTTTCTGTAAATTAAAAGGATAGATTCAGAGAAATGCAAAGGCACTTGTTTGAGTCTGTATGGTTTGGAAAGTTATCCATAATAAAGCCATTAAAATACACAATAGCACAAGTTAATGGTTACTCGTGTGCTGTGTACCTCATTATTTCCTTTTATTACATGTAAGTAGGGAAGTATCTCATGTAAGCTTTTCCTAAAGACACAAAGAAACCTTTCAATGGAATTTATTGCTTGGCAAGTTTCTCGTTGTGGTGCTGTAAAAACCCCAACAACTAATATGTATAATAACTGGAGTAAGGCTTTATATATAATAGTAGAAAATTATTACCCTGTGGAATTAAAATGGAACTGCTGGTTCCAGTTGACTGTCAGATACTTTTTCAATCTAAGCAACAGAATCCAACTAATAAATTACAACACCACTTTATAAATAGCTACAAATCATTTCCCCAGTGAATGCAAACCCCATTTACCCTGCACATGTACTCTGTGTATGCAGGACGCTTTAGAACAACTGAAATAAGATGACCTTCAGTGGCTGATCAAGCTGGGAGAGAGAAAATTAATTTCAAGTTGACACTGAAGCAGCAAAGGCACTTCTCTGCACTCTCCACCAGCTGGGCTGGAAGCCAAACATTCAGCAGGACTTCGAAGCATTTAATATAATCAAGCTCAGGCTTTTCATTGCATAGAAAACCAAAATGCTTGTTCTGTTCCTGTCGTTCTGCAGCACCTCACAAGCTACAGAAGTGATGGTGCTGCCGTGCTCCAGAGGGGCCTTTGCAGGTGAGCTAATGAGATGTGCACACAGAGTCACAGCATTGTTTAGGCTGCAAAACACCTCCGTGATCATCGAGTCCAACATGTGGCATTTAATGACAAGATAACACTCTTGTAACGCCCTCATTCTGATGTGGCAACAGGGCACAGGAATGTTCCAGCCCCAAGGCTCAGGTCTGCAGCAGGAATGGCTATAGCCTGCGGCAGGGATCGGATGTGCTTCCAGGGCACGGATACAGGCAGCGAGTACATTTTCAGATCATATTCTCTACTTACATGCACACCCAACAGCAGGAACAGCTGCTGCTTGTGGAAAGGCTCCCCCGTTTCTGAGACTGTCCTTTCAACTGGATACATTTTCTAAATGGTAAAAGTCCAAAAAACCAAATTCCAGAGCACATTAAGAGCACCGGTTTGATACTGCAATAGCTCTAAGTTACGCAAGCAGTGCAAAAAAACCCCAGTGCTTAAAACAACAACCAAGTATGTGAAAATAAACAGTGACTGTAAATTGAATTTAAATTGCATAAGAGAAAAAGATTTCAATGGGTTTTGTTATGATCTTATTAAAACCTACATGATTTTAGTTCAGCTCTCCAGTAATGTATTTGTATTAAATTAGGTCAGTGCAACAGAAGATGAAAAAAACAGCCATCCTATATAATTTAATTCACTGACAGCACAAAGCCATCAGAATATTCCCTCCTGAGATAAGCCCTTCTGAGATCTGCAGAGTTACACTAAAAGCTCCTCTCTGCTTAAATTTCAAAGCAAACTGCAATTTCCCTGAGGTGATTTGGAAGTCCATGGTCCAGAGTCAGCAGGGAGGTCTGTAGCCATAGATTGTCACAGCCTTGCAAGGCTGCCTGTCTCGGCTCCATGGGCTGAAAACCACTCAGCCATGACAGAATTTTTCTTTAAACCATCGAAACTGTACAAAGTCCCAATGTAGCTAAAGGCCTTACAAGACTGAGCTTTTTACTGGATTCCTACTGCGGTGAAATTTGCCCACTCCTTTGGCAAAAAGATTTTTGTAGTGGTGCTGAAGCCAGAAGAAAATAAAATAATTCTTCTGTAAATACAGAATTCTTCTGTTCTTCTGCAAATACAGATTTTCTGGCCAGAGCCAGTAACTCTCATTCAAAACCAAGCAAGTCAACTCTAAAAGTGAATTTCTGGCCCTGTGTTATATAGAAGTTCTCTTCAATTCATCAAGGACACCAAGAAAAGGACGATGCTAATTTTCAAAACTTTTGCAATTTTAGGCCTTCTTGATTAGAAAGAGTTTCTCCCTCCTTTCTGAGAGTCTGCAACTCTGAACCTTCCAAGCGTGCCTGGCAGACACTGGACTAGAATGAGCTGCTGGGCACAGGGACAATACAGAGACACGGCCTGCGGAGACACTGGGCTAGGAAGGGAGTGCCCTAATCTGCTTTATTGGAGGATTAGACCCATCTTCCCATGCTTTAAGGTTCCCTTCATTTCAGAAGGGCAGCAGGAAACCTCCCATCCCCGGGCAATGGTAACCCAGAGAGCCCCAGAGCAGCTCTTCCCCTCCCAGCACCTGGGATCAATGTGGGTTGGACAGCAGATCCAGGGTTTTCAAAAACTAAGGGAAGGCTCCCTTTCACCCTACTCCAAGTGTCCATGAGTGGTCAGACCAGCACCTTGGTTTCCTCTCAGGTGCTCAGAAAGAAACGATGCCTGCAAAGGGGGAGTCAGTCTGTCCCAGGAAGGTGTGGAGGAGCCACTGTCTCCACTGATGGGCATCAAAATGCAGACATAATATTTACCTCCCAGCACATCTCCTGTGATAAGGAAGGCTGAGCCTGTGCTGTGTCAGTATCCTCCATCCTTTCCAAAACAGCCAGTGCTCCTCTCCGAGCCCCACACAGCAATCTGAGCAAACCTGGACACCATTGGGACCAAAAGAAATCCCTCTGAATCAGATTTTGCCCTGAATAAGTGACATTGCTAAATTGCAATGGGCTGAGGAACAGATTTTTAAAGGTGTCTGAATGCCTAAAAACAAAACAAGAGGGACTAAGTGGTTTGGCTTTGCTTGTTTGCTTTTAACACAACTGCCTTAAATTGCTTTAATTTCATCTTCAGGGTTTTATTTCCTTCTGAGAAATCTTCTTAGGTGCCTATGTGCATCATCAGGCATATTCTTCAAATCTGGGCTATATTGCATAATGAGTTTTCTTTCCTACCTCTTTGAGTTGGGAATCACACATTTGCCTAAGAAATTCTCAGTGGAGCTGAAATCTGTTAGGATTATAAATACAGGCTGAGCTGGGAACAGGCACTGGAAACTGCCATGAAGACCATGTACAGAAAACAGTGATTCTAGTCACACAAGATACCTGATACAGTTGGCAGGAAGGCAAAGCTAAACAAATGCAGGTTTACATTTTACTATTTAAAGAATAAAATATTCAACTTGAGTTCCATTAACACCTGTCAGGACTTTGGTACATACTCAAATCCACATTTCTAATTTTACTGCTAAATAATCCCAAACTTGGCAGTTAGAAGGTAAAGCAAAATACCCAAGCTAAACATCTGAAGCAAATTGTAGCTCTCTGGAAGAGCCCTTCTGCTGTATAAATGAAGGTCACATGTATAAATGATTAGAAGCTTAAGGAAATATGTCTTCTGCTTTTCTAAATTGATAACATACATATTGCATTAATATTCCCATATCAATTACTGGACATGTTCCCTGCTGTAAGAAAAATGATAATTTTTTTTAATAATCCTGTGGAATAAAATTCTTATACTAGCACAATTAACTCTTGCCACGCAGAGGGAAAAAAGGTAGATTTAATAAACTACATCTCAGAAAAGCAGTGTGTCAGTCCCTGGAGATTCCATCACCTGGGTGCACCCTGGTTTTAGGGGATGGTCTACAAAATGCAAGAGCTGTCCTTTCCCTGGTGAAAAAGGGACAGAGGTGACAGCACCTGGTGGGGATAGGGTGGGAGGAAGCAACCCAAATTCTTTGGCTTTGGTGTTAAAGTTATGGCAGCTGGACCAATGGCAAATCCAGGAGCTCAGGTTATTTGCCAATAGCAAAATAAACCCAACAAATGTTGTAGAAGAGTCTTTAAACGCTTGTTTTCTCTCTGCAAGGAGCAGCTCCTCCTTGGCAGTGGGCAGTGGGCATGGGGCAAGGTGTGACCCCAGCAGAAAGGGGGGAGGACCCTCAGTTCCCAGGCTCTCATGATGGATAGGCTGCCCAGGCCCTGCCACAGCTCTCCCCAATGAAGTCACACTGCTGGGGACTGTCACCTCTTTGGCTGCCACTAAATCACACCTGCCAGAAAGAACTTAATCCTAAGGCTCATAAAAATACTTCTGAAACACAGTTTTTCCCCTCTGAAGTGTACCAGATCTCATGAAATACCAAGTATTTTCCATAAATGTTCCCAAGCTAAAATACACCTAAAGACATCTATAGGGTCTCCAGCTTCATTCTACTGGATAATATATCCCATTATACCCTGAGTACCCACTGCATGTCCAGAGACCCCCCTTTCCCAAGGGAGATAGATGGTCCTGGCACGGACATGAGGGAGCCCAGCTCCTGTGCTCTGTGCTGAGGATGGCAGCAGAGTCACCAATTCATCACGCCTGATGCTGAGCACAGCGAGCACAAAAATGCAAACAGTATTTATCACTTCTGACAGATTCCTTTATTTTCTGCTTTTTATTAGCTGACATAAAGTTAGGCTCTTTTTGCCAGAGACAAAAGTCACTGGGGGGTGCGGAACTGGGGAATTATTTCCATTGAAAAATACTCCTGTATTTTTATCATGCATCAGAACTCTGTGACAGATCACAGCTAAGTACAAATTATGGCACCACTTTCCAATTTTGCAAGCTGGTAGCTCCAAATCCCCTGTTTTCTTGTCCCAGTGGATGGAGGTGTGTGCAGACTTACAGGAAAGGCTACCAGGAATTGCTTCTCTGCTGAACACCACCTTTGCTGCACACTTCCAGTTGACAGTCCTGGACTTTTCTGATATTTCTCTTCCTCACAAGAGGGAGCTCTGGCTCTGGCATAACAGTACGAAAATGTCCTGCCCAGGCACTGCTGCCTCTGGAAAAACACCCATCTCTTGTTCAAGGTCAGGCTTGCAGGGCTCCTTTGGCAGTTAAACATCCTTCAATAAGAGCTTGAAAATCAACATGAATTTCAATGATGAAAAAATCTGCCATTGTTATAAATTTTCCAAGTGAATTTAATGGTTTTGAACAGTGCCAGAAAGTAGTGATTGTCTAACAACTTTCTTCCTCAAAAAAAAGATGAGTGTTATGGCTGAGCAATGAAATCTCATCAGTCAGAAGTAATAAAATGGAGTTATAGAACAAGAATACCAATAATCCTTATAATGTCCATTTTAGTATTTTTCTGATGCAAAGACCTCATAGCAAATCCCAGCTAAAGTAACATTTTGCACAGTTTAGCTTTACCCCTGCCTCTAACCAAGTCCAATCCTGCCTCTTACCCAGATTTATGGTCTGTGGTCAGCCAAACTGGTGCACCAGAGGGTCATGTTGGCACACCTTGGATTTCTGTGCTGATCTCATTATTAATAATATTAAGAAAGAAGTCCCTTCCCAAAGAGATTCCTATTAGTAACATCTCTCCCTCTCAGCCCTCCTCCTTCCAGCACAACCCAGGTGTCCCCACGCAGCCGCTGCATAATTTGAGGGCTTAAAAATAAGTCATTGCAACACTCAAAGGCAGAGAGTTTATGTCAGGAACACTTAAGCACCCAGAAAACTTCATTGGTCCGAAATCCTCAGTGGAGACTGCGTGTCCTTGGGCTCCCTCTGCTGATGCCAGGATTATTTACAGATCCAAACCCATGAAGTGCACTGCCACCACAGTGATGTCTCGAGTATCTCCACTACCACAGAAAAGTATCCCCAGGCTGGAACCAGGTGCACAGGGCTCCTCTGGGGCAGGGAAAAGGGAGATGTGCTGGAGGCTCCTACTTTTTACGGAAACCGAACATGATGGGTCCTACACAGGACCCAAGCAGGGGCCAATGCCCCTCACAAACTGCAGGCAGCAGTGACAGGAGAAGAAGGTCATGCAGCCCAAGGCTGCCCTCCTGCAGAACATGCTGGATCAGGCACCGGCAACTGGCGTCCCACAGGAATTGCCAGGCAAAGCATGGATGGGCTGCAAACCCTTCTGATTTATTCTAAACAACAGATCTGTCTTGAAAATGTAAATCTGCTAGGATTTTCTGTGACCAGCAAGCCAAAGAATTCCGTATTTGCCTAAGCCTGAGGTAAAAAAGGTGTAAGGGGGTCGCCTCGGCAATTGAAGAGCCACGTCCCCGTCCTGCGCTCACCACCGCACACGAGCCGAGTGGCGGTAATTAAATGCAGCACAGATCTGTGACAGAGTGTGAACAGAAATATAAAAAAGATTAAAAGGCGACTGTGGAAAGCTAGCGTGCTCCTCACATAATTAAAACAAGTTGTTCAAGGGCTGCTGCTCGCCTGCTAGCACAGAGGCTCGGGCAGGTTCGCAGGCTGGAGCGCGGTGCGGGGCTCGGCGGCTCCACCGGAGGCAGCGCGGGCACCTGGGGCTGAGCGTCTCTGCCCCGTCCTCAGCACAGCCCCGGGGAATTGACAGTCTGGGCCTGCCTCAGTTTCCCCGCAGGTAACACGTTAACATGCTCACTGCCGATTTCAGAAAATGATTTTATATCCGTGGATTAAGGATTTCATATCCATGGATTAAGGGTCTAAAATTATCTCACTGCTTTCCTATTCAGCTCGGCTTTGTTTAATTAAGACTATGATTAACTGAGAGAGGGAATATGAATTTGGTGCTGGCTAAAGGCTTCTTCCGACAATGATAAAGTCTGTCTTTAAAAATACCCATTTTGTTCACAGTCTATGGCAAATACAAATGCAATAGAGTCTATTTAATACAAAATGGTTTTTGAAGTACTATTAGCACAACGTAAAAGCTTTAGCCATGCAATAGAGTCCCTCTAATCCTATTTTATTTTTTTCTAAACATTATACGCTATTTCTGTGGAACATTTATTGTACAATAAAGATAGAGTATTTCACTGCAGCAGTATTTCCCAACTGGCATTTATATTATGCAGCATCAAACACTATAATCAATATAAATACATTTTTCTATATTATGTAAGAAAAACATTGGTTTAAAGGAACTTTTAAAATATTTTTTCTCTTTTTCCCAATAAAACTAATACCCTACTTCCTTTCTCAGATCAATTTTAAACACCCAGCAGATTCCAACAGTTACAAGTTAAATATTTGAAAACGACAGAATTCACCATCTCTCTAAACTTAAGAATATAAAAACCACATGTCGACATCTAAATAAAAACTGTCAAATGTCGAACTTTTTGCCAAAATGGTTCTAGCAGTTACAGAAAATCAAAATTTATAGGAAAGGGTAAAGCTCACTTTGGGGAAAAGGAAAAAAAAAAGGAAATTCTGCAGCTTATATTGAGTCACTTTATTCCCCTCCCAATTTGAAATTTTAGGGAGAGGCTCAGCTGGCTGATGGCACGTGATGAAGCAGCTACCTGAATTCCAGTCAGCTCCAAGCTGAAGTTTCCATGTATTTTAGCCAGAAAAATTCCCTAGTCAAGAGACCTTTGTGTCCCTACCCCAGAAGTTTGCAGCGGTGCCCAGGCTGTATCTGAACTCACATCCCTGATCCGAGCTGGCCATTCCCAGCACTGCCTGTGCTCCCAGCACTCTGATCCACGGAAACTGCCCGAGCAGCTGCAGGCCCAGGTAGAGCTGCAACATGGCCAAAGAAATTGCACCGTTGTTTACTTAATGATGCAATGAAAACCAAAGGGAAACTGAAACATCCAGATGTGTTATGGTGGGGAATTCATTATTTTCTAGTATGGCTGAAAGGACCTCGATTTTTATTTAGGGATTACATTGGTGAAAACAACTGCTCCCCAGGAGCAATCAGCAAACTCGCCTGGCCACCTCTGTGGACTTTGTAAGTGGCAGAGCTTGTTGTGTTGGGTCTCCATTTTTTGCTTTTCCAGAGGCAGAAGTTCATCTGCAGGGAATGCCAACAGAAAGCTATCCTTTGAAACACAGCTACCACCTCTCTGCCATCAGAGCCACTAGCATTCCTTTTACAGCAAGAAGGAGAAAAGAGGCTGAAATGCACAGGTAGGTGATGGATTCAAATGTTTTGCTCTCAGAACCAGACTTCTCCATGCTAATGTGCAGTTTCCCATCTTGCAAGCTGGCTCGGACTTGACTGCACAATGAGTAACAGGAGGCAGCGCCAAGCATTTCCCTTCCAACCACCATCCTGTGACAGCAACACTCAACGTTTGCACTGGAATTCAGTATTACAGCAAGAATGGAAAAAACCTTGTCAGGGAACAAATTAGCCTAACTGGAGAAATGTCCCTGACCCATTCACTGCACCAAAACAACACAACTTTTTCTCTGATCCTCTGCATACCCGGTCCTCTCATGGAATCTTGTTTGAAAATCAGCCCAAGTGGGACACTGAAGTTTTGATGCTGATGTTTTGCTCTTGAATTGTTTAGCAAAGTAGTTGCTTTTCAGAAACTGGTGGAGCAGAGATTAAACCAAACACAGAGGCAAATTATTTTTAGTGAGAGAAGTAATTAAAACCGTGAATGTACCTTACTGCACATGTGCACTTCTATATTTATGTTCATTTTTGTAGCATCTAAAAATTATGCCTGCCACATGTATCTTAAAATTAAATGCTGCATTATTTCTCCAAAAGAAACCATAATGGTCTTTTGTAAATAATTTTATCTACTGTTCACCATTTTACTAGTCTTGCTATGTTATACTATAGCATTTATTGTTTTACAAGTGTTAGCGTTCTCTGGTGGGAAATGCTGTATAAAACATAGAAACTGAAATAATTTTTTTCATCTCCTGGATTTATAATGAACATGGGACTGAACAGACAGTTCCTCAAGCTGGAAGCCATTTGGTTTGTGTCAGGGGAAACGCTGGGTAATCAGGACAGCCTGCTGCTCTGCACTGGCTAAACTAAGGGAAACATACACAAAGTTAAACCTCTTTCCCTCTGTATATGGGATTTTACAGCTAATGCAGCTTAGCAGATTGCCCAGTGCTCCCCCAAACCTCCCAGCTGAGCCTTTAGGGATCATGTCCCAGGAGAACAAGGGCAACATGCCTGGACAAAAGCAATTCTCAGCTCTGGGCATTTGCTCCCAAAGTCTCTGTGAACAGTTTGGAAGTCAGTCTGGCTCTGCCCCATCCTGCACTGGCTCTGCCATGAGATTTTCCAGGACTCTGTGACATCCCTTCCCTTGCCCAGGACGGTCCAGGCTGAACAGTTCACAGCACTGAACAAGCTCCTGGCACAAAATCCCACTCCCAGCCTGATGGAGGTGTATGGCAGTGAGTCACAGCTCAGTGCCAGCTAAATGAGGTTTCACTTTTTCATGCAGTTTTAGAGCATTTCAGTCCTAGGCTTTTCTCTTCTTTAAAAAGCAACAGATACTTAAATTCTTGAATTTATGAACTGTGGTTCCTTTCCCTGGTATTTTTGGCATTTCTGTATGCTGTACACAGTCAGATGGCTTCCTACTGTTATTTCATCTTTTATTTTCTCGTTTCCTCTGGGGTTTTTGGGATTACTTTTTTAGCCTTTCCCCTGCACTGTGAAGCCACCTACAGGGTCCTAATATTGCTTCACCTTTTGGGCATTTTCTGCCCCTAAGGTGCTGGTGGTTTAAGCTGTAGATCAGCAGCAAATGTTGCTCTCTGAACTGTTCATAGACTCTAACAAATGCCTTTAGTAGGAGCATGAGTTGTGTTATTAGCACTTTTAAAGTTCATTGTGACAGTCACAGTGAACAAAACCAAAAAACCTCACAGCCCATCTCTGCCAGAGTGGAGGATACCTGGAGATACCTGGACATCCCGCTTGGGGACACTCATTAACAACCAGAAAAGCAAATTTTAATTTTGGAAGGCTTTTTTCCCCTACTGGATCTTGTAATGAACACATTTGGTGAGACATCTGCCTTGCCTGGGGGCAAGGAACAGCAGACCAGGGGCCAGAGGAGGGCTCATTCCCAAACCCAGGGCCCAGCATAGCAGGACAAGCACATGAGGGACAGGGATTTGGGTAGAGAGCCTGAGGCTCAGCCCCAAGCTAGGATTCATTTTTCATCTGGCTCTTTGAAAATCATTTCTAGTCACTATGCTGCCACAGGGGGATACATCCCCCCCCTCTCAGCAGCACATATTTTCCAACATTTCATCAACTTCTTTCTGAAATAGAAACTGTCATTTTTATATGATTTCTCCCAGTATTGTTAATGAATTACCAACACTGATGTGGTATTTTACCAGTTATGGTGCTCATTACTAAAGATTTCAGATCTCATTTTCAACTGCCTGTTTATGTTTATTTAATTAAAAATATGATTGATTTCAGGGCAATACTTGTTAAATGTTATTTTCCAATTCACTTTTAGATATTTTGCTAATGAAAACCACATTACATTCATGGTGGCACTACAGCCTTTGCTTATCCCATACAATAAACTACATCTACTTCGTGTTCATTTTATTTAATCTTCATGTGGCCCCTACCTGAAGCAGAGGTGGCATTTCAGAAGGTTAAAAACTTGTAATGTGAATAAGTCTCCTTCTCTACAGCAGCAGATTTGCGGGCGTTTTAGTGAGAAATGGGTAACACTGCAGAGATTGCTTTTCCACATACAATTATTATCAATATAGACAGTAACTATTAACATAATGAATTGCTTCAGATCAGCTGGCCATGTCTTTAAACAACCACTTAAAAATAACAGGTAAAGTCACTAACTATTCAAAATATCAAAAATAGCAAATTTTGAATGCTCATCTGAGAAGAGACAAGATTGGCACTGGGGGTAATGCAAGAGGCAATTAAAGGTAATGCAAGAGAGATGGAGGAAAAAAAGGATTACGGATACGTGGAAGGAAGCCAGGAACTGGTATGTGGGTGTTTATGCTGTCTAGCTAATAGCTTTCTTTAATAAATCTATTACTAGACAACATTTAAACACAACTTAATAATAGCTGTATGTCAGAAATTATCCTAAAATCAATTGCTTCTGATCTAGTAAATTAATATTAATTGAAGGCCAAAACAATGATGCCAGAAGGTTCCCAGAGACATTGTGGAAAGAAAAACAATAAGAAACTCTTCTAAGTTTCTCCTCACTGGAGAGTCTTTGAAACAGTCAAATATAATATGACAGCTTAGAAATGCTGCTGTCAGACCATGCTCCTTCAAATAGAAAGCAGAAGACACAAAGATACTTTAAAAAAGGTGACAGACGCATTTGATACTTGTGTCTGTTTTCACACTGGCTTCTCAAACTACCTCAGCAATAATCACTAGATTAAGTAAAGCCTTACAAGTGCTAAAACTGGAAGGTATAGAAACCAAAAGGAAAGGGAAGACAGTTTATGTCCTCCAGGCAGAGTTAAATTCTGGCAGATTAAATTGGAGTGAAAACATCTTGTCAATTAATTAGTGCCTTTATTATTTTAACTGACGCTCTGCTGGCCCTGAAGGTTTGTAGCTTTTAAACACCAGAACTGAAAAGTGAAGCTCCTCCCTGAAAACCCAGTGGGCAAATTCAGAGGAGAAAATGTGATCTGAGATAAAGCTGCAGAGGCTGCTGAACACCAGTGATTGACTGGGAAAGGACAGGACAGTGCAGGATGTGGAGGGGCTGGAAGAAGTGGGATGTGCCAGAGGAGTCGTCCTAGAAAGGAGCTGCTCATCACAGGCAGGGGAAGCTCAAAGCAGCCATGCTGGTGCAGGAAGGTGAGTGGGAAAGTAAACTGGAGCAACTGGAGGGAGCCAGAAAAGCAGAAAGGCAGGATCTGAATGAGAATTCAGGTCCAAAACCTGTAGGTAACAGAATTAACAGAGCCATATTGTGCATGATTGGAAGAACAAGAGCCAGGGTAGCAGCAAGAAAGATACTCCTACAAAGTGGGCATCTGAGGAACCATCCAGAATGATCCATCCCTGCTTCCCAGTCAGCCTGCAATAGAGGGCTGTGAGCTAAGACTAGAGACTGGGGCTTTTAAAGTTTCTTTAGACACAAGCCAAGTTTTCTTAAGTTTATTCAGAATGTGCACAAAATGCACCCAACTCCATAACATGCCAGAGGAGAAAAGGCAGGTTCTGCAGGCAGCTTTTCAGAATATGACACTCTCCTCCTATGTTTGTGTTGAACTAATTCCCAGTTTGGTGCTGGGGAAATTGAGCTGCTGAAATGACAATCTTTCTTTTAAAAAATACAACCAAAATCTTGACCATTTATTTTTCAGCAATTACATCATGGTACTTTAAAAGAAAGTAAGAAAGACGAATTTTAATCTTAAGGTCTTGGCTAGCTTGAAATTTCTTCCTCACCAGAAATTTCAACAGAAGTGATTCCTCATGGGCTGTTGGATGTGTCAGGAGGGGAGAGCAGCCAGATTCTGGCTGGCAGTGATGCTCCCCTCCCCATGGCTGACGGCAATTTGCCCCACGCTCAGCAGTTTTGGGCCTCTAAAATGAAATTAATCAGCTGTAAAACTGGTTTAATAAACTGGATAAACCAGGCTTAGGGCTGCACAGACACCAGCAGCTCCAGCAGAGTCATCGGGTGATGACAATGCTGGTAACAGGCTGAGAACTGAATGGGATGAAAGAAAAAGAGAGGCATCTGAGAGCCAAAGAGAAAACGTAGGTTCTCTGCTGGCACTAGTTCTCCTTGGGATGAGTAATTTGATGCAGCACTGGTGTTTGGAGTCAGGGAAAAGCAGGAGCACCATCACAAGCTGCACCAAATGGCTGCAATGCTGCGAGAAGCTTGGGGGGAAAGGTGGGAAAAGAGATAGAGAAGCCTCACAGAGGGAAAATTCAAAGGGGTAAAACCGAATTACAGTGAAATGCAGTATCAGTTCTCTGACCAAGGGCAGCAACAGCTTACTGTGTGCATGCTGCCAAAAGGAGAAAATAAACAGTTTTGCATTAAAAACAAACTGATGAACAACACTAAGGAAGCCTTAGCTCCTTCTTCCCAAAGCAGACTCCACAGAACCACATGCAGAACAAAGCCCAAGGTGATACCCAGGCTGGCAATGAGCTGCCCTGGCTCTCAGCATCCTGCTCGGATTTGTGACTGTTTCCAGCTCCTTTCTTCAGTCTGCTGCTGGTTTTGTCCATTTTGCCAATAGAATTTTTAGAGCAAAAGGATGGTGGTGTTGCAGCTGTGGCTTAACTGAGTCTTAGATTTGCTCTCAGTGCACACTCCTATAACACAAATAATAATTTATGATAATGACATGCAAGTGTCTTACAGATGATCCATTCCTGGCCACAGAGGAGGTGCAAATCTCCATTTTCAGGCTTCCAGATTTCTTCATAGTATCTGGTAACACTGAGTGATGCAAGTGTCTTGCCTTCAATATCCCAGAGGGACAATCTCTAGAAAGCCCACAACTAACTCCACTATTTATAATCTGAAAGGGGTTTTGTTTTCTATTTTGTGGGGTTTTTACTGTACCTATTAGAGAGCTGGGCACATAAGCAGGATGCACATAAAGGCTGGGCTGCACAATGATATAAATGAAGTCAGAAGCTGAAAGAAGCCTCAGTGCATTCAATATCTGAGCCTGGGCTGGTTCAGTGTCTGGTACAGTTGTTACACAAGCAGACAGCCAAGTGTAAACATTAAGCTGTGAAGTGTCTCACTACTTGCCAGGTCTTCCCACTATGTACGAGTTTGCATTACAGAACATTTAATTACAGTGTTTTGACTAGAACCAGCTTTTTCCTTTCAGCCAAGCAGAAAAGTAACAGAGTAATTAAAAAAGTAATGAAAACTCAGTAAAAATTCCTTAAACCAAGGACCCACATTCAGTTATGATTTCAAAGAGCGTATGTCAAGGAAGACTCCTGCTAACTGTCATTTAGCAGGTTGTTAAAAAGTTTCAAAAACGGAATAAAAGTTAACCCAAGTTATGAGGTTTATTCTTTTGTCTGAATTTTTAACTATCTTTCCTATATGGAGCACAAGTAGAAAGCACAAAACACAGTCAAAGCAGTAACTTAGAGAATTTCATCCTGTGGCACGAAGTTATTTTATGCAAAAAGCCATGTTGGCTTCAGTGGAAGAATTTGCACAGCCAGTACATGTAGGTGGCAGAATTCAGGCCCAAAGCTTTGGAATATTGGTTACACTTACAGGTAGCTGCTTTGCAGGAAAATCTTCCTAGAAGTGTGGCTGATATTTCAGTATGCCAGACTCTGCACTGAAAAGCAGTGAAGAAAGCTTCCTTTCATGGCATCGGGAGGTGCTGAAAAGATGATGGTAATTCAAGCCATCATCACAAAATATATCCAGCCTTATGCAGATAGTCATGTCAATTTACTTTTGCTGTCAAAAGCTTGTTTTTAAAATAAGCCTCGACTTAGGACAGCATGTAAAATAACATTTTAGACTGAACTTCTAAGGCAATAATCAAAGTCCTATTCCTCATTTGCAGTCAAAGTAATTTACTTCAAAACATTAATTTAGTCTAGTGTTTCTTTCTTTTATGGGAATTTATAAAATATTATATAGGAGAAACATAGCAATCAGGCTTAGCCCAGAATACAAGGGGCTTTTAGGTCCTCTAATGAGTTGTGTAAGAACAGTGTACTACAAAAAGGCCTGCATGTCATACATCTCTCCCTCATTGTAAAACATTGTTCTAAGCTTTTACTGCAGCCAAAACAACTTCATCTTTTTAATTAAAAAGAAGGTATCCGATTTCACTATGCTTGTGCAGGACAAATATGTTCTGAGTTCTTGAAATCACACTGCAGCACCGGTGAATTTCAAGAGTCAGGAGTGCAAGTGTATGGAAGGGACAGCATGAGCAAAGCCACTCTGATGCTCACTGGTGCCAACTGATGCTTTCCTACACATCACACTGTCTCAAAATAAAATATTACGTAAAATTACAAAATCTCTCCTTTTCTGGGAAAGTAAGCACCATTCCATTCCCTTGCTCCCAGAGTTCCTGGAGGAGCGTGCTGTGTCCTCAGCATACAGCCCATGCCTGCCTTTCCCTCCCAGTGCTGAGCATCACTGGAAATGTGGAGCTGCCTTTGGCCTTTAGGCATTATTAGAGCACAAAAAGAGCACAAAAAGTTGCTTTACTCTCACAACACGGCAGAGCTGCTCAGCTTTAGGTAACCAAGCCACCTCAGTGTTAAACAATTCATGCTAAAATGCCTCAGCTATCTTGGACACAGGGCAGAGAAGTGGCATAAAATAAACAGGATGTGTTTAGGACTGTAAGACTCCAACTCTAGTAACCACCAAATAAAGAGTAATTTTAGGGTTTGGGTTTGCATGTGTTTTCAGAAAATGTGAATTTCTGCCCATTTAGCTGTGATTTGTTCTGTTTTGATTTTCTTAAGATTAAGTGATGGATACAGCAGGTCAGAGTCTGAAGATACCCCCACACTATTTCAAGAAAATGCTATTTCAGTCCCTGCAGTGAACAGCCTTTTCTAGCAGTGCTGGATTCAAACACTGCATACTTGTAACAGGCTAAATCCCACCATTAAGAGGTTTAGTCCAGCTATGATTGTCAAAAGCTGTCAATCAAAAAGGCTGTTTCTCCACCATTCAGAGAATTAACAATGAATATACTTTTTGACATGCCAAATGAGATTTTGGGACACTTTACAAGACTTGGCTCAAAAGTGCTACCTCAAGAAATATAAAATGCCAGCAATGTTGACACTGTGTGACAAATTATATGTTCCTTAATATACTGTGTCACTCCATTCAGTTTTATAATTGGCACTGACTGTAGCTGAAATCTGATCCAAAGTATACAGAATTAACTGGCATTTGTTTTGTCCCTCAGCATTTTCTAGACTACAGATCTTTGTAAATATTTACTTAACAGGGTGGCATACTAATTTTTCCCATAAAATATACATGTCCATATTAATGGTATAATTATTTTTTTTCTGTCAGATGATGGGCTAGCTGTGTACAGCCAGCCCAGACTGCAAGTGATGCCTATAGAGTACAAGCAAAGACAAACCTATATAATAAAGATTTTTGTACCCTTTGACTTCTGCCCACTTCATTGAAAACATTGAAATTACAGAGGTTAATAGCCAGCCCATACTTGCCCAGCAGAAAGATTTTTAAGGAACCACTGTTCCAGGGAGAAGCACCATCAGCATTAAGTCCAGGGTCACATCAATTAAACTCCTATTCAGCGCCCTGTTCTGGTGCCCTGGATATTGTTGTGTAATAGCTCTCGTGGGCCTCTCCCTGTTATTTTGTCCAATTCCCACTGAAATAATTTCATCTTTTTGGCCTTGGTAGCATCCTGCCACCTAACACCAAGTACCCTGGGGTCTCCTGACTTTTTGCAACAGAGTGTTTTGCATTTGCTGGCTCCCTGGTGATTACATACATTCCCACATCTCTAAGAGCTCGAGTCCTAACCAGCTCAATCCCTCCTACCATGGAAACACCTCCATTACACTGCCTGCCTCTGCCCTCTCTCTGGGTCAGCCTCAAGTGGCTCAATCCCAGGAACGGCCCCGGCTCTCTCCAGCTCTCTGTGCTTCAGGAAGAGTTGCAAGGATGGGCAACAAAGTGCTGAAAATTCTCATGGATGTTGGGAGGACCTGAAGTCAGGACAACATCTCCTCACCCCACCCCCATTCCCTTCCCCCAAACAAACCCACATCTGGACACAAATGACTCACTAATCCTATTAGGAAACAGCATTTCAGACCTGTGCTGTAGTCCAAGCTCCATCTGCATTCACAGCAATGTAATTCAGGAGTGACCCAGATTTAGAACAGATAAAACAGTGATGTAATGCTAATAAGAGCTAAGAATTATATCCTCATATACATATATACACAAATAAATAAACAAAATATATACATTTCTTAGAGAACATTGCAAACTCCTCCAATAGCCCCTCAGTAGCAAAAACAAAGCATGTGGTTTGCACTTTTCTGGAACATAAAAACACCATTTCCTTCTTAACAGAAGAAATTCAGACTATGGTTGGCCTTTATTTTCCCCAGAGCTGGTCAGAGTCATTGTGGAGATTTCCAGAAGTTTTGGAAGCACAGAGCTCTCCCTGGCACACCAACCAGGATCACTGCTCAGGTTTGTATTTGGACATTACTTTTAGAACCATTTCCAAGGATTTTTAACTAGGCCTGAGGATGTGCCAAACAAGTGAAACTTATTATAGACTCAAGCTCCTAGCATGAGAATTATTTGAAAGGGAGAAAATCTGCACTGGTTTTAATTTACAAAGAACAGAAACAGCCTTTTGGTTTCATTTTGGTTGCAGATATTTTCAGGAATTAGAATTATTCATATATATATATATATCTGTCCTCTAAATGATGCTGGTCTTGTCGATGCAAATGTTTCTTCAACATAATTTTCTAAGCCAATGTGTGCTTACTTCCTCAACTCTTTCCCATGCAGTTATTTGTTGGTTCACGCTTTTTGGTGCTGCCAAATGCAGTAACATTTTGGGCAGCAGCACACAGTGACCAGCAGAAAGGCAGAGATTATCCAGGCTGCATTATGTGACTCCCAGTATGTGCATCAAGCCACTTCCAGGATACCTACCCTGACATAAAAGAACCAGTGGAAGATTCTGGAGCTGTGCTGAATGCTCACCTCGTTCCTACAGCCACACCATGCCACCACTATCTTTATTTATTTATTTTTTATCATAATCACTTGGGCCTCTGGGTAATTGGAACGATTAGGGTGATTAATTGCATGTTTGCAATAAAAACAGAAGACCAGGGAGGGTTACATTACAGGCTAAATATTTTCAGAAAACTCTATCAGCTGGTAGACATAACAAATGTGATCAGTTCAGTGCAACATGAAGCTGAGCACATTGTGCAAACTGGTTTGCTCTGGAACCCGAATCTCCTCAAAAGAAGCCAAAGTGTTTAAAAAAATAAACGAAGTCAGAGTGCACATGGGGGAAAAGAAATATTGACATGTGAGGCTGCTGTACTTCTAACATAAAGAAACATTGTTTTCCCTTCGGTCCTTTTATTGTCTAAATAGAAAGTGCAAAGCACAGGGAAAGCGCACAACAAGGCAGAGTGCACAAGTGAAGGTCAGGAGCTTGTGCTTGGAAGCAATGAGTTACACTGAAAGGAAAACTGGAAAAGCACACAGCGGGGTAGCTACAGAACCAACACATTCCTCACTGACAGCAAGAGGGCAAACTAATCTGCCTGCCACTACACTCGAACACCACGGGTTTTGGAGAGCGAGGTTAAACCCAAGAACAGAAGATACTCCCACTGAAAGTTTCATTTGTTGAATCCTCTCTCACAAATCTGAACTCTCCTCTTCTCCTCAACCAGATGCTACTGAAAGGCAGCTTCAACCCATGCCTCTTTCTGGATTTCTTTGCAACCACCTGGTCCCCAAAGATCCACTTGAACTAAATGGGGCGTGAATGCTTGCTTACACACACTTCCCGAAGGAGAAACAAGAGTCAAGAACAGGCATTGCCCATCCCTGCCATTAAAGCTGTGCCACTATATGGCAAAATGCCAAATTCCCTGCTCCAGAGGGGATCTCCCACAGCAATGCCAGACATGGCTCAGCTACCATAATGTTGTTATCGTGGCCATCACCTTCCTGCCTGTCTCCCGAAGAATGTGCCAGTGTTGTGCAGCTCAGGTGTGCCCTGCAGGAAGGTGCAGGGCTCACAAGCCAGGGGATGGCTGCACACTGAGGCAGGCAGAACCCCAACAGCTCAGCAGCCACAGCTCTGCCCATCACCCACAGAGAGATGTCTGCCCCATGCTCCAAACCAGTCTTGGACACCAGTGACTCCACAGGATCTGCTCCATGGTGCTCATCAGTTAAGAGTCTTATCTTTGGCTGAGCCTTCACCAGGCTCCCCTGTGAGGTGCACTATCAAATTTCCACATAAATAAAAAGCCAGCTTCTTATATTGCCCACATTCCCACATACCTGCCTGGTTACATGGAGAAAGTGAATAGTGAAAGGTTTTATGTTCCACTTGTATGATTGGACACTTTGTGCTTTAACACAAGCACAGGGTCACAGGGCAGGAACAAGGTGTTTTCTTTCCAGTCAGCATGAACCTGACATTTATTACATGAGGGTTTTGTTCTATTTGTTTTAAGTCAATTACATTTTAACTCAGTTCAACAATGCTGGAAAACCTGACAAAATACTCAAGAGTATTTAATCAGCATGAATGGACAAATGTCCAAAAGTTAAAAGAGGAGCATATTGCAATTCCTTCTTTACACCAGCAGGTCTTTCTTGTTCCAGTCCCTGACAAGCATTTGTGTCTCTGGGACATCTGTCTCAAACATTTCTCTTTAGTTGGGAAAAGTCTTTTCAGAGAAATGCCAATGTTTCTTGTGATTAATTATTGAAGAAAATGGCTTTTATTTTTAATTTAACTGTAGAATTTTTGTCAGGCTCATTAAACAGCCAAGTCCTCACATGTTTAGGAGAATAAGCCACATGAATGTGCAAAAGGAGTGGAGGGCAGTGGAAGAAGAGAGCTACACATCAGCAGTATTTCTGTATACACACTTCAGAAGGGGCCTGCATATTCCATACGTGTTTTAAGGTATCATCACATTTAAGTCAATTAAACAAACAAGGCAAAATTAAAGGACTGGCTTCTCTGCAGTTAAATGAGCATCTACTATCAATCCCAAACAGGTTAAACTCCAAACTTCTGAAGGCATTTTCTTGCATTCTCCCTGGGAGTCTCACTTCCTACACAGGGGTAAAGAGAGGTAAACTACATATTAGAGTTTTGAATTTCCTTAGCTACAGGTTGTTACTTTTCAACACAAATAAATTTGTAGATGGGAAGAAACATCCTTCTCCAGCTTAGACCAAACTTTGCATTCAAAATCGCCAGTTTGTTCTGTTCGGGGATATTGACTTTGGTTTGCTCACTGCAGAAAAGGCAGAGAGTACCAAGAGAAATGCTTAGTCCTTTAATGTTTCAGCACTTAATTCACACTTACAGAGAAAAGTGTTCTGAAGGCCATGGAGCTCTGGCTTCATGTAAAACCAAGGTCCAGAAAAAATCAATATAATCAACAACAACCAATTCAGTCAGAACTTCTGCAAACATTAGAATCGTTCATGAATATTTGATGTAAATGGTTGTTTTTAAAAAATGCAAAGCCATTTCAGTTCATTTCTCACTTATTATTCAGTACACTACTCCTAACACATTTTTATCTTGTAAAATGCTCCTCAGCAAGGAATAAAAAGCAAAAAATCCTGCTTTTCTGACACGACAGTTTTGTAAGCTGTAAAATATACAGTCGCTCTGTTTAATGGGTAGCATTCTAAAATAGTGAATTAAGTTTGCTACTTGATGTTGCTCACACACAGGTGAAAAATTAACCACCTGTTGGAAAATATCTTATTTTCCCAATTAGGACACTAAAACCAGCCTCTCAAACATGACCTTGATTATGTAAATATAAACAGTACCTATTCACACAGGTAGTATTACCTGAGGATACAGCACTTTGTGGAGAATTAGAAATTAACTTTTGATGATCCAAAAATTATCCTTAGATAAGATACCAGTCTGGCCTCTTTATTTCAGTCACTGCTCAGATTGAACAATTCTATCACCCATCACTCAAAAATCTATAGATTATCCACATTAAACACAGTTGGATTATTCTACTTGCTTAGCAACCTGGCTTAGTGGAAGATGTCTCTGCCCATGGCAGGAGGGTTGGACTAGATGACCTTTAAAAGGTCCCTTCCAACCCAAACCATTTGGTGATTCTGTGACAAGATGCAGCCTACCCAAAGTCAGACACTCCTGGCTGTATCAGTTCTGCACATGTTCTCCAAACAGTCACTCATTCCTGCTCTGAGAAACTGCCCCTCACTATCATCATGTGTGTGTGTGTTTTATGCTTTTAGCAGGGATTCTACTGAAAATGTAAATTCTGCTTTGGAATTTTCATTTCAGAGTAACACTGTTGGGATATTCCAGCTAAACATCACACGTTGTTTACCAGAGATATTTACAGTTTTGCTTTCGGGATCAGATGTTGCTTTTCTCCCAGGGAACAAACATCTTGTAAGGTTCTGAGCCTGCGTTCTGGTTGTAGTTCAATGTGTAGTTTTCCTTACATTTTTTGAGAGCTAGCCTATGTTTTTCTTGCCTCTTACTGCACATCTCTCCAAAAGGCACTGAACTCACTGGATGAAACACTGGTCCTCCACCTGCAGTAATTTGCTTTGCGAGTTTCTGGTTTCTTCACCAAATTTATTTCTCTCAACTGCAGTTCTCATTTAGTCAAATGTAAAAGATTTGTGTTTGAGGGGAGGAAGTCTTGTGTCTGGTATGGATGAAGTCAGTCTTTCAGAACTGCTGTGCTTGAATGTATCAGAAGACATAATGGAGGAAATGGCACTTGAAACACAGTAAGTTGAGAAGTAAACTGTGGCCAATACTAAATACATTTGTGTGACTGCTGCAAGGTCCCCATTAGCTCCTTGTAGACTCTGAGTCCTATTTTCTCTGGTTTTCCCTACTGGAGATCCTACTACACTATGATACATTCTAGCTCTGTTTCTGCAAAGATTCTTCATTTCCTCATTCTCTCACTCAACTTTGACAACAGAATGCCTTCTTATTGGAAGGGAGGTCTGTACTCTAGGAGAAAAAAACCCAACTATAAAACTGCCTTTAATTACAACCTGCTGCTCTAGAACACTAGCACAAGGGACACCATGCACAACTCTGTACACAGGCTGTGCTTCCACAGGTTTATACAATTTAAACAGCTCTCAGACATCATTTTTCTGCAAACATTTCAAATCCAAAAAGGTTAAGACCATTGATCTGACAAAACCAGGACAAGAAGAGAATTAACTGCCTGACTTTACTCAGTAGGACTGAGGTCAGGTATTGAACAAAGCCTTCCTGACTCAGCTTCAACCACTACAGCACCCTGCCTCATGAATCACCCACTAAGAGCTAGCTTATTTAACATCTACTTAGAATCTGTATGATTTAAACACTGTAATAATCACTAATCAATTTGACAAGCTTGAGCTTAGAGGGGGAAAGCCTGAAACTTGGTACAAAAATAGCTTTGACCAATTCTTTTCCTACAGTTACACAAAGAAGGTCATTTCTTTATATTGCTATACAAATATATGTAACTCTCATGCAGAGAAGTCCTCAAAAACAGAGACTTGAACTGAAGGTAACACAATCACACTGAAACAAATGGACAGTCCTGAAGGCACAGCACTCTCCTGCCTACAGTGCCCTTTCTTAGAGCACTGGATCCTTTCAGCAGGCAGATTGAAAATTGCTTACCCCAGAAGGCAAGTGCCTTCCTGAGCTTCCAGTCCTTTCTGTAGCTCTAAGAACAGTTTGGATTATCTACTGCATGAAACACACATATCACCTCAATTTCTTCAACAGAACCCACCTGCATGTTTTCTAGAGAAACTTGCTTACTCGGATTAGACTAAGAGAAATGGAAAATTCACACCACCCTGCTGGCAATCTGTCACCCTGGTTAACTCTCTTCCTCTAAAATTTTACTTTTGAACTCGGAAACTGGTGTCAACAGACCAAATTAGTTTAGTTTCATACTTTACAGTATGAAGCACTGTAAAGACATAGATTGGTCTGAAAGAGTCAGATTTCTTTTGACCTTGAATCTTAGACTGAAGTTCAACATGAATCAGGACAAGTCTCATTAGGGTTAAATGTCCATTATAGTCAAGTTTAGGTCCAAGGAATCCAAAGCCACAAATAACTGTGTTGAATTACTTAAAAAATAAAGGTATTCTAGTTTAAGTCTTAAATGTTTTCCTTTCCTGTTTTTATGCTACAGCTTTGGTGGTTTTTGTATTTAGAGTTCTCAAATTGTAATAATAGTCTGAAAGCAAGAAGTTTTTAAATGGGTGTCAAATGCAAAGCTGTATCAAGTATGGGTAATGTCTTCTGGGCTTGATTTATACTGTGAAAGTCAATACCATACATGCCTTCCAAAACTTGGTTTTAACTGTAGTTACCACTCAATGCCACCAGCACTGGCTTGGCCTGGGTGCACACCTTCCCTGGAGCACTGTCAGAGGGCTGTTTATTCTGTGCTGGTTAACAAACACCAAGGTACCACGGGATAACCTTCTCCATGGAAATTTCCCCCTCAGAACCGCCAAGGCTGTAGAATCACAGAATACTCCGAGTTGGAAGGGGCCCACAAGGACCATGGAGTCCAGCTCTGAAGGGACTGGCCCGTGCAGGACAGAGCCCACAGTCTCGGCGCTGGCAGCACCCCGCTCTAAGCAGCTGAGCTGACGGAAGGGCAGGTGCTTGCCCAGCTGCGAACCAGCAACTCCACCCCAGCACGAAGCCATCGCTGCGCTCTACCCGAACCTCCGCCCACACTGAGGAATTCCGCACCACGTCTGACTACCGCGGCAGCAAAACACCACGGGAGTCACGACTCAACCCCCGAGCCTATACCTGTTTGCCCAGTGGCGTGAATGAACAGTCCATTGCCGCAGAGCAGGGGCGGCAGCCCGACACCCACAGGCAGCACGGGCAGGGCCCGCGGCGGGGCCGTTCCCTCATGAGGCGGGAGCGCCATGGCCGGCGCCCCCTAGCGGAGGGTTGGCCCTTTCCCCTCTCCGCCGTGAATCGCTCCCCAAACTCCAAGGAAACGAATCCGTATTCTGATTTTCCATCTCCCTCCGCAGCGTTCCCTTGGAGTACGCCAGGTGATTTGCGTCTTAAGGTGAATATTGTTATTCCTCTTAATTTTTTTTTTTTTGAGGTTTGGCTCTCTGATTCGTTTGTTGCACCGGCTGTGCAAAAATAACCGTGAGGTGTTTTGAGGGAAGACAAAGCGCGGCTGCCGGCTGGGACAGCAAGGAAGGTGACCCAGGTTGGTGTGGGCTCTGCACATCCCTGAAACTCCGGGCACTGAGATCTCCAGCCTTGTGCCTGCCTTTGGAGACAGGCAGGAAGGATTTGTAATCCCAGGACTGAGGAACATCGGGAAGCGAGCAGCCATTTCCCAACATGAGGTGCTCCATGAGGAAGGGGATGTAACTAATCAGCCATCTGCAGGTACACGAGGCTTTTGAATTTCTGGAATTTAAATGTATATTTACTGTTGGAAGAGCATGAGAAACAGTCGATTTGCACCTTGATCAAAAGAATACATTTCTTAATGAAAAACAGCCTTTTGTGGAAAAAAAATGGGAAGGTTCTCCCAGGGAACTATGTATGTGACAGTTATTTAAACCACATTTTCTGGAAAATTTTGTAAAAAGAAGTGTTTCGTATTTGCTGTAGCTTATGTGGTTTGGGCACTTTTGAATACCTTGTACCAGTAAGGTATTGAATACCTATAACCAGTAAGGCTATAAAACCGTGACAGTAATTAGTAAATTAAACCAGACATGCCTCCAGTGAAGGCAGTTGTGTAAAACAAAAAAAACCCTGTGTGAAATCACAACTAGATCTATAGGGGATGATCCTAGGGAATCAGCAGCAAGGTCACCACTAAAGTTGCCCAGCTGAGGACAATATCCAAAGAGCCAGAAAGAAGAAATGAGAAAAATGTTACCCATTGTAATTAAAAGTAAGAAATAAATCTGTTTTTTGTGGGGACTCCATCAGAATTGTTGAAGCTGAGCTTACTTGTGTATGGTAAGATGTACCTGTAAGGATTTAGAAAAGTCAAATGCACAAGGTGGGTGTGTAAACATGTCACTGCCTGGGCATCTGGGGTGGATCTGGAGCTCTCTCTAGGCTGCAGTAAAACAGGCAGTCAGTCCCTCTCTGATTTCAGGAATAGTTTCCACAAGGTCTCTCTTTACATTTGGATTTCTCCCTTACATTCTGGCAAGCTAAGCAGAGACATAACTCTCTGACTAATGCTAATGTTGCAGTAGTAAAATATTGGGCAAAAAATGGGAAAAGCAGACCCACTTGCCTGTAAGAATGATTTAATTAAAGTTTTCACTCTTCTAAAATAGTTATGTTTCACATCATAAAGAATTTTTCTGTCATGAAAACTATTTTCTTAAGGGGAAGGAGGTTTGTCTTTGCAGCAAGCTGACTTTATTGGTAAGCAATTAAATATTTCTTTGGATTGCAGTTCCAAATTAATTACTCATTAATGTGGAAAAACCAGCTATAGTCTTGCTGTGGATTCAGAGGTTTCCAACTGGGTGCATCTAATTCCAAGAAGAAAAAAAACCTAGAAGGAGTATTATAATTACTGTCATATGAAAACCTGCTTCAGTCCAGATGTAGAAGCCAATAGCCCAAGAGTGTTAACATTGAGCAGTCTGCTGCAGGGAAGTGACAGATGAATCCCACATATGTTTGCAGAATGGACATCTTATACTATCCTTGTAGAATCTCTTGGGTTTGTTTTCATTTTTCAGAAGCTCCTACAAAAAATATGCAGATCTACAATAATCTGAGGGTTTTGAGTGTCACAGACACCTCTGTATAAAATCTGGATCCTAAACTTGCATGCCTAACCAATACTGCCCACTCTCTCCCCTCACAAGGAATTCCATTGAAAGTAATGAAATTAGTGGTGGGAGTAAATGTTAAAGAACTGCCTCCTAATTCCAGGTTTTCTTCTTCAAGGAACAAACAAGAGCTTGTAGCTCTGTGATGACCCAGGGACCCTTCTTTGGGTTTTGACAGAATTGACAGAAGGGTCAGGTGCTAGAAATCACATCTTCAGAAGTTCAGCTCAAGGGAGTAAATCCTCAGAGATCTGAAAATAATGATGATGACAACTGCATATATGCAGATTTCCTACTGCAACCAGTAGCAGCTTGCATGCAGAAAGATTTCAGAAGCAAAAGGAATCCTTTCCTTTTCCTTCACAAATTTTATTAGTTCAACCAAAGTCTGTGTGGCTTCAGCCTTAATAAAAAACAATACAATTCTGGGATGATTTAGGCTGGAACAACCTCTGAATGACTTGTCTAATCCAAATCATTCCATTTCAATCCAAACTGATTTCATTATCCCTAAGTCATTTATTGAAATAAATGGAGTCAGAAGAGATCACAGAGTTTAATTATTGGAAACACTGGTTGGCACTAAGTTTGGAATTAAAATTACTCACTTTGAAGTCCTTAAGAGCACAGTATGACAACACCAGTTGTCAAGGAATTTTTTTTTCTTGGTTAAAAAGGACAAGCTGAGCATGAAGTGGAAGAATGAAACCTTGAATTACCCACATAAGATAGTTCATCCTGTCAGCTGGAGAGTTACCCACTTTCAATTCCCTTAGCAAGTCATTTACTTCTCTAGGCAGGGATAGGTGCAAGAACGTGGGGACAAGTTTCCTGAAATGTACAAGTCTGAAATGACATCACACAGAGTCTGACTGATGATAGGATTAAGCATATTAAACAGGAGTGGCCTCACTGTTTTCCTACAGCTGCAGGAAAACCAGCTGACCCTTTGCCCCTGGTTACCCTGTCTTTCAGGTGTATAAAGCAGCAAGGTTTGGTAATGGTTTTACAGCTACTCTGCCACACCTGACATGTTCTAAAACTGAGTCTCCTCCCCAGACTGAAGACTATTTTTAGACTCTCCCAGTGATCAACTTCTCCATCCTTTTTTTCAGTTTAGTTGCCTTTCTCTGGCTCTTCCTTAAACTCACTGCATCCCTCTGGAGATGCCCATTTATCTGCAGCAAAGCAGTGAGAGAGACCCTCCTGGAGTGCCAGACCATCCTTCAAACAGCAAAAGTAAAGGCTTTGGTTCACTTGATAGTTCAGAAAGATGGAGGAAAAGGAAAATAAGGAGTTTGTCTTGGCAATCTGGAAGCAGTCACTGGCCCAGTAGAACAGAGAGCAAACAGTGCTGTTTGTGCAGTATATCTACAGTGACTATGCATGAGAGTCAGTGAAATAGGCTGGAATCCACCTTGCTTTGAGATTTAAGGAGTAACACAACACTGAATATGACTTTCGAAAAGTATGTGGGAAGGAGCCAGTTCAAGTATTCATCCTGGACATTACTATTTTCTTAAATCATTATGTTGTAAAAACCAAACTCTCCATCCACAGAGGAACTTGCTTTGTGGGCACTGCTGGTATTTCTATTTGTAGATTATTCTGTTTTGAAAAGAAAGAGGTATCCAGATTTTTTCCAAGCAGACAGCAGTTCTGGGACATTCCTGGAAGCAAAGATCCTATTGTGAATCTAATATATAACAAGCTGTATATCAGATTCTTTGCTACAGATAAATGTGTTTCTCTGGTTTTTTCTCTTGGCTGTTCTAAATTTGCCACTTTCACTTTTGCCCCAAAACACTGTGCTGCAAAGCATTCCAGCAGATCATCTACTACTTTAAAGAAAAGATAAATGTTCAGCTTAGCAAAACTTCTTTACTTCTTGCATTGAGCAAGGGATTATTAATACAAGTATCAGAAAAGAAGTCAGTTTATTTTACTGTGCTCACCTCTACAGAAGCAGATGGACATAGAAAAAAAAATACTTGAGGCTTAAGTCTCTCTCCAGACAAGTCTGTTACACAGAGCTGTTCAGGACAACATCTGACATTTGGCTAGAAAAATAACATGCAGACACACATCAAACCATAACAACAGTTTAATGTATCTTTTTTAATTATACAAAAGTCCCGCCCCAATTATTCAAACATTAACAACTGATCCACTTGATACAAAACCAATTCATCCAGGCAAAGCAGTAGAGGAATGTACCATTCATTTTTAATTAAAGACTATAACTGACAATCATAGCATGGATGGCTTTGACTAATTATTATTCTAACTGGTGTTTTGTCCTGGGCAAATCTCTCCACACCTTGGCTACGCCACAGTGCACTTCCAGTACACCCCTGTAAAGCTCTACAGGAGCCCTTTAGAAACAGTACTGCTTAGTTTCAGCTGTCAGGAGTTAAACAACATTGAAATAGCATATAAATCATCAAGGACATTCAAAATGTCAGATGTGAAGCCTGTGTGACAAGAGGTGATTCCAAATAACTTTGTCCCCAACCTACACAGAAGGTGCCCTGAAGGACCCAGAACACAATGTGGAGGCACCAGGCCTTTCCACAGGTTCCTGCCATGCCCTTCCAGACCAGCACCTTCCCTTCCCTTCCCCTGCTGAATCACGTTCTTAGGCAGCCAAGGGCATCAGCAACCCAGGCTGTCTTCACATCCTCTCTCACTCAGTCTCCAGGCTCCACATCACTTAACTCTTCTGTAACATTCAGAACCAGATTTCCTTTACAGCAAACTGATACAAACAACATCTTTCTGACTACTGTCATGAACATGAAAATGCTGCAGAATGCACCTGGCTCAGAGACCACGTTCTGGGAGCCAGGTAACCTCAGTAGAGGAACAAATTCGGACTCATAATCATTTGTTGCTTCCATTGGAAAACCTTTTAGGAACATGGGCTTTGTAGTGCTTGGGAGGCAGAGCTGTGAGCCTGGTAGTTTGAACACTGATCATAAAGTAAGGCAGGGGACTAATCCCCTTCTAGCTGTTGTGACTGCTCAGTGATTAAGTGTTACTCTACTCTCATTAACTAACACCCAGAAATGAAAACAGTGCTGCCTGCTCTCAGCTCTTCTCCAGCCCATTTACTGTGTATAATACAGAGATTGGTCTCTTCTTGTTTATTCTGGGGAAGAAGGAGGTTGGCCACGTTCATGAACCACCCCTGAATCCTCACTGTCAGCTTCAGTAGCTAAAATGAAGAATAGAAAAATGTCAGAGTTAAACACAAACAAAGAAGTCAAAACGCCAAACCCTGTTTCAGTTCTTGTTACACCTGGAATCAATCACATTTCCACATTTGAAGCTGCACTGGAATAGAAGTATGAGGCAGACACTTCTGCCCACTTACCCACAGTGAACCTGTGCTGTGCCTTTTTAACACTCTGTGAATTCTCAAAGGCCTTGACAGACTGATTCATAATCCCTTTTTCAAATCCAACAAGGGAATTTCGTTTTATAAAGTATTTACTTGCCAATTTGCATGAAAAGCTCCCTCATCTCCTTACAGGCAACTTGGGTTTTGGTTTTCTGTGGCTTGCTCTTTTAGAAAGCCAACCATTTGCTGTCAGTCTACCATCAGATGCTTTACTGGCTGTTTTACTGGACATACCCTGTGTTTATTTTGTCAAATCTCCGTAACATGACCAGTCAATACTGCATGAAACTGTGTAACAACATGGTCTATACTTCACACCACCCCTGGCCTCATATTAACTCAAATCCTTTGGGAAGCAGCTTCTAGCCTAGCAGCATCATTTTCACGTAAGCCTTCTGGTTGTTGCTTTTTTTTTATTTGTCTTCATCTGAGATTTCCTTTCAGGCAGAGATCATAGACATTTCTCCTCACCAGCTGTCACCCTGCTAGGGCTTCCTATATCCATTTTCCTGCAAGAGTTTTCCAGAAAGCCCATTTCACCTCTGTTCTGCAGGTTTCTGGAGAAAGGATATTCCCAAATTTAACTGCAGGTTGGAGTCAGTTCCATTTGGGAAAAAAAAAAGACATTATGCAATCCTAGCACATCCTTATGCACTACACATTACAGCTTTTCTCTTTTTTCAAGCATCTTGAATTCCAGAAAGAATTTATTCATTTCACTCTTTGCTTTACATCTGCCATCTTCTGCTGCCAGACTGTTTTGTATGACCTCATGCAGAATTATCCCCCCTCACTGGGTTACAATTGCAAATTCCTACATATCCTGGAGCACAAATGCTATGCAGTAGAATTAATTTCTACTTTCTCCATAGCACTAAGGGAACTGGATTGTTCTCTGAGCAACACAATCCATGATGCATTGTTTCCTATGGCACTGTGCCTGGGCTGTGATTTCCCTGGTGTGTGTTAAGGGCTGAGGTCATTAGATGGCATTTTGCTCCCTAGGGGAGGCTGCTCTCCTGGTGTTTCTTCTCTATCCAGTTGCCTGTTGTCATTTTTTGGCCAGTACGACTTCACTCTACCAATGCAGGACTGGATTTCCTCTGTTTCCCTCACTCAGTACTGTAACTTCACTCCGTGGCCCCCATGTTTGTGTGCTACTTCCAGTTCCTTCCTGTTCCCTCAGAGTCCAGCAGAAAAGCTACAGATCCCTACATGTTCTCTGCCACTGCAGCATCCCCCAGATTTTTGTCCCCTCCAAATCGCAAAACCCATTAATCCTCACACACACTTCCTGATTTGCAGGCTAGTCCTTGTTTTCTCTATTCCCCTCAAACTCAGCCCGTATTATTTCACCTCCAGTGCACCAGTATCTCCTACACACTGCCTTTATTAGTATCTTAAAACAACTTTACATTTCTACGATATCTATACACCCCCACACTGCCATATTCTCCGTATTCCCATTGTCCACCGCATCTCCTGCTTCCTTTTCTTTGGCTTTCCAGCCAGACAAGGAGCAGGGATGTGTCCCCACTGCTGGGCTGACTGGCAGGCAGTTCCTTGCTGGCCCAGGGACACACACACCCCAGTCAGGGACTGAGTGAGTGGTGACAGCCAGCCAAACACCACGACATGGCTGCAAGCAAATGCTTTGGTGGGAGGCATCTGCTTCCCTAGCACACCAATATTGTGTAGGCATGTGATCACAACAGGTATGTTTGGCTGAAAATAGCTAATGGGTTGAAGAGTTATGAGAGGACTGACATTAACAGAATATGAGGCTGCACGAGCCTTATGTTGTTGAGGAATCAGGCCAGAAAAACCCCAACTTATATTTTGTCCCACACAACCACCATCAACATCTTTTCAGTTCAAATGAGATAATTATACTTCTCTTATTTCTCCTCCCTTTTGATTTTTTTAGTGGGTGATTATTGTAATCTCTTTCCTAAACAGCTCAATTTTTTATTCCCATTTTCAAGAAGAGAAAGGAAGTTGTATTTATTTATCTGCATTTTTAAAAATCTAAAATAAAAAATAAATTTAAAATGAAACTGGCTATTTACACATCCAGTATTAGTGGTTAATTCTCTGAGCAGCTCTACCCTCTTGTGGTCACAGCTTAGCTGCAGCCAAATGAAAAACCTGTGAATATAATCACAAATATGTCCACATGTAGGCACAGTACGTAACACAGACCTACAACAGAGGGGCACAAAAACTTAATCTATGCCCGAAATTTAAAATCCTGTGGGAATTAAGAGATTTGGAAGATTCAATCCTCCTTTTCCAGCATTAAAATCTAGGATTTTCAGATGAGCAAGAAATTTCGTATTTCATAATTATGGTGTTAGTCTGCATTATTTTTTAACAATTTGTCTAAATTGAAATACAGCCAAGTAATTTTTAAGATATGCCCTGCAAACTAGCTATGTAAAAAAACATTTTATTTTTGAGAACATCAACAGATCATTTTCTGGAACAGCTCTGTGAGATTGAGGTGCTTGTCAGTTGGAAAACCCAAGCATGTCAGGCTGCTTCCCCTAGGCCAGCCCTTCCCAAAGCTGAACAATCTGTCCCAGGATTCAGGACTTCAGTCCTGGCTTCATCACAGAGGTCAAAACTAGCTAGATCAGGGTCTCCTGGGTTTCCATCTCCGTGGTTAGATACTGAAACCAGGTTAACAGTGACTCTCTCAGGGCTTATCTCGTCCTTCCTTACCATGTACTTCCTTGGTTGTTTCAGCCAGGATGTTCAGTGAAACCGGAGCTGGAATGTAATGAATCCCTGTCAGAAAACTTGGTGGGATGAACTGACGCAGAGGAGTGTAGTATCCTTGATGGAAATCTCCAGCTCCATCTGGAACCTGTGGAAACACATGAAGCAGATCACCTTCCATCTAAAGACTCTCTCCAGGATGCATCTGCATTATCAGACCATTTCTGGGTTTTTGTCCATATGCTGCCATGTCAATGCACTATTGGCACGTGGAAAGTCAGTGCACAGGGTAACATGCTGCAACTGAGGAGCAAGAACTTCTCAGACCATGCTATTAAGTCCTTGTGAGCTGTTCTGGCATCTCATTGGAGTAGTTGGTTTAAACCAGAAGCAGCTATCCTCTTTCTCAGTAACTCCTAAAATGTGCCAGGGAATTTCTATACAAGCATAATAAATCTATTATTTATCATCTTGAGGCAGATGATACCTTGATGTCAACTGTGCTGAAAGGAGGTCAGATTATTAAACATCAACATTTGCTGATGTTTTCTTCAGTGTAATGTATCAAAATGCTGTGAAGCAACTGATAAGCAGCATGACTCTTCATGGTTACTTCAACAGAGAGAAGGCAGCTAAAATAAAGCAGTATTAGCACAGGTAATTAAAAACATGCTACTCACCGATACAGTGCTTGCATTCCCTGGCACATAGTTGCTAGGAATGTGTCTGAATCCTCTCTGAAGGGATATCCCTGGAGGAGATGGTGTTTCCCCACTGCTTGACTCATTGATGGCAAATCCCAGGGAAAATGGGTGGTAAGGATATACCCCGGAACACCCAGGGTACACTTTCGGGATTTCTCTCTCAAGGTATTCTGGGTTGACACTGTATTCTGGAGGAAAAGCAGGGTGAACTAGGAAACAATGAGGAAAGAACAAATGAAAAATATCCATGTAATTTTATGGAGTTATGTAGAAGTAGCTGCAGGAGCAAATTCCACTCTCAGACAGGAAAATCTGGTCCTTTAGTTTCATGTTTAGCTCCCTGCAAATTTATTTTGTGATTTTTTCAGGAACTAAGGAAAGGTATAGCAGATGACACTGTAATGCAGTTATTCTGCATTCTTTTCTGCCTTGTGCACTGTAAAGTTTGTCCTTAGTAAAGCAGTGTCTGCAGAATCTTATTATTTCAGTACATCAGCAGGAGCAAAACAACCTAACTTTTTACTCTAGAGGCACTTAAAACAAAATTCCACAGGAACAGCAGAGTTCTAACTTTCACGTTCTAAGAATGGAGTCCTGTCACTTCTAAAGTTAATTTACAGCACGCTCAGTTGTAGGGTCATATACAGGCAACTTCAGAAGCAGAAATCAGTTCACTTTTTCTCTTGCATCTTGAATCTTATATGGCCTCTCCGAAGTCTTAAGAAAAGACGGAGAGTGGGTATTTGAATGTAAATAGGGTCCTTGTCTGCCTGTCCTCCAATTGGTAGCGAAGGCAGAGAATTTCCTTTGAAATTAAGTTTACTTCTGGAGTACTATAATTTGTGCCTAATCTTTTTCTGAAGTTGGTCAGCAGGTTAAAAATGTTAAAGTAAGGACTGAGACATCTGTATAGCTACTGTCATCTATAAACATAATTTTATTCCAAAACAATGCTAAAACCAGGAAATTACTGACAGTAATCTGTGGGGACTACAGATGTCTGAAACGAGTCTTTCACCATGACTTCTCAGGACAACATTTTGTCTTGCAGGCTGCCAACTCTCCAGAGGCTCAGATTCATGACTACTGCAATCAGCAAGAATTTCTGTAACATTACTATAGCAGTAGAATGGAGTTACTATAATACATAGTAATAAACTAGACAAGTCACATGAAAGACTCTATTAAAGGAAGCAATTTAAGAGATGACAGACCATACAAGTGCTCCACCTGCAAAGTCTATGCCCTGCTCTTAAATACCAAATGCACTTTTACATCAAGTCATCCCAGCCAAATTTAGTTTTTGCTACAGGTATGAATTAAGGCCAAAAGGTCTTTTTCTTTTATAGTGCTACCATAAAATGCTTCAGACAGCTGCAGCAGTACCTTCCCCATTTATCTGCCATCGCTGAGTTTTTTAGCATTTTTGTTGCTGGAATCTTGTGCCTGTGCGTTTATAAACAGTGCGACAGCACTCAGAGAAACACGCGGAGCAGACGCAGTTTGGTTGCACTCCCAGACTAAATTCCCTCTCAGTGAAAGGCCACTCGCTTAAGCTTCGAGCTCGCAAGGGGCGGCGAGGCCGAGCACGTTGTTCCCGCCCCGCTGCCAAGGGATGTGATGATCCAACTCGCCAGCCCGGTGCCCGCTGGGGAAGGACAGCGGGACGGACAGAGGAGCGGCTCTCCGGGCAGCCGGAGCCTGAGGAAACAGCGAAGTGCACAAGCGGCAGCGTTTGACAGGAGAAAGAGGAGAACACGGAAGATCTGGGAAGAGGCTTTGGGGACAGGTCCTTACCGTCGTCCCTGAAGGGAGGTGGCGGCGGCCCCCAGCACGCCGTGCCCTTGCCGCCGCTGTCGGGCTGGGCGCCCTTCTTCCTCTCGTGGCTGCAGTGCTCGGGGGCACCGTCTTCCCGGGCCGCCGCCGCACGGCCTTCGCCCGACGGAACGGGCTCTGCGCTTGCCCTGGCCGCCGGCTCGGCCTCCTGCTGCCTCAGGGCTTTCTGGGCTGCCATGATCTTCTGCCGCTCGGTGATGAGCGAGCACTTCTCGCACAGGCACAGCTTCCAGCGGCAGTGCCCGGCGTGGCCCTTGACAGGCACCACGAAGCCGTGGTTGCGGCAGCGGGAGCACTTGGGTGCTCGCAGCGCCTTCGCCGTGGCCTCGGCCGCCTCCATGGCACCGCAGCACCCGCTCGGACCCCCGGCCGGGCTCCCCCCTCTCCTCCGGGCTCTTATAGGGGGCACGGCGCTGTAACAACCCGGGCCGGCGGGCAGGAGAGCCCAATGGCAGCGGGTGGGGAACGCCCTCGGCCCCGCTGCCTGCCCTGCCCTGCGCCGGGCACGGCTCCCCGGGCACCCCCCGCGGCCCTTTGGAGCGGGCGGGAGCCGAGCCCCGGCCACGGGGGGCTGAGCCTGCAGGAGCTGCGGGGGGGACGGGCCCCTCGGGCGGGGACATGGCCCTGGGCTGGTGCTCGTAGCGATGGGGGTTCGGATGGGCCCGGCGTGCACGGACAGGAATGCATGCGCTGTCTCTTACTGTAGTGCCCTAAAAGATAGTTTTCCCTTTTGGCACTTTAACATCTGCACCCACTTTCATACCCCTCATGCATTCGCTTTTAATATGCACAGGACTTCAGTCCGGTTTTGTTTCCAATTTGCAGCATGCTTCTCTTGATCAGGAGGAGTGACTGCCTCAGCAGAAAAAGAGTACTTTCATCATTCTGTTTTTCAAAAGAAGGTACTAAGACGAAGGTGGAAAGCATATGTCATTCCAAAGACCTATCTCCTTTTCTCAAAATTCCTTTTTCTCTGGAGACAAAGGCTAACAATTAGAAATACAGGAATGCTCCAGTTCTAGTATTGCTTTGAAAGCACTTGTTATTTGTTACTGCTGGTAGCTGCAAACCCATGGTTTACACAGTAGCCCATTTCAGGAGAAAACTCCCCACTTTGCAACGTGAGGCACAACGCTGCTGGATTTTCTCACCTATACAATAGCTGTTTTAAAATCTTAAATTGGCAATAGCTTCTTCTCTGTTAAAGAGAACACCAAAAAAATTAATCCCCAAGTAGTAGTCAAGCTTTCTACTGTTTCAAGAGAACCAGGTAACATCTATCTGCTTGCTCTGAAACAATTCTAACTGCAATGGAGTTAGTTTCGCAGAACCTGGCAGAAACCCTTCCCTTGGAGCAAATAATCCTGCAAAACCTGGGTGCACCCTCCAACACCTTGGGGGGTGAGGCCCCAGCAGAGCAGGCCCGTTAGGGATTTGGCAACAGTGTTGTTTGGTAGGTCTTGTTTGCAGTGAGCAGCCAGCCCCTGTGCCCACCAAAGCTCAGCCTGAATTTTCAGGCTTCTCCCTTTGCAAAAGACCCAGTTGGTCTTTGCAATTAAGTCCTGCAGGTTTCTAGTAGGATTTTGCGTCCCGGGGAGATGTTTTGTAAGTGCAATATCAGCATGGGAACCCGGACTTGCTCTTGAAAGCAATTCAGACCCAAATCTTCAAATGCACTCAATCCCCCGACCACTCAGGGCCAATCCCAGCCTGCAGATTTCACTATTCCAGTCGCACTGCCCTCGGCAGCTGCTCTTTGGGAGGGCTCTGAGCCGTGCCTTTGCACCCATGCAGTCAGGGATCCTGTGCCCACTCTCATGGGAGTGCCAGCAGCTCCTTGCACCCATCTGCATCTGGTTTTCCTGAGATGGCTTCCAAAGCTTGGTGTGGAAAACCATGTGCATGGGCATGTGTGTGTTACCATTTCTTCCCAGTTCAGAAAGGCACTTGCTTGATGTGCCTTCAATAGAAGCTGCTCTTCAATGCAGTCTTGAAGTGCTGATTGCCTGTGCCAAGGCCTTCATCTTCTCATACTCATTCTAAACATTGACTCTGTATTAAAATGTAGACAGATAAAATATTCCTAATTTTATGCTTCATGCTTTTACTGTATGCTGGGGATGTGCTGTAGAAGGAAAGAGGATGGACGACACATTTTAAAAACCTGTAATTATATGTTTTCATAGATACCCAATTTGTGTTCATTTGGATACTCGAGCAGAGGAGGAGAAAGGTAGGCTACATGTATTTTCCCCAGTAATTTTCTATTCTGAGTCACATAATACTGTTCTTCAAGACATTTACTCAAATACACAGAAATTAATCTCTTTCAGAAGTTGTGTACCAGCCATGGTGTACCAGTTTCTCCACTAATTAAACCATATCTTTTGAAGGCATGTGGATTTTTCTTTTGAACAACTTTCACCTAAACATTCAGGATTTATTATTCTCTCCATACAGTTTGTTTCAAACATAACTAGACTTGCTTTTTGTAGAAAAGTTAACATTTTACTTTGCTTATGAGGTAAATCCTTATTTCTGCAGGCAGTTCAAAGAATTCTGTTTCTACAATCCTGTTATGTGCTTGTATATATATTTGAGTTAACCTAATCACACACTGTAAGCAAGACCATAACAGAGAGAAGATAGAACAACTTCAAAATACATTTTTGGAATGAGGTGCAGACTTCTATGTGGATGCAGCTTCATGTCTATTATAATTTTCTTCTTTGTTCATATTTGAAAGAAAATGAGGCACAATAAAGACTCTTTTCTTGAAAACTTAGTTTTCTCTAGCATTTTATGTAGCATATGGTGGGAGCGGAACATAAAATGTGTAAAGAGTTGTGTATTAAAGTAGCATTTATAAGAATTATTACCTTGCCAAAATGAAAGGAAGGCAACCTGCTGACTTTATGTTACTGAAATCAATAGCAATAATATCTCTACTCCTTTCCAACTTCTGAATCATATAAAGTGTGTGGTTTTGGTATGCAGTTTGCTTTGTACATGAAACAGTGAAGAAAAACAATGACTTAGCTAAAATGGAACAAATCAAAAGACTGCCATAAAAGTGAATAGCAGAAAATTCGTGTTCGAGGTTTTTCCTCCTTCTTAGACTTACCAGCTAATATTCATACAGTAAATGGTTTTTTGGAAAGAAAATTCTTCTGACATTTCACAGAGCAACAGCGACTTAATCAAGAAATTTGTTCAGTCTGAGATCTCCATTAATAACTATTTCCACACTTGGTTTGAAATACATTTTCTTATACATAAAAATCAAGAGTATCTTTCAAATTTTTAAGACATCACATAGGAAGATAAAATCCTCTATTCAAAAATTATCTTTTTATCTTGTAGTTTGGAAGTGTCCATTATGTACTTTCTTAAGTCATTATATAAAAATTGATATAGCAGTGGTGTTATCAACTCTTCTCCATTATAACTGAAGAACTGCATTTGCAGCTCAGTCAGGGCAGAATCGACATGTGGAGATTTACCTGCAGAGATAGAACCTCCCAAGAAGGGCTCTCACCTTCACCTGTCCCCGATTATAATTTTAAGAAGTAGCATATTTAGCATCCTCATATTTAGAAGCTCCTGATAAAAAATACGAAAGCATTTCAAACATCCTCTGGCTGACCTGCAGTACCAAATCCCCCTGTCACTGCTGAGCTCAGTGCAGCACACATCCATCAGTGCTGCCACAGAACTGCAGGGCTCAGCTCTCTGCTGACACGCTCATGAGGTTGTCTGATCCTGCCCAAAGCAAGCCTACATGGCAATGAATAAACTTCAGGCCACTTCTGTACACTGTATTTTCCACTTTTCTAATCAGTGTGAAATTGTACTGTAGTAAACATTTTCTGTTTAATGTGAGGAAAAGTGCAGCATAGAAAGAGTGCAATATGATTACACTGTATCTACTTTAAAATTTGAAATGGCTGAAATGTGTTTGGGTTACACCTTTTTTAAACCTGGTCACAGGTAAGTCGTTTAAATTGAAATAAACAGATTTAGCTTTTCAATTCTCTTTCAGCACCAATTCCTTTATTTTAAAATGTTGTCTTCTGTAATGCAAGCAGGAATCCCACTGAGGTGGTTTTTGTTGCTGTATTTAAAACAGTTTTAACCAGAGCACAATTAGATGTTGACTTTCATCTGCTGTATCAAAAAGGTGATGTGATCTGTGCTGTGATCAGAGAAAATTGGATGGAGTTTATACATATTTTAAAGTCTTAAAAGTGTATCAAAGTTATATAAGCACTTCTGGTTTCTTTAACAAGCACAACTAAAATAAATCTTGAGTACTTAAAATTCAGGGGTTTTTTAATATATAACAGTTCTTAAATATTAACAGCAGAGACTTTATTAGTAACACTGCTGCTTGTTTATTGTAACAAGATCTTTATTTAAGAGAAAAGAAATAGTGATTAAACTGGAAACTCTGTGATCTGGTTATTTCATGAGTTCCAGAAGGGTGGGGTGGACCTGGAGAGAAATCAACCCTAGCAAGGAAATCAAACATGTAGCAGTTCTTATTCTGCAGCAACACACCTCTCATATAAGCAGGAAATAAAATGCAGTAAGGGGAAAAGAGTGAGACAGACATAAATACACATACACAGATGCTTTCCCCAAATAAGTGATAGAGTGTTTAAAGATCAGTATCTGGAAAAAAATAGATCCATGGTAAAAAACTCCTGTGGGAGATGAGTTGAGTCAGTTTGCAATAAATAAGGATCACTGTATCATCAAAGTCTGATTGTTTGCTTATATTTCCATGTCTAAGAAAATAATTATTTTTTCAGAAGAAATCTTTCGTTTCTTTAGAAGGTCACCTTTGTTGGCATTAATAGAAAAGAGAAACTGAAAACCCAAGGAATAGTCCACTCTGGTAATGCTATGGCAGCTGCAGGGGTGCCTTTGCTACAGCACCATTTTACTTCAGTAAGCTCCCAAATTTAGTGAGTTTTATCCTGGATACCACTAGGCTTGTCAATCAGTCTTCTGCCTAGAGAAATAAACACATTTCTAATCCAGAGTCCTCATTCTCCTTCCCCTCAGCTATAGTTCTTGTCATATTTTCTTAGACACAAAGAACAGAAAATCACATTTGAATTCTCCCAAACAGCAAAAAAAGGATTTCATGCAGAAACAGTCACGCTCTCCACAGTAAGTAGGTGGCCCGTTTAGAGTCATCTTTGCTTAGCACCTATTTTGTGCTGAAATTGTCATATTCCCTTGTCAAGCAAGCCTAAAGCGATGCTAATAGGTGGAAAAGGCAGGAGACAGCTGAAAGACCACTACAAACATCAAGTGTAGTTGCTGTGGGCAGGATTCCATTTGTGATTGTCAACACTGGTACATATCCCACATTTTCTAAATGCATTTCTCCACCTCACATCTGAATTAGATTTCGGAATATCTGAAGTAACTTAAACAATGCAAAATAAATAACGCCATCTGTTTGCCATAACTTCTTCCTCTTCAGCCTGGACCCTTTGGAGATACTTCAGTGAAGCCAATAAAAATGAAATAGTGACCAAATAGTGGTTACTTACCAGCATAGAATGAGAGACTATCATCAAAATGTTTACCTTGGAGACAGAACAGACAAGACTAGTGATGATTAATCTCTGGCATGCATGCTAGAATTGATTTCTGGTATTCACACCAATAGAACATCATCTGGTCTTTGGGGATGATTCTGGGAATTGATAGACTCCCAGTGAGATGATAAAGCTTCTTGCTGGCTCCTTAACCCTGTATGTCAGAGAGAAACTGTGGTTTGTAGTGGGGAAGAGAATACAAGCACCAGCAGTGATGAGTTTGCATTAGCTCATTCCAGCCAGGTATCCTGAAGGATGCTGTTTAAGAAGCATTCTTTCTCTTTGCTATTTCTGTACACTTTTTCTATGGACAATGACAAGATAATCTTTCAATTTAGTAGAATTCTAGATTATATACACAGTATATGTACATGTATTTGAGGTATATATTCACAGGAGAGAATTTCCGCAAATATGCACATAAAAAGGTAAGTTGAAAGGATGCCTGCCTGTCTCCAGACTGAGGGAGTAAAGCTCTCCTGCCCTGACAGACTTATGTCCTTGCTGTGTTAAGACAACTTGCACTTCTCTCTTTCCATCATGAAATGTGTTGGTGAGCTACCTCAGCTGGCTTCTGGAACTTCAACACAGTCCACTAACACAATGTAGAAAGTAAACAGTGGAATAGCAAATAAAATCAATGCATTGATAGGGCATCGTCCTCTTTTCTACCTCCTTGATGCAGCAAATTAAAAAATAAGTCCACTTCTTCAACAGGGGACAGCAAATCACCTGTGGCAGCAGAGATGATGGACAAAGAAGACATGAAAGTAGCAGACAGCTGACCAGCAGCTGTGACAGATATAATGATAAACATGCATTGGTGTGAAGCCATAGTAAAGTATTTTCATTGCAGAAACAAGAAGGAAACCAAAAAGGCACATTTTCTTGGAATTTCATACTTTGTGGTCATGAAATCAGACTGTCTTTCATCACAATAAATGTAAGTATTTGGAAGATTAGTTATTATGAAGCATAGAAATAACAGAATCACACAATAGGTTGTTAGCAGTATTTCCTTTAAATCTAAACCAAAACTGATTCTAAGTCAGGAAAGTTTAGTTTGATCAACTCCAGAAAACAAATAGAAAAAGACACCAAATCATCTCTTCAATTTCCCTGGAGCTGTGGGACCCAACTGTCACAAAAGGTTGCCTGTAGCTGCAGGGTCATGCTGTTGGAAAGACTGACCTCCACAGCAGTGGCTGCTGCAGGCAGTCCCTTGTTTAGCTCTTTCCTGGGCAGCAGCCTCTTCCCCTGGGCGACTGCTCTGCTCCCAGCCCTGGCCCCTCCAGAGCCCTGTGCTTGGGGCAGCCATGGCAGCCCTCAACACATCCTGGCTGCCCAGAGATGCAGGAAGGAGGGAAAGGGCAGCCGAGGGCCCCCCAGCCGAGCATGCGGCCTTCACCCATCCACAGAGCTGCTGTGAGGAGCCTCTCGGACTTGTGCTTCCCCAGCTGCTCCTGTGCACGTGAAATAACAGGAAATACAGGGTCAGCAGTGCTGCAAACTCGTGCTACCTGGTGGTTGATGATGAGCAATGATCCGTCTTAGGGATTTCTAGTTCTGGCTGAACGGCAGCAGTTGTCTCTTTCTACACGTGTATTGTCATCTTTTAAATGGCAGCACATTCAAACACACACGTTTGTATTTAAAATGAAATACTGGAGGGTTGAAGCCTTATCAAAATCACATATTTAAGCTGAGGACAGGAGCTGCATTTCTGGCAGGTGGAGTGGTACCCCTGCTTTGACATTCCAGTGCAATAACCCCAGGACAGGGAGTGGATTTCATGCACTGTGTCCCATCCCTTGGGTGCACTGAGCTCTGCCTCAGCCATCCTCGGCCTCGACCACCAGAAATGTCCTTATTCCTGAAGGAGAGTTTGCTTTCAAAGCAGATTGAGCCCACAAATTCCACACTGTAATCAGTTTGCACACAACAGGACTGTTGTCTTAAGGTTTATTAGGATTCCAGTCCCTTAACATATGATGCCTGTTTTCCTTGGATTACGATTCTGAAAATGTTGACCTAGAACACACTGTTTTTCAATATTATAGTAAACTTCCTCACATATTTAATATAAGATTTATCTTTCAGTATTTAAAGGAATGAAAGCACTAACATGACTACCCATAATATAGTGAATTCATGTAGTCACATAATGATGAGTGTTCCTGACTAAAGTGTCTATTTACAAAGTTTATTGAAATCACATATTTACAGTATTTGTATTTTATTTTAGCATTCTTTACCTCATAACTCATACAAAACCAAACAAGTCTGGTATTTTTGAGCACACTGCATTCTTAGGGTTGAAGTGTTAATGATAATGACTCTTGTTTGCAGAAATGTTCATGGCATATTTACTGGCAGGCATCCAAAGATTTCCTGCTCTTTAATAGAAAACCTATACATGTCTGTATTTTACAAATCTGTACTGTATTTTAAATTATTAACCAGAGATAGAAGAGTAGATGTAATATATGCACCAATTAGACACAATATCTATCTTTTACAAAAAGCACAAGTTAAAAAAAATAATTAATTGTCTTTAATAAAGGAATAAGACAACATCATAACTAAAATAAACTATTCATGTCTATCCTTAATTCAGACAAGTCTCAGTCAGTATGCGGATCTGAATCTTCACTTTTCCCAAATGTTATTTGTTAAGTGTTACCCTTTTAAAAACAAATTGTTAAAAAGCAAAATAGAAACATCATTATCTGTAGGAAGTCTTATCTAAATGAGTTTCCCTTTCTGTAAAAAATAGAGATTATCATGAATATTTGTGTTGAGGTAGTAAAGAAAGTGTGATGTGGATCTTTAAGGGTGATTACACAGGGCCAATAATTAGGCAGACATCCTTGCAAAATTACATTTTTTAGTGTTTATTTATTGGCCACATTATCATGACATTGATCTATCCAGCAGTCTTGTGATTCAAAATGGTGAACTGGTGAATATTTTAGATTTTTCATGCCTTGATAACAAGTCTGGGGAAAGAAGATGAACTGTCTTAATTATCTCAGTAAGACAAGCTTTCCCATTTTTACAGTGCTCTTCCACCTGTCCTAGCACTCAGACATGGAGAATAAAAATAAATATTTGACATGAAATTTCAGGAACGTCTCGTGCAGTTGTATTAATATTTTCATATACCGATTAGCAATACCAAACCTAGAGTATTTTAGGATTGTGTTCAGCTTTGCCACAGATGCCCTCACAGCAGTAACTCACAGGTAGTCTGTGTTCAGCTAATGGATCTCTTCTGTGTTGGGTTTCCATGTGCTGAGCTCCTGCTGTTGGTTTTTCATACATATATTATATGCTGTTAAATTTCATTCCATTTCTGTTATTCCAGTTGTCACAGTATCTATTTCTTTCCAGTCTGAGCCTTTAATCCTCCTCTCTGTCAGTAATAACTCTCAGTGTTTGCTCTCAGCAGAATTTCATTAGCATACTCTTTGTGTCCGTCATTACTGCAAATATTAAATAAAGCAATTTCCAGTATTGATCCTTTTAGAATTACAATAATATCTTCCCTTGAGAAAACAATTCCTCTTCTAGCACAACCAAGGGGTTTTCCTGCTTTAGCATTTTATTCACAACTTTCTTTGCAGAAGCCTGATAAATCTTATCTGCATCACTTTCTACTGATTAAAGCAGTGTTTTTAATCAACAGAGATACATTCTCTCAGTCTGCTTCACCTTTGGTAAACTTAGCTTGCATTTTGTCCTATTTTCCATTTTTTTCTACTTACATGGATGTTTTCCTTAAAGAAAAAACCTTCTAGATTCTTGACTATTGTTGAGGTCACTCTAATGTTTTCAGGTTATCCTTTTTTCCCCTTTCTGAAATCCTGGTTTGCTTTTCAGCAGTGCTCTGCTACCAGTCATCAGCTTTATTAAAAATTCTTGCTGCTGGACATGCAATTTCATGTGCCAGTTCTTTCAGAACCCAGGGACAGAGATTATCCTGTCCTTCCAATTTCAGTGCTTTAAGCTCTTTATTTTTTACCTCACATATGATAATTTCCATTTCGATATCCACATTTCATTTACATGTTACTTTTTTTTTTGTGGATAGTTTTATCTTTAATTGCAAAGTCCCTGACAAACCAGTTCTTATTCGGATTTATTTTCATAATAAAGGTCCTTTGATAAATCACAGTTATATGTGAAATATTAGGACTTTGTCAAAATAAATTAAACCCCATATTTTTAGGGTTTGTGGGCTTTTTTAGAACCAATTTTATATATAAAGTTTACTGTGGAAATTAAAACGTACACATCCGTGCATGTAATATTTCTGTGGCAATGTCACTTCTATCAGACCATGCCCTGTTTAGAATACAAATACATCTGAAAATAACTTGATTTGTGAAGTGCAAATGGCAGAACTGAACAGCAAACACTGCAATGAAATGACTTGCAGGATTAGGGATTTCAGTCTGTTATCAGAGTATTTAATTCAGGAGCCTGCACTGCATCCTCCAAGCTCCACAGGGCAGAGTAAGGTTTTTTGGGAATTACAAAACTTCACAGATGTACGAAGTTTACGTGCTCTATGCTTAATAACAAGGAAATAAGGAAAAATTGCAAGACTATGTACCTGGCAGAAATTACAGATAGATTTCAAAGTTATTATTAATTTTCTCAGTTTGAACTCTGGGCAATTGTAGATGAAAAATGATGAAGCACAGTGTCTCCCTTTTACACTGGTTTCCATGATGACAGTGGGGTTTACAGGGAGAAAAGCATGAGAACAAAATGATGAAGAACAGAGCATGTGGTGAAGGAAGACAGACTAGAAATGGAGTAAATGAGGAATAATTTAGAAAGACAAAGTGCATCTGAGAAAAAGAGAGGGCAGAAAAAATACTGGAGACTATTTACAGAATTTACAGAATGAAGTGAAAATGAGAGATCTTTTGCTCGGGGTTTTCAGCCTGATTTAGATCAGTACTACAGTAGATGATTAATAAAAAAATAAAATTTATGTGGGGATCTGCAGGAGGAGGGAATTTGTATTTTTAATTTCTTCATGCTAATAAGAAGACTTCCAGAATATAGGAATACATTGTTAATTAAATACATAAAAATAAATTTAAAAAGGAAACAATAGACTTGTTGCTTAGAAAGAGCTCCCATCTCTAGCTGGCAATCAGCTGTGCAATACTGTATAACAGCTCTGGTGCTGTGGATATGCAGTTTAGGCAGTGTTAAACCAGAAGAAAGTAGAAACTGGTTGATATCCATCTCTTTTCAGTAAAGAGTAAAAACTATTGAAAACAAAAATGATTAAAGACAAAATCAGATCTTATGTATAATCATGTTAGACTGACATAATGTAGAAGAAGAGTCAGCTCTGACTTTTCAGTAGGGTAAAAAAAAAGCTCTACTAAATTTAATGAAATTGCACTAAATTGATATCAATACTGTCAAGAGAAACAAACAAACAAACAAACAAACAACTCATGAAAGAATCATACTAGTGTGCATTTCCAGCAGGCCAGAATCTGGCTCACAGATGTTCACGTGCAGGCAGATGGTGTTTGTATGGAATACATGTACAGACAGATAGTCAGGCATAAATAGTGACTGCTAAAAGCATCATTTCCAAGAAGACTTAAATGAAGAGTTTCACTATATACTCAGTTATTTTTTTTCTAAGCTTTGGTGCTCCCCTAAATCTTTTCATGTACCACAGTGACTTGACTGCAAAGACAAGGAACATCCTCAACTGTGGCATTTGCTGAAAGCAGAAAGTTTCTGTGTAAACCTGGAAGTGGAGCACAGATTATGTGGAAATTTTAGTCAAACTACTGTGAAAGAAACCACAAGGGTAGATGACTCCTCAAATTCAGCCCCTCAAACTCACCAGGGGAAAGCAGAGCTCCTGCTGTTCGTGTTGCAGCTTTGCAGCCTGGGTGCCCTCAGCATTCACTGTTCTTTGTGTCTGCACAATGAAAGCCTGGATGAAACAAATGCAGGAGTTCCATTTAAAGAGCGCGGCGCTGCAGCAGCAGAAGGCTCTGCCTTGGCCTCCCTCACGGAGCCCCTTCCCGCCCTGCAGCACAGCCGCCATTTTGTCGCGCAGCCGCCATTTTGCCGCGGAGAGGGAGGTGTGAGGGCAGAGCACTCTCCCCTCATGGCCTTCAGCTGAGCCTCTCTGGCTCTAGGGGCTGGTGTGCACCTCAGGGCAAGGCAAGGGACGTTTTTATGGCAGTTCGCTTGCTCCTGGGCACGTTGGGGTTGCCCAGGTGTCTCAGCAGGACACTCCATGCACCTCAGTGGAGGGGCTGAGGTGGGGAAAAGCAACATGGCAACCTCAGGGGGAACATGGAGCCTGGTGCTACGGCAGCTCTGTGTGGCACCCCTGGAAGGGAAAAACACCCAGGAAAAGAGGAAGAAATAGAAAAAGAGACACAAAATATGGAGTAGCTAAAGTGGGCATTGCATTCCTTCCACAAAAGAAGCATGAACTCATCCTTCATGGAGGTGCTGCCCCAGAGGAGCACAACATGTCCACCCAGGCAAGAGAAGCACTGTCACCAGCCTGGCAGATGGTGCAGGGCAGCAGTGTCCAGGAGGAGCAGGCCCAGGCTGAGAGGACCCCAGCCCTCAGGGGAAGAAGCTGCGAGGAAAAGGTAAGTTGTTTTTTTAACTGAGGTGTTTCTTTCTTCTGGCTCTTCTGGAATTGTGAAGGTTCTTGGCTGTAGCCACCATCATGGCGCCTACGGTTTTTGTAGTACCTGGGGTTGAGGCAGCAGTACATGGCTGATGTGGCTCATTTGACCACAACTCAGTGGCAAAAATGAGAGGGTGAGAAGAAAGCAGGCTAAACCTGGGGGGTTACATTCTCTCAAAAAATAAGTCTCCTGAAGCCCTCTGCTCCTCAGCCTTTCCCTGGGCCAGGAGGCTTCTTCAGCCTCCTTAGCACTGGCAGAGTTGTTATGTGCTGTGGTTATAAACTCTTTTGAGGATGAAAGGGCAGGGGCAGGAGGGCAGCAAGGGCTACCAGCCCCTGGCAGCACTAGCCCTGCTTGGGAGCCTGGCACCGACAGCTTCATCCATGGCATGTCTTGTTTGCAAGCCAGGGCCCTTCCCGGTGCGAGCTGATGTGCTTCTGCTTGCAGTCTCTGAAAGCTTGTGACAAAATTTCTCTGTCTTGAGGCTGGATCTAGATAAAGAATCCATGGAATGGGGGGGGTGTGGGGGGTGGGTGCTTGTGCTTTCTCAACAGGTGCTGTTTCTAGAAATTCAAACTAAACTAGACAGTTCTGTCAAAAAAATGTTATAAGCTCCTGCTAGATCTCATTTGTTTATGCCAGGCATTTATGCTTTGTTTCTGTCTCAGTAGCAGGTCGAATTTTCATAGGGATAGAAGTATTCTTGGCAAGGAATAATTAGCAGAGTATTATGGATTAGGTGGATGTTCCCTGTGCGAGGACAGAGCCAAAGCAAAACTTGTGTGGAGAAAGAAAAGACTGCAGTGACAACTTCGTCCTATTGCTGGTTGTGTTCTCAGTGACCTGTAAAATCAACAGAGCTTTTAGTGTTTACAGTGCATCAGGCATAATAATAAAAAAAATTGTACATGTACAATACATTTGGAAAGAATTGAGTTGAAAGCACTGCTTCAGGAAGCACAGCCATGTCCAAAAGAAGCTGCTGTTTTGTGCATGCAAGGTCTGTGTACACGGCCCTGGATTCAGAGTACAGTACTTGTGCCCCAGGGGCCCTTGGTTTACTGGGTTCTTGAGACAGCTGAAAATCGTCTCATTAATGTCATTATTGATAGCAAAGGAAACATACTTAAATTGCTTTTCAGAGAGGATAAAACACATAATTAAACATATTTCAGAATTCTTTTTAATTATATGGAGTCTATTTTTTTATCTTCTACTTGAGCTCCTGAATGTCTTTGTCTATCTAAACAGACAATACATTTTTAATTAATAGCCAGTAAAGACCTCAGGACAGAAATAGAATCCTACAAAAAGATTTCTGTTTTACTTTATTATAGGAACAAATCTCCAAAGAAGACTTTTAATGTCCTAGTTTTTCTCTTTGAATATTCTCATTCCTCTGAGTAGAATCCAGCTTGGACAGAGGTTAGTGCACTTGATGTCCAGCTGGGTCATTTTGCTGTCAGGTGTAACTGTGCTTGCCTGTAGCATTCTTTCTCTTTGTTGGAAAAATTGTGTATTTTTGACCCCACACATCCCCTTTTCTCTCTGTTGCCAGCAGGCTGTGTGCAGTGCTAGCACAGCCAGCACTTTTCCAGAGATTTTCCTGCAGTGCATTCCTCATAAAACTCAAAGTTGAGCAGGGCACCCCAGGCTATGGAGCAAAGTGTTGCTGCTGTCCGTCTCTTCATTGTTACTGCAATGATAAATATTCCTTTTGGGACTGCTCTTAACACTGGGAGCTGTGTTCAAGATGGCAAAAAACTGAGTTCGTTTGGGCACTTTGCTTATAGGGCTGCAAGCAAATGAATTAATTAGAACTTCTCTAATCAATGCAAGATGCCACATCAGGGAGGTGCAAGTCACATCTCATCCATCCTTTCTCTAGAATGGGGAGACAATAAGATAAATTCATTTCAAAATCTCAGTATGCAGCCATTGCTCTGTCTCGATACAGTTAATTTCAAAGAAAGTGTTTGTTCTTTCTGCCTTGTTTCCAATGTTTGGAATTTCAGATGTAGTCTATTTCCAAATGCCCTGTTATTGTACATACAGGTTTAATTTTCCTTAGTCTCTCTCTAACAATCTCATATAACTTATTTGATAAAGCAATTTAGTTCTTTTTAAAGAGAACTCACATTAAACCTGTTTTGATTGCTTTTTGTGCTGAATACTGAAGATGAAGTCTTGAGTGATTTCTGTTTTCTAAAACAGAGTGCTGAATATCTTTTAAGAAAATGGTAATGGACCAAAGAACAATGACTTCAATACATCTCATTTAGTCCTACTGAAGTGAAGGTGGAGCTGTCTGACTAAAACCTTATGCAAAGATACTTGGTTTTCTGCAGAGAGATCTATTTGTCTTCATTTTCTAAAGAAGCTTCAAAGTGTGTGACAGATATTAATTCACTCTTAATGTGCTCAGTCTGGGCAGTGCTTTCCTCAAACTCGGGGGGCAGGGGGAGTGTGGGGAACGGGTGGGTAGGCTGAGCCTTCATCCCATCCCCTGGGACCAAAACACATTAACGCTGTCTGAGTTAGCATCCTGTGTTCTCTGAAAAGCCTGGGAGGGGGCTGCACAGGCTGTGGCATGGGGCATGTGCAGTTAGGGGGCAGAGAGGGCAGACACCGATGCCTGTCAAACCACGCGTGGGTTGGCTGCAGCAGTGCAGGAGGATACACCTATAGCCCTGCTGCATGTCACAGCAGCTCTCAGGGGGGTTTATCTGTCCCTCCTTACAGTGGGATTTACCCAGGTTTGAACCAGAGCTCCAGTCTGAAGGCTGTGGGATGGTTCCTAATAACGTCGTGCCGCCTTCGGATCAGTAGATGGAGCTCCAAGATAAAGCGTTCCAGCCCTGAAGCATTGCAATCAATTAAACGTAACAGCTGTTAAGAGACCGCAGTAATTACAAGGCTAAACGATATCCTTAAATAATCACTTGGGATTTATACATCTTATTCCTTAAATCTTATCATACATACATAGAGGTTTGTTAGAGAGAGAAATAAAATTAATTCTGTGCCTCTCTGCCAGATCTCTCTGGTGTCTTTCCAAGTGTTTAGAAGACTGAATGATGGCCAAAGTCATACATGTACTCTTGGCTACAGTGCTTTTTCTTCAGCTGCCTACAGAAATCCAGTTTATAGAAACCTGCTTATAATAATGTGCTTTATTTTTATCCCTCTTAAATTCACTGCATTTTTCCCATGTAATATGAGCAGGAAGTACCGACTTCTGGGGTTTCCCCACTTTACCAGGTTGGCCCTTGGTCTCCCAAATTATAGTCTATATTTAGTACTATAATAATTGTTCAAAAATCTGACCCTCTACTTCAGGGTACTTTTCATTATTATTTAAATTTTCTCTGACCTCTACCATTCACATATATGCTAATTGTTCCCAGTGTTTAAATGCATCCCTTAAAACTTTGGGAAGAGGAGGCTGTTGAGTTCCTGATAACAGAAGAAACATCAAATATAAGAATTGCCACCTTAAACTGTGGTGTCTATAAAAGATACAGTTGTCCAACGATATTTTTGTTGTGACAGCTCTAAAAGATAAACTATCAGGGCATGAAAAAAATGGTCTTAAAGTTATTAATTAAATTACTGAGCATATGACAAGAATGGCAACTTGTTTTATGAGAATTTAAGCCTTGAGAAAATAATTGTCAGAGAGATAGAAACTAATTAGAATACAGCAAGAAGATTGCCATGCAGCTTCTTTCCAGGTAAGTGAAATTAGGAAGAGTTAGGTGGCTGTAAGAACAGGCCCAGCATTTTGGACATCAAAGACAAAATAGGGATTTACTCTTGTAGGAAACCTGGATTAAGTCTGAGTTAATGTCCTGTTGTTCACGACATGGGATGGGAAATGCTGCTGGTTTTGTCTTGTATTTGGCTCTCTGCTAACCTCAGAAAGTAGCAGTGAAGCCAGGGCTACTCTGTAGTAATTTATTGAGACTCTGTTTGCATCTTGTTAGTTAACTAAACATGTGTTTGCTTCTTTTGACATGTGAGAAATCCACAGAGAAGCATTAGCCATATTATATATTAATGCAAAATTAAATTAGTAGTGATGTGAGCTAATAGGCTGGGCTTTGAACTTTGGCTGCTATAGGGAAGATTTCTTGCTTGTTCTTCCAACTCAGAGGGATGGTAAACTTCAGGCAGGTGATGGGAAGATGCTGGCATCCAGCATTGTGAATCCCAGTAGCAGGAATTGCTGAGATGATGGATCACACACCTCGGGGACCTATTTCCATCTTCACTTAAATTCCTTCTGGTGATTTTCCCAAGGTTGCAACTCACACTGCAGTTTACCTTCCTGTCCCCTTGAAGGAATGAAACCCAGCGTTGTGAGAAGAGCAGGTTGACAGAGAAAATGATGGGACACAGATTTATTATGAATATTTCTCGGAGAGGTCATTCATTGAAGTACGCAGCTGACACTGAAAGTTGAGATGTTTCTTCCCATGGGAACAGTGCCAAGCTGGAGAGGACAGAACCCCTCACTGAGCTCCTGCTGCCCCACGCTGCAGGCCCTGCTGCAGGCGAGCAGGACAATGCACGTGTGTGTCCTGCTCCAGGTCTCAGCTGCAAAATGGCAGCAATTTAGGGGACCAGCTTCCCCCTTCCACTGCTCTCAGGTGATGCTGCACAGTCAGTGCACATAAAGAGCTGGGCATAAGCTATGTTTGCTAGAGTTTTGCAGTGGAAATATTCTCTGAGGTTCTGCAGAGTTCATATGCTGCAACCTCCTTGCAATATTTATGGAAATGTTTGGCTGAGCTTGTGAGGATCTGTAAATCCCCAGGAGATCTTAATGAAGTATTTCCATTGATGCCACTCACAGTGAACTTTCACCAAAATCCTTGAGTATCAAAAAAAAAGACCTCAAAAGGGAAGATTTAAAAAACAAAAAAGGGAAAATAATTGGGTGGGAAAAGCAAAACACCTTCTGCTGTTTGAAAATTCAGTTCCATGTAACTGTAACCCTTGGTACTCAGAGCAGCAACTTTAATCAGAACTGTGGCTGATTTTTTTAGCAATGTTTTTTACTGCAGTCCAGCTTTGCTATTAAAACCCATTCTTCCGTTATGCCTTGGAGGAGAGATGGCTCTGTTGGGAATAACAGAAAGCATGTATATTGGATTTCTTTTTTTAAAAAAAAAGGTTAAAATAGCAATAGCAACCTTGTCAGAGAACACTGGCTGGGGAGCAGCTTGGAGAAGCCAGTAGCCCTTGGGCTTGCCTTCAGTGGTCCAGTCTCACAGGTGGTGGTCAACCCTTGGAAATACTGTCAGTGTTGATTGTTATTTTTAATTATCAAGGTAAACACTGAAAGTTAAATGCGAGCTAAGAAGCATGGCTTGTCAGTTAAACTGAAATCTGAAATGCATTAATGGTGAAATTTCCATCTTCTAAAACCCTCTGGGATTTTTTGAAAGAAGGAAAGGACAGACATGTATATGATGAAGTTTAAGCAGAGAAGTAATATGATTTTGGAAAAAAATTGCTGTGGAACAGAACCTGAATTCTTAAGCCAGCATAGGTGAATTTGGCTGTGAACTTCATGAGCAGAGCTGGTTCCATCTCTGTGTACCTGAGACTGAACAGCACCTTCAGGGAGAAAAGTAGATAGTGAAATGATTTCTATTTAAAACATTTTATTTCTTCAAGCTGAGTCTGGTTCCACAAAGTGGAGAAGTAAGCTGAATAAGAATGATATCAAGAAACTTCACAGGAAAAAAGAAAATATAGAATAAATCAGGAGTGTCTGACATTTCCCTTTCCACTTGGCATAAGCCAGCAGAGTAGCAAGCACTCATTATAAGCAGTGCTGTAGGAGAAATTCTCCTGGAAAGATGCTGAATGTTCATTTTTTTCATTGCACCACCTGCCCCAAGGCCAAACCTGTCCAGAATTTTAAACATGAAGTCCCAGGCAAAAGTGTTAAAACCAAGTACAACTTACTTAGCTTTTCTTGAGTAGGTACAGTCTGGTTATAGACACTGAAGTTTCAGGGAACTTGCTGTCATATGTTTGTTAGCGTGAGTAAAAAATCCAGTGCTGAGCCAAAATCTAGAAGCAACAGAGGGAAAAACTAAGGGGAAGGGGGGCCCATGTGCTACTGAGAGAAGGAAAAATGACACTATATCCCATTTATCTCCCACATCCTTTCAGCAGGACCCACAGACACTGAATGCTCTCTGGCCAGAAGGCAAGGGAGGCGAAGAGCTGAAGCACAAAACTGTGTAACAGAACTGTCGCTCCCTCCTAGTGCTTTGTCTTTCTGCAACCTCTGCCTGGGAATCCTGGAGTCTTCATTTATCAGTACTGAAATCTCTTCCTGGAAAGGTTTCAAAGGAATTAAGGAAGAGCAAAGAAATAAGGAAACAAATCTAGCAACAGAATTCCAGCTCATAAATTGCATGCTGGCCTAAGCTTTAGCTGGAATTTGAAGGCAAATGTTAATGGTCTGGTAAGACTTATAGTCACAGGAGGGTTTTTTTTAAAATGGAAATAACATTGATAATACAGTGAATGGTTCAGGAAATGATCCACTTTAGACTAAAACTTCAAAGATAGACAGGCGAGGCTCATTTACTGGGGAAACCGCCCATGTAAAATAATATGCCTAAATCTCTCTGACCAAGGAGACAGCTTATTTCAGAGATAGTCATCCAAGACCTCAGCTAGTGGAAATCAGCATAGCTCGACTGATTGAATCCTGTGAAAACATAATTGGGTAGAGTATCCCCTGCACTCCATTTCTTAGAGAGAGGTAAGGACAGGTCCAGTTCTTGTGGAAGAGGACAGAAGCTGTGACAAGGAATAATCTACAGGAGAGACATAATGGAAGAGAAATAAATTTGTCTGTCAAAGGACTCAAAACAGTTTGGAACAGTAAAAAAATGCAATATAGCTGTTCATTTTTGAGAAAGTGTCATAAAAAGGCTGATCAAAAACTCCATCCGACTTTGCAGTAGAAAAGATTAAGTAAAATGATACCATTTTCAGTAGAAAATTGTAGGGAGAAAAAAGCTAAAGAGCTCGGCTCTCGCTCTGCAGAGTAATTACTAAGAGATACCTACTCAAGCTTTGTTCTGTCAGAGATCATGATAACACTTACAGAGATACAGCCAGACTGTCTGTTTGGCTAGACAGCATTAATGTAAACCACATCATTTAGAAACTACCTCTCCAGCTTCCATCTCCAGATAGAAATCTGCTAATGAACCATGATTCAGTTATATTCCTAATCAGGAAAATGTCTTTCAAGCTGTATTCTAACTGGGCAGTGTTTTGCTTCCTACGTCCCAAAGACCAATTAAACATTTTGTATGCAGCTATGCTATAGATAATGAACGTGCTGTACAAGTTAAATCAATTTTGGTGAGAAAAATAGCTTATGTTCTGCTCATTTCAGTAAAAAGCCAAACTGCTGATTTGCAGGACCCCTCTAAAATGGAGTCCTACAGGGAAGAGCAGGGATTGTAAGTCTGGGTGGCAGCATGACAGTTCATGGGATTGGCCATTGGAGAAATTGGTGCCTAATCTGATTCTGCAGCATGTCAGTCACAGAACAGTAATACCACAGTCTTAGTGGGCCTCCACCAGAGATAGATTTGGCCCACTTAACTCAGCTAGAAGGTCTGGAAAGGGTGAAGTCCTATCAGTAATACCTGGAAATGGCTGGGAAGCATAAATTCATCCACTATTAGAAGGCAGGACTTTGTAACCCTCTTCTCTCTTCACAGCCACACGGGTCTACTCCACTGCTTTTTCACCAGGTTGGAATTCTGCATTAAAATCTTCACTGCCTGAGTTTAAATTAAATCCTCCCTATCCTAGCAAAGAGAAAGTACAGAGAAAATCCTCATGCAAAAATATCCATAGAGTTTAGAACCAGGACAGAATCCAACCTCTGCACCAGACTTCAAACAATGAATTGCTATTTTAATAAATAGCATTTTTCAGGAAGATCATAAAAAGCTTTCACAATGGTTCTGTCCTGGTGTAATCAGGGAAGCCAGTTCACTTCATTTGGAGAAGAGTCATCCAGGCAGCATCTTAGTATTAGGATTTAATTGACATCAGACCATTTATCAGTCCAGGTTTCTCCCTGAAGATTGTGTTTACGTATTGGTCCACTAAAGATTAAAAAATAATGTGTTCAAAATACAGGGGGAAAAAAGCTATTTGTTTGTATCTGTGAAGGCCTTTTGCTGCCAGATATTTTGGAGCATCTTATTTTTTAGGCTGTTTCCTGGTGGCTTGAATTCTGATCACTTATCCTCAGGAACTCAGTATGATATTAGTCCCACTGATCTTGTTGACTTTGCTTTCATGTGCAGCGGGTAACGCTGGGGAAAAGCAGAAAGGATGGAGTCATTATGGATTCTGAAAGAAGTAAAAACAAACACCCACCACAGAACAGTTGGAAGAACACGGCAGACCCTGCAGCACAGTTCTGCTGTAACAACCCACTCATCCCCACAAGCTTTATCTTTTTGAGTGGAAAATGTGCCTGGCAATAGAGACAAGCCTGTGTGAGAGGTGCGGGCTAAGCCTCCAGGTAAGGGTAAGTAAGTCAGTGCTTTCCCATAAAAGAAAAGACCAAAGGAAATGCACGGTGCTGGACTGAAATTCCTGACAGATTCCAGTTCCCCCATCTACCCAGTCTTGAGGGAGGTGTCACTAGGAAAGCATTAGTCTCTGTCCCTGTGTACTCAGTCCATATTTGAGAGGTTCTTTTAATCAGCTGCAGAATGGACAAGATTTGCAGTGGTTCTTAGATGTAGAATTTTTTTTCCAGGCCTAGGGAAAGGAGATACTTAGGTCCAATGGAAGTCAGGCAGAACTCTTAAACAGATTGCCCAGACAGTTTGTGGAGTCTCCCTCACTGAAGATACTCGAGAATGGTCTGGACACAATCCTGTGCCATGTGGGATGCCTGGGATGACCCTGCTTGGGCAGGGAGGTTGGACCAGATGACCCATTGTGGTTCCTTCCAACCTGCCCCATTCTCTCTTTCTTTGATTCTGTGACTCTGAGTTTCCTATTTGGAAAAGCATGACACTGGATGCACATCTCTGTGATATGAAATTATTTTGAAAATCTGATTCTTGCTTTGTTTAGAGCACGCTGCCAGAGCTCTTGTTCTAAACACTACAGCTGGACTCAGAAAATCTAAGTTAATAGAAGCTGATTAGGAAAGTGGCCATCAGGAAATAGCAGGCACACTCCCTCCTATTCTCACACCCCTCTTATCAGATCCATGCGGAGCCTGCCACTTACCTACCTACACATCTTCCTATACATAAGTTTAAGGCACAAGGAGATACCTCACCTGGAGATATCTGGGATCTTGCTCCCTTATTGTGCCCTATAAGGTGTAGCAAATTTGATCTTTTTAAACTGTTAACTCAGCACTGCAACTCCTTATCAAAGAAATGTTCTTCTTTCCTGAAGCATCCAGCAATTTATTGGCATGAGAAGGTTCCTCTCTCTGATGAGGCTTTTTTTTTTACAAATTGAGGCTGCTTTGTATTGCAAGGGAAAACCTGTTTTGTGTGGTCTCTCCTTCAGCTTGTTATATGGTAGAATACTTATGGGGAGAACAGGAGCTCCGGTTCTCAGGGAAGAGGATGTTGATGACCTTGATTTTACAGATCCTCAAGGTATCAATCAGAGGAAATGCAAAGATTTTACAGCAAAAGCGTGGCATACAAAACTAACCTATCAGTGGAACCAAAGGTGAGCAATCCAGCAGTTATTAGGTAGTTTTCCCTATGCAGTGCTAAAAAGCTAAGGCACTACCACTGAAAAAGCATCCAGGGAAATCAGAGGGATGCACCCAAATCTATGCATATTTCAGCTGCTGGAACTGGAATATCTTATTCACAGCACATGCCAGTAATTGCTATTTTACAGCACTCCAAACTATGTTAGTGTTTGCATCGATGCATTTGCACATTGATAGCTTTGCACTGAGGTTCTCTCAAAGCTGCATTTCCCCAAAATCTCATCTTGCCAAGGAGGGATCTGCTGAGCTGTGCTGGTACTCAGCTCTGCACACTCAGATGCTGACATTTGAGTTACCCATTGATGATCTTATTGACTAAGTGCCATGGGAAGAGATTGAGTGCCCATTTGATAGAACCAGGAGATGAAAACAGGTGTCCAGACTTTGATCCTTCTATTTGACAGCTGGATTCATATTCTATCACAAAATCTCTCTATTAAATTGGCATCTTCCAGGGAAGCAAAAAACCCAGGCGTACAAGGGCAGAACATCATATGAGAGGGGAAAGCTGAAGCAAAGACAATAAAATATTTTGCCTGGCTAATATATAAATGCAGAATAATTGGATTTGAATTCAGAATAGACCCTAAACTCAGGACTGAATGCACAGGTATTTTGGGGTTTTTCCATCCCAGCCTGTCAAAAGGGCTGAAGCAGGCAGGCAGGTGCATGCTCATCCCTACCATTGCAGCCATGAGGAAAAAAACTGAATTTGTGTTGCCTTGTATTTAGAAACCCTCCCCTATCTGGCAGGGTTCCTCTGCTGAATCTAACAGGAATAATTTTATTTCCTCTGAGACACAATTTAAGGCTCCTGCAGTATTCAGAACAGCTGTGCAATGTGAAAAAGGGAAGGGGCTATACAAAATGCAAGGAAAAGGCAGAGTTAGTGACAATAAAGCTGAACGGGGCAATAGTGAGGTATATAAAGAAATGCAAGCATGACTCTTGCTAAGGCTGCAATCCAGAGTTTATTAATTTGTACAGATGTTTTCCTTTTTATTTAATGGTCTTTTAAAACACCATATCATGGGATAGGATCAAAAGTGCTTTTTTTTAACCAGTTTTCCAGTGTATAAATCCTACTGGTACCTAGAGCCAGAAACAGAAGATGTTATATTGTGGATCCCCTCCCAGAGAAGAGGACTGATCTGCACCATTGTGGAGAGCTTATCAGTCTACCCAAGGCAATTTGTAACAAGATTTTTTGTGGTGTAAGCAGAGCTGCATGTCAGGGAATGGAAGGACAGAGCAAATTATTGCGACAGACAGGCAAAATTTGCTTGAAGAAGTAACTATGCAGTTAGAATTTGCTATATGGCAGCTACATAGGACTGAAAAAATCTGGTAGAATACTGATAAATGGCTAAAATAAGTATTTTTTTGATGAGCACTATGGATCCCCATATCCTCTGCCGTATCCCACGTACAAATCATTCTGTCTTCCCGTGAAAGATCCAAAGGGAACAAATCCACAGATCCAGAAACTTTGCTGGGAAAGGACTCATGAAATTGTGTGGAGAAGCTTTGTAATTGAAGATGTTCAGCAAAAACAGGACATGCTTTTCTACCCTTGCCCAAGATAGTTTCCGTAGAAGGAGCTGTTGAAGACAAATGTGATGCTTCGAGAAATACTTTTATTAAAGAGGTACACAGTTCACAGGCAATGTTAATAGTCAATTTTTAGGTGTCTTGTGGAAGTAACAAATAGTTTTTAGCAGCAAATGTGCAAATAGAGGACTGTACTGTGGCAGTCCTCTGCAAAACAAAGCAATAAATACAAAACAAACATTACAAAACAAAGAATTGTAATGTTGTATAGCACCTCCTAAAGGGTCCTGTCACTGTAGTTATAGTCAGCCAGGGATTGCAAAACACCAGAGCTCCACTTGCACACTTCATGTTTCTCTGCTCTGGCACAGCAGCAGTCTTGGGGCAGAGCCATCTTGGGGCATCCGTGGCTCTGGCTATGAGAGGAAACATTGAGTGACAGGGAGGCAGTTGCTGCAGAAATCCCCAGCGTGGTTTTCCTAGCCAGTCATCCCTTGGGAAATATGCATTCTTACTGTAAGAGTGAACTTGTTGGAGTGCAGTTCCTAGCACCAGCCTCTGCTCACCAGCCTTTCTTTAAAATAAAGTAAAAATGACAGGCAGTCAGCCTAGCTCTGTATTAGAAATTAGTATGGCTGAGGAAATCATGTTTTCTGTAAATAAAATGGAAGGATCTTGACAATGTTTTTTTGCCACATAAACAGCATGATGTCCTTTATTAAGTTCTTTGTGTAGAATATAAAGAGAGAGAAGAATTAAAAAAGCATTCCAGTTGTGATACAATGATAAGCTGATATATCAGTCCATGAGGAGCAGAACCACAGACAGAGTGCAAAGCTGCGTATGCTACAGTGAAGCTGAAATTACATTATTAGAGTGTAGATTTGGCTTTGTTCTGCACAGCAGAGCCTGAAACAGTAAAAAAATGTATGCAATTATTCTCCATTTTAGGTAAGCATTAAAAATTCTGATGTGAATTCTAACAAGCAGTATCCTATGAAAGAGAGATCCTTCAGTAGTGAGGGGTCTGGGGAAGGGAGACTTAACAGACAGTTCGTAAGTCATGTGGCAAAGGCACAAGTGGCTTGCAATCCATCCAGTTTTTAATTCAGTGCCCCTCTCTGCTGATTTCTGGTGTGAGCTTCAAAAAGCCATGACACGTGACTCTGACAAACCCTTCTCTAACTATCTGTAGTAATTCCTCCTGGAGGTGCTCACAGTTACTCCTCTCTGCCACGTCTCAATTCTCAGAGGTGGGAGCAGTCACGGTGCCCTCATGCTTCACTTCCCATGGCAGGCTCTGATCTCAGCAGGAGCTTGATGTGTCACTGACAGTGAAATCCAGAGCCACCAGCTAAGCTGGGTGGATAGGCAGATGGGCTGACCTTGTTTCATCCCAAGGCAGGGGTGATACTCAGAACCTTTCTTAAATGTAGGTGATAAAGATCAGAGGCCAGTGCTAACATGAATTTACTTCCCTTTGGGGAGAAGCCTTGAATTTTTCCTTCTCAGGAGAAGCGTGTTTAACAAAACATAAACTTCTCAATCATATGTGTAACAAGCTGCTGCAAAAACTGCCACGACTTCAGTTTCCAGCAAAAAGAGAAGAGGCTGCTTTTACTGATACAGGCTTGCAAGCGCAGGCATTTCCAGGGACTCTGTGCCCTCTCCTGCATTTTGCATCCCCTTTTTCCTACTTTATCTTGGATTTGGACTGACAGTATCACTGGCATGGTCTGGGGACAGTGTGCCTACGTGCAGTTTTTACCTGAAAGACCACCATGTCAGCACAGCATTTGCAAGTGTTAGTGGTTAGTGCCACAGGAATGCCTTGGAAAGGGCTCATCAGTATGCATGCAGTAGCTGCTGAGCACAAATATGTATGAAATTCTGATCATTGGTATTGAAATGGTGATCCTGAATATAAATTAGGAGGCTTCTAAATACATCAAATTTCAGTTAAATGGGAACTAAGTAAATACTGCATTTTTAAATTATAGTTGTCTTCCATTTTAAAAAAAGGACATCTGATGTTAGTTGGTTCTTCAGACTAGATAAAGCCTTTAGGAATGTAAAAAAGACATTATTAACAGAGACATTTAAATTTGAAAAATAATTGCCTAGGCATAAGCAAGACTTTTATCATGCATGTGAAGCTTCTAAATCTTTAGATCTTGTTGAGATATGGCAGATAGGATATAAAAGTGCTTATCTGTGCAATACTTTTTTGCTCAGGGAATAAATTCTCAAGTAAATTGATTATCCTAAACAAATAAAAAACCTTAAACAGAAAGAGAATTCACTATATCTTGTTCCAGCTACCACTTGTGAGGGCTTTGTCTTTACAGCTTGCTATGGCAACTCTCTGAAAACCGATAAACCACTGGACATTTTCATCTTCCTCCAACATTAAAGAAGAGAGAATTCCCATCATCAGGGATGTAGAAAAACCAACATCAATTTTTTCTCAATTCCCTTTGCAGAGGAGCTGAAATGCACCTTCCCTTTGCATTGTCAGCTGTAATCCTGTGGGCAGCTCTTCATACAGTCAATACAGAACCCCACAAAGGGAACACACCAGTAACTTAGATTTTTTTACTTTATCAATCCTCATCTAGCAAACCTCTTTAATTAACCACCTCTGTAACATAAGCTTTTAATTCAACCAGTGTGAAACACACAATACTGCATATGTTCAAATCACCTTGATGCAAATATTTGATTAGCTTTCTGTTCATCTTAAGCCAGTCTATGCTTAACATATCAAATAACTCTGTTTTAATAGTGGAAAAGGAGAATGTAATGGATAGTAAAAGAAATAATGGGAAAGCATGTCTAAAATTCAGAAGTGGCTGGGATTAGAAATTCAGAAGGCAGTACTCTAGGAGTAGAGTATTATCAGTCTCTAGCAATGGTACAAGTGAATCTGTGAAATTGAGCACCAGCTCTGTGTATGGACACAAGGGGATTTGGGAGGACAGTCAAAGATACATGAGAGAGCACTAACTTCACTCTTCTCCACAGTTCAAAAATATTTGTTGTGTCTAAATTGTGGGTAGACAGTTGCCAGGCATTGAATGCTTGTTTTTAATGATTATACCTATAAACAAGATTTCCGAGCCAACTAAAATAAGAAGCTTTCTTTTGCTGTAATTTCACAGTTAAATGCTAAAACAGGGGCACTGCTGGAGGTATCAGAATACAAAATACACATTGCTTAGTGTGCAGCATGGGCATGTGGCAGCACATATGGCATTAGACGTGAACACCAAACAATTTGCTCAGACCCCAAAGAGTTTGCAGGAAGTCAGAGGAAACACAAGTAGGTGACAACAACAACGTGCAATGTAAGAGGAAAGTGGAACCAGTGGAGCATGAAAATGCATTCACTCTCCCTTCTCCCAGGGTGGAATAGGGAATACAGTTAAAAGCAGAGAGGATTGTCTCCAGCAGATCCAGGGGCTGTATCTGAGTCTGTCAGGATAACTACAGCTGTTGGTTTGCTGGTGTTTGTGTTCCCATCCTGAGCTTCTGTGGATGCTCACTCAACACCCTCTAGATTCTAGAATGAGGAAACACTAGAAAGCAATGGTCATTTTTTGAGGATCCCAGCTTGCACCCAGCCCGTAACACACAGCAGCAGGTCAGAGTGCTCATGCCTAACACACTTGAACAACACTAAAAAGATTTGAAGTAGCTGCACTTACAGTTCCACCACGAAGATAGTGGCTCTATTTCACAGATCATCTCGTGCCAATGCTTTTTGGGAGACTGAGCTAATACTGCTGCTTGTTAAATCCTCAGAGTCTCAGGTAAAGTCTTGTTTGAAGTCTGGTCCATGCCAGTAGTAAAAGTCTCTGTCATGAAACAGAGTTAATGCCTTTGAAAGTTCATTTACACATCATTTAAAAATAAAAACTTTTATTTGGAAATGACACTATACATAACAATCTTGATTGAAAGGCAGAGCTGCACATAATTATACAGCAGAACACAAGGTTAGGCAGGTGTCTCAGCTTATGGAAAACTTGCTTTTTGTTTTTTGCAGTGCTCTCAAACCACCTCTAATATTGCAAAACTTTTGCAGTCACATAATTTCATTCATTTCAGTGGAGTTCCTCCACTTACACTGATGAAATAAGGACGAGACTGCAGTGCCATATTTGTACTGGGAGTCAGAGCAGGTTGTCAGGATCACAGTCTGTCACTTGCTGTGGTGGGCATAAAATAAAGATGTTGTCAGGTCAAAGAAACAGTCTCCAATTATCAGTCTTAAACCCACGGATTTAGCAAGCAGCAATTAAAAACCTTTCTTTGATATAAGAATTCTGTAAGTCAATGGCATTAAGTTCTGTTGCTGATTGTCTTTGTGATATTTAATTTCCCAATATTTCATGGCAATAGATATCCTCTTTCTAGCTGGAGTATGCGATTAGAAGTAAAATCAGGAGCCTTTCAAAAGGTGGCTCATTTGGAGTGGCTGAAAATCATCCCTCTAAGAAACAAGTACTTACCTGCACAAATCCTACTGAAAATTAGGAGACATTGCAGACACTTTGTGCTAGCCCTAGGAGAGGATCCAGTATGTGTTTTTATGGGCTCTTTAATGATGATGATATTTATACAATTAGTAAGCATATTTAAAAGAGAAAGCTTGGAAAAAACTAACAACACTTCACTTCAGTGGAATTTCCACCTGCAGCTGTCACAGTTAATGTTTTATTGATAAGATGCAGGTCTTGCTGACTACCATACATATCCTTTACTTCAATGCCTTTACAGGCAGCAAGAATCCATCATTCACTTTTTTCTCTTGGCCTACATCTGTCTAAGGCAGTATTCTCAGTACATAGTACTGTAACAATATTATATGTCATATTATTAAGTCGATGGCTAAATGCCTGATCCTGTTTTAGCCCTCTCAGTGGGCAGAGGGGCTCCACAAAATTTTGGAGGTGCATGAGCATCTGAGACTCTGCTGATCATCTGCAAAAGCAATCAATTATTTTGTACCTTTCTCTCTTCTCACCCACAGTGCAGAAGTGAAGTTGCAGACACAATGAACAATGATATAGGTGACAGAAATGTTCGTATATAAAGCAAAGTCATGATTCTTTCCAAAGTTGCTAGGATGGAAATCTAAAAACCAGTGAAAAAGTGGGTTTAGCATCTCCAGTGAGGCAATGCCTGTTCACTGACAGGAAACTTCACTCTGTGCAAAGACCTGTGCACTATTTCCACATCCCTTGGGTGCAGTATCGGCCCTCTCAGTGGGAATAAATGAGTTCTTCAGTTCACTTACCTTCATTCTAATTTCTAATTCACTGACTCAACTTACTGGTAACAGTCATCTCTTGTTTCTGTCTGGGCATCTACTCCTAGATGCTGCTCCTTACTAATATGACACTCCTCTTAATGGAATCCTTTCTGCAATAATTATAGAAAATAGCTTGTATTTTTGATGAGGGTATAAAGACAAGCTTGGCCTGAGGTACAACAGGGAAAATTGGGAATGGAGGCCTAGACTTCTGCCACTGATGGATTACTTGATAAAACTGCACAGAGGATTTTGGTATGTGTATCCTTGTCACTCTAAAAGAAAACTGACCTTAGCCAATATACAGACTCATATTTTGGGTTTTCCTGAATTCATGTAAATTATAAAGGTATTTACTAACGTTGTGTACTTTAATACCATATCCTGTACCTCACACCTATTTTTGAGAATCTTAAAACAAGAATGAACTTTGTGATGCATAAAATCATAAGCAGAAACAGCTCAGTAGAACAAAGCAATGCTTACTGCAATGTACAAACATGAAAACTGCCCTGAGGACAGCCCTTAAACACAGCATTATAAGGAATGCTTACGAACTGAGTTTCCCATGTCACTGAAGTATCCTGCTGCAAAAGTGCCATCACTCAAAGCAAAGCTGGGAAGATCCCTTCTGGGAGAGTGGAGCTCTGAGCTTATGAGCATGGAATAGATCACACCCAGCCAGCGGAGGCCAGCAGAGAAACCTGTCTGTGCCCATCCTGGGTCACAACTGTTTTCTTGTTAGCCAGCAGCTCCAAAACTTTTGCATGTTTTCATTAGATCTGTTTCCACTGTAGATTCTGTCCTTAGTCACATGTGTCATTTCAATTCCATGTTTGAGAAGTAGATCTGGTGTCTCTGCTCATTGCTTTGAGAGTGCAGTTGCTGAGGTCTTGTCTGGTTGTTACTCTGTTTTCTTCAGTGTTGGCTTCATACAAGGATGTGTGAGCATGTATGAGTAGGAAATAAAAGAGCAGATAGGGAATAGGAAGAGAATGAACTAACAAGCATTAGCCCTTTCTTGAAATTGTTTTATATCTCAAAAGTGCCTGGATATCTTCTTTTCTTTTCATTTTTCATTTCTCCAGAGTTTTCACCCTGCTTTACAAGTAGGGGAATCTTATTTTCCCCTTCAGAGAAACAGAAAAATTGAGACAAACACAGTTAATGCTAGAAGTTATTATGTAATTTCTCTGTATGCCTTTTTTTTTTTTAATACTCACCAAAGGTATTCCCTCATCTAATTAATATTATTCAAAATTTCTACCTACAAAATACCTTTCTTTTGTATGGTTTGAGCTGCATATTGGCTTTAAAGGGTAATTCTTTAGGGTGCAGGGACTGAGTCATTTGCAAAAAAAGCATTTAGGTGAAATCCAAGTCAAGATTCAATATGTTAATGCCATCTGAAGGCAGCTTTGTAAAAGACAATTAGCTGTCCTTGCTCCTAGATTTCTGTTTGAATCTGTATATTCTCATCTTTGGAAGTTCTAGGAAGGTTTAGTTACAAGTTTTGTTTTTCTATTGCAGCAGGAACTTAACACAAAGTGGTATTTTAAAGCGGGTCAGTAAAACTTTGATCTCAAATTTTCAAGTCTAGCCTGACATACAGCACCTTAAACAGGATCTGATTTACAGACAGTGCATGCTCAGCACTTTCAAAGTTGAAGTCCCTCTCTTGTCTTTCAAGCTGAATGTTCAAAAAGAGAAGCCTTCCAAAACATCAGACACATTTTGGAAGTCAAAATGAATCTTTGCTGCTGCATATTTGGTGTCACGGACTGATTTCCTTTTTTCTCTACTTTTCCAGGGATTAAGATACAGAGATTACAAAGTCTTTCTTGTAGCCCCTGTATGTGGAATAGAATAGGGGATCCTATAAAAAACCTCTCATGTTTATGTTCATTATTTTCGAGAGCTCCAGCTATTTATGTGCCCGTAAATAACCATTTAGCATCATTAGAGGTTCTCCATGAAGCAAGTCTGTTCCATTACTCTGAAGCACCAGCCTGAAGGAGGATGCCTGATCAAACTGTCATCTGCATCTTTCAGACATCACACCTGCTTGGAGTCAAGACAATTTTCCATTCATAGGCTCTCTCCCTTCATCACGCTGGCCAAAGCGATTCTTAATAGTAGCACTGAGCTGCAACAGCAGGTAATTCAGACTTGTGAAGAAAGGACCAGCTTCTACTGATGCAGATGCAGGCAAAACAACACAGTTCTTACACTGAAACCTTTTCACTGCTAATACAGGCCCAAAGACAGAGTCTGACTTCCTGCCATAATATGCATTTATTCATCCCTTTATCACCACAGAGCAAAAGTGGTTTTCACCTGTCACAAAACTCCTGGAACTTGTCCTCATGTGCCAGTAGCAGAAGGGTTTCTTTGAAAGTCTCATGGGAGAGCCATTTGCATGCAGCACATCGTGGACATGCTCCAAATGCTGCTGCACCACAGGCATACCAATGCAGAGGGCTTATAAAATAAGGTTTGTCGTGGCTAGTCCTTGAGAGGTGGCATATTGGGAAGAGAAAAATAAAGGTATTAATTGAGACTGTAGCCATTCTTCCCTTAAGAGAAGTGTGTCATCTGCCCGCCATTGGCAGTGCGAGTCAATGCCAGCTTACAGAGACCTTCACACGAGGAATATCTGAAGAGACAAGTGGGAGTGTACATGGACTAAAGGACTGATATGGACTGACTCCAAAATTGGCAAATATAATTTGTAAGGCCCTTTATTCAGGGGGTGCAGATGCACATATTAGGGCATTTATAGCTTAATTTATGTCTAATAAGTAAAGAAGTGGCAACTGGGCAAAAAAGGAAAAAGGTCTTTTGCAACACAGAAAGAGCTTGTACAACTGTGTTACAGGATCCATACAAATGTAGGGATTAATGGACAGAAAGGCACATAGTTGAAGAGGGTACTGTACATTTTCAGCATCTTGCTTTTTGGCTATCACAGATCCTATAGCTGGCAGAAATAACCAGCAGTGCAATTCATCATTTTGCTGTATAGTAGGTCCTTTGCATTTATCTTCTTTCACTGATGTAATACATAAAACTTGGTGATTTCTGGGTATTTTATCTATTCAATAAAATATGTTTACTGTAGTCTCGAGGTATGTGCAACTTGCAAAAAACTATTAAAACACCAGGAACTGGCAGAGCAGTTTAACATAGAATTTCCCAGACAGGAAGGGAGAGGAATGTTGGTGTTCTGACCACATATCTAACTGGCATAAAAATATTTTGAATCTTTCAAAAGTATTTTGAATATTTTGAATTGTCGATTCCCTGCCTATTTAATCACTGATTCAAGGAATTGCATTGGTGGTTCTGCTGTATGAACAAAAACTCTGAGACTGAAAACAAGACACTATTACCTTTTCATCATAAGAGAAAGGACACAGACATGGATTGACACTAGAGCTCTGAGTCAGGAATTCCCTGTAGAATGTGTTTCAACTTGGGAGACCAGAAAAGGTAGTTTAAAACCCTGTTATCAGGAAGCTTAAATGTGCCATATGTGGAGCTACATCCCTAAGTCAAACAGGGCCACTCAGGCTGGAAATGTTTATTAACTTCATTAGTTGTTCACTGGGGTACTAGAGAACGTGATTGTTAAACTTGGAGATTAACACCAGGATTGAAGGGCTGCAAGAATTTTGGAGGATAGGATCAGTGTTTAAAGCAATGTTAAGAAATTAGAGAAATGAACTGGAAAAATGTGAAGACACCTTGATAAGAACAGCCCAGGTAGGAATGATGGCTGCAGCAGCAGCACTGAGTGAGAGAGTTCTGCAGGCAGGAGTCCAGAGAACTTCAGCACAGCCTGAATTGCACTTCAGCCAACAGTGCTCTACTACTGTGCAAATAACAAACACCACTTGAGCTGCCCAGTGTGAAGCCCTGCAGGGGAGGTGCATAAATGCCCCAGGCTTCCCTCCTCTGCTGCAATGGTCTGGCCCATTTGGCACACTGCACTTAGGGAACACTTGGATCAACTAGTCCTCAGTGATGGTAGCCAGAAGGATCACAGATCTAAAAAAACATGGCTTTGAGGAAAACAGAATAAATTGGAATGGTCCAAGGATGTCAAGGCTGATGGGGGTGGGGAAGAGAGAAAACAAATTGCCATGTAGTAATAAGGATCTTCTTTCTTATATCTGTATTCTGTCAGTAGTATTCTGTTATCATTGGACTTCTAAGGAAATATCTCTAGACAGCAGCATTTAGCTTTTTTTGCTCGTCTACAGTATAAAAATATTTATATTAGTTTCCTTACTAAATAGATAGGAGAATGTCAAATAAGTCCCATTTTTCTAGGCCAGTTTGACAGAGAGAATTCAAATATTGCTATTTATTGTTATGCAGTATGGCTTTTAAAGTTGAAATTCAGTCAAAATGACTGACTTTGTGGTGGAAATATCAAAGTTGGGATTAGACTTTGTATTTAGCTGCCTCTAGTAAAATAAGTTTCCCATACTTACTTTCAAGTATCTAACTCAGCAGAGACAGGAAAATTATAAATGTTGTTAGTATGTAGCCTGTTAGCATTTCACATTTATTTTAATAGTTTATTTTATGGTATTGTTGAGATCATTCTGGGATCCACACCCACTAGGCCATTAGTGATTTTCCTTTTCCTCGTCTCGTCACTCACTTTGCAGCAATTAAGTTGCCCTCTTTTTATCTGATGAGCACTGGATTTATGTCCAGAGTACACCGAGTTGTCTACACAGAGATAGTGCCCTTCATTTATAAACTAGCTGTTTATTTTCAAGGTTATTTATTAGGGACATAGCTAACATTTCTAGTTAGGATATTTTATTAAAAGCTGAGTCAGAGTTTTAAGATTCAGCCAGCTAGGAATGGATAATACTTTGCAGGGTACCTCCAGTAATTACAGCAATTTTCTTAGAATAACATGTTCTTCCACGAAGTGCATCTGTAATTATTTATCTCATTAATGGGATAATCTGCTTTTATCAGCATGACCATGTGAAAATGCACTTCAACATACAGATACAATGCTAATGCCTTTGTGCATGTGTTTATGAATTTTTCAGCCTTTGAAGTATTAATGTGTTAAGAATGTATCTGTGCAGCAAAGATACTGAAATAATTTCCTGTCACTGTCCAAGGACTAGTATGTGTATCATCATTGCAGGTGCATCCAGCTTCATTGTACTGTTCTGCCTTGGTATCTTTCATGCTGCATTTACACAATGATTCTTTTCCCCAATATTCTTTTTAAGAAAATTGTTCTTTTCTTACATTGTTTTGGTCTGATCTTTTCCTTTTGTTAGTCTTTCATTTTGCTCACTAGCTTAATAATATTCAAGGACAAAATTAATCTAGATCTTGACAGTGGATTTTGCCTTCCTGTAGCTCAGTGAGGTTTCGAAATTTTACATGAGCAATTACTAATTCTTCTGTTCCTCTTTGAGAACACGCTGTGGTATTTTCAGGGACTTCAGTGCTGCATCAGTTTGTTATTTGTCTAAAGAGAGGCTTATAGTGTTGTTGTTAATGCCTGGAAACATGCACAAAAAGCTGTTTGGAAGTAGTCTACTCTTAAGTAAATTGCTACTTTCTACTATCAGTAAGTTTGAATGAGTGAAATGTCCTTCAGCTGGCTATTTAGCCAGCCAACAGCAGAGGAATAATATTTGCAAAGAGCATTAAAGCTGTTGCTCATCTCTGAGAGTTGCCCCTTAGGGAAGCTCTGAATTTGTATACTGGTGCTTGTCCACTTTGACACCTTTTCATCTTTCCCTGTTTCCTCATATCTTTATCCCACAAAACTAATCCTGCTATAGATCAGTTCCTGTGAGATGTATGCAAACCTGTCCCCAGGAACTCAGGAACAGGGATTGGTATCGGAGACGAGGAAGCTGTGAGTGTGAATTGAAAGGATGTGACATCTCTATTCTCCATTTCTGCATTATGGCTCCTATTTTCCTTGAGGAAGGAGACAAATGGGGCTTGTTTCCAAGCTAGTGAATATAAAGTTGAAGTAATTGCATCTGCAAATATGTGGTCGTGGTTTATATGGTTGAAATAAATGACATTGTGTCTCAGTGCTCAGTGATGCAGAAAACAGAGTTAGAGACAGAAGCGTAATTTTTTTCTTTTTGTCTTCTCCCTGATTAACCAACATGTCTCATCTTCATTTTATCTGAACTCTACCTTATATGATGATAACCAGCTGTGTGTTCATCGGGGTAGAAGCTGCAGCAAAACACCTGTGACACAGACATTAGCAAGGTACTTTAATGGTGCTCCTCCAACATTAAATGTGGTCTGATTTGTTATTCCTTTTGTGAATCCTGAGTATGCAGCACATAGAGCAACATATCAATTTGTTGTGCTTTAGCAAACAAACAGTGTTTGTATAAGAGCCAGAACAAATCTGCTGCTTGCCATGTCTTATGGATAGGTTGCTGTACTAAAAAGTATGGAGCTTTCCATCAATGGGCTATGTAGAATTGAAGTTAATTCTTTAGTAGTACATTTTATTACCCGTATATCTAATAAATACTTTGGCACAGTACAATTAAGTTACATTTCAAAGAAAATTTATCATTATAGAATCATAAAATTGCACTTCAGTTTGTTACTTCACTGGAAAATCGTCTTCATTTTCGGGAGTTGTGTTACTATACTTACTATTGATTCATGGCTGGTTTTTTTGAGTAAAAGCAATGTTTCTCTCAAACTATATTTGGGATGATCACGAAATATAATCTTGCTGTCTTATTTATGAGAAGGAGCCCGTAGATGCTTGTGTAGTAAGAGCAATCTGCCACAGGGCAAGAGCTGCCTGCTGGAATGACAGGCTGGACTGAGCACATCTCTTCTCTCCTCTGGAATGGGGACAGAGTATCCCTGGTGCAGCTTTGTCAGATCTGTGAGCTTGTTTGAGCCAGTGCCTAGGATCTCCAGTGGACAGGCTGAGTTTGCTGGCTGCTTTCAAACAGAAGTGTTAAAGGGTTTTATGAGAATAACAGGTGAGGTGGGCTGAGCCTGGCTGATGCCAGTCTTGCCACTCCCCTCCTCAGCTGGACAGGGGAGAGGAAACATAGCAAAAGGCCTGTGGGTTGGGATAAGGACAGGGAGAGATCACTCACCAGTTACTGTCACAGGCAAAACAGACTCAACTTGGAAAAATTAAATTAATTTACTACCAATCAAAATCAGAAATAAACACAAATCTTAAAACACTTTCTCCCCATCCCTCTCTTTTCCCAGACCCAACTTCACTCCCCATTTTTTCTCCCTCCTTTTCACCAGCGTCTCCAGGAGACAGGGAATGAGGGCTGTGGTCAGTTAATCACAGTTGTCTCTGCTGCTCCTTTCTCCTCAGGGGGAAAACTTCTCACACTCTTCTTGTGCTCCAGCATGGGGTTCTTCCCATGGGACACAGTCTTCCACAAAATTCTCCAACATGGGTCCTTCCCCTGGGCTGCAGTTCTTCCCGAACTGCTCCAGCGTGGGTCCCTTCCACGGGGTCACATCCTTCTTTGGGCATCCCCCTGCTCCTGTGTGGGGCTCCCCATGGGCTGCAGGTGGATCTCAGCTCCACCATGACCTCTGTGGGCTGCAGGGGCAGAGCTGCCTCACCATGGTCTGCACCACAGGCTGCAGGGGAATCTCTGCTCCGGTGCCTGGAGCACCTCCTCCCCTCCTTCCCCAGGGATCAGTGGGTCTGCAGGGTTTTTTCTCTCATGTGTTCTCACTCCTCTCTCTGCTGCTGTTCTGCTGCAGTTTTTTACCCCCACCTGTTTAAAAATCCTTTATCCCAGAGGCTCTACCTTTCTTACTGATGGGCTCAGCCTTGACCAGTGCTGTGTCTGTCTTGGAGCCAGCTGGCATTGGCTCTATTGGAGATAGAGGACCCTTTTCACAGAGGCCATCCCTGGACCCCATGCTCCCGAAAACCTTGCCAGCCAACCCATCACAGTAGGGAAGAACATCTCCACGTGGGCACACAGTCTATTTCTGCACCTGTATTGTTGAAAAGGATGCACTGGAGTATCCTTCCATATTCTGTAAGAGAGAAATGTACAGACAGCAATAGCTGCAGTGGAAATCTATTCCTCCTTTTCCCTACCCGTTTGCTACAGACAGCTGCAGAGAGTGCAGCCTGGGAACCCTCAGCACTTCTGCATAATTTTGCACTTAGTAATGATTAAAAATGTGCTCATTTACTGATTTCTAAGGAGTTGGTTCCAGTTCAGCTGTGGATAAGTTGTATTTCCAGCTGCATCTAAATGATAGTTTTGATATTCAGCACCATGATTAATGATTTCAGAAACAATAAGAAAAAATATAGTTTTCATCGGCATATTTCTAATCTTTATGGATCTGGAAAGTTTTTGTAAATAACCTAATCTTATCTTTATTTGTGTTGGTTATTTGTGTTGGTTTCTTTGTTCTTGTTGATGCTTCACCTGAACACTAAAAAGGCTTCTAGCTGAATGCTATGTGTTTAAGTAGCCAGTGTCTTATTACTACTGTTCATATGATAGAGTTCAAAGGCAACCTGCCTTCAATGCAAATCTGAAGTAATTCCACTATTGTTAATCAAAGTACTCCAGAATTATACCAGTTCAGAGAATAGAATCTAGTGCTGTGATACAAATCCAAAGCAATCCAATTGAACTTAGCCCTCAGAGTAGTCACCACAAATGTATTATAGAGCTATGGCCACACAAAATCACTTCTCAGTTGTTCATTTCATATGTGTTTGTTTTTATTCCCAGCACACCTGAAGTGCCATCAAACTGTAAATAAAGTTCTTTCCATCAGAATGTGAAATCTTGAGATATTCAGCTGCAGACTGTCTTACTCCTCAAGCACCATTCCTTTATTTGAAAGCTGTTCTCTGCTGTGGACTGAGTTACTCTGTTGGCAGAACCACTTCTGGGGGCACTCTAGATAAAGGAGATGTGGCCGACAATTTGTCTTCAAAACCCCCTGCTTTCTTTAGGAAGGCTTATTGTTAATAGATGCCTTTAGCAGACAGTGAATCTTTTAATTGCCAATTTCCAGTCTGTAGAGATTGCTCATAGTTCACCAGAGCAATAATCATCATTACCTTGTAAAGGCCTTTTGTTTGCTCCTGCCATGAGCTCAGTGTCATCACACACATTAATCTGAATGAACTGCATGTTGTTTATCTCCATCATTTCTGTGAGCTGGTGATGAGCCCTGTCAGTCTCACAAACATTGAGATGAATGGGTTTCCTCGGAAAACCATTGCTGGGACAGGAGAAACAATGACAAAAGAATAAAGTGCTGAGGAAAATAAAGGTAAAAGTTAAAAACTGGATGTAAAATTGAATTGCCTGGATTTGAAGATAAGATTAAATTATTTTTGGCCAAACAGCTGGTAGATTGACTTTGAATTGTCTGAAGTCAGTGGGAATGTTGCCTGTTTTCCATGGGAGCAGGATCTCATGTGGAAATGGATGTGCATTTTTTACCAGGTAACTTCTCAGTCAATACAGACAGAGCCCTTTCAGTGGGTTGAGTCAATTGATTAAGCTAAATACAAAATGACCCTGCAGACTGCTCAGTTGATCAGACCACTCAGTTCATCAGACACACGTGACAGGCAGTGCAGTGGATAGAGCCCAAGGCTCTAATCCAGATCTGTGTTCATTGTGTGAGCAAACCCAGTGTGAACAATCTTGTGGTGAACCCTCTCCATTTCCACAGAGCTGTAACAAGGCTGGTCCTGGGAGACCTGCAGCTACCACAGGACATACATTTCAACAAGGAAAGAATAGTGCTTTTATACTTTCATAGCTATGTTCAGTGTGCATTTGGAAAGAAATGACAAATTAATAAATTATTATGTTAGATGGCACAAATTATTTCAGTGGGTCACTTTAATGGCTTTATTTTTATTGTAACACTGAGGTTCAGAGTGTTTAATGCTGTTGTGGAGCAGTTGTGAAGAGACACTGGTACCCACATGCTCACTAAGCCTCGTTGCACTGAAGCACCTTTTAATGGATTGAAGCCTCTTGCAGTTGCTGTGGGAGAGTCACCCTGTCTCACTTCTTACCCTGTAAACTGCAGTGCAGAAAACAGTGGAGCACAGAAATCCTCATGCAGGTTGCTGTGAATATGCAGAGACCCATCTCTAGAAACAGAAAGGGAGAAAAGCTTCTTTCACATTTATTTTTAAGGACTGAATAATGTGAAAAACTTGCTAAAGCTGAAATTCTTCAGATTCAGATAAGCTTTCCCCATGTATTTCTTATCTCCAGTGGCTGCTGATAATGACTGGCCTTTTCACCTGCAGAACTGCTCAAGAGTACATTACAATGTCAAGTGCTAAAGGAAAGCGGGCACATATTCATGAATGCAAGTGGCAGCTTATGTCCCAATTTCCAATGAGCAGTTTCATTTGATGTGACAGAAAGCATGCAAATTGGGATATTGGCAGGAGCAGAAAAACTTTTTTGTGCATACGGTGTTACAAAAGAAAGCATCAGTATCTACATATATTAAAATTAATCTGTTTTTAAGGTAGCAATGTTGTAAGGAACAGCTCTTGTTGCATTCAGTGTTTTAAAAGCAGAATTAGGATTACACAACAATTTACAGAGAGGGTTTTCATACTAATGAAGGTGTAGTTCCTGAGGGTGACTGTCGCCACATGCCATCAGTGGAAAGCCTTCAACTCCAAGTCCCAAACCACAAGTTAGATACAACAGTGTCTGGTCACGTGCCTAATGCTAATTAAATACTGAGCATTCAGAGACTGCTGACCTCAAACCTTAATCGGTGCTTACAAAAAAAAAAAAAAGAACCCAAAAACTGGAGATCAGGCAAATTCAAAAGTTTGCTTTTGGGTTTTTTTTCCTCCCTTCCTAAAAGTTCATATAGATCTAAGTGTAAAATGCCACTGTTGACATATTTATGGTTTTGTCTCTGGGTTGTGAGGTCTCTGACTCTGTATTGTAACTGCAGAACATTTGTGCAAAACACTGGCAATAAGGAAATAAGAAGGAGCAGAAATACAGACAGATTTGGTAATCCCCCTTTTTTATTTTCTCCTTTCCTGCTCTATTTGCTTGGCCTCTTCCCTTCTTCCTTGAGGCATATTTTCATCTCGTGTTGCTGCTTGTGCACATCAATTACACAGGTAGCTCTTAGAGAGTAAAGCCAGTAACTCAGAGAGTTACCAGTGCAGTAGATGCTTTTTTTTCCTTTGGCATTGATCAGAACACATGATGGATCATGGTAGTATGCCTGATCTCTTGTGCTTAGGTCAGTGCTGCTACACGTGTGGTCAGTGTTTCTGTGGTGGTTCTCCTCCTCAGTGCTCACACTGTTACCAGTGCTTTGCTGAGAGTTCATCTCTTTGTCCCATTGACTGCTTTTTAAATGTCCTACTAAATGGCCACTTTCAGCAAATACTGTTTATGGGTAGAATATCACTATGATTTCAGATGGGGCTTCTGGAGTAGGACTTGTGATGACAATTTTTTCCTCATCTTGGACTGTCTATTCAGTGATTCTCTCCCTCAAAGACATACTCCATTATATATATATGTTGCTCTATCTAATTCCAGACTTCTGATATGTGCTTATATCCCAGAGAGACCCTCTGAGACTGGAACTAAGCTGTGGTGTTAGTGGGGAGGAAGAAAGAAAAAAAAGGTGTTCTACTGGCTAGTTTTAAGATGATACCGTGGAAAAATTGAGGGTTTGTCAGTGTTTAAAAGTGGTAGGAGCTGGAGACAGAATGGAGCTTTACCTTTTGATAGCTTATGTTCTGCAGATGGGTATCTTGGAAAAGACTAATCTTGTATTGTAATGCTGGACTATGTTCCAGATGGAAAGAATAAATTGAGTTGGCAGAAAATATGAGCTGTACTTTGTTTCCATAACTGAATTACTGGCCTGAAATGAAAGGTGGAAGGGCTGGCATGTGGACACCCGAGCCTCCAGCAATTTGGGGACACCCACGTCCCTGCAGTGACTCTTACAGTCATATGTGCCGTGCAGGCAGGGCATGCTGAACTGCAGAGCAAGAGGTTTCCACCCCAGAAAGACAGGCTGTAGTCACGGCCCCTGGAAGATTTCTGAAAGAAAAAATGTTGGAAATGTTTTCTTTTCCCATTGCTTTTTCACTTAGGCTGCTGTTCATGAGGGCTTGATCCATGCCCACTGTCTTCTTCTCATTCCTGACAGCTTGAAGCACTTCCTGTATCTGAAATATCTGGCCACCTTACTGCATCTCAGATTTCCTGCACCCCTTATTTTGTAAATAGTTTGTTCAAATTTTTGAGAACCAAATTATTTGATAGCAGCTGTCTTTTCTTCGCTCAGATTCTCACAATATCCCAAGGTAAAATTTTTGCAAGAAGTTTAATATAGCCTGGCAACCTATAGCCCTTCCTGGCCTGCAGGACTTGCATTCTCTTTGTATTTTTCTCTCCTGAGCTCATTTGCACCTTCAAATGGTTTCTTGCTGTCAGCTTTCCTATTTTTCTCCTGCGTCTCTCCTGGTTGCTCTGCCAACATTCCTGCTGCCACCTATCGTAAGTCTGGAGATGTCATCCTGTTCCCTAAGCCATGTTTGTACTGAGCACACACATTTAAATATGGATGAGCCTGGATAGATTCCACTTTGTCTTTTGCCTGGCACTGTTATAGGCTTGTCATAAACACTTCCTAAAGGATTGCCACATTGAAATATTTAAGAAGCTGTTTAATCTAGTCACACTGATTAAAAAATATTTAGTTCTTTAATGCACCTCGCTCGCTTGCTTGTATTTGTTATATTTACTGTACAGCTCAGAAATTGTTGAGAAAAAAGATCAACAAATAATGATACTAATCTTAGTAACTTGCATACTTTTGTTATGAAAGGCTCATCTTTTGCCACTTTCTGCAAAGGAGGAGTAGGCAGGGAAGAAATACACAAAAGAAATATAAAATATTTATAAAATATAAAAGAAATATAGTTAAATAATTGCTTAGGCAGGGAAAAAGCTGTAACTGAAAAAACTTTGAAATAATTTGATTCCAGGACTTCAAGCCTGAATTATAGTACCAGTGGCAGTTTTGCCACTTCTGTCACTGGGAAAAACTTTTTACTGCCCTTCAATGTCTGGTAAAATCAACAGTCCTCTGAGAAGTGTCAAATTATTCGTGACTTTGACTCTGAATGCAGTAAGCTCCTGCTTGATGTGTCATTAGTTCAAAGCCAGTAAGGACGAGCAGGTTTTGCCTGTTCTTTGTGTTCCATTCCCCTGCATAGCTTGCCATATCTAATTAATATTTTGTTACCCATCACTATGTAAGTCCTCAATGCTGTCTTCCATATGAAATGTTTTAATCTATTTTGCTCTTTGTACCATGTGTTGTATAACAGGCTCTACCCAGTAGACAATAGAAGCAGCTGCCTCTGGTGTTAAAATGTGTGGCAAACATGTCCTGTTCCATGCTGCACTGCTTTGAAGCTCAAACGTCATGGTAAGGCCCAAAACTCAGAAGCATGAAATAAAAATTAGTCTAGAGAGACAAAAAAAATCTCTTTATCACCAGTGAGTAGCAAGAGTCCGTGTTACCTTGTTCATCATTCTGTGCACCGGATGAATTTTGTATGTGTTGGTGATGGTAAATAAATAAATAATAGAAAATAAAATAATAATTAGTTCAAAGTATTTTTCATGATACATATTTGTAAAAAGACATAGCTGCAGGTTTGTGGAAGTCCTTATGAGGTTGGAGATGACCATTCTGGCAGTCATGGTTTAACCCCAGCCCCACACAACCCCTCACTCACTGCCTGCCAGTGGAGTGGGGGAGAGAACCCAAGAGTAAGGTGAGAACACTCCTGGGTTGAGATAAAGACAGTTTAACAGGTAAAGCAAAAGCACACAGACACAGCAAAGCAAGGAATTCATTCAGGCAGTGTTCAGCAGGGCTTCACCATGTGTAATGGCGACCTGGGAATTCAAACACCATCACTCTGAATGTCCCCTTTTCCGTCTTCCCTGGCTTGATATGCTGAGCATGACACCACAGGGTCTGGAATATCACTTGGTCACTCAGGCTCAGCTCTCCCTGCTGTGTCCTCTCCCAGCTCCTCGTGTCCCTCCAGCCCGTGGGTGGGGTGGGGTGAGGAGCAGAAAAGGCCTTTGCTCTGTGTAAGATCTGCACAGCAATAACTACAACATCCCTGGGTTATCAACTCTATTTTCAGGACAAATCCAAATCATAGTCCCATACCAGCTATCAGGAAGAAAATTAACTCTGTCCCAGCCAAAATTAGCACACCACTGAAGCCTTAAAGAATTTGTCCAGAAGTATCTCATGAAGTTACTTGGGAATTTTTTTGCACTTTTTCCTGATTTTTTTTTCAAGGTTTACCTACTTGCTGCACTTGGCCCTTCTCTTTCTGGTATGCTATGATGGGAGAGATACAAAACATTACTGGGAAGAAGAAAGGATTTAACCTTGATCAAAGTTATTGAAATGTGCCTGGACTAATTTTTCTTTTCCATTTTGGTTGAATTCATCAGCTTCCTGCTCATTCAGAATGGGTCAAAAAATCCCTCCAAAAGTCTTCCAAATGCCTTATGAGGTTAATTTGGATGCATGAAATGCAGGTCTGCAAAGTCATGTCGTTTAGCAAAGCACTGAGTGACCACCCTTTACAAATTCTTTAAGTTGTCATAAATTAGTCTTCTATTTTTATTTTTTTAATATTTATTCTAACATGATGACTATAGCTATTCTAAAAATTAATGCTATTTTCTGAAAAATCTTGACTGACATTACTTTGACCTAATTAATTTCTAATTCTTTAAATCTGTTACAGTATTTACATCTATCTACATGTTACGGTATTTTCATCTACTTCACAGGTTTTAAAAAAACTGAGCTTGTTACCCCAGTATTTATATCAGCCGTTTCATGTAACTGACATTTTTGGAGCCAAATCCTCTATTTCAGTTGTGAATGGGAAGGCAAAATGATTGGAAACAATTTACAGAGTATTTTTGCATTGTTGGGAAGCCTCAATATGCTGTAAAGTGTCTCAGAAGTGCCTGTGCCAGCACGTGCTCTCAGCCTGCCATGGCCCGGGGGTGGCACACACAGAGCTGTACTGACCTCTTGGAATAACATCATTTCTCTTGCTGTTTAGGTCGCTGCTTTCTGCCTTCTCTCGTGGCACTCTTCTGTGGAGATACAGAAACTTAACTGACAGTGAATTGTCCTTTCCATGTCATTTATATGTGTTTCCACAAGATGCTTGTGATTTAGCAGGAACCAGATATTCCTGGATCCAGATATTCCACAGCAAGCTCAGTGCTTTTTTCTTTCCCCTGTCTGGTGAGTCCGAGAGCAGAGGATAATCCAGACTGGCATTTAGGCTGATGTTGCCCATGGCAGCTCTTTGCTCAGGAGGGCACAGCACAGATGAGTGCCAGTGCACCTGGAGCTGCTTTTCCTGAGACTTCCCTCCGTGCCTCCAACTCCCTGAGCCCAGTCCCACAAACGTGCCAGCATGCACAGGCCCCTGAGCTGCTCAGCTGCTCCGGAGCCGCAGGCAGCCTCCTCTGCCTGGCTCTTGCCTGCCAGGCCTTGGTGCAGCTGCAGGAGTGCTCTGGCCCCACTGCAGCAGCCCTTGGTGCTGGGCTGAACCTCTGCAGTGCTGCCGGTGGTGTGGGCACGACCTAACCAACCCTGGGTGCAATTCAGCTGTCATTAACAGCTCCCTCCTCCCTCATTTGGATAGAAAAGGATTTCTTGTATTTTAGTTTCCCTTTGAACAAAACTCCTTCAGAATTGGAATCTTGGAATGTACTGGTTTGCAATCAATACAAATGTGCTTATCTGTAGCCTTGGGCTTGAGAGACACTCAGCTTGCAGCAGTACCTATCTATATGTATTTGCTGACTCAAGTACTTTCCAAGAAAACAGCAGGAGCAGTTTGACCTCTAAGTAATGCTGCACTTCCATGTATCCTATTAACTGGGCATCTTCATTCCTGTTGCACAGAAATGTGGATTCTGCAGCATGCAAAAGCAGGGAGATAAGAATGTCACTCTGCTGGTTTGGCCATCGACATTTTTCCTTGTCTTTTCAGCCCCATCTCAGCCTGATTTACATCTTCTGTGTAACTGATAAACAGAATTGGACATTGGCAGAAGTAACTGAGTTGTTATAGTAGGAAAGCCTTTCACTTCCTACTGCAGGAGTAAGAACTGCACCACTTGCTTGCCTGAAGAGCTTTTTTTGGGCAAAGCCACAGTAGAAATAAATTCCAGTCTGAGCTTTGGTCTAAAGGAGGCCGAAATGCCAGATCTCTGGTGAAAGGTGGCCACAGGGCCAGCTGCTCTCATCACCCCAGGCTGCTTTTAGTAGAGGAACAGAAGCCAAAAAACATCAGGAATTTGTTGTGTTTGTTTTTTGAGGTTTCCTGTGGTTCTTTGGGCTAGATTCTATTTGGAGATATGTATTTTTTAGGAATCCATGTAGCAAACAGTGACCTATATTATTATTGAACCACAAAAGCTATCTACTGACAGTGGAACTATAATGTGAGTCCTACCGTATTTCCTGATAGTTTGAGGGTAAGATAAGCATCAATGACAATTTAAAGCAATCTTTTGCTTTTAAAAGGCTTGGCTGTCCATAGGATAGAAGAGGGATTTAAATCTTTAATGAAACTAGAAGGAAGTGGCAAAACCATTTAAGCAAACTGGATCATAACATGAAGGGGAATTGAGCCAAGTGAGATGTCAGGCCACTGAACGAGAGGAAATAGTGGCATTAAATCCTTCTAGTTCTTATACTGAAAATAGAACTGACCTCTTGGTTCTGTATGTCAGAAGCTGTGGTCCTGCTAGTGCTGCTGTATTCATTTTCTGGAATTAATAAGGGTCTTTTTCTGAGCATAGAGAGTCTTTCTTTTGAAGCCCTTCCTTGCTTGGGGGAGAAGGGCATTTATTTATGCTTATGAAGCCAGATTTTACCATGCATGCTACATGAGAAATCCCACTGAAATCAATTAAAGAATATATGTCATAAGTGACCATTCAGTATGAGGAAGGGTGACAAAATCTGGTCTTCAGATAAACCACAGGAGGAGAAAAGTCTGTCTTCATCCTTTTTTTAAATAAATCCTTAAGAAAACACAAGACAGGTTGGTACAAACATGTTGCAGAAATGAAGGTGAGCAGAATTTCTTCCAAATAGCCTGATAGTTGGGTTGTACCCTACAAGATTAAGCTGGTGATGATTACATAAACTAATTAGCAGCATTTTCTGTGGGAGACTAATGTCCTGCTGTATTAGCCCAAAGTACTGGGAACCAAAGAAAAAAGAGACAGATGAAAAGATGGCAAATGAAGGCCTTTAAAGGAAAAAAGACAAAAGGAAAAAGAAAATGAAAAATTCTGCCTCTGAACAGATTCCAAATGGAAGATTGACATGGAGGATGCTGGTATTGTCTCCTACCTTCTGTTAGGGCTGTCTTACGGCTTGAACTGAGGAAATCTGAACTTTCTAGACTGGTGTAAAAGGAAAAGCATCTTGAATTCCTTGGCCTGATGCCCTATTGAAGCATCAATTCATATGCCATTTCAGAGTGGGCCTGGCTAACAAGTGTTTCTGATGGAATCCTGAAAAGCTTCCAAGGATATCCAGGCACGGACACGCGGCAAACAGGAGCTGTCTGTGGAAACCCACAGCCAGTGTCCATCTGAAGAGCTGGACCAACTGAAAACCCTACCTGCTCTACCTATAGGTATGAGGAGATCAGCAGGGTGCTGTGGAAGGATGCAGTACTGAGACAGAATTTGTGTAGTGTATTTAATTATGGTTAGTGACAGCAAAAGACAGAGGAGGGGATGTGTCACTTCTCAGTGAATAGCTGAAGATAGAAAAGTACAACTGATTTATTTCTGATTAAAATTTCTTAAAAATTACTTCTGTGACTATTGTACATCTGGACAACTTTTAAACAAAAGACACAGCTGTAATTAAAATTATTATATTTAAAAGAATGGTTGTTCTTTTAAGGATATTTGACTAAAGGTAGAGAATGTATTTGCCATACTAAGAAGAGAAAAAAGGAGAAAAAGGGAAAGAAGAAGAAGGGGGAAAAGAGAAGTTTAGTCAGGGTTCTGAAGACAAACGTGAAGGAAATTGTGTGACCTCCAGGACATATGCAGTCCTCATCCAACCTGTGCTGGCGATGAGCAATTGCAGCTGTGGCAGATGATGGTGGGCACTGACCAGTCATAATGTGGGACAAACACCTCAAACCCCAAGAAATCCCAGGCAGCCTCAGCATTTGTGTTTTTTAAAGTGAGACAACAGAGAGGGGAGTGACATCCCATTGTGAGGTTGCCTGTTACAGCTGTGTGAGGAACAAGCTGTGGACATGTTGATGAATTGCTTTTCTGTGCTGGGTTTCTGCCCCCTGGCAGAGATTCCTATGCTTGGACCACGGATTATACACATGGATTATACAGAAGGGCACTGAGAGGTGAAGACACCCTTTTGTTCAAACTATAGGCAGCTAAATGTAATGAACTCCTAGTAGTGCTCAGCTCTAATGACAATACCTTTCATGTTCAAAGGATCTTTCTTCCAAGAGTTTTGAACTTTTTCAAATTATCAAGGGCAACCTTAAATTTATGCAGATTTCTGTGGTGCTACTTGTGCAGCCTTCTGTGCCTCCCATGCTGAAGCCACCCCCTGTTGGTCACTGATGATTTCCTCAGGTTTTACAGATCAGGCCATGGCAGAGAACAATTCTCTGGCTACTTTCCTGTATGTGCCACTTGCAGACTTCAGGCTGCTTGTGGCCCCCGTAGCCACACTGGCAGATGATCAGCACAAGGAAGGTGGTTTTGAATGGAAAAGTGGGTTCTCTCCTTTGGTTAGGAAGTGATAGGGAGGAGAAGGAGGAGGAGGCGTAAATTTCCAATTTATTGGATTGACAGATGTAGTCGTTTGTAGTATGTCAGCTTTTCTGAGATGTCTTTCTACAAATTCATAAAAAATAGACTGCAGCAATTTTGTGCATGATTGATGATTGTGCATACTTCCAGTTTTAAACCCTACAACCTCAAGTGCTGAGCAGTTTTTCCATATCACTTTTTGTAGGACAGATAAATATTATCTTGAAGTCTCCTCTGTGTGTTTTACTGGCATTATTAATATGTTTTGTGTCCATTTCAGTCCCATTAAAGTCATATCTTCAAGCACATTCACTGCTGAATATCTCATCAGAGAGAGATGTATATTTATAATCCCTGTTAAGAGCTTGCCAGTCATACAGTCTCATGCTTTTCCTCCTTCAGAACAACTTAATTTTTCAGTTTATCAGTAGCTGTGACGGCAGAAGCAGTGGGTGCTCTATTCTGAACTGTTTGCCTTTACATTATAACTCCTTTATATGTTATATGGTAGTTCCATCTTTCTATCTTCTTTTCTTTGCTTATAGCATCACTGAAAATTTATTCTCTACAACCTCCTGTATAACCTCTATTACCTTTTGTACAAGTCTGGGAAAAATATGAGCAATATTTTTTGAATCCCCATTCTTTCCTCTTCAGGAGGATATGCAGGTAAACTCGTTATTCATACAGAAGACTAAAAGAGATTTTTAAAATAAGTAGCTGGGTGAAAAGAATGGATACTTTATTATTTCATTAGGCATTTGTGCGATAGTCACATTGCTTTATCATCCTACTCCTTTATCACTTCTATTAATAATCATGTTTATTTGCTCTCAAATTGTTCCTGGAACTTACATCCCTGGAGCCATAAACTGTGCTGAAATATGTTGAGATTGTGTACTTGTTTATGCAATTTCACTAAAGCCAAATTGGTTAACAATGGCTGAAAGTGATGCTCAGGCTTTAACTCCATTGAATACTTTATCAAAACCATAAAATAATAGATAGTAATTAAATGGTGTGAGCAACTGATTAACGCCTTGTGAAGCTGCACATGTAGTCTGCTCTCTTGCTGCTGTTTTCAAACAAAGGGCTGTGACAGTCACTCTATGCTTCATTGACTTGTGTGAAAAAACCAAAACTGGTACAGCCAGGCCACTCGCATGGTCATTTCACTGCTGACATCTCGACATGAACCCCTTCAGGGTCTAACAGAGATCGGTTCAGCAGCACAGTAATGACCTCATTTAGTGCCAGGGAAATCATAAAGCATTAATGCTATAGAGCATCAGATTTTGCTCATTATTATCTTAGAAAAACATTATTAATAACATTTTATGCCTGTTTATAAGAATTCTGAAGAGCAAGCTGAGATACTAATTGGTGGGTGCATCAGCCATGCTCTTTTTGGATGAAAAGACAGGACTCCCAAATTTCACTCTCCTGTTACTGCCATGTGCACATGGGACCAGTGAGGCAGAGCACACGGCCTCCCCTCACAGGCCTGTTCATACACAGCTCGAGCATTCCTGTCTGCCCAAGTCACTCTTAACAACTTCAGCCTTTCATCATTTCACAGAACTGGTAAAGACACCTATAGCTAAACAGTGTTGTCTTGTATCCATGCACAGCTCAGCAGTGCTTCAGGAAAGGTGACTCACCCAAGTTTTTGTAGGTGAAGCTCTCCTCCAGCTCCATAATTGTGTTAATACCCTCTAAAGCACTATGACAGGGGAGACGAATCTAATGCCAGGGATCTTAGCTGCAAGTGTGAGAGGCGGCTGTGTTCTTGCATCCCCTCAGGAGATGGTAGAGCTGGTATTGCTGCCTATGGCTGTAGTTAACATTTGATGCCAGCTGGCACCGGGGAAATGGTGATTAGGATCAGTTTCTTCAGCTCTTCAGGAAAATACCATATTATTTTATGCACAGTGGCTCTTCTCTCAGTGTTTCTGGGCTGATTCCCTCTTAAAAAATACTAGAATATGTTGCTACTTCTGTGGAAGATACTTCCTGGAGATGAACAGTGTCATGTCATTTTAGTAATGAAACAAAGGCATTTCCAGCTCTCCTGTAGTATTACACTCGGAAATGTCAGAACCCTGGCTACTGGCATACTAAACTTTACCTGGCTTCCTGATACCCAGCCAGGCTTTGTGTTTTAATGCACGTGATACTCAGAGATTTGAGGTTAGATGCCCAAATACCCAGGAGTGAGTCACATCATCAAAGCTGCTTTTTATGACAGAATGCAAATGTGGCTTGGTGTGGAAGGAGAATAGGAGCAGACTCTTCTCACTCGTCTCCAGTCACAGGAAAAGAGACAATGAACACAAATTGAAATGTAGGATATTCCATATGAATGTCAGAATCTTGTGTACTATGAGTTGGTTTAACACTGGAACAGGTTACCCAGGGAGGCTATGGCATCTCCATCCTTTGAGATTCTCAGAAACTGGCTAGACACAGTCCAGGGCAACCTGTCCAAGCTGACTCTGTCCTGGACAATGGGTAGGAGTAGATACTTCCAGAGGTTCCTTCCCACCTCAACTATTCTGTGATTCCTCAGAGAACAAATATTTAGTGCAGATTATGTAATGGTAAGGAATTACTAAATATAGGTGTGGGAATGCAGGACAGAAGATAGATTCTGCAAAAGGTGTAACAAAGAGAGTTTGTACACTTATTATCACAGCTGGTGTACATTTGCTCCTGGAGAGAATGTAGAGCTTACAATCACCTCTGAGAGGAAGGCCAGGATGTGAGCTAATACTCAAGTCAGTGCTTAATTAACCAAGGAAAAATATCAATAAAGGTGCATGTGAATGTCACAGATAATATGGAAATACAGTTTCTAATTTAATACAGTAAAGTCTCTAGGCAGGCCCACCCCATATAAATGAGATCTAGGCCAATATTAAGTAGAAATGGTGATAAAGCAGGGAAAGAAAATCTAATCTGGAACAGCTTGCTGCAGTATTATCAGAGATATACTGATAGGCATCATCTGTGTTTCGGAACAACTGTACTTTCAGTTTCATAAATATTGTTTTTAATTGGTTTGTCATTCAGACGTTCAGACTTTGTCAGTGTGAATTTGTCATTTGGACTTCTGTTTATAAGTCAGTGTTCCACTCTGGTTCCAACAAATCCATGAATGTAGCATCGTTTCTAGCCCGAAACCTTTGGATTGGTAATACAAGGTAGCCTCCAGAATAGGAGCATCCCTCAGAGCTGCAGTAAGGCTGCCCTGCCACACCCAGCAAGGGAGGCTGCCCACCCCCCACCTGGGGTTTGCAGTGTCCAAAGTAAAACAATTCCTCCCCTTTTCACTGCAGATCCTGTGCTCTCCATTCCCGAGAGTGGTGCTGGCACATGGATCTGGTGATGCACATTCACTTTGTTATGTGAACATCTGGAAGGAATGTACCTGGAAGTAGAGAAAGGTGTTTGCTCTGTTCTGATATGGGGAAATGCGGTGTGGCAGAGAGCTGACGTGGTCATTGGCAGGAGAACCTGTTGAATCATTCAAACCCAGCTAAATCTTGATGTGTGCAACGAGAGCTCTGTGGTCTTGGATTGAAATAACTCCAGTAAATTGGGCACTGCTGTTTCTGTAACAGGCCTTTATTTGGAGGTCAGATATGCTTCAGTGGCATGGATTTACACTGAATTTCTGAGATGTCAACATTGCAATCTGAAAGGAAATGGCTCTAAAGTAATACCCAGGATGTTTCCCTTTTCTATTCGTGTCTAAGTAATCCATCCTGCTTTAGTTGTGTCCTTATTTTCCTGCTCTTGAGCTCTAAGCTTTGCATAGCAGCCACAATGCTTTCTGCACAGCATATCAAACGGGTTGTGTAGTCCATAGAAACAGCATCTGTTTCAGTTCTTGATCTAAGCCTCCTTATTCACCCAACTTCATCCTTCACTGTGACTTCTGGGGACTTTTTTGACAACAAAATAGTAAATCTTCCTTGATTTGATAAATCTCTCTGTAAGCATGTGTTCTGTTCATGAATGCTACTGGGTAGCTCTGGAAAGTGTACACCCTTTCCTTATAAATCAGACAGTGTGGGCAGTGATGAGGGATATTCTTCACAACCTCATGCACAGTGGTCCAGCCTTCCAAAAATAATGTTAATGCCAGGTAGGAGCCAAACAGTTTCTATAGTTTGAGTGCTTTTCTTGTATCAGTGGAAACATCCAATCTTGTGAGACAAGGCCTTGTTATTACCTATCTCTATGTAAATTAACAGTTCTACTTAAAACTAAACCCACTGGTGATAGTAATAAAAAATGGTCTAGGAAAAATCTGTCAGGCAGGAATTCCCAGAAGTACTGTTTCTCTGAAGTTTGTCGATTACATGGGTTATACTCTTTCCCCAAGCATCTGCTGCTGACTGCTGATGGAAGGTTCCTGCTTGGCCCAGTGCAGGAGCCACGTCCTCAAATCAGCTGCCTGCTCAGGGTAACTGGCTGTTTCAAGTGATCTAAATTAATTTGGGCCAGCAATTTATTTTTTAAATGCTCTGTGTTCCATGACTGTAACACACAGTTCTCTGGTTGTGTTAATGATGACAGTATTCAGTTAGGTCAAAACAGTAAAGAGAGTAGCAAAAGGAATACCACTGGAGAGTGAAGGATGTGTGGAAAAAAACAGTATTTTACAGCAAGAAAGCACCAGTAGTAGTGGGGAAAAAGTGATTTTTCAGACCTGCTAATAAGAAATACAATATGTGAAAAATGAGGAAATATAGACATGACTGAATTCATACAGTTAGGAGAATGAGTAAGCATCACTGAGCATCTCTGTCTTTCATACCATGTAATTGATTTTTAACTAATTCTACACCCAGAGAAACTAATCCTTATGTGAAAAAAAAAATCATTGAATCCAAACCAGTTCTTACTTGAACAAACAGGTCACCAAGTACTGTCCTAGGGAAGCATATACAGTAATATGGGTACAGATGTGTTGGTCTGCACCGAGTTTTGAGTACAGGTCTGAGTGTGCACCACCTGCCCTGGAAGCACTGCAGTGCTGTATTTAGCTCAGTCAGGACAAAACCACACATGCTGGAAGGAGCACGAGCAGCAGGTTAGGGATGCCCAGACCTGGATGTTGCTCTTTGTGCTGCAGTTCTTCAAGGCTCCTTTTCTCTGACTGCCCTTGTCTGCAGATGTGACAAAGTTCCTCCTGGCCACGAGGGGCTCTGTGCCTGCTCCTGTTTGCCTTTGCTCTCCAGGTGGAGCAGAGTGAGCAGGCTTTGGGCTCAGCGTTGTTCTCTCAACACCCACTCCTCTGCTCTTAAGCAACAACACCAACCTGCCTAATCAGGTGCCCTGCTGTGTGTTCCCTTTTTGTGCTTCATGCCAGCTCCCAGCCAGGAATATCGCATCACTGCACAGTAACGTTTCCATTAATATAAGTGTGATTTCCTGGTGCTCCAGATCCCTTTATCTTGTGCTCATATGCACAACTGCCTGTATCTGTGCAGTGCAGAAGGATGCATCCAGAATTCATTTTCTTTCTCACATAACATGAAAGGTATTTCTGAAAGAGTAACCAGTGAAGTGATGAGAATCCTTGAGGCTTTGAAGTCTAAGCTTTGCCGGTATGATTAGTTTAAATGGCTCATTTGCCATATAGGGAAGTGGTATTGATGGGTTTGGGTTTCTTCACCCCCCTCTTCTGTTTTTAAATTTGATATCACCCAACAAGGGCTATTAGGAGAAAGCTCAAAGCTGCTGCTGTGTTTCCCCACAAGAGCCCTCCAATATATGTGCAAAGAGGAAATTATCTGGCATTTCTGAACTGTTCTTTTGGTTGCCCATGTGCTACTTTGCAATGAAAGTGCTCAAGAAGATGGTGATGGGTGTATAATACAAGCTCTCCAGAAGCATAGGGTACTTCTCAAAATACTTGGTTTTGACTCACAGAGTTAGATATGAGCAGATCTGAGTTCTCGGTGCACCCAGCTGGACCTTTTCTGCAACAGTTATTCAGCTTCTCAGATAATCTCCCACAACGAGGATTTGTCTCGGTGTTTGCTGCCTCAGTCTCATCTTTCCCTCATTAAAATGAGCTCTCAGCCAGCATAACCAAGGCATATCTGCCATTTATGCAGTCCAGACTTCCCTGTGGCTGGATATTAAGAGAGACTGTATGATGAAAAAACTCACTTATGCAGAAGAAAAATCCTTTATTTATCAACACACACAAAAAAAAATCAATCTCAGAACTCATCATAAGAAACCTCTTCAGTCCCTCAAAACCTTGTGTTACTCAGCTACTCTGTTTCTGCTTTCAGCCCTGGCTGGAGTGTTACTTCTGTGTGCGCACAAGTCTGTGTGCTCGACTTTTCCCATGGAAAGTCATCTGCAGGCTGATGGGGCAACATCCACGTGGGTTGGGTCCAGAAAGACTTCCAGAGCATCACTGCTGAGACCTCCTGACTCTGCATGCAGAGAGCATGGTCTGCTCTAGCTGAGCAGGGTTTCATTGCAATCATGAGATACTTTAAGTCAGGCTGGGCACTCATCCTCCCTCTTCTTACAGCCCAACAATGGCAAAAGCAGCTGCCTGAATGAGAGTCTGAGGAGGTAACAGCTGGGCTATGGTTTCTGCTAATAAACAACTCAGACTGTGCATACATAGATTTAGAAAACCTATGACAAAGGCGTGTTAAAATTACAAAGTTAAGTTCACAAAATTTGAGCTTTCCTATGTTTCCTGTGCAGCATTAATTCAGCTATTTTACCCACCTGAATGTTGTTAATCTGAAATTATGGGTTTCCACACTACAGTTTTTAGCTTGGGGCATTTGCTTCATTTAAAAGCTGGTGTAATGAAATATGCTTCAGAGATAGATCAGTACTCTGCAGGGAATGAGCACCAAAGCCTTTCCTGTTGCAGAAAGTGAAAGGCACACAACCAGTGATGCAAGGATCTGCAGAAAGCGAAATGATGGGTTTGTGATGGCTTTTTCTTGTGGCAAGTGAATAGCAGAGAAATGGGTTTTATCTCTAAATGCACCAGAGATCTCTTGATTCTCAGCATCCTACTCACATCAAGCAAAACTTTTCAAGGCTGTTTTCTACTTGTGGGTTTTTCTGGTTTTGTGCTACACAGCTAAGATCCCAGGGCTGTAAACTGTGTAATTGTTGAGCAATCACAGTTCCAGCTGAGGCCACTGCAATCTTAATCTTGAATATATGAAGTACTATACAATAGTCTGAAAACTCAGGTTTTAAACAGCTTGTGTTAGGTACCCAAGTTTAGCTGATACTTCTTACTCAGTTCATGTTCCATAAAAATGGCAAAAACTGTAACCTTAACACCCCAGAAAGTTTATAAAAATGAATGCATTGATGTCTGAAGCATTCACACTGTTCTGATAAGCACCACAGAAAAGCCTATGAAGAAATGAATAATTCTGTTTTCAAAGCAGAATCTGAATAGCGTGCAATAAATAATGCCTGGTGAGAGTGAATAATGAAGGGAAAATAAACTATTGAAAGCTACACATTAGTTGAACATTGTTCATTCTGCACACACTGAATGAGGCAAGGGCCTTATGGAAACCAGCACATGTGACAGTGCTATCGTGGTGCCTGTGCACCAAGCACATGAATTACTGTTTCACAGGCAACCACACCATTTTGTGTGCTTGATTAGCAGCCTTTATAATGTAAGCATAGCATAGTTTTTGTGAGCAGTAAATAAGTTACATGGTTTTTAACTCATTTGAAGTCCCTATTTCAAGATCTGAAGACTCTGAAGCCTTTTCAGTTAAATGGTTCTAGGGTTATTCTGTTCTTTTATCTGGGGAAACAATTCATTCTCCCCGCTTTAGTTCTCTGAAATATGCAACCTATTTTGTCTGAAACTCAGAAAGAAAATAAAGAGTGAGCCTGGTGCAGGTATTTCACATGATGAATTTTATTTATATTGTGAGAACAGAATTCCATCATGGAAATTGGTGGGCAGGGTTGGTGGCTTCAGTGTTTCCTGTTGCAGCACTGTTATTTAGGATCATGGTGGTCATTCATGCCCCTTGCAACAGCAATGACTGGAGATACCAGGCTGGTCAGAGTCACCAGGCTTGTTTATATGTGTGTCCTATGCTGCTGTTACTCACAGCAGGAAAAATATGTAATTATCCCTCTTCAAGGCTAGATGGGCACCAGGTGCTGAGGAGGAATTCCCTGGTTTCGTAAATGGGTTTGGTAAAGAAATACTGGACACTGCCAATAGGATTTGAAGGAGACTCTATGTGTGAGACAGCAGCGCCGTGTATCGAGATCTGGCCGGGATGGGAGTGAACCATGAGAGGTGTTCAGGTTGCTCACAGTCATTGTGAGGATGGATTTATATCAAGTTCACTGCTGCCTAGATAAATATTAGTGCTGAGGACACTGAAAGGTGCCAGAAGATGATGGCAGTCTGATTTCCTACTTGGTAGGAGACAGACAATTTGGGATTTGCCAAAAGCCATGAACAGCCTCAGGGTCATTAAGCAATAAGCTCCTATTGCCCAGAGCAATAGCTAAAGGCAGGTTACCATTCCACTTAAATTTTGCTTTTCAGCCTTTTTAGGGGTAATCATTACTTTTTATCCACTGACAAATTCCCATTCTGCTGTGCAGGAACCAGACAGTGGCTTATTTCAAGACAAATTCTCAAGTATTGGCATCTTTTACATCTGAATCCTTGTGCACTTGGTTAGAAAAACCAGCCCAAACCACCATGTTGTACTATGTCAATTGTTTACTCTTCCATTTAATCACAGGAACACTGTCCTGCCCTTTCAGCTTCCTTTGGAGATGGATGAATTCCCAGAGATGTCTAAAGCAAATTAGGGGGCTTTAACTTAACATGAAACAATGGCAATTAAAAAATTTTATAAAGGTGCCAACCACGCTGGTTTAATTTTTGATAAGGGATGATACTACATTTCTGCATTTTTAATAAGGAGACTGACAAAAGACTCACTTAAGATACCTAGAAAGACAAACTTCTACAGCAGGACTTCAACTAATTCAAATGTTAATGGTAAAGATACCAGGACAGTCTGTCTCAAAAAACCATCATTAAATACCCACTAGTGTTGCTGCATAAAAGTAAAAAAAAATTACTTTTGATTTGCAAACTCATTATACAATGCTTTCAGGTTTTTAAGACTGATTTGGAAATAAATTTCATATTTTGAAATGCTGATGTAATGAAATCCATGAAAATACCACACCTCACTACAGGTAAAACTGGAAAGGACTTAACTTTACTGAATTTTTGTTTGTTCAGGGAATTAATCTATGAATTTATATCACCAGATTTTTTTATGTGTCTCAAAAAGATAAGTAACCTTAGATTACTAAACTCCCAAGAATGTACAAGAGAAGATTGCTGCCATTGGTTCAAATTTCAGTTGTAAATGTAGGGTATGTGTTAGGACCAGTAGATCACAACACAGGCACATAAGCACAGTAATATTTGATTTTTAAAATTAGGACTGTCTGGTTTTACAGATTATCCTTGTTTAAGAAGAGCTATGTTTATCCATAAAACATTTATACTGTGAGGACCACTGCAAGAAGTACAATGGACACTTTCTCTCGAGGTTGGGTTTGTGCACTTTGGCTATTTCGGGGGGAGTTGAATTGTGAAATGAGATCTATCATCACCCATGCCTCAGATCTGCTGGGTGGGCTGAATGGTAGGAACATCAGTTCAACTGATGGGGAATAGGGCTTCTCATAGGGTTTTGTGCATGCAGAGCCCTACTACTTGCAGAGCCCTACTACTTGCACACCCCGCTGTTGCCAGGCAGTGCCATGGCCCATGAGCCAACCCTGTCACCTCTGCAGTGGATCACAGAGCCACCCAATTGTCTGCATCCTGCACGTGTGGCACAGATGGGGACAGGGAGGTCACGGCGCAGGGCTCCCTGTGGATCCCACACACACCTTGCTGTGGGGAGCGTGCAACAGGAGATTCCTGCACTGCCCTCAGCTTGTGGGTAAGAGCTACAAGGTTGTTGATTGTCTTTCATGGGCCTGTTCAGCCCTGCCTCATTTTTCTTCCCTCTCTCCTGCATAAATTTTCCTGGCCTAGCAAATTTTTGAGAGGCCAATAATGCTGTCAGACCCTAGATGAACATGAATAATAGCCTGTTTGCACAGCTGATAACTGAGCTGTAAAAACGAATCTGCTCCCAGATGAAACTTGACATGCAAAATTTAAGCTTGGGGAACAATTCTTTGTACGTATTCTGAAAAAAAAATAATTACTTGGACTGCTAATTTTTATTCATCCCTAAAATAAAAAACCCTACAGGAGGGTCAGCAGAGAAAGCTCCTGTGTTTTGACATAGAACTTGGAATTAGCTTTAAACATAAAACACAGCAAATGTTTAATCTGTAATAAAGTTGAATCTGCTCATTTTGCAGAAGAACAATGGCTGAGGGTCGAAGCCTTGGGTTCTGCAGTTGCCAGATGGGATCATTTCCAAAAGGGAATTTGGATGGTAATCAGTGTCCGCTGGGATCCATGCCCACTGCTCCAAGCCCGCGTGCCACAAAGGAGAGATTAGGGGCAGAATGAGAATGTGCATGGCTGGCACGAATCAAAGGGACTCCCTGTAAAACCTATTACATCTGTGCTCTAAAAAATGCATAGAGAAACTGACAGTCAGGAAAATGCAGTTTTGATTGTGCTTTGATGGCTGGGAAGCTAAAATTGTGTGGGTGGGTGGCTAAGTGTAACTCCATGTCCATGCCAACTTTATTTGACTGGGAGAGCCGGAGTCAGGCCAGTTTTTATTGTCCTTTCAAGACTTTCAGAGCAGCAGGATAAATAAAGGAATGAAATGGGGAAATGAATTTATAGACTTTGGGTGTCAAATGATTAACAAAAGGCCCAAACCTTGGTGTTTTGTTCTATTGATTTTGTTTTGGCAAGGCAAAGATAAGATTGTGAACCTGTACAAAGGGAGGTGGTCTTTACTTCCCTCTGTGCCTTTGTGGTGGCTGGGTAATTTGCTGAATTGAGGTTTCACTTTTGGACTGAAAGCAGGTGTTACTCTACACTGCATTATGAGATACAAAACACTATGCCATGTTTTTGGGTCCCACACGGTTGGTTAGTATTAAATCAAAATAGATCCCAAACATTTGGGTGGGAATATCTGAATTTCTCCAATGCCTGCCTTGCATGGTAGGAGAAACAATCCCTTTCCCAAATCAAGTTTCAGGTGAACTACACAAACTTATCACGTTAGTCCTTGAGGCTTGTGGCCTTACCAGGTGAGCATGCCCCTGATTTGGGTCCTAGGCCTTTAAAGCAGCTTCTTTAACCTGATCTGGCCACGGGATTTATCATTTTCCAGAGGAAAGGAACTTCCAGCTGTGCAGGGCTGTGACATTGGCTGCAGAGCTCTCCTCCAGTGCTTTGTGTCAACCTGGTGTTGCCCTCCTGACCATTGTGGGCTCCAGTGCAAGTACCAAGACCAGTCTTTCATGACTAGTGGGCAACAAGTATCCAGCAATCCTACTACTGCAACAGAGAAGTTATTTTAAAAAAAATAGGAGCTCTGAGATTAGTTTGGACATATTTAAGCTTTCTAAAGTGGGGATTAAAGGTAGACAAGTTCTTTCTGAGACAATAGATTATCTCAGTTGGTCAGAGCAGGGTGCTGATAATGCCGAGGTTGTGGGGTTGATCCCCGTATGGGCCTTTCACTTCAGAGTTGGACTCAAAGACCCTTGTGGGTCCCTGCCAGCTCAGGATATTCTGTGATATAAGCAGCAGACTCACCAGAAAAAATTACAGTGCTTTGAAGTGCTGTGTAAAGTGCTTGTGGAAGTTCAAACTGAACGAGTCTGACAGGAGCTGGGCAGACATACAAATGCATCACTACTGGGCTTCACCACAGCCATAGAAGGAGGCAGGGCTGGAGCACAAGAAGGCAGCAAATCCAGGACCAGCTGAATTGGTAGGTTAGTTTAGACTACATGTATGTGTATGCTTGTAGCCTGTCTATCTTGATTCATCTGGTCAGAGCTTAACATTTGTGGATCTGATGGAAACCTTCGCCTTTGGTGAAAGAATGGGAGATGGGGCAATATTTTGAAGGGTGTACTGGAAAGGGTAAGAAGAGAGCTGTTTTATGCTTCTAGAAATTCTGTCTCTAGGACACGTTATTCTGAAGTGCATCTATCACTAGATGCTTTATGTGATATGACAAAATGCCACAGGGACTGATCCATCAACTGTTGTTGTTTCAACATGGTGTAACAGGCAGGAAATCTGAAAGGACGTGTTTTCTGAAACTTTGTTGAAAAGAGCTGTGGCTCTGGGAGTGCCAGAGTTACATCTGTAACTCACACACGCATGGATTCTACACATGGCCGGAGCTCTGTCCTAACATTTGTGAGAAAAGGTTTCTCAGCTTCAATGAAACAAGTTTTTCACAACTCAATTACACTGATTACTCTTCTCAAACATATGGGAATAAGGCTGCATTGCATGACTCCAGTGTCTCTAGTGAAGCTATACATAGAGACTCCCAGAAGAATATTAGCATTGACTAAGCAAAACACCATGGAAAGTGAGGAGATATTTGAAACCGGGCCCACATTTGCAAGATGATAATTGGATTATTCTTCTATCCTGAAAAAAGATCTTCTGGTGTTTCCCTTTTCTTCCCCTTCTCCCTTCCTCTTTTTGAGGGGATTTTAAAAACTAATTTGATTTTTATCCACTCTGAAAAACAAATAATTTCCCTCTAACCAAGCTCATATCTTTTGGTTATGCTCAAATCTCCATTCATTCTCTCATCATTCCAGAATTGAAAGTGATGAGATGGAAATATCTAAAGGGATAGCTTAAAAAGATTATTAAATACCAGCTAGTAAATCTGAAGAGAAAGCAAGAAAAAACCATTCAGAATCCAACATTGAAAAATCTGCATTTAATGAGTTTTCACTTTAAAAAGGAAAACAAGTATTGGGTTCACATTCCTTCTTAAAGAAAGACATCCTTGTCAAGCAGCTATGAGAACTCACAAATTGGATGACAGACTGTGCCCGCTGCTTTAGCACGAAGGCAATAGATCCAGCACGAGCTTGAAAGCAAGATGGGTTTTACAGTGTTCTGCTGTCATACAAAATCCATACCAAAATAATGAGAAACATTCCACACAGACATCATCCTAAATTCCCATTTGGGTATTATTTTCTCATTGATGTTGTAATTAATGCTAAAATAATTTGTCTGTGAGCTTTCAAAATGCTTAGAGCTTTCCAGAGGGCTGCTGGGAGCTGAGGGAATTTGGCGCCTCGCAGAACCAGACCTTGTCTCCTCTTCTGCCATCCACACACAAAATACCACTTTGCAGCATTGGAGCCTGAACAAATAAAGTGTGGGAGAAAAATGAAGCCAGTATCTAGCTAGCAGGATTTTTTAACGGGAAAAAAAATCTAATCCAGTCTTGGTGCTGCTCCTAGTTTTCCCTGTTTGTGTCTAAGCCCTTTGGGAGGCACAGAGCAAACAGCAGCCTGTGGTTTTAATCTGCTGCTTTACAGCACTGGTATATGGTCACTGTAGAGCTACACAAGACACTGTCAACTTCAGTTTTGCTCCAATTCACGATTCCTTTGTTAGTAGTAATAGGATGAATAGTTTGAAGTGAGACATCTTGAAAAAATCCCACTGTACTTGTTACGAACTGTGGCCTCAAGTCTGCATTTGTTAGCTTTCACAGTGATTAGTCACTGTACAACAGCAAAGAGCAGAGCAGTCTGTAGCAGTGCCCCTATGGCATGCAAAAGATTTTGCCAGACACGTAATCCTCACTTTTTTTTCTCTTTGGTACCTTCATTCTTATACTCATTAAAATTAATGGAAAAGGTCCCTATTGAGGTGGTAGGTTTGGTTGCACTCAGAGATCCATTGTCTACCGATACTGCTATGGCAGGGTGACCTTGGGATGGGAAAGAAGGGCAGAAGAATTATGGCTATGGAAGTGAGGGGTTCTGGCTTGTAAGAGAGACCATTCTTGAATGACAAACCGATGGGGGTTTGTAGTTTGATTTAAATCTGATTGTGTCCTCCTTTCTATACTAGGCCATGAGCTGACTAAAAATAAGGATATCATTAGAAGACCTGGAGCATGCTAATGTGGTTAAATTGCCCTTTTAGACATGAAACAAGAGAAAGAAAAGTCCTGATGGCTGTGAAAGGTCCCTAAAATGTGAGAAGGTGTATCCAATAGGCACAGAAGTACAGAGCATAGAGTTAAGTAAGAAACATGAAAAGCAAAACAGCTGACTTAGGGGATTGGAGTTCTCTGCAAATAAGTTGAAGTTAAAAGAGAATAAAATTAAGCTAAGAAACAAAGGAGATTATAGAAGACATTGAACAAAGCATTTTTAAACAATAAAAGTTCCAAAAATAAAAGCATAGAAAAAGGAGATCAAAGAGACACCATTTAGTCAGATACAAATAAAATTATGAATTGGAAAAAAAAAGACTCCTAAAGAATTAAGACCCCTAACTTGCTTTCACACAAGCAAAAAGGGATTTGTGCAAATGAGAAGTAATGTCACCTGTTATTAAAGTGCCCTTGCAAAGAGACAGATGAGGATGGCCACAGAGCTGGAGAGGAAAATGTTGATGACCATTGATGCTACAGTAACTGTGGTTAAATGCATGAGTTAGGGGAAATTCCTACAGCCACCTGGACAGGACTGAAAGAATTTAAGAAAATTAGTATGGGAAAATTGGTAATCAGTCTAGGCAACGTACAAAAAGAGGAAAACTAGAAGAAACTTTTCTGTGCAGTTTAAAATGGGCAGATTTTGAAGAAATTCACCGATAGCAAAAGACTAAAGCATCTTCACAGACAAAAACAGTAAGTAAAACATTTAAAAACAGATTATTAAACACAGTACAAACAGCAGTAGCTTTGGGAATCCCAAAAGTAGGAAAGAAGGTTGTGAAAACTGTTGGTTATTTTGAACACAGCAGATAAAAAACAGGAGCTACCTAAGAATCTGAAGGACAAATCTTGATCAGAAACGAACCTGTACTTATGCTCTGCTGGGCTTGTGGTTTTGTTTTGTGCCTCAGTAGAAGCAGCAGAAAATGAATTTTAGTTTTAAATGTAACATACAATACTACATATAGCTGAAAACTCACAGTAGTTTTGGCAAGAAAATTTTATTTTAAAATGCAAAAAGTATTGTGGGCACTAACATATCAGTTGGCAGTTTAAGGGATGTGGCTGCTAGTGCATTGGCTCAACTAACTTTAATTAAATGTTTAATTTAAATATCTTTTTGCAAAACACATTACGTTACCATATCTAAAAGCTGTGACGGCATTGAAGGAATTAGATTTGTCTAGCTGAAAGACAAGACTGAAAGAGTCAGCCTAATGGACAGGGGATATTTTCAAAGGTTATCATACAAATAGAGGAGAACAGGTTTTTTAAATGTCCATTTGAAAGAAGAAGGAAATACATTGTAGAAAGACATTAAATAATTTCAGGGAAAATGGAGATGGGGGGCGGGGGTAGCACAAATATCTCAGGAACTTGGTCCCTATGGCTTGAAGAGTTTCCCAGTGGAAGCCAAACTACTCCTTTTGTTTCTCTTCCCTCACAGTGTGTCATTATACTTTTTTATATTTGGCAAAGATTTTATTGATAACTAAATGAAGCACTTGCCATTCTTCCATTCCTGAGCTCTCTTTGGTGGGGGCTGCTCTCCAAGAGTGGTCACAGGGCAGGGGAGGTGCTTGGCTTCTTGACATTCCCAATTGTGAGTGCAAGTAAGAGAGCAGGGACTCTTCTCTGACTTGGCACCATCACACCCAAGTTCCCAGTGTTAAATTAGGGGAAATCTGTTGCCTTTCTCTAAGTCAGTGTGGATGGCACTGGGTCACCTCCTCTTGCACAGCCACTCTGTGGCATCTTCAGCTGTGATGTGGTGGATACTGAAATGTTCCTGGGCATTGCACACCAGGTGGAAATGCCTGGAGCATGTTGTTCAAGATGGACTTCTGGTCTGAACCTGTGTAGTAGTATTCTGCAAAATAAGGAAACATGTACATACAATGGGCAAAAGCTGGAAACACCAAAGGAACTTCCACTGAAATAAGTTTGGTGCATCACTTTTCACATGCTTCTGAATGATTTTTCCAATTCAGTTCCCGCTCTGTGATTGGGAGGGTGCATATATGCACACCTGGGTGAGTAAAGAACCTGGTGTATGAGTACAAGACTGCAGAAAATCTATGGTGCAGGGGCTCAGCTATTCATTCTGACTCTGAAGTGACTTCTCTGATGTATAAGCTGTAGTTAGCATGAGATATATATGGATGTAAGGGACCAATTGTTGAAAAAAGTAAGGTTGGAAAAATATCTGAGTTCTGTGTTAAGAAAACAATTGAGCTATAAAAATAGTTTGTGAAATAGATCAAAGGAATGGTATGGATGACAAACAACAGAGAGCTGGCTGATGGAACTCTATAGAAATAACATTTCACAGTTTGGATGTACCCCCTTGCTCTGTCCGTGGGTGTCTGATCTGTGTTCGTTTGTGTTGTTTAATGGGCAGTGGTGTGTGACCAAGTAGAAGCAATAAATCACAAAGGTAAATTAAAGGGTAAATTAACAACCTTAATAGATGAAATTAGATTTCATTTCTCTTTCATACCAATTGGCGTACTTTGCCCAATCAACTTCTCCTATAGCACTTCCAGTTTCCTTCTTGCCTCTGCAATTCCTTGGAGACACATATGTCCACAAGATGGTACTAGGCTACCAGTAGCCCCTACAATGGCTGGTCAGTGAAGGTTCTTGAAATTGCTGCTGGTCAGGTGTCACCAGAGAAGTTCAGTCAAAATGAATCTCATTAGTGTTGTTACCTGTGAGAGGCATTCAGGCCAAAATACCTGTTTATTTGGTTTCTTTAATGAAACAAAATTCCAGTAGGAATCAGAGCAGATCATTGCTGTCACTGATGCTCTCCACACTCACATCTGTTTCCAGATAGCTTCATTATTGCCTTTGGAACCACTTCCAATTTAAACTAATAAACTGATCTAGGAAAGAGAAGAATGAGGCCATGAATTACAGCAGCTTTATGAATCTGTGTTTTGACACATTTAAAAAAGAGATATTTGACCTAATGTATTATAAATACCTCATTTGCTTTAAGCAATTATTGTAATCTATCACATTGATGCAGCCAACACAAACATGCGTTACATTTCTCACGCTAAAATTTGTTCAAACAGGCTTGAATAAATTGTTAATACTCTATAAGCTGCTAGTGGAATAGCTCAATGATTAGCTCTTCTCTTCACATGATTTAAATGCATTAGTGACACTGCTGACTAATGACTTGCAAAATTTTTGTTAAAGACACAGGTGCATTTTTAAATGGCAGCCCAGTTCTTAAGTCAATGGCATTTCAGGCTTTGAAACTGAAAAGCTTTGTTACATTAGTTTATGTAAAATTAGTGCTTGATTTAATTTTTTTTTAAATGACACTCCAGATATAATCATGTTAATTCTGTTGTGATGTTAGATACAAGTTACTCTTGAAAAGTATCTTCTCATAATACGATTACTGGAATACTGTTAATCCTGACTGTATGAACAAGGTTGTGGTGTTAATTAAAGACGGTGAAGTGCTTTCTCATCAGCACCGTGCAAATGGAGTGATAAATAAGGCCCCTGATAGCTTGGACAGAATCGCGATTGCTGATCAGATCGCATGTGCTCAGGCAGTACAAAGGGTAAGCGGTCCCTTCGAAGGGAGGTGCCCACCTTTAGCACACTTGGTACTTGTTTCACTAATTTTAATACAATTAAGTGGAGATGACCACATCAGTATGGTCATAATGAAATCCCTCAGTGGGAGATCTGAAGTAATGAGGAGAGCACACAATCTGTGACTCGAGGCCACTTAAAGGAGTCTGTGTGTTTAATTGGCTTAATAAAATTAAGATCATGAATGAGGCTGTCATTGTAACAGTGCCCGCCGAGGGAGGCTCAGGACCCGAGGGCCCGACCCAGGGATCCAGCAGGGCCCAGGCCCGCCTGCCCCGGCGAGAGCTCCGGGGTGCCCGGCCTGGGAGCGCACCCGAGCCACATGCAGGGCTTCCTTTCGCAGGCCGCGGGCTGCCGGGGACGCGTCCCGCAGGTGTCCCTCCGGCCGCGGCCCCTCGGGCGCACCTCCGGGAGGCGGGATGCCGGCGGTGGCCGCGCTCTCCGGGGCCGAGCCGAGCGGGGCCCGCCCAGCGGGGCGCGTCACGGCGCGGCGGCGGCGCGGCGGGGCGGGGGCGGCGCCGGCCGCAGTCGGCACGGGGCGGGCAGCGAGCGGCGCGCCGGCTGCGCGCACCCCGCACACGGCGCGCTGCCACCGAGGGAGGGACGGAGCGAGCGAGCACCATGTGCCGGCCAGCGCTCGCCCGGCTGCTGCTCCTCCAGCTGCTGCTGCTCAAGCTGCACCTCGGCAAAGGTGGGTCCGGCGCGGCGCGGCCGCTCTCCTTCAGCGCCGGGGTCCGCCGGCCTCAGCGCTGCCGGGGAGGGGGCGAGCGTCCTGCCGGCACGGGCACCCCGGGGTGTGCGGCCGCTCGCCCCGGTGCCCTGCGCGGGGTTTGGGACCTGCGGAGGGCCGGGCACGCTCGGGGGTTGCGACCTGCGGGGGCCGGGCACGCTCTTCAGCGGGAGAATGCAGCCCGAGCTCTGGTGACAGGAGCTGCCACCTTTAATCCCTTTCAGAGGGGATTTGTCCCTCATCAGAGCAGCGCGGCACCGAGTCTGCAAAGCAGATTTGCTCCGTTCTCCCCCCGCCTTCAACTTTAGTTGGGTCAGGTCCCTTTTCCCGGGACGGCGCCGATGCCTGTTCCGCCCCGCGTCCCCAGGTGTCGGTGCGATTTGCCCCGGTAACGGATGCGCAGGAGGTCCCAGCATCGCTGCGCTTCATAATTTTTCTTTGTCTGTTGTATTTCGGGTTTAACCATCTTCTATTCCCAGGCTCCTCTTCCCTCCGCCTTTAAAACAATGCGGGGAAGCACGGGAATGGCCCCTTTTATCCCTGGACAAAGCAGCTTCGGGATCGCCACCGTGCTCCGGCGGAGGCGCGTCTCCCCTAGCCCCGCACCGAGCCGCTGTGCCCCGGCGAGCCCAGCCCCAGCCCCGCACCGAGCCGCTGTGCCCCGGCGAGCCCAGCCCCAGCCCCGCACCGAGCCGCTGTGCCCCGGCGAGCCCAGCCCCAGCCCCGCACCGAGCCGCTGTGCCCCGGCGAGCCCAGCCACAGCCACCACCCTCGGCCTTGCCCGGGCTGTCCGCGGGCCGTGAGGCGGCCCCGGAATGCCCCCGCCGCCCGGCCCTGGGAGCGCGCCCCGCTGACCCAGGCGCGGCCCCGTGTCTTGCAGGCGCCGTCAAGGAGTGCGAGGAGAACCAGTTCCAGTGCCGGAACGAGCGGTGCATCCCCGCCATCTGGAAATGCGACGAGGACGACGACTGCTCGGATAACAGCGACGAGGCGGATTGCCGTGAGTGTCCGTGCCCGGCGGGGCGGGGGGCCGGGAAGGGCGCGCTTCCCAGCGCTTCCCAGCTGCGCTGCGCCTCTTTTTTATGAATGAATGAATGAAGTCGCGCCGTCCCCGGCCGCGGCGCCGATTGGCTGCCGGGAGCAGCAGATCCGTGACGCGGCGCCGCGGGGCAGCGGCTCCTCGCCGCCGGCTCGGCCGGGGAGCGCGGCCGGGACACCCCGAGCGCGGCGCGGCAGCGCGAGTCCGGCCGCAGCCGCCGCCTGGCAGCTCCCTGCCCTCGCCCTGGCAGCCCCCTCGCCTCCGGCAGTGGCTCTGCTCAGAGCGCCTGAAAGGAACAGCGCAGTTTGCGTCCCCGGGGCAGATGTTAAACCCCGGGAGAGCCCGTGCTCAGGGCCAGTGACAGGTTCTCGTGTGGAACGTTGCTTATCATCCTACAAGATGTGGGGTGGGTGTGAGTTTTGTGTTGAAATATGTTTGCAGTCAGGGTGAGAAGGGAGATGAACAAGTAGCACTACTTGGCTTAGCAGTGTCAGCCATGTAACACTGATTCCTTCATAGTGTAAAGGAAGAGAGGGCAAGATCGACACTTTCAATCTTGAGAAGATGGCACTCTTTCCTTCTCCTGTCGTGTGGCCCTGGTGCGTATCAATGGAAGCCTGTAAACTCTGGGTAGTTTGTAGGGTTGTGCTGTTACAACTTGGCTGTTACTTTGCTTACAGGTTCTGACAGCCTGGGAGAATTTGTCTCAGCTGTGGAGTGTAAAAGAAGCATCTGTAAAAGAAATTACAGAGTCTAAGTCTTGAAGACAAGTATCTAATTTGCAGTTTAAAGTTGCTAATATCGTAGCAAGTACCACATCTCTTGAATTATCTCTGTAGAATAGTAGGTGCTGAATGTGCATCAGGGGAATGAACTCTTCAGAGCTCAAAGGCACAGTGAATATACCAAGAAAAAGTCACTGGTTATGTGTTTTTCCATACGTGACTATCCTGTTAACAGCTTCACCTATAAGTCTGTGTCAGGTGATATTCAGAGTGAAGTCTAAGTAGATTACTTTAAGGAGAGCTGGGATTCCCAAACTCTTAAGTTATAACAGGATGTGTCCCGTGAACAAAATGTAACACTTATTTCTGGCACTGTTTTTATTCTGAGGACTTGATAGGCTTTATATATGCATAGCTTTATGATCTAGGGAATCATTAGTTAATTGGGATGTAGATATGGCTTTTACAGAAATTATAATGGCAGTATTTAGAATCAACTTAGATTTGGAATGTATCAAATTGCATAAGGCTCAGGGAAGCCAGGGAGAACTACCTTGGACTCTTGTGAAGCCATAACTGGGTATGTTTTCTCAGAAGTGTCTGTGTTTCCTGAGAGAGACACTAATCTGTGGAAGCACTGGGAATCTCTGAGCAGGTACATAATGGTGTTCTTGAAGCCTTCTATTTAAAACCTCTGCGCTGTTGTACAGAGACTTGGTGAGCTGCAGGTGACCTGTGGGCAGTGCTTTCAGAACTGCTTTTCAGAGGTTGGGATCATGGCTTGAGGAGCATCTTGAACAGATTCTGCACCCTGCATTCTACATTGAAGTGTAAGTTTGTGTCCTGAGCTCTTGCTCTGCATGGATGAGTGGGTCAGTATCTGAGCTGCTTTATTTTCTCCTTTTCCTTGTGATCAACCCTCTGAACATTGTGTCAGAAGAGAGAGCGTAGAATCACAGGCTACTGAACATCAGTTCAGTCTGAATTGTGCTGTGTTAGAATGCTTATTGCATCTGATTTAGGTTTATTTTGGAGGGTTTTTATAGTTGTTGGGTTTGAGGGTGGTAAAAATATGTTCCTCACTTTAATCTGAATTTGGCATTTATTATTGATTGGGGAACAGACTACAGAAATTGCTCACGGACTGTTAATTTAGTTCAAGCTTTGCAGTTTCTTCTTCAAGCAGGCTGAAAGACAAAAAATGCATTTGTCATTCATATTTTTCTCACTTAAATTGTTCTGAACACTGTTTTATTTTGAAAATGCATATTGCTTTTCAGCATATGGAATGTTTGGAGTTCTATTCACTGGGTGAAAAAATACGTTCCGTGTGTTTTTGCTTCTCAATACTGCCTCTGTTATCACTGCTGTAATAAACAGATATTTATTTAAAAACTATTTTATGAACATATGCAATGGAAGAAACTGTTCTGGAAAACTCAGCATGCCATAGTGGTGATGGAGAGGGAAATGAATATGCAGGTAGCCTGCTGGCAGTGAGTACTGATAAGGACCCTGATAACCTCTGTAATTACTTGATGATTCTTTTTCCCAGAGCTGATAATGTATTTGTAATAGCTCATTGCTGCTTGTGTATATCGTCCCTTGTTGAAGAGACAGGATGGTCTTTATCTGTGTGAAGAATTGTTTTATCAAACCAATTCCTCGTGGGAGACGGTCTAATACACTGGAAGATTTTGTAACCGAGAGTATCTTAAATAGTTCTGGAAGGAGTTGATTTTGTTTTGGCAGGACTCTCTGGGCTTCCTACTAGAAATTGTCTTTGCACAAGACTGAATTTTTGTTTGTTTGTTTGTGTCCCCTGTTGTGTTGCGTCTCCCGTGTCTGTCCTCGTTTCCCCCTCCCCATCCTCCCTGTCCCCAAGATTTGCTGGCGTAATGTTGGCTTTTTAAAGAGAGTTTTGCATTCTAAGAAGAATGTTTCAGTAATCAAGCTGTATTGCATCCTTGGCATTTGCTTCCCACTGAGTAATCCTTTTCTGTTGTGGCTGGTAGTTCAACTTATTTACCATAGGACCATGTGTGAGTTAATATAGCAAACATTAGACCTGAAACATGAAAAAATGATGATTTCCAGTCTTAGACAAATCATATTGGTCAATACTAGTTTTTAAGGTGTATTGAATTTATCCAGGACAGGGTTTCTTGGCTAGCAAAAGAATGGTAGCCAAGGAGCCTGCCAGGAAGGAAGGAGACTGTTTTTTTGTGTGTAGGCATGTGACTTGTGAAGTGTTACAGGAGAGAAGGAGGAGACACTAATTTGTGTGCATTGTAGAAATATATAAAAATAAAGCATTAAACAGATTGCTTAAATATGAAGATGCCTTTTTGCTGTCATGTTTGCAGAAAGTTATACCATTTTGAGGAAAGGAAAATAAAAAGGGAGTAGAGATGTTCCTTAAAATGTATCTACGAAAAGGCAACTAAACTCCAAAGAGAAAAACAGTGGAAGTTACATCGTTTGGATTGCTGGGGAAATCAAGTTGTAAGCTCTGGAATTAGAAATCTTGGGTAGCTATTGCAGAGTTTAAACCTGTCTTAAAAAACTATTTGCTCTGCTCTATGCAGAAGTATTTGCTTGAGCTCAGTCCAGTCTGTGTAGGCCTGGAAAGACAAAATCCTGGTCACAACTTACAGCTTGCAATGCCATGATCTGCACTAAATGTGGTCCATACAATGAGGACAGGGCACCAGGGCAGTTCTGAACATGATTTCTTCTATAGATGTGTTTTAGTCCTTTCCTGTGATGTATTTTCCTCTTTGGAAGCTCTGGAAAGGCAAGACTGACTCTTGTAACCCATTTCAGAAAATGCTTGCAGATGCACAGTCATCGAGACTTTTTTTGTAATGGTATAGCAGCAACTTTATAAAACATCAAAGCTACTTTTATAGTGGGGAAAATGTCCATTTTCTGAGGCACAGTGTTTTAGCAAAAGCACTCTTTGCTGAGGTACTCAGAATGTGGGATACTGACTTTTTCTTTTCTCCCTCAGGAAAGGTAGAGGCTGTAGAGCCAGGTCAGACCAGGGATCCGTGTGCTGTGTGTCCAGGGAGCTGCTGCTGTGTGACACATCACCCAGAATGGAAAATCCTAGAGAGCTGCTTCAAAGGGGGAGTGGCTCTTGGAGGCTTTTTCCCCGGTTTTACAAGTTTCTTCCTGCTTGCCATTGTAGCCAGCAGAAAACAAGGAAGACCAGGCAAACTGCAGCCAGACACAATATGTTTGACACAAAATAGGAGCTCTTACTTCGATAGTTGTGTTTGATTTTATTTTTCTCGTGTAAGTAGGGTTCACATTATCTTAACCCAGACCTGAGTGTGGGTGAAAAGAGACTGGAGGACCTCTGCCTAAATGTTTCACTGTTGAATAAACACTAAATGTGGCAAAGAGTATAGCTGCAAAAAGCAATCAGTAGCTCAAGCAGTTTCCTAAAATGAAACACAAGCTGTAAGATCACTTCAGCTTTGTAATACCTGCCTGCAGGGGGACACAGCCAAATGCAGAATTACTATTTCTCATTTAAAGCTCCATTTTCCACTTTTGCACTGGTATCCTTTCTGTGGTGTTGCTTGCTGGTGAGGACTGTTCGTGGGGATATTTTATAGACAGGATTGAGGCTGCCTCAGGTATGAGATGCAGTGTGAAGGGAGTTACTGTTTCGAAAACTGTTCCCATGTGTCCAGAATGCAGGGTAAACATGTGGCATCAGCAAACCTCCCGGACCTCAGCCCTTGCCTGCCTTGTGGCCACAGAAGGTGACTCTGTAGCTGAGACATTTCCTTTGCATTTGGGAGGAAGCACTCCTGTTCTTCCACTGGCTTTGTAGAGAGGGTCTGCAGAGTTTAACTCCTGCTGCCTGTGTGAAAGCCCAGGAGGCAGCTTCGTGGTTGCTTTGCTTTTCAGTTTAGATTTCACTAGAGCTGAAATTTGGGAGTAAAAATATATCAAAAAGCCTATTTGAAAACTAAATTCTGGATCCAGTGCAGGGTTAAGTATGGTCTGGGTGGCTTTGGAATGCAGGTGTGATGGTGTGCCATGCTCACAGGTTTTGGGGTGGGACCAAGTGACACAGTAGGCACTCACAACTGCCACATGTATTCTATGACTTTTTGTCCTCTGTTATGCATTGCTCCAATTTTTCTTTATGTTCTGTCTTGAGCCATTATCCTGCATGCTGAGTGATTGCTGCCTGCCACTCTGGAGATGCCTGTGCCTGTCACCATGTGGAGTTACAGGTTTCCTTGACCTGTGGTCATATGCTCTTGATTATGTCAGTGATAGTTTAACTGCATTGTGTGGCCAGCCTGCATGCTTATCCCAAAACTGGAAGCACTGGGAAGAGTGGTGTTGAGAGGCAGGGCTTGTTTGCTTGTCTGTGTGGCTGCTGCCTGCCTGTCCTGGTCTCTTCTGGGTTCATGTCCACCTCAGGTTCAAAACCAATTTACCGATTTCTTGTGTTCCACAGTGAATGTTGTTACTCATTTATCTTTGTTTTTCATTATATTCTTGTTGTCTGCTCTGAAAAAGCTAACTTGCATGTTTTTGGGGACTGGATTATCTTCCCTGTTAGTGCAACCTGCTGCAACCTTTATGTAGAAAATCAAGTTTTAAGCACATGCCCTTCTCCATTTCCCTATTTCCTGGCACATTTTCTTGAAGAGTTTTATTTATTAAGCAGTCTGGATGCAGACTGCTTTTCAGAAGGTGGTGATTTCTATCAGACTCCTGCTCATGGTCTGGGAAACAAAGAGAGAACTGGAATGGGAGCACTGAAAAGGCAGAAGAGAGAACTGGGGTATGTGGGAGAGCCACTGGGGATATGATGGTTACAGAGGAAAGTGAACTTGGTTTTATGGAGTGCTGCTGTGCTATAGCAAGAAAGCACAAGGGTTGTTCTAGATACAGTCACAGGAACAAGCTGTGAGCTGGAAAGCTCTCCTGAGGTCAAGGAGAATGGGAAGAGTGAATATAATTATTAATTTCAAGAAAGAAATTATAGAAGTGCAGTCAAAACCAACATGACTTGGTTTGTTTATCAGAGAGCCCAGAGCTGTCATTTCAGAGGATACAAACGTATTCTACGTTTTGAGCCAAAGTAGGTAAACTTCATCCAGATCATTTTAATGTATAAAGATAAAACAAAGAAGCTGTGGCTGCCCCATCCCTGGCAGTGTTCAATGCCAGGCTAGATGGGGCTCTGAGCAACCTGGTCTAATGAAAGGTGTCCCTGCCCGTGACAGGGGGTTTGGAACTAACAGTGTTTAAAGTTCCTTCCAACCCAAACCACTCTGATTCTATGAAAAGTCGATGTAGACCAGTTCTCTCGTGTCTGCAGTGTTCTAGACCCAGGCTTAGCATAGGTTAGAGATGTGATTCCTGACTAGTTGATGTTAAGAGTGGAAGATAATGTAATATTAATCAGAAAATACTCAGGAGTTAATTCAAATTGCAATTATGAGACCAGAGAAACCAAGTGTAATGTGTGGGTGAACACATTTATCCAATATACCTACACTAAGAGATTGCCAGTGCTGGAAGTAATTTTTCTTGACTCCATTGTCCACCTAAAGGACCATTAAACACTCTGTTACACCTGAAAATGTCTAACTATTATTGATTCCCTCAGCTGTTTCTAATATAGCAGACACCCAGCTTTTGTTTCTGCTGTCTTTTTCAATGTTATCAGCTCTTTTAATTTACTGACAGATCTACCATGTCTTTGCTGTGCCTCAGAGACTGATGTTGTGTTAGGGATGCATTTGTGGTAGAATTGATTTGGTGTGAAGTTCTCCTGGTCTTTTTACTGGTGACCTTCTCTACAGCTTTCCCATTTTCCTCCAGCTTTTCCCTGGTCATTTCAAAGATGGTCCCAAAGCATGTTGCTGTTCAGTTCTGCTTTTCTGTGTCCCTACACTTTTCTGTGTCTGCCTTATAAAATGCTGTAAAATGTCAAATTTTCTTTCTTTTTTTCCTTTGCCCAGGAAAACAAATCAGTGAGTTTGGGTGATGGAGATGAAGATTTGGGTTGCTGCTTGTTGTCTTGTGCAGTAGCATGTCCTCGGCAGAAAAGGAGTCTGCCTGCTCTGGGGTGCTCTGCTCTCAGTGCAGGCAGCTGCTTCCAGCCAAAGGGAAATCCTCACTATTTTATGGTGCATGTGCAGGAAGTGTTGGAAAAGCTGAGTGTAGTTTTTCTAACTCTCTATTTTGCATTAAAATTATTAATATTTAGATACCCACAAGGGAGGGGGAAAGGGTAAAAGGCCCTGTGATAAAATTAATGCAGATTTTCTGCTCTGTGGAAAATTCTGTCTGAAATGCAAGTGATAAAAACCTGATTAGACTTTAAAAGTTAAAATAATACTGTTAGCTAGTTGAAAAATAAAACTAAACCCTTCTAAACGGAAATATTTTCAAGAGGCAGATTTTAACCTACAAGAAGCCATAAGATTTTTAAAGCAGGGCTGTGAGCTCTGTCACTGATGGTCTTTCAGGGTGAGATATCCTGTTTCTTGCCATAGTAATGATGCCCTGGTAGACTGTGCTTCTGTTGCTGGCAAGGACCATGACTTTTCTTCCCAGAGCTGAGGCAGATCTGGCAGCCCTGTGCCTTTCTCCTCATGAAGAGGTGAATCAATGGTGTTAGAGCTCTTCTGCACCAGAGTGACTCAGTTGTACAAGAGTCACCAGCAGAGCCAAGAACAGAAATGAGGCCTCCCACTTACCAGTTCAGTGCTCCGCACACAGCTGCTCCTTGCTGAGGTACCTGTTGGACAAGTGGAAGGGTTTCACTTTTTCCTCCAGGTTTCCTGGTTATTTTCAGCCTAAGCTAAGGCCTGGCAGTCAGTCTAACCTCACACTTAATGCCAAGAGCAAGTGTTAGAAACTAGGAGAGAACAGGATTTATAGCTGGCTTAGAGCAAGGCTTACAAGCCTTTGGGCTGCAGCCATGTAAAGTGAGTTTTATTGCCAATTTTTTTTCTTAGATGTTCTCCTTCTGATATTTCAATATTATTAAATGCATTATTAATATTTATTAAATGCTTGAGAGCATGTGTGGCACCGTACCAGGACGGGAGCAGTGAGGGACTCAGTTTCCATGGCAGCAGGAGCACAGTCCTGTACTTGCAGAACCAGAAGGACTCTTTTTGGCAACTGCTCTCTGTGCTGTGATTACTTTTTCTTTTTAAAGATAGATATATAATTTAAAATCTAATTCATTAGTGCTGCAGAATCTTGTCCATCCTGAGTGAGAATTTTGCCTGCTGTAAGTTTCTTTATCTTTTTTTTGGAGTTCTAGCTTTGTTTCTGTAGCTTCTATGGGTGTGATTTCTTTACTTGCAAAATACTGAAGGGGGTAAAAGAGTGTGTTTAAAATTCATTGTAATAAATGGAAATTCTCTGTTGATTTTTTAAAAATTTGAAATATTACATTGTTGTAGACTTCTTTCCCTTCACAGGTGGCCTATCACATAGATCCATCAATTAAAATAATTGAAGAAACTGGTGTGTACAACTGATAGTAAACTCTTAACTGTACTATGCCCCTCATTTAGATAACTGCTCCAGTTCCAGGTTTTAACTTCGTATTTTATTTTAACTGGCCTTGTTTAATACTTTTTTTATGCTTCCATCCTTGACATGTAATGTGTAGTATGATGTACACTGAGGTGATACTTTGCTTTATTTCAAGGGGTGAATTAAAATTTTCTTTTGATCCCAAGTCTTTGTCCTGCTGTGCATTACCCAGTTGAGATTTTCTGTCTGTCTTTCCTTTCCATGTATAAAGTTAATGTGACTAATTTCTTTGGTGGCTTTTCAGGCTTTTTCTATTTTTGTTGCTCTAGGTAAGGAAGGTTGTAGGCATCTTTCCAAATGTGTTGCATGGGTTTCCTACGATAGATACCAGCTGCTTGGCTTGCTGTTTGAACAGTGATTGTCTATCAGTAAACCTTGCTGGATTTGCTGGACGTGTTCCATCGAGCTATGACGCTACTCTGTGAGATCCAGGGAGTAGTTAAGAGCATAAAAAATCATAAACAGGAGTAGTGAATATACTTGCACTGTGAATAAGAATTTCAGGTGTAAACGTACAACTGTTTCTGGAGACTTTTCATCCTGAATCACAGTTGCATCTATAGAGCTACTCATAAACAGAGAGAAATGGCCCAGTTTCTTTGATAGCAAATGTCAGTGCTGACTGATACAGGCCAAGAAATACACCTCCCTCCTCTGTAACTCACTGCTTCTATTCTTGTTTGTGTAGTTGTGTTACCCTCATTACACATTTGTCATCCCGTGGCTGCTTAGCAGTTCAGCTTTCTATGAATCTTCCCCGTACAGATGGACTAAATGTTATCTCAGGGATGTGAAAATCGATACTTGGGGAAGTTACCCTCTGCCCAAGGCTGCAGAGTGATTCAGCAACTCATTGTGGGCATTAGTGACTCATGAAGAAAGTCCCCAGTTTCTTTTTTGCTGGTTCATTATCACACTGTTTTACACAGATAATCGTGTTCCTTGGATTAAACAACTGCTCAAGGACTTAGCCTTTGCCTTTGTCATACAGAGTTTGTAAAATATTCAGAAAAATCCCAGTGTTGAGATAACTCACTCTTTCAAAATTTTAGTGTTGGGTCAAGTGCAAGAAATGCTTCAAAAGGCTCACTTCTTATATTTAGTATCGGAGACACAGAAAATACAGGTGTTTGAAGAGGAGCATAATATTTTTGTGTTTCAAAGTGGACTTTGTTTTTGTACATTCCAGCATATCCTGTAGCACAGCATATGCATAGACAGGCATCACTGCAGCCACTTCTTCAGCTGGCCAAAAGTGCCTGTTGTGAGTCTGCACATGGCAGATTTCTTGTTTGCTAAAGAGGCTCTTTCCATGCTGTGTGTTTCTCTACAAGCCTCTTTCACCTTCTGCCCACTTGCTCAGTTATCTGAGTTTTCACCTTGCTGTTATCTGAGCACGAACTACTGAAGTAACTTATCACTCATGCACCCGTTCCTCCATAAATTATTTATTATGTATCATTTTCTGGAAGGAACCAAGATAACTGAGGGAGTTTAATTTGCTATTGTTTATTTTATTGCCACTACTCTTTTCCTTCTTCCTTCCTTGTGTAAAACAACGAAGGTACCGTTTAGATTGCACAACTCTGAAGTTTGCACAAGGTGGGCTCAGTACATGATTTAGCAGGGGTAACCTATATGTGCACTGTTCTTTGGCAGGTGATAAATAAGGAGTTACAAAGGGAACCTCTGGACCAGTCTCTGCCAGGATCCCATTGGTGTGTTGAAATTGCTTTACTTCAAGCTCTTTGCTGGGTGATTTCTGTTCCCTCTTTTCACAGGAGCTCTTTTAACACAGAAATCTGTCCTAATTTTTATAAAATAATGTGTTATGTGTGTTTGCCCAAGGTGCCAGTGCATGTTGATCCCTGAAGTTAAATTAGGATTAAGGAGCTGCGTTGACAGGTGCTGAAAAGAACCGTATCTGTCCAGTTCTTGACTGCAGGGTCTCTGATTGTGGCATGGCACTTCAAAGAGAGTGGGTGCAGAGCAGGGAGAAATCCTGGGGCACCCTTTTCTAGAGGGAAATGATAAATAGCGTACTTAATTTTTCTCCCTGGTTGTGGATGAACACGTGCCTGAGCAATATGGAACCTTTTCCAAGCTTGCACACAGCACCTCATTGCCTTGCTCTTCCTTCCAGTCTTTCCCCATGAGTTTGGCCATTAATTCTCATGTCCCTGTTTCACAGAGTGCCCGTCCTCAAGAGCAATGCACAAAGCCTTCATTAACACCTTCCCTCGCTCAGGCATTGCCGGGGACTCTGCAAAGCTTGGCGGAGAGCAGCAGGCATTTCCTCACATTTGATTATGCACGCAATCACGTGAATATTGCAAGCCTCTATTTGTGCTAATGCTTGTAGAAAGGATTAATAATTCCTGCACAAATGCTGTACTACTTCAGCTGGCAAGAAGCTTCTAAGTTCACCCTGCCCAGATCTATTTACTTAATTTACAGTATTTTTAAATTGTGAGACTGAAATGCAGATTGAGGCTGCCAGGGTGACAAGTGTTGGAGATTCCAGACCTGATGTGGAGCTCCACACCTGCCTGCTGTTGATTCCAGTTCAGGGCAGTTGTGCACCAGATTGTTGGGCACAGAGTGAAGTTTGTTGGCTAACAATACCCCAGGAGATGTGTGTTTGCAGAACAAAAGCCATCGCTGTCACTGAGCAGTTCTGATCCTCCAGCTTTCAAGGTCAGGACTGAGATATTCAGCACCATGGGAAATGCTGCATTCCTGCAGCAAGAGTCAGGGTTGTGCTGGGGATTACGGAGTCCTTGGCTTACGGGGCTCTTGCCCTGGCAGCTTCATCCCTGCCTGCTCAGCACACTGGAGGAGTGTTTCAAGAAAACCTGAAACCAAAATGTCCTTTTAGGAGACTGTTTTCTTGCCTTCCTTCTTCAAGCAAGCTGGATAGCTGTCAGTGAGTTGTCCATAATAATAAGGGTTGAGCAATGATCTTTGTTGCTTACTGGTTCCTTTTCTGAGCCGTGTTGTGCAGGATTCATCATCATATCACAGGGTTAATTTTAGAATGCAAAAAAGATGCTTCTCTGACAGTGAAAACCATCGAGGGGGAGGAAGGCAGCCAAGTACAGGACCTAATTTTCCCCCTTCCCACAAAACTGTTTTTTTCTTCCTGTGGGGGAGTGTAAGTTTGAATGTGGCATTAGAAACATATTCAATGAGGGGTTTAGGGCAGAATCTTGCTATGTTGTTTTTGAAAAGGGCTCTCTCCCTGCTACTTGTTTCTACTGAAGTCATGTGGGATTAGGTTTCCTGAGAGAAAAAAAGAAACCTGGTGAGATTTAGAACAACAAACTGGAATTCCTTTAACTTAATTTATGGCCATTTTTTGTGACCGTGGTGTACCTGAGAGCTGGTATCACCTTTTCTGGAAATGGTTGGGGGTAAATTTCCTGTAGACAAATCGTTTTGGTGCATGAGCTTGACCTTTTACATAGAAAAAGGGCATGTGTAAATGTCACTTTTCTACAGTAATCAACTGGGATTATCTGCCACTGTGTTGGGTTTTTTCTCTGCCTTTATAATAGCAGAGATTTTTACAGCAGTTTGACATGTGAGAATGATAGAGGTTTCACTCTCTTACGTTGGATAAATTCTTGTCAGTAGATGGGAAGGAGATGATTCATACCTATTAGGACTGTGTATGAGAGAGTTGTATTTCTTTTTGGATATAAACTGGAAGATGGAGGATCTCATTTCACTCTGAACTGTTAGAATTCAAAATGTTAAACGACTGGTGTCTTGGGATTTGGGGGAGATATTTGCTGTGTGTTCCGCTCTAATTAATTGTGATGTTTGGTGGGGTTCCTTACTTTAATCTGTGGACAGCACTGTTCCCTGATGTTGAAAGTTGAAGAAAGAAAACATCTTGTCTGTGTGAGGGCTCAGCCTGATCTTGCTGCTGCACAAGTCTCTGAGGAAATGCTGATTGGTTATTTTAGATTGCTGACTAAAACTTGGCCCTGTAGCTTCAGAGCACTGACCTGACCCTCTCCCTGCTGGCGTAATTTTGTTGAGATTGACATCTCTTAGCTGGAAAAGCTGCTGCTGTGGGCCCAGAAAGGCTGAAAGGAGCTGAATTTATGTGGTCCATGAGGTCCCACTGAGAGAAGAGCCCTGGCTGGCCTCACTGAACACGGGGCTGTGCCCATGTACGTGCCCATGTACCCTGCCATGTGCTGGCCAGGGTTTCTCCACAGGGCCACCCTCACCAGCCCGGCAGAGCTTCACCTCGGGTACATTTTATCTCCTGAGGTGAGCCTGTGAAATAATGGTAAGGGGAGCAGTGTTGGCAGGGGAATATGCTGGATAAAACATGAGTTTTAAGTGATATTTCAAGGTATCTTTGTTCCTTCACAGTTACAGACACTCACAACTGACAATAAGAAACCTTTCCAAACTCAAAAATCAATGGCTTCAGGCCTGCAGTGTTCACAAAATGTTTTCTGCAGCAGTTTTCACCAGGGTATTACCCTGTCTTTCTTTTAGCTTCCAGAAGTGCATAGAGCATCATTGTAGAGCTACAAAACAAGTTCTAGCCTTGGACCACTGTTTTGTTCCAAGTGAGGATTAACTGCTCTCTAATTCTATTTTAGGGGTGAAAGTACACTTTCATTCCATTCCTGATCTCATGCATCCCCCAGCTACAATGTTGTGTGAGGACTTGACATTGGCAAGCCATGAAAATAGAAACCATCCATACTTTATTGACCATTCAGTCTGTATCCAGTACTTCTTTTGCCTGTGTTTCCTGGTGTCGTGCTGAAGGAAAGATCAACTACAGGCATATTTTCGTCTGTGATATCCCTAGTTTTATAATGATCTTGCTTGCAGTTTGGATATTGTAAAATTGCCCTTTTAGGCTGCTTAGTCTGCATTTACAGCTCTGCTTTTTGGTGGAAGGGGCCAAACTCACTCCAGTGTTATTCTATAGCTGAAGCAAGAGTTTCCTGAGCTAAACTTCAGGTAGCTCTGCTTTCTGGAGCAGAAAGACCCAGAGCTCTCAGTGTGGTACAGCTGCAGTGTGTAGGTCTGAACTTTGACACAGGAAGTCTAGAAGTGCAGGAGATCACAAGGCTGACACAATATTTAAATCTTATTGAGAGCCTGCTTATGGCAGTAAAATCCTCACTGTGGCTTTGACTTTGCCAGTGCCTCTGGTGTTCAACTGGCCTTGAACAGCACAGCAACTAAAGTTTCTCCAAGCTTGGCTCATAGCCTTATCTGTCAGGGCAGGAATAGACCCAAGGAAAATTCCTCTGTCCCATAAAATGGAACTACTGCCTGGGCTGAGTATTCCCAATGGAAGCTCCTTGCCCTGCTGGACAATATTGTATCCACGCCTGAATGTGGCTTGGAAAGCTTCAATATTATTGCTTTAATCCACTTGCTTATGAAAAAACTTGAAGTTCATGTTCTGGTTTAGATATTGTGCAATATATTCAACTGACAAAAAAAAGCAAAGCAACAAAACCCCAACCCTGAGCCATTTGGAGAGGTGGTTTTGCCTGTTAAGCTGCAGGCTATTAGATTGCACAGCAGAACTCTTGGTGAGTTCAAAGTGAGTTTATTGTTGCTGTGTGGGTATTTAGTGAGTCAGTGTAAACCTCTTTAATTCTGTTACGTCAGTAATGCAACTTTCATCCTGCTTTTTCAGTACCCTTTCTCAGGTAACACTAATAGGATTTGCTTGTAATATGTAGGTACTAAGACACTTCCAGGATATTAGATTTTTTGTTTGCAAAAAATGGGCAGAAAGTATTGCCAAATATGAGTAGGCACTCTTCATATCTATCACTGCTGTGCACTTGTTTATAAGTGTATGAACTTGATGGAGATTTGTTTTGATGAGCTTTTGCCAGGTTGGCCTCTTGTTCCAACGGCATTATGTCTGAGTGAGTGAGTCAAATAAACTGCCTTGGAGTTTTCCAGCATGCTGTCTCTCCTCCAGATGAAGAGCAGGTAATCGTGACTCAGTCCTGCCAAATCCATTCTATTACAAAGTATTTCTAGGCAGGTGACTGTAGAGTAAATCTGTACTGCTCTTGCAAGGATCTTTGCTTGCAAAGGCTTCACACAGCCATTCCAGGGGCAGTTTTCAGGGGGCATGGGCAGGCAAGAGCCAGGCCTGCTGAAGGGTCATTTGGGTGCTTTGGACAGTTCTGTCCTCAGGTCTCCAAGTGCCTCTCTGTGCAGTGAGCTTGGAGTGGCAGCCTGCTTGATTGGGCTCCCACACTGGAAAACAAAAGAAGCCTAAAGAAAAATAAAATATCACCAGGGCCGAGGATGAAAAGGTCTGGTGAGCCAGCTAGGAACTCAGCCATTACTGAACTTTGTGGTTTTAATAAATGAGGCTTGTTGAGAAAACAGGCCCAATGCAGAGAACCCATAAAGGGCAGAATGAGGATGTGATGGGAAAGGCTGAGAGTTTGGACAAAACATGTCCCTGTTTCATCAGGCTCTGTGGTGGACTCTCCCATCCTCACCCAAAACAACTGTGCAAACTCAGCCTCAAATGTCATCAGAGGAAGTGCTTATCTGGAAATGTTTGTGCTTGGGCCTGCTCTTTCCGTAGCCTCAAACTACTGACAGTGATGGTGAGGATGTTTTCTGTACCATACAGACCTCACTGGCTCCTCACTCCCTCCCAGCCTCACATGATGCTGGTTTGATCCCAGCTGTGCCACTGTAAAGGTGAGGGGCTTTTCCCACCTCAGGGCTGAGTCTGATGGGCTGATGGCACAGTTACTGGAATTTGCCAAGCAGCAGATGCCCAGCAGGAAAGCAGGACACCTTTGCATTGATTTATTGTTGCTATATTCCATGGAATTGGCTTTGCATGCAGGAAACTGTTGCTGTCAATGCAGAGAAATGGAAGGGGTGCAACTGCAGATCAGGAAGGTGTTTTTCTGCTGCAATAAGTAGAAATAGGAAAGTAAAAATGCCTACCCTACCTGTCTGATTGTTAGTGGGGCAGATAGGCCCTAACAGTAATACTAAGGTTATCCTGTAAATGCCCTACTTTTAAAAATGAAAACAAGAAGTCTCATTATAGCCATTGAGGGTATGCATCGAGAGCAGGGTACCTAGCTGTATTAAAATGTGCCTGATCAGGCAGGAGCAGGGACTTGGTATAAAATCCCATTCTAAGTTTTCATTGACAACCTCCTTCAGCTCTCATTTTCCCAATTTGCCCACTTGTGAGATGGGGAAGTGGTTTGTCTTTATTTTTGTAGAATAGTGCAGTCGATAAATGGTCAAAAGAGTGGAACAGGAGCTTGGTATTGCTGTTTAGTTAAATGTGTGTGCTTGCAAACAAAATCAGCAAGTTGGCATTTGGTCAAGAGAAGCAGCTTTCAAGTTTAGAGGGACGGACTTCTGAATCCAGTAAGAATATTGAATGCAACCCAGATGGCGTCCTGGAGGGAAGTTCTGTGGCATCAATTAGCTTGTAGGTGACCATGCTTCTAGCCAACTGTGAGTTATTTGGCAGCTTGCCACTCGACTGCTAGTGAAAATTCAAGAGCAATGAGATGAAATAGAGTTCCTGAGAGACAAAGAGAAAGATGTCTTCACTTGAGAAAAGAGATTTGTGTATACTGTTTCTTAAATAATTTAAGCTGTCTGCTTTTGTACAGCCATATATCTCAGCCTTGCTTATTATATATGTTTCTTTGCTGAATTTGTGTATGTAAACCCATTTAAAACTTCTCTCAAATTTCACATGTAATTTGTTCTCATGAAGGAAACTGCAAATTAAAGGGCCACCAGTAGCTGGACCAGTGCCCACCAATGCCCTTGTAACTACCAAAAGGTGAGCTTAATTTAACATTTCCCTCTGGAAATTGTGTTCTTACCTAGGTTTTAGGACTTCTATATTTCTGCTAAGACTAAATGAGGTTGTTGCATACTGGACTCAAAAAGAGCTGAAGAACTGACTGCATTGTAATAGATTGTAGTAGCACAGTTTCAGATCATCCCACTGAGGACTGAGTTTAAGGAGCAGTAAGATTAAACACTCATATGGAACAGATGTGATTATCTGATATTAGAATGAGCTGGGGCCAGTTTTTGTTGACTTCGAGTTTGTGCATCAGTAACAGAAATACTTCTGCATGGCTTTTCTTTTTAAAAAAAGTTAATTTTAAAGGGACTTAAAATTATCTCTGTGTCTCAGGTGCCAACATTTCAGACGTCTTTTACATCTGTTCAGCGAGGGATAATTAGGTTTGTAGAGCAGATGTTGTGGAAACCTGCACTGCAGCGTGCCTGGCTGTTTCTGGCCACAAAGATTTACTCCTGGGTACACTTGCTTTCTTTTTATGTAGGAGAATGGCAAATTCCCAGTCTTCTGTATGCAGTAAGAACTTCCAGATCTCATACCAGATTTAAGCAGTAAATGCTTCACTAAGTGCTTTAGAAATGAATGATTTTGCTTTCAAGATTTTATTTCAGCTGCTTAATACTGAGTTTTTACTCTGCACTGAAATGTGTTATGGCTTTTTCAAAAAGAGCAGAAGTGTTTGCAAGGAAGTACTGATGCTGAGATTTTTCACTCTGTTCTCCTGAGACATAAAAATTTGAAAAAAAAAGTCCTCATGGAAAACAGAACGATACCATTATCCCAGAATTGCATTCTGTTGTGTACTACCTCGTGCTGTGCTGCTTGCTGAAGGGAGAAAAGGGATTTTATAAATAGCCAGATAGGAACAAGGCTATGAACAGTAAGTGTGGATATATGCTGAGAGTGACCTAGGGCTGGCTTTATACAGTACAAAATGTTCTTCCTGACACTTTTTGGTCTGGAGATGTGGTTTTGCTCAGTTTTATCACATCACACAAGGTTGTGTGCTTCTCCCAGTGTAGCTATCAATGAAAAAAACCAATGTTTTGATTTTGAAAAGCATTACATGTAAAAAGCTATTAAATGGAGGTTGCCTTTTTTATCAAAAAGTTACATCTGACATTTTAACGACCTGACAATATTATATGCAGATGTGCTTTCCCTCATCATTTCATCAGGTGTGCCTTTGTCACAGCCAAGGGCTTAGGGAGCTGATCTTCTGCCTTGCAAAGGCCACCTATGTGCTTTCATTCCAGGGGGGTCGAGGCTTTTTCAGAAATGACTTTGCTGGGTCATTCCTCCTGGCTTTACTCCTATACAGCACACGGGTTTGTTTTGACAACTTCAGAAAGATGTGGTATGAGAAACAACAGCTTCAAGGAAGGACCTGGAGACACAGCACTAAAAAATAAAAGCTTTCAAAGCTTCACAGGAATGCATGTATGTGGAAAAATACTCCACACTCAAAGCAATACAGTGGGAGTTGTTTTGGGATATGCTTTCAGCTGAGAATCAGAAATGGGCTCGAGTTTCATGTTTCTGTCTTACTGATGCTGACTTGGGTCAGTTATGTTCCAATTTGGAGCAAACTCATCTCCAGTTTGAAGTCACTGGAAGTGTTAGGGATTTCCTTGATCTGGTTCTTGCTTTCTTAGTGACTGCTGAAGGAAGAAGCATGGGCAAGCACTCCCAGGCATTTTACAAGGAAAGCCAAAGCATAAAGTTATTTTTAGATCTGATTTTTTAAAATGCCTGCTGAAAGAGCTTTCTCTCTCTGCTTTGCATGAGAATGAACCTGGCAATCAGATCCTTATATAAATAAAACCTGAAGCTCACTCAATCAATATTTTGTTCCTCTCTTGGCACATATAGAATAAAATCACAGAGGAGCTAGTTAGTTTTCACAATTAATGCTGATCTTGCAAAAACAGTCACGATTTTAAGAGTCACGTGAAATCTAAGTTTCTATGAAGTCCTGGTCAGAGAATTTTTTTTTCTTTCTCCAGAGGTTGTATTGTCATGGCACTCTTCTGCTCTGAGGATTTTATTTTTCATATCACTTTTGGCAGAATCAGGTTTGAGAGCTGCACATTTCTCCTCTTTAAATACAGCAATAATTTGGAAGTCATCCTGACAACTGAGCCATCTGAGTGACTTTACTCTCCTCTTCCAAGGAGGGTGAATCCTCCTTGTGCCTGCTGCACAGGAACATTCAATTCCTTCTTCTCATTTACTTGCAGTAGTTCCTGCAGTTATCTCTCAGCTGCTGAGAGAGAGGAGAGAAGCAAATAAATATGGCAGAGGGTTGCTGTGAATATACAGTTTCTGTTGCTGGCAAAGCTCAAAGTCTGTTTCAGTTTTCACTTGATCCTTCCAAAGAATCCCTCCAAAAGGTTCTATTATCTAGTCAGGGCCATGTTCCAATTATACTGGATGAACTGTCAGAACCCAAAGTGCTCCAGACCTTCCTGAATGCAACAGCAGCTCTGCAAGGAGGAGTGGGAGCAGTGCCCTGTTCCTCCTGTGGGCAACAGCAGAGAGATCTTGCAAGGGGCACTGAAATATTTTAGTACCTGCTGGGACAGTTTATTTTCTTTTGGTCTCACAAAGCTGTAAAGGACTTAAAATTTGGAAATTCAGCTGCTGATCATCAGCACCAAGAGCTGAACTTTGAGTCTGATGCAGCCAAAGGTGTCTGAGGCTAACACACATTTTATATTGGGATGTCTCCAGATAGAAGATCATTAATCTTCAGAGTATAATAGACCTTGATTTAACCTCTGGGCCCTCTACAGTGTCTCTTGTGGTGCTCTGTTATTGGTCAGTATAAAAAGCCTAATTTAATCCTCAGTAAGAATTTGAATTTCTGTGACTTTCACATTTCAAAGTCAGCTCTGCTCTCCTCTGGGATCATCTGGTGTGGGTTTATGCAGGAGCTGGGAGGACATTAGTTTTTCCATTAACATGTGACAATTGCTCATGCTCCTCTCTCTCTCTTCCCTCCAAGGTTTTTGGCATGGTACTGCATTCCTATCAAGTCACTGCTCTTGGGCTCATGACTTTCCTAATCTCATGGGACATTTTAAATTTGGCTTTTCCTCTTGGTGGGTACTACTTGGTGGTTTTGTTGAATATTTGATCTGAATTTCTTTAAAATGCTTTCCATATTTTGTAGAAATGACATAAGGAGATTCTCCTCTTACCCTCTGGTCTAGTGGTGACTCAGCAGCTGCCTGGAATTCAGGTCAAGTGGCCCAGGGGGTGATTGGTGCTGGTAGACCCAGCTACAGAGACCAGAAAAGATAATGTGTGGCCCAAAGAAGGACATCTGTGTTCCTGTTCTCTGCTCAGTTCTTACATTTAGGATCATCTGGCTGTCTTTGCCTTTATGTCTACAGACAGAGTGGTGACAGAATCTCCACTACAGACTTGTTCTGGCAGCACCAAAACCAGAGGGGAAATGTGGTTTGTTTTCTTTGCCTTTGAAACCCTCCTGCAGAAAGGGAGCAGGACATAGGGCAGAGCTTACGAAACAAAAAGCTGTTGGGTGAATTGAGCCTCTGACCACTTCCCTCCCAAGCAGGAGTGACACTTTTTTGGTGACTGCTTATATTGACTAGAGATAAAGCAGTATTTTAAGTGCAAAATATTTCATAGACAGTTATCAAACCAAAGCTATCTAGCGATGCCTAAAAGGGTGGTCCTTCAATAGGATCTCCACCTTTCCAGTCCAAGTCCACAGCAAGGTTTTAGGATTTCTAACTTCTTTCTCTTCCATTTGACTTTAGTATTACACAAACCTTTGGTCTGGTGCCTCATCTGATTACCTCCCATTTAGTACTCTTCTGAGATGACTACCTGAAAAGCACAACCGATCCATGACACTAATGCCACTAATTGTCACTAATGAGTGTGTTTTAAAGCATTCTCACCAGCAAATCCAGACTCAGCCTAACAGTGTTTCAGGTTTGTGCTTGAAGCTGTAGATACTCTGATTGGGCTGTCAGTGCATCCCTGACCACCAGCAAACGGGATCTGCACAGAATTTGCTTTCCTTCAGTGAGGATGCTAATTCAGAGCTCTCTCACACAAGCTGTCATCTTCTGAATCTATTAATAAAGTCCCTATAAAGATGATAATCTTGGAGACCTACGCTTCATTTTCCAACTTGATTGAAATTAATCAGCTGGTTTGATTAGTAGATATTAACAAGAGGTCTGACAGAAAAGCAATGTGATCATGTAATCATCGTGACTTTAAGATAACAATCTGCAAACAGACTTGACTTAACTGGAGTTCCAGCTGTTTCTGCCAGGAGCAGGGCTAAGTTACAAATAGATGACAGTGGTGAGTTCTACTGTGAACTGACGGATCCTTGCTCCATGTGAATGCCATACAGGAAAGATACTTCCAAAATGGGAGACCTATCAATGCTCACAGCTCCAGAATAATGAAAAGTTGGACCTGCTTCATAGGTACATTTGGCTGTACTCTTTCAGTTTAAAACCATTACTCCTTGTCCTATCCCTACAGGCCCTGATAAAAAGTCTCTCTACATCTTTCTTGTAAGCCCCGTTATATATTGAAAGGCTGCAATAAGGTCTTCTGCAGGAGCCTTTTCTTCTCCAGGAATCTGAAGGATGTGTCTCCTGCAGTAAAAGGAGCCTTGGATTCTGTGATATGGGGAGCACCTATTCAGCAAGGCAAAAAAGAGAAAAATGCAAGGATGGTAAAATTCCAGTAAGTAAATTCCAGAGGATACCAAGCAGTAAGAATGTACAAGTCCAGTCTGCTCACTGAACAGAAATTCCAGTTGTATTTGAATCTTAGAGGGAGGCCCTGGCAGCTAAAGGCTGTGGGCCCTAATTTAGTCTAGAGCAAAGGCCTGGCCAGGGAGCAGTGTTTGGAAGCTTGGGGCTGTGCTTGCCTGCTGCCAGGCTCTGTCTAAGGGGCTGCTCACTCTGTGCTGGGGGATTTTCTGGTGTCTGTCAGTGCTGAGAAGTGTTCATTAAAGGAGATGATGCTGGTGTCAGACATCCATGTGCAGGGTTGTCACATTCTGGTTTTTCTGCAAAGATTAGTTCTTTTATTGACTTCTTGCTGAAGATTGGCATGCGTTTCCTGAAGAAAATCTGGACATCCTGCCCTAAAAATAGCTGAAGACAACTGGCTTCTGAGGAGTTTGCAGTCAGTCTGTGGCCTTAGAGGAAACAAATCTGTTCATGAGCTTCTGGTGAGCCAATCCAATATGTGACTCTGTCCAGTGTTGTACATGTTCTCTTAGCCCAAAGCTTTGACTCGTTCACCAAATCACCCCAAGTGCAACCTCTCTCAAATTCAGGTAGGATTTAGGAGGTCAGTGTGTGACTGTAGCCTTGTGCTGGCTATGGCTACTCCAGGTACAGAGAAACAGTGGGATTTAGGATATGCAATCTATAGTAGCCCATGGCTTGGTCTGAGCTGTCAGGCAGTTGAAGCTCTGCTGGACTGGGCTGTGTTCACAAAACTGTGATGTGTCCATGTAATCAATGAGAAAAATCAACAGGAGCCAGCGTGTGTACACAAGTGGACAGGATTGATGGCTGTGTAACTCACTGGCCTGGGACAGGTCTGCATACCAGGGAAGGTGATAAGCAGCAGTATGGCAGGGAGATGTAGAGGTGTAAATCATTTGCTGTGTCTCTAGCTACTGACTTTTGGGAAAAGTGTGACTCCAGGCAAATGGGAATGGCTGTGATGTGATGGCAGAGTTCTCAGTGAATTGAGGTGAGGTGTCTGTGCTTCGCTGCTTTCCAGAAATTGGTCTGTCCTTGGCTTCAGCTGTATTTTTATCTGACATTGGACAAATGGCTTAACCTCTCTGGGCATTGTTGCTGAAAATGGAAATGTCAATATTTTCACCAACCTTTGTGAGCTATCACTGAATTAATGGATAAAAATTGCTGCATAAAGAGTGAGTATCATGTATAATGTATTTAATCTTGTTTACTTGCAGCTGGGCTACCTTGAAGTGTCACAGCTGCCAAAAGTGTGCAAGGGGACCTGCCATGTTTGCCTGAGCCAAGATACCTCCAAAACTAACTTCACCTATAAATTCTTCAGATTGGTTCAGAAACATATTTTAATTGGGGTGTATTTAGTGTTTGTAGCGGAGAACTTCACTTTCTCTAATGGACTCTCTGAGCTCCACGCCGTCAAAAATTGGTTAGGAAGATGACAGCATAGACATTGACAACTGTGGCCTCCAGGACCAAACCTGGGTAGGCAGAGGAAAAGAGAATACATTGTGATACTTCCAGATAACACATCTGCTTTATTTTTTTAATTCCGTGGATCTTTGGCCTCCTATTTTTAAGCAAACTATTCCCATGCATTGTCATTTTAATGACAATATTTAAAATGACAGTAAGTATAATATCTTAACTGTTTGTACTGAGAAAAAGAGTCTAGATACAGAAAGTTACATCTCTCTCAATGCTTAGAATTATCAGTCCATGCTGAACCATGTCCACTGGACTGGCTTGTCCCTGAGGCTTGTCCCAAACCCTGTTTTTCTGGCATGTAACCCTTGCTTGTCTGTTGGGGAATCATCATCCAATCCTCCTCTTTACAGCTGTGCTGCTTCCATCCCTGAGCTGATGTTCAGCCCTCGGATAGTTATGAAAGTGGTAAGTTTTGCTGCCAGGCTGTTGCCTGTCTGTGGATTTTGTGTTGTGTTTGTGGTTGTTTGCTGTGCTGTACAGACACATCCTCCTGATCACAGGCACTATTCCAGAGCGATTTGGAAATCTTGCAGCATTGTTCTTAGGGACAGTTACACTGGAGAGACAAAGCTGTTCCCAGCCAAAACAGCCCATGGAAATAAGGGGCCAGTGGGAGAGCACAAACTGGGGCAACACATGTGGAAAATCTGGCTTGTCCAGTCCCACTTGGTGTTTCTGTATTGGACCAGGGCATCCTGGGGTTTGGTGCTCTACAAACACAGCAAAGACCTGGCTGTGTGAGTTTTAATTCTCTGCTAGAAGCTGACAGCTGGGGAGAAGCACAAAGACAGTCTCTTGTAGGAGTAGGGTACAATAAGGGCAGAACAAATGTCTGTGAGTATCAGTCCATCTCCTTGTCTGGTGTGACCTTTGCTGTTTTTTCTTCAGGCCTCTTGGATGTGTTGGTACAATCATGTTTTCTTTCTCACTGCTGGAAAAACTTCACGTGGCAAATGTGGTGTGACTCAAGCTGTGATTGGCAACGACTGCCTGAGATTGTCGCTAAAAACCTTGTTGGGGTTTGTTTAGGACTCAGAGAAGAACAACAGGGAAGGTCTGAGGCAGGAAAGAATCAGCAGCCAGCAGTGTTGTCATAGGCCAAGCATTGTCATTACAAACCCCTGGCACTCAGCTGGGAGGAGGATGTTGGGGTGTTCATTTTGATTCCTTAAGCCACAACGGCTGTCTGCTTTTGTTAGCAGGCTTCCCTGTTATCCCACAATCCCGTCAGACACTTGAATTTGTCTGCATTTCTGCCTACATGGTGGGGGGTGTTGGGAGGCTTCTTGTTTCAGAGGCACTTGTGGTCTTTGAATGCAACTTTTTACCCTAATGTGACAAAAAGGAGGCACAAGGCCAGAAATAGCATGCTGTGCTGTTTATTGCTTGATTTATTTGCGGCCATGTCTGTCACACAGATGCCAATATGTTTTGTCTTCATTTACAATAACCCAAAATGTTTCACCTGGACTGACACAGGGTCCTAGACCAGATAGGGAGGTTCCTTAGGGAGGTTTTTCCTAGCGTGTAGCTTGTTGCTATGATTTTTTTTTTAACCCCTGCTTCTGTCTCCGACCTTAAGTTCACTTGTAAAGCTGTGCATGGTTTGGATAATTAAAAATAGCTGCTTGCGGCGCTTGGCTTCTGTGCAGTCTTTTATCAATAGTGCCTCTGAGAATACCTTGTGTTTGGATGAGTGGTTTTAAATAGAGTGGTGAGAACTGCAGGGAAGACAAATCAAACAGGCCTCTTTCACAGCGAGCTTCTTTTACTTCGAAATGCCTAGAAATTATTTTTAAACTGAAAACAAAACATACTGGTATAATGAATTCTTGCTAATTTTGCTTTCTAATCATGAATAATTTTTCTTACTGGTGGAAAAGTTCACAGGTCTGACATGAGGCCCATCCTCATTATTCTGTTCTGTTGTTGTTCTCAAAAATCAGATTTGTTACTTGGTGTGCAACAGGCCAATAATTACACACTAGAGAGACATTGATTATTTATTTCAGAGCTGCACAAACCCAGGTGCTCAGTGGTATTCCACAAATCAAGCACACCAACTATCAAAACTTTTACTATTGATACATTTCAGCAAACAAAGGAATCAGTGTTCATTGGCTACAAGTGACACAGTTCTTTTATTAATTAATATTCTATCTTCTATTGGTTAATAATTCTCTCGCTTCTCATGCTAATTAGGCCGCATGCTCAGTCTCTCTCTCCTTTTGAGTCAGTGGGTTTCTTGGGTCAGTGGTCACGATCTGCCCCTGCCAGAATTATTTTTTACCCAGCTGGAGCTGATTTCAGCACAAGTGCTGAGTTGGCTTTATTAGTTCCTCCCTATCTCGGGAGTTCTGCAAAATGTCCTTGTGGCCCATAAATTCTGCATTCTTTGTGTCCACTCTGTGATACCTCCTTCTCCCCAGTCTTTGTTACCCTCCCATAGGTCTCCACTAACTGAAACATGTCCAGCCCTAAACCTTAACAAGGCAATTCTACCAACAAGTAATTTGTTTTTCAACACCTGGACATCACTTAGAGCTTGTTAGCTGCTCTCAGTTTCACAGTTAAATCTCCCTTCTTGTTGATTAGGCTTGAAAGTATATAAAGATCAAACATTAAAGAAAATCCTTTTTCGAGAAAATTTTATGTATTCCACATTTGCAACACTGTGAAGACCCTCATATGGTGGGCTTAAGGGGATGGAGCCAGAAGCTAGATAGAAAATCATCAGTGAAAGTTGCTACCTAATCTCCTTCAGTGCTTATCTTGGGCTCTGAAACTGAAGACATTATATCTCATTAAAACTACAGTTCCCATTCAATAAAAACCTCTGAATGTATTTACAGTCAAAATAGTTGCCTAATTTATTTTCTCCCTTTCTGTAGAAACCTCCTTCCTCTCACCCCAAGTCTTGGAAGTGTTTTCTACTGCAAATTCATTTGATGTGTACAATCTTTCACTGATTTATTTGTGACTTTTCAGCTTCCTAGTCTGGCAGGATCTCTCTGTTGTAAGAACATGCAGAATTCTTAATTTCATTTTTTGCCTGTGCCATTTACTACATCAAAATACTTCCCCATGCTTTCTCTCTACCTCCTCTGTATGTTAAACAGTTCCAACTCGCTGGAGGAAATAGGAATATAAAGGAATTGCTGTTGTCTGTGGCATACTCAGCCTATGAACTTAAATTTTCAAAGCCTTTGTTCTGATATGTTTCATGAGTGATGCATTCACTTAAAGAAGGGTGGGTAGACGTACAGGAAAAAGGTTTCTCTTTACATGCAAATTTTGAGTCTTGTATGCTATTTCTCAGAGAAATCTCATATAGGTCTCAGTATTCTATTTCCTTTTAAAAAAAGAGGGGGATGCTCATCTGAATATGCAGAATATTTAATGAACATGGAAATTTTAATATTATTATTATTTTTTATAAACAGGAATGGCCTTCTAATAGAAACGGAATAAACCTGCACGCCTGTAGTGTTGTGTTGTAATCACAGCTTGCAAATCTGCATGTGTAACCTTGCCCTGTGCAAAGCTTTCTGGCTTTCTAGGAAGCTTCTGGTCTGAAGAACTGGAAATGAAAGGTGGTACTTTTTTCTTAAGCATGTACATATACCCAGAAGTGAAGAACAGAATTAGGTGTGTGTGTGCCTTTTATGACAGCTAATTAATGTTATGGTTTACTGCAATATTGATTTTCTTCATCATTGACAGACCTGGTAATGTCTGAGCCATTGATATTTTAAGTCCTGAAATTATAGGTGGGGAACATGATAGGTTTGATACTGTCCTAAGTCATTTTGGTACTGGTTTAATTTTAGCTTTGGTGAATTTCCGATGCTGACTTTATTGATTTATACATTGGGAGAGAAAAATAATGTATGTGGTCTGAAGACTGTTTGTAGAATAACTGTGAAAACATTGCTAGGAAAGCATGAAAGTGGAGAAAAATAATAAAGCCATAATATCTTGGTGATATTTTTGCTCCATTTTTCTTCCCTGTCCCTCATTTTGCATTCATACTGCAAAGAACTGAAATGAGATTTGGGTTAGGGGTGAACAACTGCAGAAGTAAATCCCCAAGGAGGGAAAAATCTTCTTGTGTGTGTACAAAAACACGTGAGGATGTGAATGCTTTCTCCAGGAGTTTGCTTCCTAGAGAAAAGCTCATTTACACCCTCACTGTTGGTTGGGCTTCCTGCTGGAAGTATCAGCTTCCCATGACTGCTGGCACCCCGAGCAGTGTCAGGAAGCCTCCGAGCTGACCCCTGCATTCATTAGCAGGCAGCTGTCACTCTGGGCTCTGTATGGCTGGTAGTGTCAGTGTCTCTCCCTTCACCCACTTCTCTTGAATTTAAATGGAAATTCCATGTCTAATCAAGGCCCAAACCCTGCTAAGTGCTGACGTAGCAGCAATGCCCAGCTCTTCTGCTGGTCTGACTGGCAGTCTATAAGAAGCTAAATGAATATTAATGCTTTCCTGTCCACCAGCAGCTTGGTTTACTTGTCTCTTTCATCTTCTGCAATGAAGTATGTGCTTTCTGGCTGGGTCATTAATAAAACAGCTAGTGGGTGATTGATTTCACCCGAAGTACTAGTTGGCCATTGTGTCTCCAGTGTCAGCAGTGAATGGCTTTTCTGCTGTTGTCATGGTCTCCCCCTTGGTAATCACAAAGATTCAGGAGAATGCAAAGGACTAGTGTTGTGGGGAACTTGCTTACCACAACTCTTGCTCCTATTGTGCTCTTTGTGCAGTTTCCAACTGAACATGATTCCTCTTTTCCTGGGAGACACCAAGACCTCCTAGGCCACTGGGTAAGAATGCAGGGACCCTGTCACATCCCTCGTGGTGCAGGGCAGCTGACTGCTATAGCCAGCACAGAAGAACATATATATACACATACATATTTTTTTTTTTCCAGACTGCTGAAGATAGATGCTGTCTGTCCTCCTTCCTGGTCTGGAGGCTCTTATCAACCATCTGTGTGTGTCTAATGTCTTTGTCCAAATCTTGGCTTTGTTTGGGCTGCCATGGTTAAAAGCACTGATTATCTGTCAGTCCTAGGAAAATATATTATTTAGAGTAACTAAGTTGCTCTATAGTCTAAGTGAAGTGTGAACTAAACATTTTTGATGCAGTGAGCATGAGAACATGATCACCTACTCTGAATATAAGATCTATTAGAGATCCTGTAGGATCTCTATATCATTATATTTAAGGCTCTTCCTCTAGAGTGTCAGAAATGGGCTCGAGTTACTTGTTCTGGATTTGGACCTACTCTGAATATAAGATCTATTAGAGATCCTGTAGGATCTCTATATCATTATATTTAAGGCTCTTCCTCTAGAGTGTCACAAATGGGCTCGAGTTACTTGCTCTGGATTTGGACCACTGTTAGGTCAGTTAGCACAATAATCTGGTTCAAAAATAGTTCAGCAGTGAGCTATGATGTAGGAAAGAGTGTCCTGGCATATTGAGGCACAATAAAGCTCTGAAATAGATCTAACATAGGTGGCTTAGACTAGCTGATGTTATTAGTAAAATGAATTTGTTCCCTTCTCCTGCTAATTTGGGGATATAATAATCTTTACCACTTGCAGCCATTAAAAAATCTGGAACAAGTCCTGGTTCTAGGGCATTTGTTCCCTCTCCTATGGTTTTAGTGGAAGCTGCACATGCATATGCTGGGTACTGCTGAAGCAGCTAAAACAGCTCTGCAAATTCTTGCTCATGGACATGCCCTTTCAAGAAGGTGATTACAGGTCTAAAGGAGTAAGAATATATACTCTCAAAGGCTTCTGTACAATGTACATTTCCTTGCATGCAGATGAATTTTTATGCTTTCTCCTTGTTCTTTCTCCTCTCCTGATTTTTTTTTTTTTTTAGGCACATTTTTTCTATCTGCTGTCAAAAAATTTGCCCCTTCATTAAGATGGCAACTTTAAAAGACACTGAAAAGCTCAAATAACCATTTCAGCTGGTATAAGCAATTACAGATACTTCCAGACAGCAAAATGACAACCTCAGTGAAGCTTGGACAATTGCTACATAGATGTTAATCAAGAGGGACACAGGCGGATTCCTGAATTATTAAAAATGCAATAATGTTTCTGCAGCCTTGATATGCCCTGGTGAACCATGCTTAGGGAACAGATTTTGCCTGTCCCAAGCTCTCTTATCTGGTGCAGCAGAGTAAGAACTGAGCAACCTTCTCTCGTTGCCTTTCATCATTTGGAACATCTTTTCAGCTTTGAATTTCCGAGGCTGTTTCATTGTGCTGCCATTCCCCCTCCCACCCTTCCGCTTTGTTTGCTTGACAAGGAGAAAAGGCAGAAAGTGAAGAGCAGAGCCACATTTCCATAAGCTTACACAAACTATTTCTTTCTTTTTCTTTCTACTCCAGACAGGGTGCTTATAATTAGTCATCCCTGCTGCGGTTGAAGCAGAGTTTTTAGAAGAAAGCTTTGGTGGTTTCTTACCAGCAAGAGCAAGAGTGAAAAATAAAACTCATGCAGTTCATCATTAATTTGGGGAATACTTGTTAGCCTCATAATCCAGGCAAATAATTTCCTTCAGCCATGTTTGTTAGAAATACTGGAGCAGGGACCTAGTGGTACTTTTCCCTATCATGCTGAGATCAGACAGTGCTGGCAGCATTTGGTGTCTTGAAGATGAATGCAGAATTAAAAGCTTCTTTAAAAAGCAGGCTGTTAAAGTGGCACTGAGAAAACTCGTTACACTGCTTAGTGGTTGGGTGGGATAATCTGAGATTCTGCTTTTAATTAAAAGTGGACCCATTTTGCAGAATGCAGGGCTGGGTTGAGATGGTGTTTTGTGTGTCTGTATTTTAAGTCCCCCTGAAACTGGCAGTATTGGGCTCTTGGGTTTTGGCCAACAAGCAGTTCTAGTGTTGGGAGAGAGAAGAAAGAAAAGTGGTGAAATGAAACTTGAAAGAAATTTTAATTCCTACACAGGAAGCCTTGAGCATAAAATGGTATTGGAGACTTCCTGGTAGAATTTCAGATGAACTGTTTGGTAAGATGTGAAATATGTGATTATTGACCTTTTAGTCTAAGTGTTAGAAGAAGTTATTTCTGTCACTGTTCTTAACACTCACTGGGTCATTATCCTTCTGGTAAGGAGCTAAAATGTTATCTATCCTTCTCTAACCCTGCAAAGCTTATTCTCTTGTCCTTTTTTTTAGTAGAATAGGAATGAAAAAAATATACTGAAAAGTATGTACATAACCCTGGCTATGGAAGTCGTATTGTGTTGGAGCAGCTGAAGGGACAAGTCCTTGTAAGTAATGCACAGATTTTCCTTTGATTTCACTTAGGCAGTTGAGTGTCCAGTGCCTGTTGGAGTTCATGGCTGAGTGTACAAAGCTGAGCTCCAAATGCAGCTCAGATGTAGTGTGAGTTCAGGATTTCTTTGCACATTGCAGCAATGACCAGCATCATCTAATGCAAATTGTTTATGCAAAAATTAGACTCTCACTGCTATTTTTGCCATGCAATAGATTCTTAAAACTGTTGATTCCCATTTAATAGATGTAATATAAACGCCAGTTCATCAAATCTGCCTTATTTCTTCTCTTTTGGGAATCAGAGACAAGTTAGGTTATTTCCTGCTGTAAACATGAAAATTGCATTTTTAAGTTCTGTTTAAATTTTCTGCAAAATCTGTTCTTTCTGGAAACTTACACCACTGCTTGACTGAAAAATGGTTCAGAATTGCTTGGTCATCCCATGGAGGGTGGAACAAAGTTAGTAAAAAAGGGTTTGACTTTCTTAAGCAGTAGAGATTCAGAATTTGAAAAGTAACCAATGCTGCACCCAGTATTACTTTTTTTTTTTTTGGAAGTAACTGAAATTCTCTTTTAAAGTCTACTATACAACAGATTTACCACTTAACTGAGTTTTAATTGACCCTTTTATTATGATAATGATGGTAATAGTGCTTTGGTAAATGTATTTTCCAGTTGCTGACTTTGGTAATAAAAACCAACCCTAGATTGCAAAAGAGAGAAACTCAGTTTTGTGGAAATAGGCTGTCCTTCCATTGTAAAGATAACAGGGTCTTCTTTTAACCTTGCATGGCACTCCCTAACTTGTTTCCTGTCTTTTCTTCATTATGTTGGCTCCTTGCCTTGAAGAGGAGATGGCTTTTTAATACAGCCACTAAATTCCACCAACTCAGAATCTTTCAATCCAATTACTATGGTACATTAGCTCTTGACTCTCTCCCTCTGCAACTATAGCACTTCTGAATCAAGTGTTTGTTTTTCATTACAAGTTTTTTTCTAGAATCAAAGGATTTTCTCTTTTTTTTCTTATGCCTTAGCTGGCATTGTCAGTAGGGCTCTCAAATGTTAATGACACCAGGTTTGCATAAAGCATCAACTCGGCAGTGGTTGCTGTGCTTTGCAAGATAAAGCTCCTTGTAAAGTTGAGCTTGGAGACAAAGCAAAGGTTTATATCCCAAAGCTGTGAATGACTGGAAAAGGGTTTATCCTATCTCTGTCCAAAAGAACAACCTGTCCACTTTCCCCCTCAGGAATAGTAGTATTAGCTTAGCACAGGAGTTTGTATCGTAGACAGCAGTTTGAAGACAAAGCCAGAATGATAAACATAATTGCTAAATCTAAGGAATGTGCCATAAATTCCTAGGGAAACAATATTATTGTCTGGAAAGGATAACAATCCTTCCTTCTAGAAATGCCAGTTTTGAAATAGTTGTACTTGGGGTGGTACAGCTCATGGATGAGCAAAAGATATTTATTAGAAATTATAATGGGATTTGGTTTTGAATTCTAACCTCACAGGGGGTTCCACTGAGTGCTTTCAGCATAGGGTGTGGTTTGACTCAGAGCACTTTTGGTCAGGCTTTGGGAAGGGAGGGCTTGGTCTTCGTGTTTTACTGATCCTCCAGTGTCTCCAGAGACTGGCTGGCTCTGGGATCCCTTCAGGTGAGGGCTGCCCTGCTCTGTGCCATGCAGGAATGACAATGTCCTGGCCAGGAACCACCACAGTGTCACTTAGTGTTGTCCTTGCACATTCAGGATGTCCTTGGTCTTCTCCTTTCCTTCCTTCCTTCCCCAGCTCATCCCCCGCTCCTGAGGGACTCCACAACCATTGCCATCAGCCCTAAAATTACTGTTATACCTGGACATAACCAGTTTTGAGCTGTAACACTTATTTTCTCTGACTTGTTCTAGTTTAGTCTGTGAAGTTTGGCAGAGAGAACTGTCACTATGGGAAACTGAGATGCCTACCTGGGTATTCCTTCTAGTACAGAACTTGGTTTGTGTTTAAGTGGACAGATTTTTTTGCTTCTAAATGGGAACTTGATTTCTAAGCCAGTTTCTGCTGCAATTTATACTGAAAAGTCTTGGAAGTAGCTGGGGCTGGATGCACTGTGAATACATTAAAGCAAATCCTGTATCTGTGCTCCATTCAGTGGTATAGGAATTGAGCATCTGTTTTGACTGGCAAGTGTCCCTCAGCTGTATTCACACATACAACATCACATGGGAGTTGTGGACAAATGAGATGCATCCATACAAAATCTCTTGTACATTCAAAAATGTGCAAGTGCCTTTACTGCTGGTAATAGAACGAGCTGAACAAAATATGCCAAAAGATATGGAATAAATTCCAGGTATGATAGCATTTTTATTGTAAGTAATATATCAAAGTTATAGCCTGCTGATGGTAGATTGGAAGTTTTGAAAGCCTCTTTTGTTATATAAATCTAAAAAAGGGATTAAATACTAAATGAAAGGTAACTTGAATTGTAGGCAAGCAAGAGGTAGTATGGTTACCTGGTGTGCTACACCCAGTTCATGTGACTTAGCCAAAGACTTGAGACACATTGTACATGTTCATTTTGAACTTTACTTCTCCACTCCTGGAAGGTTGTGTGATTCATCATTTACAGGCAGATGATTGCTCCTGGTGTTAGGTATCTGCTGCTGTGTGACTTAACTACAGGTAGCCTGTCACCATGGAAGAAGCTTCCAGGGAGGATTGGGGCTCAAAGGAATGGACATCTAGGAACCACTCCATGTCTCTCATGCCTCGTACCTTTGAAATCCTTAATGGATTCTGCAGTGGATTATACCATTAAACATGTAATGGGAGTAAACACTCTTAACCCTTCAAACCAGCAATATGTATTTGAATCACTAAGCATCAAATAAATACTAAAAATGTCTTTGGAAAAATTGTATAAAGTTGTTGTACATGTTCAGGAAAGTATTTTAAAGAAGTTTTTAAAAGATTGCATTTAACAAAATAAGTCTCAAACTCTGACTATAGCAAGATACAAATTGGAGGGAACTCAACAATGTAGAATTTAATTTCCAGTCTTTAGACCCAGTTCTTGGATGTAGTATAGCCAGAGGTTTATACACTTCCAGCATTCCCTGTTTTTAGCTGCATCCTGCTGCTTTGTTGGATGAGCTAAAGCCTGCTGTTAGCTCTCTTCTTATAAGCAGCCTGCCCAAGCAGCCTCCCTGAGCTTCCTCTGAGGCAGTTTACAACTCTGTACTGTCTTTTACTCCATAGCTGCATCACAGATGGGTTGGGGTTTTTTCAATGCAATGCAGCATGATTCATTTTTATAGGGAGGCAGGCTTTATGGGTGCACTGGATGGATCTAGCTCATGGGAAAACCAAGCCCTTCCAGATTTTACAATGAAACATGGCACTTATTAACTATCTTGCTTTGCAAGGAAAAATACTTCAACTATCTCACCGTTACTTCAGATTGTTTATTGATTCTTTATTGTATTTATTATGTGGATTAAATTCCCATTTAAGCTTAGCTTTGGGTTCTACTCCTTCACTAAAATTAAAAGGTTGTGTCATTTCAAATACTGGTACCAAAGTTTGGTCTTTCCTTCCTTTAAGAGGGAGAAGACTATCCATATATGTATACATACATACACACACATATATAGTAATTATCTCATCAGTGTATTTTCAGAGTGATTCTGAACATGTGCTTTTTCTTATTCAATCTTCATTTAGTTTATGGTTTTTTTTCTAGATATGTCTTTATTGTCATCACTATTTTGATGTTCCTAAGAATGCTTATAAAATGGCACCAGCACATTGATCACTGAATTATCTTTTAAAAAAAGAGTTGTGAAAATAAAGACAAACAAATGAACATTTCCTCATTAAGTATGTTTTGCAGATTTTTCTAGTTTTTAAAACCATGTCAGCTCCATCAGTTTCTCCAGCAGAATTGGGAATTTGATGCACACTGTTGTTTGTATTATACTTAATCTTGTTCTGTGCTTAAAATATTAAGAGGGATCTGTTACACTCAGGCTCTCCACATTACTAGTGTGGAATTTTGAACAGTTGTTGACAGCACAGAGAACATTGCACAGTTTTCCCAGTTTTAGATAAGACTGTGAAGGGGAGTGTGTTTAAAATAACAGGACATAAAGGCAAATACATGTTGGAGAGAAATCAACTCTTTTAGATAAGATTTTCTTATACACTTTGCAGTAAAGAGAAGATTGGAGGGTCTGCAAAATCTCTGAACAAGTGACTCGCTGGGTTCTGTGTCAGGCTCAGATTTCTTTACCTTAGGGCACAAGCTGCCAATGCATCATGCAGAGAGAATGGATTCTCACTTGAAAACACACAGAAAACAAAAACTTCTGTGGATGCATCGCTCTGCAGTTGCCTTTATAATTTATGCCTCTTGCTTGCTTCACTTCAAGCTCCAGCTCTGGTGGTGGTGAGGAGCTGAAGCCCATTTTGCTCCTCCCGTCTCATTTGAGGCTCTGCTTTCAGCATGTGGTGACAGGGTGACCCAGATTCCCAGGGGTGCCCCAGGAATGCCGTGCTGCTGCTCTGCTTTCACAGTCCTTGCTGAGCACATCCCAGCTAGACACTGTTATTTTCGTTCCCTGCTCATCAGTGCACCTGCCAGCAGTGGTTTAATACAGTTAGCATTACCTAGCAGCATGTGTGCCTGGGTATGGGGGCAATACAAATGGAATAACAGCGGGATGAAGGGGCAGGCAGGTGTGTTTAATAACACTGATCAGCAGGAGGGGGTGGAGAGGGGACAAGAAGCCCACAGGCACAGGAGGCTCAGAGCAGAGCCTGAGAAGCCAGGAAGTCGGGTAAAGGAGAGGCACGGAAAAGCCAAATGGAGATAAGGTGAGGGGGCTGGCTTCTCCCTGGTTATGAGCAAAAGGAGAAGAGGGAGTGGGAACAGATGGCTCTAAATTGTCCAGCCCCCTGATGGTCTGTGCCCCTGTGGGATCAAATTGTGATTGACTTTTTATTTGAGGGTGGAACTGTGGCTTTTACAATAGGTATATAGAAAATCAGATCAGTAAAGAACAAACCCAAAATTTTGGTAATTCCTGAAAAGAAGGTTTGTGGGTGTATATCTTTGTTAAAAGACAGTGAGGTGTGAACAGTCAGGAGCCTCTTCTGATGGGTTATTATGTTTAAAAGACACCAGTCTGTTCATCTTGGATGGGTTTAGTTTGTTGTGCTTCCCCCCCCACCAATCTCTTAAGTAACAATGAAAGCAGGGTGGGTTGAAAGATTGTTTTCAGCAGCTTTCTGAGGTAGAACACTGTAACTGGGGTTCTTCTACCAGAAGTCCTTGCTACTGCATGTAGGCTCACTATGTTTAAAATTGTTTTTGTTGTTTTCAGCTGGGCTTTTTATTTAGTTTTTCTTTGTAAGAAGAGTTGAATCTTACCTCATGGATATCTAAAGAAGGTGCTCCTTGACACAGCAGCCTGAGTTTGTAGCTTAGCAGAGGAATGCCTTGTAATTGAGGCACTGCAGGGATCCCCAAACAGGCTTTATTTTTGCTTTGCTGTGCAATAAATCATTAATGTTTCTAGGAAAGCCCACCCTGACTCATGAGAGGGTAAAGGTGCCTCCCAGACTTGTATGGAATTGCCAGTGAGTGAGATCCTGGGAGGAAAGTCCCATCTTGGACCCCACTGCACAGTGTATCTATGGCCTGTCTTTTCTGTGTGCTGCTCCAGTCTCTTAACCAGGACTGCTTTTACTAGCTTGATGGCTTCCTGGCAGTGCATTAGGCAGAGGAACTTCTTTCTGCAGTTCCAGGAATATATTGCTTGATGCATTGCTGTGGATAGTGCAGAACACACTCCTGCTCTAAAAAGCTTTTAATATGGGAAACTACTAGAGAAAATGAATAGCTTTTACTAAGACTCTGGAGTACTACTAGATTTCATACAGCTTCTCAAATATTTTTGCGTATTCAGTAGAATGGCTTTTCAGTTTCAGGCTTCCCACCACCCCCCAGTCTCAGACATATTTCTACTAATTTTACTGTGTGAATTTGGAGGCTGTGTAGGTCTTGGAAGCAGTGTCCTTTGCTTTGGGATCTTATTGCCTTTTATAAGAAAGCTTTAAAATATGCCAGTAACTACTGAATTTTACTCCAAAATAATTATTTAAAGGTGCCTGATTTTCTTTTATTTAATTATTAATTTATCTTCTTTCATTTTCTATCATGCCCTCTTTGGCCAGCTCTTCATACTTACATTTTATCTCCCGAGCTCCTCTGAAGCATGTTTAATTCCATTGAGTCTTTTTTGATGTGTATTGCCAGGAGTTTAGTCAAGCCAAGAGGTTTTGTTTGTTGAGGAAAACAAGCCATGGAGTTTGAAACCTGCTGGTTTAAATGTAGTTGGCTGAAGGGCATGAAAGCCTTGCTGCTCTCTGCAAGCAGCCATGGGTGTTTGCAGCTGCACAGAAACATGGGGCTGCAAGTTAGGAACCTTCCGACTGTGAGACAATCTTGTGTCTCCAAACTAAACCCAGTGCTGGGGTGAATTGGCATAACTCAACTGGGATGTTGCTTTAGGGTGGGCAGAGTTTCACAGTCCATGTTGCAGCCTGTATTTATGACCTGTTTGCTGGACTGCTGGTCTCCATTACATATTCTTCCCTTAGCTGTCTTACTCTGTTGACCCTTCAGGGAGAGTAAACTCCTGTCTGTCATGGGAATCAGAGCCATGAGAAATACTGAGGGAATGTCATGTCCTTGTTCACGAGCTCCTGCCTCTGGAAATACCAGCAGCTTTCTGGGCATCTCTAGGATGCAGCCTGGGGTTTGACTGTTTTGGCTGAGCTGAGTGGAATGGGATAAGGATGCTTTTAGAGGAGCAGCATGAGAACATAGAAAGTGCAGCTCGGTGGGAAGTTAAGAGGACACCCTTGGTTTCAGTTCATGGGGTCCATCACGTTGCACTGGGGACAGATGGAGGGAATGGAAGTTGCCTGTGGCAGGAGACTGCAACCAAAAAGAAATCTGAGGAGGCAGAGATAGAAAGATGGGAGCTGGGGAATGGGCAGAGGGTGTTCCATGTTGAAAAGCAGGGACATGGTGTCTGCAGCTTCAGTTATATATTGTGATGTTCCACTTTCTTATTAAGTTCCTTGAGTATTAGAAAAATTGCATTTGTGATATTGTGCATTTGGTACAACTCTTGACCAGAATTTGAAAGAACCCTTGGAAATATCCTTTGCTATTAAAGGCCTAAGAGAACCTGCTTGTTGCTGCATTTCTGGGGCTGAGTTATTGCTCACTGTTGGACTGCAGCCCAGCCATAGGATTTTCTGGAAGTTTATTCCAGGACAATCCAGACAGGTGTGAAGGCAGTAGAAGTGACAGCATCAAACACCTGATGATTTTGGATTGCCTGGTGTCACCTGTCTCAAGCAGTGGCCTATAGAGAGCTGTCTGGTACTGAACTGAGAGCAGAGGAGGAGAATCTCTCATGGCAGCTGTATAAAAAGGCTGCAGAACATGGCAAGTCTGCTGTGGGCAAACCCAGCAGTAGTTGCTGCTCTGAATGCCTAATGCTTTTCAACCCAATTTAAAGGATTCCCATGGTTTGTGAAAAGGGTGCAAATGACCTTTCCCTCTTCCTCTGTTTGTGGCAGGCATTTGAAGTCCAACAGGAAGAAAGGCTGCAGACCAAGAAAGTCCGACTAAAATTCTTTTCAGGTTTTGTTGAGATAAAAATTGTATTTTCCTTTAGTCGGATTGTTTCATAGGACTAGCAGGATGTTTCTAAAATGCTGGCCTATATTACTGCCAAAGGAACAAAAACATATGCAAGAAGGTCTGTGTGCTTGTGAATGCTGCTTGAAATTATATGTTCTTCTATTCTGGGATTATGTTCGTCAATTATTTGGTGTGTCTTGATCTCCCTCATAAAATTCCTGTGTTCACTGGTGAATGTGGACACCTAAGAGGGCAGAACTAAGGCTGTACAACTTTTTGTGTGCTTGACACTGCAACATACTTTTAAAAACATATATTGTCTAGATAATGCAATGTGTACTATTTATGGCAACACAAATAATTCAAGATTATGCCTGGAGCAATGACAGCAGGGAGGGTTATAAGAATTTGCAGATCGTAGTATGCAGAGGTAGAACATACACATTTATTACGCTGAGGGAGAGGCTCATTGCTGGCACAGATTGCTGAAAATTATAAGAACAAGGTCAGACTAGACCCTGATATCCCTTGAAATTGGCACTGGGCAGCATCATGTGCAAAATGGAAAAGATCACTGAAACAACACATTGGGCAAAAATCTCCACTGCCACATCCAGAAGATGCTGGTGGGATGTGAGCAAGCCTGTGCTTAGAGCTGAGTAACAGGTACAGGCACTTTATCTTCCAGTTCAACTCAGCTTTACATAAATTAATTATTGAACATCAAGCAACTGCTTCTGTCAGTGATGAGGATCTATCATGTAACGTCATTGCTCCAGGAGAAAGCTGTAGATGGTTAATTCTTGGAGAACAGCTCGTCTTTTGCTACTATTCTCTGGCTGCTGTGAAAACTGCATAAAGAAGGCTGAGGATGTGAAGATATGAGTAGGTATCTCTTCCTCCATTCTCCTGTGGCATGGTAAAAGTTACAGCTGGGTAGAAGAAAAATGCTGTTGGTTTCCATACTACTGAGTCTTTGGTATGTGGTGATGAACGCTATAAAAATAAACTTGAACAAATATATGCTCTTCTAACTGTCAAAAATCACAAAAACATGCGCAGAGTTTGATGAGCAGTTGTCTAGGAATTGTAAATATATTCCTAAGAAACTGGGTTTGACAGACAGGGGAGGACATGCAAGCTGTAGGATTTCAGCATTTTTGAAATCTCATTTTAATTTCTGGACTCTGTCTTCTTTTATGTGCACATGCACAAATGCCCATGAAGGCAGTGTTCTCATTGCAAACTAGTTCCTGACTTTGATGGGTTAGACATCTAAAATTGTGCTGTTTGCACTTCAGACTATGTTGGATTTGCTGTAGCATAGGGGTACCTAAGCAGCAGCATTCCCAGAGGGATGGCTTTTGACTGCTGGGTCTAGAAGAGGCACTTTTTGTGGTAACGCAGAGTTCTTGTGTTTGGGGAAAGCTATTTTGGTAAACTTTCAAGTGCTTCAAGTACTTCCCAGTGCCTTATTTTCCTTCTCTGCTAATTGCCTTAGGCTTGTGCCAACAGCTGCCCATCCCTTGCATATGGAAGGGCAGTTTTGGGCAGGGCGGCCAGACCTGGTCGATATCTCAGCCAGCCCCCCACTGCTGTGCCCCACAGCCTCCCCACTGCGCAGCCCCCAGAAGGACAGGCAGGGACCCCACTGGGAGGCTCCATGGGGCACGGGCGGTGCTTTGGTCTCCAATTCAGGGGATTAATACCATTTTCTGTTTCTTGGACACTGCAGCCAGTTGGCCTTGTGTTCATACTCAGTTTGCCCACTTCTTGAGTGCACTTACTTGTGTAAATCTGCTCAAGCGTTTAAGTCTGAAAGAGCAAACAAACAGGGAAATGAACAGACGGCTCTGCTGGCTCTGGAGGGGTCGCTTGCCTCTCGTTCCTTGTTGCCATGAATGTGGCCCGTGCAGCACATACAATGCTGTCTGCCAGCCCTCCCTTCCCACAGGAGGCCTTTGCTGTGCTGTAAGGGGCCGTCTGTGCTGCAGCGTCTCTGCTCCTTTAGAAGCGCTCCTTGGAAGCTGGACACGTGCTCCTTCCTCTTCCTCCACACTCGGGTCCTCTCTGCTGCCTCTGTGTGCCCCGGGGGCAGGGACAGGAGGGATGGCTGAGCCCCAGGGCCTGCCAGGAGGAGCCACCCCAGGCATGGGGATGAACAAAGGCACAGGGGAGGGCAGGTGTGGGGAGAGCCTTGTGCTCCTGCAAGTGGCATGAAGGGTTACACCAAAGGAGGGCAGAGTCCTTTGGCCATGGATATTCAAGCACCAGGCTTGTCCCATAACTGATGGACCTCTGCTTTATTAAGTAGGGTGGTGAGGGCTGATCTGTTTCACATGCTGGCCATACAGAGCTGTTTCTCAGGCTCTTATAATCTAATAGGTTTTCTCTCAGAAAAATGCCTCTGCTGTTTTATTGTACCTTATGGCTTGGTTTGATACCTACATACACTTAGTGAAAAAATTTGATTATATTTGAGATTTGCAGGTAATTTTCCCATTCTTTATTTCTTCTGTAAAATTGCAAGTGTTTTGTTAATCCCTTGCTGGTTACCAGATCTCTGGTTTTTTGGATGCTTTGGTATCTGATGCTATTGCAGGGGTTTTTAGAAACACCCTTCTTTTGCTTCTAGATCTCAGCATATGCAGTATTTCACCTTCTGCATTTTGGCACAGAGCTCTCTGTGCATTACCCTGTTTTCTTTATAGCTTGTATCATCCCAACCTTCCTACCTTTCTGTCTTGCACTCCTGATTTGAGTGAGTTAGACAAAGCAAACTTTCTGACCAAATTCAGGTCAGAGTTTCAGGCTGTATTTCTCATGGGTAATTTAATTTTGCCTATTTTAAATTTCCACGTAACCACCTTAGACATGACATTTATTCCAGTCTTTAACTCATCTATGGCACTGTCTGTACTTTTTTCAAAGGCTGCCGCAGTCCATCCTGGAGTATCTGGTGTTATAAAGGTTTAAGGACTGACTTAGTGCAGAATCAATCCTGACAGTATATTCTGGATTGAAAGAAAACTGTAATGGTTGTTGTTCTGTCATGGAAATTGTGTTCTTTTTAAACAAAGGAATGTCATTGGGCTAAAAGGAAAAATATCTAAGGCCTGCCACATATTTTAATAGTAATTTCTACTTAAGCCTGTTTTAGTCAGTTTAGTGCTATATATGTATTTTGTGTGTTTGGTGATTGTCTCTCAGGATGAAGGTGGTTCTTGTTCTTTAGGGTCAGCCAGATGTATTAGGGACCTTCAGAGAGAGGTCTGAGAGAGGGAATGGGGCAGGTTCTGGAAACTTCTGTATCCAGTATCTGTTTGCTCTGTCTGTGCAGGACCTGCAAGTATCTGGTATTTGGTATGCCACCCATTTCAACTTGTGCTTCCTGAGCTGACTGGTTCCTTTAAAAGCCAGTGCTTTGTTGGGAAGCCAGTTCTTCTGGATTTTGCTTTTTAAATTGAGCTATGATGTTAGTTTTTTCAGTGGAAGTTTTGTACAAAAGTGGGTCTCAGACTTCTCTGCTTGTGTCCCCGTTCTCTGGTGCAAACTCTTCTACTGTAGCTGAATTTCATCTGACTTGTGATCCCATCTGGGATTCTTGCCCCTGTTTGCCACTTGCCCAGACAGTGCTCTGCTTTCTGCAGGCTCCAGCAGGAGCAGCTGCTGCTCAGATCCCAAAGGGATTCTTTTGGTGATGCTTTCACTTGCTTTAGGTGCAGAATGCTGGGCCAAAGTAATTCCTGACATACTTGCATCAAAAAAAGTGACCTACTTACCACACTGGTGTTGATTTTATTGTTATTACAGAGTGTTTGTCTTTCGATTAAAATATCAGCCCTAATCAAACATACAGGTGTTCCCTGTTGATTATGTCTAAGGATTCTTCCAAGAAGAGTTTGTATATAAATAATTGCCATTTCTGTTCAAGTCCTGTGTGATCTCCAGTGAAGACACAACACCACTGATTCTTTTTCCTTCCCTTTTCACCAAGGTAAGATGTTTTCTCTGGTGTTTTAAAAGGTGCTGTCATACTCAGCCCTCTATCCAGGCAATGTCCCCTGTTATTTTTGCATTCATCCAGGTTTCCATCTCTTGCTACCAAACAGATGTTTAAAATGTCACAGAACTCACCAGCCTGCCTTTTGCACAGTTCATTTATGATTATTTATTGGCTTCCTGGTGATGACCTGCTGCAAGACAGGAGAGGAGGGAAAGTGGTTGAATTGCATGAGACCTAAGGTTACCTCCCAGCTGCAAGATCACTGTCACAGCAAGAGCACTGAGAGAATCTCACTGATGGGAGCAGTGAGAGAAGCCTGTGGAGTGAAGTCTTGTCTGCAGCTGTGTCTGTGGCTGTCCCTTGAGGCAGACTGACCCCAGGGACAGAGGCTTGTCCTGTGTTGGGTAGGACACCCAGGTGGAGGTGTATGTTGTGAGACACCAGGGAACCTTGTCACAGCAGCTTTATGGGACAGGATAAGAGGAGAAAAAAGGTGGAAAATCTTAGGAACTACCAGAGTGGTGATGATTCTGTGCTACAAGAAATATTCTTCATAAATCCTGGGATAACAAGCGTGCAGAGTGCTGGGACAGAGAGATTGATGGTTCATTCCAGTCTGACCCTTTTTATCTTCTTAGTTGTCTGGTGACTATTTGCATTCCTGTTCCAGATCAGGGAATTCCCTTGTGCTAATGCACTGCTTGACTCATGTTCTCTTTTTCTTTGTTTCAGAGTAGAATTTTACATCCCTATTAAATGGGTTGCCAAACCCAAACTTGCAGTAAACAGAGGCAGCTTTCTGGATGAATTCTGCCATCTGTCTAGGGTCCATGTGCAATGTCCTATTCCTGGACTAGGCACTGGGTTCACTGTTCTGCAGAAGTGACCTGGATTGCCTTTCATGCTCATCTTTGAGACATCTGGAACCTCTTCTTTGTGTAACTGAACTGAACTGTGTCTTAAGGACATTTGCCAAGGCACTGTGTACCCCTTCTTTGACATTTGAGCAGCTCTCTCAATCGTGTGCATAGATCTTGGATCTTGCTTGTGCTGAAAAATCCACAACTTTGTGAGTTGGGACACTTTGAACAAAAGTAACAAGAAATCAGGATTAAGGCAGCTCAATTCATTTGCATTTCACCTGCTTTGAGTTCGGGCTTCTTTCCACCAAAGGAAGACTGGTTCATTACCCTGGTGCTACTCTGCACCTCTGTCCCCTCTTACGAATTTCTTTTGGGGCTGCTCCAAAGCAGTAATCAAATGTGTGATCCTCCAGCATGCCAGCACTCTTGAATCCTTTTTAGTTTTAGTTGATGTAGAGGGAAGTGATAGGCAGAGATGATTCCTGGGAGCCCTTAGGAAAAAAACAGTGTGCCTTGTAAAAACAAGTGATTGTAGTTATTGCAATCGAGGAGTCAATTAACTGGCTAATTAAAGCAATTTCTCATTACATAATTGAATTCTGGTTCATCACCATTTCTACTCTGCAAGACTGCCCCAGAGAGCAAAGCCATTTCTGAGCACTCTTTATCACAAACTGAAGAACCATTTGCTCTCTCAGCGCTCAGAGGTGTCTGGAAAAGGGAGAGGTGGTTTGGTGGGACTTCCCTCAATTGCCTGTGGAAATAAACATTGGAATGTCATCCAGGTGCTAAGGGCAGTTTTCTCAGACATGTTTCTAGTGCCAAAGATAAATGAAGAAAGGAGGTGATGAATGCTGGAGCACAAAACCCATGAGGTTTAGGATGCCCAGGACTGTGGGATTCGAGGTTACACTCTGGAATATTAGAATGTCTCAAGCTCAAAGAGTTACACTGGGTTTGAACATGCCTGTGTTCCTCAAATATACTCTTAAACTGGCTGAGAGGACTGAGGGCTTTTAAATTGTCAGCTCCCTCCTGTCCAGAAAGATACACTGACGATGGAGTTCTTTTTTAATGAAGGATGAATCAGAAAAGTGCCAATGTACTGAAATGTTGGATAGTTACGGAAGGTGCGTGTGGGGGAAAAAAGTGAACGAAAAGAATTTGAAATAATTTAAAATCTACAGTATGAGATTTTATTTGGCATAGGTAAAACCATGGTGTCAAGCATGCCACCTGCAGGAGCAGAGGAGGGAGGGCCGGGTCAATGACATTTGTTGCTGGTGAGCCATGATTTGACAAGGAGGGACTGTGGCAAAGAGATTTTTGAAGCTGGAATATGAGTACTTCAAAGCCCAGAAGAAATTGCATTTGGCAGCTGATGTGGACTTTGAAGACTGAATGAGACACAATTAAAAGAGCTGCATGTAACATGTTCAGTGGTACCCACACTGGTGAGACCGTGAATGGTCGGGGAGTCTGAATGCCCTGGTCATGCTGTACCTTGGAAACAGGGCTCAGGTGGAGCAGAAACCATCTTCTCATTTAAAGAGGAAACTGGTTAAAATTAGTAAATGTTGTGGATTTAATCAGAGCTCAGGTATTTTAACTGATGTCTCATTAGTCAAATCCAAGTGCTTGAGAAAAAATTACTGTGTGGGGTTTTTTTTTTCCATTTGTTTGCGCTTTTGTTTGGGTTTTTGTGTGCTTTTTGTTTGTTTCGTTTTACATGTTCTTTTCAAATGTTTGGACTACAGACTTGGCCTTCCTCCTGTGTGTGAGAGACACTGATCAGGTTCCTCGTTCCCTGAGCCCCAGTTCCTCATTCAGAGATTAAATGTACTGGGCCCTGACATCACAGAAGCACTGAGGGGCACAGGCACTGGTGTTTGTGAATCCCTTGTTGGTAGTGACCTCTAATAAACATAAGTAGGCTTATAAAACTCAGGGGATACTATACTTCGAGGAGTGCAAAACTTGCTGGAAAGGGAGAAGTGAGAGAGTAGTTAAAAAAAAAAAAGGCCTCTTGGTAATAGCATCTCCAGAGAATGATGAAGAGAGAAAGGAGAAGGGGGTAATGATGGCTTTGCACAGTGAAATATTTGTTTTCTGTACCTGGATTTTTGGTCCAATGGAATAAAGGGAAGCAGTAGAGGCAGATTGCAGCATGAAAACTGGGGGAAGGAAGAGGAAGATTAGGAGGAATAGAACTGCACATGTTCACCTATGTGTGAGGTGAGGGGAAGTGGGTGTAGTGCTGTGAAAGGCTACTCCCTAAGTGGGAAAGAGCATTAGATTATAATGACTGTGTTATAGCTGATAACATATTGCCAAGAAGAAAGAAGTTGGGAAAGAAAACCTATGAAAGCAGTATTTTTCAAAAGTATTTAACCAGAAGCTGGAATGTAAAAAGCCTTAGGATGTGTTGTAGGGAGCTTCCTGGCACCGGTGGAGACAGATCACCCACAGAAAATGTTTGTGGGTTCAGTTCCGTTGGGTTTTGCTGCACATGGAGTGTGAGGGAGGTTTTGTTCTATGGGTTTGGGGTTTTTTTGTTTGTTTTCCCTGTGGCTGGATGGCTGGAGTATGGGAAGGGAAAAATCATGGCAATTAAAAAAATTAATAATATTTTCCTTCTGACTGCCCCTGCTCAGTATCGTGCCTCTGGTGGAGCTCAGTTCCCACCCCTGACCAGCAGCATCAGCTCCGTATGTTCCTGATGCCACACATGAAATGGGCATTCCCCATGCAGCGCAGCTGGCAGATGCTGGTTTGTTCAGTGGCAGCCTTTTCCTCTCTCAATCAAGTTATTAGTGTCATTGTCATGGAGCACTCGACATCTTTCAGCCCTTAGGGAAGAGCAGCTGAGTTTGGAACAGAAGCCGGTGCATCCTGACAGCACACACTGAAGCACCATGGAGTTAAAACAGACTCATGTTCGCTGTCCCTTAGGAAGCAGTCTAATTCCCGGGCTGGCACTTCTGACATAACTCAATTATGGAATCATAAATAAACAGTTGACATAGGCCAGGGAACTTCAAAGCAATCAGTACAGTTGTAATAGGTTCTAGCTTGATAAATAAACCATGCTGAGATAGTCTAAAGGATGCTTAATTTTTTTTTTTTCCTTCTGTCTTAGATCAAAGCATCTTCCTTGAACAGCAGCCTGGCAACTCTCCCTAACCCCTTTCCTTCCCCCACGTCCCCTGCTGATCTCTCGGTACAGGCATCATTACCATGGGACTGGTGTCTTTGCAAAGTGTACTCCATCTCCTAAATTAATTGGCTACTGGTACACAGTTGCATGCAAAGTAGTTTTTGGAGAATGATTCTTGGCCAGCATTTTGTTTTTATTTACTGAATTGACTTGCATAGCCTGCTTCCTTGGATAATGAGGGTCACTTTAACATTGGTCCATGTTTTGTGCTTTTAGTTGCCTGTGTGGGAGCTTTGTACCCACAGAGTGGGGTCCCGACAACATCAAGACCCAGTGAGGTGGTGGTTGAGATGGTGTTTCTTGTGCAGCTCAATGATTGCTCAGGTCTTTTCCCCTAGACTGTTTATTGCACTTAGAAGCTGCTGGTTGAGGCAATTTACCTTCATTGAGCCCAAAACCCTCTTTAAGATATCCCATCTGCCTTTACCAGCCTGAAAACATCGTGGAATGTAGTTTTTGAATGTCCTGTGAATCAGTGGCAAGCCTTGTGATAAGTTGGCTCTGTGTCCCACACCCTGTTTTGGTGCCAGCTGTTTCCTTGTGTGTTGTCTGTGTCAGGGGCGAGCTGGCCATGGGAAGGTGTGGAGAGGAGGCTGCCTTCCATCCACCTCTGCCCTGCTCTGCGTAAGCATGTCCAATCTAAAACATGGTCAGTCCTATGTTAGAATTCATAGTTCCAGCTCAGTATGGGAAGTGTGAACCCTCTTGGTGAATATATTGCTGACAGCAGTGGCACAGCACTGGCTCCAAGGAAAAGGTGCCTTTTGCTTCTGTGTCACAGTGCCAAACCCGTCACTGTTTCTGGGATGACGAGGGGGGCAAAGGGGAGAGGGGGAAGCAGCAGGTGCAAGCAGGCTCCTGCTGGGAGCATTTAAATGCTGACGTGTCAGAAGCTGGGAAGTGTGTGGCAGGCAGTTTTCCTGTGACCTGGATGCTGAGAGCTTAAGGAAGTCTGAAACTTTTTTTTTAAACAAGCTGATATATTGAGAAGTCTGTTGTTTGTTTATGTGGGAGAGGGGCAGATTTTCACATGAGATCTGTTTGAGAATCCCTTGTGATGCCCAGGTGTTAAGGCACAAGACCACGTTTTACTGTGCTGCCTCCTGTCCCGAGGAGGAAGTTGCCAGGATTTTCTGAGAAGAAACCAAACAAAAACCTCCTCGTAATTCCAAATAAACAGGGAAAGAGAAGTCACCAGTGGTGTTAGCTTCCTAACAGCTGCATTTATAATGAATCCTGTCAGTGAGGAGAGCTAAAATCTCCAGTTTTAACAGAAAGAGTACAATCTGAGGAGCTGATACTTTCTAATGTACCCAGAGCTCCCTGGTTTGCCCACATCAAAATAGTCCAGAGCCTGTGCCTGGGTCTTTGGACCAAAGCTGTTTGATAAATATTTTAGTGTTTTGCACATTTTGTTGCCAAAAATTCAGAGTCTAAAGCTGTCTTCCAGGGAAGGGCATCTTTATGCATGCTCATGTTTGATTCAAGCACTTGTTCTTTACTGTGTGTGCTGCAAAAAAGGCAAGCTTTATAATCAATTCTCTACTCCATTAGCATCCTCAAAGAATGTCTCTGGTCACATCAGAGGCAATCTGCTCTCTCTGTCTTTTATTATTTGTTTTGTTTAAAACTTCATTGTCTATGAAATCATCTGTCACCCTCTGCAGAGACCTGTCAGGGCACTGTCTGTGTGTTTGCCTCTCCTTGGGAATAACAAAGAAGTTTCTCCGTTGCAGGCTGCCTGTCTGCCTGCCCTCAGCTGAGGGAGAAGTGGTTTGCTGAATTTTTGTGGTCCATTTGGTCCCTGGCCTCTTTGCTTGTGCTGCCCTAAGGATGCCAATTAATGTTAATCTGAAGGTATAAGCTTCTCTATTAGGTCCTGGAGTAATGCCATCAGCTGGTCCCACATGGGCCACCAGGCAGCTGTCAAGCCATAATGTTTATTGCATTTTTACTTCATATCCTTTACTTCATGATTGATCACTGGGGCTTATATAAAACCAATAAAATTGACAAAATTTTAAACTATTGTAAAAGCCAATAAGTGAAATGTGGGCATGAGAGCAGAGAGTTTGTAGCCTGTAGCTTTCTTACAGTCTTTGAGAATACAGAGAAAGAAGAGACAGTGAAATCAAGGGCAGATAAAGGTGTGTTTTGTGTAGATTTCAAACAGGAACTGTGGAAATTTTCTTTGTTCTGGAAGGATGTGGTGTTCAGTAGCACACTTTAATGTATTTTGTCTCACCCTCCTGTCTGCCCTTGCACACTCACCTCTGCACAGGAACAGCTCTCAGGGTGATACTTGCCTGCCTGGGGAGCAGTAAGAGACCGTGTCACATTTATGCTGCTCCTCAAGGGGGTTTATATTTGTTTTAGCAGTGAAGGGGACAGCTTGAACCCAGTGCTGGTTAATTGCTTCCACATCATAAATAAAGGTACCTTATTCATCCTACAGTACTTCTGCTGATCACCTGGATAAAAGCAAAAGCAGGATAAGCCAGGTGCATCCAGGAGCTGCCGCCTCTCCGAGTGCACCGTGGCTCGTTCTGGCAAATTCCCGAGCGTGCCTGGCCCTGATGGAGCCCAGGGAGCCTGCAGTGCTGAAAATGAATTGCTGTGTTGGATTCGAGCCACAGGCCTCATTTTGATTGTTTACAATTGAGTAAATCGGGCCTGTCCCCATGGAAGTTAATGGGATCAATCCTGGTGTGACAGCAGAGCAAAACCTTGCATGCTTGAATCTTGCATGCTTAATGCAGTCCATGTTTTCCTGTCTCAGGCCCTTTACTCTTTCTTGTGTGTCTTGCTTCATGAATGTATTCCTTTAAATGTGTCATGGATCAAAACTGCAAAATGCCATCTGTCAGCATGGGTGAAATCTGTAATCCCTGTGCTGTTCAGGTAACCAGCAAATTGACATTCATTGGAAATGGGGCATTTAGCCAGCCTACTAATGCTGTGGATTTGTTCCCTTTTTTTTTTTCCCCCCCACTCCTCCCTGCTCTCCAGATTATTGCTTACATAATGTATGGACTAATAGTTGCTGTATGGTTTACAAGTGAGTTGCTTTCTGGAAGATGGGTGAAGGCAGGGAGCTCAGGATGACATAAGGTAGGATTAAATAATTGCAATATTAAGTTGCAGTGCAGAAAGGGAGAGAGTGCTGTTTGTGAATGATGCTGGCCAGTTAAACTGCAGGCAGGCAGAAGAGGCAGGAGGGGTACAGGGTGCAGGTGGATGAGTCCTCCTTGATCTGTGTTCTCTGCAACTAAAATTCTTCTTGCTGGCAGTTGGATAGATTTGTAGGGACAGAGCTGTCCTACTCATGCCACTGTAAATTTAGACTGGATTTATCCCAGTGTCACTGAGCTTGGAGCCTGGCTCATACTGGTGTTTATTAGCACCTTAATTACGCATAGCTTAGTTTGGTATTCCCCATTGGTAAATTTTGCTAACATTTCACAAATTAAAAATGTTCTGACTCTATTTTCTCCCTAGTCAGCACCAACTTTTTTGATCAACAGTTTGTAGCTTTAAATAAGCATCCCAGATTTTGCTGTTGGCTTTGTTTGTTTGTTTGTAATCTTGCTTTGGAACTGTTTGTACCTAAACTGGCTGTGACTCAGTGTGAGGCCTTGCTGCCTTCACTCAGATATGCAGGTTTGCTGAACTCAGCTGGAAAAGATTTTTTTGTCAGTGGAGAGTGGAAAGGTGAAGAGAAGTGCTGGAAAAATTCAGTTAACACTTCACTGCAGTGCTATAGCTCAGCAATCAGTATGTCTTAGGAATGTGAAAATGAGTGATGATTATAAACAACCCCATTTTGTAATATCCAGGCCGAACCAAAAATAAGCAAAAACCTTAAGATGTAGTCAGGTAAATTACAACCAAAAGTCATTTCCCTTACAGATACTCAGCAGTTTCTATGAAATACAACTTTTTTTTTTCCTCAAGTGACACTTTTATCATTATCAACTAACTTTATTTAGCCAGAGAAACCCTTAAAGAAGGGTTCAGTGTCTTTGTTTCCGTGACGGTCACAAGTTTCTGCTGTGAGAACTGGGAAGACTCAACCCCAAGCCTCAGCTCAGATCTCCAGGCAGAAACACCTGAGCAGAGACACAGGTGAGCCTTGTCCCTACAAGTGTCTGCAGAGTCTCCCTGTGCTCCAGGGCAGGTTCCTGTCACTGTGTGCCATGCAGGAATATGTTCCCTATCAAACTGCAGCACTGGGAGCAGCAGAGCCTTGGGGCTCATTATCCTGTGTGGACAATGCAGTGTGACAGTGAAATGGCTGATGAAATCTAACGCTGTCTTTTCAGTTAAAAGGCAGTGTGGTGATTACAGCCCTGGGTTTCCTGAAGGCAGCTGAGTGACAGGGATTAGCAGAGCGAGCCAACTGTGCTACATCCAATGACCAAACGTTGTGCTGCGTGTGGAGCTGCCCCACCCATGGAGCAGCCAACCCAGCTCTGGCCTGAGCCCACTGGGCTTGTGTTGCTGTGATCGGTTGAGTCTGAGAAGAACTATTTTTCCTTTGAGTTTTATGTATGCAGAAAGCAATTAGGTTAAAGCCCAGGCTGATGTGTAAATGAATGTGTGTGGTCAGTGTAACTATTGATGCTTTGTGAGCTTCGATGTGTGCAGGAGTGGTGAAGTTTCCCAGAACCTTTGATGCTTGTGTTGTTCTGAATCCACAGAACTCTGTTTTTGTATGGTTTGTGGCTGCTGTTTCTTATGTGGAAGTGTCTTCTGTCTTTTCTTGGGAGCTGGGAGGGCTGTTGATAAACATGAGTGGCCATGAGATGTCTGGAGATCAGCTGAAGGTCTGCAGGAGTCTTGCACTTAGGGCTGAGGCTGTTCTGTGAGGATAAGGGACATGTGTAACAAGGTGCACCTGAAGCCAGGATTGAATTTCTTTTTCTGTGGTTGCAGACATGCACCTGTGATGTTGTGTGTCATTGGTGGAGGGGGGATAAATTAGATCAGTGTAAGTATTGTTCCCCTTCAGTGCAGATTTTCCTATGAAATGATTCGTCTGCTTTAGAATGTTCTGCCAAGCTGCAAATGGCAGCAGCTACAGCCATGATCAAAAATGGACACTGTACTGACCCTGGAAACAGCCTGTGAAGCTTTAATTACCTGAAGTTCTGAGTTACAGCTTCTCAGACTTACTGGGGAGCACCCTCTGCTGAGGCCCCAGTGGATCTTCCTGGAACCTGGCTTTGCCCCTGGTTCTTTGCCAGGTGGTTACAAGCACTGTCTCTTATGCTTGGAGCAGTCCAGCCTTTGGTGACTTCAACGAAATTTCTGCAGCGGAGGGGAAATTCCTGTTAATCCCCCATCCAGCCCTCCCAGGCTGTCCCTCTGATGAGCCAGCGCTGACATCTCTGAACAGCAAAGCCTTTGCCTGGCTGCTGCAGGCACCTGGTGCTGCCATGCTGTCAGTCAAGGGGGTGCTGACTCCTGAAATGAAATGCTGTCCATCTAATTAGTATGTGTAGCAGCAGCAGGTTTTAATTATATGGTTAAATACACAGAAATATAGGATTGTCATGTGGGATCAGTCTATTGGCCCTTTGTGGCTGACATTCTGCCTCCAGCAGTAGCCAGTGCTGGATATATTTGTGCATAACATATTTCTTTTTGCCCTTGGAGTAATATGCACAGGCTGTTACAGAAAAAAAATTTCATCTTGCTTTTCTGAAGCCAGTTTGTGTCCAGAAGAGAATTCCTTCTCTGTGAGCCCTTTCACTCTGCTGTGGTTCAGGTTAGCCCAGGGATTTATGTGTTCTAAGCAAAATATGTAAGATGAATGAGCTCTTTTGTGAGCACTGGCTCTGACAGGAGATTGTCTTTGCAGAATTTCCTGAAGTTTGTGGTTTCTCCAGGTTTTCCAGTACTTTCTTGTTTCTAGTGGAAATTCTTCTAGGTGACCAAGTAATGAGCTTCCAGAGTATTTGTTTCTGGTATTCTTTTGCTTTCACCTTTTGTTGTGAGTATTTCCCATGGAAATCAGTCTTGCCATTTGTGTTAATCATTTGGGGTTGGTTTATGTTGTTTTTTTCTTTGCTACTTTCGTTTTATTTGATTATGCATTGACTTCTGGCAGCTAATCATGCAGTTCTGATCTAGAGATGCATAAAATAGTAAAATAAAGTTGGATTTTGGTTCACTTGGGATGTGCTGTGTGGTCTCTCTGCTGGATTGGTTGAGTATGAAATGGATGAAGAGAGCCAAGCATTGCTCCTGGTGGCAATATCCACACAGGGGATGCTCCACCATGTGGATGGGGTGTGATGGGGAAAGTTGCTGATCCTTTGGCATTGTGACTATTCTACCTTCCTGTTCTAGAAGAAAAAAAGATGTGAAGCATCTCTTGCCATGTGATGCTGGAGGATCCCAGCCCAGTGAATTTTGATCTCCAAGTCTGTCTCATGCAGTATGGAGGGCTTTGCACACTCAGCTGTGCTGGTGGCAGCAGTAATGGTAAAGTCACTCCCTGACAGTCAGGAGGTCACAAGATTTCATCCACTGAGGTCACTGAGTGTGGGAATTCAGGCTGCATAACAAATTTTAATCCACGGCCACCTGGGAGCCTCAGACCAAGGCTTTGCAGAGTGGGGATGACTCAGCTGAGCCTTTGGTACAGAGGCAGCTGTGTCAGCAGTGGAGCATCCTTGCTGCAGTGCTTTCCAATATCCCTCCCAGAGAAATCCGTGATGCCTGCAAAAGCTACAGAATTACTGGAGTTTAAATGGCACAAGGGTTTTTCCAGAATACAAATATAATTATAAAGTCCCCATGGCCCTGGCAGTTCGTTTCTCAAGCTATAGACCAATAACACATTTATCTTGAAGAGAGCGGGGATCATACACCAGTGGTTGAAATGCAGTTTATAGAAAGGGTCACTGAAGGGCTCTGGAAATTGTGAGATGCTGTTGCTTCTTCAGATGCTTCCACACAGATTTGGGCACAGTGAGGGTGCAGGAAGATCCTGGAAAACTGGATTCCTGCCCGATGTAAATTCCAGTCACTCTGCAAACGTGTATCAGACTGTGTCTAGTCTGGGCTAAACTAAGTGTGGGTGTTACCTTATTTTTCATTGTGAATGCTGATAAAGGATTTAGAGATCCCACTGGACTGAGAGATAAGCCTAACAGGAATTTTCCTGATTACTCATTACTCTTTTGACACTAACTAAATTGGAAGGGGGAGGGTGGAAAGACATGGTGCTAATGGTTTTTAGTTTTGATTGATTTAGCTGTGGTGGTGGGGGTTCATTTCCCCTCATTCAGAAGATGTTGTTTAGGACTTGAGGTAATGGATGTTCTCTATGTATGAAATACACTGGAGGCAAATTGATTTATGGACAAATTAAATGTTACATTTTCACATTACTTAAAAGTTACTTTCAGGAGTTCCTGTCCTGGCAGGAACCCACCCAGGTTCACACCTCAGCCCCCAGCACCCTCCCTGGGGCTGCTGCAGGTTCTCTGGGGCATTGTTACAAGTGGGTCATCACTGTCATCAGTGTGTTTTGGGGATTTGTGCATATTTTTCCTTTTTAAAGAAACAGCACTAGAGAAAATGCAATTGTGCAGTGCCAGGCTGTACCCTTCTCTGCATGAGCTCCCACGGGGTCTCTGATAACAGCATGTGGGGGACTGTAGGTTGTGAAAATGAAGCAATCATCCAGTACTGCACAGAATGTGCTGATTGAGGAGGTTAAGGTGAGAGGAGAGGTGGTGGTCAGGAGTGATGCTCTGGAGTCTGACAATGAAGGGGTTTGCATTTGCAGTAGTGATACCCCTGTCTTCCCAGGAATGGTGGCTTTTCCTCAGTGCTGCTTGTTCCTCATCCAGGTGCTGTGTATGGAGTTACCCTGCTGGATATTTCCAGAAGCTCCTGAAGTACACAGCTGCCTGTGTAGGTTGGAGTTTTTCCATGCAGTCTGCATCCAGCCCTCCTGCATGCCCTCATGGAAGGGAATGATGGACATGAGTGGGGAATGAGGGTGTAGCTGGATATTCTATTCTTATTCACAGCATTTTGCTGCTGTACTTCACAAAAGGTACAGCAACAGTTTACCTTGGAGATTGCTTAACAAAGACAAGTCTTTTCCTTTCCTTTTGTGGGGCTGGAGTCTGTGTATCACTGCCACAGCAACTGTGTTGGCAGTAAAATGGAGGTAGCAAAGCTACACGTGGTGAGCACTGTTCAAAACTTCCATTTTTAAGACCCTGCTTTCTGTTGTCCTAGTTTAGCTATCTGAACCCAAATATGCTCTGCATTTGCTTCAGGCAGGTTTTGTTGATAAAGCAAAAGATAAGCTATTTATCAGAGAGGCATAAGGAAAATAGTCTCACTTCTGTGTGTATATTTGGTCTTCACCGAAGAACTTGAGTCATTAAAAGCTTGAAATCTGTCATGGCTTTGCCTTTGTGTTGAGGATGTGCTTTTAAAAGCACCATTAAAATTCGGCTGGGCATGAAGCTTTGTGCAAATCTCTGTAGATTCATGTTTAGCTTCCATCCTGGTACTGTAATTTTTCTCTCCAATTTTTTCTTTTCTTTCCAAAACCTGAGAATAATCTTCAAGGATTTCTATTAAAAGAACATTGAAGGCATAGTCAAGCACTCAAAAATTTGATATTGTCAGAATTGACAATGGGAGCGGTTTTTTGTAACCTCTAATACTATTTTAATCTAACTCTTTATCTACACGTTGAATATGATAAATGTGATTTGAACCTGGAGATAGAGTCCCACAGTTTCTGGCTCCTTAAAAGGAATTGTACTTTGCTAGGATAGAGAAATTATGACAGATGATTTAGGGGAGAAAAAATAGACAGGCAGTTAGAAAATTTTGGTGACATTTACTTAAAAGACTACCCTGTAAAAGGAAGCATCTCTAGCTTGTGGTGGCACATGGTGGGAACAAGCAAGGACCTCATGCTTCTAGCCTGGTGATAAGTTCAGAGTCCAAAATTTTGTCAGTGGGTCCAAGTTGTAAAGAAACTTGAGCAATTCAGTAAACATTTTTGCTTTTTAAATAATGGGTGATGTTATTTAAAACCTCAGATTGACAAAACAAGGAGTATCACCTTCATATAATTTTGATTGGTAACTGTCAGTGTCAAAACAAGGCTACTGTTATTGTTGAGATGTCTAAACAAGGCTTCTGTGTGCCTTTCTTATTTTTCTTCTTTTAAGATGCAATATCTGTTTTCTGTTTGAGCAGCCCTGAGACAGCTATTCATAAGATTTTCTGCAGCACCTGCTCCAGGGTATAATTTACTACCAGTGGAAGCAACTGCTGTACCTCCCATTGTAAGTGGAGGGGCTGCCACAAATCCTGAAGCAAAATAACTTGGAGCAGCAGAGCAGATGCTGTTCCCATTGATTCATAGGTAGTACAAATTTGATTCTGTTATTAATGCTTTTTTCTTGCAGTGGGATTACTCTGATTCCACTGTAACTTTTTATATCACAGTAGTTGAGAAAAAAATTAGGCCCCCTATGTTTACTGATGAAATAATGGTTCCAGAATACAGCTTTCTAGCTCTGCTGGGATCCCCACAGTTATCTATATTCCAGTTGTTTTGGAATCCCCATTGCTCTAGCTTGTGTTTCTGTGCATCCCCTGTTGTTGCTGTGCTGTGGGACTGGACTGCACCAAAATCCATTTTGCAGCTGCGTCTGCCCTGGCTGCACACCTCTGTCACATGATGAGGATTTCTCACCTCGTGTTAAATTCTTATTAAATGAGCAAAACTCTTAAATTCTTATTAAATTACTCCAGCTGTGTTTGATGTAGACTGAAATGCCAGATGTGACTGCCAACAACTGTTGGCTTTGACTTTTTCAGTTCTAATGTCAGCACCAGGTTAATTTGTGTATCATATCTACTATTATTATTATTGATTTGTTCCACACTATATTTAATTTTCACCTGGGATGCTAGAAGTAATGTTATTAAGAGAAGCATTTCTACAGCAGTTGTGCTGAGGCAGTAGGACCAACTCAGACTGCAGAGGCATTTTCTTAGCACTGAGATTGTCCAGAAATTCTGCTGTGTTCTGAAGGAGCAAAGGAGAAGTCTCCTTCAGCAAATGACGCCTGGTCACACAAGCTGATTTTTGAGGTGGATTGTGTTTATGCACTGCAGCGTGCTTGGTCAGATGATTTGGATTTGGGTTTGGGAAAGCAGCTTAAGTGCTGACTTGCACTGTGAGTCATGGATCACACGTCTGTGGGGCTGGGGTGTGCTTGAGCTGCTGGGAGTGTGTGGTACAGGAGAGACACAGGTGAACTCCAGGAAAGGAGAATGCAGTGTATGCAAGTGGAAGTGAGCAACTCTGTCAGTGCAGGGGCAGTCAAGGAAACCTTGCCAGGAACAAACAGAGTAAATGCAGATCACATAACCCAAGCAGTATTATCAAAGATAATTCTCTGGAAGGTGAGGAAGAGAAGAAAGGGTTGAGGTTTCTGTCTCCCCATTGAGCAGGACTGTAGAGGCATTAGAGAGCTGGAGGAGAGCAATAGGAAAGATGGGGACGTGGCCTGAAGGTGGATCACTGTGATTTGCAGAATAGAGAGGCACAGATTGTGGAAGCTGAGGGGCTTTGTGAAAGAGCAAGAAGTAAAAAAACAACTTTAAAAGGAATGATAATCTTTTGAACAGTGAACGTTGGAATTTCTTGCATGGCTCTTCAGATTATCCTGGTTTATTGTCTTGTTATATGGAGAATAGGTGATTTTTGCTTTCCTTTCCTTATCTCTCGGAGGAGAGGACAGCTGGACTTTCCCCAGTAGCTGGGATTTGAAATGTGCACCTTTCATTTACTTGAAATGACTCGATGACAGCAAACCCCAGGTACCACAAGAAGGGATATGAACATCCCTCCTCGAAGCAGAGACTCACGGGACTGAGTGGCAGTTCTGTTGCTGCTTTAGGTATCATCTAGACTTCATGAAATTGTGTCATGGAAGTGTTTATAAGGCAGAAATTGTCAGCTTGCTGTGAAGTTTCATTGAAACTAGAAATAATAGGGTAAAAATGTATTATTAATACTGAGATTTCTGGATACAAATGGAAACCATTTGACAGATTTCAAGTGTGCTATGGTTTTCATGTAGCGATAAAGAGAAGAAAACTGCCAGGGAGGGAAATGGGGGAGAGATATATGAGTCAAGGAGACATCACAGATTGTGGTGTTTGCTGTGAGACAGAATTAAAGATGTGCTCTTTGCTTTGGGCTACAATGTGGGAGATTTGGATTGATTTATTACAGGCTCTTGTGCCACAGGCAGTGACCTCTTCCTCCTCCCAGCTGCCCCCCTCCTGCCTCGGAAGGGACAACAGCAGCACCCAGCAGGCTGATCCCAGGGAGAGGGATGCAGGTGAGATGGAAGAGCAGACACAATGGGCATGCTGGGAGAGGGGAACATGAGCCTAGTAAAGATAATAGCAGGTCTCCATATGAAGAACAAATCTACACCATGCAATAAAGTTTTGTTGCCTCCTCAGCATCTTCTGTTTGGAGTCCATCTTTTGGAGGTGCCCATGGGATACATAAATGACTGACGGTTACCAGGGCTATCTATGTGCAGAGAGGAGGGTGGAGGTTTTACTACAGGCATTATCCCACAGAACCTGCAGCAAATGCTCTCCTTGTCATGGCAACTCTTTACCTTTTAAATGCTTTTAAGATTCCACTGAAAGTGCCAAGACCCCAGTGAAAGTTTATTGCTGTGATGAATGCCAACAGCTCTCGTGAGGTCCCCTTCACCCAGTTCACATGTTCCACTCTTAGCTTCTGCTTTTGCTTCTAGCTGTAAGTGATCTAATAAAATCCAGTATGAAGGGAAGACCAACCTCTTGGATGGCTGAGTTGAGTTTTCATTGTAACATTTAAGTTGGTACCAGTGAGTACTGACTGGAAACTGATTGCTGCTGGGCTGTTGCTGTTGTCTTGAGTGGAGCTCGTTCCTGATTTGCCCTGCAGCGAGGGAGGGCGGCCCACAGCCGGGAGAGGCAGCGGAGTGAGCACCACAGCAAGAGAGAGAAACCCTGAGAGAAAAATGCTAATTACATATTTTGACCTTGTTGTGTTAGAGATGGCATCACCCACATTAGCCACTATTCAAGATCCTTCCCCAGGGCCTGAATTGCTTCTGGACAAGGAGAGATGTCTGGGGCTTTTATTGTGGCTGCCTGGTTAAGTTACAGAATGAAATATATACCATGTAATGCTTTTGGACAAATTCAGTGGTTCTTAGCTGTTTTTTGCCTGTCATTTGTCTTCTGTAGCTGTAAGTAGCTTCTGTAGCAGACAACAATTACAAGGCCAAAATGAAATGCTGGGCAGAGGATGGGATCGAGCTGCCCAAAGAGGGGAGGGGTGGAGCACAGTGTTCCCTTTGTGAAGGAGGAGGGAAAATGGTCAGTAAATTAACAAAGAAATTTGTTCTACACATTTGCTTTAAATGTTGGCAGGTGGCTCAGTTGTTCATGTGCATGACCGGGGCCCAGAATTTGTGTTGCAATGTTGTCCTGCTCAGTCATCCTTTTAAAATGTTCGTACTCCTTGGTACCTTGTAAAAAGCAAGATTTCTCCCAGATGAGAATTGGTAACGGAGCGAGTTAAGTCTGCTCGTGATCCAAGGGTAGGATGGGAGTGGGCAGAGCAAGTGGGAAAGAGACACTCTGTGAAGAAAGGAGAGAACAAGTTATTTTCTGTAAACCTTCTTAGATTAAATCAGTCCTGTGTTTGAGAGAGGTAGAAGAACTTGGTGCCTAGAGGGGGAACATGACTGGCATCTTCTGACTGCCTCAATATACACTGCAGCTTCCCTTTGTGGGAGAAGTGGCCTGCTGCCTACTCTGAATTTGGAAAGAATTAGGTCCAGTTTGTCACAAGGTGTGTTCGGCTGCCTACCCTCGTGTTCCTGCAAAAACAAGACTTGCATACATTTGCTCCTGGCATATAGGTGTCTGGCTTCTTTTACTTGTGAACTGATTTTCATGGCATTTTAATGGAGGATTGGGGTTCCAAAGCTGTAAGGAAGGAGGTTTCCTGCCTCCATCTTTCAAGTTTCTTGCTTTTTATGAGTTTGGAGAAGTTGGTCTTTATGTAAGTATGTAAGACACCACAGAATTTGCACAGAGGAGTCATGTTCTGGTCTCAAAACCACTTAATTAATCTCTTTTAACGTCTTTTACACCAAATCCACTGAAAACTGAGCTTTAGAAGTGCACAAAATTAATTTGCTTCCCCTGAATGAGCACTGATTCATGTCCCAGTGGTGGGCAGTTGGCTTTACCCCAGTCAGACACCAGCTCATTTTGCAGTAAGGAATGACAAGATTCACCATGGTGTTCAGTCCTTCAACTCTGCCTCCACAAACTGAAGAACAGGTACTAACACACAGTATGGGATGCTTGGCTTCCTTTGGGATTGCCTGAGCTTCCAAAACTTTGGAAAAACCCCCATGCATGCAACATAAATTTTAAATCAAAGTAAAACTATGACTATATAGACTGGAGCTGCCTTTATCTTTTTGTGTTACTGTTTCCTGTGAGAAACCTGTTCAATTTTCATGCATTAAGTGCATTGTCCATCTCTACATCCTAATGGTGTCATGGTCTGGCTGTCAGCAAAGGTACTGACAACTTCTTTCCTGGGCACAGAACAAGTTGCCTTGCAGGGTTCACCCTCATCTGATTTGTCATCAGTTAATCTCATTTTATAAGACTATATTTTATATTGTGTTGGCTTCAAACCTGGACAAAGCACAGACATAGTCTAAGCTATTGCCTCATTTTTATTTATTTAAGTCCCATGCTGCCAAGTTGACCCATTTTTTTCATTCTACCGACTGTTCAAATCTTACAGATTAATTAGTCAAGGAAGGCACAGCTGATCCTGGAGCAAAATCCATACCCACACATTCTGCCTCTCTGTGCTCCAACCCTTGTGGTTTTTTCCCCATTCTGGGATGTAAACTGTCAGTGTTACACTGCTCTGTAATAGACCTCAGTAGCCATTATCATTAGCAGTGGGTACCAGCTTACAAACCCAGTCATCAAAGAACAAAAATGCTGGCAGCTAAATGGAGAAATCCAGCCAGGAGGAAAACAACCCAGAGCATCAGCCAGACGGCTGCTGCTCCCTGGACAGGAGAGGAGGACCATGCAGGACAAGTTGGATAAATGTCTGACATTTAAAAACAACTGTTCTCTTGTATTTGAGAATGTTGTTAAGAAATCCCAGCCCAATACAAATTGCCCTCAGCACACCTCAAAATGACCACAAACAGGCTGAACCCCCTTTCCTCTGTGTGTGTGTGTGAGTGTGTGTGTGTGTATGTAGAGACAGGGAATTATCCCATGCATTGTGTGGGGGCCATGTCCCTCATTTATTAGAGCCCTAGGATGTCTTTTTAAGCTTGCTTTCTCAAACCTTGGCAAATGTCGTTACACCTGAGAGCCTTATTTGTGTTCACATCCTACTGAATTTAGTTTTTTTCTCTACTCCCCCCCCCTTTTTTTTTTTCTTCGAAAATGTTATTAACTAGAGCATTAAATGCTGGCCTCCAGCAGGGCCTTCTCCATATGCTTACAACAAATGTTTCCTCCATAGAGAGAGGATGTATGTGTGTGAGAGAGCATGCAGATATAATGGGGCAGCTCCTGGATCCAGTCTCCCTGGGAAGCGAAACTCAGGCACTTGAAAAAGCTTATCAGCTCAAGCAATTCAGATAGAAACAGATTGTAACATCTCCGGATGCACCTTTCACCCAGGGTGAGGAGAGGGCTGCAAGCACAACGAGCAGCTTTTTCTCCCCTGTGATGCCTGAAGGTTGGCCCAGCTCCTGGGGGAAGCCCAGGCAAGTTTCAGCATGGCAGGTTGGACTTCAAAGCTGCTCAGCCTGACTTGTCCCTCTCCACTCTTCTTTGAGCCCAAGTTCTGTGCACAAAACATGTTTCCTACCAAGCCATGACTTTCTTTCTCTCCATGTGAGCAGTTGGGAGGATGTAAAGCATCTGCCTTCAGCATTCCTGAGCATCTGTGTGCAGGCTGTGAGGTTCATGGCTGCTGCGAGCCCTGAGCTGCAGCATTCCCAGAAAACAGCCCTTTCCAGTAAGAGCCGGGGTTAGAGACTGGTGCAATGCAATTCCCATGTTATCAGTTGGAACTGGGCTTTGCTGCATTGTTCCCCTCGTGTCAGTGCTGTGTAGACTGACTCTAGAGGGAACAGCAAAGGCAGAGTTAATTGCAGCTGCTCCGAACTGGAAATACCCAGTAATATTCATCAGTCAGATCCCCCTTTCAGTTTGTAATTAATTCATGTGCTGAGACTTATTTTATACAAAAGTGTGGTCTTCACAATGATGTACTTTAAAGGACTTAACTTTCGTTTTGTGTATGCTCATCAGCTGCTCCACCTTCATAATTTGTTTTACTGTGGCTGTTGCCCAACAGTGAAGGTTTTGTTTCTGCTTCCTGCTCAGCAATTGAAATTTAAATGGGGAGAAGCAAATAGAGTAACAAATAATATGCTTTGGTACACATTTTCATGAGGAATAATTGTTTGAACTAAAAGCTTTCAAGATTCATTAAGTACTGGGCGTTTGTGGAAAAGCTATCAGAGCGTTTATGAATAATGGAACATGGGTGACTATTGCACAGTGAACTCTGCCCTTTTAGATTATGCATATATTTGTGACCCTAATTGTGTACTAGTGTAACATCTCCTGAATCAGCTCCTTACTGTTGCAAGGAGAGGACTGGAAGACAGAAAATCTGGTTTCCTTAATTATGTTGGCTCCTAAGTAGTTGTAAAAACTCACAAAACACTTGTTAAAATGGAATGCTAAATGTTAACATTAAAAACATCTTTTTAAATTGGGAGAACCACGCTTCCTCTGACATGAGACTGGTATATTTATGTTGTCTAACTTCAGGGTGATGGAACAAAATGTACAGCCTGTGCTATAGACCATATGTAGGACACTGCAGTCGAAAGTATTTGTTTGGCAAAAGTCATTAATGATGAAAAGCCCAAACCATGATACCTGCTCTGCACCTGATGAAACAGCAAGGGTGTATCAGCATGTCTTTGGGAAAGCTGTAATTTGGGAAAGCTACATTAGCCATAAGCTATGTAGGCCATTTCAATCAAGTTCAAGTAAAAATAACCCCATACTGTAAAATACCCACTTGTGTTCACAGGTTTTATATACGTTACAAACTGCCTTAATGTTCCAAACACATTGAAAAATGAGGCAAAATGTAGCACAAAGCTTCAAACATGTCTTTTTGGCTGTATCTGGGCACTAGTGATACCTATAGATAATTCCATTTAATCTTTCTCCAGAAATTCTTCAGTGTTACCTGGCTGTAGTTTACAAAGGCTGTCTGGTCTTTATTCTGGAGCTGTGTGGCCTGATTCTACCAAAAAACCCTGATTTCTGCTAGGATTAGTGCTCGAGGATGTTTTGCAGCAGACCAGGTACATAGGCAAGGTGCATTCAGGAGGGATTTGAGTCGTTTGAAGCTGGAAGAGGGGCTGTGGAGCAGCTGGGAGGTTTCATAGAGGTGATACCTTTGCTTGTGCCCAACCCAACAGATATGCTTGCTATTGTGTTTGTATGTAGGCAGAAGTAAAATAATACTCACTGATGGTGACTGGGAGCCTTTCCCTTGAGATTCACAGCAAATACTCTGGTGACTGCAGTGGAAGCAAAAATGGGCCAGTCCTCTGGAAACTTGTGTTCTTTAGGGGTAATTCTGAAAGCATAACCAAACTAATTGCAGCATCTCTTGAATTACTGTCAGATGTTACCATTTGAATATTTTCTTTCTATTAACAGCATCTTCCACCTGTTTTCCCAGAACAGTCCCTGCCCGCTCCCCTTCAGTGTGTCACTCCTGCTGCGTCGCTGCCTTTGCACTGGCCTGCAAGCACCTCAGGAGATTCCATTGCACTCGGGATGCCTTTGGAACCCGACTCACACCGTTGGTTTTACAGTTCATGGTCTGCTGCAGGGCTCTCTGTCTCCTGGCCAGCCTGGCCTGACCCGGGCGCTCCTGCCCTGCCGAGCAGGGCCGGGTGTGTCAGTGCTGCTCTGCCGGAGAGGGGCCGCTGTTCCCGCTGCTGCCTGCCGTGCCCGTGGAGATGCGTTGGCACCTCCTTATTTCCCAGCTCGTGTTTCCTTTTGATGTGACACACGGTGACTTCTGCTTGACAGAACCAGCCAGTCCCTGCTCCACATACCCGAGGCCTAGGCGAAACTGTTGGTTAGTTTATTTTCCAGTGATCTTTTCCTGACTATTTTAAGAGCTACCTCATTACATCTCAGTATTTAATGGTTTATGAAGCACATGAAATGATGTAATAACTTGAGGACTCATTTTCATAGTATCAATTTGCAGTACCTAGATAACTGTTCGTTTTCATTTTATTGCTTTTATAGCTGTTCTGGAAGGGTAGTACCAGTAGTTTGGCAGCACTGGTGGTGCATTAGCATCTGTTTCTCTTTGAAGCCTGTGCCCTTCTGTCTGTGGGGGCCTGGTCCTGCCCTGAGTCGGTGGGTGAGTGGCCCATGGAGGAGGTGCACGTGGAAGTATAAATCTTTCTTGAATGTTTATTCACATGTTTTGAAATGGGCTTGGACACAGACGAAAGCAGAGCTGTCACCTATGGGATTGCCCAGGATTTGCTCTTTGCTTCACAGACAGGTAATCCCTCTTTTTCTTTTCCCTTTCATCCCTTCAAAGATCCAAATTTCATTTAGCAGCTTATTGCTGCAGAGCCAGCAGTGGACTCTGCAACGCTGTCCTGAGATTTAGTGGCTCCTGGAAATGATGTTACACTTCCAGTCTGAACTTACCTTCAACCTAAAGTCACTGGAGCACAGTAGACTTGGCAGCTCAACTAAATGAACCTTCTAATGCCCTGTTTTTGTTTGCCAGGTAGGTGCTCCCAGCCAGTAATGAAATTACTTTTCCCATCTGCTTTGATAAGCTACAAGCCCTGTTATTTCTACAAGGCTCATAGCACACTAAGAAAAGCAACTGGTTAGCCTGACAGGATCTCATTTTATAAACTGATGTTGGTTGTCTTAAAATTAAAGACGAATGTAATTCACTCCCTTAGCTTAGCTAGAACTGGTATTAGGTTGACAGGTCAATAAGCACTCATTCATTGTATTTAAATTCTGACATAACATTAGCTTTCTTTGAGTCTCCTGGAATGACATAGGTTTTCTAAGATCTAATGAAAATAACCAGTATTTTTTATTGCCTCACTTCAGCCAGCTCTTTTAAACTCTTGAGTGCGGGTTACTTGCCTTAAAATGTCTAAATTTAATAAGTGCTGTGTAACAGCCTTGTGTTACTCAGTAAAATTGAAGTATTTTGTTACCTTCTGTTGTGGAATGGAAGCTATTTTTGAGCACTTTCTACATTATTAGTGTCACTTTTAGTGTTTTATAAAACATCTTTAGTCTTTAATTTTGCTGCCTGGTGAACGTCTTCTTGTATCACCTTGCTTGAATGCTGCTTTCAAGTATTTCTGCCCTGCATTGTTTGCATTAATTTGCTTTTTGACTTTCCTCTCTTCTTTATAAGGGATTTTCATTAAAAAACTTAGTCTGCATTTTTATTGGCTATGGAATGAACTTCAGGTGGAGTGTTCAAGCCTGCAAGTGTTGAGACCAAGATTTCGGTTCGTCTTTGGTTTCTAAGTTGTTTTCAAGCAGAGTGTCCTATGTATTCTGAAGCAATATGAATTTATGAAGCAATATGAATTGTCCTATGTATTCTGAAGCAATATGAATTGACTTAGCTGGCACAGGCTGAAGAAGCACTTTAATATCAAAAACATGCTAAGGAGGGCATATATGTCCAAGGAATGCTAGTAACTCTTCCATTATTATTCATTTTCCAGTGAAGTGATTTAGTAATGGACCTTCACCGCAAAGATAATTTAGCTGCTAAATTATATCTGAATTACATGGGCACTTCCACTCTGTACACAGCCTGTTGGCACTTCTGTTGAAAACAGATAAAGTTTGAATACATTTGGTAAAGGAAAGCACATTAGAGAATAGAAATTAGTTTAGTTATGCTAAACCAACCAACCTTTAAAATATTTAGTATCTTTTTTCTTTCCTTTTCCTTTTTCTTCTTTTTTTTTTTTTTTTTGTTGTTTTTTTGGCTGGCTGATTTCATGCAGCTTTCCCCACTCATGTCACCTGAACCAGCAGGGCTGTTGCTGGTTCATCTGTTCTTTGTGGGAGAGTTTCTTTGTGTGATCCATGGCGATGGATTAAGAGCTTTCAGTGCATTACTGACAGTGCAATGTTGCTGAACTTAGCAACAAGCTTTTTCTCTCAAGTGTTTTTAATGAAACAGAAGTTTCTTGTTGCCATCTAATAGGTTTAAATACTATTAAAAAGAAATCCCCTCCATTTCAGTTAATCAGATTTTGTTTGCTCCCTGTGATAACATAAGCTTGCTAGTTCTGACATGTTGAGGGAGATGAGACCTGAATGTTTAATTTTAAAAAGAAAAGCAGGAAAAAAAATGGGGTTTGTGTGGGAAAACTTCCCTTGCCGTTCATAAAACCAAGAAGGGGGAGAAAAAAGGGTGCAGTAATAAATTTTCTTCCTTTTACAGCTCATCTTAGAGCAGAATGCATGAAAAATACTTGCAAATTTATACACAGTAATGTGATGATATTTTCACAACAGTATAGTTTTGCTTCAAAATTAAAATCAGAAATTTGCTTTCTTTTTTTCTAAGACCTATAGCAAGAATAACGTTTGCCAAACACTCCTGTTTTTAACTACTTCCCTGAAGAGCAGCTTGGGAACTCTCCAAGGATTACCATACTGCTGACTTCAGAAAAAATTAGAGAGCAGGGAAAGAAATTTATTTGCGACCCAGGCAGCAAGGGAAGAACAAATCCCAAGTGATTGTAGGAACTGCTGACATGGAATTGCCTGGAAACAACGTTTGGTGCATTTTGGGATTGGGCTGTTGTGTGGCACAGAGAAACCCCTGGGCTGGAGTGAGGGGGGTCCCTTCACATCTCCAGTGGGCTGGGGGGGGCACAGCTGCCCCAGCCAGCCCAGGGCTGCCCAGGGGCACCTGCAGCAGAAGCTGAAATTGCCTCTGCCTTGAATGAGTAATAGCTTGATTCTCACAGTTTATCCTTTCTAAAAATTACACGTAGTTGGTGGTAATTGTATAGCAAGGGCTCATCTGACACTTCAGATTTATCTGACAAGCTTTCCCATGTTTTAACATTTGCCAGTCTGTGACCTTTTCATCTGACCTTTTCTGTGTGCACTTGATGGGGGTTATTTTATTGCTTATTTACTACATATACATTTTTGGTGAAAATGAGTTAGGGGCTGTTGGGAGAGCACTATAAAATGTCAAAAGGGAATTGCCAGCTTTGCATTTGGTGGAGAGACTGGATAATGTTTGCTGAAGATCTAATAACCAGGTGTAGTATTAAGATGAAGAGCAATATTCAGTAACTCCCTGCTCTACAAATGAGGCTCAGATGGTAAGGAAAGAAAATAGCCCAGGAATATGCAAGTCTATATTATGCTGTAAATACACAAGGGAGCTCAATTAAGGTTGTTCAGAAAATCTTACTTGACAGTTTGCTTTGAATGTGTGATTTTATAAACTTAATGCTCTTTCAGAGCAGTAGTTTCTAAACTACTGTGTGTTTTGTAAAGAAGTGTGTAATATACTTGCTTCAGGGGGAACCTGCAAGCAAGAACTGTGAGATGCATTCAGCTCACACAAGAACTGCTCTCACAAGATGCTGATCTTGCTACCAGAGGAGTCTGAGTTGTGCTGGGGGCCGGTGTGTGATGCCAGCAGGGTGTGTTTGGGTCTCTGGCTGTTGGGAGAGGAGCCATTGTGTGCTCCTTGGTCATACCTGCTGAGCAGAGAAATCCCAGCACTGATTTTATTGGTGTTCCTCTCCTATTTCTGCAGAGTTTTTATTTGCTTGTGATCCAGTAATGTGCAATGTAGTCTTTTAAATGGTTGCTTTCTTTATTCTTATTTTGGTTTGTTTTTTTACGCTGGCATTTTGAAAGTGGGTGCCAGTTGGCATTCTGCATAGGGGAACAGAATCATCTGCTTTGTCAATATTTTACCCTGATGTATCTTGTTCAATGCAAGTTGAAATTAATTGCCTTTTTTCTTTCCTCCACAAAACCAATTACAATTCTGTCATCTATTTAGGATTAATACTATTCAATGTATCCCTTTTTCCAGATGAATATTCCACTTAGTACACAGGTATTCTACTTACCATAGGCTTGTGTGTAGGCAGGAGTTACATCAATTTCAATTAAATCCCTCCTGCCTATTGTTACAGAATTTTGTTTATGTCCTTGAGTTAAATGTGACTTACATTGATGGAGTTTAAATAATTTCATCACTTAACGTAATTACTATTGCAAAAGGAAGATTACAAATGTCCAGTTGAGTGGTTGGGGTTTCCCCCCTTCATGAGTTTTATACTGGGATACTGGTACTAGATATATTTAAACATTTTGAATGTTTTAGGGCAGTGAAAGAGTGAGACAACCTTTGGTGAAACTCAAGATGGTGGGAGGAAGGATCAGGATTTTGCTTATGCAAAGACCCTCCTGTCTTTGTTTTGAATACCAGGTGCTATTTGAATACTTTGGGTGTTTTGAGTGAACTGACTTTACTGATGGTGAGAAGGACAGGTTGACCATATGATTTTTTTTTTCTCCCCCAAACTTTGTGTTTGGTTATATTTTAGGAGGAATGGTCTGATAAGAAAGCAAAGCTAAGCAATGGCAGTTGAAATCAGATAAGATTGCAAATGTCACTCAAGTCTGAGGATGCTTGGATTTTCTTAATCATACAGGATATGTATAAAAGTCCCTGGATTTATCACTTTCAAAGGTATCACAGCTTGTCAGAACTGCCACTAATTGTTGTCCCTTTATGCCATTGCCAGCTGTACTGTCTCACCCCAGGACCTCTCCAGGTCCTGAGAGACACATGGAGCACTAAGCAGGAATTGGTCCTGATTATGTGGTATTGATCCATACAAGCAGGTAAAAAGGAAAATGCTGAAAGCTTTTGCAAGGACCCACATCTGTCAAACTCTGCAGGTTTCTGGGATTCCTTCTGTTTTGTTTTGTCTGTGTTTGCCTTTTTGTTTTGAGTTCCCTAAGTACAAGACTTGGCCCTCAGCCCTGAGTACTGTCAGTGCAAGTGGAGTGTGGTTTTTACAGGACTGTGATGTGAACTTGTCAGTAATTGGTCTCTCCAGTATAGAAGATTCCTCTCCACACACACCCCATGCTTGGAATGTCAGCTCTGGAGAGGTTGCTTTTATTTTCTTAAACAAGATGCAAGTACAGTTTGCATGAAAATAGCTATATATAAATTAGTCATCTGCTTCTAAGGTGATAAAAAGTGATCTAAATATTGCTGGGAGAAAAAAAAATCGTGTTCCCTAATCTATATACACATTGAAGAATACTTTTGTGTGGCTCAGGAAAGCACTCAGCATGAATTCCCTCCTACCCAAGTACTCCAAGAGCTGATGTTACAGTGAACCAGTCATGTGGCAAATTAAAAAGTCTGGTGGACGGATGATATGGTTCTGAGAACTCAATAAAACTTATTACCTACAAGACTGATCTTTCTGTTCTAGTGACATATGTGCTGGTAGTTCTGCAACAACAGGAATAATTAAGAAAAAAAATACTGGTTTAGTATTTTGAGGCTTCATTTTAATGGAACAAAAGAACTAATTTCTACCACAGTATATACAGGATTAAACCGAAATCTCCCCTCCATTGCCTTCCCAAAAAGTTGTAAATTTCCTAGTTGAAGTCATGCTTGTTTAGCTGAAGTGATGATGGAGGCGTGACTATATTAAGGGAAAACCTGAGAGGCTGAAGTAGACAGGAATGATTTGACTTGCCTCATCAAGAATATGAATGTATCAGTTTCATCTGGAAAAAACTCTCGTTGCTTTTAGACGTAATGGCAGCTGAGACACACAGTTGGTCTTCCCTGTGAATCAGCTGATCTTAGAAAATTTCCCTATGAGGTAGTTTAGAAACAGAGATGCTGTCATGCATCTCTGGTCCATGAACTGATTGGTGCTTTTGTGTGATTATCCAGGACAGGAGACAATACAGAAAACCTTCCAATCCCACCATCCCAAGGAAGGCAGACCCCTTAGCAAGAGTTGTTTTGAACACTGAGGTAAATATGATGAGCAGCAGTGTAGTAAATCACAACTGCTCTTCAAGAGTCTGCCTTGTGTGCCCCAGGGGTACCAGTGGGAGCTGCACGAGTGGTGCTCCCTCTGTGCCCTTTCGAGATGTGTTTGGAAGTTCAGCCTGGAATGGGCACTGACTTCAGCACTACAAACAGGCTCTGATGCCTGCTTGATCAGCCCCTGTGTGAGCGTAAGAAGGGTGTGTAGGGTGGGAACTGAAACCCTATATTGCTCTCTAGTCTTTCCACAAGAGAATGCCAGAGAGCTCCTTGAAGTTGAACTTGCAGGCTGTGTGCAATGGGAACCTGCAGAGGCCAGCTGGCAGCCTCACAAGTGTTATAAGCACCCTCCTGTTCCTGGGGTAGTAGGAAACCATTTTAGCTCCATCTTTTTCTAATTTGGGGGCGTAGGGAGGAGGTAAATCATAGGTGCTCTGAACCGTAAGTCTTGCTGGACAATCATAGCATCATTAAGGTTGGAAAATGTCTCTAAGATCACCAGATCCAACTGTTAACCCACCATCACTGCTGTGCCACGTTCACCCACTTTTTGAACACTTCCAGGGATGGTGATTCCACCACTTCCCTAAGCAACCTATTATAGTGCCTGAATCCTATGACTGTGCATGGGAATTGCAGTATATTTTTAGATCTTAGGAAAAAAAGCTGTGTCTTGTCATATTAATGTGGGTTTAAGCTTATGCTGGAGCATCTCTTCCTGCATAAGTCATTCAAAGCAATTGTCATTATTTGGTATAGGCCTTAAAATTAATAGGTAATTCTAACTCTAGGCAAAATAATTTTTATTTTCATTTCTACTTGCGGCAGTGTTGTGTACACCAAGAGAAATTCTCATTATACACTACTTTTATTTCAGTGTTTTGATGCCAGCAGCAGAACTTTTTGTCCTTGATCTTCTCTTTCTTCCTCTGAGCCAAATAACTTCAAGAAACATTCTCAGCTAATGATGACCATGCAGCAAGAGTGACTCTGCAGTTCTAGTAGGTCTCAATTATAGCCATAAAATCAGGAGCTTGACTGTAAGAAGTATTTTGGGATGTTCTTTTTGTTCTATTCCCTTGGCTTTCTCCCCTCATTTGCTTATATTGTCTTTGGAAGGATATATTTCCTTCATTTGATTAGCAGGGAGGGCTTGCATTGCTGGATTCTTTTTATAGTCAGTTCTGCTCTTCAACAGAATTTGCAGATGGAGTAATTGCCGTGCACGTGGCACCAGCTCCCTTTGTTCCTGCCCTGGCAGGTTGCTTTTTGGTTGACTTGACTTTGAAGTGCTGAGTTCTCATTTCTTAGAAATTCGTTGTGGTTTTTTGACATTATTTCTTGTATGTTTACGAAGCTTTCCATTCACATTCCCTTCTTGTCACTGCCTTTGCACTGGCTGGTTACGAGAGAGATTTGGGGTGTTATAAATAATAAAACAGAACGAGACAGTGCAGTTCAGCAAAGCTCTTGGGAAGCAGCTTTCTTATTAATGCTCATCTTCCTGCTGGTGACACGAGGCGGGGATGGACACGCATGGCTAAGGGGATGGCATTGTGCTCTTTGCATGGGTTTTGTCTCGGGGTGTGTTTGCCTTGGACAGAGACTGGCTTGAGTTGTTCAGCTCTTACACAGGATCATTGTGGAAGCAGTTCATGTCTGGTAGCTGTGAACAGATGGTAATGCATTATTTTTGGCATGGGGAAGGAAAAGGAGACCTCACATTGCATATGAATACACATCTCTGGGGCTCATCCTACCAAAGTGAGGATGCAGAAGTGAAAGGAGAACAAAGCTTACCTGGCCCTTTGTGCCCTGCTGTGGCCTTCAGTCAGTCCTGGCTTTATCTGTTGCTTCTGGAAATTTCTTTAGCCTTACAGTGAATACAAACACAATAGGATTGATGAGCATATATATTCTAGCTTGTCAAAAAGATACTGTTGGCAATTTTTGGAATAGAAATAGAGATGGGTTGGTAAATGGGCCAGCAAGTTGGGTGAGACATGTAAGGGCTAGCCTGACTACAGTAACATAATGTAGTCTGGGTTTTCATTATCAGCGTGATTGGGACTGTGTTGTGTATTGGCCATTGTTATCACAGGGAAAAAGACCATTTCTCACAGAGAGATGTTGCATTCCATGTGTGGGGAAACAGAAGATGCTGCTGTGCTGAGGTCAGTGTAATAACTGCTAGAAAAAGCCCATTGCAAGCTCACCTGTATTTGGTGAGTGACTAATTGAGAACAGAGGGTCTGGGGAGTTGGGAGGAAAGATCAGAATTTTGTCTTAGACATACAGACTCAGTGATGAGAACCTGGGCATTTGCAAGGAGCCAAGAAACAGACTGATCCTTCACCACAGGAAGATTCTCAATTCCTCCCTCTCCACATACGCCTCCCTTGCTCTATTTCCTGCTATATTTACTCACTAGTCAGCCTTCAGTCCAGCTCTCAGGATGTGTGGACTGTGACACAGGTGCCTCGTGACCTCCAAAATAAACTCCAGAAAGCTCCATGGTGAGGAGCAAACCCAAGGGGATGAAGAACGAGATCAGGGAATTTGAAATTGGGGTTGGTTAGCTTTTAAGATGAATCTTTGAAGGTGAGTGCAGTCAACAGATGGAGAAAAATCTGAGAAGCTGAGAAACTTCATCAGGAGTTAATGCATCCTAGGTGAGATGTGGCACTATAGGTTCATCATGTAAGCTCCCAACAGCATTTTCCAGACTGAGGAATTAAGGATTCGGGGTGGAAAAGTGGAAAGCTCTTTATATTCTGTGCAGAGTCCAGCCTGGGCTTTCAGGGCTGGGGGACTGCGCTCCAGCACAAAGCCTGGGAGATTCTGAGATGCATGTGCTGCCTGGTTCCCTGTACTTTCTTAGTTGTCTTTTAGTTTGTTTAAATAAAACTTGACTTGTAGCATGAGAGGATTTTTTCTTGGATGCATTTTTAATGAGCTCTTCTGCAGTTGGTAGGACCCAGAGGTAGTTCAACATCTTCTGCTCAGTGCTGTTGATACTTGTCAGAAATTAGTATTTAACAACACTTTGTGATTTTAAAAGCCACTGAAACACTGATTATATATTTTATTTTTAATTTGGAATGTTTTATAGGGGTAGGTTGGTTTGCTTTAAGTCACTGCCACTTTTAGCTGTGACTTCTGTGGTGGGAAATGTTTTCAGGTCAGTTCAGAGTAGTTAAATGCTAAGACACAACTGTATATGAGTGTCTTTGAAGGTCAGCTCTGAGGTTTGCCTTCAGCCCTCTCCTGAGTGAGTGATTATATTGTATCTCACTCTTTGGGCTAAAGGGTGCTGCTCTTAGCAAGCCTGGTCAAGTTAATCCCGCTGCTCTGCACAGACGTGCAAACAAGGGTTGTACTGTGCATAAAGGAGATTTGGCTCTTCTTGTGAAGACCACTTAAATAAAACAGCACTTAGGACATGCAAGTTTGTATATTAGCTTTTGACACAGGTATGCTATTGCCTTTTAATTAATTCTCTTGGCCTTAATGTAATGACCATCCTAAGGTATTAATATGCTAAGATGGAAAAAAAGGATGTTTTTATGTTTTTACTACAGTGTGAATAAGAAAGCAAAAGTTACCAGTTTTATAGCATTTTTAGTTGTTTTTATAAATGACACTCAAAAAAAAAAAAAAATCAAAATTACGGCCCTAAATTTACAGGGACAAAATCTAGGCATGTGTTTTAACCCTTTGATTGAGTATACCTTGTGGTTTAGTTTGGATCCAAGTCATTTAAAAGCTGAAATACAGATTTGAATTTTGTTGATTGCTTTGTAGCAGGTATAAATTGATTTGATCTTAAGGATAGAGAGATTGGGAAATGTTCATTTGTAATCATGGGCAAAACGATTTCTGGACCAGAAAAAAACTTTCTTTGGTTTCAGAATGTCTTACGAAGACTTGCTGGCAGTCAGTGGGGCTAAAAACCACCAACCTCTCTAACCAGCCATTTAAATGCTTTTGCACGTCAGATTTGGTATATCTTTAGTACTTGCTGTTGCTTGTGCCAGGCTTGTTTCTTCCCTCCCTTCCAAGTAACACACGATCAAGAGGGAGAGACTCCACAGTGGTGGTTTCTAATGATTCTAATTCTCTGGGAGAAAACTGTAAATCTCTAGTGTAAATAAACACTGTCCCTTTCTAGCTGTGATAAACTTCTGAACCTGGTGTCCTCATGAATTCTGTCTGAAAAATGATGATTTGCCTAAATGAGCTCTGTAAATAAGCATTCTGTATTTTAACAGGTGTGGTTGCCAGTGCAGTACAGCTGCTTTACTTGGGGACAAAAAGGTATTCTATTTTAATGAAGTACCAGAACGACTTTGCATTTCTTTGCTTGAATTCAATACATAATTGAAAACATACAGGAATTTATTTTGTAGTGTATATACTCCGTAATACTTAGCTGTAAGTAGGTATTGCACGTTATCTTAGTCTAATAAGTATGAGGAAACAGAGCATGCTACCAGCACCAATGGATCTGGTAAAGCTTGTGGGTTTGGTGATAAAATTTCCAATTTCACGCTTACTCTGAAGTCAAAAGGGACATGAGATATCTGAAATGCCTCTCAGGGGGACAACCCCAAATACCTCAGAGTTTAAGAGGGCTCCGTGACTGATCATTAAGTGCAGGTTGGATTTATATTGGCACATACTGCTTCCAGAAAACATTTAAAGTTGCAAAGCAGTATCAGTTCCATGCAGATTTTGTCCACCTATTTTTGGTCTGCATTTGGCCCAGATGTGAATTTTGTACAAAATTTGCCTGATGCTTTTTGTATTGAGTTAAACACATGTTGTTCTACAGCTGTCACTGGTGCTGTCCAGACAGAGGTGTGTGTTTGTAACTTGTCCCTTTGCTCTATGAAAAATGTGACACTTTGGTTTTCAGGGGCATGTTAGTTGTTTTTGAGAACAGGCTCAGGAGCAGAAGCTCTGTACTTTGTTTCACCATTAGGCAGAGTCAAATTCTCACCTGGCGTGTGTTGACACAGGCTCCGAAGTCAGTGAACCTTTCCAGTGATCTCTGGACACAGATGGTTGTCATTACTTCCAGGGGCCACCATACCTAAGCTCATCAAAGAGTGGAGTGATAAAGCTGCTTCATGATCTCTGGATCCTAAAGATCAACGGGACTAATGACTGGACCCCCCACAACAATGGAGGGCTGTATGGCCCAGAAAAATTCCCCTGTGGCCTTGCGCTGGTAGTAGCACAACTGAGGACAATTGTTTCTTTCTGTAGCAAAAAAGACATTGAGGTGTTTCTTCTGCAAGTCTGGAAGCAGCAGCTTTGAGTTCCTGGCCTGCCTGTCGACCAGCCATGAGTTGCTGTGCCTTGCAGGGTGCATTGTTTACCCTGCAGAGATGTCTCTGTGGGAGACCTTATGGGAGATGACTAGAAGGAATCATTGTGCATGGGATTTTCAGGAGATGTTTCCATTGATCAAAAGTAGCCGATCGTGTTGCAGAGGTGACTTTCTGAAGGCAGGTGCAGAAACACAGATCCCTGAGTAGTGACTGCCCTAGACCTGATGCAAGTCAGCTCCTGTAAGTGCTCTCAGCTGTAGGTACAACATGAGGCAACGTTTGCAAAAATCTCTGCAGTGTTACTTGGCAGGTTCACGTGCTGCCTCTGAGTACCTGTGCTCTCATTGAGCCTGGACAATTACAGCTTTTGTTTTAATGCTGTGTAAATAGTCTTTATATTTCAAAGTGGGGTTTAGATTTTAACAACAGTTCTTTCTGCAAGAGCTGATATTTCTCAGTGTTCTCACAGCATTCAAAATGTCAGGGCCCTTGGGAAATAGCAGGCCTAATGTACAGTGGTCAGTGCTAATGAAACTTCTAAATATTTCCTCTTGTGTCAGGATGTTGAAAATTCTTTGCTTTTGTTTAACTTGCTTTTGTGATTTCCATGCTCTGATTATTTTTTTTTTTTTCCCACCCAGGTTGCTTAATGCATGCCATAACTAGAACACTTGTTCCTCTGTGTAGAAAACATACTGTTTCTGGGGGACAAATGCAGAACTTATAACCAAAATGCTCGCCTCTTCCAAATTATACTTGGTTTTTATTTTAACTGTTGTTGTCTCTGCTGATGATTGTCAGGTGGTCTCAAAACTCACTTCTTGAAGAGTGAGCTTTTTAGTGTTGTTGGGGAGGGTTGCTTAACCCAAACAGAAAAGTAATTCTTTGTAACCCACTGTTAGCTCTGAGTCAGTTTGTGCTTGTGGAACTGCCAGATTGACTTAAAGCTTTCTGTTGCTTCTTTTTGGGGTTTTGGCAAGGAACACGTCTGGCACGCTGGGCATTCTGTCCTTCCTGTCCAGGGGGCTGATTTTCCTGAGAAATAGACCTTGTTCTATTCTTCTCTACAGCTGCTCTCAGCCTGACTTGTTCTTAAACTTGTGGAGACTCAGAGACCTGGTCACGTTATCCAGAGCCAGCAGCATGGGGGGTAAAGTCATCCTGGATAGACACCTCCGTGTCCCTCTGTTTGTGAGTGCTGCTGCTTTTCCAGGCCTGGGATTCCCATGAGGGTTTTGAGGATGGAGTGGTTTTCTTGTTATTCCAGCAAGGTGCAAATACCAGAGACTGGCCACATTTGTGTCTTTTTGGAGACTTCAAGAGTGCAAGTGTGTCACTGGTATTGCAACTCCATGTGTCAGTGCTGTGGGATGACTCCTAGCATGGGAACGCCTGCTGTGCAGCAAATATGAAATAAAACATGGGCTAAAGTGTCAGTGAAGGAGCCCTGAGCATTCACACTGAATGTTGGTACCTTAAAGCAGCTGGAACAACATGAGATATTATTTTCATGTGGATCTTGGAATGCTTTCCTGAAGTGGTGTTTCTTCACCCAACTTTATTTCAAACAAGACTCTTTTGGTGATGGGGAGAAAAAGCAATCCTGAGTTTTGAAGTTGAGAAGTTCAGTCTCACAAAGGATGTCTGAGCTGGGTCTGTCACGACCCAGCACAAACAGCAGTAGCATCATGGCTTCTTTAGTACTTTTGGAATTAGTCCTCAAAACTCTTGAATCTATGATCGCTAAAGGAAATGTTTCTGGGCCTTTTTATGCACCTTACTTAAATCTCCTTATGTATCAGTTCAAAAGTGTGAAAAACAAATACACAAATGGTATGGCACCCTGCAAAATCTTTTTAGAGAGAGGAGTATATTTGTGTATAGAAGCTTAACTGCTCTTTTAAGTCCCTGAATAGCTCCTAGAATATTTGTCACTGCCACCTCTTTGAATTGGAAGTGAACAATCTGCATTTTCTAAGATGGAGTGAATCTAGATGGAGTGAATCTCTTCTTTATCAGGAAAATATTCCAACATTATTCCAAGCAAGATGAGCACTGCAGGCAAAGCCTCATCAGGATCCCAGTGATTAACAGTCATTAAGAGAAAGCCAGTCACGAACAACCTTTTGCATCTCAGGATGCACATTGTGTGTTTGCACGCTGCTTATTTCTCTGTGCTGAAGGACAGCAAGTAGGAAAACCCCTTTGGTTTGGGACCGAGTCTGCAGGCAGCATCACTCTGGCTAGGAGATGTTTCTGTCCCCGTTCTTTCCATTTCTCTGTTCTGAGTGTGACCCTTTGACATTTGCGTATGGCAGGAGTCAGAGACAAGACGTTGAAGGATTTACCCTGAAGGAAAATAGACTCTGCTAAGAAAAGGAGACTTTGAAACCTGGCTAATGTGCACACAGTCTCAGGGGTGAGGCTGGCTAGCTGTAGATATTATTAGAGTGACACAGAAATGATGGTCCCTGCCTGAAGAACTGGGAGATCTCTGGCACAGGGAAAAGTTTGTGCAGAAGCAAAATCTTCTGTGTGAAAATGAGGTGTTTGAGACAGTAAACAGCACAATTCCTATGGCAGTTTCTAGCTGTCACTCCTAGAAATATGTATGTTCCTAGGATAATTTTTTCATCCTGCTTCCTTCATGGGATGCGACGATATCCCAGATGTTAGACTTGCTCAGATAAAGACTCGGTGCTGCTGTAATTGTTTTCCTTCAAATAACTCAGAAAGCATCCCTGAAATGTTACTCTGTTGAGGTCCCCCTAGGCTTGCTGCAGTCTCAGGAACCATTTTCTCAGCTCTGAGTCAGAAGTACCATTCTCTAACTTCTGATCTTTGGCACTTCTTCCCTAAATTCTATGGCTTAGAGTTTATTTTAACATTTTCTGCAAGAAAGACTCCCTGACATTGCTAGGGTTCACTTAGGTGCAAAGTGACACTATATATTATTAGAAGAAAGAATGGGGGAAAGAAGAGTTGGCATGTTTGCATTACCTGTTCTTTTGTCTCAGTACTGCCCAGAGAAACAGAAATGTCTCTGCAAAGAACAAAATCAGGAAATGTTTTTGTTAGTCCTTCTTTCTGATATGTGTGCACGTGTGTGCCAGTACACCTGGCATCTAGGAGCCTAATAGATTTGTTAGTGAGCAGTAATTGCTGTGAGCCTACCAGAGTAATTTTTATGTTGCGGTTGCTGAGGGCTTTAAAGATAACCCAGACTTTGCTAATTTTCAGCCTTCTGTGTAAAGGTGGCAGCTGGGGAGATGCATCCAGTGGCCATTATCCTTGCTTGGAATCCCCAGCTGGATGGTTCCCTCATGTAACCTGTCCTGGCTGTTGCTTCCAAGGCCAGCTCTTCCTCCCCACTCCCAGATGCAGCAGTGCAGCTGCTTTTGGGAGCCCTCAGGCACTGCTGTATTATGCTAAAACAAGGTTTCGCCTTCTCCTTAGTATCCCTATTATATAATATCTATAATATCACCATTCAACACAGTGGTGGTGAAAGGAAGTGGAATTATCGTAGGTTTCCATGTTTGGTGCAGAAACCTAGTTTAACATAGATTTAGACAATGTATTTTTTTCCTTAAATTGTGTATTGCTAGTCAGCGTCATACCTTCTCCAATAATCATTAAAGCAAAACCACAGGGTAAACTATTCCCACCATTTAATGAATTAACCTGTTCAAGGAGTATTTTCCAGAGCCTTATAGCTTATAAGGAAGGGCTTTGAAGTGGTGATAGAGTGCTGCCTATTTGAGAGAATGTACTTTCCTTGCATCAGGGCTGCATGCCTGATGGGGTTTCTTGACATGGGCATGAGCACAGGACTGCTACAGGGGAGCACAGCTCAACTTCTATTTGCAGAAGTGCACCTGCCACAGGGGATTTGATCCATTACATCTCCACAAACGTGCTTTTCGTTTTGTTTCTCACCCAAACTCTTCTTGAGTGGCAGTCACTTACTTGCTCTTTTGTTCTGAAGAATAATGGGTTTTGCTTGGAATTTTCCTTTTTTTCAACCAGACCAAGAAGGACTTGGTTAGGGGAGACTCCATAGCAGCAGAAAAGTGGGAAGCCACTCTTCACTGAGAGAACTGTGATTTATGTTCTCTTTCCTCCTGAGTGGTTTTAAGGCTAAAAGAGCTGGATCCTAAAATGACATTATCTGATGGGAGATATTCCACAGCTCCATGGAATTTTGAGAGTGGGTTAAATCCTTGTGTTGATGCTTGGTATCTTGTTGCAGCCTTGGATGTGGCACTGCCTTGATAGTGCAGGAGAGGTCAAACCAGAGATACATGGAAGGGGGAAGAATTCAAGGCTTTCTTTTTTACTGTCTCATTTCTCACGTATTTGATTTGAACATTTAAAATAGATTCCTTCTTGCTTTAAAGGATCTCCTGCAAAGCTCTAAGTCCATGAACAAGCTCGAGCACTTTGGCTGATATATCAGTGAACTTTCTGGGACTTGACATGGAACACAAGACCCAAGAACTGTCAGGGAGAGGTGCCCAGGCTGGTGTCCATGAGATGTGCAGTTACCTGCCTGTACCTCAGATGCCCAGGAACTGGTGCATTAAAAGTACAAGTAACCCAGTTGAAATCAGAGGCTGAAATGGCTGCTGTGATAGAGGAAAAATATATTGGGGGGAAAAAGGAAGGAGTGGTAGGGGCAAGAAGATCACTGAAGGAGACTTAACTCCGTGAGGGATGTGAGAGCAAGTCAGGGTGCTGGATATGAAATTGGTTTCTCTGGTAAACTTGCCCTGGTGTGACTTCTACCATTGCTGAGCTCTGGAGGTTTTAGAAATACACCTGGTAACAGCACATATAATACATGTGTTCATTATTTATAATCTGGCAGAGTTCACATACTGCTTTTGCATGAATGGTGTTGGTTGATGGTTGTGTTGGAAGCTTTTGTGATGATGATTTTAAAGCTTGTACAGCAATAAACACAAATCCTGCAGTGCTGTGTGTTTTAAAGTCCCTATTCTCAAACTGATCTGGCGTTAAAGGATTGAATGTAAACAGCTGTGCAGATTTCTGTAAAGCTGGACTGGTTTACATCAACGAGGGTTGTGGCCTAAAATACTTGGGTATGTTTAACACAGTGCATTTGTCCAAAAATATGATGAAAAGTCTCTTTGCAGTGCCAAGAAAATTGTCCCACAAGCAGTGGAGCGCACTCAGTCCATCATTGCCAGTTCGGTCAAGGCTGAATAGCAACCGACAAGCCCCAGAACTGGGTAAATGCCTCTGTAATTTGTCTTCTGACACTCCACTGCCTGCAGCTCTGCCAGGGAAATGGAAAAATGTGGAGAGAGCCCTGAGCAACCCGTCACAACACAATGAATCCAGCTTCCAAAACTATTGTAACTGGGATGCTGCTCTCCTCGCACATGCCAGCAGCTACAACAAACTACACAAAACAAAACAAAAGCAACAACCCTCCTCTTTGAAAGAAACAAGAGAAGGGGAAATCACATGATTTGATATTTTGTGAAAGTAGCATGAGCATGGCAGTTTGTGCAGCAGGATTGGAAAACAAGAGGCAAGTCTAGATCCACGTAGGCTCCTTGCTTCAGGTCCCAGTTTTCATTCACCTCTGACCAGCAAGAACTCAAGGAAGCACAGAAGATTTTCCTTTTGGTCACGCTCTGCAACATGCACTTTACTGTGGCAGTACATCCTGACACAGCTTAGGTGAAGTGGAACGAGAACTGCTCATGCAGACGGAAAATCTCCGTTGGCACCCGTAGGTGAGGTGCTGAATTCACAGGGAATGGGCTATGCTGTGTTACTATCTTAAGTATGAAGTGAGGGGAACTCAGCAAAAGGCTGGTTTTGAAGCTTAGGACCCTCAGAGTTTTGATGCAGTACAGTTGCTTGCTTTGCTTTGTGTCTTGGACATGTAGGGTCACTCCAGGGATCTCCTGAATCTCCAGGGTGCTTTGAGAGACAATGCACCTTTCTGATCATGCCAGTATATAATGTCCAAGATCTTTTCCTGTTGTGCCATGTTTCCTCTTTATTTTTTCCTTTTTTTCAGACATGTTATTAAATACAATACTTTTTATTCATATAAAGTAGATTTTTTCTCCCGATAAATACATTCTTCAAACAGAACTTTATGGCAGAAATTTCCTGAGCAAAAATAAACCACATCTCTGGGTTGGAGCTGTGCTAGTGAGAAAACATAGCCCTTTTCATCTTCAAAGCACTGTGCAAACTCTAAATAATGGAGTTTTGTTTTTTTTAAATCAGGTCTGTGAAGTATGTATTAATGTTCCAGATGAAAGCTGGGAACCAAGAAGAGAGGTTAAGTTAAAGTTGTTGGGATTGGAGCCAGCTTTGGATACTCGCTGGGCTGCTTGGACCTATAGCATACGAGATTCATGCTTATTCACACTTCTGCCAGTCCACAATCATAGAATGTCCTGAGGTAGAAGGGACTCACGAGGCTCATCAGTCCAGCTCTGCACAGACACCCAAACAATGCCACCCTGTGCATCCCTGAGAGCATTGTCCAAATGCTCCTGGAACTCTGGCAGCCTTGTGGCTGTGCCCATTCCCTGGGGAGCCTGGGCAGTGCCCAGCACCCTCTGGGGGAAGAACCCTTTCCTAGTGTCCAACCCAAACCTCTCCTGACAGAGCCTCAGGCCATTCCCTCAGGTCCTGTCCCTGGGCACCTGAGAGATCAGTGTCTGCCCCCCAGCTTCCCTCGTGAGGAAGCTGTAGAAATTTTCTAGATGTAATAAAACTTACTAAAGTTGGTAGAGATTCACTAGGAATAAATTTGTTTAGCCTTATTCAAGTGCCAAGGAGCAGCACTATTGAACAAAATTGTCCTCATTGATTACCTACTTTTGAATAATTGAGATGAGAAACTTTCTACCTGTTGGAAAGAAAGTAAAACACAAAGTTTCCAGTGTGCTTCATGCTGCAACCCAGGACAATCTGCCCCCTCACCTTGACACACCCAGAATTTCACTGGGCTTTTTTTTAATTTCACTTGGGAATCATTTATTGCTTTGGTATGAGATGCTGTGCTGTCCTTTTCTACAGCAAAGATGTGAATGTGGCCTTGGTGCTACACTAATGACCAATTTACTGATTTACAAGCACAGACCAGTGAACATGATCTGTTGTAAGTGTACAAGAACTCGTAATTGATATTAGTACTTGGCAGAACATGGAAGTCTAAACATCCCTCATTTGAGTCCCAGCAGCCACTGCTGGCAGTGTCCAGCCGTTGCTCCCAATGCTCTGTGAGTTAGCAGGAGCAGTTCAGAAAATGTTTTTAATGAATGTGTTAAACAGCTGAGAATGTTCTTAGGAGTGGATTAAACCTGTTCCGCCTTGCCATTGCACAGGAAGTGTTTCTAGGGCAAGAACCTCTTAAGGGCGTCAAAAAATAAAGTGTATTTGGAGTTTTCAGGCTCTGGAGAAATCCCAGCAGTACCTTTAGGAATGGATGTGTGATATTGCAGCGTGGTGAGCTTATGGTGTCCTGGCAGCTGTTACGGTGGCTCAGCATGTTGTGATGATAAGGTCTGTTTATTCCAAGCATGGTAACACAAGCAGCATTGTAACTTAACAATATAATTTATTTCCTGACTCATTCTTGCAAATGTTACAAGGCAAATAAGTAGGAAATAGAAAATCAGAATAAGATCTGGGATATTTGAAGTGAGAGATTTTTAGTCCAAAATGCTATGCAGATGCCAGGCAAGTACATTTGAACCAAATGAAAAAAAAAAGTTGATTTATAGAAGCAACTGTTGTTTATACACAGGTCACCAAAGGAGCACATTATGGAAATTGGCAATAAATTAAGATGAACTGAAAGCAGGAGATGGGATGAAAGAGTGAGCCTACCAGAGTAATTCAAGCACAACCCAGCTGAAAGGTCAGGTTATTGAGTGGTAGCTACTGTTCCCGTGAGATCAGGATAGGGGAAGGCAGCCAGATGCTTCCCAGATCCTGTTTTATTGTCAGAAAGACTTTACTCACTATGGAGCAGGATTTCCATCTGCAACTTCAAATGGATGGCAGGGGGTTCAAAATGCAACTTGTGGTCTGCAACTGGCTTCAGACATTCCTTGTTTTATAAAGCTCTGCCCACAGCTACAGCTGGGCTTGGCAATCATTGCCCTGAGAGCTGTACCGTGAGCATCCACTGACAGGAGCGAGGGAAGAGGAAGCACTGCCCCCAAGTCTCCCTGCATTCCCCAAGTTTCCAGTGAAATGTGATTTCTTTGGCGCTGGAATACCTGCTGCCATTTGCAGTAGACTGGGGCTTAGGGCAGCTCTGTGGGGCAGTGAGCTCTCAGGTGTCACTTGGGTTTAGCTGTGCTGTTCAAACCAGGCCTTTCTCTGCCTTTGAGACCTCAGCAATGCTTCTAATGGGGTGTGAGGAAGACTGAGTGTTCCTGCCTGCTCAGTCCTGGCTTGTTTTTTGTGCAGCTGCTTGAGTGAGTTTGGAAAACTCCAAGTGGAGCACAGGTTTCCATTCTTCGGAGAACAACACTGTAGAAGTGGCTGGGAAGGTATTGCAAGGTGTGGGAGCTGTGGGATAGCAGAGAGGTTCCCACATAGCATTGCAGGTGCATCCTTTGGTCACAAGATTGCACTCAGTCTTTGAATCAATAAGCAATAACAGGTACTTGAGTATTACAAACGGTGCCCACGTTTGGACAAGACATTGTCTGGAAAGTTGTCATCTTTTCTCTTTGGTTAAACTCAACATCTGATTTGCCATGCTGCCTTCTGCTGTGTTTTGGATTAAATCTTTCAAGTTTACCAGGAATGAACTAGTTGCTAATCTTCAAAGGGAGTATTTAAAAAAAAAAGAAATTGCTTTTGGAAATGCTGTTAGACATTGTTTATGTGTCTCTGTTTTTCTGGACAAAAATCAATATTCCTTCCTACTGGTAAGAGGATGTAAAGCTACAGCAGGTGTTGACTCTCCAGTACATACCTATGAAGAAGGAAAGAGGACTGACTATTTGGGATTGATCTTTTATCAGATTTTCAGAGGAATGTGGCATTATTCTGTATCCATAGGTTGTTTGGTGCTTTGTCCTCTCAGAAGAGAAGCAGCTAAATTTCTTGTGCAGGTAGATTGATTTTTTTTCCCCTTTTTTTTGCTTGCTCCTTACAATTCATGTAGAAAGGTTTGTAGAACATCTTACTACTTTTGGATAAAGGGCTGTGTCTGTTCAAACAAGAGATTCCAGTGTTGTGTAATGCACACATATTTAAACAACACCAGTTATTTTAGAACTAAATTAGAAATATTAAGACATTACTTATTTAGCATCTTTCTCTTCTGTGCCTGACTTTGAATTGTTGTCCTTGACATGGAATATATAACAATTCCCTAGCTAGCATGCCCTTGCTGCCCAGCTCTGTGGGAGAGCCTGGAGCAAGCGGGTGATCCCTAAAAGGTTTTAATAATGTATGAATGGAATTAAACTAAATGTAGGTAAAATTTTGACCTTTTGAATCTGTGAAATTACAGACAGAGACATCCTGGGGGAGGGAGTGTGATATATGGGTGCCCTGGGGGCAGGGAGAGAGCATTGTCACTTGTGTGGGTGTGATGTTAAGATGCTCTTGACTTATTGCCTTGTCACAAAACAGCCTGGAAAGCCCCACGGTGTGGGAAGGGCAGCCCTCCTGCTCCTGTCCAGCACCACAGAGCCTTTGGCTGGGATGTGGGGGCTGCCCACAGTGGCTGTGGCTGTTGGCAGAGGGAGCAGCTTGGAGGCCTCTGGGATGCAGCTGCTCCAGAGGAGGTTTGTCCCTGCAGAGATTTTATATCCTGCAGGTTGCACATGAACCCTGGCAAGGGATGTGAGGGGAGAACAGGGAAACTGGCTTGACTCACTTTCTCTTCCACCTCTCCCAGCTTGATTTGGAGCTGGGAGCACATTGCTCCAGGAGGAGGTGGTTGTGGGCTGGTGGGTGTGTGCTCACAAGCTTGTCCTGTGTTCTGCTGGGATTTCTTCCTGGGGATGCCTGGGATCCAGAGAAGGAAGAAAACTGTGGGGCAGTGCAGCCGCAGAATGAGGGTTTGGATGCATCCCAGCTGTCACTGATTTAGGGCTCTGCTGTGCCCTTGCAAGGTTAGAGGGTGGTTTTCACTTTTGGCTTCTTTTTTTTTCTTCTTTTTTTTTCCCCCCCTCTTTTTTTTTTTTCTTTCGTGGTTATAAAATATTTTATTGACTTTACAAAAGATGATCACAAAAATTTAGGGTAATAAAAGGACTAAGCTACAAAGTAAAGCTTCATCCTGGCAGCCTCTTTGCTGCATGAATAAAGATTCTGCAGTGTGGCAAGTTGTACAGTAAAATCACAGAAATAGCAAGGAAAACAACTAATAAAAACTGATATAAACCTCCAGTTTTAAGAATTAATTCAAATAGAGCAGAAAACAATACATAATTTTCAAGGTGGTGATTGAAAAGGGGTGGAAATACTGCAGGCTTATAATTTTGTGTTCGTATAAATCAAGTTTAAGTAGTCTCCTATTGCTGACTATGGAAAAACTATTTCAATTTGTAAGTTTGTTACATGTTTCTTGTGAATGGTTTTATTAGTTTTTGTATAATATCAAATCTCTAAGGACAGGCCTGAAGCTGGAATAATTGTAGATTTTCTCTTGCTCTGCTATTTATAAACTTGTTAACCATTTTGATCTCAAAGCAGAAATGCTGGTCCAGAGAAAAATGGACTGGGACTTCGAGAATCCCACCAGGGATCTGTGGCTCTCAGCTTTCCTTCTTGTTTCATTGCAGCTAAAACACAGAAGAGACCATATTTTTTTCTCCATTTGAGCTTACATAAATTCAGATTAACCCCTTAGGAAAGCTCTTCAGGCTGTATTTGGAGGCACTGCATGACTTGGGGAAGCAGGAGGTTTTTGGCTTCTGGCTTGGCTTTTGATCAGTGAGGATTTCCTGAGAGGAGATAATTTTGAACAGTGGGCTCCAAGTAGTCAGTGGCCATCATAAGTTATGTTTTAAATATTAGCGACTGGTCTTCGTTTGGCCTTGGAGGAATTGAGGAGAGGACAGTGAGGGCTTGATCTCAGTCATGAGCCTGTGATTGAACTGAGTTAGCAAAGGACTTGATGTTTTCACAGAAAACTTGCATAAGCCTCAAAGCTTCTTAGCAACTATTTATAAATTCATCTGTCTCTAAAGTAACTTCGTACCCTTGTGCATTAGTGCATCTGGCTTTAGGGGAGTCACATTTAGTTTTCAGGAGACTGCCAACAAACCAGTTCATCTTTGCTCTACAGGACAGGTCACTGCTGGCAGTCCTTCATTTGGATTTGGGCACTTTTGAGTGTTGTAGCCTTAGACCCGTGCCTTGCCCTTGCCTACCATGCAGCAGCCTGGTAGGGACTGAGAAGCCCTTGTGCTGCAAAAGCAAGGAGGACAGCCCCTGAGGGGCTCTGACTTGGGTGCAGGACCCAGAGGCTGTGGTTCTCTGCAGTGTTCCCAGGCCTTATGTGCATTTGCCAAGTTCCTCCTTGATAAACAGCTATTCCAATGTTAGCAGGCCTTGACATAGTTATTTCCATGGCAGGGGGAAAAAAAAAATCAGTGTAAGGCAGCTCCATTACATAACAAAGGTTATCTGGAGACACAGATACTCTGAAAGTCCCCTCTGTTCTTTTCTATTTCCAGGGACAATCAGCTTATTCTCATTTTAAGAGCTTACTATCAGTTCTGACCCATTTAAAATTCACCTGCCAATTGAATTGTATGACAGGACCTGGCTGACCCAGGAACAAAGGGAAATGTTCATATCTTATAATGAACTGCCACAGACCGAGAGCTGAGAAGAAAAAAGGGAAAGAATAGAGTCAGCTCTATGAGAAACAAAAAACTTTTTTTCACAAGGCAGGCAATAGGAGCTTTCTTACTAAAATATTGTAAGTGGCTTTGCTCTATTATCTGTTAGCAGCTTCACATCCTTGAATCATTTATTCTTTCACAAGAAAGGAAGTTTGCACGTGGGTGTTTTTCTGTGCATAGGCCCCTTCCCTTCTCTAATAATTATTCTGCCAGCCCACTCCTCCCTTCCACCCCTCTCCCAATAGAGAGCCAAGGGCAGAGGATGGTCAGTCTGTGTGTTACCTGCTTCTGCAGGACACAGGAATGACTCTGGCCATCAGAAGGGAAGTGCTGGCCAGTGGCTGTGGTTCCAAGGATCAGGACTGTTAAATGTATGGCCGTTTGGCGAAACATCTGCCTTCTAAATTCCATGGCTGCATTTTTCCCATATTTAATGTTGGTTGGATTTTTTGTTTGCTTTTTGGGATGCTGGTAGTTGTTTTTAGACATCTGTACATCTGCCTTCTAAATTCCATGGCTGTATTTTTCCCATATTTAATGTTGGTTGGGATTTTTGTTTGCTTTTTGGGATGCTGGTGGTTGTTTTCAGACATCTGCACTTACTAATAATTCATTTCATGTTAATTGCCACATGCATGTCCAGGAACACCTGTTAGATGATTATCTGTCCTGGGACTGGGTGCTATTGACTTGGCAATGGTTTAACTTCATATTCATTGTTTCACTTACTCTTTTGCCTGTAACAGCTAAAGAAAAGTGAACAACATCAAAGCCAGTGTGCAGTTACTCCCCCATCCCTCCCCAGTGCAGGTGGACTGTCCCTTCACCAGTTCCCTTTCATTTCCTATAGGCACCTAATGGAAAAAAATGTGCACACAGACAGCAAATGGAGAAATGGTACCACTGAGAAAAGATAATGGGATTGAAGTTCCCAATGCCAAGGACTGTAGGACAGAGTCATTGGAACAACATCATTTCTAACAGTAATAATTTGAGGTTCTTTGCTTCTTTAGGCTTCCTGAGGGCTTGGGGTCTTTTTATTCCCATCTTCTGCTTTTGGAAAGACAAGCAGTTGGTGATGGATGAGATGAACCAGATCTCACAACTTCTCCTTAAGGGGGGCTGGGCTGTTCATTGTAGCTGTCACATGGTAGGGGATGGTGAAGAACTTTTTATGCCCTTCTTATTTTTCTTTTCCGAATGAAGATTTTAGTTGGTTCTCTTAAGCCTTGCCATTATTTGCCAGTTCGATGGGTTTGTACATCAATTCTAATTGGTACTGAAGTTGATCATGTTCTTACCCCTGGTGTACAAGCAGGGCCAATCACAGCTCTGTCCCACTTCCAGGGGGGTTAAAAGTGCCTTTGGTTTGTGCATGTGCAGCATCTTCGTCCCAAGGTGTGAAACAGGATGTCCTGGAAAAATCCTGCCTTCTCCCATTTCAAAACTATCAGAGCAGGATGTGGCCTTTAGGGCATGGCTGGTGAGCAGGGAGGGTTTTTAATGCCCAAGAATGACAAGGGTTCTCTTGATTTTTTAAATAATCTCTTCTGGGATTTCATCAGTTGCTTCCAGCTGGGCAAGGAAAGGTCTATTAACAGGCAGTTGTATCCCACATCATCTTCTGTGGAATTATCAATGGCTGAAGTGATTGTGGCTGCACAGAGAGTCCCACTGGGCAAATTCTCATACTCTAACAGAGGCTCCTGCCTGGTCATACAGACTTTCCAACAGTAATTTTACCTGGCAGGAGAATGATACTTTTGACTTACAAGCTGGTAGGATGGACTTCACCATAGCAAAAGAAAAGGTAGAATGAAGTGGTCAGGGTCACGTTGCATTGCTTTTGGCTCTGTGCAGTTGAACTGTTGCACTTGATACCTTAATCAGTAAATCCTCTTGTAGCCAAGCACTTGATAAAGTGTCACTGTAAGAGGGGAAAATAAAGGGGTGTGAACACTTCAGCAACTTCCAAGCAGCCATGGGAGTTATGGACAGCAGGACTTCCCTGCTGGCTTTCATTTGTAGGGGAGATCTGCCAAGCTTTCTGAGGGTCCAGACCTCTTGTCAGGGATCTTTCAAGAGTCTTGCTGGAGGAATATGGAGCCTAATAAACAATTTTTAACAAATAACAACTTAAGTGGCTGTTAATGCTGTGGTAGCTGACTTATTTCACTTGCTGTCATTCTCATTGCCCCTCTGCTTGCTCTCAAGGGATCTGGTTTAGGGTGCTCCCACCAAAATGCAGGGCTTTGGGGGTTTTTTTGTTACAGTGTGCATGAAGATAGGACAGCTGGAGAGGAAGGAATTTGGCTGGAACACTCCTGGCTCTTGCCAGGTGAAGTTACCTCCTGATGGAAGCGTAGAATCAAGGGCACCACTGGTCTCCTCCTGAAGAATTGGCTCTGAGTGTCCTGGTTGTAAAGTGTTTGGGACTTTCCACTAAAAAATGTTGTGAAAGGATAAAAAAAACTTCTGTGTGTTACTCAGCTATAATAGGGACTGCAGCTTTTGGTCTTTCCCACCCCTCCCTCATTCTCAGATTTCAGTCTCTGAGTTTGTCACGGATCTTAAAATTCTTAGTTCTGTTGCCTAAGTCCTTATAGTTACTCTTGCTGAAGCTATTTGCTGATGTAATTTTCCAGGGTAGTAATGTAAGTACTGCTGTGCTTGGTTTATCAGTGTTTTTTTCAAAACAATTTGTGTATCCAGAGCATTTCTTTAACACTGAGTTTTAAAACTGCCTCACGTATCAGTGCCAAAGGCAAAAGAAGGTATATTTCTCTCTTTTTTTCCTTCTTTTTCCTTTTTTCTTATGCAGCTGTTGGAAATAAAGAAGTTGCAATGCACAGCTCCAGGATTGTTTATAACCAGTGTCTCTTGGCACCCAAAGCTGCCTGGCTTTCTTACATGTAAAGTTTTGCCCCAACATCGGGCCTAATTTATAGTTGATATCCAGGACAAGGAGAAGTCAAAGAAAAAGTGATGTTTCCTAGGGAATGAGAAGCCCTCGCCTGGCACTCATGAATTACAAGGCTGAACTTTTTAATGTGTCTCTCCTCCTCCTTTTACTCGGTTTTGTTGCTGCCTCCAGTAACATTTTTCCTGACCATAGTACTATTGACTCCTGTGATAGTTTAATAGTTTCTGCTGTTTACACAGTTGTCACTTAAATTGTTGTGATTTAAATTTGCATGCAGAGTTGGTAAGGGCTCAGAGTTTATGGTGCTACCCCAAAGGTAATTTGTATTCTGGGGGCTGGAGTTGTCTTGGTAACACTGAGGTGACTGGAAACCATTTGCAGAGGAGAAGTTTAATTCTGATATTACTCACCAGTCCCAGTCCTGGGGATCCAATCCAGGCTGGATGGTGTTTGGTGGTGACAAAACCTAACTTCACCTTGTGGCCAGGGTCTTCATAGGGTCTTAGCTGTGCTGCTATTTAGAGAAGACTTTGGAGGAACATCTGAAAATTATTCCTCTACTTATACCTTCATTTCTGACATACTGAGATGGAGGATGCTGTTCCTTCTGCTGGAGGCAGAATTCTTATCTCTGAAACTCAGTTTTCAGTTCCAGTGCTACTTTTTAATTTCTGGAGGGTACTGATTGGCAGGGGCTACAGGTCACTTGCTGCACTGCCAATATCTATGATGTAACAAATTTAAAAGATTAAAAAGATAATTTAAAAAAACCCAAACCCTGTTGAGTTAAAATTGTACACACAGATTAATGTTTTTAGTGTACGTTGATGCTGGGGACCCAGAAAATTACTGAAGTATTGCAAGTTCAGGGCTTCATGCTCTAGTGGCCAGGCCTTTACCAGACTCCTGTTTTGAATGGTCTGAAGCCATATTGCTGATTTTTTATTTTTTTATTGCTGAAAGGTGTCTGGTATTTCATTCTGGCTGCCCTGGAGGGAGAACATTGGTGCTTTTATCACCTACAGGGACCCAGTACAGAAAAGCAAGAAAGCATAATAAAACAGTCATCTCAGAGACATTTTCATGGTCACTGTCTCCTATAAATGCATTCATAGCTCTTCTTATGAAAATCACAGTGACAAAAGACTTAATCAGGAGACAAATGTTGATGCAATGTCCTGAGTTTCTGGGTTTTCTGCAGCAAAAAATGCCTCTTCTGTAGTACATTTAAATCTGGACTTAAATAATACCAGTGTATTACTGCAATACATCTTGATGAAAGAGGCTTTTAGAGCTAATCTGAATTGGTGTAGCTACAGTGACTTCAGAGCAGACAAGCAATTTCTCACACCAGCTGAGGGCAGGGTGCACGTTGGGTATTTGGAATTACAGACTGAAATCTGTGGAGCTGTTTCTGCATCGTGCAAGAAATGCTTTCTCCACTTCTTGCTTTCCTTCCTTTTGTGAATGAACCACAGGAGAATAAAGCCAAAATCCACTTCTATATTGCTGGAAAAAAGCTATTAGGCTTTGCTAGTGCTTTATTTTCATAGAGTCCTCTCTTTTTTATATCTCTGGATGGTTTGCATAAGTTTTACGTAGATTAGTTACTTGGCCTCATGAAAAAAAAAGGTAAGAAACAGATTGGGGGCGGGAACAGGGAAGTAATAATGATTGGGAGGATTATATCTATGGATGTCTTGGGCTTGTGGTACTTGATCTTTCAGCAGCGTTCATGTGGGACTCCATAAGCAGTAAAAAGTTCATGATTCCATAAAAATTTATGTTCCCTTTATTCTCGTAAAACACAAGTAATCACGGAATAGTTTGGGTTGAAAGAGATCTTTAAAGGTCATCTAGTCCAACCCCCTGCCATGGGCAGGCATGCCCATCTTCAACTAGATCAAGTTGCTCAGATTCCTGTCCAACCAGACTTTGAATGTTTCCAGGGATGGGGCATTCACCACCTCTCTGGGCAATGTGTTGCCAGTGTTTTGCAATGATGTAAAAAATACCTTCTTTATATCCTTCTATATTCCTTATATCTTACATACTATATAAAAATTTCTTATTTTTTAGACTTGTATGTAAGTGAACACTCCTTTGGATGCAGCCCAGGATGCATTTGGTTTCTGGGCTGTGAGTGCACATCTCCAGGTCGTGTCCAGCACCCCCAAGTCCCTGATAGGGCTGCTCTCAATCCTTCTCAAATACTCTTGGACATCAGTTGAAAGACACAGGAGACTTCGTTATGTTTGTCAGTCATACTTTGTAAGGTTATGTTTTAAGATGCTTTTTTCTTGCAAAGTCACGGGAATTGCTGATGAGCGTGACTGCTTAATAATGGAGTAAAAAGAGAAACTCCTTCTGAAAGCAGAGAAATCTGTCTGCAGCTGATGCTGCGGTACCAGTGACATAAGGATTGCTTATTAAACGACACCTCCCTGGGTTTGCTTTGGGATCGTTTCCCCACGGAGCGCTAACGGGTGGAATGCTGCATAGGACCAAAGGCAGGATGCTCCATCCACATGGCTTTGTTGCATTTGGCTGGAAGGGGCTTGGTTTCTTCAGTCAGGGGAAAACTCAATTCATCAACATCTCCTTGCACAAAGGGGGAGAGTCGTTTGTGTTTAAAGGCAGCAGGCAAATTGGTTTCTCTTTGTCTTGGCCTTCCTGTGCTATTGCCTTGCTACTCCTCCATCTCCAGCGAGAGACTCCCAGGTCCTTTGTTGCCTCCTGCTCATTTCCATGGCAGCCGATCCCGGCGTGGCAGGCCCAGGCCAAACAGCACCGTGTGGGTGAGCCTCAGGGAGGGAAACAGCCGAGTGTGGGAGCAGGGGAGAGCAGGAGCAAGAATGGAGCCTGTCACTAGGACTGGCTGTACGTAATTGCATAAATTCCATCAAGTGCATCCCATGGTTTCAAGCCCCTGGAAGCTGTAAATAATGTGTTTTAATTAATGGGTTGCCAGGAGCTTTAAAGGAAATCAGATTGGACCGAGGGCTGCAGAATTTGGCAGCTGTGGTGGCTGGAGCGTTTGAGCGGTTTGACTAACTGCTGGTTGTTCATTTTATTTTAATTAAATGACTTGCAGAGCTGAAAGCCCCTGCCATCCTCACCTGGGTGCTGTTGAAATCCATGAGGTATGGAGCTGGGGAATTGGGCAGAAGTGGTTGACAATAGCAGCAGAGAGACTTTGTCTGAAGGCTGTGCAAGGCTGTTAACTTCAAAGTCATGCAAACTGCAGCATTTCCTGTATTGTATTTCTTTGTGTGATCCTTGTGGTTTGGGTTTTACATTTTCTGTGTGTCCAGTGTGGTTGGTGGTGACCAAGAAGCCTCTCATTTCTGCCCTGTGTTAGCTGAGCTTTAGGGCTGGCAGCAAGAAAGGAGCAGTTGCTCTTTGCAAATGTGTAAAGTCCTGCGGAGTGACGTGTGCTGTACGCGTGATTCGTGCAGCATTTGGTAACGCACTGAGCTGCAGAAAGGAGCAGAATGAGCAGTGTAAGGGCCACTGAAGGGGAGTTTTTAATGCCTTTTCCTTTCAGTGTCTCCCAGCACATCCAGGGTTAGGGACTGACTGTCTCTGCCTCATTTTCTCTCAGTGTGCACTGAGGTTAATGGTGCTACCCTGCGGCGTGCGGATGTGGTGGAGAGGAGGTGTCAAAGATGGAGCTATGCCAGTAGAAGTGGGAGCACAGGGGTACCTCAGATGGATAGATAAAAGGGGATTGTCAATCCCTGGTGGGGTCCAGCTTACCAACAATCTGCCTGCTGCTCCCCCGACCTTGGATCACAGCAACTGGAGAGTAAGGGGAAATGTGCCCACTAAAAATGTTGACATGGTTCCACCATCTGCTTCTACTGTATTAACTTTCCTGACTAATTGCATGTGTGATGCTGTGCCACATGGTAGCTTTGTTCTTTACATCAAAAGACAAAGCTTCTTTGTGTTTCCTGTGGACCTTTGAACCACACTTGCCATTGAAGGCCCTGTCAGTGTGACACAGTAGCTGTTGATGTCTTCTTGCCTTGATGATTAGAGAGCTCCGAATAAGTGATCTTGGTCATACTTGTTAATAGGTTAAAGGCTATGGTTGCAGGCATCATAATTTCCATGTTGTGCCTATTCAATTCCCATCCCCAGGGTACAAGTATTTAATATTGCAATGCACAAAAGCGTTTGACAACACAGGGTGATGGGTGAAGAGGTTCATGCTTGAATGGGGGAGCTGCGTGACCGATGGCCAACTCTCAACCTGAGCATTTGCCTTAATGCAATGCAGGAGCCCATCCGCTCGTGCTTCCTGGCAGAATATTAACAGACATTTGTTTGGCGCTGTTCCGCCGCAACAGACTTGGATCAGAGGATGAACCTGCTGTTCAGTCTGAAACGATGCTGGCTTTGGAGACGGGCTTGAAAATGCTTTTGTGTGCGATCCCTTACAATTCCCAGGGCTCTGATTCAGTGGTCTTAAAAAGCAAGATTCCTGGCAAATTAGTCATTGGATGCAATTAATGTCTTCTTTACAGAGCAGCTAACAGAGCTGTAGAAAAGGTGTCTTCACAGGTGCACGCACAGGGACATCTGTGGCACTGGTCTGTCTAAAGATCATTAACAACGAGGGTCTACTGTTTTTTTAAATTACCTTGGGCATTCCCAGTGTGTTGGGATTAATTCACTTTAGGTTCTTTTACCATAGCTATTGGTGTGATATAAGAATGCTTTTTCAGTAGCATTTGTTACAGCATAAGGGATTTCTGGTTTTTTGTTTTTGTGGCAATCCAATTGTTACTTCCCATTTTCCATTTCTATTTTTGGTGTCTGAAGGAGTTCCACACTTCAAGACTATGAGTGTAGGTCCAGAAAGGGGAACTTTCTAAAATAACCCTACGAAAAAAGTTTCACTTCTAAAGTGCCATCATTTTGTTAATAACAAAGTAAATGGAAAAAAGGGAATGAAGCTGAAAACACTAGATTTAAGTCTTGAGAAAAATTTGTCCCTTTTATGGTTATTGACTCTTTATTCTTCCAAGACACTTCAGTGGGTATTTTAATTGTAATATTTTAGCCTCCCAGAAAATAAACCATGGTATGTGGGGTTTTTTCTTAACTCTAAGAGCATTTCTTGCATGTTTTACTCTGCAACTTATTGATTAAAGTAGGAACAGAAGAAAAAGAGTGAACATCGATCCAATATTAAGCAACTGGACCATGTATAAATTGACATAAAATGCAGTGCTGCTTCTAATAAAAAATGCATAAATGCAGCAGAACCAAACAAAATAACAGCTTCATTCCTCCTGCTGTTGGCTGCCAAACAGAATGCTCAGGTGTGTTGTTGCACGTGTAATTGCCTAATTGGGAGCACAAACCCTCGTCGCCTTTCCCTTCTGTCCACCCACATGGATTTGTGCATTGAACCAGCAATATCTCCTCAGGCATCCCAGGTCTGTTACACTTCTTCTTGTGTCCCCTCTCCCTGTTTCCTACCCACACAAGGCATCCTTTTGCCACTGCATGGATTGAGTCTTCAAGTCTCTGATTTAGGCCGTTGATCCTGACTCTTGACAAGCCTTTGCTTTCTTCCTTTTTTCCCCCCTTTGTTTTCCTAGAAATTGGGAGCTTTGCAATGACTTCTGCTGGGTTTCCATGGTGTCCTTAGATTTGGGTAATTTATATGACAGGTCAAAGATACTTGTGCTGTTAGTAATTCCCACATTTTTGGAAACATATAATGCTCGTGCATAGGAATGTCCTGCACGTGTGTTTTACTGCGCTTGCAAACACAGAGCTCACAGGTGTAAATATCAGGTTACTGGTTTTCCACACAGTTGTAAGGAACAGTATGCAGCCTGGACCCAGGCCAAGTTCTGCAAAACAGGGTTTAAACGGTGTTTGTTTCTCTTTGGCTGTTTTTAAAGCTGATTTGCAGAGGAAGTGACTTTGCCTGCAGTTCTGAGGACCCCCAGTGTGTAATGGTGCTGCTCTGCTCTCAGTGGCAAAGGTGGCTGCTGAAATTGCTGCTGCTTCCCCGCAGATGTTTTGTGCTCTCACAGCTCGTGTCGGCCAAGTGAGCAGAGCCACAAAGTTCCCACAGCTGTGCCAGGGCAGACCCTACCAGAGCAGTGACAAACGTGCAGCCAGGGGCTGAGGCTTGCCAGAAATGCCTGATGCTGATCTGAGCCCCAGATCATGCAGCTGCAGTGAAAGCATGACAGGGAGTTCATCATTCCTGGCTCTGCACAGGGTTTAGGGCCCCTGGGTTTACCTCCTGCGTGCAAACTTGGCGTGAAATTCTGCTGGAGGTGCCACGTTTTGCTGTGGTGCACTTTAACCTCACAGTGTGTACACTAAATTCAAACAACAAGAACTTAAATGCTGTGTCCAAGCTGTAAAAGGCAAATTCTGCCCCTGTAAACCCCAGTGTTGTAATGTTTCAATGTGACAGCATGGGCCAGGTAAGAAAACGTGGCACTTCAGGCTTCAGAGGTATTCTTTGCTATCCCCTCCACTGGTCTTGGAGATTTTCTTACCACCATCTATGAAAAAGGAAGCATAGTTAAAAACATCAAATAGAGCAGAGAGCAGTGACTATATAGGGAGGCTTTCATTTTCCTTATATCTCGCTTGGTGAAAGAATCTGCGTTCACATGTCTTTGTCTCTTTTCTCTATCTGTGCTCACGTGCCTTAGTCTCATTTCTCTCCTTTTCTGAATAACTGAAGGCAATTTTATCCATCAGCTATGGCTGTTCTCTTTCCCTGGTACCTGTCTGCTAAGCTATGGGCATATGTGTAGGTGGGAACCAAAATTGCTCCATCAACTCAACCACTTCTGCTTTTCTGTCTTACGATATTTGCTCTCAGAAATAGCTTTCAGTCTGTTTTGTCCTCAGGAAACCTGGCTTTTGTCATCGGGGGTTTGACACAGGGCACCAGGAACTTTTGTCATCAGGGGCTTCGACTCTTTTAGGCTGAGGGTTATAAAACCTGTACTGAAAACAGACATCATAGGGTGTCATAAAAACATCTGAGACCAATTTTGCACAGAGACCACTGAGACCAGTGATTATTCATGGACTTTGGAGATGTTTCATCAGGGTAGAATATGGCCCCTAGTGTTCAATTCCCAGAAATAGAAAGACAGAATAATATTAAGTGCCTCTTGAGGAATGTGTGGACATCCTTCATTGTGAAATAACATACATGTAGTTGCCACCCCAAGAGCTTCTGTCTTGCAACAATGTCTTGCTTGTTAAAAGAAGGCAAAACAAAACCTAGAGAGACAGACAAAGCTGGCAATTCTGTCAGCAAAAGTCAGTGTGGATGAGCTTCAGTCAAAGAAATATTTAGAAACAAACTGGAAAGTCGGAGCATACCAAATCCTTTGAAAAGGTCATGACTGCAGCAATATGGAGTTCTGGAAACACGTTCAGCTTCCACAGCAGAGCGATGGCTGCTCTTTTCCACACAGAGGAAATCTTGACTTGAGCGTAAGATACGGCGACCGTGCCGTCAAATGTGGAGGAAAGACGTGGGCAGGCCCTTGGCTGTGCCACAGATCTGCTGCATGAGTTCTGGCATGTCATTCAATGTCTCTGTGTCCATGCACCTGCAAGGGAGGACATGCCTTGTGCATTTTCAAGTTCTCAGATCTCTTAAGGGGAGCAAGTTTTCTGATAGCCCTTTCATTCAGTGCTACCTTGTATAACCTTTGTTGTAAGAAAAATTCCATTTACTGAAGGCAGACCTTGTCTGTGCACTTGGCAGCCTTCTCGTCACTGTTGCTGCTGGATGAGGAAGAGCCTCGGTGAGATTTTGTCAGTGGCATGTTTTGACACTGAGTGGTGGGTGGTTTTTCACACCTGCTGTGCAGTGTCACACAACATTGAGGCTGATGGGTAGCATTCAGAGGTGACTGCAGGCTGGACAGGGCTGTCAGCCTATTTCTGAGCAAAGCTGGAGTGTATTTCAGGTACTGGTAGGAAAATCTGTCCCTTCTTCCCCCTTCCTCTGCAGAAGGATGTGATTTTCCAATGTACAAGTACAGTGTGGGAGAAGCTGGTTGGTTTTCTTGTGGGTTTGTTGTTTTTTAAATTCCAGGGACTTGAACATTGAGGTGATGGGGGTTCCTGGAGAATAAAAATGAGGAAATTGTCACAAAACCTGGGTTTGTACAGCTTAAAAGATGACTGATGCCTTATGAGTGGATTTTAAAAAATGCAGAAAGCTGAGGGAAGAATGGAGGGAGCAGATGTTGGAGGGAGCCTTGCCTGAAGGAGTGTGGGGCACGTTCCTCTGAAGTGAGTGAGGCAGCACTTGAGCTTTCTGCCTGGGCTGTTCCCAGCTGCGAAGCTCCCTAGGACAAAGCCCCAGAGCCCTGCCTAAGCCTTCAAACTTGCAAGGAGAAGTTGTCCTGAATACCAAGCAGTATGTTTGACAGACCTCTAATGCCCTCGAAGGAGCATGCCAGTCCAAGTGGATGTTTTTGTCCTTGATTTCTCTTCTGGGAAGAAGAGAAATCCTGCTTTTCCTGTTGGTGAAACATGGTTTGTAGGGACAAATGCTGCATTCATTAGATCAGCTTGTAGATTTGGTAAAAAACAGAGCAACCTTTGAGCATACAGCCCTTCTTAAAGACTGAAATGACAACAGCAACCTGAGGACAGGTTGGGGAAAAATATTGTTCAGTTTTACCTTGTTTTATGTGAGCAAATCTAGGAAGGAAGGCCTGTATTAGTTAGCTGAAGTCACTTTAATTTCATAAATGAAAACAGAATGTTGTTTCAGTATTCTGCTTTTCATAGGTTTCAATTAGGTTCTGCCATTTTCCTTACATTGAATTCAATGTTAAACATGAAAGTGTATTTAAATAATACTAAATAGGAGATTTACACATATTACCATTTAAAATGCATAGAAGTTGATACTTTTGATACTAATGAAAAATCACAGGTGACATCTCTTTTTCTTCTTTTAAAGTCATTGGTTTGATTTGATTGATCTGAGTGGCTTCAGGCTCTGCAGCTGCATGTTTTGGTTACTTGAGCAGCAGCTTCAGGCAGCCCCAGAGCCTCTGACTGGGCTTCTGTCAATGGGGCGTTGTTTTCTGGGGCTTTTTCAGGGGGTCTTGGGGAGAAGTTTCTTTAGAATGTGTTTCATGTGGAGTATCAAAGGGACCATGGTCTGTGCCTGAGCACTGGCTCTTTGAGGAGATCTGATTAATCTTGCTTTATAAAAATAATTGCCTGCTGAGATGGCAGCATCAAAAAAAGTGACCAGATTCAGAGAATGGTTAAATATTCCCTTTCATTACTTCAAGGTGTCCTTAGTTGTCTGCAAATTAAAAGGACCTGACGATCCACGTCCACTAGGATTTTCTGATATTTCGACTCTTGGATCTTCTCTGTTGCCATTTTGTAGCTGCAAACCAGCACGTTCCTGGGGTTCCCATGCCAAGGATTTGGCAGCAGTGGCCGTGGCAGAGGTGCTGTGAGGGGTCAGGCTCCCAGCACACGGTGTTTGGATGCCTAAAGCAGGGAATGCAGTGCTGTGTGCCCACCTGCTGGGAGCAGGAAACCTCTCCAGGGTGGGTTGTCCCACACTCCCTGTGACATTTCCTCCTTTGCAAAATCAACAGCAGGAACTGAGAGGACTCAAACTGCAGATGTAGGCTAGGATTTTCAGATCTCCTTAAGACAGCTAAGACATTCTTTGGGTGTAAAACCTGATCAAAGGATTGGGGATCAATAGCGCAGATTCTTTTTGAAGGGCAGCGATGCTGTCAAAGTATGTGGTTAGGGCTCAGTCTCCTGCTCCAAGTGTTTTCTGAGTTTTGGAGTATATACCAAGTTTGTGGTAAACATAACTTTGAATTAAATTTCTTTTTTTTTATTATTTTCTTCTGTTGCTGGGAAGTTCTGTTTGGGAGTGGCATTTGCAATGTCCTGGTGGCAGTGTTTGTGATTCAGGAGCTGATTGAGGTTATAAACTGAAAACAACTGTTTGCTGTCGAGTTTTGTGTAGCACAGAAGCTCTCTCGATCTGAAACATGAGCACAGCCCTTACCTCTCTCTGGGAAACAGAAAAACTCGTTGGGCCAAACCAGTGACTGAGCTGGGGTATGTTGTGGCCAAGCCAGTGACTGAGACTGGATTGATGGAGGTCTTTAGGAGGTGCAGAGTGACCCATAATAATGTGTTTTGTTCTGGGAGGAGCTGGCTGGTGTCCCGTTACCCACCGAGCTGTGGTTGGCACCTGTCAGGGCAGAGTGGTGCTGATGGGCTGTGTTTAAGCTCCTGAACTTGTGCAATGTTGCTTCTCTTCTTCTCATATGGAGCCTTGTCAGCGGCTCTGATAAACCACTGATCAAAGTTGCCATTGAAGTTTCCCAGCATGAAATGATACCCTGTTTTATGAATTTCAGCATCTCTGGCCGACCATCATCTCCCCATTATCACATCCTACAGGGTGTGCTGTTTCATTGCTGCAGAAGGATCACAGCAAAACTTCCATTGTAAGCTTCTTTACTTTATTTTGTTACATTTTTACAGCAGCTTGGGTGAAACTGTTTTCTGCAAGAAGACTGAATATTGGCTGCAAATGAGAGCAGATACACAGTTTGATGGGAAGTCTGGTGTTGATTCAGAAGTTAAAATAGGAGCGGGATCTGCGTAAAGGAATGAGGGTAGTGGAACAAATTAAACCACTTTTCAATGAGTTCAGTGTCTGGAGATTTTAATCCCTAATTGCCACCTTCCCTCTGCCATAAAGCCACATTGGGATGAGAAGTAGAGTGTGGGCGGCCCTGGCTGACTGGCAGCACATGGAGCAGATCAGCCCTGTGGCCACTTTCTGCCCGTATCTCCCTCTGTGGAGTTGTGATTTTGATTTTTCTCTGTTCAGCTCCCAGTTTGGTGAAACTCGTGGGATTAGACTTATTTTCCACATCTTTCCCATCTTTTAGAATTGGTGGAAGTTGGCCAACAGTTGCTGAGGGGAGAAAATGGGGAGGGGGCACAGTTTGCAGGGTATTTGTGGGTTAACACTCAAGGAGGCTCTCACTGGCCTGGTTTTCTGTCTGGATACACAACCCAGAGTTTGAACAAAACCCTTTGTCTAAAAATCCTGTTTAGAGCATAGTTATTACTATATAGGGTTCATTCTCTTATGGGGAAAAAAAACAAGCCCTTATTTTCAAGTGTTCTTTATAGGCAAGTGGTAATAAGAAAATATGCTTTTTTATGTGCTTTTACATTACTGCTGCTGTTGAACAGCTGCAGAGAACTGTTGACCATAAGAGAGGAAATGTGTTCATTCTGCTTTTCAGCTTTTGCTTTGGGGAAATCGGGAGTAGCAAGAAACTATTTTAGAGTTGGGTGTTGCTTAATATTACAGATATGCAAAATAGGAATAAACAAGTCATGAATTGGAAATTGAATCACGAGGGGCCTGGTGTCTTATAAGGAGTAACTTAGAAGATGTACCTGCCTTGTAAAGCCTCTAAAACTGAGGCAAAAGTTAAGTGAGGTTAAATGAAGGGACTGAGGGCAGTGGGAGAATGTTGGGTTTTATTAGAAAAAGGAAGAAAGAATAAGTCCTGGACTTTTCCATTAGATTCAGTTCCTTGTTTGGGTTAGGATCAGGAAATTGATCTTTCAGAAGAAGGTATTTTTAGAAGTTGGAAGTCACATTTATATCATCCAGTCCCTGCTCCTAGCCAGTGCAAGGCTTGTTCCTTTCCGTGTATGTTTATTCCCTGAAGTCTAATTAAACTTGTCTGCAGTCACTGCTTTTTTATGAAGTCACTCTATAAATGTTCATGTTCTGAACCACTCTCCCTGGGTTCTGTGCTTTTAATTTGCTTCAGGGATGACCCCTGAATCCTTACTTGCACTTGAGGATAAGAGATATGAGTAATGGAACAGAAAAGGACATTTTGGAAAATGAGAGACCATGTTGGGTTTGATGCAGTTTTATTTAAAATTCAACATGTTAGGGTATTTTTCAGTCACTGCTGGGTGAAGTTGAATCTGTCTTGCCCTCTTCCTTTCTTTCTGGGAGAAGAGAAGCAGGAATGACTACCTTTAGCTAAGGCCTCCTTTGGAGAGCTGCCCAAGCCAGGCCCCATTCCCTGTGGGAGCTGATCCTGTGGTCACACAGGCACCGGTAGCGTTTCTGACAGATCTGTCCACCTGCACATGTGGGAAAGGAAAAGCAGGAGCTGAAGCAAATGAAGTAAGAGTCCAAAGAGAGGCAGCCTCTGTGCTGTGGCTGCTGCGTCCGAGCAGGGGAGGGAGGAGATGAAAGGCTCTGCTCACGCTTCGGGAGCCGCCTCCCTTCTCGTTCCAGGTGTGGGTTTGCCCCCCGAGGAGCAGAGGCTCGGGGGTGCTGTGACTACTCACTCTTGTTTGTTTATGTTCATTTGGAAGAGACATGTGAGCAGAGCTGCCTGGGCTGCTTACGGCAAAGGAAATGGATCTCAGGGGGACAATTAATTTTGCTTGACTATTTCTGAGCCAGGTGAAACCGTAAAATGAACCCGTGCCCTCCCCGTTGTCTAAAAGGGATGTATTTATTTATTTTACATTTTAATGCACCGCTGGCAATTTATGGTGTAAGCCTCAATGAATTATTGATAGAAGGAAGGTGTATAACATGGGAGATTAATAAAAAGGGTTATCAGACTTCAAAAAGAAAAAGGAAGGAAAAGACAGAGAGCTGATATTTTAATTAACTGCTCCCTGCCTGCATTGTGATCCCAGAGACATAAGGATTGAGTGCCAGAAGGTAAATCTGGTTGGTAATAAAGTGATTCCAGTCTTGTATTAGAGGTGAGAAATGAGACAGTGCTTCAGTATTCTTGCAGTTTGAATAATCTGAGTTGTTGTTTGCAGCAGAAAGTGGAGTTATTGGAATTGAGACAGTCTGCAGAGCTCTGACCCTGTGCTAGAGAGTAATAGTAATAAAAAATAATAGCAAATAAAAGATAGTATTTAAAATATAAATAACAAAAAAAACCTAAAATAGCAGAAGTAAATATAAGAATCACAAAAAGGTTTGAGCTCCCCCTCTCTTAATCCTGTTCCTTGAAGAGATTAGCCATCTTAGATTCAAACAAAGGACCAAACACTTTTGTATCCTGCTGATTTATGTCACGGGACTGTTGGACCTTCAGGAGGGTGTGGGGACACAATGACACTTCTGGATTTGGTCACTGCTGGTTGTGCCCAGCTTCATTTTGCCAAGGGGAGGGAGCACATGAACACCTTCCAAGGGACACCCTGGGACTGGCAGTAAAGCTTTGCTGCCCCTTTTGTGAGCCCTGGCAAGGAACTGATTGTGGTGCATGAGAAGGAGCAGTGGCAGGGAAGGAACAAAGCCCTCGGTGCCACCATCTGCTGGGAGCAGGTTGGCCATGAGAAGGGAGTGCCTGTGCCTCTCCTCCCTGGGGCAGGCCCCTCGCTCCTGAGCCCCCGTGTCCCGGAAATATATCGGATTGTGAGACTGATGGCAAAAGGAGAGGTTTGTTTTGAGGCACAGTAGTAGTTTTATTGCTATTTGGATCTCTAGAGAATAAGTTAAAAGACAGTTTTGCTGTGGAAAGCAAGATATTAGGGCATTGAGAGAGCAAGTACAAAACAAAATACATTTTAAAAATTAGGTTTCTAATGTCTCCAGGATTACACTGGTCTCTTCTTCCTGGATGAACCTGGGATTGTTTCATTTGTAGATGCCACAACCTTCCCCTAAGAGCAGATAGCAACATTTTACCCAGTGTGCTTCCCAGCAAGCAGGAGAGTGCTCTCACTTCAGTTATGCATGGGTATCCTATCAGTATCAGCATTTCTGGCCATTAAATACATCGGATTCATTAAAACTTGCATTAAATACCCCAGAAGTGATGTGCAATAGCCAGTTTTGCAAGCTTTGGATTTCTAAAAGGAAATACTCGGGAGAAAGTCTTTTCCCTCTGATAACAGTTGTGCAGTGTCTTTGGATGATCCTTAGAATGATTGGTCTCTTGGAAAACCGTTGGTTTATATGGAAATTTTTTTTATCCTGTATTAGTTCATAATATGTTTTTGAATGGCTGAAGAGAAAATTGAAAATAGTTATTTTTTGTGGTTTTTTGGGGTTTTTTGGGGGGGTGTTTGGGGAGGTTTTGTTTTGTTTGTGGGGGTTTTTTGTTGTTGTTTTGTTTTTGTTGTTTGGTTTGGTTTGGGTTTTTCTCATTTTCCAGAATCTGGTTCATTTAGCAACAGAAGGGGAGTAAATGTATGTTCTCTTTATAAAGTGCATCCTGAGACATTGTACAGCTGCTTAGAGGTGCTTTGCAGTGTTTTCCTGCTGGATATGTGCTCAGGGAAGCTGCATGTTTTGTGTGCTAGAAAATGAGTGCTTTATTTCAGCCATGTGGGTCTCTCCAGTACCTCACACAGAAATGCTCCTTGTTTCCTGTGTGGGCACGTGAGTGATATTTAACATGACTCCCTTCCTGACAGCAGCTCATGTAGGAAAACAAGAAAGGAAAGTAAAAGATCAAACCCCGGAGGCTTATTTGTTGTGTTTAATGCTTTGAAAATGTTTGCTGGAAGAGGTATTGATGTAGCAATGTCTGCACATGACTTGTAAGAGGGAATGGCTTGTCAAGCCCAGGTCTCACTGTGAGGGCAGCTAAGCCATAGAACAGGTTGCCCAGGGAGGTTGTGCTGGCTCCATCTTGGGGGCTTTTTCCTACCAGGCTGGACAAAATACAGAACAGCCTGGTCTGACCTCAGAACTGAGCCTGTCTTGAGCAGGAGGTTGGACTTGGTGACCTCCTGAGGTCCTTCATCACCTGAATTTTCCTGTGATCCTATTAGGTTGTGAGCAGCTTTGCAGGGGGAAGAGACAAATCTCCCTGCCAGCACTTCCTCTGTCAGTTAATGGCTAGCAAAGGTAGATACCAGTTAGCCAGAGAGCATTTCACTTCCAGGTGGTGACACTGAGCCCCAGCCCTTGCTCAGGACTTGGCAGAAAAGCCACTGAAGTCACCACTGCAAAAGCAGTGAGTGAGTGATGATCACATCAACACTGAGGCCTCAGCCTGAGGGACCAAATATATGTAGAATTTTCTCTTTCTGCCGCAGTGGGAAGATGCTGACTAGAATTGCAGAGCACATGGTGCTGCACCACTGGCACAGAGGAATAGACCAATTAATTGCTTGAGTTCATGTCTTGCATCTTTTTCAAGCCCTAGATTAATGCAAGCAAAGCAAAGAGTGTGAAGTGGTTGACATTTAATGAAATTAATGTTAGTGTTTGAAGGAGTGCTTCATGATCATCTACTGTGGTGACAGATGTACTAACAAGCCATGAATAGATGGCATAGAGAGAAACATTATTATTTAGATCATGGTACTCGAAAGGTGATACTTGTTTGTCCTGCCTGTCTGTAAATCATGCAGCATGCTTTCAGTTCCATGAAGGCAGCAGCTTTTTATAGTAAAAGCCTTAGAAAATCATTTTTAAAAATACCATTCCTGTTTTTTGAATGGCTGGAAAAAGACATAGAAGGGTGAATCTTTGTCAAATAATGGAGGGGTAAGAGTTCTAGTGAGAAGAAACACCCATCTATGATATATGTGGGACTCTGTCATGAAGAAGCAACGCTGAATGTGAAACAAATCCTCTTAGTACAGGGCAATCCATATTGTCCTTGGTGGGGCTGGGTGCAGTGGAGATCTTCTGCACTGTTTATATTCATGCCAAGTACTTTCTTCTTTTCTTGCAGCAAAGAAAACTTGTGCTGAGTCAGATTTCACTTGTGACAATGGGCACTGCATCCCAGCCAGGTGGAAATGTGATGGTGAAGAAGAATGTCCTGACGGCTCAGACGAATCAGAAGCAGCATGCAGTGAGTAGCACAACGTGGTGTTTCTCAGACATGTTCTCTTATCAAAGCACAGAGAAACTGAAGCTGTTATTCCCAGCACTTGTAGGATGATCTGTCAATTTATGCTTCGGTTAGAACAAAAATTACAGACACAAAAGATTCAGGTCATTCAAATCACACGGTTTACAAACTTTCAAATGTACCAGTTTTCCAGACTATGATACAGGCAGTGCTGTCTAGTCTGGATTTTTGTCTGCAAGGGAATTGTAAACACCTTGAGCTGCTTGTCAGCCTCATGATCAGCAGCAGTGTGAGAAGTGTCACACTCACCTGGGATCAGGCTTTTTGGAAACTCAGATTTGGTGTTTTGCATGGTAACATATTGGGATTTATCATCTCTGTAGACAGCACTTCTGTTATTACAGAGGAGCTTTGCAATGAGCATTGCTCAATCTTCATTTTTTATTTTTCCTCTGAGAACAAATGAAAAAAGCAGCAGATGAAAGATGAGCAATGTAAAATAACTAAAGCTGAGAGTAAGCATGACATGTTACTGCAGGTAACATCCTTTAAAAACCTGGTAAGTAAAAAGAACATTCTTGATTTTCATGTAGTGTGTTTTATCACGTACTTTTGAGGAGGCCCAGTTGTGCTCCATTGTTCTAGAACTGAGAAGGGTTGTCTGATGTTCAGTTGAAGGAAATCCCAGGGATATTTTAATGAAAATACTAATATGTAGACTTTTATTTGTGTGCTTACTTATAGCTGCATATTTGTTCTTGTCAGAGCAAGAAACTAGTACAGGCTATTCTATTGAATTTCCAGTCATGTACTTCACAAATATTCCCATGAGTCAGAAGCAGTGTTGGAGGAAGTATTTTATCAGATCTCACCAGAATGGGCTACATAGAGGAGTTCAAAATCAACCATACTTTTATTTTTAATCCTAGTACCAGTCCTACTTTCTCCCTAATTAAGGGAGATGAATGCGCTTCTCTTGCATAAAATGAATTGAATCATTTTTGCAGCCTCATACAGGCTACAGAAAAAATTACCTCAATAACTACATTAACATATTTGTGCACTGTAGTTGTTGGTCTTTCACCCTGCATCCTCCTTAGTTAAAAGCTGTCTCATTAATGCTCCTTCCACTACCTGATTGTCCGGAGGGGGGCTGAATAACTAAGCAGCTTCATTTGCTGCAGTCTCTGCCTGCAAATCTCATGTCAGGGGCCGTAGCACAAGCTGTGGATAGGCCATGCAGCACTGAGATCCCTGATGATTTCTGTTAATCATCTTCATTCCTTTCCTACCCATTTCACCTTTCATTTTTTCCCCCACTTATTTCATCCTCTGGGGAAATCAGCCCTAAATCTTAAGTATCACAAAAGAAGCTTGACCTGAGCCTCAGATTGTTACCATACGGGACTGCTGTCCTCAGAGGAAAGCAATTTGTTCAGATTTTTGTGATTTTTTTCTTCATTTTTAATCTTTTTTTTTTTTCCTTGCTTGAAACTTTCTAAGAGATCAAAGTCTGCATTTCTCTGGTGGTTCTTAAGTTCAGAAAAATAGATGGCCCATGAAACATCTTCCTGCAGCACAGGAAGAAGTTTGTTCCTGTACTCTGGTCTCTAACAGATGAATCAGCAATCCCTAGTGGAAGTAGCAGCACCTGTATGGATCGATTCTTCATTTGTTTTTTTAAATACAAGTGCTTTGAGGCCAGCCCAAAGACTATAGCATATAACTGTGCCATACTTTACTGGTTTATATCTGTATCAGGTAGGTTTACTGTGCTTTGCCTCAAAATAAGATATTTAGGTTTTCTTACGAGTTTTAGCCAAAACAGATCAATTTTTGTGTGGTGGATACATGGATCTGGGTCTTGACATTCACAGGGTATTTGGTAGAAGCCTATGTCTGACTTGTGGCTATCTCACAAGAGAACTCAGTGTTTCTGTCCATACCAATTAAAAGCTTGCCTTTGAATCTTAAAAATATCTGCAGCTAGAATTTTGGAACTTTACTTTTCTAGGATTATTCAGATCTGAAGTTCACATTTAATCAAATGAAGATCAAATAGTTTTAATCTTATGACTGTTGATATCGATAGGCTTTAATTTTCTTTAATTTGTAGGGACGTTCTTTCCAGATGTTTTGTATCCTTGTCAAAGTATTTGTCATCTCAAGGGCTGATCCAATCTGCTTTGTGAGGACCCAGATTCAGCCTGGTAACTTGTCAGCCAGTGCTGGTTGTGGAGTAACTTCACACACATTTGCAGCTCTCCCTGCCACTGCTGGCCAAGACAGCAGCGAGCTGCAAACCCAGCAGACTATTACAGAAACTATTAAAGACTGTTGAAGAGTGTTGGGCTTTCCTTGTAATTTGGCCCATTACTGTAAAAGGCCTGACTCTTCATCTGTGTAAATATTATTTAAGATGAGGCTGTAATGACAGACAGAAAATGTAGTGATGGGCAAAATGTATAGATGGACATTCCTCTATGGTCCTTCCCACCAGTCCCATTTTCTTTCTCCCTGATGAAGTCAAGGCTGCCCTCATTTTCCTGCTTAGAAATGCAGCACAGCCCTGTGCAGGGGCCTGCCCTGCAGAGCTTCCCTAGGGAAGGGACGGGTTGGGAAGTAAGAGATTTCTCACCTCTGTTAAGATCAAACTGCTTTATAAAATCAATGGCTTTCAGAGAGGCCACATAATTGCCAGCACCTCTGCCAGGATCTGGGGTTGTTCCTCAGTTAATGCAACACTGGGACACTGCCCATAGTCCATTCTAGCCAGGGAGTTTAAGAGCATTGATAATGCTGACTGTTACATTTTAGGAGTACTTCCAGCTTAGAATGTGGTGAAAACAAGGCTGTTCCTCTCAGCATCTAGCCACCTGCTAAATGGCTTTTTATTTTCTGAATGCTTTTGTGGTGTGTTTTTAAACACAGTTTGTGCTCTCTTATTGGTAGTTAGGGGTGTCGTGTCCCCATCTCTTGTGCTTGATTAAAGGTAACAGTTTGTGGGGTTTGGTTTGGATTTTGGGTTTTTTTTTTTTCACAGAACCAAAATTATACTTTACTTTTACAGTTTTCCTAATCATTGAAGTTGCTCAGCTTTGTACCTAACAATATCCTCTCCAGGGATCTTACCCATTTCCAGGTGTTCAGGACAGCATGACCTGTGTTGGATAGGTGAGATGGCATCACAGCTGGCCTGATTTCTGCTGGACCTTTGCATCTTTTCTGCTATTCATGCAATTATTATTTTTCTGTTTTCTTTAAGCCACTGAATGTGTCTGGGAGTGGTGGCTGTAAGGGTATCTCATGAGTCGCACTGAATCCTCAGCTGATGAAATCTCTAGCCCTTCTCCCTGTTCTGGGTTTTGGTGCCAGCTGAAGGTTGATTTGTTTCTAGCATGAACTGATTTTAGAGGAGATGGTTACCCAGGCTTTTGTTTTCAAATGTTTTGAAATGGGTCATTGTGAATAAGAAACTGCTTAAATTTCTTCATTTGTTTTCAAGACAGGTCTCTGGCACCTGCAGTTTTTTGGTAGCCTATGGTACTCTGCATTGGAGAGCCCACCATATCCAGAGCCCTGGCCCTCTTTTTCATTACTCTCACTAAAAGCAGCCCAGCGTGGCTTGGTGATGCCCTGGGGCTGTGGTGCAGCCACTGCTGATATACCCAGGCTCTGCTTATGCGTATGGAAAGATTCCTCACCTTTTCCTTACCCAGTTTGCTGCAGCTGAGAGAGGGGGAAGGGAAGTCATTTCTCTGACTGAGCTAACAGAGACCTCCAGCAAAATGAATGTTATCCACCTAATGCTGTTCCAGCACAGGTACTGAATCATTCTGCTTTTTATACAAGAAGAAAATTTTAAATTTCCCTCTGAAGGATTTAGATTATTTAATCAGTGACTTAAGCAAAAAAAAAAAAGAATCTCTAGAGAAAAATAAAAACAAATGCTAACAATCAGTAACAGCACTGATGGGAACACAGATTAAAGGGATAGAGCAAGTGAAAATCTAAGCTGGCAAACTCTTGCCTTAGGACATTGTATATATAATGAGATCGAGGAACGCAGAGAGCATAAACTCACCACTTACTTCTTTTTCAGATATGTGACATTCTCCTGGTTAAGAGCAGAAATTATTGTACAGAAAGGTACAGGGTGATATAGTGTAGGGTGTTAAGAGGAAGAAAAAGAGACTGGGAAACCTTAATTCATATTGCATTTAATAGGGGAATGATTTAATAGGGCAGGTTTAATAAGCAGCAATTCTGGAAATAGGTTTTAAAATGGAAGTGGAATATAATATCAAACCCTGAATGCTGGTTTGAAATACAGCACCAGTTCATGCAGTTCTTTCGTGTTTTGAAGTACATGTCATGAGTCGTTCAGGGAGATGTATCCAAACTTGACAGTTATATTTTTAATGGGTATTTTCCATGGTCCCAGGCACTCTGTGTGCTGCTGCTGTGTGTGCTGATCTCTTACAGTGCTGGTCAGTTCTGCCCTCATTTCCTATTAAGTTGCCCAAATGTGCAGTCCTGTTGTTGGTATCATTCACTCCCAAATGCACAATCCTCTCCCAGCTCTCCGTTCAGCCCAAAGGATATTACGTCTCTATTATTCTTCTTTGATGCAGATCTCCTGCATGACTGAGTGGGTTTGGTGACATTACTGTGCTTTTGTGGAAAAGGACTTAATAAACTGTTCCCTGCCCTTGGAGAATTTTTCCTGGAGAAGGGTGGAGTGTCTCTTTCAGGGCATCACGTACACTCGGCCATTGAATTCAAGTAGCAAAAGAAAAAACTAGGCCAGATCAGCCAGGCACAGCCACAAACCCAGTTTGAGGACCTGGGGCAGTAACAGAAAGCTTTTTTTTTTTTCTTGTATTTCCCCCAAGGTTAAGAGCAGATCTGTTGGTATAAATGTGATAAGATGCTGGGGGGTTGCAAATGCAGTGGAACATGTAAATTAAGGACTATTCTGTTGGAATAATCTGTTAGGGATCATTCAGGGAATTGAATACAGTGATGTTAATGCCAGATGTACAGGTGTGCATTTTAACAACTCTCTCACTGCACTAACTGGCTACAGACAGCATAAAATACAGCACTGTCCCCCTGTCACTGTCCCTGCTGGGCCTTTGGGAGCACTGCTGACTTGCAGCAGCTGAGGACCCCATCTGTAAAGCAAATATAGGACAAGGTACTGGGTGTGGAAGCACTTCTGGAGCCACAGGATCCTCCCAGAGACAAGGCGTGAAAGTGGCAGTCTCATTTTCCAGGTGCCCAGACTGATTTGTAGGGCTATTGATGAAAGCTTTGATTTGTCAATGTGATCAAATTTATTGAGACAGAATAAAATGAAAACAGCCATGATCATCTCTCCATGAAGTCATGGAATAATTTAAGACACAGGTTGATAATTTGGACCTCTGGGGGTCATCCAGTCTAATATCTTGTTAAAAGTGGACCCCTGTCCTCATGTTTGACCACCCTTATTAATGAAAAAAATCCTTTAATCTTGACAGACTTTCCTTTGTTGCAGCACGTGTCTTGTCACCTCCCATCCTGTCACTGTGCACCTCTGAGAACAGTCTGGCTCCATCTTCACTATTCCCTCCCATTCTGTAGTTGAAGGCAGCAATGATATCTTCCTTTAGCTGTCTCTTCTGTTGGCCAAACAAGAGCTGGTACCTCAACCTCTCCTTGTTTGTAGTCTCTCATTTCAGATTATTTTATCAGATAATTGACAATGATGCAATTCTGTAATCAGGATACAGTTTTTGCTTTGTTCACTCACCTCTGTCAAAGCTGTATCACATCCAAAATATCACTTAAACATTAATTCATTTCATTGGTTTTAGGATGCCACTTAGCTTCCAGGTCTACTTTGCAGAGGCTTCCAGGCTCCCGAGAACTCCTTTTCCATGGGAGTCTTTAGCAGTAGAGATGAAAAAGACTTTCTGAGGTCAGTCAGCAGACCAGTAGTTCCCTGGGCATAGTGGCTTACAGTCCCTTTTATTCTAAGTGTATATGATTCTTCAAATTCTCACAAATGTGCCTTCACCCCTGACTGAGCCATCCCATCTCAGCCCAGTGCTTCCCAAGTGCCTCTGGATCCATAAGCACTGCACCTGCCTGAAATGCCTCCAGGTGTGTCCTGATTGAGCAGCCCCAAATCGACCTCAATATCCCAAAGGACACAAAACTGCGGGGACTAACACGAGAAGCCTTTGACAAAGTGAGGAATCAAATCCAGTTTTTCTGGCATCCTGTTCCTTTTCTTGAAGTGTGAAATTATTCTTTTTACATCAAAGGAAATTCAGCAAACTCAAAGCTGAGCAGTTTATCCCCAGTCGTGGGATAACTTTGTCTGTGGCTCATGGGCAGTGAATTACATCTCCTTTTTGATGATTACATGGCTGTGGTGATCTCAGCATTTTACTCTCCTAAAGATGTAAATGAATTTAGGATTTGTAATGACTGTGCTCCAATTCTACCAGTGCTGAAAAGTTTTAAGTAATACCTATACAAAATGTGTTTTTCCTTTAAGGGAATGTGTTTAGAGCTTAAGTCTTAGCAGTGACCTTTGCAGAGGGCTGACCGAGTTCTGTAGGAAAACCAATCAAAAAAACCTTCTGGCTCTGTTCTGATGTTTGTATTGTTCCGTTCTTGAGCAGTTTTATCTTGTGAGGGAGTCACTTTTTCATGTAGCATCGTCTGCTTGGACATTTGCAGTGTTTCCATCCCCCAGTTCAATTTTGAGCTTTCTCTTGTTGATGGCTACAAAGTTTAAACACCAGCATTTAAACATTTTCTCTATTGGGCTAATGTGTTCGTGCAGTTCATAGACAGGAGTGGTCATAAAAGAGTTGGATGCTGCCTTTTTATGGCTACAATTAATCTTGCAGTTATTTCAATAGGAGAGAATAGCAGGAAAATGAAAGTTGAGTGTGTGAAGCTCTTGTATGTGTAATTATTTAACAGGCTATAAATATTGAACTACTAAAAACTTTAAAGGTTTTCAGAAATCTCAAGTAGCTTTTCATTGCTTAGTGCTTTTTTTTTTCATTTTCTTGCTACTTGCTTTCTGAAATTCAGATTACCTGATTTTTATATTTATATTTTTGTTTGTTTATTGAGGGAAGGATGCAGGAATCACAGTTGTTTAACTATTATGGCTGATGTGAAAAAGAAATAATTTCTGGGAATCAAAGGCAAAACATAATTTGAAATTTGAAATGTTTTAACTGAATGAAGTAGTATTGCAGTACAAGAGCACAGACAGCAAACCTTTTCTCTTTTTTTAAATGGGTGAATTATGGTGTGAGGAAAATAAGCGAACATCAAATGTCTTCATGTTACTGACATTAAAATACCTTCTGCATTTTAGTATCATAATGAATTGTATGTTGAAGTTGTGTTTCCTTGTTCTACCACATTTTCTTTTATGAGTATTTTTCCTCTCTTCCTCCATTCCTACAGTTGTAGGATCCTGTTTTCATTTGGGACAAACTCCTACTGAAATCTTTTGTGGTTTTAATAAGGGTCTCATGACACTCCATCCTGCTTCCTTTAGGATTAGGATCATGATTAAGACTGGTTTAATATGCAGTCTCTGCATGCTTTGGTAGATAATTTCTGTAATTTAAGCCTTGCACTGGAGATTTCTAATGCCTGCAATGCTCTCAGTGAGATTGTGCTCTGGGGTGAGGGTCACAGCCAGCACTGCCTGCTTGTGTGAGGGTGGTGTGGATCCTCCCTGTGCCTTTGTGGGATGCAGTGAGAGCCTTAATCAAGGCTTGGTTTTAGCAGTAGCTCCAGCCTCCTTTCTAGGGACGCTGTGTTCCTGACTGTATTTGAAGTGACCCTTTTTGACTGATGTTTTAACATCCTAAACCACATTACAAATCCTTTGCATTAAAATGCAGAGAACCGAGTGGCTTCATTAGAGCACATGTTGGGCTCATGCCAATTATTGCACCCTTTTTCTGGCCTATGCTGCAAGGTCATCATCTTACCCTGTCACTGGAGCTAACTTGTGTGAGACTGTGAATTCTGTGTTATGGCAGAGGTTGCAAACATACCCACACTTGTCTCTCTTTCTTTTTTTTTCCTGCACAGGGATTAACACGTGTAGCGTGTTTGACAGTCAGTGATTTCATTTCCAGCCGCTGTGTGTGCGTTTGTGTGTGTAAAATGACACACGTGTATTGAGAAATGCACACACACTCAGAGAAAAGAACAAGTATTCAAGTATTCAAGAATTCAAGTATTTCACCAGGTATATCAGCCCTGTGTGGATTGTGACTGAGAAATAGCAATTAACATACTGAATTCCACTGGAATTTATGTTGCTGCTTCACAATTCCTGCCTCTAGACATGTTGCAGGTGTCAAACTTGGAGCTGAGTTGTGAGAACCAGCAGGGATATTTGTAATGAAGTCAAGGTGTAGGTGGTAAGGGAAAGTCTTTTCTTCCCAGCCGCAGGTCTACACACCAGTGTTCTTGTGCAACAGCCTGAGCACATTTCATTAAAATTGCCATCTGAGCTGCCTGTTCCATCCTCTAAAAAAGAAAACAGGTGGGGGTTTCTTTGTACGTATATAAAAGATGAAATGGTCATTCCTAGATAAGAAACACAATTATTTAATAGCAGCAGAGCCTTTTCAGACTAACTTTCTTTTGTACATAAGAGGGTGAGGACATACTAGAATTTATTAAATCTGTTTGTCTACTGAATCCTTCTTTTTTGCTCTGAGTTCTTCATGTGCTCTTGGTTCCATTGAGCAGCATTTCACTTCTCAATACCTTTAACACCTCAGAGTTGTCACTTTAGCATGGAAAAAAAATCTCCCTTTGGTATGAGCCTGGATCTTGGTGCAGTGATCTCCTCACTGTGGCCATGCAGGTGCTGCCAGGAATGGCGTGGGATGGCCTCCCTGTGGCTGCTGGAGGTGGGCTGGGACACTGCACTCAGCTTTTCCTGCATGATAGGAAGTTTTGGGAACTCCTGAATGCTGTTTGTTACAGTCAGTCCTTGGGCAGAACAGAGAGGAGACACTGTCCTGGCAGATACAAGGTGAAATACCAATGTTGCACCATACTCAGGCAAGCTTTAAATTTTAATTTTAATTTTAAAAGTACGGACATCGGGAAGCAGGAAAAAGTGTTTTACAGTTAATTCTGGCAGTGTCCTGGAAACTTGTATAATTTTTCTTTCTGTGATTTTATCACTCATCTTGGCAGGTTTCATTATGTTTGCTCATCGAGGGACCTTTTGTGCCTTTATTTTCCCTCGTGACAAGGAGCACTTTGGCGACCATAATCTCTTTTACAAATGGGCCTCGTCTCAATGCTGCTCAACTCCTTTATCCTTTGTACAGTTTTGTCCCCCTAGCGTTCTGTGGGGCTTTTTCGTCCCTGTTTTGATTAGAATTGGAATAATCTCTGTGAACAAGAGAAAGAAAGTGAGCCTGGGAGGAAGGAAAATGAAAGAGCAGCTGCTGATACGGAGGCTTGGAGACCCCCTCGGGGTCATGCTGGACTCGCAGCCACAGCTGAGAGCCTCGAGAAGGGGCTGTGTGTTCGTGGCTGCTCTTGATGGAGCCCAGGGGGTGGTCTGTGAGCATTCCCTCTTCCCAGTGCCAGGGTTAGCCAGGGAATGAAAGGGAAGGAGCCACAGGAACCCCCGGTCTCGTTTGTACTTGAGCATCTCCAGAAGCTGAGCTGCCTCCACAGGGCCTGATCTCCCCTGAAGTGTTTATTGGTGCTTCTGTGCCTGGCATGGGTAGCAGAGCACCCACTGTGCTGACAGAAAACCAGGGAAAAGGTGGTGACTATTCCATTAATAGCCTGGCATGCTTGTTAATTTCAATTCTGGACTTTTTCCTATGACTCTGAAACCTCTGACCTTGTTTTAATGATATTCCAGCTTTTCAGAGGAGGAACTGAAAAGTTGTTCTGCTTATCAGGTACCTGTAAGTGCAACTACTGCTGTTTAATTTTAAAAAATATTTGATTGCTGGCATGCTTGGAAACAGCATCTTAAACAGGTTGCTTCAGCTGAAAATGACTGGGAAGAAATCAAGATAACAAGCTATTGGTAAGATTTTCTAATCTCTTCGATTTCTCAGAGTACACCAAGCTTTTGTATAGTGTATGTAAAATGAAAAAACCCACCCTGTAATAGTAGATTTAATTAAATGAATCTGTGAGGAAAAATTAAAGTGGGCTTTGGAAGAGGTAATTCAAATACCTCAACTATTGTATCTCTAGTCAGATACAATGTTTTGGTTTTTACAAAGGGAAAGCATGTCCAAGCTTCTAGTAGGGCTTTTGATTATTTTAATCAATGGTTTTTTTCCAGCTTGCACAATATGTTTACTTCTAAGAAACAGCAATGCTGTGGAAGATCACAATAGAACAATCTATGTTTTTTCTCATAATTAAAGTTCTATTCTGTTTCCATAATTACCTGTTATCTGATGTGAAACCTGGAGAAATGGTTCCTGATTCATTATATTCAAGCCAGATAGTGAACTAAACGGCTTTTAAGGGATTAAAGAAACCTTGTCACCCTTAAAATCACATTTTTAAGTTCCTTTTTGCACATAACTTCTCTACTACAAGCCCATTGTAATTGTTCTTCTGTCTGATACCACCAGGCATTTAAACCACCAATTTTAGTCATGATTTGTAATTCCAGCACCAAGAGGTGCTTCAGAAAAGCAGATCCAACACGGGTCCTGTAATAGCAGTCCTAGTTTCCTTCGTAATTACGTAATTGTGTTTGCAATGTAATTAAGTAATTGTGTTTGCAGCAGGGCATTGCTGAAGCCAGTGGGGTTCTGCCCAGGCTGTGCAGCTGCCTTCTGGCACAGAGCTCATGGCTGTGCTGGGGTTACAGGGGCTGGCAGAGGGATTTGGTATCAGAACAGTCTCGAGAGAAGCAAGAGGACCAATGAAACTGAGGAGAAGCAGGAGAAATGGAACAGCGATTACAGTGAGGTCAGAGGGGTCCCTCATCTGATGCCAGGCGTGGCTTGAGTGTTACCCTTCATACACAGAGATGATTGCATTAACACAGTTAATGTTTGTTTGGCAAAAGCAGCCTCTGAAGGTGGGTTTGAAGGAAGAGCATGACCAAGAAATACAGGAGCATGCCCTGTGCAAAGGGCAGGGTGAGCAGCACTCGGGGTAGTGAGCAGCAGTTTGGGTAGGAGGGCGAGGGGAAGGGGTGGGAGAAGCAGGAGTCTGGTGCCAGTGGTGGAGCACAGCTGGTTCTGCCCTCCATGCTGAGGCAGTGGTAGAAATGAAGATATCGGTGTGTGGTTCTCAGGGGACTTGCAGGACAGTTTGCCATAAAGTCCTGGAGCTGCAGGTCTGGCAGTCAAGAACCCTGGGTTTGTTTTGGCTCTGCTGCTGCCTTGTGGTGGGGCCATGGGTGACTGAAGTTAAAAATGTCACCATCTGCAAAAGAAGTGTCATTTTGTCAAGACTGCTCACAGAGGTGCTGCTGTGTCCTAGCTGGGTGATTGGAGTATGTCTGATTATATTCCTCTTTGATAGACACCAGCTAATAATAGGGCTATAAACTGTGATGGGATTTTTCCATTGGATTAAAAGCTCTTAACTGTGGTACTCTTGTTGCTCCAATTTCTTGCCAGATTTTTATATTAACTGAGTGAAAGTTGAACACATAGGACATTTTAAGTTGACCATTTCTCTTTCACAATCCTTTACTTAAATTTTTCATCCACAACTCTTTAGTAAGATATTTTCTTAAGTTGCTGTTTTCCAAGAAGTGTAGGTAAGGAGTAAAGCCTAGATGTTCACAAGGACACCAGGAAATATCTATAGGATCCAGACTGAGACTTCTGGAAGATATTGTCAGTGTTTAAATGCACCCTTTTGGATGCTGCAATGTAGGCAGCAGCTTCTAAGCTGAATGCTCTCAATTAATGGATTGTAGGAAGCAATTCCTTTTGCACACTTTTCTTATGTAGTGGTGGTTGGAAGGGGGGCATCTGGCCATGCCTGTGCTTTGATAACATGTACATGCATCAGTAGCTCAGTGAAAGCAGTGAGGTGCACAAGCTCTGACAAAAACTGAGCTTAAGCAACCTCTTCAAAACCATCCGTGTGAAAGTTTAAAAAAAAAAAAGTGGGTGTTTTGAATCTGTGTAGCCTTTAGGCACAGATCATCTCTCCCACATGTGCTCTCAGATTTTGTCTCTTGCTGTTCTACTGCCTGCTGTAGATGGATTTTATTGTCCTGAAATTTAAAGGTCACTGTTGTTACTTCCAGCTGCTGTTGGACTGGGAGCATGGATTTTTGGGTTGTCAAGAAGTCAGCCCATCACTGCAGGATGACGTTGTCTCAGTGCCAGTCATGCTCCATTGCTTAGTGTGTCTTGATCCATTCCTTGTTATTTTTTTGTGAGCTGGTAATCCTGACTGAGAAGGTTTAAAGAGAAGTATTCAATCAGAAGTGTGTATCAGAATTTTGGAGAAAACGGAGAATTTTCATTGTTCTTCTCTTTTCCTTCCTTTCATTGTTACACTGTGCTGGTGTAAACATTATACCTTGTTTTATTTGAAATGCAGAATTGTCCTTTGAAATGGTATTTGGAATGAAAACCAGAAGAAGTAACAGATCTAAACTGCTGGTGGCCTCAGATCAGTGGTGGCCTGAATTCTGAGCACAGTTTGAGTCCTAATGCACAAGATTTTCTGTTTATTTAATAGCAGCCTTTGCATTGTGCTTGTCCATAACAACTCCTATCCACCCTCCTGAGTTCTGCATTACAGTTTCCTTCCACAAACTACTGAGCAAGGAATTTCCATGTGTTTCTGTTTTCTTTATGAGATTGGAGCCCATGATATCCTCAGCATATGGTATGAAATATTTATCATTGTTTTTAAAGGTTGGTTTTAGGAGACAGTCTGTGATGTGACTGCATTTAGTAACATAAATGAAAGTCCTTTTCTTTTTGCATATATTTAAGAAGCTATGAGGAGTTAAGTCATGGTGAGTTCTAAATACCAGGGAGGCGACCACTGTGAAAGCATTTCAAAGGGAAGTAGCTTGAAGCTATAGAATGATGTTTAGAAAAGGCCAATTTAAACTAAATAAAAATGTAATCCCTGTTATACATAATAAATGAAGAAGAAATCTCTAAAATTGTGTGAAAGAATTAAAAGAAAAACATGTCTGGGATTCAGGTTCCTGCAAAAAGTGTATTCCATGACTATGTAAAATCAGGGAGGAACTTCAGAACTGTGGAGTCAATTCTTAACTTTATATAGCCTAACAACAATTTTGCATATTCTTCTCCTTCACTTGCATTTTTTTCGTTCATCCTATGGTTCTGGTTTGGAAAAAAACAGTGTTTTTTTCCAGAGTGTAAAGCAGCTGCCACTGGAAGCTGTCGTGTGGCGTATGTTCCAGAAGGAGTGAATGTGTCCCTATCTGCTCATCAAATATTTTGAGAACAAGGGCTGATGTTTCTGGCTTTCAAGACACATTTTCTCTCCTCCTGAGCCAAATGAAAAATTTTCATAGTTCAAACCCACACATGTGCTGACTTACTTCCTCTGTACTGTAATTACTTAACCACTTTCCCAAACTCTAGAGATCTTCAGAGATCAAAACTGGCTGGATGGAGAGAGTGGAGAGTTTGAGAGAGGAAGGGGGAACAGTAGCCTCAAGAGAGATGGTTCAATGCATGGTTGTGGCAGCCATGGGTGACACATGCCAGTGCACACAACAATGGATGCACAAATCTGTCTTTAAATAAATAATTACTGCACGTGGAGCTCCAGCACATTGTGTAGAGTGCAGTGGTTGTCAGCTAAAACCAAATGATGATCTGGACCTACACTGCAGAGAGACTTGGTGGGCTGACCAAGTCATGTTGCTCTATTGATTGAAAGTCAGCAAGAGCACATGGTGTCCTCTTCTGGAACAGGCTCACAGAATCTGTGTTTGCTTTTCTGTATGACCTGAGTCATTGAGAGTGGGCACTATTTCAAAAACGTGCTGGAATCTGGATGCCAGGCTGGCTGGTAGGCTGGTTTTAGTATTTTGTGTGGCCTCACAGTGTTGTCTTTGTTGAAAATGCTGAAGTAATCAATACATTTGAACACTGTTACAATCATAGTCAATCCTGGATATTGATGCTATTTCAAACATCACAAAAGGAGTATTTTATTTTGATGATTTCACATGGCTGCTCTTGTTTTTGTTTGGGGTTTTTGTTGGGTTTAATTTTTTTTAACCTAACAGAATGAAGCACTCTTTAGGTATGCAGACATTTTTCATACTTCTGGTTGCTTTTTAGGGAGAATGCAAGAGAATATTTCTTTCACATTCTGAAGGTTATATTGGTTCAGCTCAGCCTTTGTATTAATTCCAGCCTGGGATCATGAGAAATGTGTGTTGCTCCAGGACTGAACTGTAATTGTGACACGGATCAACATCTCTGCCAGGCTGTTCTTTCCCTCTCCTAAAGCAGATTAGCAGCCTGGCATCTGTTTTCTTTGGGGAAGATGGCAGAGATGCCCAGAGAGCAGAGGAGCTGTCTCACAGCTGCCCTTTGTGCCTTCAGTGGAAGCCTGTGGTTGCCATTTGTGCCATGTCCCTGATGTTGGCAGGCAGGGCTGCTGGCTGCTGGCTGCTCTTGGCTTTGCTGTGATGCAAGGCTGGGCTGCTGCTTTGGGTCTTGAGGCAAAGCTCTTCCATCTGCCAGACCCTTTCCCCTTGAGCTCTGCGTGTCTTCACTCCTGCAGTTGGCTGGTGGGAAAGACCTACATAAAGACAGCTCTGTCTCATTGTCAGAGAAGGTTTTGGAAAGGCTGGGCACTCTGAGTGCAGTTATTTAAAGTTCTGACATCAGAGTCCCTCAGGTCTTAGGTGGCTGTGTAGGAAATTATAGCTGACCTGCATAGGAAATGAGGTGTACTTTCAACCTGAATGTCATAAAAATTACTTTGTCTAGACCAAGTGCAATCTTACCTACTACACAGGTGACAGAACTTGGTCTCAGAGATCTATTCTGCTTCTTTTAGTTATGTTAGGTTGGAAAGAAAGTCTTCCTGCTGAAAGCATTAAAAAATCATGTACCAGCCCTTAAGAACCACATTACGCTGTGTTTCTGTGAGCTTTTCTCCTGTTTGCTCTGTGGGTGGGATTCCTGCAAAGTCAGTTCAATCACTGAGGTAGCCAATACTTCAGGAGCACCAGAACTTGTGAATTTGATTTCTCTTCCATCTCTGACTCCCATTCGTTTATATCCTGGGCTTGACTGACCTTTTGATACATAAGAGAGTAAGAATTCCAATTAAAAGTTTCCCCAGTTTCTTCATGCATGGATTGACATCCAGTATGGGCTGGGCTTTTGATGCAGCCTTTTTTTCTGTCAGACCATTCTACCCTGCCATGTATTTTTGCTGAAGACGTAAGAATTCTCCTCAAGATATCATATCTTTTTGTTATTTTCTTTGATTTGGCCACTGCATTTGGTATTTATGAGGGAAGAGAAGCAGAATACTGGGGGGAGGGATTAATTGTATATGGAAACTTTGTTTCTCTAGGAAATTAGTGTAAGAATCCATAATATTGAGAGTTGAAATGATTACAGTCTAGGTACAAGGGGGAGTTAGATAATAAATTCACTGAATAAGGAAAGCCAGAAGCAAACATGGGAATTTTGTGGCCGGGTATATGAAGTATTGTAAGGAATTCTTTAGCTGTATGAAAAACAAATCCATATAGTACAATAAAGGTCTGTGGGAGTGAAATTATAAGCTGCAGTGGCAGAAATTTAGTAAATACTAAAAGTATTTCTAATTTCTGTTCAGAAGGAAGAGGAAAAAGTTTCGTTTGCACATTTAATAATATGCCTGCTACTCAACAGCATCTATTAAAGGTTTGGCTTTTAAAGCAGAAGTACTGACAAACTCATTGAAGGACACAGCCAGTCAGTTTTCTGATCTGTATTTTTATTTTTTTTAGAGCTTGCATTACTGTTTTTTAGAGATGTCGGAACACTGGTGGAAGTTTCAGTAAGTTAGTAAAGTTGTATTTTTATGGTGGTTTAAAAGGTTAAACAGAGCACAGTACAGAACCTGCTGCAGAAGGTCTGGAGTACCTGACTGCTACAACAGTAACAATTCAGCTCCAAAGCTGTGTGTGCTGAACAGGCTGTTGGTAGTTTTGGACAAAGCCACAGAGAGCCTGATAATGGAACATAATACATCAAGATTAAAAAAAAAAAAAGTCCGTGTCAACGTGTTAGGGAAAACAAGAGTTGTGTCACTTCTTGATGGTTCTTGATTGAATCATGACCTTGTTAATAAGATACTGTGTGTGTTAATAAACTACTGTGTGTGTATTTTGTGATATGTGATTTGACTTAAACATAAAGGTTAGAAAAATGTAGTTTACAACATAATTAGAAGCCATGTTAAGCAAGTTGAAGAGCAGGTGGCTGAGAGGTGGTAAAAGACATGGGCAGCTGCTGTAAAGTGGAAAGGTTATTAGACAAGGGGCTGTGAACAATCTTACAAGGCTCACTTGATTAGAGAGTTGAAAAATATTAGAAGGGCATTTGGTATTTGATTTATTGAAGAGAGGGTTGAGAGTTGCCTTTATCAATTTACACCTGTGTCCTTAGAGAAGAGGTTTCATCATACAATTGTTTCTTCAGCTTAGCAAGAATCAGCCTGATCCAGGAAACTAGATAAGAGAAACACAGATAAGATGCAGCTCTTAACAGTAGTGGCAAGTAAAGTGAACACACTTGTACAGAAATGCTTACTGACCAAAGTCTTTAAATCAAAATAGGTGTCTGTCTTAAAGATATGCTGTTGTTTAAATGAGGTGTTGATGTAAAAAGTCAGCCATTGCTGTGCAAGCATTTAATGGTCCTGAAGCCTTTAAACATGGGAGGTTCTCTCAGCTGCTGCACACAGACAGCAGTGACACTCAGTTTATAGGTGAAGGTGATGCCTTAGAATTTCAGCTTTTATATTTTTCATATATTTGTAATCCTGCAGTTCTTCAGTGTATAACACTAAACTCCATGTAGCCTGTTAGCTGCTGTTCTCCCATTTTGGTCAGAGAAAACAGTTCCTCTCTAGGCCCTGGAATCAAGGACACTTGACGGTCTCAGTCCCTGAGAAATGTGAACAGTGAGGTGGGGGCGGAGCACACTTGGGGTAAATTACTTCCTTACCCAAAGCTGTAATTGGAAGATTAACCCCTGATATGCAAATGCACCAAACATATAAAAGTATGAAAATCTGTGGCCTGTCATCCAGTTTTGAGTGTAGCCCCTGGGGGGCTGCTTCATCTGCCCTAAATGTACCCAAAGGCCCTTCAATAAATAGGAATGCTTTTTATTCTCTTAATTTTGTCCGGCCTCTGTTTTTAGGTAGTCCCAAAGGGCATCAAAGGTATTTGGCCCAGCTGCTGCAAGGCACAGTAAGCTCTGACACTGGAAGGAACTCCATCTGGGAATCATGGAATGTTCCATCCAGATCACTGGGAAGGAATTTTCTGGGCAAAAATTGGGTTGTTCGACTGAGGGAACCCCACAGGTTGGGGAGAACCACTCTCCTTTCTTCTCCCCAACCATGGATCATTATTTGAAGGTCACAGAATCACAGATTTGTCAGGGCTGGAGATCATCCAGTCCAAGGCAGGGTCACCTGGAGCAGGTGACACAGGAACATGTCCAGGAGGCTTGGGAATGTCTCCAGAGAGGGAGACTCCACAACCTCCCTGGGCAGCTGTTCAGTGCTCTGCCACCCTCAGCACAAAATTCTTCAAAATGTCTCCAGAGAAAGTCATAGGTATCAGGAAACCTTTTTTCTGTTCTGTGATCCTTGGAAATGTGTCTTTCTCAACACACGGAAACCAGGAGAAATCTCTGAGAGGTGCCAGGTCACATGGATGGCAAACATAACTGGGGAGGTTTTGCACATTGAAGTAGCTCATCACCTGATACGTGATTGATGGCAGAGTTTTCATGGCATTAATGAGTAGAATGTTAACGAGTAGAAGTTATCTAATATACATCTGTGTCGACTATATCATATATACTATCTATATCTAATATAGTTACCCTTCTTTTCATCTCTGATGTGCACAGAATATGCCCAGAGATAACGAGGCTCTGTGTTTTAGGTGGAGGAAGGTGTTTTGGCATGTTTTGCTGCCGAGCCCTGTTTGAAGTCGTTTGCAGCCTTTCAGGCTGGGGAAGCGACAGTCGCTGTTCCAGCAGCCTCTGTTGTCTGAACAAGCCCTGGCTCCTTCCCTTCTGATCAAAAGCACTTGGTGAAAGGTGCAGCTTGGATCCTTTAAAGCATCTCATTATGGGTTATATTTAGAAGTGCAAAGAATATATTATTAATTACAAGGATGCTCCAAAGCAAAGAAGCTGTTTTATCCATGCCCTTGATGAACAGAAAAGTTCCTGTGCTGAAGGAAGGTTATGCAATTAACAGTATGTTCATTAGGAGTTCATCAGATAGCAAACTATGCTTATCTTCAGGATGGTTCTGGAATATCTGACAATTTCCTAGTTACTGCCTAAGTGATAAGGAAGAGCAAGAGACAGGAACTGACAGTTCCTGATATATAAATTTTTATAAATTTCCTGATTATATAAATTCTACTGCCAGTGAAATTTATATAATACAGTTTACATATCTGTTATCTGCTAGTTTTATATATATATATTATTTTACATCTCAGTTTACAGGCCAAGTACTTTCTTGCTGCCTTGCTGGAAAGAACTGGAGGTGGAAGATGGCCCTGCATATTTCTTGGCTGCCTAAATAAGCACAGTGTGTGGACATTGTGAGGATCATAACAGGGTTTTTGCTCTCTTTCATTCCCACAAAACCCCTCTTACCAGAGTAGCTGTCCACTGGGGTCATCCAGTATCATTCTGGATGTTTGCTTTCACCTGTTCAGTACTCTCAAATCCAGTCTGTGCACTGGTCCTGTGAAAGAGACTCACCTTTGCAGAGGCATTTCTCCAGCTTAAGGGATTTTTGTGATTATTTCAGTACTTACAAAACAGAATAATTTTTCTGTCTTCAAGTTCAGACTAGCATCTGGTAATTGATTTTTGCTTTTTGTGTAGTACAATCAGGTGAATTTTTTTTTAATTGTACTTTTAAACCTAATTTTGAGTTGAGCATTAATTTGCTTCCAAAGAAGTGGAGAAGTCAAGTGCCTAAATATGCCAGAATATGTATGAAATAAGCTGCCATCTGGAATTTGTTTCTGGATTTGCTGTAATAGAAATGGAGCACTCTGGGATGCATATTTTGGGGCATTCTAGAAATTAATATATAGGAAGAAAAATAGATAAATCTCTCCTGGTGCTGTGCTTAGCTGCTTGTATAAGAATTTGACAGGTGACCAAGGTGATTATGTGTGGTAGGCTTGGACAAAGTGAGATACTGCCAGAGGAGAGAACGAGTTATTTTTAGAAACTAATTTTTAAACAGTTCAGGGTCACAGTGCCAACAATTTGAAGACAGCCTAGAAAACTCTGTCACTTTTATCTATAAACCAAAGCCACTCAAATAACATTTGATTCAATAAAAAGTAAATTTGTCCCATATCTAAAAGTATCTGTGCAGAAATTGTTCCAAGATGCTTTCAAACTGCTGAGTTACAAATCCACACAGGGAGGGATGATTGATTTATTGTGTGCTGCAATCTGGAGTATTTTATCACTGAATCTTTAGTGAAGAAAGTTGATGTTGTTAAAGCTACAATGTATTTAGACCCAAAGCCTAGGAATAAAGCAGGAAGCTTTATTGGATCAGTACAGAGCAGGAGAGTGTGGTTATTACCTGTGTTTCTGTGGAGATCAGCTCTTGCCGTGGTCTCTGCCAAGTCAGACCAGGAAGGGATGGGCTTTGTATCAAGGGTGGGCTCTGGTGTGCCCATGGGATGCCCAGGTCATGGCAGCTAGGTAATGGGAATTAGGTAATGGGAATTAGGCACGTGGCTGACACCCAAATAGGTGACAAAAGGAGTCCCATTTGGGTGGGGGGAGGCTGAGGCTGTTCCCCACCTCTGCCACATCGCGGCCCCGAGGGCACCGTTCAGCAGCTCAGCCCATCCATTTGTCAGCTCTGTGGCTGCGTGAGAAAGTTTCAAAGTTGTTCAAAAATCTGTTTGCCCACAAGGCTCTGGAATCACTGATCTAGGGCAGGGAACAAGTTTCCCTTTCAGAAGTTGCATTTCTTGGAGTTAATTAGCTGACTTCCATTCATGGCCAGCTTGTGCCGCCGTAACCTCCCGACTCTCATTTCTTCCTTGACACTCTTCTTTCTTCCCAGAGCATGTCTGTGTTTGAACTTTGCTGATTCCCAGCTACTTTGCTACCAGTCTGTGCTGGGTCAGCTGTTACCCTCGGGTGTTTTATTCTCCTAAGGCTTGCCTGAATCACAACTGCCTTGAAAGCATCACGCATCACTAATCAAGGGGGAGCACAGCGGATCATGATAGATTTTTTAAAGGTTGTTTATAGCCACACTTAGTTTTTCACAGTAGGCATCCCTGGATAAAAGCAGAGGTAGAGGATCTGTGTTGAGAAACAGAGCTCAGCTCTCAACCATGTCAAAGATTGGAGTTCCATTTGATTTCTGGGCTATAGGAAAGACAAAATAATTTTCTTTTCTTTTCCTTTTTTTTTTCTTTTTTTTCCTCTTTTCTCCCCTGACCTCCCCTATTACTGTTAATGCAGAGGGGAAGGGAAGGCTGAACTGCATTACAACTGGCAATACGTACACAGATTGACAGGGTAATTATTGATGTAGACAGTGGTGGGATGGGAGGTTTGACAGGACAATATTGCACATCACTCTCTTTCAAACTAGCTCTAGAAACCGTAGAGTTTAAAGAAGATGCTCTGCTCAGGGTAGAAAAAAGCAGAGTATTTTTTCTGACCTTCTTAAACAAAGTCATGTCATTGTTGGATTTTTTTTTAAGCTTTGCTTTTGATTGAGTATGAAAAATGCCTCTCACGAAAGGGAATATTTAATAGCTTTTCTATTAGAAAACTATCTCTAAAGAAAATTTTGAGTCCTGGGTTTTGCTGGCAGGCCTGGGTGTTTGCTAACTACCAAAGTCAACTGTCAGTTTATTATGAAACTGTTTGAGATCAGCAGTGCACACTGCTGCTTTACTTATGCCAAGAACAGGTTCTTCTTCAGCTGTTCTGGTTTCTTACTTTGATGTCTAGGATTTTCCCTGTGTTTTTTTTTTTAGTATCTTCTTTCCTCTGTGCCAAGCTAAGGGCATGACCAACTGATCCTTAAGATGAGAGAAACCCACCAGTGAAGAGAAAATAAAATTTTAAGTAGTAAAAAGTGATCTAAAGAAATATGATATGGAAACTCAGGTGTTCAGTAGCCAGAATAATTTCTTAGAGACACAACTCCTCTTGAAAGCAAGTTCTGCTCTGGTTTAGAGGAGGAGCAGAGAGAAAGGCAAGAAGGTCTGGTGCTTTCACAAGGAGGGACCATGTTAGGGTTTTGAACAATCTCCATTTTGAGTCTGGGGTAAATTGTGAGTTTTCCTCTTCCATCAAGAAGACATGGAAAGAGCCAAAGTGGTAGAAATAGGGGGGAAAGTTGGCAGATGGCCTCAGACTTGAGTTTATCAAAATCCCCTTTTTGTTCCTCTAAACAGTGAGGGCTGTGCTTCGCTGTCATTAAGCAGGGCTGTCACTACAGGGCTGTATTCATTTCTTCTCTGGATTAATCTGAGTAAACATTTCTCATTTACTCACAACCATATGGCTATGGTGGCAGGAAAGATGGGACACTGGTGTTCAGAGGTGGCACGTGGCTGATGGGCTCTCCCACGGCTGCACACTGTAATAATGCTTTACTCAGATGGGGTTGGACTGCACCAGCCTTGCTCTGTTCACATTTCTGCCTTGCCTTGTGGAGTCGTGCTCAGCTCTGCAACAGGTCACACCACAAGTGTGGTTATTGTGTATGTTAGTGTTGTCCAGAATCTATGGAAAATGGTAGTAAGGGTTGGAATCCCAGGCTATCCTGTGTCTCATTCAAGTTCATTAAAGGATTTGTGCATTGCTGACCAAGCAGTGCCTCGAGGCATTGAACATCAGAGCCATTGGGCACTGCTGATCATTCAGAGCGGGCTGGGTGGAGCAGAAAGGCCAAGGCAAGCCAAGGACTGGCCTTGAGGAATTGCTGACAATACTGACAATATCTGTGAAACTGTTAAGTTTCCCCTGGGAAGGCAGCTTTTGTCTCAGGGTTAGGGGATGAACCTTTTCAGTGAATTCTCACGTGTGCAGTGGCAGGTAAGGAAATGTAGTTTGTTTGGGAGCAGAAAGCCCTCAGTGTATCATGTGCATCTCTCTCATGCCTAATAACCTGTCATGGTCTCTTAGAAACTGATTTGTCTGTGCACAACCAGACTTGACAGTGGGGGAATGTCACCATGTAATCTACAGACACCAGTTAAAAACCCAGTGTTTTACAGGCACTAGACAGTTAAAAAAATGGAATTTAATGAGGCTCAGCAGCCTATATCCTCACTGCTGTTAAACATCCGATCTTACTTTGTAAATTCTGAAATTTCAGAAGTATGACCATGAGGGATATTTTAAAGGCACTTAAAAAAACTTCCTGATTCCTACTGAGAGTATCACAATTTTCCTGCAGTTTGAGACCAAGGAGGATCATGTAATCATCCAGCTTGACCTCCTGTTTACCATGGGCCGTTGACCTAGACTTGGATTTACCCAAAACAAGCAAACTGACTTGAGTTTAAGGACTTTATTTCTCAGCAGCAGAGCCTGTTGGGCACATCAGGTAGGGAACAGAAGTGCCATGGAAACAGTATCTGGAGGAGCTCTGAGATGAATTAGGTGAGATGTGCTCAGATGATCGCAGCAAAAGAGCATTTGCTATGTTTACAGGAATACAAAATCAGCTGAAGTCCTGCCAGTCAGACTGAGGGAAGGAAATGCTTTCTGTAGCCAAGTTTGATGGTAGTTTTGTTTTTTGAAGTGGGTGAGTAAGACATAGCAATCAGTAATCGGAGACAAAATGGTGCACTGGAAACCCAAGAGCAGCAGTCCTTTCTGTCCTGGGCTTGCTGTCCTGGGCTATGACAGTGTTCAGTATTCCAGGTGTGCCAGGGTAGCTCTGAACCTGGGTCAAGAATCCCTTCCTGACCCATGCAGGTGGCTCATGTCATGAGACACAGAGCTTAGCTAAAACCTGATGCTGTTTGTCTTTGCAGCCTGCTAGAGATCTCTTACCTCCTTGCACTGTGCTCGAATACAGTTTATATTACCTGTTAAAACCATTGGCATGATACCAGAGAATCATTTTCTGACTTGAGGTTGTCTGTAGGGTCTGTGCTTTTGGAACACGCTTTTCCTGTGGAAGTTACCTCACTGTTACTCTGACAGTGAGTCTCTATTTCAGTAATTAGGATTAATCCTGGGATTTTGAATTCCTGATTATTTCACTCTGATGTCAGAGGTGGTAATCACTAATGTGATAATCTGCACAAAAGCGAGGTACCTGCTATCTATGCTTTTAGACAAGCTGAACCCTTTGTGTGCTAAGCTTATTTTCTCCCTCCAGTTTCTAGGTAGAGGAGTTGGAGACTCATCAAATGCTCCTAATACAAGGTGTTGTAAAGGAGCCCTTCTTAGAAGCACTCAAGAATGGAGTTAATAAGGGCTGTACTATGCAGTGCAATGGAGGGAAATCTGTGGAAATCCTCTTCTGTTCCCCTGGGAACTTCTAAACATAAGTCACCATCAAACAAATCACTCCATTGAATCTATTTTTCAAGTGTATCCGTTGCTAAAACTGTTCCTGACATTTTACAATATAGTTCCTTAGTAGCCTTTCCTAATCTGCCTTTTTTGAGTTGTTTCATTTATGTCAGATTAAAGGCAGCACCCATAAGTTAATTACCTTTTTGTGCAGGAAGAATAGATTTTTCACTATTTCTGTGCCTTTGCAGGCTGCCACAAAGGCTGTGGTACATCAGCCTGTACTTACACACTCACGAATGTAGAGTCAGGTACAGCAGTTGGAGCTCCCAGGCCCTGGGAATCAGTGTTGCCAGAGTGCCCCAGTTTGACCAGAACAGACCTTCCTGTGAGAGCAGATGGATGGGGCGGCTGCTTCTGTCAACAAAGGCGTCACTGGTGGTGGGCTGGTCTCATTCCAAGTCTCGCTGCTGTAATCTTAATTCACTTAAGCCACTAATCATGGCATTCGTTTTGGACTGGGCTGGTTTCAGCTGAAATGGTAGAGTTGCCTGTATTTTCTCAGAGATCTCAAGTGCATGTGTACTACAGATTTGGTGAGCAACCCAAGTGCTGCTACTGGAGGAGTTGCATTGGCTTTTGTAGAAGTTACAAGTTTGTGTAAGTCTTGCCATCCAAGCAGTCTGATGCTTGTACTGTGTTGCTTTACATGACAGAAAGGGAGTTCAGTGCAGCTCCTAACCTCAGTGGGAACAATTCTTTGATTAGCATTCCCCACAATGAGTTCTGTCTTTGTGTATTGCTGATGCACAGATCCAAACTCAGGCACCCAGCGAAAGCTGTGGGTTCAGGGACTCAAGTCCCTGTGCTCTGTGTACCAGGGCCAAAGAAATTCCCAGGACATGGGAATCATCCACCATGGAAGTTGCTGTCCCCACACAAACACTTCTGGGAATCATCCACCATGGATGTTGCTGTCCCCACACAAACACTTCTGATCGTAACTTGGCACAAGGAAGGCATCAGGGAGATAAAGTATAACAAATATGAAATAACACACCTTATGAAATCACACCTAGAATCTGATGTGTTAAAGGGTTGTGAAGTAAACTTGAAGGGTTAAGTGAAGTAAACTAAAGAAACAGCAACCTGTCCTGAGCTACAGTGAACTGGTGGTGAATGGGGTAGGGGCCAATGTTCCTCACACCCACCCTCAGCTGGGAGAAGAGGCAAGGGAAGGAAAGTACCAGTCACACCTTCAGCTGTGGCAATATTTAAAGTCAGAAGAAGGGTTTTAAACTGTGTTTCTTATGCACCTTAAATAATTCAATGGGAAAGTTTAAGTTGTAAGTCAGTAGTGAGTGTAGACTGGGATATACATTCATACACACACACACACACACACACACATATATTAAGATCTATACATGCAACCTTGTGACTGAGATGTTTTTCTGAATCACAAATCTTTAGTGATTGAGAACTTCTGAATTTTCCTAAGCAATCTCTGCCTGTCAGCACCCTTCCTCTCTACAGAACAGTTGCTCATTTACCAGTGTGGCTTGTTTTGTCTGGAAACCAACTGGATTCTAGTCCTGTACTTGGGCAGGTATGAACACTTATTTTGGTTTTGAGGCATCTCTGAGGCAGTTCTTCCAGCTGTGACAAAAGAAGATTTAAGGGCAGTGTTTGAGGAGGGGAGGTCCTTGTTAAAAAACATTCCTTAAAAAAAAAAAAGCTGACAACTAAACCATTGCTGGAGGAAGGTAGGAATTTTAAGTTCCTTAATAAAAGTAGTGGAAATATTTGCGGGAGCAGTTTATTGGCATGACAGAAAATAATTAAACCATTTTAGTTTTGCGTTTTCCCTGTTGTAGAAAGAAAAGGTTTGGGTTGGAGTTTTTCTTCTGAAGAACCTGGGAAAAACACAAGGGGCAGTCTGAAGAGGATGGGAAGTTATTTCAGCAGAGATAGAGGAGCTGTTCAGACCTGTAAGATGATGTATTTCCACAAAGGGCGTTCTTTTCAGTCTGCTGATGAAAAGTCTTGTGGGTTTCCCACCAGTAGAAGCTGCTTAATTGCATTTTGTGTATGCTCTTAGAGTACCTGTTTGGTGAGAACCTGACAAATGGTCTTCTGAAAGTAAATCAATTTTGTTTTCTTGGGCTTTCTTGAATATACATGATGTCCGGAGCCTGAAAAGCACAGCAGTGGCACAAGAGGAAGCAAACAGTGGGGCGCCAGTTAGGCTCTATGGTTCTCTGAAAGACTTTGTAGCCTCCCATAAAGAGAAAGAAGAATGTGCCATTGGCGGTAGTGAGTAAATGGAACCTTCTTGTCTTCTTTGCTCTTGTCTCCTTATAAATAAACCATTGTTGTCCATCCTTGGCATTTGCAGTTCATTGTGATAAATTGGTCTTGATGTGTCTGACATTTCAACCAAGTTGTTTAATGGTGCTTTTCTAAAAAGGCAGATCTTGCTATAACTCGCATTGGTCCAGAATGCATCCAGGGTAAGAGCACTCACCATCACACACAGCACTAACCCTTTCCTTCCTGGCTGCACAAAGAGGGAAGGAGGAAGTAAAACATTTTGGTCACGTCAGCACAAGAGGCCCGGGTGTGTGTAAGCTGTGCACAGAAACAAATGTTAGCCTGGACTGCAGCTGCTGAAAGGCTGTCGTAGTGTGGACAACAACACAGACTCCACTTGCATCTGCAGCCTCCTGGGGGAGAGGGGAGGAAAACACCCAACTTGCTGGAAATGCAGGTGTGTTTTCACCGAAATGTTGCTTTGAGTTTTGTGCAGGATCCCCTCTCTGTTACCTGCCAGTCCTTACAAGCCATTGGCTTCCATGTAATGATTGCTGGGGTGCAGAAACCACTGGAACGCAGAGATTTGATGAACTGTGACCAACAGCAGCTTCTCTTGCTGCATCCCTGAAAGTTCAAGCTTTGATTTACATATTTTAAATGTCTGTAATTATTCTGTCAGGGAGATGATTAACACAGAGATTGCTTTCCATAAATAGGAGCCTTCTGTTCATACTTTTCCAAACCTTTCAGCTTCCCAAAGCTATTAAGCGTCTGCCCACAGCAGCCAAGCAAAAGTAATGCCCATACTCAAAACTGTGGCCAATAAGTAACCTATCTGCTGGTTAATGATCACACTGTGTTATGATACCATTTCGTGATTACATTTCACCTTCTTCAAAATCAGGTGTATGGAGCATGTTCCCACCTGTCTTGACCCACTTGGTTCTCAGTGGAGATTTACAATGGGGATGGAGGACCTGGTCCTACTTGGCATTGAAACAAATTCTCCTTCCCATCACCATAACCAGAGCAAGAAGAACTAGAGCAGTTTTTGGGGGATGTGGACCAATAACCTGGTTAACAAATGTCTCCATGACATTTTTGGTATCCCAGTTTTCCCAGTATGCCAGTCCAATACAGACCTTACTGCAGCTGTGCAGTACAAAACCTGCAGCTTAGAGGGACTGGGACACAGGACTTGGCCTGAGTTGGCAGATACACTGATTCTGGTGGGAGCCTTTCCAATGGTTTTTTTTACGGATTTGCTGGAAAAATAATCCAAAAGCCTAAGTAAGGATCCCTTTTTTTCCTCCCCCCTTTAATCAGGCAACATTCATAAATGTTATTTAGGTATGCAGCGAGCAAATTTCAACAGAAATGCTGTCATGCCTCAGGGTTATAAAACTTCATTACATCTGTTATTAACTGTCCGTCTGTGGCAGGACCTAATTTTTCTTGATGTATTGGTTGCCCACAGCTTCTCAAAACTGCTTCTTGTAACACTTCAAGGTGGTAAGACAGAGAAATCCAGGGATTAAATGGCACTGCTCTCCAAGTGGCTGATTGATGCTTTGGGGCTGTAAGATGCCCTTTCGCAGCCTCCTTGTGTTAGGTGGAAAGGGAGGTATAATTTTCATCCTCTCTCACTCAGCACTTGGGAAGCTGATGGACTTTGTGCAAGTACCTTTACCAGGGCAGGGTAATGTGAAAGTTTTAATTCAGAATCTGGGTTCCTCCCTGTTCAGTAGCCCTGCAGCCATACACAGCATTATTATCATTAATACCAATGGAAGAACTATTTGAAAACACATAATTTTTTGAAGAGCACGATTGGTCTGTTTAATAAGCAAATCCTGCCAAACTGGATGATGATTCCAGAATGCTAAACAATTGTTTAAACTGTGGAACATTTTGCATTTCAGCAGCCTTGTCACAATAAATGTAGGTCTGTTGCTCTTTACGCTAGTATGAAGGAAAAAAAAAAAATAGGAATTTTAGCAATGCAAACTAGTTATGAGAGAATGAGCTTCACAGCTTACTTGGTTCCAGATAAATCTGGCAGATTCTTTTTCATAGTTGTGTTCTTGCCTGTACTGGGGTTTTTGCTTCTGCGGATCCTCCTGCATCTCCATGTCTGACATCACAGTTGCCTTCAATTTACACAGTTACAACTCAATTTGTTAAATATGTGCAAGTTCCTGCTCGTCCTTGCTGCTTTTTCCTCAGCTTTGCTGACCACAATCTGCCCAGATCATTACAGTTAGAAATTGCCTTGCATTACCAAACATAGAAGTACACCCTTGTACTAAAATGAGGGAATTTGTTTCTCCTGGCTTAGTTGGGGGTGGTTTGTGCAGAGCTGCTGTGCTGAGTGCAGGGGGCAGTGACTGAACAGCTCCAGGTCAGTGTGCTGGGCAGGGAGGCAGAGCCAGGCAGTGCTGGTGCTGCACTGAGCATCCCTCACTCCGACTGGTGCCATCCCTCCCCATAACAACCTGCCCCAAGATCTCAGCTGGAATCCCTGGTGGTCTGTTGAAACAACTTTCTCAGTTCATGTCAGTTGAGTTAGGCTTGAAACTAAGAGTGAGGGGTGGTATTTGTTTTATTTGCATATTCCTGGAAGGGGTTAGCTGGGGCAGGCACAGGCTGCAGGGACAGGAAGGGCCTTGTTCCCAGGGCAGCCTGTGCAGGGAGACCTGACTTAAGAGGCAGCAGGTTGATTTGAGATTTCATTCCCATATGTCTCAGGACTGAGCCATTCAAAGTAAAAGTAATTTTAATAGCATAAACAGTGTTAGAAATGTTTCAAAATATGTTTAACTCTTGTTTATTTCTTTGGTTTTTTTCTTCCAGCCAAACAAGTGTGTCCATCTGAAAAAATTAGCTGTGGAGACTTAAGCAACAAATGCATCCCGTCATCCTGGAGATGTGATGGGCAGAAGGACTGTGAAAGTGGCATTGATGAGGCTGGTTGCACTCCTGGTGAGTTAATACGTATGCAACATCTCCTTTTAGGATTATAAAAGTCCTGGAGTGACTGTTACAAATTGCATGGAAAGGGATGACTTTTGCTGCCAACAAACTTATTCGCTCAATTTGCAGTGCTAAGTGGTGACTTTGAAAACAGAGAGGAAAGGATTCTCCAGTTGGGTCTGGCTGGAGAATGAGTGAACTCTATGAAGAACTAAGTATTCTTTATATGGAGAATTAAGTATTATTATTAGGGTTAACACCCAGGTGATGTGAAAAGGACTTAAATAAGGTTCAAACCTTCCTCTGTGGTAGCTCAGCAGGTTCCTGCTGTGTCCTTGTCCCCTCAGAGTATGGGCAGACTCAGGCTGGCTTCCGCTGGGGTAGAATAGATAGGCCTGGACATTGATAGCTTGTTGGTTTCACTGGACACAGAGAGAATGATATACTCTGTACCCATAACTGTTTTAAATTCAGTCCCTAAATGGCCATTGCCTTTTATCAGGCCTTTCTGTGCTGAATGAAAGAGCTCTTTATCAGTGTTTTCAGCCTGTGAAAACTCCTACACTGTATGGTCAAGCCATTTCTCAGGCTGCCTTTTTGATAGACCAAACATATTAGTTCTTTATGCTTCTTGTCAAATATTTTCTTTTGAATGAATGCTTGACTCATTCTTGTGACTCCCTTTAGTATTCCAGTTGGTTTTCCAACTTTGTTTTTACACAGACCACCAGAATTTAGGGCATATCAGTCTTGCCAGTCTGTGCAGAAGTAAAGTCACCTTTCTAATATCTAGTACTGTTCTTATCAAATTCTTCGTGTACAAATGATCCCAGGCTGTTAAGAAGCTCTCTGAGTTCTGTGTATTCACCCATCCCTGAATATTTTGCATGTGATATTAGCAATGTTATTTTTACTTCCAAATTACTGGTGAAAGGGTTGAATGATTACATTCAAGTACAAATTGAAGTTTCTTCATTTGAAAACTGGATTTTGGCCTCTAATACCTACCCAGTTCATAATCCACATTATATCTTTTCTTTGAGGTTGTATGACAAAATATGTTTTACATGAACATTTTGTGGTTCTGAGTAGAATGCTTTGGGTAAGTTTATTTCTTTGCAGTCAGCTTTATCAAACAAAACATTATCAAAGCTTTTACTTTGTGAGCAACAGGTTCCACTATTTAGCTCTCTTTTTAAAATTATTTTTTCTTAGTCCTCTTTTTTTCCTTTTATTTGTTTTCTGTGTGAAACTCTTTAAGTGTTTTCTCTTTAGCATGTACATTTTTTTTCTTTGAATGGGAGGCTTGAATTAGAGACAAATTCAGGAGATAATTGTAATTGCTATTTTCCTGATACGAATTAGTAAAATTAAAACAATTTTTACACTGGTGGCTGCCTCCCCTGATTTAATGCTGCTGCTGCTCACACCAATGGGATTGTTCTCATGGAGTCTTTTAGTTATAATAGAAATCTACTTGAAATTGCTCTGAACTTTTTTTTACTAAGCCTTAGGTAACCCCCAAAATGAATGTAAATATGTTCTGAATGCCACATAATTTCAGCATAACGATGCTATTAATGGATTTGGAAATAGCTGAGTGTTTCTTTTCTGGATGTTTCAGCATCTCTACTCTTACTTATTTTCCAGTTTTAGTGCATGTGCAGGTTCTTAAAAATGGAAATTTAATCCAAGGACAAATTACCATTTTGATGGTTGTTGGGTAACTCATGAGAAATGAATGAGTAGCTTTCAACCAGCTCCTAATGACTGAGTGTTGTCCCCACACACTGGAAATCTCTGCTGAGTCTGGATGTGAGATGGGCCATTCCCTGGCACAAGGACCACAGGAAAAGGCACTGACAGGCAAACTCTGAGCATCCTGGGTGGGTGCAAACATCAAAAGCTTTCAGTCCTAAGATCTCAACTCAGCATCTTTCAGAGGTCAGAACTCGCTTTGAGAGGGAAACAGGAGGCACTGCTCAATGGCTGTAGTGGGAGCACTTTCAGGGAGGTTGCCTGTCAAATGAAGGTCTTTTCCTCATGGATGAGAACAATTGTGTGAGCTGTTTCAGCTGGGAGCTTGTGGAGGATTGATAGCTATCCTCTCTCTTATCCAAATCTGATAAACCTCACTAAGCCTATCCACTGATACTCTGTTAACATTCCCATTTCTTCTCTGTTTAGAATCCTCCTTTCTCTGTTTCCTCTTATCTCAGCAGCACACAGTATCCCGACCACTTCAGACCTCTTCTTCTCTTTGTTTTGTTAATTTTATCTCTGTATTCATGTTTTTACTCTCATTTTATGAGAGCTTCAGCACTGCCTGTCACCCGCAGCCCCTTGGAGCAGAGCATCCTGTCACAGAGGCTGCACTTCTCACAGAGCTGACCAACTTGTCTATAAATAACACATCTTGCTGGATAGATGTTTGGAAGGGGATTTATTTGTGCTCAGAATAATTTCTGTGGTGGGAGCCTGCATGTGCAATAAACAAATGGATGATGACTTGCAGACATTGTGAGTGAGGGCATCCAGATGAAAAACCCCTAAGCTCTTTCTAAATCCATGTTAATAAAGCTATTACTGCAACCTCATGTGACACTTCAAAAATATTTTAGCTGTGTATACTCTTATTTTTTGATAGGAATAACTGGCTCTTAGATTTATAATTCTTCAAGAGGATTTAATACAGAGTTTATGAACCTTATTTATGCCTGCATTTCTGCATTGGTAATTTGTACCAGTAACAAGATTGTGCTGGTATCCAGGAGCAAAGTTTGGTTGTGCTGAGGCTGTGCAAGAACCTGTCCATGTGTCAGAATGTTCACAGCCCAAGGTAAGGGGGGATCTCCTGCAGGAGAGGACAGCAATGGCTATGGTATGGAATCATCCAAAGCTGGAGGAACAGTGGAAGTGTATTATGGTGCTTCCTCCTCCAGCAGTTTGCTTTCCAGCTACTGCTGGAATGATATGGTTGCTTTTTGAATCCATGTGAAATGTATCCAGTGCAGACATTGGCACAGCCAGCTGAGGGGAGAAAGCAGCTGTTCAGAAACTTGGGGATAAAAGTAGAGAATCTGAACAAGGACACAAAATGGTGTGATTTTCACCCTGTGGAAGAACTCATCAAGGAAGCAATGGAAATTGAAAATTCTTCCACCTGCAGTGGATAAAGCACCAGTGATTAGGGATCCAGATTTGTGTCTGCACAGGCTGTAGTTGCACCAGGGATTAATTGCAGGTAGTAGTCCTTGCACGTGGGTAGTTAAGTGTCTGTCTGCCTGAATAATTGACTTCCAACAGACAGGCTTTAGGAACACTACTGATTTCCAGTGCACAAACAATTTTTGAAAATGCAAATATTTTCCATTTAAAAATAAGACCATATAAAAAGAGAAATCTTATTTTTCAGTTTTTGGAGCAGAAGTAATTGGAGTCTTTGCAATACCAGGTGTGTTGTAGTCATAGGTCAGGGTTAGCAGTCTTGAATTTGCTGGCTTGGAGGTGCTGGCAGCCTCCTTATTTCCCTGGTGAAGGTTTTCTGCTCCCAGTGCACCCAACCTTTGTCACAATGGATTGGACAAGCTTAGGAATGTGTTTACTAGGACTAAAAGAGAAATTAAATGTGAGAGGCTGTAATTAAAGCAACACAACTTGGGGTCAGTCTGGACTTGGCTAACTACTGCAGACCTTGTTAAATCTCTGCTAAGAGAGATAGTAACAGTGTTTTGTCAGCTGCTCAAGAATGCAGAGACCACTTGAGAGTGGCTTTAGAACAGAAGATCTGCCATCCTGTACCAGCTGAAATGGCACTGAACCCCTTTAATGCACACATATTCCTCCTGACAGGGCACTGGGATGCTCAAAAGAGAACAAGGCTCTGGCCCCATCTCTTCTGTGTCACTGGTTCTCACCTGAACCACTGCTTGCACTCAATATGGAAATTGTGTCTTTCAGATGAGGAGGTGAAAGTGCACAGTTTTTCCCTTTCCCAACAGTCAGATGCAGTGAAATTATTCATTCATTGATATATTGATAGCAGAATAAGCTATTTACCTATACCATGGTTTATTCTGCAAAACTATAGCACAGAGACAGTGATCCATGGGCACTTGTGCAGGCGATGGACATACTCACAGTGCCCTTGTGCAGCTGGCTGAGGTGAGAGCCAGGAATTCCTGCAGGACTCTCATGACAGTGATAGCCTTGTTACCCAGAGCATCTTCTTTTGGACCCCGGTCTTCAGGCTTTTCATTGCTGACCACATATCTCACAATTAGTTCTAGATTTTCAGCCTTATTATAGGATGATACACCAGATTAAAAGTGAACAAACTGGATAAAGGTTTTTTAAATTCATAAGGGAAAGCAGAGTAAGCAGAGGTGTGCTCAGCTGTAACCATGTGGCCATGGCAGCTCACAGCCTTCACGTTTCCGTGGTGTACATAGATCATTTACAGGATCCTCAGGTGATGAACTTCCCACTTTTCCTGGCAAAGCTCCAGGATTATGTGTTATTCTCCGTAAAAAGCAGCAGTCCCTCCAGTTGAGGGGTCCTTTTCTTGGAAGGTCCAAGTGTAGAAAACTTTGAGTTAATTCCTTCCAGTGCCTGCCAACTGCCCTCAGGTCACCTGAGAACCACTGGCTGAAGGCAGAATTTAAAGCAGGCTAAAGCTGTTCATCCCTCCAGCAGATCCACCTGGTGCTGAACCAGCTGAAGGGGGGAAATTGCAAAGCTGATTTAAAGCCACCTTCCCCCACTCTGCTCCTGCACCTACACACACATGAAGTGACTTTTCTGTTGACAGTTAAATTGTTTTATCATCTTTTATCATTGTCCTGTAACTATAAAGAGCATCAGTTGTCTCAGCACTGTTTTCTTCTTTGTGCAGTAAAAGGTACCTGTGTTTTGCATCTGAGTCACACTTCCAGTGCTCCCTGTTGGGATTTGACCATACTGATCCAGTCCATTCCAGATCTCCACTGATTCTACTGAGACCTTTTAACTTGGTGATAATACAGCACTAATTTTATCTTTCATTGCAGTTTGATGATTGTGTGCTTTTGTCAGAGTTAGTTCTGTTCACTGCCTTCATTAAAGGCCAAGTGCACAGTGATGTGCTGTCCCTCAGCTCAGAGGGACATCAAACCCAGAGGATCAGGTTTTGCCATGTCTTCTCCCTGAGAAACCCACCAATTTTAACAGGGTTAAAGCCCATAGTATCACAGTCATGCCTGTAAAGGAAATATTTATCCACTATCATGATTCATTATTATTTTAGTATGTGATGAAAAGAAACATGGCTGGTCTGAAATTCCTGGCATTTTATAGAGGGTATCTGTAGCTTCAGTGCACTTGCCATGCTGGAAGAATTTACAATTGTTTCCAAGAAGGGAAAAAGAATTGCTAGATTTAACAAATGCGAGTCCTTCATAAATAAGATAAGGTAGCACAGCAATGATATCCTCTGGGCTTTACATGATGTTTAATTACTGGACAGCTGGAGGGATTAATGCTTGTGCATTATGCCCTGGCTCTCAGAAATTAAATATGTACAGCTGCCACTTTATCACCGCTTAAAGTATTAGAGCTCCTTCAAAAGCAGTAGTAATTTGCAGAAAAATCCCCATTGTTATTTCGGAAAAATCTCAGCCCATAATCATATTTGTCCTGAGTTCCTTCAGAACAAAATGGCAAGAAAAATGAGAGATTGGGAGTTACTTTTAATTGTATGCTGACAGGAAAAGTGAAGGTAGTTGCATGTTTAATGTTGGGTGCTTGTTGTAATTAAACATAATTAAACAGTGTGTAAACTTAAGTTAGAGGTAAGACAGTCATTGTGTAAATCCAGAATTAAACCCTAAATCCATGGCCCAAGCTGTGCCAGAGCTCTACCTGTGGAAGGTGAGGGCAAAATGGCTTTGCTTTCCCTGCTGCTATCTCTTGAGCTTAGGTGTATAAAGGAAGATGTGGCACATCTGCAGATGGAGCTTCCAGCATGGGGTGGGGCTTTGGGGGTGGCCCTGTGCTGATTCTCCTCACACAGAAATTGTCCCTATCAGTGTTCCATGAATAATTTATTCTCTAAAGCAGAGTAGATGAAAACACAATCTGAAAACAAGACAATGCAGCAGTGGTACTTCTGCAGCGTTTCTCTGAGGGAGTGCGAGGGAAAAGGGGGAGATGCAAAGAACAGCACGAGCACACTCACACCCCACACACAGCCACGTCCTTCACACCCCAAAGCATCGTTGTTCACAGGGTTCTGGAAGAGGGCTGTGAAAGAGCTGCTTTTATACAAAGATTTGTGGGTAATTCAAACTAAAGCTTAATAGTTCTGGACTGCAGGATACCTGTCACACCCACCCAAGCTTTGTCCTGCTGCGCTTTCTGGACTTTAGCTGGAGACATTGGCTCTGATTCTTCTTTCCAATCTCACATCACACAGACAGAGGAGCAAAAATTGGCCTGTAATTATGTTTATCTTTTGGATAGTCTGTCTTTCAGCAGTTAGAGCTCCTAGAGTTGGAATAGTCAAGGAATTACATCTCTTATTGCCAAATACAATTGTATTTCATGTCCTTGAAGTGCTTTCTTCATAAGAATGCAGCTATAATTTTGAGCCTATTCATCCAAAAAGCAAGAATCTGTTTCGTTTTATTCCGGGAAATCTTCTGTATCTGGCAGTGCCAGTGATGATGCTATGATGGCAGATATGTGGGTAGGAGTTGCATCCTGCAGTGGCCACCAGTACATATGTGTTACACTAATTAACAGTTCTGCTTCCTGAGCATATGATCTGAAGGCTAAATCAAAATCAGTAGCCTGAGCTCAGCACAGTCCTACGCAGGAGAGGACCATGTCATGTTTGATGCAACAGGAAAAAAAAAAAAATTGGTTTATGAGTCATATTAACACATAAAATGACATCTGAAAGTCATCTTAGTGGCTGAAATACACTCTTTTCCTACAAAGGATGATATAATGGTTGGATTAACTTTGCTTTTACTTTGCAAAGGAATTTGTTTGATAAATGTAATGAGGAAGGTTTAGGTCACAATAAACACCACTTCATTACCCTTCCTTGTTCCAATAATTTTAAAATCATTGCTCATGTTGAACATGTGAGTCTTCATCTCAGCCCAGATCCAGGGAAGTGCTGCTTTCTATTCCCAAGTCACAGAAACTGCAAGGTAAATCCTAATGCCATGGAAATCTCATTGCTGTTAACGTGAGCACAGTCAGCCCACGACCCTTACAGGTTTAATTGCAGTGAGTGCCACTCAGTGATCAAATTTTCTATTTGAGTAGAAAATCTAATACTGTTTTTTCAGAAACAACTGCCATTCTTTCCTGGAACTGTGGGTACATAGGTACATTGTCTCTATCATGTAATAGCTGTGCCCCCTAATTATCACATAACTGAAAACAGTCAGGGTCTGGTTGTTTCCTGAGCAATCTGTCAGTTTCTTCCCCTCCCAAAATCACCACAGGGGGCTTGTGTTTATGGACTTGGTCACTATAGGATATGCTTGTGTTCATAACCTTGAATGGGGCTACACCAAATTCTGCCAATTGCCTCATTGCATCCTCAGTGCTTTTTTAAGGTACTTCTCCCTTCAGATCAGTTGTCTTGCAAACCATTTTATTTCAAAAGCACCTTTTTAATTGTTATTGAACCTACATTCAAGCTCACTTTGGATCACTGTTCCTAGAGAAATGTGAGACATGGTTGGGTAAACTGGGGGGTTGAGAAGGCAAAGCTCTCAGCCTTGCCTTGTTTTGCCTGTGCTCCAGAAGAGTTGATAGTGCATGTTCCAAATGCAGTGAATGTTTAACAGTGAAGCAAACTGCAATTAGAAGCAGTATCTCCCCTTACAGACAGTTCCCATCAAGCAAAGTCAATTAGTGGAAGTGGAAATTTTATGGGGTCCTGACCTCACTGCTTGCAGTGTGAGCTCTGCTTTGTTCCTCACTGCTCAGGTGAGTTCAAACCTGTGAGGCAGCAACCTCCAGGATTCCCTGCTTAGATATGGCAGTAACTTATAAATGACTTGACTGATTCTGGGGAAATGGCTCAGCTTTCCAACTGGTTAAACTGGGACCATCCCTGTGCTTAGGAGCAGGTAAGGGTAAGGAGAAAGTGGCAGGCCAATGACATGGCTGTAGAGCCATGGGCTGGGATTCCTTGCCTTTCCCACATTTTCCAAGAACAAACCCAATTGTGTTGTCATTTGCCAGTGTGATTGGAGTGTAACTTTTAGGATTCTGATGAAGTCTCTCTCGTGAGTGGGACATAAGAAACCAGAAAACAATGGGGAAAACAGACAGGTCGTGTCTCTGTGCCAGCAGATGAGCACAGAGTGGGAATCCGCCCAATGGGTGGAAGGTGACATCCATGGATTGGCTTTTCATGGCAAAGTGTCTGTGATTTAAACTCTGCAATGGCAAAATTAAATCCTGGTCATGCAGAAAATGCCATGCACAGAAATCCTGTGCAGAAAATGCATAACCACAGAGAGTCCTGCCAAATCCAAGAGGTCTGTGTGTGCAGTAATGTGGGATTTGTGTGCACTGTCCCAGGGTGAAGCCCAGCTCAGTAATGCCCTGCTCTGCTTGCTGAACGTTCATATATTCCTCAGAAATACAGAATTTTGTGTGATAATATTAGAGCAGCTGTTAGTTTAATGGCTATTATCAGATGTTTCTGAGGGATTTGCCAAATTGGTGTAATTTGTAAAATTGCCATTTTAATAAGCAAGTCATGTCTAAGGGAATGGGAGTGAGCTTGTCCTGTACAGGCTCCAATTTTCAAAGTCAGGAAAGATACTCACTAGACACATCACAGTGTATTTTTTTTTCAGTTAAATTTTGGCTAGTATCAAACATCTCCAATCTGATTCAGCTGATTCTATTCCAGTCAGAATATAAAGGAGTAATAATAATGTCTTTATCCTCATGAGATTCCCATGGGGTGTCTTGGATTGTCACAAAAGCAGGACAGTATTAACTTTTGGTATTTTGACTGTCCATTTTTGTCTTTCAAGCTGCTTTATTTTACCCTTAAACCCTCTATACTGGATTCACTTGTTCTTATTTTGAGGTCATTTTCAGTCATTTAGCCAGAAGAACCTCTGATAAACTTCCTAACCCTTTCCTGGTTTGAAGGAAAATTGAGGAGAGCGCAGGTATGGGTTGCAACCTTATTTCACATATGTAAAATTAAAGACAGTGCAGAGTGTGCATACCTTTGTGCATGAACTGCTTCTCTCTGTAAATTGGAGGTCATAATTAATTCTATTTTCAGATAATTAAACCACTTGGAATGAATATACAAATCTCAGGAAATACATTCTAAATCAGCACATACATTTTTGAACCAACTATTATTTGTCAGCAGGGGCTTTGGCATCTGGTTGCTGGGTTATAATTAACTAATACTATGCAAATACTGCTGCAGAGAATGGGAAAATGACTGATTTGTGTTTGAGGCCAGTGCGTGACAAAGGCAGCGAGCACATGCAAATATTAATTTGCAGGAGTGCGTGAGATGGCTCCTTAGCTCCATTAGTGATTTGAACAATATCAGGAATTACTATTCCTTCTGCAGGCTCCATCTAGATGGGCTTTTCGCTATCAATCACCATAGCAACAACCACTGTTGGGAGTGAGGCTGCAATTCCGCTGCATTATTCCCTCCATGGGAGGCCTGTCATTTTTTCAGAGCAATGAGCTTCAAGGTCATCTTCATTTACCTCCATCTCTTTTGCTGTCCTTCCTGGAGGGCAGCTTTCCATGGGAAACTTGTCCTTCCAGGCACGAATCCATGCTTTAAAGACTGGCATTTGACAGAAGGTCTGTATGAAATATTCAGGTATTTGGTAAGCAATTGACTGCAGGCAAAATAAATAATTTAGACAGAATTAAGCCTGAAAATAAATACTATTTAAGCAAACCTAAGATGACAATGCTGGTAACTGGAGTTCCATCATAATCTACCCTGTCTGCACTCTGTGACCTCCTTATCCATGGCCCAGCTCAGAGATTGGTTCCTGTTGGCTGGGGGAGCTGGGCTTGCACTTGGGGCAGAAAACCTGGGCAGATGGAGCTCAGGACTTCCACCCCTCAGCCCTGCAGGGCTCATATCCTAAACCTCAGAGCTTGGGAGAGTTTCTCAAGTCCAGCAGCCTCTCCTGCCAATGTTGAAGCAGCCATGAATCAACAGCAGATCTCTCCCTCCCTGATGCAAATGTTGGTATGCAAAAATCATCCTTCACCTGCTTTAGAAGATCCATTATCAGATTTAAACAAACATAAATTTTGAGACACTTTTTTTTTTTAAGTTGCTTTGGGGACAGTGTCAGAAAAATACAGTGTAATAATTCGTCTTATCTTCTTGTCTTCAGCATCAGTGGATAATTTCTGCTATCTACTTTGCCACAAATTTTACCAAATAATTATCTTTCTTTAAGCCATTCATGTAATTTCAAGTGGAAATGGCTCTTTTGGAGGAGAGATGAATTAAATACCTGACTCTTACTGAAAAGCTATAAAATCTTTAATTAGAGATTAGCAATGACAGCAGTTATATTCCATTGTACGTAATTCCCAGCTCCTGTTAATGATGGATATACCATTTATTTAATTTTTTCAATTTTATCCAGATTTGAAGATCCATGCTTGGTAGAGTTTTGTAGAAATGTTATGTACAAATACATATTTTTCGAAATGACAGTTTTTAATGAGTGCCCGGTATTGTTAGAGAATTCTACATCTTGAGAGCATTGTGCTTTTTTCCAAAAGCACTTAAAAAGCATGTGGCAGAATTATCTGAATTTTTGGTGCCATGCCTGAGCTAAGATTGTTCCTGCTGCACCAGACTTTAACTAAAGCCTCTGGTTAAATCCTGGCTCTGGGCAAAAGAGAACCAGCCAGTACTGAAACACTAACTCCACAACTGCAATCTCTCTGATCTTCTGTTAATTTTATTATTTTTAACTTCCTCTATCCCAAGGCTGCTTCTGCTCCACTCTCCTCAAGAGATGCGACAAGACTGCAGCTGCAGGATGTGAGGCAAAAAGTGTGACAGTTGTGCTCTACAGACTGGCACATAGCACAGGGCAGAAATTAATGCAGAATACCTCTGGTATATTTTTCCTATAGGCAAAATCACATCTACACAATCATTTATGTGTGATATTTTACTTCCTAAAACTGTGAAGAACCTTTACACATTACAGTGCTCTACCCTAAACTGGTGTTACAGTTATGCTTTGAAGATTGTTGGTTAAACGCGTCTTGACAAACATTTCCGAGATTTCTGTTGGGATCACTCATGTTTGAAGTAGGTTTTGCACCTTAGAGTACAACATTTATTAATTTCTTCTGTGCTAAAGAAAGCAAATTAATATTTGATTCCTTGGTCTTGAGTGAATCAGCCTACAATAGGACAGGTAGCAAATTTGGAGAATGCAAACAAATTGCTCAAGTCAAAAAAATACCCCAGTGATCATTTAATTACTATTGGCACATTTTCTACTGAAATGCTCTGGAGGCCGTGAAATACCGCAGTGATGGGGCTGCGAGGTACCCTGACAGATTTATGAAAGGGAATGTGAAGTAAACTGTCCCTGGGACTTTCCTGCCCCATGCCCACGTCTCCAGGTGCTGTGTAAGATAATTGTAGTGCTTTATTTATTTATTGTGCTCTTGGCCCCGGCAGCCGCAGCGGCTCCTGCCCAGGCACACGGGGACAGCTCTGCTCCCAGAGCGTCCCCCAGCGCTGGCAGCTGCAGCCTCTGCCTTGCCCTGGCGTGCCCTGGGAATTTCAGCTGTCAGGGAGGATGAGGGAAGGGTGAGAGGTGTTGGCACCTTCTCTGCCCTCCCATGGCAGCAGCGGAGCACACGGGAGGGATGGATGGAGCTCTGTGCTGCAGGCAGGGGTGACCCAGAAGGAACTGCTTGATCCCCACCTAAGGACTGTGGGGGTGGAGAGGAGAGGTACCAACAGCCAAACTGCTGTGCTTGTTTCATGGAGAGAGAGCTTGTAGTCTCTAGTGCTGGCATCACACTGAACTTAATGTTTTAAAAGAAATAAAATAATCATGACCATGCAGTTTTTCTAGCTAGCAATTCTCAGGCTTCACTGAGAAAGTCCTCATGAGAGGTAACAAAAGCTGAACTGCTTCTACTTTCTGGCTGTGATTATCAGTAATTTTATATCCGTACTGGGATTTGTAGGTGCAGAGGAGGAGCTTTGTGCAAACTTCCATTGTCTGTATCCCACTCCTATGTTTATCAGTTGCTAATTTGCCAATGCAGCAGATTTCTGAAGGGAAATACGTACAAACAGGAGGAGGGGTGGAGGTGGGACCAGGAAAACAATGAGGGGGAAAACAGGGGCTCATTACAGTTGGTGGGAAGGAAATTTATGCACATTTGGAGTGTGCAAATCATTACAATCTTGCCCAAACATTAGGGATCAAAAGACTATGCAAGATTTTCCTCTCTGATCTGTTTCTGAGATTCATCAAAATAATGCCAGAAAAGCAATTTCTTCTTCTCAGCCTTTTATCTGTTACAGAAGCTGTACATAGCCTTAGAAATATTGCTGTTTTCCCACTACCATTTTAAAATAGATTGGTAAGATTATAACTCTTTTCTTAAATTTCCACTTTATGGTGGAATGTTCCATATGCAGTTCCATATTATGGCTCCTCTGAAGACAGTGGTAAGTTATATAGCTGTGTACTGATCAGTAGGGTTAATAGATTATTTCTAGTTATGGGGTAAGGGTAGAAAAATTTGCTGAATGGAGAAAAAAATCTGAATTTGGGTGAAAATCAGAGCATTTTAATGGTCTCAATTCTGCCATGCAAAAGAGGAAGTTTTTTAGATGCTTCACCAGACTGTGCTTGTATTTCAGGTCCTTATGAGAAGAATTCACCTCCTAATATTAGTTGTCTGATCTCAGTTCCTTCTGTTTGGAGAGGAAATATTGTGGCTCCTCCAAGGGACAGATGCCTGATGAGGGCATCTCAGTATCTAAAATACTCTACCAAGTGCAGAAGGAACCTGAGCAGCTCCGTTGATGACCTCGCTCTGTTGTATTTCATGACTGGTGTCAAGTGGGGCAGCTGAGATTCTCTTTAACATTCCTCCCTGCTGGAGGGAGCCTGGGTCCTGGCCACTGCATGGTACTTGTGCAGCAAGGAAGACAATCCTCCTTCTTTTCTGCTTAGGTGGATTGCTGTGCTGTAATATCTGGAGAGCCTGGGACTACATGGGACAGAGCACAGGGCAGGAGGGGATATATATATCTATATAGATAGATATAGATATAGATATAGATATAGATATAGATATAGATATAGATATAGATATAGATATAGATATAGATATAGATATAGATATAGATATAGATATGCTCTGATGTAAAACGAGAAGCTGCTTAATTTATCAGACAGAGCCCAGCAAGTTTGCCAGCCAGAATGTAAATAAGCATCTGTGCAAGTGGACATGTTCTTAATTGCTAGATAAATACAGCTTTATTCCCAGGTATAAACCAGACATAATATTGCAGTAGAATCCCGCTGGGTCCCTGTCATTGGCTGAAAGCTGGGATATGACAGATCCTTTATAGGGATTCTGCTGCTTTCCAGGTGCAATTGCCATTGCAGTGATGGGTACCAGCTAAACTGTGTGGTTTAGTCTAGGGGCTCTGCAGATATGGCAGTAAATACTTCTGCTTCTGAAGACAAAAAGATTCCCAAGTGCAATGTAAAGAAAAAAAAAAGCTTATTGTAATTTATATGCATATATTTATTGTACTTTTATCAAAGCAATAACTTCCCTGTAGAGGACCGAAACTGCGGAAGCAGAATTCTTTTGTAAGTAACTACCACAAAGTACTTATGGAGAATTTCTTCCAGGGTTTTGGTTCCCCCACACCTTGATGGAATAAAGTGACTGCAAACTGCACTTTGTTGGAGTACCTGAGAGTTTAATTTGAGCAGGCATCTCTGCTTCAGCTGTCCATTAGGCTTGCAGAGGAGAGTGCTCTACTCAGCTTCTATCTGACAAGCGCCTCATTTGTATGTTAATGTTGAGTTGTGATTTCCAGGGAAGGCATTCAGCATGTTGTAAAGGGCCTTACTGGCAGATTGCAGCTAAATTGATGCTCGACTCACTAAATATTTACCCTACACATCCCACTTAATATGTCCAAAACCAGGCATACTGTGAAATCCTGAAACCTGATTCTGTGCTTATGAAAGTCAGGAAGCTGGTAATGTCAGCGTGGAGCCAAGCGGAGCCCCTGCGCTGCCAGCACAGCCCCAGACTCTCCCTGCAGCCTCCTGCCCATTCCCATTCCGTGCTGCTGCTCCAGCCCCGGGGCTCACCTGGCTGCTCCCCAATGCCAGGGCAGCACTGCCCCTGCTTCTCCCACCGCAGTTCCCACAGCCCTGCTGCCCCTGCTTCTCCAGGGCTGCCCATGGTCCCTAGAGGAGGCATCCTGAGGCCCACCTGGGGAGGGGAGCACTGCTCCTTGCCACGTGGTTACCATTGGGAGAAACGTTTTGGGGTAGGACAGCCAAAGTAATGCCTTTGTGCCTTTGTCCTCAGACATCCCTAGTGTGCTAAAGCTGGTGCAGTGGTGAGGGCTGGGTTGGAGACCTCCCAGCTCACCTGTTTGTTTTTTTTCCCAAGCCTGTTCTCCCAACGAGTTCCAGTGCAGTAACAAGTCATGCATCTCCATCATCTTCGTGTGTGACGGTGACAATGACTGCGGGGATGGCAGCGATGAAAGGAAGTGCTCCCCTCTGAGCTGCAACCCCAGCGAGTTCCAGTGCAACAACAGCGTGTGCATCCCGGAGCTGTGGGTGTGCGACAACCAGCCCGACTGCGAGGATCAGTCGGACGAGTCCATGGAGAAGTGCGGATATGACACCAAGGCCCTCAACACGTGCGCGGCCCACGAGTTCCAGTGCGGGAATGGCGAATGCATCCACCTCAACTGGAAGTGTGATGGCGATGAGGACTGCAAGGACAAGTCTGATGAGCAGGACTGCCGTGAGTGTCTGCAGGGGCAGGGCCCAGGGCTCTCCGGGCTGGGGTGGAAGGGCCAGGAGGCTGCTGTGGGCTGTGTCTGAAGGCAAGGCTTTGACGTCTGAGCAGCAGCTGTGCCAGACAAGGAGCACTTGTGTCCCACACGGCGTGGCTGGGTGCCCAGCCCAGCAGGGTCAGGTGTATTCCACACTCCTTTTGTGCTTTTTCCTTGAGAATCCACAGAGGAGGTGTGAGAGCTGTTGGATAGTACCGTGCCTTAGAAGAGATCTGTTTCACTAGAAAGACAAGGAGTGAAAAATGGGAAAAATGTTCAAAGCCCTCAGGCTGCATGGTGGGGTCACAGCCTGGAGGTTAGAAGCTGCTATGCTAAAGGGAATATATGATCAGCAGAAAAAAAATAATTCATTTTCTGCCTCTGAAGTTGGAGTATACTGAACAAGGCAGTCAAGGGAAGTACCTCTGAAGAATCCAGTTTGAAATGCACTTTGAGCTTGGCTTGATAAAGGCACAGAGCTAATAAATAATGGATTTCTTTTCAGCTGGCTTTATCCATTTAACATGCTGTTGTTGGTATGTGTGGTATTTTGAATGTTTCATCCATTTTTAGCCACTAAACTGTTCAAGCTGGTCACTTACCTGAGGAGGGAGAGAGAAGAAACCAAGAGCAAAATGTTTTGCTAGAATATTCATAATGACAAGATTGAAATAAAATATTTACATAGCTATTTATATTTAGCATCTCTGACATTGGGCCACCTCTGGGGATGAAGGCAGCAACCAGCTGCAAACCCAGGGATTATTGCAAGGTATCTAAGAAAATTTACCACTTTTGCCAGCACCGTCTTTTCATAGCCAGGACAACACCAAGTCCAGGCTGGTGAGCTCAGAGCAGCTGTGTGGGAGAGCCCTTCAAGGAGCCGGGGATCAGACTGTCTTCCAGAGAGAGAGAAGCAGATAAAAATTCCTTGTCTTCTTTAACAAGAGGAGGATGTAGTGGACACCACTGTTTGCACTGCAGGAGAGCAAGGGGGATGAGCCACAGGTTACCCTGGAGCTGCCGTGTCTTTCAAACAGCCAATGACTCTTTCAAGAGAGGCAAGAGCTGAACAGAAGCCAAAATGTTTTGTTAGGAAGAGAGCAGCTTTGGCTGCTGGGTACAAGGCTGTCACCCCAAGGAGGGGTGGACTAGGTACACTGTCTTTTATTCATCTCCAAGAAGGTGATAAAGTTGCTGACAGAGCTCTTGGGCAGCAGGTACCCAGGCCAGGGTCTGAAGGGTCACAGGGACTGTGGAGTCAGGAGATAAAGTTGGCTCCTGGCTGTTTCAGGAAAGCCATGCAGAAGCACATCTGGTAGAGATGGGCACTGCTGGCTGGGGCAGCCTGGGTGGTTGGTGCCTGTTTTCATTCTGAGACCTCCTGTGGGCAGTCCTGTACCTGTGTCCCCTCCAAATCAGGAGACAGTGGCAAGGGCCACGCTACAAACACAGGTGAAGAACTGGTGTCTGGTGCAGGGAACTCCGGGCAGAACTGACTGCTGTCCCATGGGATGCATTCCCTGCAGTGACAGCAACTTGACAGGATGGCTGAGTTTGGACAGCTCAGGAGAGGGAAAGGTGAGCTCCCTTCTATTGCCAAGTGGAGAAAGAGGGGAGCAGCTCACTGATGGCATTTTGTGATGAAATGCCTCTTAAATTTCAATCCCTGTTGTTCAACTTGAGATGTTTTTTAAGTCTTTCACGGGTCCCCTTTATTTTGACATTCTGCTGGGTTAGAGGAGTGGGACTGTGCCCATGTACCTTCTGCAGAGGGCCCACTGTTCCCCAGCTTCTTTCCTTGGTCTGATGGGCACCAGCCGTGTCCAGTGCCGAGCTATGAGGCCCGAAAGGAGCACGGCTCCACCAGCCTCCCTGAGCTGCAGAGCAGCCTCAGCCAGCAGCACTTCCAGAGGCACCACAGGCAGCTCCCAGGGCAGAGGACGCAGCTGGACACCGCTGCAGCACAGCACGGTGCTGACAACCAGTGGAGAAAGGGGGAAATGTGGCAGAAGTGACAAGACAGTTCTGAGTAGTGCAGATTTAGCACACGAGGGTGTCTTCCCATAAAGTCTCAGTCCAGCGCAATGTGGTTTATCTACCCGGGAGAAACAAGCACGTGAGCTGGTTCTGCTGCCTTCAGTCCTATGGATCAGGAAACAGGGAGATTCAAAGCCCCACGTTTTAGCTACCCCAGTGCTCCTCTGGACAGAGTGCCTGGTTCTGCCTGCACCCCAGTGCCACAGTGGTGTGTGAGCCCACAGCCGTTGGCACTGCGTGGCTGAGGTAGCAACCGGGAGAGGCCTTGCAGCACTGAGTGCTCATGTAGCTGATGCATTGACTGGGTCAGAGCCAAAATTAATGTTGCTTCCCCATCCTAAATGCAGCTGTTGCTGGAGTGCACCTGCCTGCAGTAAGAAAGGGACATTTGGGAGCTCTGGAAGCTCAGTGTCACTGCTCATCTGCTGGACTGAAGACTTTAGGGACCTTTATGATTCTTTTCCTCTCCAGAAATTCTCTGTTTGAGACCAGTGTCATGGGGCACGCAGGGAGTTACAAGTGTGTGACACTGCTCTGTCCCCTTAGCAACAGGGATGGCACATGGGCCCCTTGGCTGGACTTAATTAAAACTGCAGATCCCACCACTACATCTTCTCTTGCAGTGGGGATCATATGGGGTTTGTGCAGTATAAAAAGAGGGATGGGAGCTAATGTTTTTAAAAAAAAGTCGTGAGGCCATCACCTGTCATTTGTTCTAAACATTTTGGATTGGTAAATGAGTAGAGCAGAAATGAAGGGTGACAATTGGTGAACAGGTTTTGGCAGCGAGACAGCAAATAAATAGGAGGGAATGAGTCATTTCAGGAAAGCTGTGTGAGAACATTGGGTGGCTGGGTTTTTTTCCATAGCATATATATTAAAATATGTATATATGTATATTTATAAAATGAACATTAGGTTAGATTTATTAGTCTCCAAATCTGGAATGGTTATATTTTAAAATGTCCTTTGCAAGTTGCATTAGGGCATCCAGGAGGGAGAATAAATAATGCTAACAACTGACAGCAAGAAAACAGACCCCTTGAGACCTGACCTCACACTTTCCTGCCTCTGTCTCCCCATCTATAAAATGGATTGATGCTTTTTGCAAATGTTGGGATTTTCTTTTTTTGGGGAGGAAAGGGAAGAAAAACAGAAACCAGAAGAAACTAAGGCTCAGATTTGGAATCTGGAATATATCTGCTGAGTTTGAGCGATGCGGCTTTGTGCCCAGGATTTATAAATGGGAAATGTGTCTCTTTGAGGGCGCCTGTTAATTTAGCAGGGCTTTGGTAATTTGTGTTGTATTTGATTTGCAGAGGAGATGGCTGTAAAACTACTGAGATTTCACTGATTCAAACCTTCCAAATTAGCACAGCAATTTTCTGAACATCTTGTGCAAATAAACAGCACAGCTCTTCCCTCTTCTTGGGTTATTGCTTTGCCTTGGGAATGGCCTTAATGGGAAGCTGCTGTCAACTCTGCCAGTGGGGCTGAGATGGGTTAGTGTCTCAACTTCAAGAAAACACAGAATTCTCCTGAAAAATGTAGCAAAAAATAGAAATGTCATACATGCATTTTAATGCCTTTGTGTTCTGTAAGAGGCATTATTGTATCTGCCTTTTCTAGATATCTGTAAGAGGCTCAGGGGCTGTTGCTCAAAGGTCTGAACTTCCACAGCTCTGGTGGAGTGAGAAGTGAGCTGGGAAGTCCAGCGTGGTCTCCAAAATTCTTTCTCTTCTTGAAGCAAAGCCTCGTGCAATGGAGCTGTACAGCTCCACATCTGTGTTTTGCAGTTTCTGTAGCAACTGAGCTAAGAATTCTGCTGTCATTTTCTTCTCAGCCTTGCGGTGCTTGTGCAACATTGTCTTTGCAATCCCTACAAAATTCTCCTTAATTTTAATTCATTTTAGGATTAGAATTTAGCACTTAGCTTTGCTTTTTAGAAGAGCTTTGAAGATTACAATTGAGGACAATTATATGTTTTATAACAGCTGCCTTCCAAATCTGTAGCTGTTGTCATGCAGATTTACTTGATAAATTGGAGACCTGTTTCTGCTCTAGAAAAGACAAAACCCCCATTGGCTTTAATTATGTTACACTTTTGCGAGGGGTTAATATTTATAGTCAGAAGTGGAGGACCATCCTATCCTACCTCCACACACAAAAGTTGCTACAGAAAAGGTGAAGCAAACTGGTTTTCAAGTTAGGGGTGACGACAAGAAATAATTGTGCAAAGGAATTTTCAGTGAGACAACAGGAAAAGCCTTGCAGTGGCCAAGGTTTAGCTTGGCAGAAGTCAGGGTTTCCTGTGGAGGAAGGTGGTCTCCATGGTCAGGGCTTCCACAGGCAGGTGGCTGTGCATGTCAGGAACAGTTTAAGCAGAAGTGACTCTGCCTCCCTGTAGGAGTTCTTGGTGCCACTTCCAGACCTATGGTCTGTGACTCTCCCAGACCACAGCTTTGTTTCTTTCCCTCCTTCATTTTCTCCATTTGGTAGAGCAGCAGATCCCACATACTTAGTTTGGAGCTGCTGTCCCAGATGTCCCACTGAGGTTTCCCATTTCTGTGCCTGGGTTTATTAGCTGAAACGTGGCAGCACAGCTGGTCCTATAACTGTGCTTGTTGCTTAAGATTTTTTTCTCACTTTGCAGCTTTTTATGAATATAGTACATATGGCTTTCCTCTCCAAGGAGCAGTGCTATTTCCAAACTCTCCTCATGTGAATACTGTGTGTTTCTAATGACAGGATTTCTTCCTTCCCCCACCAGCCCTGCAGTTGTGGCTTTTCCTGTCTCTGGTGCCTTTTGCTGGCTGAAGATGCACTAGAACTAAGTCCAGTGAAGCAGTCATGAACCTGGATCCTGCATCCATTGGGATGCAGTCACCAATAATGTGGAGTCTTTGTGCAACTGATACTTTATGGTATTGATGCTAGCTCACTTCATGTCTGCAGCTCTTCCTGGGTTATCTGAAAGTAGTCATTTTTGTATTAGAACCAGTTTGTCAAATTGTCCAGGGAAGTCTGCAGACAGCTCTCACCTCCCATGTAGTAACACCAGTGCTGGCCTCCCCTCACTACTCGGAAGCAGTGATTTTCTGTCAGACCTTACCAGGACACAATCACACGATGGAAAGGCTGGAATCAGGAGCTCTCCAGGGTGCACTGCCTTAATAGGATTTTAAGAATACATTCGATGGGCGCCTCAGAAGGAAGGTGCAAAACGTCCCAGGAAAGAGGAGCCTGTTGCTAGTGAACAACAGGCTGCCTGTACCCTGTGTCAGCACAGGACTGATCCCAGCTATGGAGATCTCTCATTTATTGTAACTTGGGGAGGGAAATATGACTGCTTTTAGTATGGTCACTGCAGGTGTCTGGTTTATATTTTTCCCCAACTTTGCTGTTCATCAGATCTGGTTTGAGTCGTTATAACCTGACCTGGACAAAGGAAGTTCAGGCTTGAAACCTGGGCTGATATTGTGGAGGTGTTTAGAGCTGGAAACCCCAAGAAACACCACACCACCGTGCAGTGGAGCTCTTCTGCCTTCCAGTGGGCTGCTGGCTCATGGGCATTCGGGAACCTGATGATCGTGTCTTGTTGCTGCCTTCATCCCTACTATGACCACACTGGCTTTGGCAGAGTCACTACAGGTCTCTTGCCTGGCTCTTAGCCTGAACATGTTTTGAAATGTATCTTAAATGTAATTTTTTGTGAAGGAAGGAGAACTGAGGAGCAGTTGCCTTTGCCTACCCAGCATCACTGTACACTCCCAGCTGGAATGCAGTCTGGCCTCACACAGACTGCAGCCCCCAGAGCTGCTTCACTGCTGGGAGTTTTGCTGCCTGCTTGCTTTGTTCTGTCTCACCAGAGAAGCTTCACTACTGGCACTGAGTCTGTTTTGACAGGGTGTGCTCATATGGGCTTTGATGCTGTTTTCCCAAGGATGTAGAGGGTGATGTGGGATAGCAGAGGGTCACAGAAGAACAGTGGCTGAGGCAGCTGCTGCCTCTGTTGCTTTGGCAGAAGCAGCCAATACTCTGACATTTGCTGGCAGAGGGTGCAACCCCAGCAGTGTCAGAGGGACATGGCTAAAAGGTACCACACAAATGACTGAGTTCTGTGTGGCTCATGCTTGAATGTGTTGTCTTAAAGCTCTGGTGACCTGCCAGCCAGATGAATTCCAGTGTGGTGATGGGACCTGTATCCATGGAGCAAAGCAGTGTGACAAGGTGCACGACTGTCCTGACGACAGTGACGAGGCCGGCTGTGTCCAAGGTAGGTACTGATGGCTCTGTGCTCCGTGGGGTAAATCTGCCAGGGCTGCATGGCCTCTGGAAAGGGAAGAGGCCTGTGCTGCTCCTCTGGGCCATGCCAAGCTGCTTCTTGTACAGTTTTAAGCCATTCTGGCAGTGGGATTGCTTGGGAGAGATGATTGTGCTGACCAGGCAGACTGCATGACTTGAAAAGTTCTTTGCATGATGTTCAGGCTCAATGTTCATTTGCTTAATCCCATCCCATTTCTGCTAGTGACGCCCTCCTGAGCTTTATGTCAGCCTGTTTGTTGTCATGAGCCTCATCTAACTTAGTTGCTTTCCTCTCTTGCCCAACATGACAGAGTCAGCATGTGAAAGTCCCAGCAAGTTTCAGTGTAAGAGTGGAGAGTGCATTGACGGAGGCAAAGTGTGCGATTCACATAGAGACTGCAGGGACTGGTCTGACGAGCCTCTGAAAGAATGTGGTACAGTACTTGCCTTCTACGTGTTGCTCCTGTTGTAACTGCTTCCCCTCTCCTCCATCTGGTGCTCACAGCTTTGAGTGTAACCACATGTAGCTGCTAATGCTATTTCTCACTCTGCTCCTCCTTCCTTGCCTTTATTCTCTCATCACCCTTCATATGAATATAATTAGTAGCTTAGTCTGATCATCTGTAAGTTTGAACTGTGCCCTTCTCCACTTAGTTTTTATTCTTGGAGGGATGTATGAACTGAGCACGGGACTAGGAATGAGGAATTCCCCCTCTCCCCAAATACTAGTGTCCTCCTCAGCACAGACCAGTTTATTTAGCCTCACTGCCTAAGTTATCTTCGAATTCTACGATGACGGTAACACCATAAAAATATAGCATTGGGAACATGCTTTGAAGGTGAAAACATGTAGAGTGGCAGCAACCCCTAAGAGATGACTTGAGCCATTTCTGGGTTGTACGTGTTGTTGCTGCTTCCCCCAGCATTGACAGCAGGCTGCTCTCTGCAGCGTCCTGCCAGCTCTGGGCTGTGGAAATGCCAGGAGAGCCAGGGGAACAGAGCCCAGGCCACAGAGCTGTGCCCCTCTCCATACAACAGCCCTCTCTTGCCTTTCCCACCAGACATTGTGGGCACCAGCCCCGATCTGCAGCATTACTCAAACACATTTGTTGTTCTCCCCAGTGCAGAGATGTCTCCAACAGGCATCTCTTTCCATGGCATCATGGAGCTCAGTGGCTGCCCCTTAAATAACTCCTGTTCAGGAAGAACCATCAGTCTCCCCCTGTTTTAGACAAGGAAGTGTGTGTGCATGCCTAGGGAGGATGCTCTTACCTCATGCTTCCAGTGTGCCCTTGCTTTTTTCCACTAATCCACATCTCCCTGTTTCTCTGAGTGGATGTTGCAGTTGTCTGTCCATGGAAGTCTCCCAACAAAGCTGGCAGCCTGGTTTGTCATAGGAGACTGGGCAGTAGCACAGCACAGCTGGGCTGGTGCTCAACCCAGTGGTTGTGGTGCCACGATTGGTGCAGCCCTGGGCTGGCAGTGAGGTGTTGCCTGAGTTGGGAAGCAGAGAAGAGCCCCCAGGGGAAGGTGTTTATTGAAGGGCACAGTGCTGGGGGTTGCTGTGACTGTAACACCCTCACACAGGTTATCCCCACAGGAGGCAGAGGTGCAGGACACACTCCCTACCTCAGTGTGTCTGTCTAGCCAGGCTAAACTCTGCAGTGCCCTCTGAGAGTCCCACAAAAAAGCACTGCAGAAGGCAGGACAACACTTGGCTATTTCAGTCAGGCAGGGAATATACTGCTGAAGTTTGGGCGAAGAGCAGCAGCTGCCCAGGCTCCTCCTGCCTGGCTCTGCCTGGCTTCTCCTCAGCTCCTCTTGAGAAGTGCAGCAAGTGAACCAGCACTTGATTTACAGCCCCTAAATCCATTCCACAAAGCACTCCTGAAACGATGGAAAACATCTGAGTGAGAGTTTGCTTGTTAATCAAAACAGCCTTTGTAGTATTTTGCAGAGAGCAGTTGTGCCTGTTTATGAGCCATTTGCTACAGGCCCATGCAATGTAGGAATAGGAGATTTCTGTCCATAAATGTCACTGAACAGTGACAACGCACACTGGGGCTGTGGACACCTTCTTGGAGCCTGTTGAGCTTGCTCTATTAATTATGTATTGCTATCTCTATATGTACCTGCTAGGAAGGTGAAAGCATCCCAGAGCTGAGATGGATTCCTTCTGGCATGGTATTTTCCCAGTCTTACTGATTTAATTGGGTTGTGGTTGTTTCCATTTTCTTCCAAGAGCAACGGTTTAATGGCTCTGCTGTGCTGCTCACCTGCAGTGTGCAAGGAAGCAAGAAGTAAAAGATAAATGAAAAATTTGCCTTTAAATTGCATTATAGATTGGAGTAAATCAGTTTTTCTTGTTCCGGTGAGTCCACTATCCCTTAAATCCCACAGCTCCTGTTCAGCAGTCTTCCTTAAGGGGAGAACTTTGTCTTCACCTTTTGTAGGTCAATTACAACAAGAAGAAATGTTTTTTTCTGACAGGAAACCAGCTTTCCCCAACCTCTTATTCAGTTCTACTTACAAGGATCCATTTATTCTGTTCTTCATTTCAGCACTTGAGAGCAGGATCAGAGAGGTGATCTTGGATTAGAAAAGGCCCCAGAAGAGGATGGGGGCTGTTGCTTCATAAATTGCTCACTGGGGCTGCTGGGGGCTGCCAGCAAAGACTGTTGTGGGGGACGTGTTTGTGGGAGGACTGTATCTCAGTGCTAATGGAGTATCTCTGACAGACTGCACTTCGGTGTTTTCTGGAATTTTTCACATAGATCATTCCTTGGAGCTAGATGGGAAAATAGTACAGTATTTCAAAACAGCTGGCCCCTGGGAGATGAGAGTCCCCCAGCATGAATTATTAAAGTGCAGAGAGACTGTTCAGAAAAGTCAACATGAACCAGCGCATGGGGAAGGAGGAGTATCCTGGAGAGAGCCCTCCAGTCCCTTGGAAGTTTCTCACATGTGGCAGAACAGCTCAAAGCAGCAGCTCTCTGATGGGATGAGATGCACAGACTCACATACGGTGTATCCCCAGGGCTCCCCATTCATTCAGCCACTAGCTTTGAGTCCAAATGATCCCACAGAGTTGGTTTGGAATAATAAAGAGCAAGAAAGTGATACAGTGGAGGCTTTCTATCTGTGAAGGCACTTGTGCTCTATAGGGCCAGTACCAAAACTGATAGAAACAGGAAAATTTCTGAAGAAATCTCTTCATTTTATTCAGTCTCACAACTAGAAGCCCCCATTTGTCATAGGTGATCTGTATATCCCCTGCAGGTGTTAATGAATGCTCGATGAACAACGGTGGCTGCTCACACATATGCAAAGACTTGAAGATCGGTTACGAGTGCGAATGCCCGCCTGGATACAAGCTTCTGGATAAAAAAACGTGTGGAGGTAATTGACATGCAAACAGCAGTCCCTTGTGTTTCGCCATAGAGAGACGTGATTATATTCACTTGAGCATTGCTCCATCACAGATGGTTTGATTTCAAGTTATTGATGGGTTTCAAACACTCCTTTCAGACATAGATGAATGTGAGAATCCAGACGCTTGTAGCCAGATCTGCATTAATTACAAGGGAGACTACAAATGTGAGTGCTACGAAGGATACGAGATGGACACCCTGTCCAAGAACTGCAAAGCTGTAGGTAAGACAACGCCACAGGCACTAAAACTCTGCTTGCTCAACAGCACAACTCCAGTAAGAAAACACGCTCGCAGGGCTGAGGCAGGGGAACAGAAACAAAAGGAAACACGCAAAGCAAGCAAAGACATTTCACTGCGAGCAGCACAGAGCTGCTGCAGCGATAGCAGATGCGTCTCTAGGCAAGAACTACTGATCATGCAGATCAGAATATTTTAACAGTGTACAGAGCAAGATTGCAGTCACTACTTGGCTGTTTGAAGCTGAAACTAGAAAAGAAAGTCTCTTGACAGGTGTTACTGAAAACAGTGCAGCAAAAACATTTAATGGCAGTAGTATTGAAAGAAAACATCCCGATTAAAACAGGGTAGCTTAGACACCCCTCCACCCTCCCAGCTGTAAGTCACCAAAATCTGACCCAGGGTTTTGCACTGAAATGGGAAATTGAAGATGAGGACAATCCCCAGAGTTTTGCTTGTGCCATAGCAAGTCCAAGAGCGAGCGTGTGTCCAGGGACCATAGAGGTGCCTGTGTGTGACAGCCCTGCCTCTGGAGCAAGTTTCCACTTGCTTCCAGTGCGGTGCAAAGCTTCTGTACAAACAGCAATCAGTGATTGATAGTTCCACTGCTGTTCAAGAAATGAAAGCCCTTGGGACAGCTGCTGAAGTGACAAATGTGCTGATTTTCTGTGGTAGGCAAGAGCCCGTACCTGATCTTCACCAATCGCCATGAGGTCCGTAAGATAGACCTGGTGAAAAGGGACTACTCCCGCATCATTCCCATGCTGAAGAACGTGGTGGCGTTGGATGTGGAGGTGTCAACAAACAGAATTTATTGGTGTGATTTGTTCTACCGAAAAATCTACAGGTAAGGAAGGGGCAAGAGAGGATGTGTGTGTTGGTCCCTTCCCAAAGCTGCATTCCATCTGTACCCCCTAAAGCAATCCAGAGAACAGTGCAGGGTGCAGGGCACCTGAGGGCTTTTCTGCCCTGACAGGGATTACCTATTGTGGCCCAGACTTGGTAATCTTTTTTAGGAATTGATAGAGACATCAGGGGCTCATGCAGTTATCTCCTTGATAATACTGGGTGACTTTTCATCAATGCCAGATCCTGCTGCACTCGTGCTGTTAAATGTAGGCTCTTGTTTACTGAACCATGGATACTGCAAAGCAGGGCTGAGGCTGCTGCTGCACTGAGTGTTGTATGGGAAGCCACAAAGGACCTGGCATCTGGAAGCACAAAGGAGGCAAATGGTGGGAGCAAGGAGGCAGCAACACAGACACAATCTGCTGCCCACTGTAGTCTCTGGTAGACTGGATTTAAATTCAGAGCAGCTGACCACAGTACATGTTCTGTAACTCTCAGAATATTCTCACTCCTCCTTCAGCTGTTTTTATGGCATCCATCACAGTTATTATGTACTGGGGCTTGTACGTGTGCTTAGCGAAAGAAGCATTTAATTTATGTGCTGAAAATCCCCCGTGTATATTCCGATTTGCACAGCTATTGCAGCTTCTGCAGTGGTTTGCTCTGGATTTTAGCTAATGATCTGGCACAGGCTGATTGGTGTCAGCACATGGGAGCCAGGCCAGGGTTTCTGCAGGCTGTGGTAGCTCCTGCAGCACTGGCAGGGATATCTGCCCAGCCTGTGCTGGGTATTGACCACCAGTAGCTGGGCAGGTACCCTGAGGGGCCTGTGGGGCTCTAAAAGTGGGGGGATGGTTCAGAAGAAAGCTGTCAGCTCTCACTGGGCAAGGGCTGAGTTCGTACACAGAGAATTATCCAAGACACTGCTCCTGCAGCTCTCCAACAGCAGATGCCCTGGGATGCTTGGAGTCCCTGGGAACAAGCAGTCTGTGGTCAACAGGCTATAGCAAGGTGAAAACTGTAGTACAGGAGGTAATTGCTGGCAAGAGATCCCATCTTTCATAATGCTCACCTCACTTACCTTTCTAGATCCTGTCCTGTTGAGGTGATGTCCCTTTTGGGGTGTCAGAAGATTTTTTACAATATTTAGTTACTAGGAGAATTGAAATGTCACCTGTACTTGAGCCCTTCCATTGTGCAAGCTGCGGGAGCCTCTTGGCCTTCCCTCCTGTGCAGGCACAGATGGGAATTCATGTGCCTATGGAACACAACTGTCCCACTGGCAAGGGATTAACTGGCCTGGAGCTGGGTACTTAGAGCATGTGGTGCTCGTCATGCTGGAATACTGGAATCTTGGGAGCACTGCTGGATGCCCAGAGAGCCCTGATGTACCATTCCTTCAGTGCTGGGTCAGAGACAAACCAAAACCATTATTGTAGGGAAGATGCAGCAGCATGCTGGTCATCCTGGCTGACTCTGCATGGCCATTCCAGCCCTGACTGCAGACTGTAAAACTGTCAGGAATTCCTGGGTTTAGACATTTCAGTTCCAAGGCTCTAATCTGATACTGGAGACCTCAGCTCCCATACAATTCACCTTCTCATTCCACGAGCAAAGGCAGGATGGGCAATGAACAGAGGATGTGAAATGTTTAGGGCAGGGGGAAGAAACTTGCTGCTGTTTTGTAACTGTTATAAGATGTACTGAGTCACTCTTAAGAGCCAGACCAAGCTTCTACAAACACTCCTGCAAACTCAGAATAACTGGATTTCAGCTCACTCAGCAGAATTGATATTGAGAGCAGAATCAGCCTGTGTGGTTGTAGGGACAACATTTCAGTTATTTATGAAACATCCATGTGGAGTCTGCTGCCTTTCATTATCGTTTTGAAAGATTTTGAGGCTGCCACTAATATTTAGTGAACATATTCTTTATATCTAGTGAAATCACTTGCCAAATTAATGCAGCTTCATGAATTCCTTTGATGAATCATAATTAGCGACACAGCTCCTAATTCTGCAGTACACTTAAGTACACTTATTGCATGCTAAGTTCAGCGCTGTTCAGCAGAGCCCTGGAGATTATATTTTTAATGTCCATAAATCCCACAAATCAATGCTGTTGAAGTTAGCATGCCTGAAGTTGAAGGTTTTCCTGAATTGTGCAGTTATAGCAGGAAACAGGTAGAACAATGAAATGACAGTTCCCTACTGTGGAAATGCTGCCATACAGGGAGGGGGAAATAAGAGGCTGTAGGAGAAAGCAGAAGGTTGCAGGAGCACCTTACGGGTTCCTGTGTCAGCGACGCTGCCCTCGGGGCCCAGCCTCTGGGAGCCCTGTGTGAGCCCTGTGTGAGCCCTGTGACCCCCTGTCCCTGCAGCGCCTACATCGACAAAGCGAGTGACACAGCCGAGCAGGTGATCCTGATCGACAGCCAGCTCAACTCCCCCGAGGGACTGGCCATTGACTGGGTCCACAAGAACATCTACTGGACAGACTCTGGAAACAAGACCATCTCGGTGGCCACTGCAGATGGAAGCAGGAGGAGGACACTTTTCAACAGCGACCTCAGTGAGCCCAGAGCCATTGCTGTGGATCCCACACAGAGGTAGGTGTGAACACCACGAACACCCCTTTGCCAACAGACATTCCAGTCAGCTTTTTGCCCCTCTGACAAACCTGGGGGTAGTTTTCATCTCACCAAGGCTTCAGATGCCCTTTAAGATACACCCTGCAATGGGACTGTGGAGGTGCTTCAACTAACCCTTGGCAAGGTCCCTGCTGTTAAAAACAGTTCTGAAATTCACAGCCAGGTCATGTGTTCAACGGGCCTGAGCTGGTCCCAGCACAGAGGCTATCCTGGGAAATGAAGTCTGTCTGACTTGTGTTTGGGCCATTTGGATGAGTGAATGCCAGGTACCTAACAGGCACAGCAGGAGATTTTGCAGGGGTTAGTTACTGGGGTGAGATTCTGCATTCTGGTGCCAGTTTTGTGGCAGATTACCCCGTGGGAGAACTGCATGCAGTTCCACCAGCGGAATGAACTGAAGTGGCTGAGAGCTTTGCTGTAATAGGGAGAGAACCTTAGTGCACCTCCTACTGCAATCAGCAGTGCAGGTTTCTTAACCAGAATCCAGGTTAGTGTTTCCTTACCTCTGCCTCTCTCAGGTTCATGTATTGGTCTGACTGGGGAGACAAAGCCAAGATTGAGAAGGCCGGTCTGAACGGCGTGGGGCGGCAGGTGCTGGTCACAGACAACATCGAGTGGCCAAACGGCATCACGCTTGGTAAGTGCCCAGGTCAGAGCTACAGCACCCACGGGGGCTGAAGGAAAGCTGGTTTTATTGTTAAACAGGAAAACAAAATGGTAAATATGCAAAGGCACCTGCACACACAAATCCTAGACTGGTCTGTCACTACTGCTCACAAACGTGGGTTCTTTTGTTTCAGTAGCACAAACAGGAAGTCTTGCTGCAGTCAGAACCTCATACTACAGGAGCCTTGAGTTGCTTGTCATTGTGCCTTAAGGCAATGGGAAATTTTGGGGGAGGATGCAGAGCTGTGACAACCCTTTGGAAGTCCAGAAAGCATCAGAATCCTTGGTGTTAAGTGCCTCTGTACCTTGGGCTGCCTCAGGAGCAGTGTCAGGATCCTGCACTGGACTGATGAATGATGCACAGTGTATCAGGGAAAGGGACAGGGCCTGCAGAACCCATTCCCTGTCACCATTCCCTGCCTACCCAGCTGCTCAGGGCAAATGGAACCCACCAGAGGGCTGTGGGTTCTCACTGCCACACCAAGCAGCAGAGGTTTCATTGAGCAGCAGGGAACGTCCTGCTCTGGAGCTGTGTGTGTAACACCATGCAGATGTGAGGTTCTCTGCTTGGCTTTGAAAATTCTGGCTGTGGCAAGGATGTAGGAGGAAATGCTGCTGCCATTACATACTGCTGAAGTGCTACTGCTGTGAATAAATAATGTTATCATTTAGTAATTAAGAAATTAATTAATGACTCGTTTAATTATATAACTTGTTTTCTTGGCTCTCATTCACTTGCATTCTGTTCAGTGAATCCCATCCAAAATGAGTGAATTTGCTCCAGAAAGAGAAATGCAGTGCTTAGCATTCCAAATAACATTGAATCCTTTCCTTCCACCCTTACCTGCACCCTACCCAAACCTGGCTGGCTGTGGTACAATTCTCCCCATCAGGAGACTCCCCCAGCCTGCAGCACAAGAAGGGTTTCTGGGCCCAGGATTCTTTTTCACTGAAAATGTTTGAATCTCACAGCTCCTTTAGAGAGCTGTTTCACTGGAATCCCAGTAGTTGTTTTCCAGCAAGAGGCCAAGGCCTGAACAACCTTGGGAGGGATGAAGCTTCCCACCCAGGCACTGATGGAGGGAATCTGGGAAGCCCAAACTACTGCTGCCCTGCTGCTCCTGGTAACAAAAGAACCTCATTGTACAAGGCTGTCAGTCAGGCATTCCCCACACACACACACAGCAGAATGTTCCTCCTTTTTAATCTTATTTATAGGGTCTTATCCCAGCATATCTGGGCACTGATTCAAAATCAGAACTAGTGTTAAAAAAAGAGAGAAGTCCAATAATAAAGAGATTAGTCATGCTGCCAGCAGGAAAAACATGCTGGGCAAGAGCAAAAGAGTTGCAAGAGCTGTGTGTGATTTTGCTTCATTGTGTTTTACTTTCCAGATTTGCTGAATCAGCGTCTTTACTGGGTAGACTCCAAATTGCATTCACTGTCCTGCATTGATTTCAATGGCAGCAACAGAAAAGTTCTGATCTCCTCTGTGGATGATCTGAGCCATCCTTTTGGCTTGGCAGTGTTTGAGGTAAGAGTGGAAAACAGATGCAGAACAGACTGGAGCCTGTAAGAGGTCCTAGAGTTGTTCTTGATTAAAAGCTCTGCCTTTTGCACAGTCCAGAGAGCTCAGTGAGGGCGGTCGCTGCTATAGAAACCAATAAACCTGGTGTGGGTTCAGCAGGGAAACTGGTTTTTAAAGCCCTTAATCAGAGCCATGTGTTACCTCATGCTTTCACCTAATGCAGCATCAGTGCATTAAATGATCTGGGGAACAAAGGCTTCAACTTTGGCACTCACTGTAGGTAAGGTAAAGCAGAGAAAGGTGCAGTTGGCTTTTGGCTCGGGAAAATCCTTATCCTTAAATCCCTTATTCCTCCTATGTGAAGTGGGTAATATCTGGGCGTCTAACTTTGGGCATGGGTTTCTCCAAGTCATTGTTGCTCTTTAGTGCTATCCCCAGCAGCAGCATTTGGAAGGATCTCTTAAGTTACCTCCCCTGTCTGATTGGAATGGCTGGGTAGAATAACAGACAACCCTTCTGCTTTTGCTAAGCTGCCCGTGTTGTCCAGCAGTGTGGCTTTCCTTATGGAAATACACATGGGTTTAGCAGGCAGCAGCACACACGGATGACCAAGCAATTAAATACTGTTTGGTAACTGCAATTCCAGGGTACCTCTTTCACCAGTAATTTTGTATCTTCAATCATCATATGCCATGCAAAAGATAGGAATAAAAAAAAAAAATAGGTGCTCGGCTTCCAGGTGTGCTCTAGGCACTGGCCTCTTCATAGATACCTGTTTAATGCAGGTCTTTTCTTGGGAAAGGAGGAAAAAATCAGCAAGGTAACAAATGTTTCTTCTATGGAGCATGGCCCTTTGCTTATGATCTACCCCAGCTTAGAAAGAAAAATCAGTTCAGAAACAACATGGATGCAGTTTGTCTGTACCTTACCAAATTTCTGCTCCCTCACCTCAGTCTCAGAGCTACTCAAAATTACACAGCACTTTGTAAACTTGTAGGGGAGCTGGGCTTTTGAACATCGTCCAAAATAGAAAGAAAAAAGCTGCGGACAGCAGTAGCATGAACCAAAGGTGCCCCAAGGTAGGATCACAGGGCACTGACTTTGTGACTGCTGGAGTTTAACCCAACTCGAGCAGGATTTGAGCAGGCCAGGTCAAGAAACTGTGCATTCCCTGCAGGACAGAGTGTTCTGGACTGACCTGGAGAACGAAGCGATCTTCAGCGCAAACAGGCTCAATGGCTTGGACATCTCCATTCTGGCAGAGAATCTCAATAACCCTCATGACGTCGTGGTGTTTCATGAATTAAAGCAGCCCAAAGGTAAGAGGTGTCCTCAGGATGTCATGGCCCTGAATCAGGTTTATTTGAGCTGGCAAATGAAATGCTCCCTGATGGTTCTTGATGAGAGAGAAAGCACACGTAATAATGGGAAATCAATGCCTAATGTTTGAAGTTCCTGCATAATTAATTCAGCAGCAGCATTTATTGAAGAACCTGCAATTTGCTAATAGCTGTTTAATTAGCATCTTTGATACCAGTGAGTTACTCTTGTCACTGTGATGCTTCCCATTCATTATGTATTTGGGAAGTTTTTATACTACTGTGTAAGGTTCCACTCTACCATACAAACTGTAAAGACGCATAAGCAGCCTGATAATTTTCAGAGGATCTGATATTTCTTTGCCAAGGGCAAGAAATAAATAATTAGAAAAACAACTTGTGTTTTCTTCCATCCTTGAACAGCTCCAGACTCCTGTGAGCTCAGCCCCCAGCCAAATGGAGGCTGTGACTACTTGTGTCTTCCTGCACCTCAGATCTCTCCCCATTCCCCCAAGTACACGTGTGCCTGTCCTGACAATATGTGGCTGGGTCCTGACATGAAAAAATGCTACAAAGGTAAATACAGTCACATCTCCATTTCACTATTCCAACAAAACCATATTTACAGTGAATGTATTTCCTGATGGTGAAAACACAAACACCAGCTTCTGTATTTCACTCCTTGCTGCCCTCTGAGCACAGCAGCACTGTGGTGTCCTTTGCTGAAAGCTTGCTTATTTTGGAAAGCTTAATCAGAAAAAGATACAGCAAGAAGGGGGGAAAAAAGGGCTAGGGCCCAGCACCAAAAGTGTGACTAGTCAATAAATCATTAAAATTGATCACTCATATATTGATATATTGATTATGTCATATATATGCAATATATACTTATATACATATTTAGATATCTATTTATCTATCTATAGATAGATACTGGATTTGGAGAGGCCACAGTCATTGCTGATAATATCCTGAAAAGACAAGTGGCTTCACTGTAACATCCAATGAGTTCCTGGTACAAATTCACAATCTTCTGAGGTTCTGAAAAAAACGCCAAGTTTGTGAACATATTAGCTACCTTCAATACAGAGTGCTTTTCTTGTTAGTATTAATAAATCAAGCTTGACTTCAGGAAATCATTTCTGTAGCTTTGTTTGACTATAGTTTGACTACCTGAGAAATAGAATTGGAATTTGGTTTCTGCTTCTCTTCATTAAACATAACAGTCCTTCCCAGATTTATGTCATCATTTATGATTTCCTTTGTGTACTTGCTTTAGCCAAATTTCATTGTTGCTCTTGGTTTTCAGATCTTCCAACTACTGCAGCTCCTGCAGTGGTTTCCACAACCACAACATCCCATGCTGCCAGCACCACAACCATCACTGCTGTACCTGGCAGTGCCAATGACACCACTGAAGTTGTTCCCAAAGCTGTACCAGAAGCTACAATCACCACCCCAAGTCTTCATTTACCTTCCACCACATCCATCCTGATAGATTCTGAGATGACCACTGGAAACAGCAATTTATCACAGCACTGTAAGAGAATGAGATTGTCCTTCCTTCTTCTGTGTCACAACTCCTCATGCACTGGTGGGACACCTGACCTAATGTCTGAGTTCCAGAGGGGTCAGGCACATCCTGTGCACAGCAGGAGACATCAGCCCCTCTCTCTGCAGGCACCTGGGTTATGGTGGCTGCTGTCATTCCAGTCACTTGGTGTGTTAAGGAACTTACATCAGTGTTTATCCAAGGCACATGAATGGCCCTGAGAGTTCACATCAGCCCTTGCCTTGTGCCCAGTACTGGCTCATCCCAGCTTCAGTGCTGCAGGCAGTAGAATGGATGATTCTGCAGGTGCTTCACCTATTTTAATTGTTTAATTATTAATGTGATCCAGCACAAGTTCTGAGTGAAAAATTGCCCCTGTGCAGCTTTAGTGCTGCTGGACATGTGGAATCACTACAGCCCAAGACAAGCTGCCTCTGGTTTGTGTGGCCGTGCTTGGCATGTTAATGTGGCCTCATCATGACACAGGTTTGAAGTTTTGCATTATTTATCAGAAAAGCATCCCAATGGAGGGCATTAATAGGCTCTCCTCAGTGGAACACCAGCCTGCATCTCTGAGCTAACAGGCAATCCCTCCAGGTCCTGCTGCCAAGGCAAAGCAGAAAGGCTGAACTGCTGTTAAAAAAAAAAAAAAAATTCTAGTCCAGAGAGAAGATTTTGCTCTGCAGGACCCCAAACAGACATGTATGTTTAAAAATAGTAAAATGCTTCTTTTCCCCAAATGTTTCACTGTTTCCATTACATCTGGAAAGCAGCAGTACACCACCTCTGTCTGTAGAACAGTGGTGCAGTGCACTCTCTGCTGCGTGGGGAAAGCACAGTCCAATGGCTAAAATGCATTCAGTTCTCTTTGTGCAAGTTTCTTTCAAATGCAATAATTACCTTTTTAATAAGCCATGAAAGCAAGGTGCTTTTATTGTCCACTTTGGGAACAGTCTGGCTTGTTATTAAGTAAACAACTGTGTAATGGAAGAGCCTGCTACAAGGAAGTACTTACAAGTTGCATGAATTGGTATCTCAAAAGAACAAGTACAGTTAGTTCCTCCTATCTCAACTCCTGATATTTTAGCAAAAGTAAATTTTCTATACTGATCTCCTATAGAAGATCTCAGAGCAAATATTTTAAGGTACAGAACTTGAAAGGTATATTGAATTTTTTAAAATTATATTTTCCTGTAATTGCTTTTTTTCTCTTATAAGTACACTATTGAATTTTGGAACCATTCTTGTATGCTGGGGCAGGCTGCAGCAATGAGGGGATAGATGTGTTCACTAACTCCTTACTTGTAAATAATAAAAAAGGAAAAAATTAAACAGAGAAGCTGTGCAGATGGCTTTGAACTACATTCTTTTTCTGACAGCTCAATAAATCATTAATTGTGTCAGTACTAGAAAGTGTTCTGCTGTGGATTTTCAAGAGCGCTATTCACCATCCCCTGATCCGTGCATGGCATTTCCATTAAATGTCATGTTTTTAAAACTGGCCTCCATTTTTTGTGCTTGAAAGTGAGAGGCACAAGCACAGTCACCCATTTCTGGTCAGGGCTTCTCTGACAGCCCTGTACTGAGCGTGTCCCTCCCCTGGCCACGAGCTCTGGGGTGCCCCTGTCCCCCTGCGAGGCAGCGGCGCTGCAGGGACCTCGCTCCTCAGGAGAAAGAGCTCAGCTCAGCCCAGCTCTGTGTGCACCGCTCAGCGTCTCCAGAATAATTTTATTATGAAACTTTTTGTAAACTCTTTAATTGCAAAAGCTTTCTGATGGGCAGAACAACGCTGGTACTAACAGAAAACATTCTTTAAAACCAGAAAGTGAGTTAAATGATCAGAACACTTCTGTAATTACAGATGCAAATGATGATGAAGGCTTCGGTTCAACTGTGACAGCAGCTGTGATTGGAATTGTCATTCCTGTGGGTAAGCAGATTGGATTTAACCTTTGAAGGCAATCACACCAAAGTGCAATACCAAAATAGCGTATTTACCACAGTAAATACACTTTTCCAGTTTTCAGAGGTGGGGTGGGAAAGAGGAGCTGTTCAATTGGGGAAAAGTAGCCCAGCTTTGAGAAAATGTTATGAGGATGGCTGCCAACACGGGAACATCCCAGCAGATCCATGCCTGCCTAACAGCCCTTTCTCTCCCCTCTCCTCAGTGGTCATTGGCTTGCTGTGCATGGGGGGATACCTCATCTGGAGAAACTGGAAACGGAAGAATACTAAAAGCATGAATTTTGATAATCCAGTTTATAGGAAGACAACAGAAGAGGAAGATGAAGATGAAATCCATATTGGACGAACTGCCCAAATTGGACACGTGTACCCAGCAGTAAGTACCTGAGGAGATGGCTGATGGAGAAGATGAATTCTGTTCAGAGTTCCAATACAGAATTTGGATTAGTGTTGCTTATTTGCCATGTGACAAAAACCAGAACTTCTTTAGTATCATTGATTAAGCAGAAGCCTAAATTTCTAGGCAGCCCATGCAGTTGTCTTAGAATACAGTGCCCTATATCAGATACTCTGTTCAAATGAAGAATAATTGTCCTAATCAAGGTACCAATCTGACAAATGTAAAGCTCCCTTAAGAACAACCTCAGTATGGGACAACTGATTACTCATCCTGTACTGGATTCCATTATATCTGTGCTTAGGCTGCTACCAAGTGTCTAAACTATCGTGAGGATAAATGGAGTTTCTCTACAAACCAGGGAGAATATTTTCTCCATAGTAACAGTCTAAAGAAAAGTCACATTCCTCACAAGGAGAGGTGAGTGAGGTTCTGTAAGAAGTTAAGGAAAAGGATCCTCCCTCAGAGCAGCATCCCTGGGGAGAGGAGCACTGGCAGGTATAACTGCATTGTATCTTCAGAAGAGAGCAGGAAGATCCAGAGTAAAGAGTGAAGGCAATACAGCTCCTCTGGGCAGGCAGGTGGGCAGATAACATCCTGTGTCATCTAAAGATCCCACACAACACCACACTGGAGAAAGTGCCATCCCTTACAAGGAACCTTACCCAATACACAAGGGCAGGAAACTTTCCAGCACCTCTTCAGTAACATTTGAGCAAGTGACCTCATTTGGGGAGAAAAAAATCACTGCCTAGAATAGACTTGTCATCAATTCAGTAGGGACAGCCATGAGAGTTTTGACAAGAAATACAAGTTAGCACCAGTGCCACAGTTCACAGAAGTGTGTTTTTTCCCTCCCCAGCGTGTAGCATTAAGCTTAGAAGATGATGGGTTGCCATGAGGATGAGGATGCTGCTCCAATCAACTGAACATGGAACAAATCTGCTTTGGATCACAGAACCTACTTCTTTTTGATCGTTATTTATGTTGCAGAAGGGTAACCACAAAGTTATAATGAACTGCAAACATCCAAAGGATGTGAGAGTTTTGTATGTATAATCTTTTATACACATTTTAACTTGTTGCACTACCCATTTGTGATAGTGAATAAGCAACAGCTGAGCTACTAACTCAATGTACATAACCAGCCAGGCTGAAGGTTCAGTAGCTATTGCTTTATTTTAAGACTATATTTATAGATATTTTGTAAATATGTTGAATATGCTTTGTGGCTATCCATCAACATAAGTAAAATAAATTCTGTACAGGCAGTTTAGAAATATTTATTAACAAAATCTGGATTATAAGATCTGTTCTGTAAATATAGTAGAGGGGTGAGAGTATTTATTTTTTGTATGTTTGGCTTGCTGTGCATAGATTATCTGTGTATATATCTATCTGGACAAGATAGATATATAGGCATATAAATATATACATATATATAAAAATATATACATATATTTTAAAACTACTAGCCTACATTTATGAAAATTAGGAATAATTGAATTTTTACAGGATGTTTGAGAAGTTTGCTTTGAAATCTAAAGACACTACATAAGAAAGAGCTGTAGTGTAAGATAGCTGACCAGTGAAGCACTCCATAAAAAAACAGCTTCTGATTTCCATCCTGGCTCTTAAGGGTTGCTTTTATATTTTCCAGTCATTCCCTGAGGAATCCTTGCAGTGCATTTAACTGGAGAGCTACTGCCTACAGCATTTCAGTCAGGAGAAACTCCTACAGCACCTGGGGTTTTTGTGTTGTATTGTTGCTTTTTTACAGCTTGGTACAAATCTGATTTGGTTTTTCTTTGTTTGTTTCGAAATGTAAATCTAAATGCTTTTCCACACTGGTAATCTTGCACCTCTCAAATCAGCTCAGAATTAACAGAAACAAAGATTTAGCCATGTATTTCCACACTCCCAGGTGAGCACTCTCTGTGGTTCATCAGGAGAATAACACAGTAACAGGAGTCACTTCCTTCCCTCCTTGCCCTTGTCCCCTGCTCATACTGATAAAAAAATTCCAATTTTAGGAGCTGCTGTGGGCACACAAAGAACTCTTGGAAGTGCAGCAATTCCCTTCCAGAGTCCTGCCCATGGAACAAGGGCATGGCAGGTCTCCCAGAGCATAGAGCACTAGGCAAGGAGGCCAGAGCAGGTTAAAAACTCCCAGCCTTACCAGTGTCTTTGGCTGGGTCATCCTGCACCTGGCAGAAGAAACCCTTGTTTTTTCTCATCTCATTCTATGGGATTTCCTGGGAATTCTGTGGGAAGAGAATACACTTACCTCCCACTGCATAACGGACTAGTACCTCCCTGAACTGTACCAAATCATAGAGAAATCTTCCCCATGTTTTTATGTCAGTCCAAGCTTTTGTATTTGAGTGAGTAGAAGAAACTCAGCCTGAGTAGGTTTGGGATTTTTTTTTCCTTTTGTTTTCCTTTCTTTTAGAATAAATTTACAGTGTAATGTGAGCTGGAAGCTGATTATTGACTAAGAGAAGGTAGAAAGTGTCTAAAGCCCTGGTATGCATTACAAACATAATTCATACTCTCAAATGCCTCATGGCCTGCATAGACAATACAGAAGTAATCAAGCATCCTTCTATTCCAAATTTTAGATTTTAAGGCAGTGACAAAATGAGTGAGATATCCCATTATTGTTGTAAGGTATGAAGCTCTCTTTCTACAAATCCATGCACTGTGTGCATGAAAAAAAAGCTGAGAAAGGCTGTATGTGATAACACTGTAACTAACAGACGAATGTAAATATATATGAAAGTTCTACAGTTTTGATACTTTTTTAAGAACACACAAACAAACCTGTACAAACCACGTGTAAAAGGCTGCAGGTTTTTTCAAACCATTGTAAATGAACTCAATGTGCAGTGCTGATTTCAACCTTTACAGATTTATAACTACTGAGAACACCAAATTTGTTTTTTAAGAAATTAATTATTTTAAATAATGGTTCAGATTGGTAGGGTGGTATTTAACATTGTAATCATTTCTGCTCTGTCTTGTCATACTGAAGTTCTGTTAGAGTAAGTTCTTGCTTGGTGCCTTTTGTGTTTCAGTTCTTACCTTCCAGACAAAAGGCCCAAGGAGGGGCGGGGGGGCTCTGTGTAACACTTGCTGTACTGGAAACCAAATGAACACGTTTGTAAAACAGTGCACTGTTTCTATAGAAAGATTAAATTTTTTTATCTGGGACTACTGAATTTATTACTTCATGGTGTGTGAAAAGGAGCTGTATCATATTTTGGTGTGAGTTTTCCCTAACTCCTAACTGCCCAAACCCAGAGTGGGATTTGGGAGCAGTGCTGTGTAATGCAGCTGCTCAGCTTCAGCATCACAATAGCAGCACTGGGGACAGTTCATATCCCACACGTGACTCAACAGAGCATTTTGTTCTGAATTGTCTCTTTCTGCCACTTTGGTTTTGGTCATCTGCAAATCACAGGGAAAACAGGACCAGGTTCATTATTTCTTTGAGCTGAACAATTCCATCAGTGATGTAACTTAGTAAAACCTTCCGTGGTACAAGTACACCAATCCTTACCCAGTGTGAGAAAATGTCCCAAAAGTGAACAGTGCCCACAACAGAACTGGTGGAGTTTTTAACCTGAGCCATTAGATGTTGGACTATTCAACAACTAATTGCAAAGGACTCAGTTTCTTCTTAGAGCTTTTGGTAAAACACCTACAGAAGCAGCAAAGCACCTTACAGCCACACTTATGCCCTCCTTAAAAAAAGACAGAAATACTGCTGTTCTTGGAATCAACGGGCAGACTCAACTTTTTTTCTTTTAAACACACAAAGAGGCCCTTCCACGGAAATAAAGCTGGAAAAAGGTTCACTGTACTGGAAGTATGACAATAGCTTTGGCTGGAGACACAAGTGACTCAGAACTAAACACACAGTTAGCTTGCTCTCTCTTCCCTGTCTCTTGAAAAAACAAAACCCTGGATAATACAATACAATACAAAACAATATTATACAGTCTTTCCCCATCACATGTTGTACAAAGCCCTTGGAAGCAGCGCATTTATTGAAGTTCTCTTTCAGTCAGTTCTTGGCCCCAAAGAAAGCAGTCAAGGAGGTAAAACTTTCCAGGCACAAGGAGTTATTACCAAACTAATACGGACTGATGTACTGGTGAATATCAGTGGTTCAGTTTTCTAACTGAAATTAAGTTTTTCTTACTTCAAAACATTTTTCCCTTTCAGTTAAATATTTTAGTAAAGCAATATGGTAACAAATAGAACAAGTGAAACAACAACAAAAATTCTCTCCAGGTCTAAACAGCAAGGACAGCACAAAAGAAAATTGAAAGAGCCTCATAAGAGAGTCCCAAAGCTACCAGGGCATTAAGGTATGCCTCCCAAAACAACCCCTTTTTAAAATTATTTATGCTGTATTAGCAATAAAATTCTATTTTTTGTTTCACTTTTTACACATAGTAACTGTACAGTCTGAGCTAACCCACACCAACACTGTTCTGCCTGCTCCCATTAAGATGCCCTATGGACTACAGGGGCTCATAGAAGTCCTTCAGTGTTTATGTAACACACGCAATTCAGTCACCTTTCTGCCTTCTGCAGGAATATGTGTGCTCATTTCCTTACCCTGTTTGTTCTCCATCAAATCAGCCCTTCAACTTTGGGAAACACGTTTGCATCTGTCTTCCTAATTTACATCCTTGCCTTGAAGCAGGGGGCTACAGCCATGGGCTGTTGTGAGCTCTTTTACTGCTCCAGTACCAGCATTTACAGAGTGGTGCCAGTTGCAGTTGTCTCCTAAATGCACAGCATCAACACTGGAAGGATTCAAGGAGAAAAAAGCAACAGAGATGGTGAATTTAGATGAAGGATATGGCAGCCACCCTTTAGATTCAAGCTACAGTCCATTTGCACATGAACATGCTGGGTGCTCAGTGGCCAGCTCCAAACACCGATTAACAAAACCCCCACACCCACACACTCCCTCCTGCTTCCCTGGCAGGTCCTGGGGCTCTCTCCTGCTCAAGGGTAGCCCAGAAATGGCACACGGGGTGATGAAGGCACTGCTACAGTCCCAGCTGGGGACTCACCAGAGGTGTTCCAGTCGCAGTTTGAGGGTTGTTATGGCTTGTCCTGATGACAAAACTTGGGGCTGCAGCTTTGCAGCTGCATGTTCTGCAGCAACCTGCACGGGATCATCCCTGGGGAATGGCAGCAAGCACGGCCCAGCCACGAGTGTCATTTATGAGGTGAAATGTGTAAAGTCTGGGGTGAACCAGAGCCCCCAGTCTGTGCCAGGGTCAGGGCTGGCCAAACTCTAACACAAAGGATGGACCTGAATCCTCACCTGCCCCAGTGGGCTGAAGGGACACTGGTCATCCCTAGTTACAGGGGTAAAACATACACAGAGCCACACACATCAGTAAATAATCTGCTGGGGGAGGAGGAGATAGAGAAAATCAGGAGCAAAGTTAAACCCAGGGGGGAGGAGGTGTTTTAAGATTTTGATTTGTTTCTCACTATCCTACTCTTATTTAATTGGTAGTAAGAGAAATTAATCTTTCCCCAAGTCAAGTCAGTTTTGCCTGTGACAGTAACAGGTGAAGAATCTCTCCCTGTCCTTATCCCCACCCATGGGCCTTTCATTGTGTTTCCTCTCCCCTCCTGGGAGTGACAGAAGGGCTTTGGTGGGCAAATGGCATCCAGGCAGGGTAAACCCACCAAACCCATAACAGGAAAATGGAGGGTTCACTTTCTACAGAGACCAAACTGGCTCTTCTCAGATGGATGAAATGTGCCTGGCCAATAGTTTGCCAGGCTCCTTACACCCGAGGGAATTGAATGAATGCATGGTCAGCAGGGAATGAACTGAGCCACCTTGTTTTACTTGTATGGCTTCTAATACCAACTCTCCAGCCAAGACACAAATATCAGAGTCCAATTTTACACAGATAAAGATGAACTTGTGGCTTCTGCTATCACAGCAGCAGAGACAGTGACACAAATGATCAGTTTCACAACAGATGACCTCCCAGAACGTGGGCTATATGCCTCAGGGTGCTGAACATGGATTTCTCTACCCAACAGTGATAGCAACTTCCAGAAGAAGCCAATGAGCACCAGTTCCAGCTGAGTTCTTAGCTCTTACAGGAGGGCAGTAATGCTAATGTGTATCTGCATCTATGCATCAGCAAGCAGAATGAGAATTAGCATGCTTTAAAAAATGATACTCTTTTTTCAAATTATTTGCAGCATTCAAATCTCTCCATGTACCTCAGTGGGAGAACATTTCCTTATGGGATTAGCCACAGCTGCCTGCTAAATTCCCCACACTATCAAGGAAACCACTGTAATCTTGTCAGTGGTGATAAGGCAGTGCCTTAGCAGGGAGCTGAAGTTATGTCAGTGAAACAAGCAAATCTCCTTGATAGTTTGATAGGCCCCTGCCTGGTTCCAAGGATGGTGTACACAGGATTACAGAAGGCTGGACTGATAATTTTGTCTTCACATCAGTTCAGCTCTTCAGCCCTTGCCTCAAGGCTACCAAGTCAGGTGGAAGAGGAGAGGTTTTACCTGCAGTTCTTGGCCAGGTACAACTAAGGCCAAATAACAAAGACATTCCACATTACCCTATTCAGGACTTTATCTGATGAGTCTTCCAATCAAGGAATTAATTAGTTCCAACTGCAGTAATTTATTTTCATGCATATATTCCCCCACTGGGGCTCAGCTAAAAGCACATACATTAATTTAATTCAAGCCATTACACATAAAAGATGATGGAAAGCCTTACAACCAAACATTCAAGAAAAATCCCTGAATCTACATATTTTACTAATAAGGCACAGACCTAAATAAGTTCTAAGCCAAGAGAACACCTTGAAATGATGCTTAGAAGACAAACAATACTTGGAAGGTAATATTTAGGTCTAAGTTTCATTGACAGGAATTTTCTTACAAAGGCTAAAGTTGACTTCTAAACTTCCTGTAATGAAAAGCTAACGCAAAATTATTGGAAATGTACATTATTGTTAGCAATATCTGAAATGGGTGTCACATTTAGAAGCCTGACTTCATGAACTGACTTCCTATTACTTTGATACTAAAGGTATCAGTGGCAATAAAAGTCATGAAGAAATTAATAATAAAAACTTTTTCAATCCCATCAGTGGCTGGCAGCCTGTAGAGGAGCAGACGAGGTTAACAGAATCTTTTGCTATAGAGGCCTTTTTGCAGGGAAGGCCAAATTAAAACCTTTTTGCCCTTTTGGAGTTCAGTTGACACAAGCTCCACCCCAGTGTGGTGAGGCATGACCTCTCCAAACTACATCTCCCCTTGTTTCTTCCAGTTTTTTTTCAAAGGTGATTTAAGATTTATCCATACAGACTCCAGTCATAAAAACCTACTTTGTCTAGCAGACTAAGAGACAAAAACAAGGGCTTGGGCTCACAATCCCCAATGAAAGTTACAGTTGTTCCTTTGCCTTAGCTATGGCTCTGCCCAGGACATAAATGAGCAGTGATACTTTTAATCATTACAATTCACATGCACAACTACCAAATACAGAACATTTTGGTATTTTCTTCAGTCCTGTTATCAGTTTACAGAAGCTCACAGAGCTTCAATATTTACTGCCCAGAGAGGCTGTGGCTGCCCCATCCCTGGAGGTGTTCAAGGCCAAGCTGGAATATCCCAGTCTAGTGGAAGGTGTCCTTGGCCATGGCAGGAGGTTGAAACTGGATGATCTTAAAGATCCTTTCCAACCCAAACCATTCTATGATTCCATTAATATGTAAGGCCCCAAAATGATTAAACTGGAGAACATAGGATATTCAAAGTATGATCACTGGCCTAGAATAGACTCTAATACAAGTAAAGACAGATAGGGATGCACCCCAAGCCTGATTTATACACAGCCAAAGACATGGGCCATCTGCAGACCTAGATAAATTAATTGAGAAACTGTGACAGGAGCATATGATGATGATGATGTGTTGTTTGTAGCACATTACTCTGGACTTTCAGCTACACTATGCCAGAAATTAGCTACAGCTATGGTTTCCCACAGCAACAGGATATATGGGACAAATTGCTCAGGAAAACCCAGCTGAATGGGAGCTGTACCTCCCATGGTGAGCCAAGCCAGGCGTTCCCTTGGTTTGCAAGAAAGTAAAATAAGGCTCCTCCATATGATCTGAAATACTTCTTGAATTTAGTCAAAATGTACCCCTTTTCATAGCTGCTGCTTCAGACCCTGCAGACAGGGTCAACCCAAAGGAGGATGGACTAAACCCACTAACCTTGTGCCTAGATTCCCCTGTTGTCATTAATTTGGTGAGTCCTGTGCATAGAACTGTGCTTACGAAGTCCCTGTCATTCCCACTGGTCCCTGCCCAGTGACCACAGGGAGCAGCTCTGCACTGATGGTGCTTTAGCTGTGACTGCCCAGCAAAGTGCTGCAGGTAACACAAATGACTGCGTGCAGAGCTCCACTACTGAGCCCATAATGGGGTGTCCTGGCAGAGATAGCTTCTCTCTGAGAGTTCTCACCTTACACAGCAGGTGGGCACTTGGCAGAACTGGACAGGGATGGGCCAGGGAAGCAAACTGGGGCTTTCTGGGGGGAGCACAAACAGCACAACATCAAACACCTGCTCACATCTTGGCCAAAACACAAACACACATCAGCATTTATATTTATATATTAATGTGATGCAGAATTATCTCCCTCTTCCCTCAGGGACCTGTGTGCCATCTGTGTGACCTACACAGACAGGCTACAAAGGGTTCAATTTAATCCTAAATACTGGAGCAGCACCATCTAATGAGCAGGTATACAGAAGCCTTTTAATTTCAGTGAGTCACTTGAAGGCAAAAATCCTAATGAAGACAACATAATTTGTAGTGTCAATAGCTATTAGTGCTATGAGGGCTCCAGAATACGGTGAGCTTTGATATAATGTGTCCCTTTTAGAGCACACTCTACGTTCACAACAAGAACAAGCCCAAAGAGGAATAACCTTCAGGTGCTCCTGCAGATCAGCAGCATCTGATCAGGAGTCCACAGCCATACATTATTTTGATTACCATTCCCTCGTTTGAGAAAAATCAACACAGTGCTATCAGAATATTTATGTCATCAGTCCCAGTGAATCTCCAACAAGATACAAAATTATATTCATAAAGTATTAACTACTGAATTTTTAAGACTTTTGAGAGTACCTCTTGGTCTTTTGGGCTATAGGGAATCCATCTTTTCCAAACCAAGCAGTAACTTTGCTGGCTGACACTAATCTGCAATACCAGTTTTGCCTACTTACCCCCACCTCTGCAGCAGCAGGCCTCCAGTATCTCCTCTTCTCCACCAACATTTTTAAAGAGTAAACGCTGATCGAAGTATTAAGTTTGCTTCTAGAGAGGGTGAGATGAAATGATAGAGAAGGAACACGAAGTGGGAATGCTCTGAAAGCAATGGCAATTAGAAAGAAACAAAGGGCAGCTGGGCTGGAACTGTGGAGGGGAGATGGCCCCAGCTGAGACTTACTCAGATTTGATAATCCTCTAACAAGGAATTTTAACCTCCAAGTGCATACACACAGGTGCTGCTGACAAGAAACAGAACAACTATAAGGAAAAAATAGAGGATAACTTTTTAGATGTGAATTCATGTCAGCCTTTGGCACCTGATCATTAGTACTGGTACTTAGTATAAAGCAAAAATATTTGGCAGTTTGAAAATTGTGTTCACATATAATTACTGTGCTGGCATTCACTACATTGAACAAGATGATGCAAAGAACTGCATGGTAATTTCTGATAAAAAGGCAACTCCTCCAGCCCCTTCTTTACACTACTGTGACAACACAGGAAGACAGAGGTGATTACTTTCTTTTCTACCACTACCCTAAAATTAAGCCTCTCTCCACTGACACTCATTTGGCTTAACACCTCTGATTTGATGAGCACGTTGAAGTAAATCTTTTTTAGTTCTTCTCTGACCATCTCAAAGAGTGCTGGAGTAGAACTGAAGTAAGGCAAACAAGTCAGTGATGAGTTGGCTGTAGAGAAAATAATTTTTCCTTAGCAGAAGAGCCCCATTATAAATTTCCCATCAGACCTCCATATTTTCAAACATTTTCATTTTTCTTTCTTACTCTATTCAAAAGCTCAGTCACTGTCTTCTACTGACGCTTGATTTTGAGACAGAATACAATTCACTCTCCTAAGAAAAGACAGTAGAGTGGGAATCTTTTCAAGCTCTTGAATAGTGAATAAAACCTAAAAAAAAAAAAATCTATGTGAACCTAAATGGCTTATCAGGCTAGCACAGCCAAGACATTCTTGTTTCTGTAACCCAAATAAAACAGATACAATCCTATGCAGGCACCTTTGATATACCAGACTGCAGGACAAACTACCCAGCTGGAGCTGAGTTGACTTGGGACAAGTGAAGTTAAGGGAAAAAAAAAAATGAGAAAAAACCACCAAACCCCAAATTCAGCTTCAGCAGAAATAATGCAGTTTTAATGGACCATGGAATATCAGATACCCAGCAAGAGGATGACCTTTTCTCCAGTACTGAAATAACAAAGCCATAGAACACAAATGCTGATAAACCAACTTCAACTTTGCAAAATCAATTTATGTGATAATAAAAGAACAAAAGACATGACCTTTTCTTTACTATTAAATAAACCAAATCCATCCTACTGAAGTCTTCTTTTTGAACAAAAGTTATTGCCTGACCTTTCTTATTCCACTGCAGGATGCAAAGTGACTGGGCAAGCATTTAAGCTCTTTTGTTCTTCCTAAATCAGAGGTTTGTGCCACCACAGAGAGGAAACTGTGCCCATCTTCCCCACCCCCAGCACAGGGACAGCTTCTGTAGGTACCATCAGAGATCTGTGACATGGCCCTAAGACAAGGGGCAAAGACCACACAGGCAGGTACTGGAACAGGAGTGGATATTTAGGCTGGAATATGACTGCCTATCCAAAGCAGCCCTGTGTCTCCACAGGATCCTGCAACACACAGCTCATGACCTGCACAGTGAAGACTATTAAAAGTGATATATGTTAACGGAATGTTTTATCTCGTATATCAACTAGATATTATATACAGAACACTGACATCATTTTGTATGCTATTCTCAAAGAATCAGAAGCACAAACTATGTTATCTGAAATTAACCTTCTCTGTGATGAGTTCTTGATAATTTACTGGATTGTCTACAAAAACTGTTTTATAAACAGCATGAAATAAAAATATAATGTAAGTGAGTTATAATTACATAATTATTGTAATGATAGCCTAAACATATTTTTACCTGTAATACTTCTCTTGTGGAGGCAATGCCCAAGTAATGTTCAACAGATGGATGTTGCTGCCTGGGATAACAGCAAAATAGGTTTATTCATTGAAAATAGAAATGTGTTATTATTTCCAATCCTTTTAATCCCAAGAGCCATCTGTGGGCAAGCCCTTTTATTTGACATAGAAAAAAACATACGCAAGTGCATTTGCCTGTGTGGAAATATATAAAAATATATACATTAATTCCTGAAGCTGCCATCCACCACTCTGTCAAACTGCTGTCAATAAGGAACTGCTTGTGCACCATCCTCATGGTTTGACAGGATGGAGTTACAGTCATAGTAATCCTGACTGACTGGAAGTCAAGAATAATTTTTTGAGAGAGACAAATCACTTTATTATGAGAAATAACTCCCTGGCTTCTGGAAGGGGATTAGTGTATTACAGTCAGTATCATCCTTTTCATCTTAGTTGTTTCCATTCTCCTATTTTTTTTACTTTTATACCACTGAAAACCTGCCAGTGACATGAACATGGAACAGAGCCAATCTGATGGCTCCTAGGGGCAGGAGAGCAGTTATGCACAGCAAAACAGAATCTTGAAAAAGATGATCAAAACTCTCTGAGATCAGGGGAAAAGGACGGGAGAACACCAAGACTGAGAATTGTATCTACTGGCTGTAAAATAATAATGCTGAAAACACAGAATCTGAGATTATATGCCTTCATGCAGTATGGAAGGGACAGTTTTCTGCCAAAAAGCCCAGAGAAGAGATGGAGAGACTAAATGCTGGTATACTTAGAGCTGAAGAATAAAGAGCATTTGTGAGCAACAAGGATCTGTGACACTGCTAATTTCAGGGCCTGCCCATCTACTGCTTCTCAGAGCTATGAGACCCCTGAACAAAACCCATGGGGTACTGTGCAATGGTACATTTACTGATAAAGCAATCTTTTCCTGGATTAAAAAAAGGGGGTTGCCATGGCAACCCTGAATGAATTCAGCACATCACCTGCAGATGAAGTCTATCTGCAAGGGATCTCTTGAAAGCTGAGGGTTCGCTTCTTGCTTGGGATCCCTCAAAATTGTACAAGGTTTAAAAAAGTAAGGATTGCAGAGGAAATGGATGGGACTTCTGCACCCACCAGATCAAAGTCTGTTCTAAGGCACAGTTATCTATGTAAAAGGAAAGCAATGTATTTTTCTTGACAAAAATTTTCAAATGGCTGTGAAGATTGGAGAGTCTGATGCATGCAGGGGACAAGCAAGGCTGGAAGTTTTCTGTGAGAAGGCAGATATGCCTGAGGTGTTTCCCTTTTTGCTAATGAAGCCTTAGATTTGGATTTCCTGACCTACTACACCAGTTTCTTTCTTTATAGAGTAAAGAAAAAGACTCAAATATTGAAATCAAATACATTGGAAGAACGAGTGGTTTAGACATTACGACAAGCATGAGAAAAAAATTAAATGCAAAACCAATTAAAAAGTATACAGGTAAAAATGTTAGAAATAAATAAAATTCAATTTAGGTTTTTGTCGAAGTGTAACAGAGAACATGAGGCCCACTTAGAGCAGCACAGCATGCCTAGAGGTAAAATCTAAAAGTTTCTATTAAATATGCACTGCCCCAGGTCTCCCATCTCTGGAAAGCTTGTGAAATTCTGCTGTGTCAGAAGGTTCTTTCAGAACCTTGGATTTAAAAAACAAACAAACAAACAAACTTGGCAAAGTATTTCAAATAAAAGGAAAAAAAAAAAGTAGAACCGTGTTTACTGAAGATAAAGCAAGGCCAGATGGAAGCAAAGGAAAGTTCCTTTGTAGCCCTTGTTAGAAGTATAATCTTGAGCACCCCAGCACAACCAGGATATCCTTCCACTCAAGGAGGTAAAATGTCCAACACTCCTTTGCTTATTTCCACATTTATAGAGACATAAGAGAGACGCCTCTATAGGAAGGTCATGGGCTGAAGGCTAAATAAATACCTGTGCTCACTCCCTGCCACCAGGGAAGCCTCTAAAGAGTTTGGCAGATTTGTTTAAATAAAGTCAGATTACACAGAAATACATGACTAGAATACAGCACTTGGGTAATGTCGAAATGAAGAGCCTAAAACAGGCAGTGACATAAAATACCTCTTTCTTATGTAATACCAACATTTTGGGGCACTACTTAGAGGACAATTCAGTCCTCTAATTTCAGTCTAAATGTGCAGATTCTTCCTCAGAAGCAACCACTGGACACAAGCTCCCCCATGTCAGCCCTCTTAACTATCTCTGTAAAATTTTGAAGTGAGAATTAACACACATCTATTTTAAAATAAGAGCAAATCCTATTTTGTGTAAGTTCAAGACACAGTTCTACCATGGAAAATAAATAAACCATTTAAATAAGTAATATTTGTTTTCTTAAATTATTTGTTGAAATAATCAGTACTGGACCCCAGATACTCTTCTCAGTTCTCATACGCCACTACACCCCAAATTCCAGCCTTGCCAAACCAGATTCAGATGGGGACTGACTTATTAAATAACAAAGTCGATTACATTATAAACTGACATTTGACACAAAAATGATCTGTAGAAAAAGCAGGGAATAAAAATCAATCAAAACCAAAAAGCTTCATTAAAACTCACACAAATATTCACATGGGAGAACTGATCTTGTCTGAGGGCAGGGGGGTGAACCCAGCAACAAGGACAGACCCTTCCAGTCCTGTTTTCAATAAATTTCCACTAATCTGTCTCCTTTTCAGGCACTCATTTACACATAGGACTCTATGCTAGGCTTAGGATTTGGTTCTTCTAATACAGAAGTCAATACACCCCATTTTTGTTTACTAAGTCATCACCAGTGAGAATTGCCTTGTGAACAAATAGAGTCTTCCAGTCAATAACCAGCCCCAGCAGCACAGCCCTGTAGGGAAAACCTCACCTCAGAGTAATAAGGTTGTTTTACTTGGCACCAAAACAATAAATGTTCCTTCTTACAGAGCTGTTTTTTCAACCAAGTAGATGAAACTTATCCATATTTCAATTTCAGAATACAAAGGGGGATGTCTCTCCTAAACAGGGCAATAAAATGCACAGCTTAGGGTTAACACAGCACCCCCCATCTTAACACAGCCACAGCACACTGCTGACTCGGCTGTATTTTGATACTCATTACCTCTCACACAATGCAGAGGCAAAGGAATTAACATTCTTCAAACCCAGAACAAAATTCTCTTCCCAGCAACTGAAGCAGTAACACAGGCATAACAAGGATCTACATGCGAAGTCAAGATCCTCACCATAGAGCACATTAAATGCTATGGAACACCTGTTAAAGAAACATTATAGGGATTTTTTAACTTTCAGAGATTACATTGTCTTACTTTTCTCAGCAAAAGTAGTTTCTTTGATAGGGGAATCAGTAAGAATTAAAGCCTCTGCAGATACAAGGAAAAAGAATTGCATAAAATTTTCTATGTTTGGAGCATGGTATCACAAGTTACAGACATGGAAAAATATCAGAAAACAACCTGATTTCTTTGCAATCTGTGAAAAAAATTCTGTCACCCAGTTCTCCAAAGTGTTCAGCATTTCTAGTGAAGAGAAAAAACCAGCAGAAATACAACTATTTCAAAACACAATCACAAATCTTGCAATCTTAAAACTAAGTTAAATTATGGATCCAGAGTAGGTTGAATCATTCAAGCTATTTGCTCTTTTATTGACATGAGAAAAAACCCCAAATAAATAGTAATCTGATTTCTCCCATTTTTCCAATCCCTAGGTCAGAGGAGAAAATAATGTAAATTTTGCACTTCTTAAAAAAACAAACAAAAAAACCCCAAACCCAAAGCCATTATAAACCAGTACCAGTATCAAGACTCCATATGCACATTGTTACATTACAGTCCTTCCTGCATATGTAAAATAATGCTTAAAATGTGTGTTTATAGAGATATTTTCTTCAGAGACAGAACAATCACTGTTTATATATGCTTTTAAGCAGAATGAAAAGAACTACAATGCATGCATTTGTGCCTTTCCCAAACACATACTTAAGCCAATGCATTCAAGCATAGCATGTTTGGGATTGTAAATGTGTCAAGATAACCCAAACACCACTGGCAGCAATTCCATTGTATCGCCATCAAACATGACATTTCTTTTACTTAGACAAAAAGCCTAATATACACACAGCAAAAATACATTTTTATCTCACCAATAATACGCATTTATCATAAAATATGTTAGAATGAATATAGAGAACTCAAAGACAGTTGTCACCTCCAGAAGGAGTTAAAATGCAGGTTCTCAGGATAACTCCTATGCCAGTTTGCTCTTCCTTCCAACACAGTAATTTAAATAAATATACATTAAGTACTGATATTCCTGAAAGGGCTTATAAACAATTTAAATAATTACAGTGGAGTTATTCTCTCACAAAAAAAAAACCTCAAACCAAACAAAACCAAACCTCCAAACTTAAAGACAAACCAGACAGTACTTGGTATTGACTTTAGATTGGACAATGAAGTTCACAAAATAAGCAGGGTAATAATTCTGACAAAAAATCTTTCAATCTGGTATAAATACAAATGTTACATTTTTTTAAGGTTATGTTTTAATTTCTTTGCAGTACCTGCTGATGTTATAAAGCAACTGGTTGGCTGTTTCTGTATCAGTAGGACTCTTCTACTGAAGGGAGAACTTTTAAACATTTTATAGAATGGAAATTCCTAAAGAATATAGAATGCAACTGGGACTATTCAAGCACAAAGATGTGAAAAACAATGAATAACAGCAAATATTGCCTGACTTAGCCTAGCTGTAACTCTAAGGAAAGCAGAGCGAGCTCCATTAGCCCTGCACTGGGATGTGAGGCAGCACCACCTGAATGAAATCACGTTCATCAGTGTAAACCCATTTCCAACACCACTACGGTATAAACCACCCTCCCCCATTCTGTGTCCTCGATTAAGTGTCCTGTCTAGTGATGAGCACAAGAGATTCTGAATTTTTCTTGCAGATGGGACTATTTTACAAAAGGACGTGTCTCTGGTTATCTCCTTCCAGCAGTTCCCAAAGCAGAAAAGGGCAGGATTTACTCCCAGTCCATTTACTCTCAAACCTCAGGCCACCAGCGATGAGGGATCTCAACACACCAATCCCAGTGAGGCACCAAACTGCTTCAGAAGACAGAAACTTGTAGTTCTTTTCCTTCTGCTTAAAAGCATAACTGCACAGTGGGACACAGAAATGCTTCTGAGATTAGTTCAGCTGGTAGAGTATAGGGCTGATAATAATAAGGCCGTGGGTTCAATCCTTGCGTGGGCCACTTAATGATAATGTAAATTTGATGATTCTGGTGGGTCCCTTCTAACTTGGTAGGGGTGCACTATAACAAGGTGTGTATCAAATTCTTGCAGTAACACTGAATGCAACCATCAGGACTCGTAACAAATGGCCACCAACTCTTCATGTCTCTTTCATTAGTATGTCTAAATATCACAAGAAGGCTATTATTAGTAACAAGCGAATAACTGTTCCCCCACGGGGTCCGCCGAGGGCCCGAGATTCTGCCCTGGGGGCAGCGGAGGAGTGGCGATCCCTCACCTCACACCGTCTCCTGTCACTATGGGACCGGCCCGGTCGGCTTTAGGCCGCGTCACGGATGGATTTCGGCTGTGTCCCGGCAGGATTCCGGCTCTTTCCCGGCGGGATGTTGGCTCTGAGCCGGCGGGGTCCCGCTGAGGGAGCGGGACGGAACCCTCCCCTCACACACACACAGCCCTTCCCACCGCCGCCCGCCAGAGGGCGGCCGCGCGCGCCGCCGCCCGTGCGCGCCAGGAAGGAGCACGCGCTGACGTTTGGATGCCGGGGCGTGGCGTGGCCATGGCGAGCGACTTCTACCTGCGCTACTACGTGGGGCACAAGGGGAAGTTCGGACACGAGTTCCTCGAGTTCGAGTTCCGGCCCGACGGTGAGAGCGGGGCTGGGGGCTGGGGAGGTGGGCCGCCCTCCCGGAGCGGGGGGTGCCGGGCCGCGGATAGCCCCGGCGTGGTTTAATGAATGCCCGGCCTCTCCCCACAGGGAAGCTGCGCTACGCCAACAACAGCAACTACAAGAACGATGTGATGATCCGAAAGGAGGTGAGGGCAGGCTGCGAGTCGGGAAAAGAGCGCACAGCGCGGCTGAGGGCGTTTGTGCCAGCAGAAGGGACCGCTGGGCAAGGCCGCGGGCAAAGGAAACCGCTGTGCAGGGCCGCGAGCAAAGGGGCTGCTGGGCAGGGCTCGGGGCTGGATTTCATTACTGGGATGTTGTGGGCAGGCTTGGATTTATTTCTCTGTCGGAATGTTGTGTCCAGGCTTACGTGCACAAGAGTGTGATGGAGGAGCTGAAGAGAATAATCGACGACAGTGAAATCACGAAAGAAGATGATGCTCTGTGGCCTCCTCCTGACAGAGTGGGCCGACAGGTGGGTGCACAGTGTCTCTTCTAATTGCTCTTTAATTTTTATGTGTTAGCTTCTTGGAAGCATAACCAAACTTTTCATTAAAGCCAGTACTGTTTCCAGACAAAAGGGAAACAAATACTGCTTTAAAACCTGAGTAGTGCCTCAATGGCAACGTAGTTGTGGAAGCTAATGCAATCCACAGACCTGCTGCATTCATTATCTTTGTTACAGAAATTTGTAATAAAAAATAAAAATCATCACAGTACTGAAGTATTTCTGTAACTGGTACCATGAAGCAGTGAGTTCCTATAACCTTTTATTTTTCAGGAGCTTGAGATAGTAATTGGTGACGAGCACATCTCCTTTACCACGTCAAAAATCGGTTCCCTCATTGATGTAAATCAGTCCAAGTACGTACTCTGCTTTTTATGCTGCCCTTGTTTCTATTTACCAGTCTGTATTAGAACTTCCTAATTATTTGGTACGTGTATTTTATATCATTTCAAAGTACAGATCAGCTCCTGGGGGCACCAGTGCTCTGTGTTGCAGCACAGTGTGCCAAATGCCTTTAGACTGTGGCCTTACAGGCTGTGTTTTCAAACTCACTGAGAGCAGGCAGACCTTGCTGTAGGAACCCTGTGACGCATATACATTGGCCTGTTTGTATCAATTTCTTTGGGAGAATCAAGATACTTGTATTTCACCTAAGCTGAAAAGACTGTCATGGTTTGGGTTTTGTTTTTTTTTAATCCTAAGTGCTGTTGATACTTTCTTTCATGATAAAAATACATCCTTTGTAAAGACATAAAATGTTCACAGTTGCAGTAGAGAATATTTAATCAATCAGTATAGAATGAAACAAATCTGTTAATATCTAAGGTGACATCTAAAAAGTCCCCTTATAGGTTTTTTGGGTTTTTTTAATACATTCGTTCTGTAACCTGTTCTCTAAGAGCATCAGTCTTAAACTTTTTTTCCCCCTTTCTTCATTCTGTTGTGCACTGCAGAGATCCAGAAGGCTTGAGAGTGTTCTACTACCTGGTCCAGGACCTTAAGTGTCTCGTCTTCAGTCTTATTGGACTCCACTTCAAGATTAAGCCAATATAAATCAGACAAACTGAAGTTTGTATTGCAGTATCAGAAGGGAGGATCCTGTTCCAGTTCCCCACTGAAATTTTTGTGTATTTTAGATTATTTTTTTTAATTGTTGTTTTTGTTGTTACAGACTGTCAAAGACCAATAAAAGGTTGAGATTTGTGTTTCTAATTTTTAAGCTGTGGTGAGAGACTGCTTCTAACACTTCCTTTATAATGGTGCCTTCAGAGTGTGTCACTTCTCTTGTATCACACACACACAGTACTTTTCTATGCAAGCAGAAAAAGGAATGAAGCCTGGGTCTGTGAAATGAAACTTTTGCCAGCTGTCACGGCAAACTTTTCTTACTGTCCTGAGGTGGGTATTCTGTTGGCCAGACAAGCACAACATCTGACTGTACAGGATAAGTGGTTGTAGCAGACACACATCACCTTCATCCCAGCCCCGGGAGACAACAGGCCCCTCAGGAGCCATCCAGGATCATCACTGATCGTCCCGCCCAGCTTCAGAGAAGCTGAAAAGCAACCTGGAATGTATTTAGTTTAGTTCTAGTCTAGCAGATCTGTTGTGCAGCATTAGTTAAAAGACTTTGAGGGGTCCCCCACAGGCCCTGAGGGTGGTCATCACGCCAGTGCTGCCAAACCACGCCTTTGCTTTCTCTTAACCCGTCTGGGTTGTGTAAGAAGCCGCTGCGATTAAAAAAAAAAAAAAAAAAAAAAAAGTGGTTAACTGGCGTTTAATACTGAAAACCCCAGTGCCTCCCGCTTTCTCCCGCTTTCCCTCCCCTCCCCACAGGCACCTTCCGCCTTTCCCGCGCGGCGCGGCGCTGGCGGCCGCCATCTTGGCTGAGGGCAGAGGCGGCTTCGCGCCGGCTCAGCCCGGCAGGGAGCGCGGGGTCGCCATCTTGGCTGAGGGCAGGGCCGCGGCGGGGCGCGGAAAACAGGGAATTCCGCAGAATCCGCACGGCCATGGGGGTACGTGGGAGCCGCGGCCGGAGCCTCGCGGGCCATGGGGGAAGGCGGGAGCCTTGGCCGGAGCCCCACGGGCCATGGAGGTAGGGGGGAGCCGGGGCGGCCGGGGCTGACGGCGCTCCGCGCTTGCCTTGCAGAGGATCGGGCTGCAGCTCCGCGCCACGCTGGAGAACATCACCCGGCTGCGGGCCGAGGGCCAGGACTTCCGATGGTACCTCAAGGTGCGGGGCCGCGGGGCCGGGGCCGGGAGCGGCGCGTATCCCTGATTACTGACAGCTGTCAACCTTCCGATTTGTGTTCTCCAGCTGAAATGTGGGAACTGCGGTGAAGTCTCCGAGAAGTGGCAGTACCTGCGGCTGATGGTGCGTGTGCCCCTTGTAACCTGGCTCTGAGCAAAAATGAGAACACAAACGTGCCTCTTACACACGTATCCGCATCAGGGATGTGACAACTTGCCCTCTAGATGAGATCGTTTTTCAATAGCTATATGCATTTAGAAAATTGTCATGTTCCGTATTAAAATAAATATTTGGAGACTGTTAATTGAAATATGCCATTTGAATGGTGACCGTTGGTAACAAAGTATTTACATCTACTTTTGAAAAACACCGTGCTGTAAAAATTTAGTTTAAAATGAAATTCTGAAGTGGTATCAGAATAAGGTTGTGCCTGTAGCATATTTCTCTGATGCTGATGGAATCCTTTTGGAGAAGGTTAGGTAAATTAAGATGAGTTAAGCATGCTAAATCAGCATTTGGAAGCTGAAAAAGCAGGATAAAATTTGTCAGGGATACTTGTCTGTTCTTAGCAATAATCATCCCTTTTTGTTGCATACAGCTGAATGGTAAGAATGTATTTTGAGGAATTAGTAGAGCATGCCTATATGGATAAGACATAAATATCCATTATTCCCCATTTAAAGTCTAGAACAATAATTCTTTGATAATCACAGCTTGTTGAATTACTAATCTCTGTAGTTATAAAAAAAAGCTGCCTTGTTGCAGTTGCAGTATTTTTAAAAAGTTAAAGATCATTGTAAAAGCCACCTTACCTTTGCAGAGGTTTCCAGTGGCTCAGCTGAAGTGGTTAAAAATGTCTCTCTTGTCACGGATTTTAGGACAGTGCTCCCCTGAAAGGCGGCCGAGGAAGCGCCACTATGGTGCAGAAGTGCAAGCTGTGCTCCAGGGAGAACTCCATTGGTACGTGCTTGGACATTCCATTTTACACTTTATCTTTTAGTCCCCATTTTTGCTTGACACCATTTGTAAAGAGCTTTCACCAGGGATTTCTTCCCTTGTACACTGGTGCTTGAGTTCCCAACATGCACATTCTGGACATCACGTTCATGGAGACAGCAAAGCCTCCTGGTGAGTCCAGGCTTCTGCATGAACAAAACTCATCTGTATTGTTATTTTACAAAAGTGTGCAAATCTTTTTGGCATTGGCAGGGAAAAATGGTGCAGTGTAAACTTCTCGGGAGAAGGGAGAAAAATTGACTTCTACCTTTTGAAGTCTAGCTGCAGAAAATGCTTGCTGACTTTGTTTCTTTTGCTTTGTATAAGGAAATTTCTTTGAAAGAAGATCTAGTGCTTGGTTTGTGCTGAATACAACTGAACCAGTGCCACTCACTTGTATACGGTTTTTTTCTGTTTTAGATATTTTAAGTCAGACAATCAAGCCTTACAATGTAAGTTTGTTTCCTCTTCTATGTAACAAGTGAAAGATAAATAAGCATTAACGCTATTTTGAGTTTTTGCTCTATCATCCTCCTTCAAGAACACAAAAAGCTGGTCCTGTCCCCAGACATAAATTGTCTTGTAGACTCCTGCACAGCCTCAAGTGTAGAATAATCTGATACATTTCATAAGCCAACACAGAACTGTATCACTCAAGTTAGAGATGATTATATAATGCCCCTCTTCGTTTCCTTTTGAAGGCTTCCTCATGGCAGATTAAGAAATTCTAGTTAGTGACCACTCATGAAATGAGCCATAGGATTTTGTGTCACTTGGGGCATTAGAGATGACAGTGCTGCCTTTCAAGCAATCCATTCCTTGTCACTGTCTCTATTAGATGGAAACTAATGCTTTTCTGACTCAATTACAGGCTGAAGACAGCGAAAAGTTCAAAACAATTGTGGAGTTTGAATGCCGAGGTCTGGAACCAGTTGACTTTCAACCACAGGTGAGTTCTTATTTGTGATTTGTTCCTGTTTTTAAAAGCACTTCTAGAGTAACAAAATACACACTATTTGAAATGGTTCTGGAATATCATAGACCTTCCCAGATTCCCATCTTTCCACAGTTCCTTTATTTACTTCATTTGACTCAAAAAACAAACCAAACCAAACCAAACCAAAAGCCTGCCATCAGCTAACACGAACAACTGGTATTCTCTGTGCCAGTAAAATCCAAAACTAAGCACCCCTTGGAGTTGAACTCAAACTGCCTCCCAGGTGACTCAGCACTGCTCATCTGAATTCATCTGAGAGGTCTTCACTGCTCAGGTTATTCCAAAAGAGTCTTTCCCAAAGGGGAATTCTGGGAGTGCAGCATTAGATGGTACCACTTTGCTCCTTGGTACATTACGGAGCACATCAAAGGCTCAGGTTATGAACACACTTCAGTGTGTGTCCTCTAAAAAACAATCTAATTTTCTTTGGGATTGACATCACCAGAGCCACAGGAAATGAACACTGGCGTTTTTCCATTTGCAGCTTAACCAGACAAAGCCTGAAGATCAGTGGCAGTTACAGCTGGTGCAAAGCACACCTCAAGGTTCAGAGTTTAAGGATTCTTCAGGGCCAGTCTGCAGTGACTCATCTCTTGTGCATGGTCATGCTCTATGCCACTTAACTCCCTGCTATATTTAACCTATTATTCCAGTCGGATTAGGTGTAAATAGACTGACAAATATAAACCTGTCTTATCCTTCTCTCAGACTGTGATGCTGTGCTAAAAAACAGCCCAAAAAAGTCGATCCCACAACGAATTTGATACAAATAGAATCCCCACTGCAGTGTACTGGGGGAGTTCTTTATTTAAGTGAAGTCCATCTTTTTGATGAATGGTTATTCCCTTATTCCAGAATGGTTATTTGTTTATTCCTTCTTGAAAGCTTAGCAACCAGACCTAGGAACTTGCACTTCAAGAAAAATCTATGGGAAGATTACAAAATGAAGGAGATGTTTATAGCTCTGCATCCTAGTATCAATTTTATCTACAGAACAAGGACTTCACAGCTGTAACAAAAGTTTTAATTTAATGTTCTGAGTTTGGTGCACTTGACTGGAGAGTACTTGACCCCTGAAGAGGTATTTCAGTGAATTTTTGGATACTTAAATCAGTAAATGAAAACTTTCTGATGTTTAAGTGACTTCTGCAGGTCCACAAAATTTTATCAATTGCTTGGTATTTGGCACAATCGAAGCCAGCCTGGCTTTTGCACAATCTTAGATCTCACTTTTGATAGCACTAAACATGGCATGTGGCCATGGAATCACAGTATTTTCTTTGTATTTTTTGGTGGACATAATACAACCACACTTGGAGTTAATTTAAAGTGGCTTAATGTTTGCATGTCTTATTTAAATTATAGCAGTTATCAAAAAAACCCCAACCACCACCACAAAACATTTGAGTGTGAAAGAGGAGAAAGTATCCTTTGTTTCTCTGATATAAACCCTCTTTTTACACCTAGTGCAGAAGTTTGCATTTGCAGTCACATGGCTGGTGAATACCTGCAGGTGGCAAAAGCAGGGCTTCTTTCATTTCTCTGGTGTTTGTTCTATACTCAGCTCTGCAGTTTTGACCCACGATGCTCATCTTCCTCTCCACCCCAGCAGTTCCCCTGACGTGGGCTTCTGACAGTTACAGAAAGGCCACTGTGTCCTGCAGATCCCTCGACTGTTGTTAGATTTATTAGATCTGCCACGCTCTGTGCTTTATTTAACTCCCAAGTGCTTAACTTCCATTCAAATCCCAAAATATTTTAAAAGTCACGTGGCTTACTCTGCACATTCTTACAGCTAAATGTCTGACTAGCACTAGTAGGGATTGCTTTATCAAAAATGGAAGTGTAGATCCCTTGCAGAAAACTAGGAAGAAACTACCTTTGATTTTTAGCCATTGGTTAATAAAATTCTGTAGTTAGAAGGAGTAATGTAATGCTGTTCCCTTCCTGCATGCTAGGGAAGGAAGCCCATGCTAGGCTGGGATTTTTAAATGTACTTTTAAAACTAGTAAATCTTACTGTACAGCTTGGTAACTGTGAACCCTCAAGTGAGAGAGCTGTTCCTGTAGAAGATAAACCAGAACACCTTCCTGGGGCTGTCCTTTCTGCACTCTTTAGAAATAGCAACAGTGATGGCAGTGAAGAACTCTCCCCTGTGAAATGCCTGTTTGGGGATCCTAAGCTGTTCACTCAGCCAGCTCATCCTCCTTACACATAAAGCTTGCTTGTCACTTGTGTACCTAAATCCAATACAAGCTGCTCCTTCTCTTGAGTGTCTTGGATTCTGACAACATTCAAGGCAGAACTATTTACACTTTCTTGCACATTTTCTATTACTTTCCTTGCAGTGTATTATGAAACTATTATGCCTGTATGGATTCTGAACACAAAGCTTTTAGTAGTAATTGGATGTTGCTACATAAACTTAGAAACTAAGCTTGAACATTACTTACAATAGTTGGAAATACTTTTTTTGCTAAGAAAAATAGAGAAGCAGTGTTCCCTCATTTTACTCTGCTTGCTTGGATTGAATTTTCCCAATTCACAAGCAGGGTCACAACCTTATACTGACCCTAACCAGGAAAGAGCTTGCCCATTCTTTCTACCTAATTTAAAAGAAATAGAATACATTTTTGTGCTGAGCTACTTTCTTTACATATGTTTCAATGATCATATTTATTATTTTCTCAGTACAACATAATTTTAAAAACTTTCTGCAAATGTATTTGCAGGCAGGGTTTGCTGCTGAAGGCGCAGAATCTGGCACACCTTTCAATGACATAAACTTGTTAGAAAAGGTATGTTGTCTTAGTTTCATTAGTAAAACTAATTATCTAGCTTGCTTTCCCCACGTCACTGGTCCAAAGTACACACCCCTAGACTGGTTTTGCTTTTCCTGTAACCACAGGAAGGCCACAGCTGCAGAAAGAAACTGAATCAACTATGAACAAGCAGCATTAGTAACAGTGTCATTTTAGCAGCTAACAAAGATTTAAGTCACTCAAGAATTCCAGAGAGCAAGAACTTGGAATACTAAATGGCTGGGTTTATTAAAGTGGTGAGTTGATTTTTCTAGGAAGATCCCTGTCCATTGTCCTGTGCACAGAGATTAAAAAGTAGTATAGACACTGTCCTTTAAAGCTCAGGATAATGACACCAGCATTGCAAATCTTCCTTGGCTGTGAGCAGGAATCTCAAGGTCAAATCTGTTCCCTGGTATCCTACTTGGCAGGGATCTGCTTGTCTGCTTACCCACCTGACTAGGGTATTGTAAATGATAGATAATCCTTTCACCTGCCATGGCTGCTGTTTGTCCACTACAGGCTGGGGACTACGCAAGAAAATAAACCCCAGCAATATATATATATAAAAACACTGAGACTGAAGCTCATTTAATTTCAGGTTAGTACTCTTGCTGCTCTCACCTGTTAAAATTTAACTTCCTACAGATATCTAAGACCCAAATTTTGAGTAACATTTAGTTCCAGTTTGAATTCCAGTCTGTGTGCTCTGTGACTAATACTGTGAAATCTTACTTCCTACAGGATTGGAATGACTATGATGAAAAAACAAAGGAATCTGTTGGAATCTATGAAGTTACCCATAAATTTGTAAAATGCTGAAGTTCATACCCCTAATAAATTATGACATGCTTACTGATGGAGCTGTAAAACATCAGATACACTGTTTCCTTAGAGTTACTTTTTTACATGGCTGCACTTGAGAAATGGAAACCCAAGTTCTAGAATCACAGAATCATTCGGGTTGGAAAAGATCTCCAAGATCAAGTTTAACCTTTGACCGACATCACTGAGTTGTACTTTCTGTCCCCTGCATGCCCTAATAAAATATTTTCCTTGGAGCACTTGCAGATGGCCTCAGTACAAACTGAAAATAGAACATATTGACTGAACTGTGTCACTTCCTTAATGCTGTGGGGTTTTGGAATATACATGGTTGTGGTGGACTGTAATTTAGCTAATGGATACAGTAACTACTTAGACAACTTACAGCCTTAAAAGTTTTAATAGCTTGTCACCAGGAAGTAGCCACATTTGATCCTCAAACACAGCAAATAAAAGTCTTCCCACTCACCACTCCTATCATGAGGAAGTGGCTACAAGCATTAGCAAAGGCACTGTGTTAATTGTTCAAGGGAACAGGTACACCTTTAGCAGCTTTCTGTCACTTCAGCTAAAGACCGAGGTGAGCTTACTGAGAACTCCTACTAAGCTTGACTGCTGTTGACATTTACACAGTTAAATCCTCTGAAAAGCAAGTTATCTTTCAAAGAATGTCATTAAGTAAACCTCATTTATAGTTAAAGGCAGACTTTGTACTCCTTGGTGAGTGCACTCACAATCTTGCCAGCTGTTCTCATGTTTCAAAACAACAAAACAAAACAAAAAACCCCACCAAAAAAAAAAAAACCCCAACAAAAAGGAAAAAACCCAAACCAACTAATCTTTAGCGATTTTTATTCAGACTTTTGGTCTGATTATTGTTTCCTGATGTATTATTTCCTCCATCTTCCCAAATTATCGCCTTCCTTTCTTTGTTTAAATGAGCAAGAACAATTATGCTAAGTTTTAAAGTAAGTTTAAAATACAGCTTCTCAGCTGGAAACTGGACCACCACATTACAGGAGCAAGGCCTTCAGGCTTACATATGAAAAGCATGCCCCTCCCCTGCTAGCACTTTTATTTCATACTTCCTGGACAAGGTATTGTTTACACTTAGTGTGCTAAATTAAAAAGACTCTGAGAGAACCTGGAAGTGAGATACCCAAAGGAAGAGCAAAGGGAAGTAGGTTTCTGAGCCTCTGAACCTGATCTGTCACACCCAACCAATGTGCTCAGACTTTTCTGCTGATATATTGGTTGTCCAGGCCAGTGGGACATGAGCTGCATTAGTTTTACACAGATCACAGAAGCAAACACCACTGTGCAATTCAGCTCCACAGAAAGACTCGTCCTCCCAGAAGAAAAAGAGTGGAAATCAAGAGGCTTTAAAAGGCAGGAATTCAAGTTCTACATACCAGGCAGAGCGCAGAATACTTGTAGCAGTTTTCTTTCCAACCTTTGGAAGAAACATGATCTACTGAGAAAGGGTCTACCCATGCTGTACAATTTAGATATGGCAATAAAAGAATTTTGTGGTTATAAGTAGACAGCTTTATTAAAATACAGTCTTTTCCAGTCAATTTAACAACCCAGTTGGTGATTGCAGGTTACTTAAAGCCTCCCACTTCATTTTTTGTCTCTCTAAAAGCTGTTACAGTGGAAAGGCTTCAAGCGGTTGAGGCACAATTAGTTCTGATATAAATTCAAGTTTAAAGAGACAAGTGTGACAACTTAGTAAGCAAGGCTTACTGCAAGAGTGCAAATGGAACTGCTCTTCCATGTTTAAAATTATTGCATGTATTTTTTTTAAAATCAAACAGTTCAAGAGTGGTATCACAGTACTGTAGTCCATCCGAACGCTCATGGAACAGAGGCGTTCCAAGTTCATTAACTCAGTAAAAAGGCTTTTTCATTTAGATTATGTGTTTTAAGAACACATGGATCTGTTACTTAATTTGAAATAGTAAATGTTTATATTTCCTGAAATACATTCAAGGTCTGTAACTGATTTCTTTAAAATAGAAATTTCCTAGTGAATCTAACAGTATGCAAGTTCAATGAAGATACATTAAGCCAATTAAGCTGGGCAGTCTCAGCCATGCTGAACACTGATTAGTATGTCAATTAGACATAATCTGCATTGTGTTCTGCAACTGTGAAGTGTTCCAATGTCTTTATGTCTAACTACCAATTTTCTTCCCCTTTAAAACATTAAAGATATCTTCTAGTGCCTTGTGTGTACACTGAAGGAATTCTTTACCATCCCTAGACGGGTAAGAGGAAACATTAAAACCCATCCAGTCATCATGTACCTGATACCCTACTCCAAAGCCATCAGCCACCACGGGGCCAAACCCTCCTAACTGCACAGCTGGGCTCACCAAGGTGCTGGTAGAAATGATGTTGTGATTAAGGCGAGCGTAGGCTTGGTCTTGATAGAAATCTGGCAGTGGCAGCCCCTTGGATAAGGCTAAATAGCGCAGGCTGAAGAGATGCCGGTCAAACCCCTGGCCTGGAGAAATAAAATAACAGCTATGAGAGAGGCGGCTGACTTCTGTGGGAAGTAAACTCACCTCGATCACAAAAAGGTCTATAGAACTGGGGTTTATTTATCTACTGGTAGTAAATATTTATCAGACTTTTCATACCCATATCCTAGGAAAAGAGGACCTGCTTGTTTTACTGCAAGCCTCATCCAGGATCAGGAGAGTACACAAAAGAGCAGTGTTAACAGATAGTTTTAATAATACATTGTATTCTTTGATTAACTATTTATCTGAACATAGCCATGGTATTTAATGCAGAAAAAAGCTTTCCTAGAACTTATGAATCTAAAGAGGAAGAGCATCTTGCACCAACAAAAGGAGGCAAATTTCAGACTCTATGGGATAATATTCAAGTCAATTTTACTGCTGTTAGTTTTAATGCTTCTGGGAAAGACAGTTCAAAAGAAAGCATTTAGAAAAATGCCAGGAGTAGCACGGCCAAAAAATGAGTTTGATTTGGAACTTGTTAAAGCCTTCATCCCCTGCAGAGATAAGACAGTATCTCCTCAGACTTAAAGCCAAAGTTCTTGGTTGCCCTGAGGAGTTCAACATGCATTAAGTATGTAAGAAATCCTCTAACAGTCCAACTGCTCTAAGGACAAAAACTAAAGTATGAAAAATTCTCAACACATGAAAGGTGCTGTAGGAAGCATAGAGGCATTCCTCTTCATCAAGAAATGAGTGTTAGAGAATGCACTTTAAACTGCAGCCTTCTGCTATTGTTTTTGTGAAGTTTACATTAGACCTCCATCAACATTAAATTATTTAGTTGTAAATATTTACAGCAACCTTAACAGACATTTCAGTGCAAAAGCAGGAGTGTTTGATCTATCACTACTTACCCATAGCAGCCTCTTTTGTCAAACGGCCATGGTACTTGGAGCACTCCACTATCAACTTCTGCAGCTCTTCTGTGCTGTGTTTGGAGAGTTCCTTGACAAAGGCTTCTGAGCATCTCTTTGTGTGGACAGTGGCAGGACGTATGGTTTCTGTACGGCCGTGTTTGAAAGCTGCAGTGCTGCAAGACTCATACGTAGCAACAGTCTGGCCGTACTGGCGAAGGAAAGCCATCTGGAAGGCCAGCTGAGTCACAGCATCTGGGCTCACCTTCTTCTGCTTTAGAAGTTCCTTGCCCCCTTCTTGGAACTGAATTATGTTAACAGACAGTGATTCTACAGTGGCATCAAACCTCTGTTTGGCTTTGGTAATCCCTGCTTTTAAGGCATCATTCAGCTTAAAGTCAAGTTTCTGCACTGCTCTAGAAGAGTCAACTGAAGCAGGCTGGGACTGGGGGCTGATGGCTGGTGTGTTGGTGCTATCTTTAAAAACCTCATTCTGGAACCTGAGCACAGCCACACCATCTCCCCAGGAATGTTCAAAATTAACTCCTGCAGTGCCATCCTTAGTTATGATAAGATTAAAGGACTTATCATACCAGCGGTTTGCAGCATCTCCATGCAACATAGTGTGGGACAGGTGCACATAGTCTTTAATGGGAAAATCATCTAAACTTAAACAAAACATGGCAGAGTCTACTTTTTGAAGAGCTTCTTCATTGCCATTCTCCAGCAGATTCTTCCTCAGCAATGCCCATGTATCTCGGTTTTCACTGGAGAGGTAGCCAAGAGGAAAGGCTGGGGCCGGACTGTTGTCACTAAGGATGTATTTCAAGTGTGCTTGTATTTCTGAAGGCTTAAGCATGTTTCCATCTCTATCAATAACATCAAACACGTAAAAATTCCCATTTCTCAACACTAGTAAATGTTTTGCTTTTTCATCTGTATAAAGTTCATCTTTGTTGGGCTTAGGAACCCGTGTAGAATTGAAAAGCCTGAAGTACTGGGACATATCTAGGGGGTAAGCATTGACCATGTAGGCACCAAACCAAGAAATTGAAGAAGGCACAAACCGGATAATTTTTTTAAAGATCTCCGTGTCACTTTTTTCTGGATTGAGGTGAAAAACCTCTGGTTCAAGGTAACCAGCCCTGAAGGTCTTCATAAAACGTACAGCAGAAACAGTCATGTTTGTAGCTCGTATGAGCTGATCGTTGTATTCCGGTTTCGGATCAGGATTAAAAGACAAAAATGCATTAAAATTCAAAACAACAGGCTCACGTGCTTTTAGGTACATGTCAAACCAAGGACCTGAAAATTGAGAGTTGAGAAAGAAGTCAAAACATAAAAGCAGCTTCCTGAGTCAGACCAGAAGGTTATGTAGTCCAACAGTGATCATGAATAAACACACACCAAAGTGCCTTTAAAGAAGAAAAAGATATGCAGTAATTCACCCAAGGCTTCTCCCAACCCCCATTATGAAGAAGGATACTGTTGGCTAATACTGAGTTTGGAATATTCCACATCATGGGTGTCCATGCCATTAGCAACAAGGGCCAACCTCCCTGTTTTCTATATGGCTCAATGATAAACCTTAACCCCCAGGACATACAGTGCAGCTCTCCAGCTCTGTATTTTGGTGCACACCTCACATTTGGAGAGGTTCATCCTTTACCTACTCTTGAACTATTAATTTCTGCAATTCTCTGTCACTGAGGTTAAACCTTCTACCTGGACAGTAAGAAGGACAATGTGTAGTTGCAGGCACTAAGTTAAAATTTTAATTACAGGCTCTCACAGGTGAGTAAGTAACACTCCTCTCCAGCTTCAAACCACACCTGTCATCATCACGTAGCCTTTTAACCCCAGACTTGAAAGTCCAGGGTGGAGGCAACTCTACATACTTTCAGAAACCAATTTCAAGTGGAACAGGTCCTTTATGAGGCCTAAAAAAGAAAAATAACTAAACAAAAGCAATACAGACACCCCACCATTTATGGACAAAAAGCAGCATACTGATTATCACTGATGAACAACATAAAGTCGCCACTTAAATCCTAAGATGTTGTTCAAAGTGAATGGAAAGTAAAATAGAACAAACCAAACAGCAGTTTTTATTAAATAATCTGGTATTCTCTACAGAATGAGTGGTAGCTAAGCTCCTCTTTAACCTAAACCCTATAAACTCATGAAAAAATACTACTGTTCCAGTATCTATCTACCCAGAATTCTGGCAGAATAGATGAAGTTAGACAATGAGCATTCTTCTTTCCACCAGCCTCTGAAATTGTTCAAATACAGCCAGACAGAGTGCTCACAGCAGGTTATTTCAAGTTTCTGGATTTCTTAAAGCTTCAGCCTATTATATTTATGGCATTATGAGTTGTTATGAAGCATGATGATCTACAGATTCATCCTACATCCAGCAGGCCAACATACCTGTGATGTAACTTGTGTGCTTGTTCTGATTGTCTTGAGCAACCAGTTGTTCATGCAGCTCTCTTCCAATTCCCTTTTCAAAGGCATGAGCGAGTTCTTCAGTTTTCCTACAGCAATCAAGAAAAGAGTCAAAATGCTGTCACAAGTCACATTTTTTATGTGTAACATTTGGCTTTGAAACAGAGCACGACACTGCAGTATGTGTTTGTCCATACCTGAACTGGTCATCATTTAAAAGAGGTTTCTGGGCATTCAGATATCTCGTAATTGTATCTTCTAGCTTGGGAACTGGCAGTCTGAAGGAAGTGGAACACAGAGATGTGCACTTGATGAGCAAGGGTATGAAAGAAGCCTGTGTTTCTTACACAGTCATCTCTTTTTGCCTCCTTTCTTCCATATCCTTCCTTATACTATTATATATACTATACATATAGATACATACACACACGATACTGTACTACATATACTATTATACTATATATATATTTGGATAATGCTTATGTATACATATTATCCAAATGCCTCAAAAGTGTCTTGTGGAATAAGAGAAGCGAAGGGCTAGATGGACACGAGTCAGCACACCATAACGTTCTTGGGGAAAAAGACAGAAAACCAACTTGACAGCCTTGTTACAAAGGTATGGCAGTGATGGGAGCTAATCCCTTACAGGGAACAGAGTGCCATAAACCGCTGCTAGGAGAGGTAACTCTTTAGAGGGAATAGTTCGGTTGCCAGCCCCGTTCGGCCTCCCCCTCACAGCTGCGTGCTGGACATCTCCTCACAAATTTCCTATTCGGTATCTTTGTCAACTTCCTCTGAGCCTAAGTTTTGCTTTCTACAGCACAGTCCTGTCACACTCAGGAGGTTTTGTTGCCCGCCAAGGGGATGTTTCAGTAGCAGCTTGTAACCGTATTTACACTTTGAAAGCCGAGCCCGCTCCTCTGCAGACAACGGGCAGCGCGCACAGCGAGCCGCGCACCGCGGCGCCCAGGGCGGACTCTCCCTCTGCCCTCTCCTCACAGCGGACACCCCGCGCCGCCGCGGCCGCCCCCGCCCGCGTCCCCCCGAGAGCGGCGGGCCCCGCCGTACCTGGGCAGGCTCTTCTGGTAGTGCATGGTGGGCACGATGCTGCGGTGCAGGAACTCGGCGGCGCCCGCGCCGCTGTAGCCGCGGCGGCCCGGAGCCGCCCTCAGCAGCTGCCGCGCCGCCATGATGCGCGTCAGGCCCGCGCAGCCCGGCCCCGCCCCGCCCCGCCCCGCCCCGCCCGCCGCCGCTGGGCCCGCCCGCCGCCGGCGCTGCCCCGGAGGCAGCGGGAACCAGCGCGCTCTGTTAGTGCCTTCCAAACATCAGCTGGGGACGGGCTGCTGAGGTAGCAGCGTTACCGGGCTGTTGGGACGGTTCAACATCGCGTGTGTATGTAAATCTTCTTACATAGACACTAGTAAAACATTCTGATTCATTAATAAAATTTTCTCTTGTTTTTATGTTCTACATACAGACTCCACTTATTTTTTCCTTTACTCCCCCCCCCTCTTTTTTTTCTTGTGTATCCGTATGTCCTACCGACTACACAGGATTGAGATCCTGCCCCCAAAAAGAACAGTTTAATCTCTCCCGAGGTTTTTTTTCACTCATAAATGAGCATGTAGCAACAAATAACTTCATCATGGCATAAAATGTAATAGCGTAAAGACACAACCTTGTTGTATTGTATGGAATATTTTACATAAAAACATTGAATAGTCTTAGAATATCCCAGAAGCTTTTATAAGAACACATGGCATGCAAATGATTATGGTGGTGTATTTTTATCAGACACTCACTAGCATAAAAATCAGCGTTGGGATTGAATGCGGACACAGCAAAGGAAAGGAAAGCAATCCCTGTGGCTTAGTCTGATAATCCTCTGAAAGTAAATTGGCCCTACTCTAATCAACATAGTGGTTGGAAGAAAAGTGAAATCATTTCACTTCCGAGATAATAAATGCCAAATGACAGAAGGTGTCCTTGCGTGTTGCACTCTGTGGCTATTTCCTGTTTGATGCCTGTCTCTCATGCTGCTCATTCAGCCTTTTTTTTGGCAATGAAAACAAAAAACCCAAGCCTGCTTTAATTAATGAAGTCCAATTTCACCTAGCTTGCCCTGCTGTGATAGTACTGTTCAACATGTTACCTGCTCTGCCCTTTGGGAAAATTGCTCTGTTCCCTGTTTGAATGCTGACTCGCAGGGTTCCCTTTATAGGTTTGGGTGTCCAGACCCCAAACTGGGGAGGCTGAAGAATGCATCACCTTTCCCCCAGGAGTGTCACTTTGTTTTGAACTAGTCTTGTTTTAGAAATACTACTGCATTCTGTTCTAATTTTCCAGAGCCCCCTAATCTTCTTCCAGGCTCTTAATGATGTAGTTGATAATAGGATTGTTGGTATTAATTTGGAACAATAATGCCAGCTGCTTGCTTGGTGGCTATTGGCAGAGGGGTGACCTTGCAGGTCAGCTAAGCAGAACTGGAAGTGCTTTGATCTGATCTATACAGAGCCAGATCTGTGCACCCGAACAAGAGAAGCGAGTGAATTCTCTCCCCATGGGATGCTGATTCTTCTCCAAAGAGCAGGGAGGACAGCATGGCGGTGGCCCTGGATGCAATCCTCGCTCGGATCAAGGATGTTTGTAAAAGGAATGGTTTGCTCATCCTCTCGGTGTTATCCGTCACCATCGGCTGCCTCCTGGGATTCTTCCTGCGGACGAGGCGACTCTCCCAGCAGGTAAGAGTGGCTCGCAGCGTGTCCCTGCACAGGAAATGCCTGACTTACATAACAAAAGACATATGTAACTTGGGGAACTTCAGGGTGCACTTTTGAAGGTAAAGTCGTGTGTATGTGTTTGTTGTGATTGTTTGATTTCATCTGCTCGTCAATCTACATTGTTCTTTGGGTCTTTTCACACATTCTCCAACAATAGGTTAGCAAAGGGTTCTGGTCTCTCAGACACCTGGTAAGCGTAGCAGGAGCACATCAGAATGTTGGAGCTATGGATGATAATAGTGGACATTTAAGCTACATGAAATGTAGCATTTAATACAGGCCTGCAGAAACTGATAGTGAAATAGGATTTTATACTATTTTGGAACACATATTGCTAAAGAAAACACTAGGAATATTTTTCAGCATCAGCTGCACAGAGGTGGTTTTTTTACACCAGTAGTGTTTCAATTAATAAATTTTAGATTTCCCATCATTAGCAGAACATGTTACTGAAGTCACTTGGGGAATTCTCCCCCAGCATACTTCAACTAAGCTCTTTGCTGGTGCTCATTTCTGCCATATCAATCAGGCAGACTAGACAGCAACGTGCATTAATAAATGCACTGTTGAGCACAAAATAGAAATCTCAGATAAAAAATATGGCATTTAGTAAATGCAACTAAATTAAACCAGTTTTGTGTTCTGCTACTGCAAACCACTGCCTGAACATTGTTTGTGTCCAAGCCATGGCTTCAAGCACGTCTAGGAAAACACACAAAATGCAGAATGGAGAGATTATTCAGGGCAACTGGTTAACAGTAGTTCCAAGAGATGGCACATTTCGTTTTTGTCTGCCTTTGTAAAGGAACGAACAATGCAGTGTGTTTATTGAATAAGAACTCATTATGTAATCTAATTACTTTTAAAATTATCTTTTAAAGCCTGCTATCTTTGCCACCTTGTCTTTGCACCACAGGTGCAGATTTTAGCAATGTTATCTGATCCACAGCTCTAGCAGCACTCGTGAAGACAATCTGTCTTTAGCTCAAAACAATAAGCATCTTTCCATGTATTTCCAGGAAATTAGTTACTTCCAGTTTCCTGGTGAGTTATTGATGAGGATGCTGAAAATGCTGATTCTCCCTCTGGTTGTCTCAAGGTAAGTGAAGACAATGATTTCTCCAATAACTTTTGAAGTTTCTTAAATGAGATTTGTCATGACACTGGTTTAGTTGTGACTGAAGTAAGTGGCAGTGCCAGAGGCATCACTGCCTGCTGTACATTCATCATTTTAGTGGAGCCATGAACATGTTTTTTAATTGATAGGATTATTTCTGCCATACCTCATACAGGTATTACTTGCTTTCAAATTAATGTGTTGGGTTTTTTTGAATTTCTTTTCTTTTTCCCTTGTAACGAGAGCACTTTTTCCTTCAAGCTACGTAGAAGTTAAGTATATAGGATAAATAACCCACCTTATCAAAAAGCCTGCCTTAAATCTAAACAATTGAAATAATACACTATACAAATAAGATGAAAAAGCACAGTTAATTCATAGTGTCCTGCATTTTGAGTGTGCTGTAGTATGATAAATATTGAAAAAAGCCTGTGTCTCCAGTGAACTAATAATATATAGCTGGCTTCAGCTGGAAGTGAAAATGATTTCTTAGTACATTACATGTAGGACTTTTAGTGGTGGCATTTTATTGGTAGCAGAATTAATGATCTCAGTGTTGGCACTGACTGGTGCATGGTAGCTGCCTTTGCAGTGGGAGGGTGTAACTTAGGGCAGACTTTTCTCTAAGTTTGACTGTCTTCCCACTGACTGCAGTCACAAAAACACACCAGCTGGATGGCCAAAAACTCCCTCATGTGCCCAAGGCTGAGAGGTTATTAAAGAGATGGAAAGTAACAAACCCAACTTTACCAGAGCTGAGAAAAAATTACTTTAATACCTCATTCCACTTCTGGAACCTAATACATACATCAAGACTTCATCTTCCACTTTGAAAAAAGAAGAAGTTTCTAGTCTTCAGATCACTAAGAGTTGCCAAAAATTAACATGATTAGCAGGACTAATTTTATTTTTAAATCACCTACCCTTATATCTGCCTTCTCACGGTTTCTTTGTTCTTCACAGAACAAAGCTGAGTCATGGTGCTTTGTGCCTGAAACTGGTTTTATGACCATAGACTCACACCTGGTCCTGGCCCATGCATCTAGAATGCACCAAGACAAAACACATAAGGAGATTTTTTTTGAGAGGTGAGAGAGTCTTCCAAAGAAAACAAGAGTCTTACATGAGGAAGTGGCATAGTAAGGAGGACAGAAAAGGATTGGAGCAGATTTACGTCCTTCCCTAAAATGTGTAGTTCTTTAGATCCTCCTGTATATTTAGAGGTGTTAGGAAGAACAGCAGCACAGTAGGAAAGAACTGCTCTGGCACAACCTGTGATGGCTCTAAGCTGCCTGGGGATGTGACACCTCTGAGCCTCACTGTCACAGCAGCTGCACTGTGTCCTCTGAGGAGGAAAGACAAGAAACTTTACAAACTTTCAACGAGGTTCAATTCTCCTTGCAAGACAGTGTGAGTCCATCTCCCTGTATAACAAACTAGCAGTGCCTGCTATTGCAAACTAAAATGGCAGGGCTTGCAAGAAAAAAAAACACTCCAGATATAATTATATTCTTGTACAGTTTGGGCTTTTTTGGCTGGTTGTCTTTTAGGGTTTTTTTATAACAAACACAGTGTTTTCCACACATGCATTTCATAAAATCAGTAAACCAGTACTCTGTATTTTTACCAATCTGCATGTGCATTTAAACTACATTTCTTTGTGGATTTGGAATATCCTCAGCCTGTCCTGCCAGAGCAATGACATTTAAATTATCTTTTCAATTACTCTCTATTATTGTTTACAAAAGCCAGGCACAGCACCATAAAAAGAACTCTAAATATTGCTCTCCTAGTTGAAATTAATGCAAGGTTTTCTTTAAACACAGAAGTAAAGAAATTACTTGTTAAGAAAGGAAGATTAAAAGAGGGACTTAGTGCAAACTACTCTATTTCCAAGTCCAGAGCTTATTTTGAAGGGTTGTGGCAGAAGTAAAAAGTGGCAGATGCACGGGTCAGAAGATTGGACTGGAAAATCTTGCACTTACAGACCACTAGCACAAATCCTGCATTAAACAGAAATGGCTGAAAATTTGTACTCCCCCTCTTGACCTTATTGTTAGAGAGTTAAAACAGGAGCTTTGTAGATTGTATCCATTGGGAATGAGGAAATTATGACACAGTTAGGTATCTCTGAATGGTGTTTATTTTAAAAGTTCCTTGGATGCAGAGGAAATCTGTCAAACAACAGGAGACTGTTTCTTCAACGTACAGTTTCTTGCTTTCCTGAACTTTGTTCCTGCTCCTGGAATTGCTCTATCCCAGAGCTCCTGTACCTGTTTCCAATGTCTCCTGTCACCTATGGTCTTACTTTTCCCACAGACAGAAAAATCTTGGAAAGGCAAACACCACCCACTAGTCTGTCAGTTTGAGCCCTGCACGAGCTTTTGGTTTTGTTATGGCATGGACCTTCATTAAGGGTGGGGGTTGATATTATTTCAGTTATCTGGTTACATAAGCAAGCCTCACAGCATCATAAAATTACTTTAAAAATGTATATATTTATTGCACCCATCCTCTGCCTGAGGTTTAGCCCTGCTCATACCTATTAGTAACCCCTGTGTGTAGAGTTTTTCTCAGCTGTACCCACACAACACTTGTTAGCAAGATAAAGAAAAAACCTGTGACAAATAGTCTGGCAGTTTGTGTCTGCCCAAGGGACACTCAATACTGCAGTCTTACAAGATCAAGTTTTAGACCCTGTAGTTACTTGATGTACACTTCTTACTTTATGTATAAACGCAGGATACTGCTGTTAAACCAGGGAACTGAAATATTAACAGAGCTTGGAGAGAATAGGAGCCAAATCTGAATTCATAGTTACACATTTAGACACTGGCCAAGCTCTTACTGCAGCTGGTCAAGGAGATGTCCTCACCAAGCGTGAAAGATCAGCTGCAGAAGGTCTGAAGTTCTGTGATTCTGTTTGGGACAGAGGCTTCGATGCTCATTTGACAGGGACAATGCAAATAGTGTATTTTCTTCCTTATACGCAAAATGTTCCAACCTTCAGCACATCTCAGGTTTTCCAGCAGGCACTCGCACAGTTGGCCATGCGTCCTGCATGAGTTCTGTTTATCAAGCCCTTCAGGCAGATCCCGCTGCTCTGGTTTGTTAAACCCCTTTCCTTGCCCCTCCGGCATTCCCGGCGCGGCCGGAGGCTCAGGCTGTGGGAACTGTAATGCACCCTTTGGCCACCAGGCGGCTCTGCCGGGACACCGAGGAACCGCGCCTCGCTCCCGCGCCCGATCCTGCCGCGCATCCCGGGGACTGCCGTGCCACTGCCCGGGTTCCTGCATCCCGGGGACTGCCGGTGCCACTGCCCGGGTTCCTGCATCCCGGGGACTGCCGGTGCCACTGCCCGGGTTCCTGCATCCCAGGGATTGCCGGTGCCACTGCCCGGGTTCCTGCATCCCGGGGATTCCCCGTGGCACTGCCCGGGTTCCTGCATCCCGGGGATTGCCGGTGCCACTGCCCGGGTTCCTGCATCCCGGGGATTGTCCGTGCCACTGCCAGGGTTCCTGCATCCCGGGGATTGCTGGTGCCACTGCCAGGGTTCCTGCATCCCGGGGATTGCCGGTGCCACTCCCTACCCAGAAAGCAATAAACCTTCCGTTTTCTTTCACTGCGGTTAATTGTAAACTTCCACAGACACACCCACATGCGGGATTCCTTCACCTGCTTCCACGACAAATTGATTGGCAGAGACACCTGTGGATCACTCGAGTTTCTCAACTTCTTAAATGCTTGAAGTAATCAAATCTGATGCCAATGTCTTTGTGCTCTGCGCGACACAAAAGACTGGGAAAGGAACAAAAACTCACCTTTCCCCTTAATATCTTCTCACATTTGCTACAGACAATATAAACCCTCTGACCTGCTCCTGTGTGTGCCAGCTGCAGTGCAGGCAAGCCATGCTGGCGGGTACTGTGCCACAACTCTCGCACTGTCACCTTCCTTCAGAGCATCCTTGTCCTTGTGCCCATTCCCTGCCCCAGCATCTTCAGCTCATGTCACCAGCTTTGTAGTGATCAGTTTTCAGTGGTCTAGAAACTTGATTTTCAGTAAGCATGAATGCATTGACATGAATGCTTTTTGTGGAGGCCAGTACTGAAACCTGATCTGTCACTACTTCAGCGTTTTGAAGAATAATGCTGGACTGGAATAATACGGAATAATTTACCACTGCTGAGGCATTTCTAATGCTGCTGTTTGGCATGGATTCCTTCCAGTAGGCAGAGAACTCACACTGGCATTTTCCCCAGAGCAGAAATGCAACTCTCCCTTTCTGTTCAAAATGCAGAGGTGCTGGTGAGGCTGCAGGGGAGGAGGAGGTCTGGCTCCCAGCACTGCTTTGCTGTGGGCAGGCAGAGCCACCTCATGCACCTAAGATGAGCTGCAAAATGTGTGTGCTGCAGACCTGTGAGGAAGGCTGGAGAAGCAGCAGGGCTCACAGGGTTCTTTTTCAAGTAAATCCTAGAAGCCCATACATTATTTCTCTCCTGTATATGTAAAATTTCACAGACTGTACAGGAACATAACTCTCTCTGAATTAATGTTATTAATAAGGGCTCTCACACATGCAGTGTTTGACTGCATAAACCTTGGTTCTTCAGAAAGGCAGGCTAAAGCCAGAGTTACACAGGCTTGTACCAGCTGAACCTACTGAATTCTTTGTCCTACATGTCTACCTATATATGTAAGAGAAAGTTGCATCCTTTATTCCAGCACCCTCCTTGTTTCTATGATTAAGCTTTTATCAGCAAAGAGATACAGAGCTGAGTTTTCTAAGACTGTGATTAGCAGTAAGCAGTGAGAGTGCTTGTGGGAAAGAACTGTCAGGGCAGACTTGAACGGTTCAGCTTTTGTAACAGGCTGGTTACCCCAATGAATATTCCCTTTGGAAAAAGCAGTTTCGTTTTTTAAGCTTAGGAAGATTATTACATTTTGTATTTTCTACCAACCATTTCCTAGATGTTTAAGAAATATTGAGTAGAAGAGATTTGATTCTTTTCCATGAGCTGATCTTGTTAAAGAAATATTATTCTCTTTATAGTTAAAACTAAAGAACTGATTTGACCTGTATTTTTTAAATTACAAAGCTTGTTCCTCTGATGCTACTATGCTAATAAAATTTTATATTTATTTGAAGGCCCATTTGGGGGTGGTAATAAATATTAGTTACTATTGTGGTTTTGTTGATGAATTGAATACAATATTCTAAATATAGAATCGTCTTTCTTTAAGGGGATTCCTGTCCATAATGCCATCAGTTCTGGTAATCCTTCATCCTTCTGCTCACATTCCCAAGTTGGTGATTCTTACTCATGCTCTTAAAGCCTAGTATTTAATTAGAAACTACTCTTTTTACTCTTCCCCATACTTATTTTCTCTGATTTGGGGAACATGCTGGCATTTGAACATCCCACCAATGACAAATATTGCTCATTGTGTCCTAGTGGAATTCTGTCATTGTTCTGCTGTACTGGGCCATACCAAATTTTGCCTCTCAGAACTCCTTAATTACCCCTGAAGAGTTCACAGTGGTGTGAAGTGTGCAAGAGGAGATGCTGTGGGTGCAGGCAGCTGGGACGTCCCCTATGCTGCCATCCCAGCTGGGCAGCCTGGGGCTGGATGGGGCTGGATAGGGCTGGATGGGGCTGGATGGGGCCGGCTGGTGTCGGATGGGACTGGCTGGGGCCAGATGGGGCTGGATGGGACTGGATGGGGCTGGATGGGGCTGGATGGGACTGGATGGGGCTGGATGGGGCTGGATGGGGCTGGATGGGGCTGGATGGGGCTGGATGGGACTGGATGGGGCCGGCTGGTGTCGGATGGGACTGGCTGGGGCCAGATGGGGCTGGATGTGCCGGATAGGGCTGGATGGGGCTGGATGGGGCCGGATGGGGCCGGATGGGGCCAGATGGGGCTGGATGGTGCCAGATGGGGCTGGATGGTGCCAGATGGGGCCAGATGGTGCCGGCTGGTGTCGGATGGGACTGGCTGGGGCCGGATGGGGCTGGATGGGGCTGGATGCTGCTGGATGGTGCTGGATGGGGCTGGATGGTGCTGGATGTGGCCGGATGGTGCTGGATGGGACTGGATGGGGCTGGAAGCAGCACAGCCACATTGGCACAGCTTTGCACCCAAGCCTCTGCGAAGGACGGATGTGGCTGCAGGGCTCCTGGCCCTGCCCTGGCAGCTCAGAGCAAAGGCACAGCCATGCACGGCTTCAGTGGCTGTGCACACATCCCCAGAGTACCTGGCAGTAACAGTGTATTTATTCTCTGAGAGTTAAAACAAGGCTTTGGGACAGACCATTGGCCTGGGTAGGTTGTGTTGGGCACTGTTTGTTTGCTCTCAGCTGTAAATTAAGCTGGCAATAAACCACACGCTGGAGATTGTTTGAGTGTTTTACTACTTAAGCTTACCATTTGTTAGAGATGAAAAGTTTGACCCAAACTCCAAGACCTGTACTGCAATTGGCAATCTAAACCTTTTATCATGATTATGAACCACTGTGATAATATCAGTATAATATCCATTCAGAAGGAAAACAGATGCCTAAAAGGCTATGAAATTTTTTTTTCTATTTATGATTATATTTAAATAAAGAGGGCAGCCAAAGTTAGTTAGCTCAATAATACTGGTTTTATATGAATGAGAATTTGTGCAGTGCTGTTTCTTCTAATACATCCCTGGTACCTATCAAGAGGTATTTTCCATGTTGTCTTGACACATAATTTACCTGAAGACCAAATGGGAAAGGGTGGATAACATAAGGTCCTGGTTAGTTTTGGCTTGGTCTTTTCTGCTATGTATGAATTAAACCATTCACTTAAATATCATGCACTCTGTTCTTATCCTTGTGCTGCTGCCAGACTGGGGTGTATTTAACAGACAAGTAGATGTGGCACTTGGGGACATGGTTTAGTGGGACTTGGCAGTGCTGGGGGAAGGAACAGTTGGGCTTGATGATCTTAGAGGTCTTTTTAAACCTAAACAATTCTATGGTTCTATAATCCACTGTGATCAAATTTATGTACTGTATTATCTAGTGATGTGCTGAGCAGCTGCAAAATGCTGCCTCTGGGTTTCTGAAGAGCATGCTCAGAAAAATGTTTCATAAAATACCCAGGCAGATGTATCATCCCATAGAATGAAATTGCTTTGGAAACACAGGGCTTTTTTTCTTCACATTATTGGACTCTGGACTTTCCCCTCTGTTACACCTGTGATGGAAAAATACTGGCACTGAGGAACACATCTTCCCCAACAGGAGAGGATAAACCTTCTGCTGGGTTAGTATAGGGAAATCTGTGGGGTACCTGAATGATAACATAAAGTGTGTATGGAGCCCCATTTCTGCACTACCTGTGATGTGTATCACTGTAATGTAAATAATAATAAAAGTACACTTCACCCCAGTGAGAACAAGCTGTTACTCGGCATGAGTAAGAATCACCAACTTGGGAATGTGAGCAGAAGGATGAAGGATTACCGGAACTGATGGCATTATGGACAGGAATCCCCTTAAAGAAAGAAAATACTATATTTAGAATATTGTATTTAATTCATCAACAAAACCACAATAGTAACTAATATTTATTACCACCCCCAAATGGGCCTTCAAATAAATATAAAATTTTATTAGCATACACTTGTTTGTACCAGGCACAACATACTCAGAGGAACAAGCTTTGTAATTTAAAAAATACAGGTCAAATCAGCCCTTTCCTAGGATATATCATCTCAAGTCTTTATTGTGGAGAAAGTGTAGAGAAGTGAGTTTTAAGGAGATGACTAGAGGGAATAAATATATTTATTTTCAGAGTGAAAAGCAAAACTACTTGGATGAAACTGAAAGAGAAGGATTACCCAAGGGTAAGAAGAACCAGTCAGAAAGCAATCTCACTTGACACCATTGTACTATTTTCAGTTCTCCTTATTGCTATTATATTGCAGAATTGGTGTCAGATTACCCCTAAAGTCCTCATTTGAGATGCTTCAGCTTGTAGAGGAAAATTTTTACCCCTCCTCCATGTCTCACATCTTCAGAAGTTTCTCCACATTATCATCTGGAACATTATCAATGTTCTTAGCTGTCTTTAGGAATATTAAATCTAATGGTCAGATCCAATACTGTTTTCTAGTGTTTTCTTTTGTTTGTGCAACCCAGAGGTCCAGACTGTTTCAGTGAAAAACGACATGTTGCAATCACACGTCGTAATGACAAAACTGGACCAACTCAGTACCAGTTATTTAGGGAGTGTCAGTAGGGATCTAGTGACGTGCAAGAGGAATCTGAGGCCACAGAGTGAATGGGTGTGGAAAGCACTGAAGTGATTACAAATGGGGTATGAACGGTTTGCAACCTGACAGAGTTTTTCTGTAGTCCTCTGAGAGCTCTAAAATACTTAGTGTCTCACAAAGGAACGGGAATGACATGTGGAGCTTGAGGGGCTGGCTGGATTCCCTCTGTTTCCTTAGACAAAACAGTTGAATAAATCTGACATTTGTTTATAATCCAAATTTGTGTTTCAAATCCTTTTGTTTTTTCCTTAATCTAAAAATGCTTGAAAGAACTGACAGAAAAGAAAAAATCAAGTATTAATAAGGTTCTTGGCTCCTTCCACTATGTGAAGCTGCACATCCATATTTAACAGATAATTTGGGTTTGTTTGCATCCTGACCTTTGAATTTAGGAAACACTTTTTTTATATCACAACAGCTGAAGTCAACAAGCCAGCCTGAATTCTGCATGAGCTACACTGCAATGTCCTTTATCAGTCAGTGACCAAAGGTTGCTGTTCGTCCCTTCCAGCACTCACAGATGTATCACAGTAACCTCACATAGGCAGGTGACAGAGCAGCCACTGGACATCAGCCTTCACTGTGTGCTGTACAAAGTCCTGCCTTGCTTACATTAGTCCATAAGAGCAGATTTCCTACTGCACAAGAAAGAGGAAATCGAATGCATTATATTAATTCCTGGCAGGATTTTTGCTGTGTATGTCAATTGGTCATTAAGAGTTACAAGTGTTGGATGATAAAGGAGATATCAATATTTTGTGTAAAAAATAAAAATCTTACTATTTTATAAGGCAATTTAAGAAACAAAATCTCAAAATGATGCATGTTACAATGTATTAGAAATATAGATTGGTTTCCTTCCTAGCCCCTTAGCTGTGGAATTAAACACAATCACTGCAAACAGTGTATTGCAGACAGCAAGGTCTTCTAGCATGTTTTTGTTGCTTGAAGATCAAGATCCAGATTTTCCATCATGCCTGACACCTTTGGGCTTCCACTGTGTTTAGTAAAATAGCTACATACTGAGGCTCTGAAAAGTGAATTCACATTTCAAGTGCTATTTACAGCTGGTAATCCAACCATACAGAAACTGCTGCAGCAGTGTTTGTAGTACAGCTACCACTTTCTGCATTTGGGCTTCTTGGAGCTTAGACATGATTTCATTTATATTAACATATCTAAACTTTAAAAAAGCCATTTGCTATTACTTGATTTGCACAGCAGATGAACCTTAGTAGCCCCCTGGACCTTCAGGAGGATTCTAGATGTCTCTACTCATTTGAAAATCAGGCTGTGATACCATGAAATTTTTAATAATACACGACACTGGGGATCATTCCACTGACCACAGTGACCAAGATGGTCCCTTAGTTGTGTTCAGATCAGCAGAAGCCTGCAGTACACCAGCAGTCTGTGTACTGTAACAATCTGTCAGGAAGGGCAGACCATGTGCTACGGTGAAGCAGAGACAGGGCTGGGCTGTGAATTTCCCACCACTACCACTGTCCTTTCTCTGCTGCAGCCATGGCAGTGTCTTGCTCTGTAGGTGTTTTTCATATTAGAAGAAAGCAAAAGGATATCCTGAAAAGAAAAAGTCATTCTGATCCCACTTTCTCACTGCTGAAATAATTTTAACTACACTAGAGACTAAGAACAAATCGAGCATTAAACTATAAAAAGAGCCCCAGAGAAAGTTTCATTACTTTCTTTCTTTCATTACTGTAGAGAGTTTTATTTTCTCTGTTGCAAACATTACTCTGAAAATGGTGCCTCCATGGAAGTGAAGCAGACTCTTCTGAAAGCAGATAGCTGGCACAGATGAGAAATGTGATGGTTCACTGCAATACAGAGATCCCTTGGGCAGATCTTTTTTTTTTTCACTGTAAGTGGTTTGTCTTTATTTAAAAGTGCCTTAATTTCTCTGTTTTCTTGTCTATAAAATGGAGATACTGCCTTCCTGCATGGGAGGAGGTTCCACTGGTAAAGCATTTTGAGATGATTAAATGTCCTGTGCTATGGAAATGTACATTATTATCATGTTGAGACTCGAAGGCACTGACCTTGACAAAAAGGTGAACGACAGCCTGCCTGCATGATCAAGCAGCATTAGTGAAGCCAGCACTTCACTTTCATGATGCTCAGCTGTAATATAATCATCTCTAATGTAGCTGTTAGAGGCACTTCCCAGCCTCACTGGGAGAACTTGCTTAGGAAGGTCTTTTCCATGGCATGCAATTACAAAATGAGAATGGGAGGGAGAGAACAGGATGAATGAAAACAAACATCATTCTAGGAACAACTGCTGGTGGTTAATACTTGACCATTACTTCTTGACAGGATTAATGTCTTTCTAATCACACTAATCCCTTCTGATAACTTTATCCATATCCATCTATTTCAAAGCAACATCCAGATGGCTTCTGGTGGAGAGGAAGACAAAATAAACATGCAGAATGGGGTCTTAGCAGGAGCTTCTTGTATTTTCCCTTTCTGGGGATATAGGGCTTGATCTTGAGACAGGACAAAAAATGTGCTTTTATCAGAAAGCAACAGAAAAACCTAGAGAATTGCAGAGAAGATAAAAAGTTCTATTTTTATTTGTAAATAAAATACCTCTGTGTGTCACAGCCAGAACAAGCCTAGAGGTGCTCAAAAGGGTTTAGCTACTTGTTTGCATGGGCATAATTAGATTTCCAAGATATTCCCTTCTTTACATCAAAAATTCTATATTTGTTTTGGGAGTTTTACATAGATTTCCCTCAAAGCAGACATGAAACTTAGTGCTTGGTTCTTTGGTTCATACAATTACAAATACTTTAAACAATGTAGAAACTGACTTTACCTTTTTAATTTGCCACATATAATTCCTAGAATTGAAGATGTCTTCCCCTTCCCTTTAGGCTTGACAGGTCTTTTTCTATACAAGCTAAGAAATGGTCTCTGAACAATAAATTACAATTTGAGGGATTTTTTTCCCAGACTGATTAAAGGAGTGAGATGCACAGTAGTTATTTAGAAAAGCTGCAGATCGTATTTTATTGTTTTAATCCTGTTTCATCCATTTGGCAATCATTAAAACATGTGAAACTACACATGAATCATGTGTGGGAGCTACTTAGCTGCACAGTATCTAAAATGATTTTAATCTATGAATCAAATATCTGCCCTCTTATTTCAAGGCCAACCAGATTCTGAGGTTTGACGAGAATTAAAGGTACGCTGTTTTCCATTCCAGTGTGTTTCATGAAAGTCTAGTAGGGGAAGCCATGGGAATAGCTTTGTTCTGGCTTAGAAGAATCTTGGGAAAATCTTAAGGAAGTTTTTATGTAGCCAAGAATGTCTGATGAAAATTAGACTTAAAGGGAAGCCCTGAGTGTGACACAATGATCTTAGTTTAAAATAGCTGGAAGCTTATTCCTCCTGGCCTCCCTGTTCCCTAGGAAGTAAGAAGAGTACTTTTTCTTGTCATCCTTTGGCTACATTGTGTGAATGTTAGAACTCTAGAGATCAACAGTAAAAATCTCCTGTGATGTATTGTGTATTACTTGCTTTGTACAATAACTGTGATAACCAATATGTCTCTTAATCTTTGTGTCTTTTGTCCTGTTCCTTCTGATGTCAAATATATGAAGTTAAGCAAAAAATAGTGAATGAGTGATTACTGTCTCGTTCTAGTTACAGGCATTTCTTTCTGAAATTATTCTGAGCTATTGCCTAAAATTACATGACCAGTGAAACTCCCCAGTCTTTGGAGAACTGGTTCCAGTGGTCCCTTCCTAGAACTGAGCACTGCAGGCCATGGAGAACACAGGGCTTTATCTGAGCCCAGACCTCTGTTCATGCTTCTGTCACATCACAGTTACCCCACTGCACCTTCATAATTAATTACTTTTGAGGACTTTCTCATCACAGCATGAACTGAGCATGACTTTATCTCGGTGACAGGATAATCTCATTACAGATGATGATCTTTAGTTAATGAATATCCCCAAGACATAGAAATCTCATTATTAGCCCCCTCAGGATTTGTCACCTATGAGCCAAGGTAAGATTAGATTCCAGGTGAACAACATCCTCCCAAATCCTAAGGCCCTGCATCTTGAGGCTGAGGTAACAACCCTAAAGTCACCTGAACCACTGGACATATTTAATTAGGATTTTTGTCCCTAAGTCCTTCTGGAAATACTTCTCAGGTGAGCAATCAAGACCAGTCCTCATCCCTCTGTTGTTCTGTAGAACAAACATGGCACAGAGGCATCAAGGACAACAGGAACAGTGTGGCTTCACCACACTGAAAGTGGCTCCAGGGCAGTACCAGGGAGGGAGGGGAAGTGAACTCTGCATCTCCTTGGCAGTGGCCTCTCCAAGGAATTGTTCTGCCTACAAGTTACAGCTCTGCTGCTCGACAGTCAGGCCTTCACACCACTGGGATCATTACCCTGCATATATAAAAAACCCTGGAAATTGTTACCATGAAAAACATCCAGCTAGTTAAAAATCAACCTGATTTTAATTTTTCTTTCTTTTTTTTCTTCCCCCTTGGGAATGTGGGGGTGGAACAGTGCTGTAGTCTAGTACAATACAGGTATCCACTCTCTGCAGCAATGAGCTGTCAAACTGGCTCAATGCCCTGGGGAACCTCAGCCCGAGAGAAGAGTTCAGTCCTAGAAATCTAATAGCAACATAGGGTATTTTTAACAGAAAACTGTCACATTAATTTGAGATAAAAGTACTTACCTTAACTGTTTTATTAAAAAAGTGTTTTAGAATATTTACTCTTCTGCATGGACTCATCCAAGGGAAATGTCAAGAAACAAAGTAGCATTCCTGCTACTGTATTTTCAATATGCAGTGCTGTGTTTGTACACAGTGCTTTGCAGACACACAGAAAGGTGGGATTTTTATCAAATCCAATGATAAATAAGAGCACAGAACAATGGTTATATGAGTGAGTTACTGAGATGCTCATTTTCTAAATTATCCAAACTCTGGTACACCCTTGCTCCTACAGTGTTAACAAAACCCTGCTAGATGAGAGATTGGCAATGCAGAAAAGCAATAAATTTTCTTAATTAATCTAGGGGATAGCAGGAACCTGAACACTAAATCCACCCATTTGATTTCATTAAATCTACTATAAAGGTTAAGCTGCACTTCAGCACTGGCTCTAGACAACCTCTCTCAGCAGACTGAGGTCAAGGAGATCTCTTTCAAGGAGGTGCAGCTTAGTAAATGTTTATGAGAAAAGGCCTGATAAACAGGTCTGTTTTGGTGAGAAAGCTGGACACACCAAATAGTAAATGTGGTATTTTATCAGGTACTTTTCCTGAGATGCATGCTTTGGAGAGTTCACAGGTAATTATCCAAAGTTAAATCTCAATTTAAAGCCCCAAACAACACTGCTGTCAGTGGAAAGTCAAATATCAGACTCTGGTCACTTGGAAACTGCATCAAGGTCTATGTCAGAGCAGCCTTAAGCAACTTCAGGGGCCAAAGAGTGCCCTGTCTTGTTTGGCTGTAAAAGAGGGTCAGTGGTTCTAGATCTCATGGTAGAGAGTTGTATGGCTTGGCACTGGGAAACTGTACAAGCAAGAGGATGGACACTGGTCATGCTCTGGCAGTGCTGGACAGGGAGCTGAAGAGGAAAGATCCTGATGGGTCCCTTCCAACTCAGCATATTCTATGATTGTATTACTCTATTATTCTCTGATTCTATGAAAAGGCTGAAGTGATCACACCATGTTCTTTGCTCCCAACTGGGCAGCCACACTTCCCATGGAGGTGTTTCCTCTGCATCACATCCACTGTCTTCACTGAGACTGGAAGCACATTGAATTACAGTCTGGTCCCAATGTGTCCCCTGGTAAAGCAAAAATATATTGTGTTTTAAATTGATTTAGAGAGGGAAAAAAAAGTTATTCTTTTAGGTAAAGAAAGAACTGTATGACAAATTTGCCCCTTAGTGTTTTAAATTTCAAAATTGTGTCCCTATGTCACACAAGAAGGGTTGAGGGGGTTGATTAGATTTTCTTCAGAGGCCCATTCAAACCTGAATTATTCTACTATTCTGTAAAATTACGCGTAGAGTTTCATACACAGAGTTTCAATAACTATTGCCACTGCTCCTGTGAACTGAGCCATCACATGTGTAACTTGTGTAAAACTGTCACTGGAATTTCAGGGAAGACTCAGTAGGATTCAGTCCCCACATGTGCAGCCTGAGCTTGCAAGTTCCTTCCAGTAACCAGGATCTGACCTGGCAATTGGAAAACACCTCTTCAGACACAGAGACTACAGCTTTAGTGTTACTGGCAAGCTTATAAAAACACTCACATGTAGAATCAGCTGTGAGAGAAGCAGGCAGACTGGAATAATTCAGAAATTAGGCTTACAGCTGCCTTAATGTAATGCAAAAGACACAATTTGTGTTTTCTTCCCACAGCTTGATGTCTGGGCTTGCAGCCCTGGATGCCAAGACTTCCAGTCGCTTGGGAATCATAACTGTCACTTACTACCTGTGGACAACGTTTGTGGCTGTCATTGTGGGAATAATTATGGTCTCCATTATCCACCCTGGTGGAGCAGCACAGAAGGAGAGCACTGAGGAGGGTGGAAAGCCCATCATGAGCTCTGCAGATGCACTGCTGGACTTAATCCGGTAATGACATTCATTCCCTCTGCTTCCTGAACGCAGCATTTTGTACAGAACTGTGTGAGGAACTGTGGCCTGAGCCTGAGTTCCAAATCTAAGGAGATACGTTTTGTTTAAATCGGGAAAAAAGTAAATTTCAGAAGATTATTTTCAAGTTATCAGATGTTTATACTGACAGTTTCTAGTAAAATTTAAATGAATGGCCGCCAACCAACAACAATAGAGCAGGTCTTTTATACCCCACAGAATTCCATGTAGCCTGTGGACCTCACCATCAAATCCATTCTTAAGGTCAAGGCAGTATTAAAATGTAATGTTAATTTAAATAAGGGTATATGGTTGCAATAGGCAAAACCTTAAATAAAGGGACAAAATACACATTTTTCAGAAAATAATTCTTAAAAGTGCTGTTACAACTGTTCAAACCAATTTGCAGATAAAGGACATGGTTAGAAAGACCACACTGTTGTATATTTTTTATTCTGCTTTGTGGCTTTTCCTTATTTGTTTTACTTTGTTGGGCAAAAGACAGTTGTTCTTTTAGAGCAGCATTAGGGCACTGCTGGAATTTGATAGCCTTGCCTGAAATCCCTCTCTGTCCCAGCATTTCAGGTGCTAGTGGGATTAGTTTCTTGACTGAACATATTCTGTGCCTCAGATTTATTTTGCTCAAGCAGAAAGACCAAGTTTTGCCTTTGTCTGGTAGTTCCTCAAGTTGCTGATCTCATAGTACATTGGGCAAGGGTTTTCAGGCCAAATGTGTATCTGTACCACAAAGAAGTCTCTTTGGAGTTCAACTTACTGAAATTAAAAATGTTGCACAGTTTGTCTTTCAAAAACCCAAATTCCTGACCCTGACAGCATGTCAGCACACAAAGTACTTCAGTTAGACTTATTTGGACTTGAAATCAGAAGGAATTGGGAGGAGAAGCTTACAAAAAAATCTTTTTTTTCTCCTCCATGTTGTGTTTAGCCATGTCACCTAAGACATTTCATCAATGTCTTTGTGAGAATGGGCCAAATTATTTTAGTCATGGAGCAGCAGCAGAGAATACTTTCTTTTGTAGCTTTGCACAAAACCACCATGTTCATGTGCTTTGGGAAGATACTCATCTGTATCCCCCCAGTGACTGTGCCATGATGGATGGATGTGCAGTGGAATTCCCTTGTCATAACTTGTGACATCAAGTCAAGTCACATTATTCTGTTTCTGCTGCACAAAGGACTGTAATTCCTACACCAAGAGTGAGTTACAGGAGCTTTGAAACCCTTAGTATGACAGAGTAGCATAATAAGTAAAAGAGAATCTAAGAAAAATGTGACCTTAATGATTGTCTTCATAGTGGCAGGGTTTGGAAACTGTTTCTAGTGTGCTGAGCTGCTTCTAAGGCCTCAGCCTTAGACAAGTAAAGGCACAGTGGGACATGGGATGCAATTTTACACCCAAACTGACCTTACAGCTCTGTCTGGGAAGGGTCTGCCCCACCACAGGTTCCCATCCCTTTTCTTACACCAGCCCAGGTGCCTTTAGAGGCTCAGAGTAAGCTTGTCTTGGAGATGAGTCAGATAGAAAATTGTTTGGGGTTTTAAAATAAAAATTCAGTTCTATACTATTGTGCTTGCATAAAATGACAGAATGTGTGACTGGAACCCAAGATCTGGGTTACAATCTCATCTCTTCACCTCTGTCTGGCTACTCCCTGTGCACCAGGGGTGTTGTGGTGAGGTTTGGGAACTCTTTATTCCACTGAGCCTCACTGCAGGTAAAAAAACAAGTCCTGAACTAAACATCTGCAAGTATCTTCTGTAATTTCACTTTCCACAAATATTTACCAGAGCAAATCATAATAGCTTGTGTGCATATTTCAGGTATTCAAGTTTCCAAACAGCCATGTGCTTCTAGTCTGCAAAACCTTACATTCTTCACTGCTTTGAGCAGCTGGCAAAAATGACAAGGTCAACAAGCCCCTCTCACTACCAAAGGTTAAAAAGAGAGAATAAAGCTCAGTCTCCTTTAGCTGTGCTAAGCAGCAGCCACAGCTGCAATCTTTCTACCCCAAGAGCACAAATGGATGGGTTTTATTCCTCTGCTACAGAAATACCCACACTTACTAAATAAATAAATAATAACAACAAAACTGTGGGGAATGGGCTTTCAGCCTAGGCAAATACTATGGGTGAAATTCTGGCTCTGCTGCAGTCAGTTGCAAGACTCTTAAATATCTGTGTGGAAGTCTGGATTAAATGTAATGATGTATCCGCTGGTTTGAGCTAGAAAAGCTGATCCTTTAGCTCAATGATAAATCACTTCCATTCACAGCTGGAGACCATCTTTTTCGGCCCAGATTGGCTTATCTTCTCAATTCATTAATTTCCTCTCCATTTATCAATTGCATATGTGCCCAGAAGTTTACACAGGAAACATCTGGTATTCTGCAAATGAAGAATGCTAAATGTACAAGTGGAGAGATGATATATGTGACATTATTGTGGGGTTTATTTTGAAAGCATGAATTTTGGCATGGGGATGCATGTATTCATCCTCACTGATTTCAGATTTGAAGCCACTTTGAAATGATGAAAAACAGTATTATTTCTTGTGATGTTACATACGACATTGTCAAGTCTAGAATTTTTGGCATGAAGGATGATGCCAGAAATTGAATGTCTTGAATTTTTGTGTGAGGTTTTTGCTTTTAGAAGTGGTTTTAATTAGAAGCTAAAGAATGTACTGAATCAGCAAGAAATGAAACCAAAAACTAGCGCAGACCCTTGTGGTTATTCTAAACAGTTGCAACGCTAATCAATACTCACATTACTATTATTATTATTATTATTATTATTATTACTATTATTACTATCATTAATATTTTGTACATGGTGTTTCCCCTGTATATTAGTCCATTATGTAAAAAAAACCAACCAACCAAAAAACCCCAAGCAGCAATGACTTGATGAGAAGACAACAGTGACACTGTGCTGCTTAATTCTGAGATGGCTCTAAACCTCACATCAGCCAAGAAATCCATAATCTCATCAACATTCTGAATCTCATGCCTCAAAAATTGTATCCACGGTTCAGACTTTTTTTTTTTTTGCCACTCCAAACAGCAGTACTTGAAAGAATTCCTTTCAAAAGAGAACCCCAGGAGACTGGGGACAAGAATATCCTGCTGCCTGTGGAAGATGCCCATTTAACCAGGTGGTTCCTGTGCAGGAACCTCCCCTTGCATAACCTACCCCTCTCTATTGGATGTGGACTAAGGACAAGTTCAGGAGGCAGTTGTGAGTCTGAAGCTGTGCAGGAGATGCTGTTCTGAAGATGCTTCTCTCTTTAGCCACCACTTCATTGCTGCATTGAGAGAGATGTACAAAGATGCCCTCATTTTATTCAAGGTTTCTGCTGCAAGCACTGCAAGGCCTATGAAAGTACATTTTCTTCCATTTAAAGCTCTATATAATCCTCAGGCTAAGGATCATATTGTCTTTAAGCACCTGGTGCTTTATGAGTTTTTATGGATTCATTCTCATGAAGTGCAATACTTCTGTGAGGTAGGCAAGGACCATTTTCCTTTCTTACAGCTAAAGAACCAAAACATATGGAAAAGAAATTACCTTACTGGGGGTTTTTCAGAAAATTCTGTGGGGCCAGAAAAATATTCCCAGCTCATACAAGACCTGGTAGAGTTCTTGTTCTAGGAATATGGCTTTGGGATACCTCAACAGCAACAGCAATGAATCAACAAACATCTTTCCCTTCTTCTTCTGTGAGAATTATTGAAATTAACTTTATACTTCGTCCCCAAAAATAAGACTGACATTTTAGTAGCCTAATATGAGTTAAGAAATTAAGAAAGGCAAGATATCAATTTTTTAAAGTAATTCAGATTTTGAGTGCTTTATTCAAAAGAACAGAAGGGACATATTTACAGGAATAGTGTTCAATTTAAAATATTAGGTTTGTTTAATTTTGTAGCCTAAGCACCTCACTACGAGAATAGAAAATGCCTATAATTTGGGGACAAACATTTGCAAAACTGGTTCTGTGAGCCAAGACCACACTGTTGACATTAGCAGTTAATATTTCCACTACATGTGTTACCTTTGATTTAGAAGAGGAAATTCTGCTGCGACTGAAATCATGCCACCTGCATTTGTCATCAAGGGAAACAAAATTTGGCTTATGAGATAAAACAAACAAGCAAACACCATAAACATTCACATGAGGAAACAAGTCCCAGCCAAACTGTGTTTCCCCTCCTGCTTTATATCATCCTGACTGCAGATCTGGGCACCAGCAGGTCCAGGGTTCATACACATTGTTAGTTTTTCCCAGGCCTAGCAAGGCACCATGGCATCATAAACTTACGGAGCTCAAAGCCCCAAATAAACCAACTCACTGAATGCAGACAGGATCAATTTACACCTTGACCCATGACAAATAAATTTGTACATTTCTGAAGTTTACTGGAAGGAGAAATCAGAGCATTTTACCACTGAATACTCAGGATTGCATCCAATTTAATAGCAGGTACCCTGAAAACCAATTTGGCTTAAACAAGAGAGGCTTTATTTTTATACCATTAAGAGTTAGAAGAGGATATAAACACGGTAGGGGATTTATGTTTTCATGGGAATCCTGAGCACTCTTTAAAATAATTTCCTTTCCCTTTTTTCAAGCTAAGGTCTATATTCTATATTATTGAAATTGTGTTTCTTGAAAATAGGGCAGGAAAAAAACCAGTAGCTATTGTAGTTTGGAAAAAGTCCAGGCTGTGCAGAATCAGAAATCACATCTTTAAAAGTTTACAACTGAAGACTGAATTGTATGTAGATTCAGTAAGATATTTAAGGGTGCATTAAATGATCCATTATGATGCATTAAATTATGAAGGAACTTATAAAAATAACATTAATGTGTCTTTTGCCAAAAGCCACTGCATACTATGATGGAAATATTTATCTGTCCCCTATGGCAAAGTACCATTTTTACTCATTTCAGATTGCCAGTGTTCTTTTATCTCACAAAACCAACTTGGTACCAGAACTGTTCTGCACTGGGACCAGGTCTTCGCTTCTGGTTAATTTTTAAGAGTTCAATCTCCACAGGAGTCCCAACCTTAAGTATTTACAAAGGACTCTGAAGCCTCTAAATGTGTGGTCCCTATTTGGCACAATAGGAATCCAACATGGAAAAAAGATAATTCCATGATGGAAACCACCCGGAGGAGATGGACGACATAGCAAATTCTGCTCTCTGGTCAGGAGGCCTTAGCCACAGAGGGGAAGGTGCACAGGGGCCAGGAATTAAAGCTGCACTAGGAAAGCTTTGAACTTGCAGGGGAATATGTTGTTCATCCTCCTGACAATTGGTCTGGACATCTTCCATAAACATACACTTTTTATGGAATAACTGGCCTTGCTGGAACCACAGTGGAAATACGTTGGTTCTGTCATGTTACCTGTGATATAATTCAGCCTTTTCAAGATGCCTAAAGCTGTGTTGTACTTACTTGTGCTTCCTCTCTCAGAAAGCCATAGCCCTGTTAGGGCTGTGTCAGGACCTTTTCTTTCAGAGGAAGCAGGGTAAGAAAGTTCAGATCCCTTACTGAAACTGAAATGCCATGCAGCCCCCAGGACAGATAAAAAGTCCACATTTGACAAAATGATTCCACAATATGGGTTCTGCTCTGATCTTTGAAAAATATTAAGCAAGACAAAATAACTTAAACCCGATTAGTGATTTTTGCATTCTCTAAGTATTTTTTATCCCAATGATGAGGATTTTAGTGCCTCATTAATTCTGCAAAAGCCTTCTTTGGTCGTTTTAGCAGGAGGTAGTATGATTGGTACTGAGTAATGAGATGAGGAACCAGAGGTGACTACTGATGTGCAAGACGGTTTCTCACGTGGCCCCTGCTATAGGTTGTTTGTTTGGTCTTTCTGGGTTAAATTTTGCCTTTGCTTTCAGTTGTGCAAACCCTGCTGGAGCTCCCTGACACCAGCAGGAAGATATTTCAGATGTATGGCTAAGGACAGGATTTGTGGCTCATGTGTAACAGTAGTGAGGAGCCTACACAGCTGATGATGAATTCATGCAGAGGACATAAAAAGTAAACAAATTCTTAAGATTAAGGCAATGTCACTGAGAATGACCTCAGCCTAGAGTAAATAGGAGCTACAATGCTGTTCACTCTTGGAAAAACTTGGAAACTTTACAGTTCTCGTGTCAAGCTATTCAGGCTTCGTTTTTGCTCTCTGTACCCTTGCCGTATACAGTGACAGGGTAAGGTCTCAAACACTTAAATATTAGAATACTGTCAAATTCCCAGCCTTAAAACAATGTTCTTGCAAGCTCAGCTATGCTAGCTCAAATTTGAGAGCAGAGTGTCCAAAGCTGCTTTATGCTTAGTGCAAATATAGGCCAATAAATATTATGAGGACACATATGTAGCAAAACCCCCAGCCTGGTGGCTTTAATTCCACAGCATGGGAGACTGCAGCCAGACTGTCTGGTGTGGCAGGGATTAGGTGCTGATAACATCAAAGTCTGAGAGCAAAACCAGATTGGGGCTGCAGTGCACAGAGTGTGCCAGAGGGAAGGGGTGTTCTGAGTCAAGGAAACAACATCTGCCGTACCTGCGGCTGTGCTGCGCTAGAGCCGCTGGCCTCGTTTCTGACTGAAAGGATCTGCAAAAGCTGAATGGTTTGACTTAATGACGCTGTAGTCAGGACTCAGGATGAGTATTTCAGATATTCAGTAGCCTTAATGAAACCAGAATCTGGCCTGTTATTTCTAACAGAAGTTATCCAGGAGATGTCAAACGAGCTGTTCCAGTAGCTGCAGGCTCACGTTCTCCTGACAGTTCAGTTAACAGCATCACAGTGACACCGTTTAACAGCGCTGCTCTTTGTGCCACTACTGTGGTCCTCAGAGCCAACCACCTTCTGAAGAGACAAGAGGGCTCCCATATCCTGGGGGCAGTGCTGAAGAACGGCTTCCTAACACAATTCAGCTTCCTAAAGCAACTGAAATCAGGGGAGCAAAACCAATCAACTGTTATTTCATAGGTCAGTTGCTGGGAGACAATGGGGAAGGGAAGAGGACCTTCCACTTTTGGCAAGATGCTAATTTGTCCTGTGTCTAATGGGAAGCTGCACCCTCACACCTTCTGCTCAGACCAGGTGCTGCCTGCACGTGATACAAATCTTTAGGATTTTCTCAAAATCCACGACTACCAAATTACAGAACACAAGTTGCCATAGTTGTCTTGTATCACATATACATACATGTTCCTAACTCAATACATCTACATCCGAATCCTCTTATCCCATGCAGAATTAGGGAAGGGCTCCAAAATTTGCCTGTAGAATGCAGCAGCCTGTGCACAGCAGGCCGTGGTCAAAGATGGTGATTAGTAGGTCACTTGTGTGTATGTGCTGCTGTCACAGCAAGTGCAGGCCAGCCCTGCTGTGCCAGCTGGGGCTCAGTAGCTCATGTCTGTAGAAGGTTCACTGAGCTGATATTGAAGTTTCATGCACATTCACCCTTTTAGCCTCAGCTGAATACTCCTGCTCTATCTGGCAGAGTTCCTGAGGCAGAAGATGCTCTGGGAAATGTTATTTCTCAGGGCAGGCAGTATTTAGCTGTTAATTTTTTATGTAAAAAAGAAAGCCTATGTCTCAATTTCTGTTTTACAACTATATCCTTGTCTCAGACATAAATTTATCTATGTTTTAAACTAGACCCAGTCACTGTTATGCAGTAGATTTATTTCTCTACTCTTATGTGAAATTATTTCTGCTTGGAATGCTGAATTGTGCCACTGAGGTTAGAGATAATATTGCTTGTGCTAGAGAAATGAATCCCAGATCACGTTAAGTTTCCTGCACTATTATTTTTTGACCTGTGTCTTGCAAGCAATTTGAAAGCAATGCTGGAACTTGAGAAGTATTTTATTTGCTTGGCTCTCTCAATTGAACAAACACAACAGCATTTATAGGTGCTAACAGCAATGATGAGCTCAGTTTGGACCACTGCTTCGTAAGTGCTGGCAGTGTCTTTAATTCAGTGTACATCAGTGATAAACACAGCGCCTGTTCTGAGTAGAGACACAGACTTGCTTTATGCTCCTGGCACCAGATCCATGTGGGTACATCTGGATCTCATCCAGAGCTGCAGTAAAGCTCACAGAGATCTGCAGGGGCCAATCTGGTGGCAGACTGGGTGCTTGGAACAGAGGTGGGCAGAGATGGACAGGCTACAACACCCTGCCATTAATTTTGTTGTATATTTGGGCAAGTGCATGTGTCTGGATTTTGAGCCAGACTGAAGTTCCCTCTCCACTGCATTCCCCAGGGCTCAGGCTTGGTGGGCAGGAGGCACCTGTGAGGATCCAGCCAGCCCTCCCCATCCCGGTTCTGTACTAAAAAGTCAAATCCTGCACTATTACTCTCACTCCAGTCTCTTGTTCTCAACCACTCCCAGGAGATCCTTGCTAAACATCCAGCTCATGGCTGGAAATATCAATGTGTAGCAAAACATACCCCTCAAGCAAGAAGTGTTTCTGAAGAGGCCTGACAGAACCCAGAAACCCTCCCAGTCACCTCCCATCTCTAGCAGTTTGATTCTTCTCATTACTTGTTTTTAGTCCGTTAAAGTTCTCATCCACCAATTGCTCTCTTAAATGTTTTTAATTAACAAAACTTAATTTTGGCTAATACTGGATTTTCTCAATCCAAGTAAACCAGCTTAAAATAAAAGATAAGCCGAGGCTCTGGCAAACACATTCAGGTCAGCCTTTCACCGGATAAATTGTGTAACTTTGGTAAGGCTAGTCTCAAAGACTGGATCACAGTGCATAATATATTAAAAAATATTGGGAGAATTCCAGCATCTAGTATTAAGTGGGTAGTTGTAATTCGTGCAGGATAAAGAATGATAAAGAAACAAAATGCTTTAATCCTCTACAAATTTGTCTAACATTTAATCTAGCTACTAACCATATGATATTTCCTTTCTCAAGCAGTCTTAATTGTTCTTAATTCTACTAATTAGGACTATGAGGGAGAAAGTGGAAATCATCAGCAATTTAAAAAGCTGTGTAAAGCCACAGCTCACACGTGAGGTGCATATTCAGAGCTGTGCTGCAATCTCTGTGTGGATCTATTCTTTCAAAATATTTCCCATTCCCACAGCAGGTCAGAGCACAACTGAGCACTCCTGCAGCACCTTTCAGCCCAGCATCTCAAATCACAAAACAAAGACAATTTCATATTAATGAAGCCTTTAACAATCTGGCAGCAGAACTCCCTTATGAGGCATAGTAAAGCATTAACCACCTTTACTCTCCAGTGCTTCCCCCTCCTATAAACACCCTCTCCATCTTCCCAGGCCCAGCTCCATCCAGCTGTTCCTCAGTTAGCTCCCTGTGCCAGCCAAGCCCCAGGGCTCAGGCAGAAGGTTGTGCCTGCCCCTGATAGGGGAAGGATGCACAGCTGTCTCTTGTCTGTGTCTTGCTTTGGCTACACATTTGACATCTGAACCAGAGAATCAGCAGCTTTGTGAACAGTTTGCAGAGACAACCTGATGCCTTTATGAGACTTGTCTGCTCTCAAGCAGCAGGCCAACAAACCCCTCTCATGTTCAGTCTTCCATTTCAGTCATTACACAGTACTACTATCACTTAATTAAAATTTTTCTCCCACAGTTCTCTCAAAAACAATAATTAATTACCTCTTTGTAGCAATTGTTCTTTGTGCTTGATACTACTGATGCAGAATCTACCTCATACTTTTAGGTTTACCATAATGTCATATTCTGATCACTTAAAATAGAAAAAAAAATTGTGTTTTCTAAGCCAGTGCTGCATAGTGACTCCATCAGCAGCAAGTATGTGCTGCTGCTGCTGCTGCAGAGAGGAAAGCAGCTCTGGACAATGTCTCTGTTCAGCATGCATTTAATTGTCCATGCACACAGAAATTCTCTTTTGAGCAAGAATAGGCTTTTCACATGTATTTAAGTGTTAACCTGTCTTGGGGTTTAAGCAGGACTTTGAATTAAAAGTCATTTTGTTGGAGAATTCAGGAGTTTCTCTTCACATAAATATATGTATATGAAAGGAGATAATTGGGTCATAGACTGTCATGTCACTGTCTTCTGCTCCAAAGTTCAGAAGCTTAGGGTTGAAAATAAATCACTCCTGAAAATGATCCTATTAGAACCATCACACAAATCTTGATTCCCAAATGCTGCATGCAAATGTATGACTTTTTAGCTATTTTTCCCAATTATACTATGATTCCTCTTTGAAGCCTGTAGAGGGTGTGCTCTCCATTTCAAATTAGGATTGAATGTCTTTCTGCAAAGCAGTATCTAGCTCAAACTGAAGCCATAAATTAGCTCCAGGTATAATTGTGTGAAGTCTTACAGACTGAGATACACAAAAAGGCAGAAAAGGTGACAAAAAGAGTCCCTTTTGGAATTAAAAATCCATTGGTTTCCCTGCAGTCTCAGTGTCTGGTCACTGTCATCCTCTGTAGCTCAGCTGTGAGCAAAGATGAAGCCGTTGGCTTCATTCAAGTTCTTGTTCTGAAGGCTCAGAACTGTATCAAAATAAAACTTAGCACAGCCTGTACAGCTCTAACCTCAACTCTTTTAATCAGGAATGAGATCCTCTTTTTGGAAAGCAAACTGTTCTTGACCAAACCACTACAAAGTCTACATCACTTGCAATTTTAGTGATGAAAATATATGGGGTGTACTACAGTTTATGAATTAGCACAGAGTACTTAGAAGTCCCACAGTCGATTACAGCACCCAGGGGTCTCAGGAATACATCCCTGACTGTCTTGAACAGCTCATTATCTAAGTAGGGAAGACAAAATATGGAATAAAAGAAGATTCATCCCCTCAGTCAACAGATGGGGAAGAGAATCACAGCAATTATGTTGCCCCAATTACAACATGGAGACTGTGGCGGAGCCAGAATTTGCAGCCAGAGCTCCTGGGTCTCACCTCAGGTGTTTGGAAGTCCCAGATCTTCAGTTCCCAGGAGTTGTTTCTCTGTTGAGCTGTGCTCAGCCAGGCACAGCTGTATGGCAGAGTGGGAGAGAGTGGCATCCTCTGCACCTGCCCACCCCTTGCTCTCCGGGAGGGCACAGAACTGATTTATCATGGGAGACCCAACACACAGTAAAAACAAGTTGGTTTCAGTTCCATAGAAATTATTCTTCTATTTGTTCATTTTTAGGAACATGTTTCCAGCCAATCTTGTTGAGGCCACATTCAAGCAGGTAAGTGGCTATATTCCTTTTACTGCTGAAAGACATAAGCCAGCATTATATGAAACACGTTTCTTGATAAAACACAACCCAGATACAGACATGACTTCAGACACTGTTAGTACCTTCAGCATTTAGGAATTAATGAGTCCCATTCCATTAGCCTCAGCAGCCATGATCTCTGGAGGCAAAAAAGAAATAAAGTGCTCTCTAGTGTAACTAGAGAATAGATGCACTCCTATGTCAGCTCCACATCCACCTGAGGAGAGTTAGAATATATTTAAGAGCACCCTGCAACACCACACAAAGGAAGAACAGAATACCATGTTCAGTTAAAGCAACAAAATAATGTATTGGGGAAGAATCTAATTACTTAGATTGGAATTTGGCAAGAAAAGCTCACCTAAAAGTTCTGAGTGAGCAAGAGGCTCATGGGTGTATTTATTTCACCCAGGGGAATATTTCATGGGAACCTCACAAAGAGAAGGGAACTCAGAACCTCTAGGGAGTCATTCCTAATTATGTCTTACAGGAAAGTAGCTCTGCCAGGAGGCAAAGTGTTTGCTGCACCAGGGTCTGATTATAGGAAACTTTGGTTTTGTTATGCTTTTCAAAAAATTCAACTGTTTTTACAGATTTTAGCAGATAGGGACAGAAGCGTTCATTCTCCTTTTCATGCCTGTCCCTTCAACATGCAGCATTGTTGAAACAGAGCACTTAGGAGGTCTCATTAAACTCTTAATTCCTGCTGGGATATTGTAATAAAAACTACTTTGTTTTCTTTCAGTATCGCACCAGGAGTATTCCCATCATTAAATCCAACAAAGCATCATCTGAAAGCACTACTCGTCGCATTATAATCTATGGAGTCCAGGATGAGAATGGATCCAATGTCCAGAATTTTGCCTTGGATATCACTCCCCCTCCTGAAGTGATTTACAAATCAGAGCCAGGCACTAGTGATGGCATGAATGTACTTGGGATTGTGATATTCTCTGCCACAATGGGTAGGTTTCAGACATGTTTGGTTTGTAATAATCTAAGTGTCCATTTAAGAGAAAAGGAGTGGGGTTGGGTTGCTTGCTTTCTTGATCCAGCTTTTTTAACTGCTTCTATCTAAACTTTGTGGGGAAAAGGCAAGACTGTTACAGAGATGTTCTCCCATCCTTTTGAAGATAAATTTTCAAAATCCTTGATGCCTTTTTTTCCATGGAGTTGTGTTTTCTGTGCATTCACTTACAATCTTTTTCCTTTTTTTTTTGGTCAATTATTTTGAGCTTTACTTAGGAACCATTTTTTGCTGCCTGTAAGACACACTAATACAGTATGCACAGAGGAGGTAGGAATCACCACCAGATCAGACTCATGGCCTCTCTACCAGTATTCCAACCCATGTTGTTTTATGAGCTTTAAATCTGTGGATCTTCCTTCTTTGATTGAAACTTCTTGATTTTATTTTTGCTATCCTGCAATGAAGATAGTTATATACCACCTAGTAGCTTGTCCCAGTAAGAGCTTCTGTCTGGCTTATTTATTTAGTTTAACTTGCTGGAGGAACTCATTGGTGCCATGTGTGTTATATTATGCTTGCAGATTTTTGGATTTGAAAGAAGAAACTTAAACAAACATTTCCTAGTTAATCATAAAGTTCTGATGATTTTTATAAGAAAATGCTGATCAAATTTTCCTTATGTAAATTTATTCTTGGAAGTTAATCTGGTCAGCCAAGGTAGTTCCATAAACCATCTTTGACTGTATTTATTATAATATGGTTCATACCAGCACGAGGGGTCAAGATTCAAACCTGGAATTAACGGATTTGTCTCTGTTTTATTAGTTTCTTTTTAGTTTTTTTTTTAGTGAGTGGTATTCCATGTACAACCCTGCTGGAAACTGGCTCTCTCCCAGTTTGTAGTATTTTATAGTCCATTTCCAAAGTGCAATGCCACTGCAAACACTATTCCAGTCAAAACGTACTGGATATGAATGAATTAATTACATGTACTTATTAAGACCAAGGGCAATTTTCTACTTCTGAGAACAGAAGATCATTCATTGTCTTCCCAGAACTGAATGTAGGACTTTTACCAAGCCCCTCAGTCTTGCTGGGCCAGGCCTCAGGAGCTGGAAGCTGAGAGCTGGTTTCTTCCTGGCTGATGCACAGAAAACAGCACCAGGACTGTCACCCACAGCGTGGCTGCTGGGTCACCTATGGCTGTATCAGCCACAAACAAACCTGAGACACCAAACCTTCAACAATTGTCATCCCCAGGGACTATTTCAGGCTTTTGTTTTGAACAAAGGATGCAGTCAAGCATTTATCACCATCTTCAGCCTTCTGCACCACCCTGCCACCCCCCAAAATGGAAGCACTGAAACAGAAGACATATGGCCTCAAACCCTGTGAAAGAAGAGCATTCTTCCAAAGTTTTTATTTATTGCAAAAAAAATTGTACAGGCCTTGGTGCTTTGCAACAGTTTTGCTCACTTTGGCTGAGCTTTATTTGCTCAAAGGTCTTTTTACATCAGAGAAAAACAGCAGTAGGGTGGGTATGAGTTCTTATCACAGCTTCTTTAAGGTCCTTCAACACCATAATGGCATAAAGGAGCAAGAATTGAAATTTAGATTTGAGCTAATTGTCTTTTCATGAAGCAGGAGGTGAATTGCTTAGTATGCTCAGTCCAGGAATACATCCTGGGTGTCAATGACTGGACTTCTTTGCCAGGCATGCATTAGAATGGGCAGTACTGGACAGGCAGAGTGTAAAGCCTTGGGTGCTGGCTCAGCTGGGAGTAGCTATGCTGCCTCTCCTCACAGTGTGCAGCAGTTTCTGCTAGAGATGGTGACAGTGGCAAAGCGCTTGAGATCTTTTTTTCTTTGAGGAGCACAAATTATTTATTCATTACAAGGAAAATGTTTGCATCAAAATGGACCTTGATACATCAGGGCTGCAGAACAGAGGCCCCAGTCCTGCCCACTCCCGTCTGTCCCCACCAACACACTCATGCCTAGGTAGGACAATGTTTTAAGGAGAAAGCTGCAATTGTTCCTGTAAAATTAAAAAGAAGACATTTCTTCTTTTTGGAATTATGCAGATTTAGAAGACAAGACTCTTGTGAAACAGCCACTGACCAGGCTAGAAGAGCTGAACTATAGTTAATGTCCTATTACCAAAGATGAGCAACATGCTTAATGAAAGTGTTGTCTCCTGAACTAAAAGTTATGGCTTAGATGAATATTAACAGGCTCACAAACTCACATCTTGAGTGCACTGCTATTGTGAAATCCCTGGATAAGGCAGCTAAAAGCCTCCCTCCCTGCCTCAGCAGGGGATGGCCCTGGAAGCAGCACTGCCTGAGACGTGGCTCTGACTGTGGGCTCCAAGGGACAGAGCCCAGGCTCCTGCTCAAAGCAAGGGCACTGCACATCCAGAGCAAGTGGCAGCACACACCCCACTGCCAGCCCCTGCTTCCCCAGACAGCTCCCCTCAAAGGCAAACTCCCTTGGTACAGCCGCTTTTTGAAGTGCTTCCTTGAGGAATTCACTCAATCACTTATAATCCTTCCAGGGAGGATGATTAGCTATAGGAAAATGTCATCTATTCATATGCATTAATGGAAACTAACACAGTCTGGAGAATATATGGTTAGATGACACATCCCAGAGCTGTATTCACTTCCTTTCTGAGCAATTGGGGCACATAAATGGGTTTTATTTGCTTTCTTCTTTACTGGTTAGTCTTTATAGAAATTTGGCCTTTCTCCCCAAGAAACTGCCTTTCCTTACCTCCCCCAAAACTGCAAAGACTGACTGATTATGAAGGTTAATTTTTGTCATGTAGACAGGAAGCTACTAAAAATATGACAGAGACTTCATTATTAACGCCCCATTACGAGAGCAAACCTCAAAACCTGGCTTTGCCTCCCAAGTTCTCGTGGGTGTTGCCCAGTTGTAGGCAGAAACAGCTTCCTTCACTAGAAAATGTTTCTGTTTGTCTTCCATGGATCACTCAGAGCAGGTAAATCCCTCCCAGGGCTCTATGACAGACGGTTAAGGACACAGGCTTGCTACCAGGGGACTTTGAGTTACAGCAGGAGGGAAGGCACTGGGGCTGTGTGTGAAGAGCTGAGAAACTGAACCTGAATGCTCTGATTGCAGGTATAATGTTGGGAAGAATGGGGAACAGTGGCGTCCCTTTGGTCAGCTTTTGCCAGTGTTTGAACGAATCTGTCATGAAGATAGTGGCAGTTGCTGTTTGGTAAGTAACTGTTTCAGTAAGAAAATGAATTTTTTTTTTTAAAGAGTACGAATATTTCAACAGAAGAAAATGCACAGAAATCTCACAAATTTATTTCCCGGGAAATAAACAAGGGTGAACAACTCTTAGTTTTGCAGGGCCTCAGCATTTTAGGATGCACACACATCTGTCCCTGCTCTGTACTACCCTGTTGACAGGGACACCCTCTATGTTGTTACTCCCAAATAACAGAACATGGTATAGCTGGGTGGGGTGTGCTGAATGCCCTAAGGGCACTGCCAATCCCTGGGCATGCCAAGAGGGATTAGAGCCACCCATATCACACAAGGGAGAAGCATGATGGGATGCTCTAGCTGGTACTTCCATGCCTTCCAGCACTGCTGCAGACCCAGCCAGACCTGCCAACACACCTGCCCAGAGGAACAGCCAGCAACAAGACCCATCAGTTTAGCACCTTCTCTCCACTTCAGAATGTCCCCCAGCGTGGCTCAGCCTGACGTGGGGCAGGGAACCACTACCAGCCTCTCTTTCCAGCTACATGGTGCAATCTGACTGAGTTGGGTCAGGGAATGATCATTTGGTTGGATATGTCAAAGGAGGTACTTTATTTCTGGAAAAATGAGGAAGTTGTGTAAAGTCTCGGGAGATGGCACAGCTCCAAGTGGAAGATGGCTGGATGCCCCCAGATTTTTTATCTTTTTTTTAATCTAAAGCTTTTTGGCATCCACGGCTTTGTATGTAGATGTGCACAGAAGCACAACTGTTTTGATAAAGCACCTGTCCAGAGTGGATTCAGAAACTAACAATTCTTCTGCCTATTTATCTGCCCCAAATCAAACCCCCAGGGAGTCCAAGAGCATGTCTAATGTATGTTGGTGTTTCTCCTCTGTCTTCCAAAGGCAACATAAACGTTTACTTAAGAGCTTCCAATGAAAATCCATGAACAGTTACATGAGCACAAACACATGAGAGGAGCTTAAGATTTATTCCCCCTCTTCCCAGTAATTTACCTGCCTGAAACTAAAAAGTCAGAGCTGCCTTTGGAACCAAAACATTTTAAAGTCATTCCTTGCCAGCACCATAACCTCAGCCATACTGAGGGGGATCCTGCAGAAAAAACTGTTCAGCCCAGTGCTCTGGGCACCCTCCTCTCGTGTGGAAACAGAACAGCCAAACACAGACAGTGCTGTTACTGCACTGCCTCTGGAAGGATCTGCCGGTTCTTACTGTGTGATGGGAGGGAGCTGTCTCCTAATAATGACTTTCTTTTTGCTCAGGTATTTCCCATTTGGAATTGTGTTCCTAATAGCTGGCAAAATCCTAGAAATGGATGACCCCTCGGCCATTGGGAAGAAGCTGGGTTTCTATGCCATCACGGTGGTGTGCGGCCTGGTGGTGCACGGGCTGTTTATTCTGCCAATGATGTACTTCTTCATCACCAAGAAGAATCCCATTGTCTTCATCAGAGGGATCCTTCAAGCCTTGCTCATTGCTCTGGCCACATCCTCCAGGTATTAAAGAGTTTCTAGACAGATCCAATAAAATATTTGCTAGATCCTTACTACAGCTACCTCTTGGGAAGAACACACTATTGATGTAGTGGAGCTGATACATCTGTATCTGAACAATGGTCTCTGTCCAATTCACTGGTATAAATTTAAAAAGTGTGTGTCTCAACATTTGGAAATTATGTGGGAGCCATTGGACAATGATTTTGTCACATTGTTCTCCCTTGGTTTAAAAAATATTGGACAAAGCCATTTTTTGTAGAGGACTAGAAAGGAAATAAGTTCTTTTTCCATATAAAAAATATTGTGCTTCTACAAAGTTAATGTATATGAGGGACACGCAGTTTGTCCAGACTTCATGTTTGGTATTAGTGGGGAACCTCTTATTTCAGTCATGTGGAAACATTTTATCCTTTCTACTCATCTTAGTCTTTGTCTCTTGGTACATTATGAAAAGACTGTGGTTGCAAGCTATTGTCCAGCACTGGGAAAGTATTTAACTGTTCTGCTCAAGGAATAATATTTTTGCACCCTTTTTAGGGAAGATGTACAATGAGTTTTAACCATAGCTGAACAAAGGTACAGTGAAAATGGGAACCAGCTTGTGAACTGGCTATGAAAATGACTCCCAACATGGATAAAATGGTGCATGAGATGTGCTTGAAAGGGCTGGAATTGCCCTGCATGGAGCAAAGGCAAGAATGACAATTAAAGTCACATTTCTGTGTAGCCAATATGGCAACACAGTTTCATGGCATCTGTGGCTGAAGGAATGTAGAGGATTAAAAGAAAGGGGAGGATGGAATTATTATTTCAGCACAGAAGGTATTGCATTTCCCCTGTTACATTTTACAAGGTGTTTTCATGTATAATAGTTTGCTCCAAAATGACCTAAAAGGAGCAGCATACTGAGAAATAAAAAATCAAGAAAAATTACATGGTGGGTGGTGTTTAATTACGCTTAAATAATTAAGGAAAGCTTTTTTATTAGAACATAAAAAGTTTGTGGCTTGAGATGTCACCACAGCCCCAGATTCAAGTAAGATGAGAATTTTGCATTCAAAGATGTTAATGTTGGAAAGGCTCATCAGGCTCACATTTGACACACTTGACTATCTGCCCGCTTCTCTAGGAATTCTCTTTCTGAAGAACTCTATTGCTGACAACTCAGTTTTTTAATCTGTGCCATTCCATTCATTGCCTCTTTTTCTAGAAAGAGATAACTTCTACTAAAAATCCAATCTGAGTATTTCTCTTCCTAGGAAAAAAAAAATATTTTGGCCCTTGTTTTATCTTTAGCATCTATAGAACTTTCATCACGGGAGGCTTCATAAAGACTTAAAAGACCAGCACATATTTCACCATTTCAAAACATATTACTTTTCCTAATTTTTCATATTTTCATCAGCATTACATTTTGGGTTTATCACCAATTTAAGAGTCCTTTACTGATCTGGAAACTGATGAGAGAGAGGTGTCTGTCTCTGCTGAGCCTCTTTAAGGGAAACCAATCCTCACTTGAGGTTTTCCTCAGCCCCATTTCCCTACCCCAAGTTGATGTGAGTGCCTGCCAACAGTGGGGAATACACAGGGAATTCAGCTTTCTCTTAAACCTGTGCTGCCTTTGACTCTCCTGGGCTCTGACTCCCAGATAAGACCCTGCCTCTGGGGATATCAAGTGCTTTGAGACAGAACTTTCTCCCTTCAGCTGTGCAGGGAATAATTATTTATAGGCCCAGAGAGGGTGTAGTTTGGGAACAGAGCTCTGGCACCAGAGCTCAGTCTGGCACCAGCACCACCAGCAGGACTTGCTACCAGATTTAGTATCTTTATTGACAGAAGCTAAAGTACCACCAAATTTAAGGTGAGTCCGGAGAAAAGGCTCTGAACATACGGATTTGGGCCTTGGACATTTTTGGATGTAGCTGTTTGTCCCTCCTTAAGATTGTGTATATTTTGCAAATCCAACACAGGCCCAACATGGTTTCCAATGTTTTTCTGCTCAAATAGCAGTGTCTTGTCTAGAAATGTCTGAACTTTTCACCTTCATTACACTGAAAGGAATGGATACTGCACATAACTGAGCTGTTGCCAAAAGAACATGCACAAATAGTTGGGGCTGGACAGCAGAGCTGCCTCTCCTGACAGTCAACACATCTGTATTTGGTTAAATAACACTTGCCACAGGGGCATTATATAACACTTGTCATGTGGGTATTGGATTTTCAGATCATCCTAGAGAAGAATAAAGAGTTGATTTTAAGAATACTGATGTGTTTCTTGGAGAGGTTTCTGTGTTGGTTCAGGTCTACATCTAAAGATAGAAAGAAAACCACAGGTCAGGGTGCTGATACTCACTGCAGATAGTCTGCACCTGTGGAAAGCTTGTTTGTAAAGCTGGAGATCAAACTACAAGAAGCAAAAATAATATCATTTACAAAACCCAAGGATGTAACACAGGGGAACCTGAAAGCCACTAAGCAGCCATTGATGGAAATTATTTTATTGAAGCTCAACATTATTTCTGCTTGTTGCCCTCTAGTGAAAGGTTCTGCACCCCATTCTCAGTCCCCTTATATTTCTCCAGAAATCCCAATCACAGCAGTATTTTGGTTTGCACAGACATCAGTGGAGAGGCAGGGGCAGATAAGCAGATCTTTTTCCTTTGGTGCATCCTTTAGGACACAATGAATGTGCACAGCTCCTCCTTTCTGCATCACTGAGGGTGGGCACGTGCTGCCTTTGCCCACCCTGCTCTGGGGTGTCCAGGCTGCACAGTTGGGGATTCCTGACTCTGCTTTCTTCCCCCCACACTGCTCCTGATCTTGTCACCTCTTACCACACTGAAAAAGCAGAATTTGGCCTGCAGGCAAAATTTTTCTTGATTTTAGCTTTCCTCATTCTAATGGCAAGAGGGAATTTTGTTTTTCTAGGTCATCTTTCCATACCATTAATGAATTAAAGCAACATCTTTCCAGTGGTACATCCCATCACAAGAAGCAATTTTCATCTTCTCTGAAGAAGAATTATAAACCATGAGTTTTTCAAGGTTTTTGCTGCTTATGAAACACTAAGATCTTGGCTATTGCACAGTGTAAATTAAAAGCAGATTTAGACAGGGGAGATGAGATCAGTTTGCTGATTTTTTTTGGAGCAAATATCAAAATGCATTTGAATGATAAGATAAACAGAGCAGGCTGAACAGCTGTGCTTCCACAGTGACTGGCTGTCTTTGTGGCTCTCACTAGTAAAAGCCTGGCCTGGGCCAGCATTAGTTTATGCTCAGTCTCTGCAGCTGCAGCGTTTTATCCCAAAATTGAGATAAGACTCTGAAAATGTATTTTTAATTGTCTGAGTTAATGCTGGGAGAAGATACCTCTCAGCTGAAAGCCTTGGGTCAGTTTTTAAAAGACTTAACAGATTAAGATCAGTGCTTTAGAGTATTTTTTCCTCCTAATAAATATTAAATGTCAGGCTTTAATGTTACTGCTCCACTCTCTAACACTAGATAAAAGTAGCTTTCAAGAAAACAAACTTCACCTAATTCAACCAGAAAGACAAACGAGACAAATTATTTATTTGATAATGTTTTTTTATAATATTGAAGGTATATATTAATATTACTCCAAAATTACTGTAGGAGCTTTTTTCCTTTGCCTCCTGAGAGTCACCAACAGCCAAAGCCTTAAATAAGACATATTCTTCTGGTATGTGCCAGATGATACATTATGAGTAAAAATGAACCATCATTGAACAAGACAACCTCTCCTAGGATACTCCATATAACTTCTGTCGCCTGTATTCAGGAAAAGTTCATTTATATGAAACAGGTGCTGAAAGGGTAATCAGGGATGTAAAGTAGCCTGTGCTAAGAAAGTACAGGAATCCATGACCTGGAAATTTGCTTCCTTTCATTATCTTGCATGTTTTTCATCATCATTGCACTTATATTCTGCCTGTTATCTTTTTTGATTGTAATATTTAACAAACAACAAATCCAATGTGTTATATGCCTTAGAAATTTTACTTCAATCAGCAGAAAATTCAAATGAAAGACACACCTGACTCTGCGAGATAGCGCACAAGTTTAAAAGTTGAATTCTTGCAAAACCAGCATCACAGAATCTATTTACAACAATGGAAATAGATAGAGATTTTGCTGGTTATGCCATTGGTATTATGAGATTGTTTTGCACAATCTTTTTCACATCTCAACCCAATTGGAATATGTCAATCAGTTAAAATTTGCATGTTTGACAGCTCAGCTCTCTGCCCTCAGAACAGGCAGACACTTAGCTTTAATATCCATATTTATATGTCAGAGTGTGGGCAAAGTGGAAAGGACTTGTAAGATCACCTTTTTGTCCTCTTTTACCCCCAGAGAAATTAGACAGAGTTCTGTTACAGAAAAGCCAAATGTCTGAGGGAAGACTGTCTTTAAAAACAAGTAAATCTCCAAAACTGAGTAGCTGCAGAAAAGGAAGACAATGAATAATAAGTTAAATAATTGTTTCTTGGCCAAGCTGCTAGTCAGAACATCTAGAAATGCTACAGAGTCTGCTCCTATTTGCAGCTATTCCAGAGCTTTCAGTTCTACATTATTTGTGAGCCACAGCCTCATCTTCATCTTTTATGAACATTTTATGGTAAACAAGACACGGAGAATTTCAGTCATTCACAAATGACTGTGTGAAAAATGACAGACATGCCCAAGAGAAAAATGACATCTCATGTCATGGCAGCTTGGGGATTATGGGGTTATGCTTTGCTGTGTTTGTTTTTCAAAGTTGATTAAATACTAGGACTGCCTGAATTAAAAAGTTTAATATACCCCAGTTACAGGAGTTAATCAGATTCCCATTGCTTTCTTGCCTTTCCAGCATATTTACATACTTAGAGAAAGACTTCTGTCTGGATTTTCAGGCAGTGAATGGCAGTTTGTAGTAAATCCTTCAGCAGTCAGACTTCATGAAATTATAGAAAAGAGAGATAGCATAATAAAACATAGCCTTGTCTTTTTTCTTTTGTGTTTCCATGGCAGGAAGCTACTTTTCCTTTCCAAACCCTTTCCTCGAACAACAGCTTGCACAAATACAAAATGACAACTCCTACTCATGGAAACATTTTGCTTACACATTCCTGCAAACTTGGGGTTGTGATTTCAGAGTTTTTGGAATCCTTCTGTGTTTTTTTAGGACTCTTGCAACAACTGAGACAGAATTTGCAGATCCAATGTGTTATCTTCAATTAAGAACAGCTAATGACCATTACAAGATTTAGGTATTGGAGCCACATTGTGATGTGAGGATCACAACACACAGTGACAGAGCAAATCTGAACTGCCAAACCAGGGGAAAGACACCTGGATTTACTGTCTAAGAGCATGTAAATCACATGAGAAGAGGACATTGAAGACCACAATGTCACCATACCAATATTTCCCCTAAAAATATCTTTTTTAGAGGTAACTTTGGAATAATTTTGAAGGAGTTTGCTATATTACATCAAGTTAAATAGTCTCAGATACTGAGCAGCATATTAAAATTGGTATAAGAACAAGGAAGATACTTTGTCATGTCTATATTTTCTTCAGTGATGTTACTTATTTTCCATACAAACTGATGTGCCATTAAAAATATCCCCTCACTCACCTGAATGTGACCACTTGATAAAATGCAGAATGTGTACCAAAAAGCTTATAAAATATACAAATAAACACATTTCTATATGTTACTATTTAGAAATGTGTGCCTTTTATTGAAAATGAGAAAATTTATGACCATATAGTATTTCGTTAACTGCCTTGGTTAATGGAAACAAAACTCAGAAATATTCTTTACAGTATGAAATCATAAGTTAGAGTTTGGAAGGGATCAATTTAAAATAAATACCTGTCAAATGGTCTTATACCATTCCATTCTATTCCACACACATAAATCTCATTTACATATGTACACATTACCATATGACCTGCAATTATGTGGTTGGTATATGATCACACATGGGATGTGGGCAGATCTGTCCCAGGGAGAAAATGGGATTTTATATTCCTAAATACAGACGTTTTGTCTGCAACTTTTATTTTCAGGCTGTTGACAAGATCTTTGTCTAACCCCCTGCAGAAATAAAAAATTGTTTACATATGAGGTAGGCCTGAAAGGAAACATTTTTAGAAACCCCGAGTGTACAAGAGTTTTCAGAGGTTTTAGTAGTAAGCTGCACAGGGTGTTGTTGCTTTTCCTGCATTTGAGTGTACAACACTGCCTCTGTGGGATTTCTGTCCCTTTTCTTCTGAAACAAGGAAAGAGAGAAAAATATTTTTAGTTTTGGGGAGCAAAATTAGCACTAACTCCAACATTTATACATGTAACTGTCCATATCCTCGCAGTCTCGGTAAGTGAGCCACACGCAGAGCAAGGAATGAGAAGCAGTGCTTGGATGGTTGTGTAGAATTTCCCCTGCCTAGACAAGGTTTGGTACAATTTATTCACTGCCCAGAAACAAAACTAACCCAGTGTGTGCCTCTGTGCTGTTCTGCAGCTCAGCCACTCTGCCTATCACTTTCAAGTGCTTGCTGGAGAACAACCACGTGGACAGGAGGATTGCGCGGTTCGTGCTGCCCGTGGGAGCCACCATCAACATGGACGGCACGGCGCTGTACGAGGCGGTGGCCGCCATCTTCATCGCCCAAGTGAACAACTACGAGCTGGACTTCGGGCAGATCATTACCATCAGGTACAGAGCACAAATTCCACCTGCTGGGATTGGCTTGTCTGCATAGAATCATAAATCTGCTCAGCTGGAAGGGACCCAACAGGATCATCACCTTGTTGAGTGTGAGGCACAACTCTTGTATGTAGCAATGTTGAGAACAAAATTCATCTCTGCTGTTATCAAAGGATGCATCCCTCACAGAAGGGTTGTTTCCAAGTAACGCAAAGATCAGGGACTGTGCAGAGAAATTGTCCTGGTCCTGTTCAACAGATGCATGTGGACACCAGGAAATGTGCTTCTGTTTGAGGACAACTGTAATTTTTGTATTGAGGCAACACATTGATCACTTCTAAAATTGAGAAATTTTATTATTATTGGTGCTTAAAACACTGTTTCAAACTTCACAATTGTTTTCAAGTCTGATTTATGTCTTTAAGTGAAAGGAAAAGGTTAAAAAGTTCCAAAACTGGAAGTCTTATCTCAAGTAACAGGGAACAGTGTGGACCAAGAAGCTCTTGCAGGATTAAGGGGAAGAGGGAAGGAGGACAGATGCTACTATCAGGGCAGGTTTTCATGAAGATGTCAGATCACTCAGATGTTTTTTAATTGTCTTCTCTTCTGCTTGATAAAGCAGAAAACTTCATAAACAACCATGCTCTCAGTGGGTAGAGAGTGTTATAGCTGTGTACTCCATCCTTGAAAGGCCTGTAATGGATCCAAAAGAGTAGAAGATCCAGCTGAACAATTACTGCCAGAATAACTCCAGTGACTGCCAAAGAATTCCTCAGGGACTGAAACCTGCAGGTTTCCAGCAGGGAACAAATGATTATAAAAACATTCCTCATAGTCAGAGCTTTGTGCAATATATTTGAGATGTGCTTAACTACCCACCCACTGACCTCACCACTGCCCCGTTTATATTGCTGGGCCTTGCCCATCTTCTGCTGGACCTGAGAACCTTCATGACAAGAGGAGAGTCCTGAAACCCCAGATGACAGCTGAGGTTTGCTAATGGGCTTCTGGCAAGACCTGGTTGGATTACAAAAAGGAGAAATAAATTGTGCCCATATGAGCTCTTGCTTCAGGCTTGCACTCTCTTTGAAAACCGTTGGAATGAGTCTGTGCTAAAATTTAGTCTTTTGTGATTTGGAATTTTGAGATTTTTTAGCATGTGATGCTAAAATATGGCCCAGAGCATGAGCGTTACACACACTTTGAAGTAAAGAACAGTAATTTTAAAAAGGAAGGAGAAGAAGGGTGATAGTAAATGGAAAGAATGTAAGCTCTACCTTTTCCTCAGCAGAATCCTCTCTTATCTCTTTATTTTTACCCCCCATATTAAGTGCTAGTACATAAGGACCAGACAAGTAAAACAATAGAATGAAAATACAAGTAAAGATTGGAAAAAATCCAAGGAAAAAAAAAACAAAACACACTTACAAATGAGGAAACTAAACAGGAAATCGTGGTAGACTCAGTACCTTCAATAACTTAATCCAAATTCTAACTGTATTCTATAGGCCAAACCTACCCCAGATCTTGATACTTTAGGACCTCGAGATTTAAAATTCAAGTAATTCTGAATGCCAGGGTATTTTTGCCAGAGGGAAAAAATTGTTAGACAAATACTCAGTCTACTTTGCTCATAGTTTGTAAAATCCAGGTTGGCATTTTTTATCAATGCAAACATTGATGTAGCAGAGAAAGAGAGTAAAGATTTTATTTCCATCGACTGAGCATCTTACAGAAAGAAACATCTACATTAAGGTGAAGATGGAACGGAATAGCAGATGAGCTTGCTTGTAAAATCTTAGTTAAACAGTCCTGGTTTTGATCCCAGTTAAGTCCTGAGACTTTGTGGCCTGATTAAAGAGGCAGAAGCAGTCCAGCACTAACTGGAGAGCCTTTTAATGTTCCTTATACCTATCTGTTACTCAGCTACTGAGCTTCTGTCCCTTCCTATCTATGCTCTATTACAATGTCATTAGGATGCCACACAAGTTAACTTTTGCCAAACGTAGTTTGAAGTCTTTCCCCTTCCCCATCACAAGCACAATGCTAATGTATTTTTTTATTGCAGAAAAGGGCTCTAGTTAGAAATACTGCTGCTGCTGTAGTACAGTACAGCTGTAAGCAAGGGACTGGATATCCCTGTGTTTCAGTTTCCATATGGGTGAATACCATTATCCTCATTTTCCATTGGAGGTTAATGAGACTTAACTGCTTGCCAAAAGCTCTGACATTCCTGACTGATGAATGCAGAAGATTATCGGTGTAAATGCTTTCTGTCATCCTTTCACAACTGTCAACATTTTTTTTTTGTCTTTCTGCTAGATGGCCTAGCTCTTGCACGTTGCTAGTTGGGTGGAAATGAATATATCCAGTCACTTTTGCTCCTGGAAAAAGGAATTACATCCCTCCCTTTAAAATAACATTATGAAAAAAATGTTAAGCCTGCCAGGTCTACTCTTGCCCTTGTCTCCCATTCATTTCTGCTTGCCTGGCTGAAAAAATGGTATGAAGGTCAAGTAAAAATACTTTCCAGAAACTGAAGCTGTACAGTCATACTCACACTTCCTTCATATTTAGATCCAAGTATGCAAAGCCATGTGCTGTGCAAGGGCTTCACCCCTGGCCCAGCCTCTTTACCCTTGGCCTAACCCTTGAGATGGATTGACAGGAAAGGCGCCAGGCAGGGCCAGCTGTGCATTTGCCTGGCACAGGAGCTGCCCGTGGTGACTCCAAGGTGTCTGCTGGGAGCTCGGCTGCCAAGGAGAAGCAGCAATGAGTGGAGCTGGCAGACTCCTGGCACACAGAGCTCAGTGGTGCTGTGACCCGTGAGAAGGTGGCCTAACTCAGAGAAGCCCAGAGCCTGGCTGGCCCCTCTGCTCTGCACCACTGATACTGAGAGAGCACTGAACTGCTCCACCAGTGCCAAGGCTGCAAAGGCTCAGGTTGACAATTTAGCCTTGGGTAGACAGTTTGGCCTGTTCTTGCTGTCTCACCTGGATTCTGTCCACAAAACACTGGCACCTCCGTGCAGTGGCTTGTGTAAGAAAGAGAGTGTTTTAGAAACATGGTGTGGTTTCTTGCAGAAAGTAAAGCTTATTCCTTTCTTTCTTTGTTAAAGTATCACAGCAACAGCTGCCAGCATAGGTGCTGCAGGCATCCCACAAGCTGGCCTGGTGACAATGGTCATTGTTCTCACCTCGGTGGGGCTCCCGACAGACGACATCACGTTGATTATTGCTGTCGACTGGGCACTGTAAGTAACACAAAGCTCTTGAGGTTTCCATGGTGGCAACTTTGCTAAAATGACAAATGGTCTCCAGGGGTACAGTAATACAAATATATACAAAAGGCATAGGAAGTGATTATGTAATTTGAAATGGTGTTAATGTGGCCTCAAATTTAAAATTCTGCTGATGTGGACATTACATTGAAAAATACAGACAAATGAGAGAATCTAGATAAGTCTGGCAAATATGTCTGGCAAGGAAAGGCTGAAGAAGTGGAGTCCTTTTAGTCTAAAACCAGAGCAGGCTGAAAAGGTCAGCACAGCAGCTAACACTGTCCAGAAGAGGACACTGATCAATCTTCACATTCGCAGGGAGGGAGGATGAAGAAGTAGAGCAAAAGTACCTACCTCAAGTGAGATCCTAAAAAAACTTAAGAACTATTTTTTTTCTAGAAGGATAGTCAGGCAGTCAAGTGGCTGCACCTAGCTGGGTTGGATGATGATCTTCAAGACAAGTTTGAAGGCTGGGCCAGACAAAAGTGCTTAAGGTTCAAATCTTTGACAAGGCCAACATCCCTAGGAAACATGGTCTGCCTGCACTCTGCTTATCAGCCCACTGCCATTTCAAAGTCATCCTCTCAGCATAGTGAAGCACTCTGCAAGAGGCCTGAGCCACTGCTGAAGGCAGCAAGTACCACTGCCACCCCGCCACCCCTCCGCCCACACGAGCCACGACAGCCCAGTGATGGATGGTGTGTGCTGTGTACAGCTACTGCTACTCCAACCCCAATGCAGTCAGCCTGAGTGTTGGCACCAATAATGCCTTCCTTTCACCATGGATCCTGATGCAATTCTGTGCTCTCTGATTTCAGTGCTAAATAGGCAGCAGCTGCTTGCAGCCCCCAGTTTTGCAAGCGCAGCCGTTCTATAGAGAGGGCATTTTGCTGCATCCCTAATCACAGGGGATTTAACAGCACAGGCAGGGGCTGAAACTTAACACATTTGGGATGAAAGGGATTTGTACCACCCATGAGAAGAGCCACTTAAAAAATTCCTAGGAGTGGTTTATTTGAACTCTCAACTTTTACGTAAATCCTGATGAATCAATCAATTTTGAATAGTTTAGGAAGATGAATCATAAAATACTGGCTCCTAGCCCATTGGCATGTCAATTAACTGCTTAAGTAGCATATGCATACACAAGGAAATGTCCAAATTATTTTTATTTAAGCTATATAAAATATATCTCCTTTAATACAGGGAGTTTCATTATCAAGGTTCTGGGTAAAAATGTGTTACAAGGCCATTCTGTTATAGACCCCTATTTTATTCAACTTTTAACTACCTATTTTTTTGTACAAAGAATTGTGAGAAAAAGTATTTCCTGTTCAGTGTAATAGAATATTATTATTATTAGCATTAATAGGAGTCATGAATCTTGTGTTGTATGAATATTTTAAGACTGTGTTATGAAAGCCTTTCCTCTCTATATTGTTCAGTTTTTGCCCAGCTCTTGCAACATCAACATTTCATTGTTTTTCCAGTAAGCCTTCCAGCATATATAGGAATTATGCTTCTTTTTGTCTTACACAACTTTTCAAAACAACAGAGAAAAAACTTTTCAGGCTATAGTTCCAGATGGTATTAAAAAGTGAGTAAGGAATAGACGCAATTTTCTGTTTTTTGCAGATGACCTTTCAAACAAAAAGTATATTTCTGTATTTCGGCACTTGGTGGTTTCAAGAGCCTGCAGATGCAAAGTGTCAACATGGTTGACACGATGAATATTTTCAGTGTAAGTTTTGGAAGTACTGGAGTATGAAGAATGTTTAAAGAAGGCTGGTTAGATGATCTCACGAGACTGAAATGCCCATTACAATGCACTGCAGGTATTAAAACTCTCTTAGGTAGCCATAACATGTATGTGACCCTCACACCTTTAGCCAGCGCTTAGAGACATAAAGAAGAAAATCAAAACGTTCCGCAGCTCATTTATTAAACATGAGGTAAAAGTTTTGCATCTTTAATAGTATCATCTACAGCTCAAATACCACTGCAACACCTGATAGCTGACACGTTTGCATAGAGACAAACGCCACCAGCAGCAGGGTGGCCTCTCAGTGGAGAAATGTCAGTGATGTGTGCTGTGCTTCTACCCATGCATAGTGCAGACTGCCCATACACTCAGAACATGGAACACAACTGGTCAAACAATATGCCCAGCAGCCCCTTTTCTTAAGAGTTTCAGTGTGGAGCACTGAAAAATCCTGTCTTTAGAAATTATACTAATCAGAGTTCAAAAGGGAGTGCAAGCTCTTGTTGCACAATCCAAAATTCACAACACTGAATATCTGCCCAAGAATTACTATTTGATACTCAAGCAAGGAAAAAAGTCAGTGTGTAACAGGAACTTTTATCAGTATGTGCTGTTAAGTGCTTTTTTCTCCTGCTTAACATGTTCTTCAAGGAAATTTTCTTCAAGGCAAAACCCAAAATCAGAACAGCAGGAATTTAAAAAATTGATTGAGCAAACAAGTGTAGCACTGGGTCCTGGAATCAACAACCATGTCTAGGTGTAGGCTGTGGAATATTATTGCTGAAGTTACTTGCAGTTGCACATACAATTTGGGTAACCCCACACACAAATAAGCTTTCATGCAGGAACTTTCATGATAATTACGCAGGCAACTGCATAAACATTTATATGCACTGAGTACCTGCCTAAAATATCTGAAAAAAACCACCTCAGCACAGAGTTTCAATTCTTTTCTATATTAAGACACGGGATCAGAAATCTGGGCAGTGTTGATATTGGACCGTCACTGGCTTTAATAAGCCAAACATCTGGAGATTCCTGAACCTCCATTTTATAACCTACCTTTATAAATTAAGTTACTAATATGACAGAGTTTTGAGATGTATATGTTTTTCTTGGAAAAGACGTAATTTATTTCAGACTTAGAAGCTATATGATCTATTTGAAATCTCATCAATTTTAACTAATAGGTTCCAGGATGATTCAAGTGTAACACTTGTCTTTGACAGCCAGTTACTTTTCTCTACTTACAGTCTGTATTTTAATAGATTTATTTTCTAGACAGTGTGTAGAAGGTGTAAACAGGGAAGAAATCGCGTAAGTGAATAAATGAAAAACAGTTAAACTATAATAAACTTTATTATATACAAACTACTGTCAAGCATACAAATTTAAATTAGAAAAGGTAACTGAAAATGAAGGATCTTTAAGAGCTACTGCACAGCCAGCATAAGAGCCAAAGTCAGCACAGGTTTTACAGGAATGAACGTTGTTTAAATATGGTCAGTGGTTGCTTGGTTTGTGAGTGTAGTTACACAGCAATCTTCTGAATTATTTTGACTGTATCCTGCCCATTCTACCAATACAATGATCTTCTCAAGTAGCACTTTGGTTGCTGAGATTGGTACCATGATCACTAATACAAGGTACTGGTTGTGCTGGCTGACCTCTGCTTTCATTGAATTCAGACAGTTGCAGCACCAGTCTCCAAATCAGGCCATATTACTGGATAAACTGGGACAGAAAAGCAGTTGTGATGTGCTGTTCCACCTTTTCAGTGCTGAATCAGCTCACCTCTCTAGGGGGACACAGCTGCTCCACTTAGCTGTCATACAATAAAGTGTGTGGCAGCACGGCACACCAAGCTCAGAAAAGGCTGGAAATCCCCACTGAGCTGCTCAATAACTAATGGATGCCTGACACCAAACTTCTTAACATTTCTAAATATTTTAGCTCATAAAACCAGCAAAACTGGCCTTCAGCCATAATTACGGCTGATGGAGGCACAGGAATTTACCCAAGGAGCCAACAACTTACCATGACTGTTTCATTTTGCAGAGACAGGTTTAGAACAATGATCAATGTCCTGGGGGACGCGCTGGCTGCTGGGATCATGGCCCACATCTGCCGGAAGGAGTTTATCAAGGATGGTGACGAGGTAACCACGCTGTGAGGCAGGGTGTGCCAGGGTGCGCTGTATCATGGCAAAGAACCTGCGAGCTCCCACATTTGGTTCCTCCAGTTTATAAAAGGTGTTTCAGAGAGAGGACAGAACTGGGCAATGGGCTGCTTAGCGCATGGGGTGGAGGGATGTGTTTCCATGAGGTTATGTGAAAAGCTGCTGGAGTTCAGGGCTTGCCAGCCAGCTGTGTCTGGCACACTGGGGATGGGAGCAGAAGCAGCAGCGCTGTCCTGCAATGCACGAGAGGCTGGGTCTGTGAGTCCCACACTCAGCACCCAGGTCCTGACTGGCCAGTAATTTGTCCTAGAAGTGTGACCAGCAACAGAGCAGGGTGACAAATGTCCTTGACTATCTATGTGTAGGGGGAGGTAAAGGCATCTACGAGTGTGTATACGCATAATCAGTGAGCTCACCACAAAAGCAACCACCCTGGGCGTTGCAAGCCCCAGAGTCAGCATAATCTGAAGCCACACTTGAAATAATTTTCTTTCCAGACTAGCACAAGCACGACTCCATTCTAGACTTCATTCTCAGATATCTTCATGCCTTCTACGTTTAATACAAGTCCTTCCTTACATCTCTGTTTTTCCTCCTCTGTATCTTATTTCATAGAGCACACATACTTCTTTATTCTGCCCCTGCCCCCTTCCACTCCTATGCATTTTCTCCTTCATCTTTGGCATGCATCACTACGTCTTTCCTTATAACAGAAACTCCTCATGTCCTTCCTTCAATCCTTGACAAAGGAGGTTCCTAATTCCATGAGCCCATCAGATTTGGAGGTGCTAATCTCCAACCATTTCAGCTCATGGCATACTCTCATTACATTTCTTCCACAAAAACAGAGTAATTCAGGCAGGAACATTTCTTCATCAGGACTAATTTTCACACGGCATGTTTCATTTCTGTGCATCATCTGTAGTATTCCACCCAGATAGCAAAGTTTTGTTTCTATCATTATTTCTCTCATTCTGCAATCTTTCTGGTCGACCCCATTCTCTTGCCTTCCTGCAACATTCATTTAAAATCTCTGCTCTTTCAAGTTGTATGTAGAAAGACAAGCAGTGTCCTCTGAGGTACTTAGTACCTGCAGTAATTACTGATGACAGGATTAGGCCTGACTGCATGGGCTACACATGCAGCTACCTACAAAACCCCTAAAATACAACCTATGCGTAAGGTAGATCATCCATTACGAAGCCAGAAGTGTAGGCTGAGTTCCTGCAGAACACAGGCCTCTTGACATTTCACTGCTGTATTTAGAACTCAGTCAGAACTTAAGAAGAGATGTTTCAGTAATATAAAATCCCTCCTGAGGGATTATTTAGTCATCTGTGATGAGATTTTTCTTTGAATCATGCTCTGTAATGGTATTAAAATATACTGCTAGTCTGCCATATATTTTGGCTGCATAATTTGTGCAGTTAGTAATGTATACCCAAAGGCCATATTTTCTCAGCTGCAAGCCCACCTCTTTTCTCTGCCAGTATTTACGTCTTACTTTCCCCATCAGAATCTGGTTTGATTTAAAGAACACTTCAATATTTAACTTATGAATCAGTTAATAAAATCCCCTTTATTTCTTTCAAAACGGTGCAAACTGAAGAGACAGGTGTTAGTTTACTGGGTTAGAAGAAAGGCGTAAGGCGACAACAAATGGTTTATTTAATTGCACCCAAGAGCAAGCACTACCCAGAGCTCAGCACAGTGGCCATTGAGAGTCTGTACCTTTTGAAGTGAGCCCTAGAATTATGGTCTCTATTTACCCTACTTATATCACTTTACCAATGGCAAGCAGCTGTTACCATGAGTGTAAGTTAAATTAGAGTTGTGACAGAATTTGCATTTTCACACAGACTCCTTCACTTCATGCAGATGGTGCAAAGATGCCTTAGTGTATATGAGAAACAGCTTCTGGAAGTCTATGGAGGCTCTAGATAATCCTGGTGAATGTAAAGCAGCCCAGAGGCTTTCCAAGTAAAAATTCCCTTCCTGTTGTATACAACAATCAGTGGCAGTATTCCAGATCTTAATGCTTTTCACATAGGTGCCATTGATCTGTGAAACTAAGCCTATTAACATCCATCAGATTGTGGCTTACCAGAGAAATGGCTGTGTGAAGACCATGAATGAATCTCGTGGACCAGAAACAGTGAAAGGGTTGCAGCACCATATACCCGTACAAGTGGAGCAAGAAGAAAGTCCAGTGGAGAATCACACTAAGAAATCCAACAGTAAAGACCACTGCACTATTGAAATAAATGAACTAGAAACAAATGTGTGACTGCTACACTCAGAGATATCTCGCACCCCAGTGACCTGATACCCAATCTCTACCTCACAGCTGGAAGAAGGACTCTTTGCCTTGAACAGGAAAACGTGGAATTATCCCCACCCAGCTTGTACTGGAGCTAGAAGACCAGCTGTGAACGTCAAGAAAGGCACACAGCTTGCAAGAGACATGGGCTTCTTTAGGTGGAAGATTTTACTACTGAAAAATTAACTAATGGACTACTACTGTTTTATTCTGCACTCACTGACTTCAATATAGTATTTGACACTCCTTTGGCTTCTTTTTTTTAAAAGCTTTTTTTTTATTTGACCCTTTTTGATTTCCTAACCAAAGCCTTTTTTTTTTGTGAATCTCAGTAATTATGAACACTGTAGATTTTTTGCAATGTGAAAATATTTCACCAAAATTGCTAAAGATACTAATTTTGTCTAATATTCACTAAATATAGTTTGTGCTTAGTTTTAGATCAGCAGTAAGAAAATCACACTGATTTCTTGATCTCAAGGGGTTACATCTATTCCTAAATAACAATCCAAGCAGAGGGGGAGTGAAGCATGCATTTGTGCAAGAAAGAGCATTAAGGTAATTGTGATGGGCAGCCTTCAGAGACGGGCAGTCAGGTGTGATACCTAATACAAAGAACTCCTAGGTCACTGCAGAGCACAGTTTGCCTTCCAAGTGCCAGATTTATTAACCTTTTTTTTAACCTATCTCTTCAGTAAAGTCAGTTCCATGCACATGAAGTGGCAGAGGCAATGTGAGCCCTAATCCATAAGCACTGGTGCTAATGTGTCCTCTCCTGTAACCTATAGGTTGTTCTACTGTAAATATGTATAAACTCAAAGCTCAAGCTCATGAACCACGTGCTGCGTCCTAAGGGCAGACGGAACACAAACTGGAACCCGAGGATGCTGAGCTATAATGGGGTTTTGTGAGGAGTTTGCTGTGGTAACTGCCCCATTATTTCTCATAATTCAGTTGACAGTTACTCCCTTTCCACCATCTACTGAATCTTTCACTTACAGTAAAATCTGCTGCATATGTTTCCAATGTTTGTGATAGAGAACATTTTTAATAAACCTGCCATTTAAAAACAGGCTGTCTGTGCACTTCTACTATTAGTGTCTTCTTATGTCTCTGCTAAAATAGAGAGTGGAAGTGAGGAGACCTTTTGAAAAATTGGGATTTGATCCAGACATTACATACCAGCTCATACCAATACACTTGATGTATTATATTTAGCTACTTGTGGCACAGCAGCTTGAGATACCATGTGCCTGGTATTTTAATATGCTCTTCTCATCTGCAGGGAAAAAATAACCGAGTCAAAAAGGACAATTTCTGCATTAACCAGAAGCAGAAGTGCTTCATGCATTAGTTCACTGCAGATTCAGTGTATCATTAATTCATTGATAGTAGTTTTCCTGAGATGTACATGTTCACCTCTTCTTTGAGGGCTACTGTCCAGACTATTTCTTATGTCATGCACTAATTAGTTGCCTCAGAGCACTGCAGCATAGGTAGTTTAATTATCAAGTAGTAAAGCCAGAAAGAATACACATAGGTCTTCTTTGTCTGTAGTTCCTAAAAAATTATGTATTAATTTGAAAATACGTACAGTTGGTAACTATTTTCCTGTTTTGACTCCAGAGTGAAAACAACAAACTCAGAACACAAAGAATAGGGAAGAACTGAAATGATTCAGAGCAATTTGCTCCAGAACAAGTCCTGCAAAGGACCTGCTCTGCAGTGTCATTAGAATGAGTGACTGGGGAGAGCTGAGGCTGATCTGTGCCTCTCTGAACGGGCAGAAGCACTCACTGACAAACATAACATCTGATACTTTTCATCTGAGCAGTACTGGCAGCTCCAGGAGGCTCCCCTCATCCTTCCCCAGCTGTCCATTCCTGCCTGCACTGCCTCCCCTCCTTTCCCAGCTGTACAGACCCAGTTATTTATGAGGCCAGACAAAGAACCAGATGAGAAGTAATTTTAATTCAAACCAGTTCACATATGTTTTTAGCATAGTCCTAACAGACAGTTGTGTCAACACAAGTGAAGGGGTGATGCAGGGACAAGATCAAGCAGCCAGGGATGAAACGGGGCAAGGGCACGTGGAAAGGGCAGGATCTCTGCATGCCAACTTTGCCCACAAAGAAAACACTGCTGAAAGTTTCAACTTCACCCAGTCAGTTACAGCTACCTGAAGTGATAGTGTAATCCTGCCAGACATCTGTCAGTTTACAATCACTTTGCACAGATAAAAATAATGAATAAAGAGGCCAAGTAGATCCAAGATTTGGAACAAGTAGTTCCAGACTAAGTGTTTTTGGAGAGCCTGACCACACACCATGCCACCATGCCAAGCAGAAAGCGCTCCTAGCCTTACCACCACCTTTTTCCCCAGCCACCCACAATCTCTGGCTAACTACAAAGTGCAAATCCTTTTGCCCCTTGCCTGACACAGCTTACTTGGTGTGACACTCTTCAGTGGAGTCACAGCTCAAGAGAGCTAAGTCAACTCTGGTGCTTAAGCAGCTTCGGTAAGGACAACTTCAAATGAGATAAAGCACCAAAGACCAACAAAGCAGTTGTGCTGCTCAAGTCCTACACAACAAGGAAAATCACAATTTTGCCTATTATGCTCCAGCAAGTAGGTAAGGTGGGAGTCTCATGTGCAGAGCCATATTTTTATGGAGTAAACAGACTGGTTTAAAATCTGCTTTTTGCATTCAAATCCTATTCAAAGAGTGTCCAATTCTGCTTCGCAAATTGGAAATCCATTATGGTTTTTACACTGTAGTGTTTGGATCTTTAAAACCTGGGGTTTACACCATTATGTGCCTCCCATTCAGCTGGGAGGAAGGCAATGGTCCTGCTTCTCACCTGGCCTTTTTCATTTGTATGAAATCCTGGTAACTAGAGGCCTAAGGCACTTTGGGTCTTGGTTCTGGTGAACATATTTTGCTTAGTGTATTGTGACCTTGCCTGGAGCACCTGACTGCTACTGCAGTCATTCAGTTCTGAACAGAAGACACCACTGTTAGCTGGGGAGAAGTGAACACTGAAGTTATGATAATTTCTATGGTAAGTTTTCTTCCATTTAACTATCTTCTGTGTCTCATGGTGTGTGTTGTCAAGCAGCTTGATGCACAGTGCAATTAGACTAGCAGTAGGTTCCAAAACATATTTGAATGCATGGATCTGTTCATATTTTCCAGTTATAATCACACTTCCTTCCAACAAAAATAACAAAGCTGTTGATTATCAAGTTAGAGTGCAAGCTTTGTGTTGGTAAATATGTTTCTCCTACTTTCAGAGCATAAAAACAAACATGTGACCTTCACAGTCTCAAAGAATTTGTATTAAAAAAATCAATCAATCGACCAGTCAATCACTTATTACAACAGTTTGCATGGTATAATTTCAAGCATATGTGGAAAGAACATATTTCTTAACTGGCAACATTCAATCCTATTTTTCCCCCTGCTAAACAGAAAGGGAATGTAGCCAACTGAAGTGCACTCAAGGCACACTGGGGAAGAGTCTTGAGGAGGTAAAGAAGATAATTAAGAAGGGTGGTGCATTGTATACAGCTATAGAAGAAATAATTTGGGAAGCAACACAAATTAGCACATACTTATCAGAGGCAGTTGTTTTATGCTCATTAATTTGCAGCCCCTTTGCTCTGAAGATACTACTGAGAGAAAAGAAGCTTCTGCAGATTGCTGTGGCATAAAACATCATTAAAGACACATTAAAACAGGTTCTTGAGGATTTTGCCAATGCCAAGGAAGTTTAGCAGTGTTGAATTGCTGTAATAAACCCTTGTGCAACAACTAGAACTGAGAGAAAGTGACACAACCAAAGCACTTACACATCCTACTAACTCCCAAGAGCTTTTGGCTGCCAACCCGAATACAGAAGTTTATGGAACTAATATAGTTACTCGTGCGCTCTGCTAGTCTTAATTGATTCCACTTAAATGATTTAATTGCAGCTGAGCTTATTTGTGCCACCTGAATATGAATCCTAACATCCAAATAAGATGATCTAAATAGTCAAAACATTAAATTGGAGATGCCAATTGCTGCTATACCAGCAATTCTAAAGCTCTTAGGAAGTACAGGAACTCTCTAACACCCCCGGTTTGATGAGGGCTTGCATTCAATTCCATAATAAACATTAATTTGAGTCCCGTTTTAACAACAGCAAACTGATTTGTAACACTTCCAAAGCAGACAGAAAGCTTCATCCTCAAGCCAGATGGATAGTCTTGGAAATGACCTCAGTCCTTTCCGTGCTTTCCATAAAAATGAGGTAACTATTAGCAGAAGGTGGTTGATGTGTGCAAGCAAAATATGTAACCTGGGAAATGAACTGCATGTGGAAAGCTCAGGCTGCCTTTGATCTTGCCCGACGCTAAGCACTCCCGTGTCCGTGTCTCTGCTGAGCACAGGTGTGTTTTTACAGCAAGAGCAGCTCTGTCACTACAGACAGAGAGGCAATGAGCAATTGCTGGCTTTCCCCTGCGGGCATCAAGCCGGCTGAGATCACAGCCCCCCAGCTGAGGACTAAGCACAGAGAAGAGAGAAAGCATTGAAGGTTTTTCTACTCGGATGCTACTGTTGCCTACCTTGCAGTGGGAGAGCCCAGATTTTTGAAATAATAAATCTCTGACTTTGCTGCATTTGGAAAAGAGGCCCCAGAATAGACAAATTTAATGCACCCACTAAGGGATGAGCTGAAAATGAAACACATATATTAAAATTCTCAGTTTAGCTCGTGATTTCACTTGCAACTAAGGAGACAAGAGGCACTCAAAATTACATTCCTCACTAACTACTTTAGAGCACACTGGTTGATATTCCTGGAATTTATAAGAGGGTTTGTCCCACAAAACCCCAAATGGATGAGATCAATAGAACAGGAAGGGTGGTCACTACTTAAGGTCAGGTTCATTATTCACTCAGCCTTCCCATGTGATCTCATTGTCAAGTGACCACAAGAATGCAGGGTTTGCTTCCCATCTGTAAACAGAGAAAAAGACCTTTCTAAATCAACAGGGTGATGCATGGTAAGGATAAATGAGCTGAAGACTGAGACAGTTACGTAACACAGTAAAGGGGACTCATGATTACCTTGGATTAGACACTTCTGTCTCTCTGGAAGCACAGGATCACCACTCACAGTATTCACAGGAATTGCCAGGCTTCCATTTTAAGTGACAGAACCTCAGATGCCATCATTTATAAAGTAGCAACAGTTGCACCTCTGTTGCCTAGAAGATGATATATGGGAATGGATTTGGCACAGCTGAGACTTTTGGCAGATTTGTGTCACAGGGTATTTTAGAAATTTTACAGGCTGTCAAAGTAAAATCGTAGCAGTCTGTTATTGAGAGAGTGGTATTTTGGGTAACGAGAACAGAAGGCTTCAGAAAGACAAGATGGGGAGTATGGTAAGTGAAGAGCAAAAATGTTCAATCACTTCTGCAATAGAATCAAACCTTCTTTCCCTGCTGGCTCCACAGTGAGACAGTACCAACAGCTGGAGATGTAGGAAGGGAGCAAGACATCCCTCTCCTCACAAAGCTCCTGTCCCCACATGGCCACTAAAGGCAAGTCTGCAGGTACCCCCAAGCATCTGTGACTCTTTTCACAGCTGTCCTTCCTTCCAAACCAGCACAGAGCATTCAGTCCAGCACTAGAACAAGCAATGTTGTTCCTGACGAGTTGTCAATTAAATCCTTACAAAACTCCAGACTTCCCATTCCACTGGGAATTTCACTGGGATGTTCTCAGGTAGGTCACACCTGTGCTTTTCAGGTTCCATCTCTGGAGGTTTTGTTCCACAAGGTGCAGAGAGTTCTGCATCTGTTGCTTTAAAATCAGCCATCTTTCATCACAAAGAGGTATCTGCATTTCATTGAGGAATTAAATGTATGCTTCTGTGTTTCTGCACACCACACCAGCTGAGAGCCAGACTTTGACCCACCACATGAAACTCACTGTAGTTAATAGTTGCTTTTGAACTTTCCTAAAAAGGATCTGATATCTCTAGACCCACCACTCCCCCCATCGCCCCACCCCAAAAAAAGTATTTTAATAAGATGGAAAAAGTAGGGGAGCAAAACAAGAAGTGTTTTATGTTCACAGATATCTCATATTACATCTGCTACAAATATTGCATGGGCTAAATGGCAAAACCAAAAGAAAAATGAGACTGACCTTGAGATGTTTCATTACGATTTCATTGCTTCTAGTGGTTTTATTGGGTTTTACCACTAGGCTATTAAAAACATGTGGAAAGTATACAGAACTAAGTCAAACTGAGCATTTTCAACCCTGATCTTTCATCTTCTTTTCCATTTAAATGCTTTCATACTTCTTTAATATTTAATAAGTTTTCCTGAAAACAAACTCAAAGCACAGAGATTTGGGTAGTCTATATTGATAGTTCATCAGTATAATGTTTGTTTTAGAATAAATCATCCACTTTTTTTAATAAAAGAATTTATCTGACATGAATCCTTCCTAACCAAGTATCTGGGGAGGGAGGAATCAGGATGGACAGGACGGTGTCAGTCTAGCACTGTGGCTGGATCTAGCTCTAGCTGGAAGTTCAGAAAGGAAGTTTGAGAGCTCTGCAACTGGGAGAATTTCCACAGCTCCTTCTCAGCTGTGGTTTGCTCACTGGTGCTGAGCACAGGACTGATGTACAGCTCCATACTGCACTTTCTGCACAAGCTCTTGTGTAAATTTCACAAAAGGTATTAGAGGTGATCTGCATCCCATTTTCTTTATCCCACAGGTGGGAACAACCTGGAAGATTCACTTTGGTTGTTTCTCCCTGGTTTGGCATTGGGAGATTCACTTTGGTTCTTCCTGCCTGCGTTGCAGAGAGAGCAGGAACAATCAAAGTGAGTCTTCCAGTGTCAAATTATTCAAGCTGTGGATGATGAGGGTGCCTAAGGGTACAGCGACTCAACTCTTCAGCACATCAGTGAAGTGCTTTGCATTTTATCCCACTGCTGCATTTGTATTAAACAGACCCAAAACAGAGGTCCACCAGAAAGATGGGGAGACATCTAGAGTGTTACATAAGTAATCAAAGTTAATTTTAATTCTGCATAAAAGATATATCTTAAGATCTTTTTAAAGCTAATTCCTGTGATGCCTGTCAACAAACACACAATTATATCCCAAGTAACAAAATGAGTCTCATTAATTTCTTGTATGCAACTGGAGTTGAAAATACTGAAAATTAATAGAAATTTTTATCAGAAGCAATGTTCTCAGCAGTATCATAATCATATGCTCAAAACAGATTCTGGAACCATCATGGGGAAAACTTGAGATAGCCTGTACTGTGCATTAAAGTCTTTGCCTGATGCAAAACTGTTTAAAGAAGGACTTTATTGATGGACTTTTTAATGTCCTTGGATACTACTGAAGAATTTTTATGGAAATACTTTGTATATTGGATTATTAGAACACATTTATCATCCATTGCCTGCACATATATCTCACAGCTGGCTGACTTCACAATAGCAGCATGAATCAGAGCTACAGGGCACACCAATATTTTCCTCACTAAAGGCAATGGAGTTCTTCAGGGAATTTACTCACTGTTCTTGTATTAGCAACGTAATAAACCAATTACAGTGAGCTCCATAACTTAATCTCATTAGAGAAGGAAATATTTTGAAAAAACAAAACTAAACTCAAATTATATAAAACTCATATATATGTTTAAATTTTTAGGCTAACTACTCCCAAACGCAGGAATCAAGACTCACCAACATTACACTGTAGAGTGAAACCAATAAACAGGATCTTGGATTATAGCATAGAAGTTTTCCAAGAGACTGCTTCCCATCAAAAATATTATTTGTAAAATGTCTTTATTCTTATTAAATAAAAATAAATTTGCTTAGGTTTTTTTAAGCAAAATTTTCAAAAATGTTAGTGGGCTCAGTCAACATGGTGAGAAGCTGCATTACAAATTAAACTCTTATTTACCATCAGGAAACATTGTCAAGAGAGAACAATCATGAAGTTTTGATCAGACCCATCTTGCCTCCCTGCTCTGTGTGGACCACTGGGGAGCAGAAGAAATGGCAGTGGGGTCCTAGGAAGGAGGATACCTCCCACTCTTATCCACTTTGCTAATGCAGGCCTATAGCCTCACTCCTTCATGTACCAAACATCTGCTCAGGAAAAGTCCTCTGTATCTGCCTTGCACAGCAGCAGAACAGGAGGAGGGGGTTTGGCCACAGATGCCTTAAGAGCAGCCCTGCCAGCCCAGCTCTTCAGCACCTGCAGGAGTTGGAGGATCCTTTCCCCAACTGCCCTTTTACTGTACAGTCCTGCAGGATTTATGTGAGGGAGCTAAGATAAATAATCTCCAAGTCCCCAAAGCAGCAATTCTTCTGTTGAGCAGATGCAGAAGCTCTTCGCCCTGGCAGGGCTGCCTGGCCCAGAGCCCCCAACAAGGGGGGCAGCTGCCAGCCCTGGGGAGCAGCCCCGCAGGGACCCTTGGAACTAGATGATCTTCTACTGCCAGGGACCCTGTTCTGCTGTCAGGGACCCTATCCTGCTGCCAGGGACCCTGTCCCACTGCCAGGGACCCTATCCCACTGTTGGGGACCCTGTCCCACTGCCACATCTGCAGTCGGTTCCTCAGGAGCTGTCACTGCTCCCCCAAGGGAGCCCTTGGCAGCCTCCCTCTGCCCCATCACATCCCCCTTAAAATTTCATCCACAGTTTTCCTTTGGAAGTTTTTCTTTTTTCATAGAATCATAGAATCGTTGGATTATAAGGGGACCTGGAAGATCATCTAGTTCCAATCCCCTGCCATGGCCAAGGACACCTTCCACTAGACTGAAGACCAGGTTGCTCCAAGCCATATCCCAACTCACCTTGAACACCTCCAAGGATGGGGCAGCCACAGCTTCTCTGGGCAACCTGAGCCAGGACCTCACCACCCTCACAATAAAGAATTTTCCCCTAATATCTAATCTAAACCTACTCTCTTTCAAGTCGAACCTGTTCCACCTTGTCCTGTCACTACATGGTCTTGTAAATAGTCATCTTACCTTTACTAAAAAAAAAATAATTTTAGTTTTAAAATAATTTTTCCTCAGAAGAGTATCTACATAGTGCATAAAGCGCTTCTTTTTCATTAAACAAAACATTAGACCCCGAACAGCCCAGCATGGCGTGTGAGCTCTTGAGGCAGGGCAGGACCCCTCACACACCACAGAAGCCCTGGACTCCGCCCCTCATCTTCCCTCCCTCCCTCCCAAATGGCCCACCCCGAACTCACCCCTAGTGCCAGCTGAGGCCGGGGATATCGGGATCATGGTGTTCGTTCAGAGGGAATCACAGGGTACCATCTTGGCATTGGGAAACCCTCGGCCTTGTGCCGCCTTCTTCCCCACAGAGGAGCCGCCACGGCCGCGGCCGCTCCTCCCCTCACAGGCGGCGGGATGGCGCCGGCTCCGCTGCGGGAGCTCCTTGCCCCTTTGGGTCCGGAGGAGCCCTGCAGTTGTGTGAGTGTGAAAACAGAGCGGAACAGGCTCCCCGCACCCCGTCTGACCCCCGGCCCCTCACAGCACCCCGGGGAGGCAAAGGGCGTAACTCCATGTGGGGAGGTAAAACCTCTGAGGAAGATAGAGCACTCGCAGGCCTTTCCCCCCAGAAATCCCCAAAAAACAAGCCATGGGGTTATCTGGAGTGGGGCGGTGCGGGGCAGGAGCTGGGAGTGGGCAGTGAGCAGGTGCCAGCTGCCCCAGTCCTCATGAGGGGATGGCCATGGGGATCCATGAGGATCCTGAAGGAATGGGATGAGGCTGCAGAACGGCCCATCCACATGGCAGACACAGATGGGCTGTGTGCCCACTGCCTAAAATAAAAGCTCATTATCCACAGGCTATTTTTGGCACCTGATTAATTCTTTATAGCTCTCAAGCTGCATTTGTACTTCTGTCGCTGTGAAAAATCATAGCTCAGAAAAATCCCATTTCCCCCCGTTCTGTGCAGTATCCTCTGTAATGAGGAAACATGGCTTTAAAAAGTAAAACAGCAAATAAACCCAGAACTTAGTCTGCATACAGACCACACAGGAATACCAAGCATGTGCAAATGCACATTTAGGGATAAAATTGCCAACTGAACGCTTTAGACTTCAAATTTTCACTATTCATACATCTATCTCAGCCTTAAAACACTTATATTCTTCTCTTTCTCAAATCCAAGCAAATCACAGGAAGAAAGTTATATGAAAGCAATGTTTGTGTTGCCTCTTTGTGGCTTAAGAAAAGACCAACTTCCCAACTCCCATTTTCACTAAAGGAAGTAATAAAATTAAGAGCCTGTTCCTGGGTCCTGCTCCATACAAGGTCTGGATTGAACTTTTGGATTATGGGTACCACCCACAGTCAAAAAAATACATGGGCTTAGTCCCATGGACTTCTGATTATTCTCAACATCCCTCATGGTGTCTCTTACTCCTTTAAAAGAAAGAAATAAATTACCATTTTGGTCTGACAGTATTATGTCCAATGTCATAGGTGCAGGTGATATCAGGTAAGTGAGGAATCAGGCCTGTGGCTCGCCCTCACCAATCTCTTACAGAACAATCTTGGATCATTTCAAGCTTTTACTGGGTAAGAGTGGTAGTTGTTTTTTGGAGTTTTTTTTTCCTGCTGGAAAACATTGTCCCATTTAAAGGAGAAATTCAGTGTGTAACTATTTTGAAATAAACTTGGATAAGGGTTTCCTAACTTTACCTGGTCTATACTATGTGCACCTTAAACTGTAGGTGGGTCTCCTTTGGCAAAGGCTGCCTCTTAGTCAAGAAGCTTAACAGTGTCTGTACCATCCTAATATTTTGGGCTTGATTCTACAGGTGCTAAAATGAACCTTCATCCCTGCACTCACAGCATCAGACTCTCAAGGCATTCAAAGTCTGAGGCATCTGATTTTTCACAGAATCGTAGTCCAAGGGACAGAAGTTGAAACACAATAGAACAGTTCTCCATAAAACTGTACAAATCTGCATATTCTCAGCTTGTTCAGGAGTCTAATAAATTGGGGTTTTTTCACAAAAGACTGGTAAAACTTCCACTGGTGTTTACTCGAGGTACCTAGTTGACTTGAGCTACATTCTGTAGACATTTTACATTAAAATCTATCCCAGCAGTCAGCTGGAAGGATATTTTATTGCTCAGCTGTATAGCTGATATTCAAAAATGTGTGGGTTTTGCAACTTTTAGGGCCAAGCTTTTATTTTTTCAGGAAGCAATCTTTCCTTCTATGATTAATGATTGTGTTGAATTGTCTAAGGTAGGAAACAACAGCTTGAAATTACTGTTATGTGCTATGGGAGACCAAAGGGAGAGTGTGGAACTAGATCTCCAGCAGGAAAACAGCTGGTAAAAAATTACGCCAACTGTGTTTCCAAGTAAATCCTGGAATGCAGTTTGAAAAACAACACATGTTCAATCAGAAATCCTCAAAAGAAAAGACCATTTTGTCAAGCAGATTAGCTGCCTCAGATGAAGGACATTATAACCAGCTAAGAAACTTGTACCTCTGTAGGTCTTCTTTTCCTTGGTTTCTTTATTTTCTATGATTCCAATAGGAGCTGAGAGCACTCAACATCATAAAATAGGGGAGGCTTTAAGGAAGTACAACAGCAGGCACTGTCTCCAGACTGGAACTAAACAAATTTCTTTTGACACTTAATAGTTTTCTCCTAAGACAGTCCACATTCACTAATCTCTTCATCATCATTAGCCTCACTCCTGACTCTCAGTGGGAATGAGATACACTGTGAAAAAATCTACCACATACATTAAACTTCATCCTGTCACTCCATCCTCTGATCACACCTTCAGAGACATTCACCCAACTGCCCCATGGGCATACAACAGCAAGACAAAAAATTTACCAAAGCTCTGGAAGGCAGACATACAGATTTTTTATATATATATTCACAAGAGCAATTGTTTTATCTTAAAACCTTTCTAAAACAGGAATATACTGCAGGCTTTGGCAGTAGAGATAAAATATTATGGGATCCAGCCTTATTTTGTTTTTCTCATCCAAATATACACATTGTTATAACAGAGAAATAATTGCATCCAGAATTATTACTGCTGCTTGATGACCAAAATGCCTCGTATACTGCTCTGCACATGAAACTACTGCAAATATCCATCTACCCTGGCCAACAACAGCTTCTTTTGGGTGGAGCAAAAGAAAAGAGGCATTAACATGGTTCACTTAAAATGCAGTGACAAAAATGGCGTTTCAAGGCCTGTGTTCAAAACAGTCCCATACTGTTATTACAGATGGAAACAGTGAGGGAAGAGAAACAAAAGAAACAAAAGCCAGCTTTTGTGAGTTCCAGAGCAATCCCTTATGATCCTGGGTCTTGTATAAGATGATTTGGAAGCTTTGGAAAGGCATTCAGGGTCTCTCCCTGAATAAGGCACTGAAATACACTGTCTTCCATGAGCCTGGCCCAGTGCCATGACAGTTTCTGCATAATTCATTGCACGTTTTGCTAAGTGTTCTCTGTATATCTATAGAGATACATACACATAGACATGTAGGTATTTTTCCATATGTTTTCCTGCAAAACAGAAAAATAAAATAAGTTACATAATGGAACACAGAATTCAGAATAACACCAACTTAGTACCTGCTGACATGTCACATGTGCCCCAAACTAAACCAGAGATGCATTGATTTTGAATATACTCTAAGTCTGTAGAGATAAATTATTTCTTGTTTAACATTTTTCATATAGCACAGCCAGGAGGGCTAATGTTTGACTTCCTGAGTACCTTCTGCCCTTTTCAAGCCCCATCATCTTTTAAGCCTTTTAGTACTATTCTTAGCAATTCCTTGTGTCATTCTCAGTGACAAAATGTTGATTAGGGACAAAACTATTTTTTTCCCCACTCTCAAGAGTTTAGATCTCCGGAAGTAAAGAGCAGTCTTGAACCTCATCATCTTTGAACATAAGATGCTAAAGAGATGCAGTAAGTAGATCGCTATTCTTATTAAAAAAATGCATATTCTTCAAATATCATTCTCCCTGTATCTTATTTCTGCAGTTGAAAAGAGATTCAAGTAGAGAGGCTATTCTTTTAATAAGAAATACACTAAGTATAGCTTTATCTTCCCACTCCAAGTGGTCAGTGATTTAAATACTGCTTGAGACAGAGTTTGTAATCTAATGACACATTTAACAAACACCAATGGGTCTAATCTTACTTTAATTTGTCTAATTTTTTATCTGTTTTCAGCTCACATGTCTTCTGTATCAGCAAGCTTCACAATTTGTTGTTTTCCTTTTGAAGGATATGCTTAAAGTATCATGAAGTACTTTTGCATTTTTTGTTATCAGAATTAGTAAACAAGGACCTGCATCTTTAACTATTGTGTCCCCTGTGGCTGTAAACAGAAGCCAGTAACAACAGTCCATTGCCTCTGATAAAACAGATATGTGCTGTTTCATTTTACAGAATATTGTATTTTCAACCTTTTTAGATTTGTGATTCCCCATCATGTTGTAGTGGAAGTCTTTAAGTTCAGGGTTCAGACACTCACTTGTTATACTTCAGTCATGTGTGTAAACTGGAATTATTTACACAAGAGTCTGAGAACTGGGGCCTTGATTTAACTCAACTACAGTTGTTACCTCTCGTGTGATGGGACTGTGTGAGTTCACATTTTATCTCCGTTCTTCTTCCTCTTCCTCTTTATCTTCCATTTCCTCTTCTGAGTCATCCTTATTCTTTGAACTGTTGCTGAATTCAAGGTTCCCTTCAATATCCAGTACCTGTAAGTGCTTCAGGTTTTGGAAGGTACTTTCTTTCAGAGCTCCAACTGCAATCTTATTAAACCTGTAAACAAACAAAAAGGCACCCCTGTTAAAATAAACCTATTTTTTATATACAACACAGAAATGAGGAGACTAAGAGGAAACCATTCTGCATCTACTCTATGCTGGCCCAAGTTACTCTAAGATTACACTGACTCAAAACAGCACTCTAGAAGTGCTGACCCCTCTGGATGGGGGAAGAAAAAAAATAATAGTACTGGAATTCCTCCCCCACAAATTCTTTCTCTTGCTCTTCTGCCTTCTCCTTCCCAGAGAGGAAAGGCATCTGCTCCATAGTCCACATTTCAAAATGTAACTGATTTTTCATGACATTCTGTGTCATTCCTTGATAGTTTAATCCTTCATCTACAAAACTCAAAACAAAGTATCCCTTTAGAAACAAAGCAGTAATTTTTCAGCTGTTATTTGGGTTTCCAGGAATACTAATAAACTAATCTGCAGTTTAAGAACCTGTCACATATACTGGTCTGTTACTCTTGAACATGCTTAAAATTGTATTCTGTGTAATATTCCATATGTATATTATTGTTTCACAGCATTGCAGTGATTAATGGCCTCCCATTAAAAATACGACTGAGCTTGGGTGGAGTTGCCTCCTGAATATGTTAGCAAAACTGTTTTGCAAATTCCTTTTTTCCTTTATATAGAAATATAGAATGTGGTGTGTGGTTTCTGGTTCACATCCAAGCATTCACTAAAATCTCATAAATGTGAGCAGCTGAATAGACAGACTGCTCTAATTTACACCAGACTTTGTAATTTTATTTGCTGGGTATAGAATCATTCATCCATAAAGGTATGCTCCAGAACTATTCAGAACTACAGGGCAGTTCAGTTGCATATAGACAAAATAAGACCATATTTAGTCTTGTGCAGCCTAGGCTTTTTGAACACACCCACTGGATCAGCTTAATCAATTATTCTGTAGGGATTCATAAATTACTTCTAATTAATATTTTCAGTAATATTCCATAAGATTAAAACTGAATATATTATGGGGACAAAATCACTTCTTGTGGTATAAATCTCTTCTTAAATCAGTTGTTACTGAGTTTACATTACATGTGGAAAAAGGTCAGTATCTGTCATCCATAAAAACAAAGTCCTCATACAACTGACAGAGTGGGAAAATACCCAGCAAAGCCCCTAGACTGAGTTGAGTAACTGTCACTTGTTTCTGACAAAACTGTCAAGGGAATGCACACAACTCCAAGATTAATCACACACACCTCACTGGAGGGGGATTTTGTTAAAATCCAGGGCCAACAGACACAGGCAAAGCTATACTTCTACAAGGGGACTGTAAACTTTTGGCTCACAGCTGAATATTGGAATATGACATCATATTAAACATTAATTTCCCAGAATTACTGGCATGCCCAATCCATTCTAATAAGCATAGAAAAGATGAGCTCTCTGAAAAGAACTTATTATGTGTATCCATGTCTTTTCTGAGCGGATGAATAGTTTTATCACATATTACTATAAACCAAATATGCTTGTTCAGAAAGTAAGGATTTTAAATGCTTTCTGAGAAGTAAGCAATTATAAAGTGGATGGAGAAGGAAAAAATCTTGTGTGTTGAAGTGGGAACTTGACTTTACCTGAGGTAAATCCCCTTTATTTTGGGTGTGGATTCAAAAGCATTCTCTGAAACCGTTGTGATCTTGTTGTTCTGCAGATACAGATATTCCAGAGATTCTGGCAGGCCTAATGGGATAGATGTCAGCTGGTTGCCAGCCATGTCTAGTGACTGCAAGGAAGAGACAACAAGGGGTCAAATAAATAATTCAATTTAAATATTAGAAACACTCCAGAAAGATATTTAAGTTTGAAGTTATATTTATTATAGAATAAACCAATTTCATCTACCTCTAATTTGCATCAAGGTAAGTGTGGCCAAGACAATTCTACTCTCTTACACTCCTACTGAACATCCTGACTTCACATGATACATCACACTGGTTTGTTTCAGAGTTCCAACATTTCTTTATCTCTGTCCCCAGGCATTAGCCCATGTCTGCTTTAAGTAAATTGAAAACAGGCTGGGTTCCAGATATGCATCAGAATTCCTTGGAAGCTGCTACTGCAAACACTTTGCTGGCTAAGGTTGGTGATAGGTATAGTTACACCTAAAACCATCTGGAAATATTCTAACATGGAGAATGTATGAAGACAGCAGGACTAAAGGTCATGATCATTTCTCAGATTAATTTTATTCAAGAGAATGAATCAATAGAAATGTTTTGTTAACCTGTATTGTAGCATTTTCATAGCATCAACCTGACACTCACTAGTTACACACTACTCAAAGCTACACTTCTGCAAACAATTGTCCTCATTCCAGTGTTTTTATTCCTCACATAATGCCAGTCTGGAAAACAATTATCATAGAACCATTGAATTGTTTAGGTTGGAAAAAAGCTTTAAGATCATTGACTCCAACTGTTAACCAAGTACTGCCAAGTCCATTATGTAAATGTCTCACTTTGCAGTTGCAGAGTCTCCAGTGATTTCCATGGAAACTGTGGACTGAGTATATGCACGATCAGGGTCTTTATGGGATGGTTATTTGCCAAATTCACTCCAGTGCACCAACTCAGAAACCAACTGCACAGTTAAGCACTTAATGATAAAAAGGATTCAGCTGGAAACAACCAACAAGAAGTAACATTGTTCCAAAGAAAAGCAACAACCATAAATGTCCCATTAGTCCAGCAGAATTTTAAGTCTGTGCTATTATCTGAGTCCTGTTTAATGGGAGTGGGGTTTGCTGTGGGGATGGCCAATGTTTGATTCAGCAACATCTTGCTCTGGCTTGACACTGACTGCAAGAGAGTGACAGTAGAACAAAAGTTCCACAAAGTAGTTGTGAATCAGGACCTTTGAGAAGGAAAGCTCTTCATTCCAGCCAACAACTCCAGCTGCCTAACAGGGCTCACGACCCATTTTTGTTTGAAAATAAAACAACCTACATTTTATTAAGGTACTGCAGAAGAACAGTCCCAGGAGTCCGTAATTTTCAACAGCATCTTCCTTCCAGACTTTGCATGTTAGATATATTTGCGCACACACACACACACGCATATCAGTGAGGCATCAAAGGCAAAAGGTATTATCACAGCCAGGGACCAAATCTGCAGCTGATGCAAACAGCTCTACAGACACTGCTGCTGCATTGCTGATTGACATTAACTGAGCAACCAGCTATTGGTTTTTCCCAGACACAACAGAAAAGGAAACGTTCATATAGATAAACATCAGGATTGTCTGAAAACACACTGGGGGCCAGTGTGACATATGCTCCATGTCCTTATCCCTGATCTGCTCTGAGATGTGCACACTTTGCCTGTGCAGTGACCTGACCATATGCACCCTCCGTGGCTGCCATATGACACAGGCAATACCTTTCACTGCAGGAAAAGGGCCGTTGCCTAAAAGGAAATGCAGACAAATCCTTCAGCCAGTGTAACAATTCTGAAAGGTCATTTTGCTCAGCACAAATGTGATTGTTCCTGCCTGCCTTATGGTTTGTGTTTAACTTTCTCCAACAATTAAGCAAATGAGAAGACTGCTGATTGAATCCAGACCTCTGAGCTGCTCCCCAGGTGCCTTAGCCAGCTGAGCTGCTAAATCCTACAGCTTGGCTTGTCTGACTATAAGCTGATGTGGGGGCTTTGAGAATTAAGAGTGTTTTTGTTTATGCATTCCCTCCTCCTGCTGTCTCTATTCAGAGCTGATTTTAAATCTTTCGGGAGACAAGCTATTTGAAAGGCCTAATTTCAGTTTTAATGACAACATTCACTGATGTTTTTCTGAAAATATAGGACACTGTCAGGGCTCAGAAACAAAGCTGGACTGGCCAGCAGTGGAAAGTACCCACCTCTGGCACAACAGCACACCATTTCTACTCTAGAAACAGAGTGTGTAGCACTTACAATGCAACCACAAAACACGAGGACCAAGCACATTTAGTATTGGTGCTACATAATTTGATTTAGGCAGACAGATGAGGACATCAGCATCACTAAAACAATTAGAGAAGGTGGTATTTCTACCTGGAGACTGCTGAGTTCTCTCCATGCTCTTGAATAAATTGAATTTACTTTCAGTTTATTGTTGCTCAAATACAGTTCCCGCAGTTTTGTCATCCCAGACAAAGTCCCTTTTGGGATGATGCTTATCTCGTTCTCCTTCAGCTTCAGAACCTGCAAGTTCTTTGGAAAGCCAAAAGGCACCGTGTGGAGATTGTTTCCAGAAAGATCCAGGGACTTTAGCTGCCGCAGTTTACGGAAGGCCTCCCGGTGGATCTGGGGACTTGTGAGCTTGTTGTAGCTGAGGTTCAGCTCTTCAAGGAAGTAAGTGGTAGCAAAGTCATTCCTGTTAATCTCTGAGATCTGGTTATGAAGGATCATAAGTGTCTTCACTCGCCGGGGCAGCCCACTGGGGATCCTTTCCAGCATGTTATTGTACAGGTGGACAGTGTGCAGCTTCTTTAAGCCCTGGAAGGCTAAGGGGTGAATACCTCGGGCTTTTAATTTGTTATTGTGGAGCAGAAGGTACTCCAGGTTCTTAATTTGGGTCAAGACATCTCTGTCAATCACCTTAATTGCATTCTTCTCCAGGTGGAGGAGGACGATGTTTCGAGGTAAACCACTTGGTATTTGTGAGAGGTTATTGCTGGACAAATCCAGATATTCAAGACTAGACAATTTCCTTGGGAAACAGGAAAGAAAACACTCTCAATTTAGATTCTGCAAGGTGAAACAATAACCAGCTTCCTCTAAGATTTTACAACCTTCGCTTTAGAGCCTTTTTACCCAACACAGCTCCTGCTACTGACTGCCCTTTTCTGACTCACGACATGAGTGATGTGGACACCAAAACAGGGACCTCCCATATTTTTATTAGGGATTAGGACTTGGAACTGCCACTGCTCCTCAGCCACACCAGCAAGAGAACATGCCAGAGTCCACAGACACCCAAACTGCCACTGGGCTGAGGCCGGAGAACACTTTTGCAGTCACAGATAGCAACATATGAGCAATTTCAGTGAACAAATACCACAAGGAAGATACCATAGGAGCACCATCAGAACACAGAGTTCAGCTCTCAGTTTCATAGAAACAAAGCCTGAGCATGAGGAATTTCTGTCTCTCTGAAAGTATATACTGTAATTGAAAGGCAGGTCTGCTTTCTAGATGATGAAATGTTACTCTTAAGCAGAAATGCTAACTCAGTGTCCTAGGCTAAGGTAGTGAACTTCTCCTGACCCTCCAGTATTATGGAAGTGAGTCAGGGCTAGAGCTGCTTTGTGTAAGCTACTGAATCTGGATTCCATGGTCTCAGTTGAAGCTAAATTAAACCCTCAAACCAGCCACTTATACCAACTGGATGTGGATCAATGGTATTATATGCCAGGACTGAGGAACCCTGTATTCCCTTGTATTTCAAATCAGCTTCTCCGTTCAAGTAAGAGTTTTAATCTACTTGACACTATGTAACGCATTGCAGATGACTCGAAAGTTTTCAGGAAACGTGAGAAGCAATGTGTTACAGACATTACTTACTGGTTACTACACTGCTATTCCAGCCATCCAAACATCCTCTGAATGAACAAATATAATCTTTAGGTAAAATACTTCATTGCTGAAAATTTGTAAGGTTTTCCTAGGATGGGAATATCTTAACAAAAATTATATGTCCAACATGACCTGCAGGTGGACGCAACACAGATATATTAAACTACTAAGGGAGGCTTCTGGGAACGAGAAATGGAAAAGGAAAGCACAGTTTGGTACATTTTTGTGTCTGGAGATCAGGAGAGTTTACAGAACTAACTTATGGGCAGGACCGATTGTGTGGTCTGGATTTTCAGGTAGAAAAAGGGCAGCATTCAGTTCAAGTAGAGAAAAAAATGTTAAATTTTGCAAGTGCTAAGTCCCAGGCTAAATCTAGGACAGCCAAAGGCTATTTCTGTTGCACCAGTTGGTAGCAAAGCTTTTGCAGCCATCTGGCTCTTGAGCAGCACCATTGCATCCCTGCCTGCTCCAGCAACCACCTGCACTGGGGTACAGCTGGGCCAGGGGAATTCACAGCTGTGTCTGTGGCTGCTTTCATGTCACCTTCACAGAAACACACAAGTGGCTCCAGTGAAGATGAAGGTATGGCTCTAACGCCAAGTGAAGTGCCCTAGAAACTGGAAAGTCCCAGGTAACCTCACTTTTGACTGTTTTGGAAGAACAGAGAGTGGCTTTCCATGTTGTTCTAGGTGGCTTTCCCCACAAGGCACTTAGTACCTGGTGTGACTGGGTCTGTGGCAGGCAGGGAGTGGGGCAATCTGATGTTCAGTGTTCTGTATTTTGTATGAAACTATTCTGCAACCACTCACCCAGACCTTTGCTTTTGAATGGCAGCATCTGTATCTCAGATTTAGCAGTGAAATGCATAGCACCATCCAGCTTTTAATAACTTCACTTTTTACTGTGTCCTTTGTTCAGTAGATGTATGACTGTACCAGAGGGGGCAGACAGACACAGAGGTACCAACTCCACATCTCAGTCTCACCAGAAAGTTTCGTTGTCCATTCCGTCATTAGACAAGAAGTTATTCTGCAGATACAGCTCCCGCAGACCAGCGAGTTCACTGAAGGCTCCTTTGGGAATCTTCTCCAGCTTGTTGCTCTAGAGTCACCAGAAGCACAAAGCACAGTATTTGGCATGAATAAATACAACATTTGGGTTCTGTTCAATGAACACAGGCAATTAAACTTCAAAAGGACTACACATAAAATATTTAGGGGGCATTAAACTGTGATGGACAGACTGGATTAAAATGTGATGGACAGACTGGATCAGATTCATTTGCTAACTAATATAAAGTAGAAACCAACACAGACAAATGTGACTAAATGTCTCAATGAATAGTAAAAGAAAAAAAATCACATCTAAAGTACACTTGTTAGATACTTTTGGTCCACTATTGGCTGCCTCTCATTTCTCATTGTCCTGGCTTTTTTCCCAGTCAAAATATCAAGGTAAATGTTACTACTGACAGATGGTGCACTTGCAAATAAAACACTCATTTCTCTGCTCATCTCCTCTGCCCTTAACACAACTGGGGACAGCAGGGAAGGAGATGAGTTCGAAGTCTAATCCTCAAAGTGTGAAACTGCTTTGGGAGTCACACAAATAATAGGGAGATAATGATTACTATAAGTGTCAAAAAATGCAGGGAACAAGTGAGTTCATACTTGGGAGAGAAATTCTAGCAATTTAAAGGACTGGACTGGTTGCATTTACTGTTCTTCAAGCTGGAGAAGTCTGTTCTCTAGAAGACTTTAACAAGAATTCTGATTAAACCTTCAAGGGAAAAGAAAGCTGGGAGAGCTGCCTCAGTCCAGGGCTGATAACAGACTCCAGCCTTTGCACGTCCAAGGAGCTGTCAACACTCGGAGCAAGCAGACCCAGGACTCCCCACCACTGTGGCTCTCCCATTGCTAAGGCTCAAATCTCCAGCACAGACATGATGAAGCATTTTTATCAGAATCAGATGACATGGAATTAAAAATGCTGGAGAGTAGTTAATAGCACAACTCTGCTATTGCACTGTTGCTGGAGGAGTTGTAGCAGTAGAGGATGCCTGATCCAAACCGAATTGCCAGTTCAGTAGCAAGCAGCAGCCACTGATGCTGGGAACAGTGGTCTGTGTGAAACAAGTCAGTGAGCAAAGCCAGGGCAGAGTGGCTGAGCAGCTGTCAGAAGAAGTGGCATCAGTGGCAAAATCAACTGGGAGGTCATGGAGACATGGCCATGGAATGATGCACTTCTTGTTCTAAGATGTATTAATAGCAGTATATGCAGGGAGGAGACCAACAATGCATCCACCCAGGAATCTGCAATACATCCCCTGCAAACACAGCAAAGCATTTCTGCCCCTTGTGAGCATTCTGGTGATTTGCAAAAACACACTGTTGCTTACGGATGAAAAAGGAAGGACATGGGGACAGCTACAGTTGAGAATACAGCACACAAGACTTAAAGTGGGCCTGGGGTGTTTCCAGGTACACTGGGATGTCTTGGCTGTGTGGTGTGAAGCCCACACAAACACAGGATTACAAAACTTTGTTGTCATTACCTGTAAGTGTAATTTATATAGTGCTGGAGGGAGATTCTTTGGAACATACTTCAAGAAATTGCTGGACATGATGAGTATCTCCACATTATTCGAGCCATTGAACATATTATCAGGTAACCCAGCATCTGAAAGTTTGTTGTTATGAAGATACACAGATCTGTTGGAAGGAAAGAAAATATGAAGTGCAACAGATAGGGAGATCTGGAGTTTTTGTTTACTGAGAGAAAGCTAGTTTAAAACTTCATTTCAATCTTTCCTTCTTTCCTTGAGATAATTAGATTTTTTTTTAAAATGTGTCTGTTAGTTTAGCAAAGGATATAGATGCAAAACCAAATGGTTGGCCCCAATACTCTCTGAAAGTTAGGTTTATTCAAAATCCAAACCTGGATGTGAATGCAAATTTCACAAGTGGTCTTATCTTCTTAAGAAGCTGAGTGCAAGCAGGGACTGTGCAGTACTTAGAAACACAGAATGTCAGTGTGGTGGCCTCCCTCAGAGGGCTGGAATTCATCTCTGTTTAACAGATATGCCCCCAGTTTTAACTTCTATTTGGAACTGAGTCTGGCCTGCTTGGGCTTGCAAAACCAGCCTGGAGATCTCATAAGAAAGGGCCATTTCTTAACTTGCCATTCTTCCTGCTCCCATGAAGGCTGGAAATACCCCAGGAAACAGTTTGTCTCCTATTCCTAGAGCTCAGAATAGGATACTGACAGAAAGACAACAGATTTACTCAGTCTGGAAGACTTGGTTTTTAATGAGCCATTGCCCTTCTTACTTTCAATCTTTAATATTCACAAAAAGTTCCTCCAAACAGATTTTCAAAAATTGACTCCTTCTTACACACGTTTCAATTCTGTACAAAGCAATGTACCTTTATGAAGTTATTCCTGCTTTTCACTGGCTTAACTGCTAAATGAATTCATAAGACTTCTTTTTAACAGAAGAAATTACAGGCTTTTAGTCACTTTGATTACCTCTTCCTTTCCTGTGTTTACCCCTAGATGCAGCAGGCAGCTAAATTTGTAGAGATGGGTTAAAAGCAGAAGTATCAAAGTGTGCTTTTTTAACTTGTTCTTGGATTCTCTACCAGTTGCAGAGGACTTGGCACCATCCTTCTGGAAGGAAGGAAAGGGTCACTATGGAAATACAATTGTGTGATCACATATTCCAGGGAGTTCAGAGCTACACTGAGAGTATTGTTTACCCTGCATGGTCAGCTGTACTTTTAACTCACAAATATTTGCCTTTCTGAAAAACTTACTCTCCAAATAATCACTCTGAGATCATGAACTCTGCTGGGGGCAAACAAAACAACTGAAACAACTGTGTTAGGATTTTATATGAGTGACCTTGGAAATCAATAAGTTCTTATTCTGATTAAAATCAGTGTTGGTATAGAAGAGAGTGAAAATCACTTCAGAAGAGTCAGTAATTTTAATATGGAATCAAAACACAGCAGCATCTGCACCTTCAGATTAAGGAAGAAAACATGTATAAATCTAGCTTCTTTCCTCATGAGATATTGCCAGAAATCTGTGTGTGACTCAGCCCTTTCAGCTTCCAAAGCCAAAGAGACTAAAGGCCCAGGAAGTGCAGAATAGCTCCAGCTCTCAATGAATTCAGTGGGAATGGAGAGTTCTTCAGTTCATCACAAGACTGGGCTGTAGGGGCTCAGCTGGGTCAGCTGTAATTAACTTCTTCCAAGCCTGGCTGTGTAAACCACTCCCAACAGAGTTTGGGATGTCTTTGCAGGATCTGGATGGTGCAGTGTATGGATGCTGCAGATTACTCAAAACCTCTTTAGAAAAGCCCATACCTCACAGGAGGTGGTCTGTGTGCCTCTGAGTTTGACATGGATGTGCTACTGTGGATCCAGATGAGAAAACCACAGCCTGAAACTAAGCAGAGACCTTTGGCATCAGATCTGGGGTATGAACACTTCTGAAGGTGCTGAAGTGCTTACCTTTAATAGAATTGAGTTATACTGCACTGAGTACTGCACCCTCCACCTGATTTTACTTTTAAAAACTAATGGACTATAATAAAACTAGAGATTTCTAAACAGCTAATCTCCATTTTGAGAAACTAAATCTGATCTTTTCAATTCCTGATACACAAATAAAATAGGGAAAATGTCATTTTGTATTTGCAAAAGTGTCTGGCAGCTAGCAAAAGCCCTTGGAATGTGTTTGTTTGATCTTTCATGCTGCGAATAACAAATAGATTCTTTCCAAAAACACAAGTGGGCAATAATATAGTTTAGCCAGATAGTTTCTTATCACCCACCAACTGCATCCAAGCAGTGGCAGAACACCAGTATTGTTTTACTTCCCAGTCCCTTACCTCAAGTTTGGTTTCTGTCCAAATGTGAGCCCATATATTTTAGTGAGATAATTGGCTGCAAAATCTGCACTGATCAAGGCATTTGGTAGGAATTTCGGAGCCACTGTTAGCTGTAAAAGAAATATACAGGGGAGTTCCAATGAAATGCAGCAAATGTCTTAACCAAGTATTAGAGCAGCAGCAAAACACTTGCAAATTTATCTTCCCTAAACAGGCAAAGATAAATTGAACTGAATGTAGATTGCATGAACAAAAACAAATTGTCCTCACTCACTAATCTGTCCAGGAAGGAGACAGACTTTTGCTCTAAGATATGAAAATGTTTGTTTTGGTTGGAAGGGTCCTGTCTCTTTTTGGTGCAAGAAATCAAAAATTGTTATTCAGAGAGCAGACACTTTGCTTATTATTGTTCCTAATTCCCAGTCTGCTGTGCCAAAAAACTCCAACCCCCCTCACACTGATCTACTGCTTATTCTCTTGCAAAAGTGTATAGTGGAGGGGAAGTGTCACTTCACACGTCTGCTCCACTGCATCCATTTATGATGATCTCTGCAAGGGGGATTCAGGCTCCCAAAGAACAAGGATACTTCTGAGCCAAATGATGGAATATTGAATGGCACTTCAAAGCAAAGTGTACAGCAATACTTTGTTCAATAAACAAGTGATGTATTAGGAAATACAGAAAGGCCCTGTCTCCAAAATTTTATAGCTGACAACAGGTATAGGGTTGAATGTGTTGCTCTTGTTGCCATTTTTATCAGTGATTTTAAAAGCTAACCCTAGAAACGTCTGCATCTGAACAAATGGGTGGAGTGGAAAGTAATGATCAAAAAAAGCTCAGTTTTAAAGAGCATCCAGGTAATACAATAGCCAGGTTCACTGAGTGACTGTTAATAGCAAAGTCTTTCACCTACAAACCAAGAATACAGGTTACAATCCAGCCTAGATGGAGGACAGTTTTCTGGGAAGCATAAGCCCAGAAGCTTTATGCACCAGGATAAAGCCCTTGGGAAACAAATTTTTAACACAATGCTGTAACAGATAATCCTTGAGTAGAGAAGACACTGAACTGCAGTTGGCAGGTGCAGCCACCCTGGTTACAGGTGTTCACTGCAGTAGTAATGAGACCACTCAGTGTTTTATGTGCCCTCCAAAGGGCTCTGGAGAGAACATTTTTCCCAGGGAGGTAACTAAATTCTTTGTCATCTTTGAGATCAGGATGGGAAACTGGGGCAATGGAAGAGATCTGCCTTCTAGCCTGAAGTTCATGGAATCTGTAATCATCCACACAGCCCTGTTGTGTGAAACAGAACCTGGTCCTTTTAGCCAACAAAGCACAGCAAGACTCACATGATGAGAAACCATATTTTTCAAACTTTTAATACCACAAAACTGCAATTGGTTATGAATAATAGTGTAAAACCAAAAATATTTAAAATATGAACACTGCGTGAAAGGAGACACTTTACTGGAGAACTGCCTAAGCCTTAGAAAAAACTTAACCTAAGCCTTAAACTATGTATTTATCTAAAGGGTGTCTACACCCCTCTCCTACTGGTATGTCAAGTCTGCATTGATGAACTCCATCCATGAACTTCCATTTACTGGACTCATAAAACAGTCGTCTTTAAAAAAAAAAAAAAAAAAAAAAGAATACATTATTTACTGTTCTTCATTTCCGGCTGTCCCAAAACCTCCATCTTTAGCCTGTCTTAAACATTTAATGGTCACAAACACAAAAAAGATCTTTCCCACGAATCACACTCCTATCAGTATTTCCAGATGGTATGTGAGCACTGGAATGAGGCATTCTGCATATTACTGCAGTTGCTCTTGGCTTTGGTGGTAATCTCTCACCTCCTGATCTGGGAGATATAATTTCAGGGACTGGATAAAAATGCTCATCTCTGAGTAAGAAGGTCTGACAATGCCTCAGAAAGAAATAAGTCTCTACCATGACACAGTATTAACAATTCAGACACAGGAAACAAGACAATCATGTTGATACATGGTGGTACATTAAAGCTTTTTTCCAGTCAATTAGGTCATAAGTTTTATACAAAACAAAGGGCATGGCTCAGATATGTGAAATGAGAGACATCAGAACCACAAGGAAGAGGAAAGAGAAAGAGAAGTTTAATCCAAAAAGAGTTTTCACTTGCTCAGGACTTTGGCATTTCAGCCCTTGGTCATGAGACTGATCTTCACTGATTACCTGCTTGAAGGATTCCTGCTGGATTGTTTAAAGTGTTAGCAAAAATAAAGTTGACTTGAATAGCTTTGTCTAATTTATTGCCTAACAAGAAGCAATCTGCATTTCTCCAGCTGCATTTCTCTTTCAACTTTACTTCTGCACCTTCCTTGCCATGCGGCAGAGTGTTTCTCCACTGTTAACTAATTAATCCAGAAGGTTAATACAAAAGTCATTACCAGTTTTGAAACCATTTTTCTTGCTCGGATGAAGCTTTGATAAAAAGAGAAGTACTGGACTGGGGTGAATTCCGTATCACTTTCAGGATATGGGAAAATGCAAACCTTCTGCCACCAAAATCACCTGCTTATAGTAAATAATAATGACAGCTCAAGATATGATCTATAGTTTGGTGGAACAATTTCTCTCATTAACAAGATTTACTGTGCACTCTTTATGAGAGATACAAAACCTGAGAGTGGGGGGGAAATTAAAAAGGAAACTACAGCATCTGATCTTTACTTGGAGTACTTGTTACTCACAGGCCACAGAAGGCTTTTAGTCTCTTACATTTCTTTTCTCTGAACAACTATGCCAGTTTAAAGATGATTTAGCTACATCTGATGGGATCACAATGGAAGATAAAGCAGCATTAAGATAATCCATAAAACAAGGAGCAAACTACCAGCAAATCCCTGCTCTCCTCCAGACACCACAGTAACTTGATCCATGATGTTTCCTGCTGCAGAGGAGATGCAGTTTGAAGCCAATCTGGATTGTCCTGGCTTGTGATTCATAAAGAAATGTGTTATTTTTGCGGGTCCACAACTTCTCACTATAACTACTTCTGACATTCGCTGATGTTTGCAATTTCTTTTGGGATTCTTTTCTCTCTACAGCAAAGCCAGAAAAACCAAACACTTTGTTTTGTTACACAGGGAAAATCAGAGTGCAAGGTTCTGGAATATTAGTCACAGTCTGGCTTGTTCCTTTTTATGGAGTTATTAACTGCCAAGATTGTTACATGGAAATGGTGCTTGAAAGAGAGAAAAGAACACAATGTTACTGTACTAAGGAATGGGTTCTATTCTCAATCACTCCATACAGAAATGTATGGAGTGATTCTGGATGTGTCTTGGCCTGACTGAAACCTGAATGTGACCACATGTATTTAATCAGAAAATCAAATGGTCCCAGATTTTAAGAGGATAATAAAATATATACACAGACATTCAGAGAGAGAGAGAGAGAGAGAGAGGGTGGGATGGAAGGGCAGGATTTTTGTAGACAAAGAAGTTCTGTCTGATGTTTTAACTTATATTTTTCTGTGGATCCCAGTTTCTTCTGTAGCAAATATTTGTGGACAATCACTGGGGATAAAGAAAGCCATAATGGGAACCACCCAGATGCAAGGGTATATGAGAAGCTATTTCATTTTCTAGCCTTGGCAGGAAAGATGTGCTTCTGTTAAGACATCCAGCCTAGGTCAGTAACAGGAAAGCATCTGGGATCTTCTCCATCAAAAGAAGAAATTCAGCTCCTAACCACTGCAGCAGCTTAAAGAATAAATTAATGACTGGCACAGTTTCACTGTGTGTGGGTATCCTCCCCATATCAAACCTATAAGAATGGGAGTCAGGGAAAACTGGATAGCTTTCTACAGATCTTGATGGCTCAAACAAAGGCACTAGGATGTGTTTGTTCAAAAAATTTTCAAGCAGCCTCATCTGATAAGGCAGCATTTCACATCATTACCCTACATACAGGCTGCCTACATACCCTACATACCAAATCTGCATGCAGCTGACCCAAAGCCCACTGAAGACAATGGTAATTTATGCATGCAGGGGCTCTCTGTATCCCCCTACACAAGGTAAACCTTTCACCAGGTGCACAAATAAACAAGTGTTCAAAATATACCTGCATATGTAGCCTCTAAACTTTTCACATACTGCTTTGACCTTAGATGAACCTGCATTAGAATGTCACTTTAGCACAGTTTTACTTACCTAGTATATATATTTTGAAAGAATTGACAACTTGCTCATTTAATTTTCAGAACCCAATTAGAAAAGAGCTCTGAAAGGCTTCAGAGCCTCTTACCTTATTGTTTGCCAGATACAGGTAATTCAGGTTCTCCAGATGCTCAAATGCTTCCTCTGGCAACCCTTAAGAACAGGAATAACTAATCAGTGACATCAGCAACTTACTGCCTTTCTGAGTGAAAATACCAGAGCACAGCTTTAACTGTCAGTATCTTTCATGTGAGACTGAAATACTTTTTAATGCCACTGAAACAATCTGATTCAGACCTGTTGTTGTCTCTTTTTTTTTAATTGGAAAAAAAACCAAAACCCACAAACCAAATCAAACAATACACACTTGTTAAGAGCAATGGAGGACTGTTTAAAATCCTGATCACACAAGGCTTGTGGCCAAGCCCACTGGCAGGGGTCAGGTACAGAGCTGTGCAGATCTGCCCCATGGCTGATTATCAGTGCTTGCAGCAACCGCACTATGTGAGAACCTTCTCCTGTAATTTGCTTATGCTTCTGCAAATCTTTTTTCTTGCAAGGACATAATCTGAGGTTGCTTAATGATCAGATCAACCTGATGTATGACTATATTGCCAAAATAACCCCAGTATCTGCATGACACAACCTTTCTCTTGTTCTACTCCCCCACAATACAGATATCCAAACAGTAACCAGTTCAGAGAGCTGATCCAACTCAGGGATTATCCTCCCCCAATAATTATTAATTTTCATCTGAGTCACCCCACATCCAGCTGATCACACAAGCACAATTGCTGTCACAATGGAAAGCCTGCAAGTAACACTTTCACCTGGCACTTAGATAACCATGAGTCAAAGGTGAAGCTCAAAGGTCAAAACACGTTGGAAACTCAGGGCTGCACTGAGGCTTGTGAAAGAAACATGAAGGCCCAGAGGTCATAATGTCAAAGGCTGGATATATTAAGCACAGCTTTCCCTGTGCTGTGTAAGAGTGCTGTGCCTTGAGGCCCATGTATAATATGCCCACATTCTCAATAAAGTTTTCTCTCTGTCATTTCAATAAGGATAAATGGAGCATTCAGATCAACTGGGTTACACATAAATTATTAACAATTACTTCTTTTGCATCCCATATCCTCCTCTCTTACTGTTTACTCCAATTTCTCCATTTCTTTTGCTTTCCTCGCTAACCTCTTGTCAAGTTTCTCTAATAAGCATAAAACTAAACCAGCAAAACTTGCCTACAAAAATCAAAATGGTTTGAGAAGGGTAGAAATGTCCTTATTTGCAATATGCATATAAATTCATACCAAATTTGACAAGGACAAAACTGGACCAAACTACCCTGACTGACTAGACTGAACTAAACAAGGAGGAGGAAATCATTCAGCATGTGGATGTTTCTGGTTCTCAAGTGCATTGCATGGAAGTGCCTGTGGGACCAGAGGGAGTTTCCTGGATGAGAAGATCTCACACCACAGCACACGAGCTGCTGCCAGGTCTCCTCCACTGGTTCAGCAGGGCTGCATTCTTCTACACTGAGTATTGTGTTTCAGATGATAAAGTGTCTCCAAGATCTGTGTGACGGCCAGAGGAGTGAGGCTCACAGCAAACCACTCCAACCAAGGCAATCCATCACCCTGGCTTTCCTTATCAGCTGTCACTGGCCTCACTGCACAAGCTGGTGTTCTGGAGGCACAGGCTCTGTCCACCCCGTGGCTCACCTTTTGAAGTCAGCCTGTTGTTTTGCAAATTGAGAGTTTCCAGTCTATAAAGACGAGCAAGCTCTTCTGGAAAGATTTCTTCTATTTGATTATTCTAAGAAAATGGAGAGTATTAATCATCAGCAAAGTAATCCAAGAAGGATCCCAGTAAACCCAGACTGTGAACTTCAATAAAATCTGGAAGTGAACCCACCATGTCAAATCCTTATCAAGACTTCTCTCAGTAATGAGCCAAAGTCAGAACTCAAAGCTAAAACATCCAAACCCAGCAGCATTTGAAAGACTGACTCCTGCTCATCTCCAGGAATATCCAGCTAATGCACCAATAGCACACAAAGAATGTGAATATGCCTGGCAAGGCCCACAATCCATCTGCCACAGCCAAACCTTGTAGCTGCAGCAAGGCATTTGCTACAAGGTTGGCATGGTGGATTTCCAAAGTTTATGGCTTGTTATTCATGGGTTGTTTTAAAAGCCACTTGTCATGGACAGGGAGCATCAAACTGGGCTTGCTTTCACTGGCTGTGCTGTCAGGGGTGACTGCCATCAGATTTTCATTAACATGCTGACTAACATTCTGACCATTAATGAGTGGTTCTAGTTTTAGCATCCAGGGGACCAGTCAAGGACCCACTGTGCTGGAAGCCGGGCCAGTGCACAGAAAGTGACAGCTGCAGCTCCAAAGAGCTTCTTTTCTTTTGGCAGCAGAGGCAGGAGCCATGGCTAGCACACGCCTGGGACAGATCTGCTGAGGAAGGTGCCAGTTTACATTACAGTTTTTCTAACTGAGAAGCTCTAAACAAAATTTGCATTTCATCCATTGGACAGAACTGACAGATGGGTGCAATAAAGCAAAAGCAGTTGGTGAAGGGCCAGCCACTGAAAACCTGAACCACTGCCATTGCTCCGAGGAGGCACAGTCACAGGACTGCCATGCTCTGGCCCTTCAGGTGTCAGAGCACTGGCAGGGAAAGGACACCTGCCCAGATGCTGGTCACAGGATCAATTAACTAACAGCAGAGCATGGAAACATGCTGACAGTCTAGGACATCCCAATTCTTCTTCCTGAAGCTGGAATCTCACATCTTACATGTCCTTTTCATGAGAAGACATGAGGTGTGTGGAGCAGGACCATTTGCTGCAGGCATGACATCAGTGTCCTGGCCACAGGCAGCCCAGCACCAGGCAGTGCCACTCGGGTGATGGGTGGCAATGTCCACGTCACACCTCCTCCTTGCTGAGTCCATGTGCTGCAGGGAGAGGTTGGACACTGGAGGACATGGGCTGGCCTGGCTCACTGTGTCTGAACTAACATGCTGTGCTGCCCAAAAAATTCTCTGCCATTTACCATCTTCTTCAAAGACATCTCACAGTGAAAGGCCTCCATCAGAAATATGGGCTGGCCAAAGGAGAAACAAGAAATTGTTGGTTTGGACAAAAATTCTGCTCATGGAGCTGTGAGAGCATGTGGAGCTCTCTTCCCCTTCCCTGGGTGTGAGGGGAGAGGATGCCGATAACCAGGCGCATTGGTCGAGCTCAGGGGCCGTGCCTGCTGCACCTGCTGCTCCCGCCGGGAGCCGAGGAGAACCTGAGGGAAGGCACGGGGCTCAGGGGAGGGACGAGGGCCCGGGGGCGAGGGATGCCCTTACCTGCAGGGAGAGGTGGTTGGTCAGCTCGGGCAGCAGCAGCGGGAACTCCTTGAGGTCGATGCCGCCGCAGTCCACGACGCCCTCCTGGGTGCAGCCGCAGTCGCGGGGGCAGGCGGGGCCGGGCCCGGGCCGCCGCCGCTCCGGGCCGCCCTCGGCGAAGTCGCTGTCGGCGGCGCAGCCCAGCGCCAGCAGCGCCGGGAGCCCCAGCAGCGCCAGCAGCGCCCGGCCGCCGGCGGGCATCGCCCCTGCGGGCCGGACAGCGGGTCAGAGCCCCGGGTCAGTGCCGGGGGTCAGAGCCCCGGGTCAGTGCCGCGGGTCAGAGCCCCGGGTCAGTGCCGCGGGTCAGAGCCCCGGGTCAGTGCCGCGGGTCAGCGCCCCGGGGGCAGCACTGGCGCGGCCCCGCCGAGCCCCGCAGCTCCGGCCCGGCCGGGCCAGCCCCGCCGCCGCCTTCCCGCTCTCCCGGGGCGCTTTCGCGTCCCCTCAAGGCGTTTTGCGCTGCCCAGCCTGTGGGTCCCGGGTACAGCCGGCGGCCCGGCAGCGTCCCCCGCACTGACCCCGACTCCCCAAGTTATTTATTGCTTTTTTCATATTGAGAAACGCCAGGTGATCCCACAGATATAGGGAAGAGGTTATGCAATGTTAGTTCAATGTGGCTGTCGGTCGTACTGTCCCTCATGGTTTTGCATAGGAAGAAACTCTTCTCCTTATTTAGAGGCTGGAGAAGGTGATTCAGAGGGGCTGCTACACGTGCATCGAACAATAACAAAACCTCGCGGCTACTGAAAACAGAACGGGCTTCCTATGGATTTTGGACAGTGCTGATCTGAACCTAAAACACTTGGCTAATGTTCAGCTTTTATCTTTCTGGCAGCAGGTTAAAATAATCCAAACAGAAGTTGAGTATCTACTGGAGCAGCCAGCTGGCCCTAACCCAGCCCCCTCGGTCCCACTTTCTGCCCTTCTCAGATTTCATACATAAGGGTTTGCAGTCAGGGCTGGTTATGGCTTGTTGCTTAACCTCTCAGCTATTCTTCACAGAAGGATTTGACAGCAATGAGAAAGACTTAGGCTGATCTTTTAAGGTGAAAAGGCACGATGGATTCATGACCTTATGAAATAAGTACTCTCTTCACCTCTGCTAGCCCAGATTCCTTCTTCCCATCAGAAACAAGAACCTCAGAGCCAGACTGGCAGCTGTCAGAGCTGCATGTCTCTATTTACATCTGCCCGCAGCTCTGCAGCTTTGCACCAGGAGCTCTCACAGAGAGCTTGGGTGCTTGGGAAACACTGGAGAGATCCTGCTCTCAGTCACAGTCATGAAAGTCTTAAATAATTTTTTGAAACACTGACTTATACTTGAAGAAATGGGAGCAGGTGGGACTACAGGGCAGAGCATACCAAAACATGGATGTTGGTTTTGCTTTAGTCCTGGTCTTTGCTTCAGACATGCTGGGTTGATGATTTTAAGCATTTATCATTATGTGCTTGATCACTCTTCCCCCTGCTCCACTATTTTACAGCTTCCATATCTGTAATAGCTGAATATAATGAAATTGATCTCTTTTATAAAACATTCCTTGTATAGCAGCTAGATATTAACACTGAGACCAAAATTGGCCATATGGAGTATGCTAATAGTGGATTAGTAAAATCCTTAGTATTTGGTGACCTAATCTCAGAAAATATTTCAGAAATCTTAGGGAAAATCATCTCAGAAAGTATTTCAGATCTCTAAGAAAGTATTTTTCCTCCATAACAGCTCACCTTTATAGATACTTGCAAAAGAAACTATAGACAAAAAACCTTGTGTATACAGGTCTCAATCAGCTCTCCTGTTACAATATCAGCACTGTTCCCAGAGCACAGTCACACCGTGGCTGGTCTTGGGCTCTACAGATTTGCAACATGCTGACTTTTCCACATCTATTGGTGAAAAGATGTTAAAAAATTAACATGAAATATTCTATCTATTGCAAGTAAGATTTTGAGACAATCTCACCCCCTTATCAATATGCATGTGTCTGCTACAATGCCTTTGGAGGGAATGCTGCTCTAGTGAGACACTTTGGATACAGGAACATCTGTGTACATCTGGAGTGCAGGCAGTAAAACCAGGCATGACTGTGATTTTCTTTTAGTTCAAAGAAAGACTGAAGTAACTCACTCCATTTCATCTCATTCCCATGGGCCTGATTCAAAGCCTTATTAAGAAAGCTTCTAAAGGAGTAGCTCAAAACCCACTGGAAAGAGTCAGTCCTCTTCCCTTGATGTAGGTGGGCTTTGGATCAGGTCCTGCCACTCAAAGACTGAAGTGACCCTGAAACCAGCTCAGGGGTGTCTGTGGCTGTATCTTTCTGAGTCCAGACACTCAGTGATACCTGCACTTTGGTGCCTCACAGCATGAGAGTGCTACAAAAGGCACAATCTCAAGAGGTAAACTGAAGTTTAAGGAGTTACTGAATGCTTCTCAGTGATTACAGTTCCCCCAACAAACAACAGAATCACTTTCAAAATATCTAATCTCTGTTACCTATTATTCTCCAAACACATTCTCACAGGACACACACACACACAAGAAAAACGTCCACTTGAAGGAAAGGATTCTCCTTCAAAATCAACAGGTTAACTGAGTTTGTTACACTGAATATCCTTGCTAAAAGCTGCAGCTGAAAGGCAGCTGAAAAGCAGCAGGTTGTCTGACAAGCCAGCTTTAAAAAAAATAGAAAAACTCACCTTTGCTGTCAGAAATCAGATGAATGGAGAAGAACATTTCTCTTGCCCCCACAGGCTCTCTCAGCTCATGCCATGTCAGTAATATGCACTGAGCTCAGAGCAAGTCTCCCCTTTCCAAGCCAGATCCTTTCCAGATGTGAGCAGCAGAATTGGAGAGAGTAACAGGCAACCCTCTACCAGTGAGAGCTTCCTGCACTTCCCAGCGAAATCGGAGAGGAATTTTCCAAAGTCACCATATGGGAAAATGTGAGTAGGAAAGAGGAAGCTGCTATGGCCTGAATATAAAGACTTGGGAAATAAACAATCTCCCATTACTTTTGTCAACACAGTTTGCAAGATCCGTGAGCGAAGCCAAAAGCCAGCATGCAGGAATTGGCAGAAGAGAAGCAGAGACAGTGTGCATGCTTTTGCATTTCACTGCAGGACACTGCAGCTGCACTGTTACTGCATCTTTGATTTTAGCTGCACTCAACCCAAATCTGAATCCCAGGTGGGAATGTCCTCCCGTTCTCTGGGGGTCTGCTTCAAATTAGCTAGGAGCAGACAGATCAGCAGTTTTCCCTGCATTTTATCTCCCTCCCCTTTAACTCTCCCTCCTTTTCAACGCAACAACTGATCTTTGGGGACCAGGGATCCATAGGCTGAAACTACAAATGTCTTAGAGGGAAAGTCCCCAAATTTCCTGTAACACCCCATCCATTCAATCTCTTCTATCTTCTATACCCCACATTAACAGGTCTAGCATCAGCACCTTCCACCACATGCACACACACACACATACATAGACATTCAGCCCAGAAGCCTCACATTTCTGATTTGGTGAAAAGAACAGGAACATGCAGTTGATAACAGCATGCTCTAAGTGCAGCAATACTCCCAAGAAAGCAACACAGCTTTTTGTCCCTGACAGCACTTACTATATTAAATATAAAGCCACCTGTTTTGTGAGTGCCCCGCAGTGCTCCATACAGTACCTCCACAAAACCTGCAGAAGATCTGTCCTCACCAACAACACGACCTTCTTGCTGAATTCCAAAGAAGGGACACTGATTCTTTCCTCTCCACTCCAGCTGAACTAAAGTCTAAAGCAATTAAGTTATTTCCTCCCTCTCTTCATCCAGGCTTATATCAACTGGAACTGATCCCCGTGTGCCACGTGGAAGTTTCAAAAGTTGGAGTGGGAAGTGTGTTTTTACTGAAACAAAAATAAAAACAAAACAAAGCTGGCTGCTTTTTCCTAGTGACTCAGAGATCCAGGACACATTTGCCTGCTACCCTTTCTGTATTGCAGTACCCTAAGTCCATACAACAAAATGTGCACATTTTTTTCAGGGAGGAGGAGTAGGGGGATTACCTCACTCACTATTGATGCCAGACCAGCCCACAGGGGAAAGGAAGTGACCAGCATTCACCCTTCCTCAAAAGTGCATTTTTATCTGTGTTTTTTCTGTAGAAGTATAGTAATTAGCTGTCAGGTAGCATCTAGAGGAAGTACAGGGCATTATAAAAAGCGGGGCATTGTGCCTCCTGTAGTGGGGAAACAGAGGCACACAGGAGTCAGACACCAGATATCCCATGTGCAAAGGTAACACACCCTTACACTGTGCTACAAATTACTTGTACAGGATTTTTTTTCTCCTCCAAACTTTCACTTCTTCCACATCTTACCTCCTACATCAACATATCCCAGACTCACAATCTCCCTTCATCAGGCCCAGTGCTCCATTTCCATCATCCACACAAATTCCCAGGAAAACCAGAACTGGAGTCAAATCTATCTAAAGGTGTTCTGACACACCAGTAAGCCAAAGGCTTGCCCTGCCATGGTACATGGACTCAGCAGCCACTGTTTCTGTTCACTGCAGCTTTCTGGAACTTTCAGAGCAAAGTATTTCCATTGCAAGACTCACAGCACAGAATTAGCTGCAGGAAATATTTCCAGTCAAACTTGAATCTTTGTACTCTTGCATGTCCCCTGCTGCTGGGCCTGAGTGGTGGCTGCAGCCTGCATGAAGAAACATTTCCAGGTTTAAAACTGAAGCTGAAGACTCGGTTTAAACTTTGGTATGATTATTCTTCACTTCACAGAGATGGCAGAGAACCAGGTCCTTGGGCAAACAGCTGCTGGAGCAGCTGTGACAGGCAGTGTGTCACAGCAGTGCTTTGCCACGGGCCTGGCACACAGCACCCTGTGCAGGACACAACCTTCTGCACTGCCCCTGTGGTGGCCAAGGACAGCCTTGGCTACCTTGAGCTCTTAGATTTCAAAGAAACACTTGCAGACCTCAGCATGAGACCATATCCAGGGCCAAGCTGCACTATGCAGTATATTCCATGTGAAACCTGCTCAGCTCTGCAACTACTGTCACTGTCCTAAACAGGCTAAATTTAGTTGTGATATAAGCTCAAATAACAGACAGGCCAGTCAAACAGCAACATGGCTGAGAACAAAAGGTATAAGCAGATCTGGTGAAGCATGAGCTCCAAGAACAGTGGTTTTCCAGGCATCAGCTCACTTGTGATCTGCATAGAGTGAGGCACGAGGCATTCTGAAGGTTTTAGCTGTATCTTAAAAAGTAACAAAACGTTCTTTACTCTCACCTTTTTTTATCTGATTAAGACTCTACAGAAATACTGGCATTCCTGAAGTGCTCACTGCTATGTACTGGTATCGTGCCTTTATATAAAAGGAGAGAGAAAAAATCATTAAAATTCTTCTAAGTAACTTGCAGTCATTTTGCTTCAAAACATGAATAATCAAAACACAAGGAATAAAAGGGGGTTTTGTCTCCAAAGCAGGAAGGGAAGTATTTTTCAAACCTAAGAATTCACAACAGTGCCTGGCCATGAGCCTATTGGCATCTGTGTCTTGATCCGAATGAACTCTGAGATGTCTGTTCTCTCAGAGGACATGCACTGTTTAAAAAAAATTTTAAAAATCCATGACTGCTTTTAATCTACCTGAAATATGGGATACAGACACAGCATATTTTGTACTTGTTTTATACTATCCGTGTTCCTTTTAGCCTGCTGCAGCATTATTAGGATGTTTCTGTTCCTGTATCACAGCATATCACTAACATTTCCCAGAAAACCCACCCAGGGCCATACAAAGCCATCTGCTTTCAAGTTAGCAATGAATTCTTCTTACAGATACAGGCTACAGAACAGCTCACGCTGTCACTCCAACAAATTACGCTGCTGTTTATTTAAGTAATAAAGGCATTTGTTCCAAACAGTTGGGGCTTTTTCCAGCATTTGTTCTCCACATGTGGTTTGCTTCCTCAAGTGTTGATTTTTCATAGTTAAGAGACTTTTCCCTGCCTTTTATCCACCAGAGTAATTGCATTCTTACCCTTTTCTGCTTAACGAGAGCTGACATGCAGCACTCTTGGTGCTCTGCAGAACAGGAAGCGATGGATTTCCTGTTCCAAGGAGGTAAGAGTTGAATCTGACCTCAGATGAATTGGACATATGGGAAATGGACAAAACCAGCCTTAACTATCTGTAGTTTTTTCTGTTCTGAGAGGTAAGATGTAGTCAAGGCCCTTTATCCCATCCTCCTGCATCCTGAAATGATCTTTTGCTCAAAAACCAGCTCTTTAACCCAGCTGCCACGAACTGTGCTCAGCTGTTCACAGCCTCCTCACTGTGCTGCTTTCCAGAGAGATCCCACACTGCCCTGGACCAGGACTTGCTGTAGACAGGCAAAGCCTCCGTGATGGCACCTGCCAGACTGTGGAACATACATGCATTTTCAAAAGTAAGTGTATGGTTCTACACTGAACCTATTTCTGATTAGGCAAAGCAGCAGAGCTGAAAACTCAAGTAAAATTTTAAAAATAAAAGCTGTGCTCCAAAACCAAAGCATTCACACTTAATGCCTGCAAGCCACATCGCTGAGTCAGGTATCAGCTCTGTTCACTGGCTCCAACTGACAAATCATTTGCTTCTCTTGCTTTTTTGGTTATAGTGAAAATTCCAATATGCAAGAATTACATGTATTTTGCAAAAGAAAATAAAGGTAAGAGAAACCTGCCAACCTGACAACACCTCTGGCTGTCACATTTATTAGAGCTAGGAAAAAACCCCAAACCAAGAGCTGGCAAGGGGCACTCACTAGAGTTTAAGAAGGAAGAACAACCCTCCCAGGTATTTTAATGTCTAAAGCTGAGATTTCCCCTCATGTGAGCTGGGAGTCTGAGAACACCAAACCCTCGGCCTAGCAGATTACAATTTATTTTTTTCCTTTACACAAGGCCTTTGAAACCAAAATTAAAGCATTGCTATGTTCGGTGACTGGACATCTTTTAGTACCTCTATCTTCCTTCTGCCCCCAAGGAATCCAGTTAACACAATTGCAGTAACACATAAACTTCATTAAAAACACTGATCTAGGGGATTTTAGCTGGAGAAGAGGAACTTAATGCTGCTTAGTCAACAGAGCATTAGGGAGTGAGAAAGAAAACTTTTGCAGAAAGATTTCTAAAATGCTACAGACTTCGGTAATGCTTTGAGTTATGCAAAAAATGAGTAACAGAACTTAATATTGTCAAAAACTGCTTTGTACCACCGAGCTTTTCCTCATGAGAGTAAATTAATTCTATCCACTGTAACATTTATTCAAAGTTGTCATATTCTAAGACTGCAGAATGTTCATGGAGGATTTGGGATTTCTAGAAAAGACACCCCCCCACCTCACTCCCAGAAAAATCAGAGGAAGTGTTATATGTAAAAATTGCTCAGCAAGTTATAACACAAAGAAGGTGCTGAAAGTGAAGAAGCAATAGAAGACAGATGTCTAAATAAGACATTAGCAGGTAGGTGGGGTAAATATACAACTTTGTCCTTTATTCCATCTCCTTAAATCCTGCAGGAGAAATACAAGCCTGACCAGTTCTCCTTAGCTGCAGGCTGTGCTAACCTCTGCACTACTCCCTCTACCTACTGCTGATGGGAATTGAAGGTTTAATCTGGGATTTCTGTGTTACAACAACATCGTACCTGCAGATGCTCAAGCCTGAAAGCCCCAGGCCTGTGCAAACCCAGATTTCTCTGCGGATCAGGGCCTCAGCCTTGGATATTATTTCTCCTGGTAGCAAACAAACTCCAACGTTATTTTTGCACTTTTTTTTTCCCTTCATATTTCTGTGCAACTTTTTCCCCTTAAAAAACTTAATCTCACTCTGCAGTTGAGCACATCTTACTTGAACTATTATTGGGATGAATTACTATTATCAATGTTATCTTGTTTACACTTCAAAATTAATTTGCTGCTTTAATTAAACAGAGGCCTAAAGTATGTTTCATCTGTCCTCGAAATTCTTGAAAAAGGCATGTTTTTAGCTTGCATAACAGACATCTAATCAGAGTTCTGGTAGTATCAGTTATTCAAGAGGAGGAACAAATTGTTTTCTGTACAGAATTACTGCTGCAATCCTGTAATTCCCCTTTGTTTTAACCCACAAGCCAAATGGCAAGAACTTAGGAAAAAGGAGTGGATACAATAGCAAGTGTTATTTTACAGAGAGTTAAACACTGCTTTCATTTGAGAGATATGACTCCTATCTATTCCAGTCCTCTAGATAAGTCAATAAACAATACACAGGAGGAAACCTGATTCATACTACCAGAGTGTACTTTAAAAAGTTTACAGTGGAGCAATGCCATATTTGTCCTAATTAACAGAAAACTAATGCCTTGGAAAAGATGATGAACAGTGGGGTCACAAATGTTGATTCATACAGATATTAAAGAGGTCTGAACACTGAGTGCCTGGGCAGTAAAACACAGCTGAAATTCAGTACAAATGAACTGATGAATATGGAACAATAATTTAAAATATTTCAGTTTCACAGTGCAGAAGTAAGCACTGAGTTTGTATGAAAGAAATGAAGCCTCAGTTTTAAGAGATCTAAGAAAACTTCATCTTAAAACTAGGAGTGGTCAGAAAAGCAACTGGGGAAAGAAAAATATAGGCAGAAGATGCTCTTGTATCTGGAAAACTTTTTAGCAGGAAAATGGGAAGGCAGCATACAGGAAGGACACCTGGATGGACAGAAGGTTACAAGGGTCTCTCTCCATGTGACACAGTTAAATGGAAGCTGTGAAGTCTGAAGGTGACAGGGCAAGACTATAAACTAGGAGTGCTCTGAAGCTGTTCACTGTTCGTCAAGTAAAAACACAGCCCCCTCAAAAAACCCCAAAATGAAAAAAAGCCCTCAAAAACCAAAGAGGTATAAAACTGCAATGTAGAGGATAGAAAGGAGTAAGTTTAATTCTGTATGAGGTGTAGGTACAGAAACTCATGATCCATGCTAAAAAAACTGTGCAAGGAATCCAAAAGGGACTGGACAAACTCATGAAAGACAATCCAGACATAACCACTTCTGGCTCCAACTGGTGATCTGGGAAAAAAAATGACAATCAGTGGCAGTTAGGAAAGTAGTCTGAGTAAACAAATGATTGGCCCATCTTCATATTCCTTCCAAGGTATCCACAGTGAGAAGATCCAGTGGGACAGAAAGATTTTTGGTCTGATGGAGTAGAGCCATTCTTACTGCTCAGCAATCTGTCATCATTCACAATAGGAAGCAGAAGGATTGGCTTGAATTTGCTCATTTTTGTTATTATTTTAGTTAAACCAGAGAAGCTAAAGTTTCAGTGTAAGTTCCTCAGCCATAGCCCACATATGTGAGGATGTGAGATGTATCTGCTGGACTGAGATGAAGTTTATGGACCACCTACTGACAATGCCTGAGGAGGAAAAAGTGGCTGTCTGCAGGTGCCCTTTGTGACAACCTGAGTAAAACAGTTCAGTACATTAACATGAAATCCATGTTTATAAATCTGAGCAAGAGACACACAGAAGAACAGGAAAAGTATATTTAATTTTCTATTAAACTTCCAACCAGAATACATTTTCCCAAAACAGAACTTAAAGCTTTTACATTACTGACAATTTCATCATGATCAACACCAGATTTTACCAGGAGAAAACAGGTAACATTTTGGTTGTTCTCCCTCTGCTCTCCTGGCAAATCTAATCTGTTTTCAAGGTGAAGTATTATCAAATCCTGTGAACCTCAAAGCAACATTCTGTTCCTGCTTGCTTCTGGATATTTTATTTATTTTTTTAATTCCAAAGTAGTAATAAGAAAAGTATTTTATAGCAAACTCCTAAAACCTATTCTAAAAAAATGTTGTTAGAGATCCCCTTTACAAGACCATTTTAATGTAAGCAGCAGCAAATTTTAGAGTGGAAGTCTGAAAGTATTTGTATGACCTGCTATTACAGCCTTTAAAAAAATGCAACTCATTTCATTGATATGCCAAACTATTTATAACTTTCCTCTCTTCCTTCCCAACTAACCTCAACAACAGTAAGCAGCCTAATTCAGCTCTAATTTTTACAAAATTGTCCATATTGATTAGAACAAAAACTGTCACAAAGCCCCATCATGTATCATTTGTGTTAGTGCCTCAAGCTTAGCCATAGAGAAACTGATGGAAATTGTTAAGAGAATTAAGGTCTCTAACCACAGAATTTAGGTGAGAGAGGTCCAATCAAACCCAGCCTGTGCCATATTATTGATAATGTCTAGTTTCATTCTACTTTTTTGTCAAGAATATCAAGTACTGACTATTTACTCTACTGAGCTCAAAGTTTAGCTTTGCCTGGCTGGAGCTGTAGATTCTGAAGTTTCATTGCCATGCCCATGTTCCCAGAAATCTTCAATTTGCCTTGAAAGAATGCCTGAGAAGAAAGAAAGAAAGATTCTGTGAAATGCAATACAACATATACTCCCAAATACACCCCTCCAGACAGCTATGGGTTATTATGGATGAGCAGTTTGGTAATTCCAGCAGTTCTGGCACACACCTCACATCCAGCAACAAATGCATTGTCTGACTGAAGAACAGTAAACTGAGGAAGTTGTATTTTTATTATATTTGTGACACCAGAGAGGATAAACTTGCTTGTTTCTTGGATTATCACAGCCATGGATTTGTACTTGGAGCAGGCAGAACACCATGTTTTGGGGTGTTCATAGCAGACAAGCTGATTATTTCAACTGCAAATAATAAAGCCACAGCGACAGTAGGTGCCATAACTGATTTCTTAGCTCAAATCCTCCTCAGCCTTAACTGGCTTTATTCCTGATCAATTCAATTTTACATATCTCATTTGTGAAGCACACATGCAGAAAATTTGGATTTTTTCCTCCAGACCTCGTAGAAAGATGAACTGCATGCAGCAAAATATCCAAACTGTAGATGTAAAGCTGGAGTTGCTTCTGAATTTTTTACATGTATAATACAACATTTCTATAAGGTGTTTTATCTTCAAATCTTTCCTAGACACATTTCAGTTTGCAAAATTTACCCCATGATTACCAGATCAAACTCTTGAAACAGTTACCCAGAGCATTTCAAATTTGGAAGCACAGCACAGCAACTTGAAATTAACTTAAACATCTGGTTTACTTGTACCCTGTGACTGCTCTTGGCACACAGAGGAATAAAAAAAACTGAAACCAACGAACCAAAAAACCCCTAACCCCCCCACCCAACAACAATAAATAATCACAGGCATTCAGTGGATGCTCACCTCAATTTCTACTTTTCAGCATCAAGATGATTCCTTACACTAATGTCAGCTATGAGGGTAAAAGAGAGGCCCACATTCCTTCTTTCTCATGGTGTGCAAAAACTGGATTGCCCTTTTCTCTGCAAACCAAGCACTATTATATCTCCTTCTGGGATATCACACAGGAGACATCCCTGCAGGATGTCTGAGATACGTCCCTGTCCTTCCTGGTGAATCTCACTTCGGCTGATTTGTTTGGAGAACACCAAGAACTTTTCAGATCAGCCATGGCAGTTGGATGAAAACATTTAAATTATTTCAACTTAAATACATTCAAAACAAACCAATCAGTCCCCTGATCGTGTCATCTTTGCCATACTTACTGTCTGAGGGTTCATTTTGCCAGTCATGAGTGCCAAGAGATCAGTGTCAGCCATTGTGATTGTACAATCTGCCTTCTTATCTGCAAGACAGGAGTTGAATGAAGATGCAATCTGAGACATGAAACAGTTATAGGAGCTACAACTATGTGGAGCATCCCTTCATCCCACAGGTCAGCAAATGGTTCCTGAAGTATGTACAAGTAAAAGCCATTATAAAAATATCAGCAAGAGGCCACCCAAAGCCAACAGGCAGCTGGGTCACCTTGTAGCACAGACCACCCCAACACTGAAGAAAGATGGACATTCCTGAAAAGTTAAGCAAATTAATTCCTTGAAAATAAATAATAATCTACTTGTAACCAGACAGAAGGTTCATTGCAAGCACTGATAATCATCTTTCAGTTTTATCAAGCTTATATTTGCTAGTATGAAGACCAGCTTGGAACAGATGAGTTTTCCCCTGTGACACTCTCTGAAGACATTCATTACTGACACTTCAGGCATTTCCTGCCCTCTCCTTCCATGGGAATAACATGCACATTCTAAAAGCACTCATTTGAATTAATCCAAATACAGAAGTTTCCAGGATCTTCTTACTTGAAATAAGCTGGAAAATTATTTTAATAAGCTCTGACATAAATACTGATGTGTGTACCAAACGGCTAAAACCTGCACACATCTTTTCCTACACTCATCATTAAATCGAAATATTTGATAAATTGTTGCCCATGCAACAGAAGACTGTGATTTTCTTTTTGTAATAACTTAGAACAATGAATTTCTGAATCAAATCCCCCATCATGTTTTTAATTAAAAGGCTTGTGATGTAGGTTCGTGGATATATGAGCTTCTGAGGACTGACTCTTGTCTTTGGGGCTTTTTTAATTTTCATTACTAGGGTATGTGACTTCTGATTTGAGACAAGACATTTTCATGGCAGGGGTACAAATCCTGTGTTTTCAATATTTTTATGGGGTTCCCCAACACCACCCAGCCTGTATCTTATTTCTGCCTTTCTAAAAATGGACCTTGGGAGTTTATGTCAGCTGATGCAGCACTGAAACAGGTCAAGTTTTGTTGCTTAACTACCTGCAAAGGAGAAGTAACTTGACAAGGCAGACCAGTTTACTGCTTACCAGTGTCTCCAACAAAGCAACTGAACAAACAGCTACAAATTACATTTCTGGCCAAAATTTTAAGATGTGAGAACAAAAAAAAAAAAAATCCCAGAGGTTTGATTTTCACTTTTTTTTTTCCATTCTGATTCCTGTGAAATCATATAACAGATCTGCCTGTAGCCTCTAAAATACACAATTATCTCTAGACAGATTCAGAGTAGGTGTTTAGTTCTTGATCTGAAACACCATGGATTAAAAGTGTCAATAATAAGAAAAGTTTAAAATTAAGATAGCTCTACATCATTTTTGCTCAGGGTCACTACAGCTTAAACAGAATATGAGTCTATATTCATTAGTTTTATGTGTGTTCTGCAATGACATAATAAAAGAGCACTGACCTGAATTAACTGCCACAGAGCCTTTACCATTTTTCACATCTACTACCCAAGTTGCTTCTTTCCCACCAGGACCATCTTTTATTTTGAAGGCAAAGATTCCACCAATTTTCTTGACAAATTGCTCTCCTTCCTGTAATGACCATGGAATGAGAAAGTTAGTAATTTATTTCAATATAATTTTCTGATAGTATGAATTTAACAGAAGTAATTAAAAAACCTTCACTATTCCTACTAATATAAAATATCTATTTCCCCATTAGGCATCATTTAAACAGGCATCAAAAAATCTAAACAAACAAAAAACTCAAACTAGGACTGACTATCTATACTGAATTCTATTAAACTAAGAAAAAATATCACTGTCCTAATAGCCTTGTCCTGATGTAAGTTTGACAAAATGGGATTTTTTCTTCTAATCACACTTACAAAGCAAGCACCTAACACCAAACACAAAGTTTCCTTGGTTAGTTAGCAAGCTCCTCACATACAACCTAAACTTGCTGCCACTGAAATACCCTTATGCAGGTAGGAACTATCTGGAAAAAAAGGTAATATAAAATCATGTCACAGTGTAGAAAGTTTTCTGTCAAAATCCAAATCTATAACATTTTTTCAATGAGCTGTGCTGAAGAAGTGATGGATGCCAATACATTCCCATCAGCTTGCACACACATTCTGTTATGAATTAAAATCCTGTTGTAGGTAAAAGAAGTAGTCAGGTACCTCTTGAAGCCTCTTTTCAATCTCTTTGAAGACCAGGTGTGACTTAAATCCATCAACAGCTGCACTCACAGGCACAGCTGCAATACGGCCACTGCTGAAATGAAAACCCCAATAATTTAAACACTTTAAATCACATTTCCAACATCTTCAAATGCTCATGAATAGGCCTAACACCTATTAGGTGCAAGAAACCTAATGAGCAAGAAACATTTTAGCAGTATAAAGCAACTCTGGTATCAAAGAGAAGCTTGGTCTCTTGACAGCTTGAATTACAATTGCTCCAGGTATCTGTGTATTCTGAGTGTATGAAGTGAAGATTAATTTTATAATGAAAGTAAATCATTAATCTTATTCCTGATACTCTGGAGCAATCACCCTACATGGCCTGATAGCAGCATGGAACCCAATTCTTCCTTTCTGCAGGGGAACAGAGAGCCAAAAGTACAGAGAAATGTCCAAAGAAATGGCAATTCAAGCAGCAGGAGGAATAAGTTTACAGCTATTACCATCTCTTGGCAGCAGAGTCCAAAACGGTGGTCAGATTTGATACTGCTAAAGTGACAGAATTGCTCAAGAAATGTCGCTGGAACTTACTGGGGTGGTACTGACACTGCCCTACGGATGTGTGACAGGGTAGCAAGAGTCTGAAGGAGACACATTTCATCTTGCTAATAAACCAAGGCTATACCAGCAGGATGCAAAACTGTAAGGTTAAGAAAAAGCCACCAAACAAAAAGCAGAACTGTTTCAAAAACGAATGCAAAATGGATCGAGACCTGCTGCCTTGATCCGCATTTTCACCAGCTATTCCTAAAGCCACAGGCTTGACCTGGAGCCAGTGATTAATTGCATGTACATTGCTGTAGGAAACTGGTGTGAAGGATCTTCATAAACATGGAGTTTCACCACCTTTCCCTTACTTACACAATGCACATCATCACTCAGTTACGTAAGGGGTGTCTGAGCACATCAGCCACACTGTTTCATTCCAAAGTCTGACATACATTAGTGCAACTCTGTGCATAAGGGATCTCCCACACAGAGCCTCTGGGAGAACTAAAGGGTTTTAAGCTTCTCTAGTGTAAGATGGAATGAGTATTGCTAAGATTTCTCTGGGTTGAGTCGTACTTAAGAAAGTCTTTTAAAAATTCTGAACACCAGTGAAGGTGAAATGAACCACACAGTAAATGTGACTTAAGTTTCTTCAGGAGAAGTATTATCTGTACATGAAAAGCTCTCCCTGACAGGAAAGGCTACTTCTAGCAGCACCTCAAGGCTGATGATATAAAAATAGCATCAGTTTCTCTGTTCCATAACGTGACAGTATTTTTAAAGACAAAGCTCAAAGCAATGGAAAAAGGTGTACTCTCTGTAACAGTCTTTTCCCCTCAGATTTAAAACTGTACCAACATCCACTGACAAGTTTTGTGAGCATGTTTGAAGAGAATGTCTTGATGAGAAGATATATTTTTCCTCTATCTTTTTTCTCACATGGTATAACTTATGGATTACAAAAGAGACAGAATTATCACTCCTGACACTACAAAAAGCCACTGCTGCAGCCCTCCAAAGTTCAGTGGCTTCCTCTTATCACCTCTTCCATAGATTATATTGTCACCTCACAGGAATTGCACAGGTTTAGCTGACACAGATGTTAGAAATATGAGCTGGGAGGGAGGGGTATGTTTCTTTCTGAAGGGACAAGGTATGATAAATTCTGCTGTTCACAGGTTTTCAGAGAAAACAAAAGCCATAATGCCCACAATAAGCAGGTCAATCTTTCTAAGGAAATCTGAAAGTGAAAACCTAAAGGGAACTGTATTGTCAAAGTCTCCCCAGAAATACTAGCATAATACAAATTTTAAGTGTTTTCTCTCAATTCCTGTCCATTCCAGCACAGAAGTACAGCAGAGTGCAGCCAGCTTCACAGCAGTGCTCTCCTCTCACTCTGAAACAGGCTACAACTGCAAGTGCAAACTCTGTAGCCAGGACTGAGCAAGTAACACACCTGAATTTTAAGGAATTACGGCATCACATGAAACAGGACCGAAAGCAATCCTTCATAGAGCTAAACTAGTAACCATTTTAGCAGTGAAAGCAGTGGTTTCTCTGTTCCCATCGATGTCTTGCTGGTTTGGCAGATCCCTAGTTTCAATTAATTAATTTTAATGCGGCCTGCTTTGTTCTTGGAGTGGTTTTTGTTCGGTGGCTTTTTTCCTCTGAACGTTATTCTTTCTTACAGACAATCACGAGCCATTTTTACAAGCCGGTCTGAGCTTTCCAATAACTCTCAGTGCACAATGTGACACGGCAGCGTGTGAGTTATAACCTGGGTGCAGCCCTGCAGTGCTGTAGCTACCCAAGAGTTACAACTGCTGTGTGTTTTAGTTTACAGCGCAATCTCTTCCTAGCGCAGAGGCAACCGATAAGTCTAAAATAAGTAAGTTTTGAGGGCGCAGGAAGCAGGACTGCCGGGCGCCGCTGTCTGTGCGCTGCGCGCAGCCCAGCTGAGCGCTCCGGAAGGCCTAGCGGCGCAGCCCGCGGATCCCCCCCCGTGCCGGGCGCGCTCCCGGTGCGCGGCAGCCCCGGCTCACCTGCGCTGCTGGGGGAAGCCCATCCTGAAGAGCGTCACGACCACGGCGCCGCCGAGCCCCAGGTTGTGCTGCAGCCCGACCTTCGCCCCCGGCACCTGCCGCCGCCCCGCCAGGCCGCGCAGCTGCCAGCAGAGCTCCGCGCACTGCGCCAGCCCTGAAACATCGAGCGCAGATCAACCGCCGCCCCGGGACACGGCGAGGGAGCACGGGAATGGGAGTGGAGAAGTTTCTAGGGATCAGAGCTGCCAGGAGTGGGCTGTATTTCCTTGGGAAACACAAACTCCTTTTCTTCGCAGCCCTGACGCTCTGTGGTTATGTTTACCCTCGGTCTCCCCGCGCTATTCCATCAGCTCTTTCCGCAGTCCCACGGCACACACAGAAGCACAAAGTTAATTAGGCTGGAAAAGAGCTCCAAGATCATCGACTCCATCCTATGACCAAGCTCCAAGCTCGTCAACTAGACCGTGGCACCGAGTGCTATGGCCAGTCTTTCCTTCAGCACTCCACCCCCTCCCTGGGCAGCCCATTCCAATGGTTAATCAGCCTTTCTGCGTAGAAATTCCTCTCGATGTCCATCCTAAACCTCCCCTAGCATGGCTCGAGGCTATGTCCTCTCATCCTGTCTCCAGCTGTCTGGGTTCCAACCCTTTTCAGGAAGTTGTAGAGAGTGAGAAGGACCCCCCGAGCCTCCTTTCCTCCAGGCTGAGCCCCCCTAGCTGCCTCAGCCACTCCTCCCAGGATTTGTGCTCCAGACCTTTCCCCAGCTACGTTGCCCTTCTCTGGACGTTCCTCACACATTTCTCCTTTCCCCCATCCCTTCCTCTCCCTTCCCCTGGACAACTGCACAGGTCTTCGGAGAAGGCAGACAAGGAATCTGCATTTCATGCACCAAATTTTACACGTTGTCAGCTGAAACATTACGAAGAGGAGGAGTTAAGGAGTTTTAGAATTCCAGTCATAGATGAGCATGAGCAGGTTTAATTCACATTCCCTCAGCCTCAGGGAGAGATTGTGTACTGTGGTGCAGCCTGGCCTGGAATGCTTTGGATATTTAAGAGGATTTCTATGACCCTTGTTTAGCATATAACTGGCCTCAAGACTGTTTTCAAGGGAAATGAAGCTGACAGGCTGGAGATTGGTAATTTTCTGCATTTTCCTGACTCTTCCACCATCCCATGGCAATGGAAAAGCAAGAACTGCCTCTGATTATATCACTGTGTAGCTGACAAACACTAACAAAAAGCTGGCAGTGCAATACTCCCATCCTGGTACAGATACCCACAGTCTCATTTTTCTGAAGCCCTTTTTCCCCCAAAGTTTCCTAACAATTCCCCCCACCCCCCATACTAACTGCATATTATATCTCACTGTTACAACTGTTTAGATTAAGATTTGGTGTTTCACAAGGAATCATCTTCTCCCGTTTTCTGACAACTCCTCCTTTCCAAATGAGGAAGGTGAATTATCTTCACAAATCCAAACACATTTTATCCAAGAGCCAACTCATTTAGAAACAAGCACAGCACTTTGAAGGAAAGAAAACCAAAAAACCAAACAAAACAAGGGAAAACCGATGTTGCTTGGAAATGGTGACCAAGTGAGCTTCTGTTGTAAACATCACATAAATATTTTGACATCCAAGACTTAACAAAATTGGCTACAGCCAACAATGGTACAAGCTATTTAGTGGCAGTAAAAATCTCCAAAACCAGAATTTTAAAGGATGACATCATATTAGGATAGTTATTCAAAAACTATTCAGAAGTTGTACTATTGAGCAATTTTTTAGAAAAGGTTAAGCTGTGCCAACCTGCCCCAACACTTGGATTATTTGGAAAGAAGACTGGGAAGAAGCTTTGAGGCCCTCACATTTCAAGCCTGAGTGGGAAGCACCTGCCTGCTCAAGAGCTGTATCTCCTATCTAAGGGGTGGGATTAAATGAAATGGTTTTGCATACCTGTGGCACCAAGAGGATGTCCCTTGGAAATCAAACCACCACTGGGATTAATAACCCATTTTCCTCCATAAGTGTTGTCTCCTCTGTCGATCAGGTCACATGCTCTTCCTATAAAAACAGTATTTATGTAAGAGAAATGTTCTTGTTTTATTTGTGATTTTTCAATTCTGCAGTAACTTACCAGAGATGCTGCATGTCAGTCAAACCCTAGGAAATGTTACAGCTCGTGTTTCACAGAGACCAGACTGAAATTAGCCAAACTACATTAATGAGACTTACTTATACCACTGGAGAAAGCATAACATGGAAGAGAAGCATTTGGTACAAAAGTTATTTTTTAATTTGCAGTTGAATGGTTCTGTTGGTATACACAGCATTATGATATAATCAGTATAATGAAGCTGTTTATATTTTGTTCACAAAACTGCAGTGATAACTATGGTTTCTGTTAGTTGTAATTTGTGACACCCAGGACTTGGGAGGGTGAACACCAAGTTGAACACAAGCCCTTGCCACAAAGGCAACTAATGGTACCTTGGGCTGTACATTAAGATAGTAAATAAAACCACTCAGAAGATTAATGCTTAGAATTATTTAGCTTTCCAGACTATAGGCAGTTCTCCCTTTTAACCAGGTTCTTACTTGTTTATTCTTGTACCAGCTTCTACAGCCTACATTATTAACATTGAAGTCTAAAAAAGATCTGTCATGGTTCCATGGTGCCATTAAATGAGAATACCAGGTTAGTCTTGCACATTTAAACCCACAGTGCTTTATGCCATTTCATTAATCTTTGTGCCTAATTAGTCTATCATTCCAAGATAAGTTTAACATACTTTGAAGGCAGACTGAGTAAGGATTGTGAGAACTGCACTATTAAATTACCATGCACAAGACTAATTATTCAAATAGACAAGTACCACCAGGATTATTCTGCATCAATTAAAGGAACAAAGCTAAAGAGCTTAATCTACCTGTTTAAATATGTCAAACATTTACCATTTTTGCTGCAGATACCATAAAAACACAGCAAAAATGACAGTAGAAAGCAAACATTCAAAGGCAAATATCTGCAGACCTACAAACACATTAGAAGCCTTCCTGGAGTTCCATGACTGTCTCTGTTTCAGTAAGAAAGCTCAGACTTAATATACCACCTAGTGCCAGAACATGGTATTTTCTCACATTAGTTAACCACAAATTAGAGAAAGATTGTATCAGATTATAATCTATGCAAAGCAAGAATGTGTTTAGATTTAAAATATATAATGAACTGAATTACCACTTCAATGCATTGTTTATTTGAAACCAATCAAAAAACCTCTTCAGCAGAAAATTTCCATGGTTTGAGTTACACACACAGAGCTAAACTCCACTGCCATTTAACCTGTTGTAAATCCTGCAAATACAATGACATTAAACTAATGTGGACAGATTGAGCATTGTTACACAGTTGTCTTTAGATGCACACTGACAATCTGCCAACAACTCTGAGGCAAAGATGGTTCAAAGATCAGTGACTTGCTAAGGCCCTCCACAGCCATTTCTTGTCCCATTTTTACCTTCTTAGAAGGAAATACATAAATGGAAGGAAATCCTAGGGTAGGTAAGAATATAACCCAAAAAATGGGGCCTAATACTGAGATCACAGGAGTCCTTAATGTGGGTATTTTTAGTGCTTTCCATTTTATTATAGTGATGGTTTCCATTGCTGCTATTACCTTCTGGACAGAGTCCCAGAGCTTCATAGGTGATGAACTCATTAACTGAGAAGCAGTCGTGAAGTTCGATCACATCAACATCTGTAGGTTTCAGGCCTGCTTTTTCAAAACATTTTTGTGCAGCTTTCTTAGTCATATCATAGCCAACCTGAAAAAAAGAAAGAAATTCTATGTTAAAATATCATTACAGAAATATAGCTCAGAGTTTTATTTCTACACTTCATTTTAAATGTGCTTCTTTAGATCCTGTCAGTGAAAGTAACCTGCAGGAGATGGAATTCTGATTTATTTTAATGCATCAAATATCAGAGTTTGATATTCATACAATAAAAATTATCTAGAAAGAAATAATACATTCAAAGGCTAATTGTTGCCATGCAAAACTTTTCTGGGTAATATCCTCTATTTCCTCAACCTTGCTCACAAGCCAAATTGCTCCTTTGCATGATTCAGACTACAGCCTTGAAACAAATCCTCAAATTGTCTTGTTACCTTTTTCTATGATCCACTAGATTGTTTTAAGTTTCATTACTATTATAAACAGAAAAATGAAAGCCATTTTCTTTTGCTGCTCAAACTGTTTAAAAAGTAGCCTGTAAATAATTTCTTAAAAACCAGGTTTCTCATAGTCTGTTTATAATTTACTTACTGTCATTCCACAATCATACTCTTTGTTTATTCCATATCTGTCCAAATTAAATCAATTTTATATTCACTACAAAGCATGATATGTTTGCTCACTGACATGAAGACGTCTGCAGTATCATAAGGACTTGCAGGTGCTAAAAACAAACAGACAAATACCCCAAACCAAAAACAAACATACAAATACCCCAAACCAAACAAACAAAACAAACAAACAAAACATAAAACACAACCCAGAATCATAAACAAAAAGCCTAAGAAAAACCACCCCAACGAGTACCAGGGAACACAGAATTGTAAACCTACCATCTTCATACAACTGTTGTCTTCAAATGTGCTTGGATAATCAGTAGCCATCACCTGGGCTACAATTTCCACAGCTTTTGGCTGCAACTTATGCCTTTTCACAAACTCCTCATTAGCCAAAATTGCAGCTGCAGCACCATTTGATGTTGGACTGATTGAAACAAAAATAATGATGTTATTGTTCTAAATTAGTAATGTCAGTCTTCATCAGGTTGTTGATCTTCCATAGATTTATCTTTTAATACAAACCAAAAAAACAACAAACAAAACCCCACTTTCTTTGGCTGATACCACTGAAACTATAAATTCCATCAGTGCTTACTGGACACTTTCAGTAATATTTATACCAGATGTTTGAAAATCATTACATTGAAATAGAAATGTATCATTAAGGTTTTTCAGTTTAGGAAAAAATCAAAGCTTCTGCTTGGCTATAAACATATGTAAACACATATGCACCCTCCAAAAGTGCATAGGAAAGGCTGAAGAGAAGAATTAACACTGAGCAATGGATGCACATTAGTAAAAGACACAGAATTACATAAGAACCCCAAGGCACAAAACTTATTTCAGCTCTCTGTATTACACTGAGAGCAAGTGTCTAGTGTTTGGTCACGACAGAGTTTCCACATTTGTTTTATTTATAAAAGGTTTTACTTAAAGCAATCTGTTAATTATAATTTACACACAAACAAACTTTATTTAAATAGATGTCCTACCATATTTGTCTTAACATCAAGATCTATTTCACAATGCAAAGTCCTCTCCTTACCAACACTGTAAGACAGTCAAGAAATCAAAAATTTTGCGAGAATGCAGAACTTCATCTAATGTGTACTCCTTTTGGAACTGGGAATACCTAAGGAAAACACACAGATGCCATCTCATATTGAGCAGTAGACATACTAACATCACACTATTAGGCAGCTAGAGAGCTCTTTTCACAAACTATAAGACACTGGATAGAGAATTTATTTTTATATATTTATAGAATAATTTATGTATTTTCTCATTCCATAATAAAGAACATATGCTGAAAATATTCTGAACATATTCTAAAAAGATTACTTTGTTGTGCATGAATTTTTTTTAACAACCAGGGATGTTCACTATAGAGGCAGGGTACGTGACTCACGGGTTGTTGGTTGAATGGCTGTGGTTCTTCCATGCAATTTTCGCAAAGTATTCTGGATTTGTCCCTGAAAAGGGGAAAAAAAGCTGTGTTGAAATACTTTGTTTACTCCAACAGTGCTGACATAACAGTTTAAATATTGTGTCATAAGAATCTGACCTTTACAAGCATCTTTACAAGAGACACACACTGTTACGAAGGCTTTCCTTAGAACCCAACTGAAGTTTCAAAATTAGATAAAGACTACTAAACATGGCTGAGTTTTAGCTGACAGAAGAACCCACTTGCATATTTAACACTTCAATAAAAACACGGAAAACAAGTGCATTTTATTCGATATATTATTATATTACTGAAATGTAAATACTCATTTTCCTATCAGTGCAAAACAGCTGCAGTGAAATACTAGAGTTTAAGTCTACATTTTTTTCATATAGTCTAAAAGTAAGTGCAAATAAAAGATGCACATCAGGCCAGGCTGTTACCTTGGAGCCAAATCCCTTGCCTGGTGAGGGGGTAGCAAACAGCAATGGCAGCTGCCAAGTACTAGATATTAAATCAATCACATACCCAACAGCTTCTGCCAAACAGTTCAGCCCCAAGCCCATCTACCTATCCTAAGGCACAGGGATAAAATGCAGGAAGCTATGCAACCTTAATGCTACTATTTTTTTAAAACAAAATCCTATTATTTTTAAATCACTTAATTAACAGAAAACAATGAAAAAATCATTTTAACAGACCATATTTCTCCATATGTTCTTTGCCAGCGTTTGCAAACATCTGAGGTGCCACAGGAGCACTTGCTAGGCCGTATTTATTTATCATAATTTCCAAATGTTTGTCCATAGGATTAGTTCTGTCTGCAAACTGAAAACAGAAATACAAAGCAAGTCATCATTTCCTTTCCTTGCCAACATCACCACACAAGTGTCACAGATTTCAATCACATTAGAGGTTTTTCTAATATTTTAACAATTCCCTGGGCAGTATGTTGCACTTCAGTGACATGTTTAGAAGTATTCAGACTTTTTCCAGCTATGACAATAATAATAAATAAGAATAAATAAGCAGAAAATGCTTAACATTATACCCACTGCACTGACTCATGGCAAGGATCACTGCTACATGATTTCTATCACAGTCACTATTTTCAGCAGGGGACTTTTGGTATTTTTCACCTCACTTAAAATCCTACAGTTAATACAGTTTCAAGTTATAAAATTACTACTGTATTAGTATTTTCAATGAAGCTTAGATGAAATATTGTAATGCATGTTAAAAGAGAACTCTTGCTCATTTTTATCACTTGCTAAATTTAACATTCTTCACCCAAACCTCTTGAATATATTATCGAATTTGGCAGTTCTGTAGTTAAATGACATATGGGCTCTAATATTGCTTGCCTTAAGGCAAAATACAAACAAACCCCCACACGCTTCTCCAGTAAAAACAAATAAGAGTCAAGAAGCCCTCAGTTTCTGGGAGAGTGTGTTAACAGGTCAATTGAGTAAGCATCAGGTCAGAAGACCCAGATTCTTTCTTTGATTTGCTGCATTGCTTGAGAAAGATGCTTCAATTAATCAAAGCTTCAATATTTTACCTGGTACTTTCCTTTTTCCCCATTAACCCAGCCTTTAACATAATCTTGGCAAAATACAAAAAGCATGACACACAAATTTTGCATGGAATGGTTTAGGATTGATTTTTGTAGTATGTCATAGCTGCCATCAAACCCACAAAACTCATTGAAAGATTCTGTGGATCAAAATAATGGTTTCCTTTGTCATCATCTACAGCAACACAATACAGCAACTGCTATTATTGAAAATACATCTCAGAGAATGAGGAAGTGTCTCTCATCTACAAACACAAAACATACCAAGTGTTTCAGACACTTACACCTGAAGCAAGAGATCCTTTTGCCATCCTCTCAAAGCCGAGTGCCAGAACACAGTCTGCCAAACCTTAAAATAAAATTTGTGGCTATTTAAAGCACAATGTGATTATAAATGACTCTATGTACTAACAACTATTCCATTACAAGATATGTACACAAGCACCTACCAGCTGCTCTTCCTTCCTCCTTCATTTTGAAAGAGAGTCAAATTAAGATGGACAAGATATTGATACAAACATATTGATACTCAAGAATGATAGATATCTACAGGACTGAGGTTTATTTTTAACTGTCTGACAACAACTATCATAGACAGCCAAGCACTTATGCCTCAGCTACAAATACTAGAACAATCATACAGTGTTACTATAGTTCTCATTACAGAAACATCAGCATTTAAGTGCAAGAAAGTATCAAAGCCCACAAAGGAACTACAAAAACAGGAGTAAATTACTCATCTGCCAGTTCAAAGCATAGTCTGTCAGTCTGCTCTCTCCCCTCCCTTCCAAAAATGTGTTAGTTAAACACTTATATTAACTTCAAGTTAAAAAGAAAAGAAAAAAAGCTAAGCTTTTTAGCAGATTCTTCTATTCATCCTGCAGAATCTAGTGCCTGCAGTACTCCAAAGCAACCTGTTCTGCACTCCTCCAAACAATTATTCCAAACACTTAGCTGGCAGTACTGACTAGGCTCATATAGCTTATGACACAGGAAAAGACATGTACATCCACATACACCATCCTACTGCATCCCAGAAAATCTCTTAGGTGCACAGAGCAAAACAACTCACCTCCTTCTACAAGCTGTCTGGCCATGAACAAAGCAGTGGATCCAGTAGCACAGTTGTTGTTAACATTGATGATGGGAATGCCAGTTAGACCCAGACCATGGTAGATCGCCCTCTGCCCACAGGTTGAGTCACCTTCAGATAACAACACAACATTAAAACAAAGTACAAACTCCCAAAAAGAAATCCTGCCATGTGTGTGCAGTGTTACCAGTTAATCTGTAAACTTGAACTTCTGAGCTGTCACTTTGAGTATGGCTCTCAGGTATCCAAAGAACCCCAGAAACAAGACTAAACTCAGATTTTAAAACTAGAAGTTTGTCCTGTCTCTGTTTCACAGGCTGTGAATCACAGGGACATAACTGGACTGGACAGAAGGGTCTTAGAGGTGTGGCTTGGAAGCTGCTCTAGGTATCACAGCAGACTGACCCTACTTCAGTTGCCACAATACAGTCATTAATAGAGAACCAGAAGGAAAGTAAATGGAAAACTCTCTTTGGAATGGAAATAGATTCCCCCTTAATAGAAAACTTATTAATGGCATTCCTCATGCTTTATCCACACAGATGTCTGCAACTGTCACAGAAGTCACATCCCAATCAAACAACATTACTCACCATAAACATAACCCACACACGCCTGCTTCACTGCTGAATAAGGAATCCCAGCATCAGTTAAAGCTGCCTGGCCTAAAAAACAGTTTAAAAGACGGAAAAAAAGTTTAAAATTGAAGGGGGAAAAAAGAGCAGCTCTCACAATCATAACAAGCAAACCTAGAGTAGTATGTATGATTCCTGCATTCACAAATGAGTTGCAGAAATTCCTTATTACATGGTGCAAATGGTTAACATAGTCTTGTACCTCATAAGGACAATTTCATACTCATATGGACAATTTCACAGTATTTTGAGTTCTGAACAAGCTTCTATATCAGAAAATTTCATTCAGTCAATTCTGCGTTCAGGTACCAAGGTTCTTCATCCCAGTGAGAGTATGTTTTGAATAATATAGGTAAGTTATTAAATTATTTAAGTGAACAATCCAATTTTAAGCCATCCTGCTGACTTCAGGCTGGAAGGGCTGACCTGGACAGGTCAGGTATGGATTTTGTGAAAGTGGTCTGAGTTTTAAATCTACTTTTTATATTAATTGATTTACTGAACAGCAGTTTTTCCTTCATATTTGTTATAAAAATATTGGCTTTATTACTAAATTACCTGCTTCCTTAGCCATGTCAGGATAATCAGCGCTCTTCTCATTAGGCTTTGAAAACTGGCGTGAGAAAAGGAAGAAAAACAAGCCAAGAATAAATCACAGTGAGATTTAATTTATCTTTTTCCTCAAATTAGTATATTTAAAAGCTTTGTATTTAATTTAGAAGTCAGTTTTTAATAATGAAAACAATGTAATTCAATTAACCCAAAAATGCATGCACAAAATCTTTACAGTTCCCAAGCGCTGCTGCCAGACCCTGTGATGGCTAAAAAGAGAAAACAGTGTAATTTTATGCAGCTGAGGGCCATTTTTGGTCAGTGTTAAAGAAGATCCATGACTATGGAGATGGATAATAATCCTGTCCAAACTCTGTGGGTGGGACAGAAAAAAACTGACATCTTCACCAATTCATCATAATACATGACATAATATTCACTGAGGCTTTGATAAATACTTCCTTTCCACTTTCTTTTGTTATACTCCTATTTATAACAAGAGGATGTTTGTTCTTTGCACAGAATTTACCATACCTTCTCCTCACAATTGGAGTAGAGGGGGCATTTCTAGTTTCTTTGCAGTGTGACTCATTAGAGACCACCAGAAGTACACGTGGTTTGCATTTTACATCTCTAACAGAAAGTGTCACTGCTAAAAGAAGTCCTCATGCTAACTACTTATAATCCCACAAATTATTTGACGTCCCCTGTGAGTATATAAAAGTTAATTTGCTGCCTCCTTCTGCTTATCTCCCTGACTCCAGTCATTTGTACCACTTAGCTGTACTTTCTGCAGTGCCTCCTTTTGTTAATTTAGACAGAGAACCTACACAACAAAGGTCATAAGAAAAAAAGCAGCTGGTGAGTTATCATTGAAGAAGTCTGTAAGAATGATTGATACTGCTGGGGCTGACAGAGAAGAGAAGAGAAGAGAAGAGAAGAGAAGAGAAGAGAAGAGAAGAGAAGAGAAGAGAAGAGAAGAGAAGAGAAGAGAAGAGAAGAGAAGAGAAGAGAAGAGAAGAGAAGAGAAGAGAAGAGAAGAGAAGAGAAGAGAAGAGAAGAGGAGTACTGACAATTCTGCAAGCTATGCTCAACTGGTAATTGAGATGATCCACTTCTGAAAATGAGGAGCACTGCGGAACTGACAGTTACACCCACAGGAAACGTGGACTGTTGTTGTGAGACGATATTAACAATTTTTAGCAGCCATTACATCATTAATATTAATCAAGTAGAAGCAATACAGTCGTAAAAGATTTCACAGTAAAACACTTAAGATGCAATATGGTGTCTGACAGGTTTTACTTGTCCCTTACATGAGGACATCACAACTGAGCTCAATAACTTCTACAACTACATTCTGTGATCCAGTCCAATAAACACAATTAACAGAACTGTCTTTAACCTTTTAATTCCTCCCCTATCACATCGTATGCTGGAGAAATATCCATGCAGCAACAAGACAAAAAGTTATTATTTAAAAGGTGGCCAGGGGGAGGAGTTTGCGACTACTCTGGCAAGTATCAAAGTTGTCTTTAGATTCATCTACCAAGACAAAAACGGGTCTTTTCAATTATGTTCCTCTTTGAAAACCATAAAATCGCATAGGTTGGAAAAGACCTTTACGATCAAGACCAACTGTTATCCCAGCACTGCCAAATCCAGCACTAAAACATGCCCCTAAGGGAACATCTTCGTGTCTTTTAAGTTCCCCCAGGGATGGTGATTCCACCACTGCCCTGGGCTGCCTGTTGGTGGGTTTGACAACCTTTTCGGTGAAGGAATTTCACTTAATCCGAATTCTAACTTTAAACATGCCCTGTGGAAACTTGAAACCAATTCCTCCTGTCCCATCACCGGTTACTTGGGAGAAGAGCCCCACGCCCACCTGGCTACAGCCTGCTCCGGGGAGCTGTGGAGCTGCTGAGCGGGGCGAACTGAGCGCTCACAACCCGAGGGCCAGGAGCAGAAATGCCCCAGGACAGACCCTGCAGGGCCCCTGCCCTCCCTGAGTCCTGAGCCCCGGGACGGGCCCTGGGCCAGCGGCTGCACAGGGACACTGTGCCCGCTGCAGGGCTGCGGTATCGACCTGCTCTGTGGAGAACCACGTTCACCTTGGCCGGGGTCCGCCTCCCCCACACACCGAGCGAGGCTGAACTTTGCGCGGAGCCGCTGCCGCCCGGGCCGCAACCACACGGCTCTGCCCGTGCGCTCCTGAGGTGCCACCGCGTCCCGCGAGGGGCTTCAGCCGCGGCGGGGAGGGCGCAGGCGGCCCCCGCAGCACCTCGCCCTCAGCGCCGGCAGCGGGGGGCGCCGCCCAGGCCGGCCTCGCGCGGGCCGCGTCCCCCCGCGCACACACGGGTGCCAGGGACGGCAGCGGTACCTTGGTCATGCCGACGCCCACCACGAACACCCGGCGCTGCATGATGGCGATGGAACCGGGACAAACCCTCCTTTTCCTCCTGCTGCCGCCGCCGCGTCCCGCCGGCCCTCAGCGACACCGGGGCGGGGCCACAGCCCGGGGGCGGGGCCAGCGCCAGGGGTGTGGCACCATCGCCCCGCCCCTTAAAGGCGCAGCGGCCCCCGTGCGAGGCCGGCTGGGTTGCGCCTGTCCGCAGCACGGCCATGGGCAGTCCCACAAACACCCCTGCTTATCCCTCTGAGTTCCCTCTTCCTGAGGATTATCAGACGTTTTTCCAAAGCGGAGGTGCAATTAAGCTGATCTCTTCTCTTCGGGTCCAGAGAAGGGCAGCAAAGACGGGGAGGGGTCTGGAGCACAAGTGCCTTGAGGAGCAGCTGAGGGAGCTAGGGGGGCTCAACCTGGAAAAAAGGAGGCTCAGGGGGAACCTTCCTGCTCCCCACAACTCCCTGACAGGAGGGTGCAGCCGGGTGGGGGTCGGGCTCTGCTCCCATGGAACGAGGGACAGGATGAGAGAATAGGCCTAAAGTCACACCAGAGGAGATTAAGTTGGACATTACGAAGAATTTCTTCACCAAAAGGGTGTTTAGATATTGGAATGGGCTATTCAGGGTGGTGGTGGAGTCACCGTCCCTGGAGGTGTTTAAAGAAAGACTAGATGTGGCACTCAGTGCCATGGTCTAGGGGACAAGGTGGTGATCAGTCAGTCATAGGCTGGACTTGATGATCTCAGAGGTCTTTTCCAACCTAATTGATCCTGTGATGCTGTAATTCTTTTCCTCCAGAGATGTCCTCAGGACGGACACTTGACGAGATAATTCTCTTTTTCTGAAATGCTGCTTGTTACCTACAGATGGGCTTACAGTAAGAGCTGAACATCTGACCCTTCATCAACTCATGCTTCCAGGTATCCATCCACTTCCCTCACTCTGCCATGCTTGAGGATCTCCACGGCTCGGGCACAGTGGAAATCACCACCTATCTACTCCACAGATATCCCGGCGGCAGCCTGTGTCAACTCCAGCCAAGCTTCTGGCGGTGCTGTTTGCGGCAGCGACCTCGTTTCCCACCGCAGGGCTCCTCACTCGCAAGCAGCCCTGCCCTGCAGCGGGGTGTGTAAGCGCTGCCGACTTCCCCCGTGGGCGGCCGTTCCCCGTGGGAGGCGGAGCCGGCCCGGGGGTGCGGGCTGGAGCAGCGGCCATGCTGCGGCGGTGGCGGGCGCTGCCCGCGGCGCTGCGCGGGGCGCGGGGCCGGGCGGCCGCGGCCGGGGCTCGGGGCTCCGAGGTGCTGCTGAGCGGGGCCGGCGGCGGTGAGTGCCGGGGCTCGGGGCTCCGAGGTGCTGCTGAGCGGGGCCGGCGGCGGTGAGTGTCACCCCGAGCCGGGGTGACAGCCCTGCAGAGCGCTCGTTGTTGTTTTTCTTTCAGTTATGCCTTCATACTTATTTTCAAGAATGCTGCTGCCGAATGAATCGCTAAATACTTTTTTTTTTTAAAGTTACGTGTGCGGGAGAGCTCAACGCAAAAAGTTCTGGTTTGCATACTTTAGATTTTTGTAACAGCAATAACGTACAGTGATAAAGGTAGGACAGGATCTGGGCATGCCTGTGCACAATTATATATGAGAGCCACAAAGCAGTTTCAGGTTTGGTTCAGTTTCAGGTTCGGCCAATGGATTTACTTTCTATGTAACTATTGCAAGAGTTTATAAACAGTTCTTGGTGTTTTGCTGGTTACAAAGACATTAGGTAGTTACCAGCTGCGAATTTCCTTTGCTGGTGCTCGCTGTCACTTGTGTCTCCGTTCCAATGTGACACAGCTCTGGTTCAGCAGCTGGCCACTGACATAGGCACAGGGATAGACAAGAGAGCTCCCAGCAGGGCAGAAAGACCAAGCGAGGCAGGTGCCAGGTACAGCCGTGCACCTACAGCACAGCAACAGCACCTTCCAATGTTAAGGCCCGGGAAGTGAAGCAGGGGTCCAGCCAAGGAAATGGGAGATGGTTTTGTTTCTCTCCAGAGCATACAGAAAGCATTCGATAATAATTTACAAATCACATGTGCAAAGGAGGAGTAGGTAGATGTCGTGGTTTTATTTTTCTTCTTGGACTTGGGAACTTTGAGTGGAGTCCTTTCTGCTGATGGGCTTATAATGTTGAAATTAAATGGAGCTGCAATTTCAAAATGGTTCTGGAACATGAACTGAGAGTGACCGGTCTGTGCTGTTCTCATGCAAACAGCAATCCCAAGAGGACAATTTCCTTCATTAAGGAATGTACTTGAACACAGTAAGATTGTACAGTAAAAACTAAATTAAGTAACATTCAAAAGAGAAACCTAAGATGGATCATTTGGGTTTTGGTTTGTTTGGGGTTTTTTTTTCCCATTTCTGCAGTGATTCTAAGATACATGTTCTTGGATGTCCTGTTCATTTTTTAAAAGTCTGCTTACTCCTAGTCTTCTACAGTACTACTGTATTTTACAGTTGTTCTGCATGACTGGGTTTTGTAGACATGGTGTGCCACCTCCACTTTTAAAACAACTGATTGTTTTAGAATATAATTTATATGCATTTTCAGGAAGGAGAAGATGCAGCATATGCACATATTATTCCCAGCTGAATTACTGTGTCAGATAACTAAATGAAGCATAACTGAAATTGTCTCTTTTTACTAAGGTATTGCTGAAATCCTAATGAACCGACCCCACGCTAGAAATTCACTGGGAAAAGTATTTGTAAATGAAGTGAGTATGGGCCTGGCCTGTGAGCATTTGGAACCATGATCAATAACTAACTGCAATGAGAATAGTTGTGGGAAATCTAAAAAAAATCTTATTTCGTGATGAAGGGCAGTGGGAGATGGCATTGGGGCAAGGTAGGTGAACCTGGAGAAAAACAGAATGTAACAGTTACTGCAGTAACCTCAGATGTGGACAGAGATATTTGGGTTATTTAAGTTAGCTAATTTAAGTTAATTTATTGAAGTTAACTCAGATGCAAGTTAATGTCCTTACAACAAAAGCATACTCATTGTCACACCTTAGCAGGTGATTTGTTCAAGGATGACACATCCTGGAGAAAGTTTGGCTCATGCCTGGACAGGAAAGGAAGTTTTAGGTACAGCAAAAGTTCATCTCTGAGTGGAAGGAAAAAAGAGATGGGGAAATGTGTCATTCTGAGTTTGTCATGCAAAAACCTGCAGGTTCCACTTTTATGATTTCCATGAATTTCCTGGCACCTTCAGGGGAAAAAAACGCCGCTTCTATCATAGATTAGGAGCTTGCTATGATTTAGGTGTAGACACACATCCATATGCCTAAAGCTTTTCTTCTCTTGTGTGCACTCCCTCCCTCGTAGCTGTTCAGCGTCCTGGAGCAGCTCCGCTTCGATGAGCAGGTGCGTGTGGTGGTGTTCAAGAGCGAGGTGAAAGGAGTGTTCTGTGCAGGTGAGTAGCAAAGGCTCTGCAAACTATTCTCAAAAAAGTGTGGTGGCTCTTAGGGGCTGTGTGCTGATCAGATCATGCAGAAAAGCAGTTGGAAGTGAGTGCTAAGAAAAATTAAAATAAATCTGTCAAAAGGGCACAGAGGAGCACCCTTGTCAGTGCTGCAGACCAAATGTCCACACTCCAACTTCCACAGACCTTACTTAACTGGAGTGCTGTATTTCAAGACTTTTTAAATGGCTTGTCCTCTGAGAGGGACAGGAGGGAACAGTTCAGATGCCTTTTCCTGGATTCTGACCTTTTTCTCCTTTATTTAGGAGCAGATTTAAAGGAACGTGTGAAGATGGATGATGCGGAAGTTGGAGAGTTTGTTAGAAGACTGAGAAATCTCATGGATGAAATAGGTAAAGGATTATCTCAGTTGGAAAATTTATCCTAAACCACCTGTAGTGAAACATTTAGAAATGCTCTGGGAGAGGATGACAAGCAGATTTTCCACCTAGGAGTAGCTTTCCAAATGGCTTCAGCTTATGACTGAAACAAAGATCTAATTAGAATTAAATACCAACTCCAAGGACAAGATGCATTTCTAATCCACACCAAAGCACATACACACCTATGTAATAAGTACCTGCTCTGAGAAAGCATTTATTCATTCCACACTTCTGTGGAATCCTTGACAGGCAGTGCTATGTTGGTTGTCCCACTTCCAGTACATGCTCAGAAACACTCCTAATATGGCAGGGACCTAAGAACATGGATTTGAATCTCTGAATGGATTTGCTAAATGGATTTGTGGAATGTCAGGGGGTTTGTAACTACAGCATCCCCCACCTCCCTTTTATTTTTCTTTGCAAAGGAATATGGAGTTCTGCAATTAATTTTCTTCCCCTATTTATGAGTTATTCTGCTCTTGCTAGAGAGAAATACCAAAGTGAAATCTGTCTAAAATACCAATTGCAATAAATTTAAAAAATGACAGGAGCAGTCAGAGGGGTGGTTGCAGCAGAGAACTTGCTCTCATCTGAAGTTTGCATCCAGTTGCCTGAGTATTTAAAAAAGTATCAAGCAGCTAATCTCCAGATACATCAAGTTCCTCACCTATGAGGTAACATAGTTAAACAGTGTTTACTGTTCCTGTTTTCAGGAGCCTTGGCTAACAAAAGCACCACAAAAACTGATCCTTGTGACAGGGCCTGGGGATGTTGTCTTTTCCTTGACTGTTTTAACTGCAACAGGTGAAAATTCATGTCATAAATTTGCAAGGAGAGAATTCATCCTGTTTTGCATTGCAGTACATTGTGTTTGCAAGCTTCTTTGCATGGAAGAAGCATGTTCTGCATTCTTACAAAGAAGGGAGAAGCGCAAAAAGATAATTTTACTGTTTCAAGACCAAAAGTTCGTGGCAGAAGGAAACAAGTTGTTGAGCAATTTACAACTAAAATCTTTAGAATTTCAGGATTTAAACTCCAGAACCGTGTGAAACAGAACTTCTGGAACACAACTGTGCAATCTGTGCTCTCTCTGTAGCTGCCCTGCCCGTGCCCACGATCGCTGCCATCGATGGCTATGCCTTGGGTGGTGGATTAGAGCTGGCCTTGGCCTGTGACCTTCGAGTAGCAGGTTTGTGTTGCTCAGTGTAGGAACCTCCTGGTAATTGATGGCTGTATTTTAAAGAGAACTTGCACACATAACAGTGGATTGTTAATGGAATCCAGAAGCTTGAGAGAAACTTAAACAGTAGGCATTTGTCCAGAAAGTGTGACATTTAGTTACTATCTGGAAAGTGGTTCCTATGCTTAAAAAGTAAAGGCTATTTTTAAGTAAGATTGGGGTTCCTTTAGAAAATTATTTATTAGTAGATTTAAATAGTTATTGTAACAATACTGGATCAGCACTTTGGTTAGATCTAACCTTCTTAACTTAAATCAGTTTGGGCTGCAAGATTTCCTTCTTCTGTTTCCACGCTTCCATCCATTACACTTTATCTAGCAAGGACCAAAGGTTCATTTTTCTAGCTAAAATTGCTACATTGGGGTAAGCAGACTTGAGATGGACATTGGTTAGGTACTGTAGTATTCAGACTTTCTGGCTACCTGGAGAAATGGAGTTACAGTTCAGTATTGACCATTTTATTGATCAGTTCAATATGGAAAATTTGTAGTTAAACAAATCAAAATGTAGCTAACCCTACACTTATTTTTTTAATAGCTTCATCAGCTAAAATGGGCCTCATTGAGACCACACGAGGACTTCTGCCTGGAGCAGGTAACCCTTCTTTAAATCTTAACCTTCACTAAACCTTCATCAATATTCATTAAATCTCACCTTCTCAGCTGTATTGTAAATATTTTGCCATTAGAGCACTTGAAGTGTTTTGAATGTAAATTAGAAGTAGCATCTTACAGTCACGCAAGAGATCTATGAATCAAGAGTTCTGTTTCAGACTTGCTCTGAATTTAGTCCCTTTACACCTTTTCTTTTTCATCAAAATACTGAAGCCTTTCAGATTCCTCCAAAACTGTTGATATATTCAGCCAGTAGTTATTAAAGAAACACATGATCCCTTTGTTTTTCAAGCCCCCTGGTTTTGTTAGGAGACAAATTACTACAGGGGCATTTGTCAGAAATAGAAAATGGTGTTTTCCCTGTTGTCCTAAGGTGGAACCCAGCGCCTGCCCAGATGTGTTGGAATAGGTCTTGCAAAGGAACTCATTTTCACTGGTAGACAGATTGATGGAGAACAGGCCTTCTCCATGGGGCTGGTAAATCACTCAGTGCCACAGAACAGCGAAGGAGATGCAGCTTACCAGAGAGCTTTAACTTTGGCGAAAGAAATTCTGCCCCAGGTAAGTGCATTGTTCATGCGACCAATGTAAAGACAGCATTTGTGCTTCCCTTAAGAGAGAGCAAACCTGAAATTCCTTTCTCTGAAACACTGAAGTCTTGGTTCCTGATCTTTAAGTCTCTTAAGTCTGTCCCTTATCATGAATACAGTTTCTGTAGGAACAAGCATTAACATCCCAGCTTAACCCACGGGACAGTTTTGCCCCCCGGCTGCAGCCATGCAGACCTGCAGGACACACTGAAACCTCACACTGTGTGCATCTGTGAACTGCAGACAGCACCAAATTGATTTTTTAAAAATAGTTATTAACTTACTGCAAATTTCTGCAGACTAAAATGTCATTTGGAGCTAGGATAGTAGTACAACAATTAATCTACTATGAATTAATGTGAATTTTAATTATTTTAAAATATTTGTTGTCGGTTTTGTTTTTTTTAATAAAGGCACCATTTGCTGTGAAAATGGGGAAACTGGCAATAAACAAAGGCATGGAGGTAATTATTTTTTAAAATACTGAGGTGAATGAAAAGATGAGCAGCTCTTACAAATCACTACAGTAAAAATGTTTAGAAGAGATAAGTTATAAAAATCTTTCTTTATATCTAGCAGAGGTTTTAAAAATTTTCTTTAACGATAAAATTAATATGGCAGGATTTTTTTTTTTCCTACAGATGCTAACACTGTAGTTCTAATATTGGGGTGAAGATCACTTACTATGACCGACTGTTTAAGAGTGACTAAATGCTCTCATTGGTTTGAGAGCTATAAAGTAGCTTTGAGGGCTGTACTTCAGACAAATCTCACACCTTTCCGCTCCTCCCCAGGTTGACATTGCATCAGGCATGGCTATTGAGGGGATGTGTTATGCCCAGGTAAGTTGCCTACAGAATTCATTCCTGAAAGAACAACTGTATGTTAGTTATAGAATGAGCTTTATAAGTGGTTTCAGTTTAGTAAACTCAAAACGAGTCCTTTTGTAGTTCTTTGCAGCAAGTTTTGAGATCATGCACCTTCCTCAGCTAATGGAACCATAGTGTATTACAATATTACAGTATAATGTGTCTGTCAGTGTATTTTAAGATGAAGTATGAAGATTATGGAAAACTGTTTTCCTATATATTTTTATGGTCTTTGTCTTAGATGCTTTGCTAGTGAGTTACACTACAACCTCTTTTTTCCTAATTGCAAAACATGGAACTTTATATATCACTGAAAGAAATAGACCATTACTGCCAAATTACTCAGGACTTAAAAACACATGAGACTTGTAAATGTAAAACATACCTCTTTCTTTTCTTTTTTTTCAATGCAGAATATTCCCACCAAAGACCGTCAGGAAGGGATGGCTGCCTTCAGAGAGAAGCGACCACCTCGGTTCACTGGCAAATAACACTTTCTTCTTCCCCTTGAGGTTTTGGAGATAAAGCAGGACTGAAGAGGATCCACTGATTTCTTAGGATTATTTTTATGACACCATTCTGTGCACTTAACTCCTTGCCTTGGACTGCATTTCTAACTGCTCCACCGGATCATTTTTCTGTACAAATCTCCAAATAAAGATTTAACTTTGTACCTGATCTTTAAAGCATGTTCATTTGGAAGTCAGTGGTTATGGCTCTCACACAGATGTCAAGTAAGGAATATGGAGAAGGTTTGGCTCAGCATAAGCAAATTAAAAATAAAAAAGGCAGAAAACATACATCTAAACAGGAAAAACAAACACTGGAGAGAAATTCAATTTATAGAGATGTATCAGTGCTCTTCCAACTGCTTTGACAGAACAAGCAGTACTAGCACAGAGCAGTGGCCCTTCACCCCAGCTCTGCTGTGAGTAGTGCAGCACTGAACCCACCTCCCTTTGGAGCCAATGCTTGAGAGAACACAGTGCCTGGATGTGCACAGATAACACGAGGCCATCACATCAGTGCATGCCAGACACCCTGGGCACATCATCCCTCCGTCACCTGTTTTCCTCTGCTGCCTGACTGGAAGTTGAGGTGATTTTCTCCCTCTGCTTTGAGGTTCTCCAGCACTAAAACACGCCACACAATTTAGCTCTACAGCTTCTTATTTCCCTAGACTGGGGCTTTCAAGCAAAAGTGAATTAGTCAGCAAATGTGGTTTTAGGAAATGCTTCATAGGTTATCAAAATAAGACTCACAAAATGTGGCTTACCACATTGGAACTCCATGCTATGATATTACCAAAGCAAACCACAGTTTCACTTGTGCCAAAAGTGTTTGGGAACCTTACCAAATTATACACATACAAATTTTCTGTGTAAAGATCTGCAAAGGTAATGCAGAGTCAGGATCTTCAGCCTTCGCAAAAGATGGCAAATGCCACAGGCAGAACACAAAGTTTAAAAGTTGCTTCCAAAATTATTCTACCCTGACAGAAACTCCTGAAGCTGCACAGGAATGTGAAGAGGCCTTTCTAAAAGTGGCATGTGCAAATAGATGTAGTGGATTCATACCTTGTAGGCATGCAGAGTTTTCATCTTGAAAGAATTCTGCTCACTGATTGCCTGAAGCATGGGGGAGCAAAAGAAAATGGGTATTTGGCACCTCTGTGCTTGCTGTTGCAGAACTTCACAAAGAAACACATCTCCCAGACACCTGGCCTCATGCCAGTATCATTATTGCATTTTGTGCTGCACAGAGGAGTAGATGATGGGGTTTTTTTAAGTTAAGTTGCTTCAGCAAGTTCTCCTGTTATTAGGAAAAGACAGTACTGTAAGGAGAGTTGTCATCTTTATTTTAAAATCCTGTAGCAATTGATTTATATTATTCTATTGACACAGATTTTGACAAGTTTTGTGTTCCATTTCATGTAATGGAAATTCCATAGAAGTCCCATAGCAGACATCTCAGAAGGGTGGTGGGTAAAAGCCTGTAGGCTGGTTTTAATTTTTAAACCACCTTCATAATTCAAAGCTACAGCCAGCTGAATTTCTGTTGGAATTGAGAAAACGGTATATAATGAGATTCACAGATTAAAATTATGCCAGCCAAATTATTCTCTTGTACAAAAAAACAATTACACAACATTGATTAAATTACTGGATCAGTACCTTTTGAAAGTTGCTGAAATACATAATAATTAGGTTCTTGAAGATTAGAGGTGGTGTTTTTATGTGAAGGATGGGAGTTGGGAGGGAAAGGACTTAAAAATAGTAAAATATGGTCATCATGAAGAAGCCATCTCTGCTAGTAAGCTACCAAACATAAGTTTTCTTTTTAAATTCAATTATCCAATATTTACAGAAGTCTCTGAATATCAACCAGTTGCCACGGAAATATGGAGACTAAGCAGATAAACAAAAGCAACACCTGAAATTAAATTGAATTTGAATGGACATGCAGTTTGCTTCCACCACTTGCATTGTATCAGGCATCTGTACACTGTGCAATATGTTTCATTCAACACATGGTTTGAAACCCAAAGGTAACCAAGAAAGAAATAAGTTGTTACAATTAGCATCTTTATGTAAAATTTCACACTCCACGAAACAATGCAATTGACACAGGGCTTACATAGAACATTGGGTGATATTTTGTACTCACTGTGATGGCTTGGAAATATAATTCACTGCACAATACTGACAGAATATTTACAGAAAACGAGAGAATCATTAGTCTCTTATAAATAAGGTGACCAAATATCCCAGCCTTCTACGAATACATGCAACCCCCTCCATGATGAAGTCATGTCAGTTATTTTGCTCTAATGAGCTTTCTCCTATCCCCATCAGTATTCTAAAAACAAAAGAAAGATGTCACACACAACCAAAAGTAGTCACACAACAACAAAACCCCATTCTTGTTGTAAAATTTAAATTCTCAAACATCCTTTTAGTACTGACTCATTTTAGTTCTGTTTCTACTGCTTTACTTCAGTGGGTTTCCCCTTTCCCTGAATGTGATGCTGGTCCCCACCTTGACAGGAGCAGGGAGGACTCTGGAGAAATGTAAAAGGCAGCACTCCAGCAGTAAGGAAAACAAAAGAACATGGCTTGCAGGCTAAAGGAAAAGGAAGCTGAAGACCCCATTTGGGTCTAGAAGGGCTAGGAGACAATGGACATTTTGGTCGCCTTAGTTACAAGTCTCTGTCACCTGCATGCATGAACTTTTGTTTTAATCTGTAAGCGTTGATCTCACAACCACACACAGTTCTATTCAAACACCAAACTGGTGAACAGTGTTATGAACAGCAGCCACAGGGATGGAATAGCCTTTTCTCCCAGAAGTCACAAAACAAGATACTCCTTGAAGTCTTCTTTTCAGCTGTGCATATTGATCTGTACAAGTCCCATCTCCTGGTAGCCAGTACTAACCCTACAGGCATGACCAGCTCAAGCTGTGACCCTTTCTTTACAAGTTGTGTACGAGGTTGCCATTAAAGGTGATGTTCAGCAAGGTTACCACACATGGTTTGGATACCACAGTTACCAGCAAATCACTTTAATGGTGACCAATATATTATAAGTTACTCCAACTACACACATATCAGAGAGGATTATTACAGAGACAATACTTTACACTCCTCTACCTGCAGCTTTCAGTTTGGTTTGGTTTGTTGCTGTTTCCTACATGGTGGTGGTCTCCCATGACGCATAATATGTTTTTCTAAACTATCCAGGATGGCAATTGCAATCCTTTGGACATGGGGATCAGTGTGGACATTTTCCTTGATGTTGTACAAATGCTGCAAACCACCTTCTTCAATTAACATGCTGCAGTACCTGGCAGCTGTAACAGATTATAAAAAGGGAGTTAAAAACAGAATTATCTAGGGTAAAGGTAGCAGATACTGTAAACACTGATTCAAATCCACTTTTGTCTCCAAGCAGTATTTAAGACACTCCCTAAAGCGTCCACAGAAGTGCATCAATACTTCAAAGAGTGACAACACAACAGAGTTATTTGGGCAGGACTCCAATTGTAATCAGGTCTCCTACCACGTCTGTCTCAGCTGACTGGAAAGTGCCCTATAATATGTATTCCCTCCTGCCCCCACCTCCTCTTGCACATTTAAAGCGCACATAAACCAGAAGAAATGAGAATCAAAAGCACTGTAGTGTCTGTGAGTATCCATGTAAATATCAGCACCTTTCCCAAAAACCTTGGTACAGAACAGTTACCAAGAAATGGTATCAGATATACATCACTTGTCCAGGCCTAGAGAGTGAATACAAACTAGCTCCAATAGTTTGCCAAATATATTGATGGTGGTCTCTAATTAGTTATAAGTTGCTATGAATGCCTTTTCAGGGTTTTTTCCACTTATATTCTGGAATTCAATAAGTTGAAATCACATCTCCATCAGCTGCAGCATTATTAAGAGCAGGGGACAGCTATAAAAAGAGCTGTATGGTGAATGTAATGTGCAAGCTCCAGAAGTTGTTACGGAAAGGTCAGGATGACTGTAATGCAACCCACAGGGCATTACCTCAGATGGGCCCAATTTCACCATTCATCTCAGTGATGCAACACCAGACTTGTTTAAATGCTGACATTGAACATTTCACTGGGGATCACATTTACTGCAGTGCTACTAATATTTTAGTTAGGTTACCTCATTGAGGTGACTATGACATAGACAACCAGCAGAAGGAGAAAAAAATACACAAAAATTTTAAACCAATTATTTCTAGACGAATTTACACTGTCATCTATAGGAGCAGATCAAAATAAAAAGCATCTCCTCTCCAGGACTATTAAAAGCTTTCTTGGTGCCAAGCACCAAAGGTTGAAGATTTTCCTCCCAAATACATCTTCATATTTCAGAATTAAACACATTTTCCCTCAGAGTAGGTTATTACATTTGCTACCAAACATTTGGTTTCTTTGCAACTTTGTCCAGAAGCTTCTGGCATCAACTACCATCAGAACTAAACTTCAGGAATTCTGTCTTGGTCTCAAATCAGTAGGCCAATACAAACCTCAGCAGCATGTTAAAAGCTCAGAGGTGAGGGCAGACAAAATACCAAAAATAAATAGAACAAATAGGACAACACTAAGTTAACAGGACTGAGACAAAAAGAGACATTACAGGACCTTATTTAAAATCTGTTATCCAGAGTCTGATCAGTAAAACAACTTTGTCAGAACAGTCTGACTTCAATGTGAAAACCCTCACAGATTTCTGGACAGCACCCTGGGAACAGTGGCTCATTATATTTATGAGCTCTATGAAGAGCAGCAAAACAGCTTTCTGTGTGCAGTTCTGTATTTTGTCATGTTACTGGTTGGTCCTGAATAGATGCCTTATCACTGCAGAAATAGTGATTTATGGGACAGAGATAAACAAGCCTAGATATGCTGCCATCAAGGAGATTGAAAACTGGCACAGAAAGCACTTTCAATACTTCAGAAGAAATCTGCTTTATCTAGACATATTCCTGCCAAAAATTTCTGTCAAAAAAACAAAAAAAAAAAAGTACTAAAAGTCAGGAAGGTTAGTCCCCTCCTACATTTAGGTATGGTTGGGGGATTTATTTCCTTTTCCAACACTTGTGCATTACATCAAATGCTCTCAAATCATTCTACTTCTCATTTTGCAGATGGGAAAGGTTAAAAAACAGTGACTTCTGTATCACAGCAAGTTACTGCAAAAAAGCAACTAGAGATGAGGACTAACTATAGTTTTGGTTCCAATAGTAAGACACTGCTACCTGCCATGGTCATTGTTCTTAATTTTAAAAGAATTTGTTGCCCATTATTAATATCTGCATATTTTATTTGAGTAAGAACACATTGTGCAAGCAAAAAAACATACTTAAATCTTTAAAAAAATCCACATTTTGGAGTTAATACTATGCATCTAACAGTAAAATTCCAGTAAATAGAAGAGATGTAAGGAACTTTTACTACTCTCTTTCTGGCCCATTTAGCCAAAACCCAAATGTAGTTTCTCAGAGGATTAGGAGTGAATACCCCTGAAATTGTATTTTTCCCACTCCATGCTAGTGAATAACATATTAAAAAATGAGAATTTTAAGGGTAATATTCTCTTAATACATACGATTTTTGCTGCAGACGTGCTGCATGGCCCACACTGCCCATAACTGGACACCAGGTGTCATGAAACAGCCAAGTAGTGGAAAAAACGGATTGAAAGACCTATTAAAAAAAAAGGAGACAGTTACTTACTTTACTACTTGATATTATTACTTCAGAGGTCACATGTCTGCTCATTCAGCCATATGTTAACTACAGGGGACATTGATAAACATTAAGAGGCTGGTCTGCTGCATCTAACACTCGTTTAAGAGAATTACTAGCAAAAATCAGTTATAGTAGATACATGGTATGCTTTTTTTTTTATTTTCCAAACTCTTGATCACAAGACAATACTTACCTGTAAGCCACCATCTCACATTCTGGGGTTGGCCAATTCAAAATGGCAGTGTGCTGTAAAATACAGAACCAAGAACATTGATTGTTAAATACAAACACTGAAAAAAATAGAAAAGATGATGATAAAATTCACCATCATTTCTGTACCAGCTGTTCAAGGAGAGACGTCCTCTGGCTGCGACTCAGTGTCCAGGCCTGCTCTCCTCGAGATATCAGATGAGCAATAATCCCTGCTGCAAAGTAGCTGACTTCCACCTCCACGCTGTGCAACAATTTACTGATGTGGTCTATGAAGTCCTTCCACATCAATTCAGAATGGAGCTCTTTAACTTCAGCTATGTTATTCTGGAATGGGGAAAATAGTCATAAAAAAAGAGAAAATGTCAACAGAAAGAACACGATGTGAGGGAGATAAACATAAACTTGAACCATATTGTGTGAGTAGACAAAAAAACCCCACTCAGATGAGATCTCCATACATCCAGCTGACCACCACATGCCAAAATACTACTTTTGCTTTAGGACACTTTTCCAGTCTAATGCAGGAATTTGCTTCAAAACAAAGAGGTTTTCTTGTAAGTAATTATATGCCATTAACATGTAGATTACACTAAATCAAAGGCTGTTTTAACATTCTCAAGCACAATTTCAAAAAATTTCAGCAGTGCAAAATTCTGCATTCCACTGACTTTCAACCTACTTTTTGCATTTGGACTCATGTGAAGCCTCACTCTCCTTTCTTAAAAGCTCTTTTTATTTACTGTAACCATAAATTTCAATATAATTCTTGAAGAAACATACAACAGTCCAAAAACATATCAATTGTGAATAATAAGACACTAAAAGGATTAAAGAAAAACGTACAAAATATTAGGAAATTTTTCAGATTAACATAGGGTAAAAAAAGCCCTTCCAAAATTAAATTTTAAAAGCATATATTTCAGACATTTTTTTTCTTTTTTCATCTCACCAGAAGTCCAAGAACTTTCTGTTGAATGGATGATTCAGATGGAAAAGACTGTGGATAAAAGAAACAAACAAAAGGTAAACATTTACGCTTATTACTGAAACAACTTTAGTTATAAACCTGTGTTGATAACCCACCACCAAGCTCCCCCTCCTCACCTCTAAGACTCTCATGAACAGTTCTAGCCCTTGGTTTTCAATAAAGTGCCGACACGTTGTTGGAGATTCATCAGTGAGGTTCCAAAGTGCACTCAGTGTGAACTTGAGGGTGGTATCTACAAGATTCTGATTTGTTTTCTGTTTAACTATTTGTAGAAGTTGCTAGGGGGAAAAAAATATCAAAATATCAATACATGTACTAGCTCCTCTGTTTCTTTCTGCACTAACTGTGCCCAGTTAGCTGCCATTTATATGCAGAGTAAAGATCTACATGTTTAGAGTCAAACCATACAAAATTAAACGGCTATTAAACTTTTTACCTCCCCTCTGAACATGGCTGCCTGCTAAAGGAATTCCTTTGTTTTCACAGTAATTACATGTGTAGGGCTATTACAGATGGCACAAAGCCATCCACAGAACTCTGAACCTTTACAGCAGTATTTACTTCAAATATTCTCCTTTTGAGCATCTTTCACCTTAAACAATGAATTTCAAATCAAGATATGTCTTGCTATTTCACTTTGCATTAATTGTGTGAAATTTTTCCACTCTTGCTTACTTTCTAAACAATTTTCACATGGATACATGTTAATATGTTCTTAGAATTTTCTCTCTTTATGTTTACTTTGTATCTTCAGGAATGCCCCTAGTATGAGCAGCTAGGATGGCAGGAAAGTATCTGACTTACCCTAACAATGAAGAGTTCTGCACCAAGTTGAGCTGTTTGCTCTGTTGAAAGCTGGAAACAAACAAAACCAAATCAACAACTTTTCAGACTTGAGAAATGCTATCCTATCATCCCAAAGCTTAACTCCATACCTTTGCAGCAAGAATGGAAATTATGGCTACAGCCATCCTTTGCATGTTTTGATCTTCATGATTACACAGCCACTGCATAACAAGTTTGGCTGCTTCAAACCTAGAGGTTAAAAATAAAATTAATTTTCTTAAGTCTTGTAAGTCTTAGTAAAGGAAACGTACACAAGCAATGGAAGTATGCTTCACACCATCAAAAGTAGAAAGATAGTGAAATTGGAGGTACTGTATGAGCCTCCATCAGCTTTAAACTGTTGACTTAGGGTCTCTAACTTCTAATTATGTATCAGAGTGCACAGGAATTGCCTCCAAGAAAGGAAGAAAAATTTGGCACAATCTTCTGAAACATCAAATCATCACACTTCAAAGTATTTGGACAAAACATTTGAGTAGAAAAATGTCTGCAAAAAGCAACCCCAGAGAAATCCTGACTTCTGTTACATGCAATTAGTAACTGACCCATCCAGGTGAAGTAAAAAAAACCTGTATAGGAAAGGGTTTTTTCAGACCTATACTCAATGGTATATATTTGGGTCAACAAGCCTAAAACAATATAGGCCAGATAAATTCAGCACACTAGAATGATTTAAACTGAGCAAAACTGGGACCAGAAACAAAGCTTCTGAAGAAAAATATTCTGTAATGCTACAACTCATTTTAACTGACATCTAAAACTTGCCTGTTAAATGGGACATCCTGAAGGATTCTGTCACTGCATAGTGAAAGAAGGCAATTCTTTTGCAGCTGCGAGAAACGAAAAATTGCTTCATCAGAAACACATATATTTCAGAACACTTTCTTGCTATTGATGCCTTTCCTGGTCTTAAAAATCAAGAGGCAAACATGGTTAGAAGGGGAAAAAGGGTTTTACCTTGGTATTTATTGTAAGGATCCTTAGGTGCACCACGAACAGGTCGAATACACCTCTGTGCATCCCATCATCACCCCCGCAAAGTCTCTCTCTTCTAGATCTGATCTTACATTCTAGGTCTTACTAATTAGCATATCTATCAAATATTCCCCAATGAGAGGCTCAAATGAGCCCCCCCTCCCAAGGAACCTTCCCCTGGATGGCTCTATCTTAGTTTACAAAATGTGTTCTGGAGAGGACCTTGGGGTCTGGGCACCCTGGCACCTTAACTACGAAGCCTCTAAAATGTTTAGTCTCTTGGCTTAACAAACAAGTCCAAGAATGTAGGCAAAAAAGTACCAAGAATACAGAAGTTGCAAAAAGGTATAACAGGGGTATAAAAGAAAAGACAAAATTCATCATGGCATCACTATGAATCATTAAACATTTTCCCACGAGGTCCTGCGACGTGGAGAAACCTTTTGCTAAGACCCACAAGACAGAGGGAATCCCAGAGGAAGCAGAGAAGTTTTGCCTGGTACCTGCTGATGATTGGGGAAGTGCTCCATGGCCTTGAGGAGCAGGTGAGTGACGTCTGCCAGGAGCCTCACGGGCATTCCGGCCGCCAGGTCCTGCTTGGTCAGGTTGAAGACGCAGGCGCTCGCCGCCAGCTGCACGGGCAGGTTCAGGGGGTGGTTCCTCATCCCGATCACCACCAGCTGCAGCACAGCAGTTTGGCCCACGTTAGCTGCTCACACATGTGCACACACACCCCAAGAACAATCTGCCTCCCGCTCGAGGCCACGACAATGACTCACGGCACCCAATTGCTGCCTCCCTTGTACTTGAGTGAGGAATCCATCTGGTGTAATTTTAACTCTCAAGGAATAACATTTCCTTCTGCTCAGTGATTCAAAGCTGGCAATTTCTACTGCTCCAAATCCTTTTGCACAGCTTGTAGCAACCTCTCAAAGAAGAGGCTGCACAGATTGCAAGAAATTCCTAGAAAGAGCCAGGCTGGGGTACAATCACCAAACCCTTTCAGAGGTGAATGAAGCAGGACAGAGTGTCTGCAGTGCAATGATAGTGATGTAGTGGCTTGTTGTTTGGTGATGAGCCATTTCAAATCACATCCAGAGCTGCTAGGTCAGGATAGATTTTTTGCAGCTTTTTCCTGAATCACATTTTTGGCTGTGTACGTTGATTGTGATCTCACCTACTAATCACCTACTAAGAATATTTTTCTTGTTGAGTATTGACTGACAACATCTTTTTGATATTGATGCCAGCAAATTTAAGGCCACTTGTTCAACATCAAAGAAGATAAGAAAAATAAAAACCATGTGTCCTACTGGTGGCTCTTTTTAGTATCACAAAAAAACTTAAACCATCTCTGGTGTTCTAGACATGGAAAACCAATGCCTAGAATGGATTTCTAAGGAAGTTTCTAGGCTCCAGGTTACAGCCCCATACAGAACACTAACGACATCCATTCACTTGTTACTACACTGGAGGGTGACAGTAGAGAAAACTCTCACTGAATTCTTTCCTTATTGTGAGCACCAGCAGAAGGCACTGCTGTGTCTGGTGATTAAGACTGGACAGACCTTTGATTTGAACCCAAACAGATATGATCTAATGACAGAATTCAGCATCTGAAGAATATTTCATATCATATTCAAAGTTATGTGAAAAAATTAATTTACATGCTACTAAATTTAAATAATTTCCATTAGTACAGAACAATTTTACCTAACATAAAACACTACAGGGCATCTTCTACATCACTCTTGTTTAAATAGTTCTTTATTTTTATTTAACATTACAATTTTAATCTTACAAAACACAACCAAAAACGTAAAAGCTTATAAACTAATTTATACCAGCGTTTTGGGGATGAGCTCAGGAACAACACATGAGAATCATCAAAACTATTATTTTACCTTTAAAATTTCAGGCTTCGTTTTTTCCATTACATGTGTCAGGCTGAATAAATGGAAGAGTGCTTCTCTCACAAAGAAGGCCCGTTCACTGTAACGCTTCAGTGCTTCCGAAATCTGAGTTTCATTTGCTTCTCCTGACACCTGTGAACACAGAAATAATCTTTAGTTCAAGATGTCATCATTTCACTTTCAACGTTTCATTCCCAAAAAATGCAAAGCTGCAGTTTCAAAGGCAGTGATTTGGCCAAGTCCTTCAGTAAGTAAATGATTGCCAGCCTGGTCTATTTTCCATTTAATATTTTCTCTGTTTATAACTAAGTTGTATAACCAAAGACAATTTCTTTCAGTCCTACTATTCAATCAATCATTGCTGCAATCACTGTTTTTTAAAATTCTTAGGGCAGCATGCAGAACTTGTTCTACTTAACATGGACCATACAAAGAAAGCAAAATGTTCACAGACCAAAGTGTCACATTCTGTGCATCCAGTATTGTATACAGGCATATTTCTCTGAAACTTGTGAGATCAGGAATCTATTACAGCCTGAGCAAACTGATAGCATCTTGGATTTTGTTTTATATTCTCCACTCATTAGAACAGGGCAACCCTGTTTACTGACGTGTTGTGCAGCCAATTACACCCTACATGAAAAATTTCCACTTGGCTTCATGTTCTCAACTATAATATCTGCCTAGTGTTCATAATCAAATTTTGCAGGGCTGCTGTAAAGACAGTAATATTTTACCTCTGCTGTTTCCATGAGCTCTGTGTCTTGTTTATTCTTTAACAGTATCTAGACTAAGCAGCTGAATATTTCAGTAGAGTTACTAATGAATTTAGGTCACCAAAAAAAAAAAAAAAAGGAAATAATGCAAACAGCATTTTGCTAACCACACCGCCACAAGTTCATTGTGACTTTCACATTACTAGAACCTTCTTCCTTCCTGCCTTTTCATGGCACAGACAATTCCATGCAGCATGTATTCTGAACAGCAGGGATTACATTGTATTATTTTATACCAAACATGAGGTATAACCTCCTGATGCTGTACTTCATCACACCAAAGGGGAACTTGCTTTCTCCAACTATGCATTTCAACATTCAGACACTTCGCTATCAGCTGTGACATCGAAGTACTCAAGAGACCTGGCTCTTAACAACTGTCAAATATTTCAGGGGAAAAAAATTACAAAATTGTGCAGCTGTGTTACTCTGTTTGCATATAACAAGAGCATTCTGAATTTTAAAATGGAAGTGGAAAACTCAACTTGCACAGAAGACACACTAAACTATGGACACATTAGGCTCTCTTCCTCATTCCTTCTGCAGCTTCCATCATCCTCAAGGCACAGCAGAAAAGAAAACTCAGTGTCAAAGATGATATACCACTGACATGTCTAAAACATATTTTTTTTAATTAATTCTAACCCACTCATTCTCCAACAACTGCATTTGGATTCTACAGAACAGGGAATGATGTCTTGTTGCCTGCCTCTAAAAGATAAATAAATGCACTTCGGAAAACATCATCTCATCCTAAGGGGCTAAGTAATTGAGGGTTTGTTCAAGAAGAGGAAGTCTTTCATCCTAAGTTATTGCTTCTTAGGTGTTGTATTCATCACCAGAAGACCTTTCAAGATGGGTAGAAATATTGTAAGAGGAAATAGCAGTGGTGATGGAGCATAACAGCAGCTGAGTTATTCAACTTTCTTGTATCTGCTGTGTTAATCATGACCTGCTCAAAGCTTATGCAAATTCTACCTCCACCCCTTACACAAAGCTGACTTATGCCAGATACTGTCTGGAATCCAGAGAATATTATCCCAGTAAGTGACTTCAGACCAGACAAAGCTCAGCTCCCTTAGATATGTTAAATCAGGATCTAAGGTTCACTGAAAAGGCACAGAAAACAGATGCTTCTTACAAGTATATATACATATGCAGTATTATGTAACTTTAGCAGTTTGTGTCAAAATTAAGTAGGAATTTCACCTAAATCCAGTAATTAAAATTAACAGTTAAAAAAAATAAACCTACAGCCTCCTTCCGAAACACAGACATACAGTTGTAACAAATGATTAGTTCTATTTTCCCTACACATTGCATTTTTTTCAGTGAAATTAATTCCCCCACTTAACCTTCAGGTTTCCTTCTCCTGTTAGGAACTCTGAGTAGCCGGCGTCAGTAGCTAGCAGTCCTACAAACTGCATCGTGGGTCGCTGCAGAATGAATGCTTGTACAGCTTTATCTGTGACATGTTTTCTTCCAGAAATGTCCAAAGACACAAGGTTAGGCAAAATATCTTTCTGTTCCAGTAAACGAAGAGCTATGTCCGATGTGAACTGTTTGTCATCCGAAATATCAAGATGATTCAGGTATTTTAGTTCTCTTATAACATCCAGAATCTGGGTTGTGGTCATTTTCAAGCATTTCAGGTGGTGCATGGTCAAAGACTTGAGCCGGTCTTTGCAGGTGAGGAGTGCTGTTATGTCAGTGACGGAGGTGTTGGATATATCCAGACTTTCCAACCTGGGAAGTGAAGCAACATCTGCCAAGTCCTCGTTGTAGAACAGCACGTTGGTGATGCTCAACGCGCGGAGCCCCGAGAGCTGACTGAAACACCTCTCGTAGGGGTCTTCCAGAGAAAGAGTCAGTGAGTTCAGCACCAGGCACTGCAGATTCTGCTGGATCCACTTATTGCTGCCCAGTCCGCTGATAATGTCTGTGATTGTTATATCTGCATTTACCCCCGTAGCATCAAGCTCCACCAGCTTGTGATGGCAGAAGGCTTTCCTGAAAGCCACGGCGGAGATCTTGGCTTTGCGGATGCAGGCTCGCTTCAAGCGCATCTGGTTGCCTCGGAAGATGCCCACGGTTCCATCGTTCAGAAGCCCTGTTGGAAAACAGCATCAGTGCTTGGCTCCAGTACACCACTTTTAAATTAAGAACCCAAAGGGTACAAAGTGTTAGCAGAGAGAATTAATTACAAAGTAGTTTGCCGTGGATCATTGTGCTACCGATCCCAAAATCTTACATTTGAGATTCCATTTTGAAGATTATGATGTCACCTCTGGAAAATTCCATGTTTAAGAATAGGGCAGATAAATTAAGAAGCAGTAAGTGCACATTACCTGTTTAGTTCAGAAAATGGAACACACAATAAATAAAATATTAATATGATTCAAAAACAACCAGACTGCTGCCCTCATTTGCTGTATTTTTCTCATTGAACTGGTTAGAAATGCGCTAAAAACAGAATTTCAAAATTTCTGAGTGTAATTTTCCTCTGGCCACAGTTCCATTAACCTCAAGATTGCACCACCTATCAATGACCTAGTCTCATCTTGCTTTAACTAAACAATCCAGCATTTGATTGAATTCGTAAGTAGGATCAATACTAAATTAAGCTAATTAAGTCCTATATGAAGAAGGTAGGAGTGTTGCTCAGAAACAAGCTGAATGTGAGAAAGAAACCTAAGAAGTGATTCAAAGAATAGAAAGAGAGGGCAAGGAAAGGGTGGGAAGGAGAAAAAGCCAGCAGTGAAAAAAGAAAAAGCAACAATCTTGTTTAGTATCTTTTTACTCTGTAGAAAGAAAGCCTAAGTAGCCCTTTTTTGCAAAACACTGGCAACATCCTAACTGAAACAATACATTGAGTTCCCTCCATGGAATTATCAAAAATGCACTGAATATACAAATATGAGATCTTGGAGTCTTATCAACAGAAGGATTACAAAAAGCCATGAGAAGGGTACAGTTGCACAAGCATCCACACAACAGGAGTAGGAAGAACATGTCCTAGTTTTGCTCCACAGGGTTATAAATGTCAACACTCCTGGCTTTTAATCTTGTATCTTCACACATACTTAACAAAGAAAATTAAATAAAAATGCAATATATTTGAATAATAACATCATTGCCACTATAGTTTGGATTTAAATTGTGGGCTAGTAATTGCCTCTGTGACAAAGGCAAATTAATATTAAGATTTGCAGACCTTTCTAAGGAGCAAATGCTTCAGGCATTTCTGACTAAATAGTCAGGGGACTACTTTCCTCTCTTGTGGGGAAAGCAAAAATATGGGATGAAACTGGTATGCAGCAGAAAAAGTAAAAGCAATAAATATAATTATAGTTTGGTTAAAGTATCACTAAATTACTTCTTAATTTTTGCTTATCTCTTCATTTAAGGCCCAAAGCTCTCTCCCTGGCTTACCTTAGCCACACCGTGTTTACCTGCCACACACTTTTTTCCATCCTGCACCCTGTGTGTTTGTGACATTTTGGTGTCTGGAAGTGTCTTCACCACTGCCAGCACTGGTAATAAGTTTCTGGTAATTCGGTTTCCTTGAATCTGATTTCTTGGGACTACTCTAAATAATTGCTTATCAGAAAGTAGTGTATACTAAAGATTAATTTTTTTTGAGCTTATCTTTTTTTAGGACCATTCCTTTGTTATTTCTAACTAGAATAACTTGAGAAAACCAGAACACCAGTACTTGCCCAAAAGGACCCATATAAGATCTGCATGTATAGGATAGGGTATTTGGTCTGTTTACAGTAATTTTTCTAGGGTCATGTCTCATTTTTTAATAGAAGTCTCCAAGATTTCAAGGAATGGGTCTCTTACCTCTTCTCTAGTGTACTCTGTACATTCATCTTTTCATGGTAAGAAGTTTTATTATACAAATTTTATCATGCTTAAAGCAAGCAAACAAGACGGCAGCCCTCTCCTCAGAGATGTGCTGACAGAGAACCAGTAAGCCAGTACACAAAATGTAAGAATACCATAAGGTGTTTATACTGCTCTGAAACTGAGTGCTTTCAAACAAATAATTCCACTTCAATTGAAGTGTTAAAAGAGATGAGAAACTTTTAATGAATCACAAGGTTATTTTCTAACTTAATTACATGGGCACACAGTAAAAAAAATTCAATTAAATGCTCTTCAAGAGATATTGTTGCTAGTAGAATCAATTTTTTTTTGTTGAAGTGATTGAAAAAAGATTAAAGAATGTTCAATTAAAGGAACATTAAAATCATAAACCAAGACAAAGAACTTTCTATTTAGATCTACGTGACAATACAAGGCTCAGCTGAAGCTGTGAAAAGCAAAAATAACAAAAATTCTCTGTTAAGAGATTACAGAACACAGTTTTAACAGCTGCAGCAGCAGATTCTACTAGAAAATATAGCAGAACTGCACTGTCACATTCTGGTGAAATATTTTCACCAGTGACCCACAAATGATTGTTTTTACCATGAAATGCCATTGTCTGCAGCAGTCGATCAGCCACTTCTTGAGGGAACATTCCTGGCTCCTGCAAGCAAAACGTTCCATCTTGCCTTTCTGTGCAGAACTTCTCTAGGTTGGCAGTCAGGAAATTCAAACAGATATCAAGTAAAGAATATGGAGAAGCTTCCTCCTGTCATATGCAAAACACAATGAAACAAAGGAGATTTAGTCAAGTCATTCTTTCTATGAACTTTCCATTACTCTATAATGTCTTTTTTGTTACTCTGGCAAATATTACAAGAGATGTCTCCCTCAAAGGCACACAGTCAGGTCACACAATGAACAACTGGCCAAACTGATGGGAGCCTCCTTCCCCTGTCACCCCCAGAACCACATCCAGTCATGTCTGCTGTGCTTGAACCCTACTTGTGTTCCCAGAGGACGAAAAGCAATTGCTGAAAAATAATTTTAATTTATATCTACTGGGAATTAATCAATCAAGACAGACTGAAAGATGATTTAAAAATCAAATTTTACTTCTGGATTTAAAATATTTCTTTTAATTTTTCATTTAAGTCAACCCATATTAGAAATTTACTACCAACCTAGATAAGAAATGCAGATACTGCGGATAAATTGCAGATATGGGAGCAATTTTTGATACTGAAAAGGGCAGCTAGAGCTTCAGATCATAAAAGGAAACCCAAAGAGAATTGGTTTCATTCCAAATTTTGTGCAACAATAAACTAACATCTATTACAGTAATCCTTTTCCTCCTTCCAGGCGCTGTGCACCTGGAAATCATCCATATAGCAGAAGTATGGGTACAAAGGACAAGGAGGAATATAAACTTGATCTTTTCCCTCAGAGTTTGAGATTGTATACTGATACATGAAAATCTCAAAGGGTTTTTTTATTCCATGTCTAATAATAACCTACTGTTTTCAGCCACACAGATTAATCAACATAAAGAATGACTCTCAGCAGTGTGAATCATCCCCAGCACCACACAAAAGAAGGCCGAGTGACTGGTACATACTCCCCCAGACAATATTGAAAATAACAGCATCAACTGTTGTCAGATCTCATCTGTAGGAAAAATAGTTGCTTCCCTTTTATACTGAAAGTTCTGGATCATTTCACCTTTCTTTCCCAGCTCATTTAATTTCTGTTGCTTCGCTTGCCTAATATGCTGATCACAGGAGTACTGAAATATGTAAAAGGTTATACAGAAGAAATATAAATAAGTTTACAGAGATATGTCTTCTAAAATAAGGTGCACGTATTTGAGGACTGGGAGGTACCACATTAGGGCAAAGAGGGAATGGAGCCTATCTTTAATGAATCACGTACTGACAACAATTGAGAGACTGCAGTTTAATAGCTCCTGAAGACTTAAATACAGGCTTGGGAAATAAATACTCCAAATTATTCAAATACAAGCTCTTTCTGCAGCTTTTGACATGCAACTTTCATTTCTTTAACTCAGTTTTGCTAAGTGCTTAAGTTCCATTATTTTTTAAGCTTTATTATTACATTGTATTGTTGCAAAAACAGGAGTTACTTTGTGATGCAACTTGCTCCCATACCAGAAAACTGCAATTTTGGCTGCCTCCAATCTTAAGCTGATAAGAAAAGGAAGGACAGAATTTGGAATTGTGAATGTCTTTTGTTTCTTTTTATTTCTTTGTAGTGTGCAACGATGCCTGATTATTTTAAAACAGTACATTTTTTTATATGAAATGGGAAATTTTTTTTTAAACTTGAAATCAATACATATATCCAGGGCTTATATGACAGCTGATGAGCCAAACAAAAATCAGAATCCTTACTCAAAGGTGTAGGAAAACCATTCCCACTGAAGCAAAAACACATCTCCCATTAGATCTTGTGTTTCTAATTTGATGCTCAAAGATGACAAAACCAGAATACTGGCTCTCTTCATTCCTCCTGGAACTGTTCCTTCCTTTCTGCCAGAAAAGCTGAAGCACTTTTACGTATCAGTGAGCAAACTCCAATGAGAATTTTTAGCCCTGTAGATAGGCCACTGGCATATGACTCAGAAAAACTATGTTTTCAACCAGTACCTCTGAGTAGCCAATCTGTCCTTTGGAAATGCTGTTTAATTTTTATATAATCCCTTTGGAAGTTCATACAGGGTATCTCTGTACAATCAAGGAACAAAAACCACAAGCAGGGATCAATTACACTTGCAAACAACACAGTTCCGTTTTTATTAACTCCCCTCATTCCAGTCATAGGAGACATTTGTAATATTTTTTTAACTTGCTGTCAAAAAGCTGAGGAAACACCCCAAACAAAGGCTCCTGAGGTAACCTGGGCAGACAGGCAAAATGTTTTTATCTGTATCTAATAAAGTCCACTGACAAGCATCTTAAAAACAATTTCCTAGACTGTCTGCTACTGAAATAGAACAGTATGGAAGCCTTTTATGTGAGCTGAGCCCATGCCTTTTCTCACTTCTCTTTACTTAAAGACAATATTGCCCAGTTAAAGTTGTATTTAAGCTCTTTGAAGGTCAGAATTCAAGTGGTTCCTTTCTCTAGTGCTGCTTTTCAATGTCGGGTTGAAGATAAACCTGGCATTCGTTTTCAGATCACTTCACTTTCTGTCTAATGAGATACTACAAATGTGTGTCAACCATTGCACAGCATTTAAATTTTAATCTTTTTTAATTTAATAAACACCACTCAGCAGTTTTTGAGTAGAACTTCCATTATGGTATTTTACTTTTTCATAGTCATCTTAATTATCTGATACTTCAATTAACCTCACAGTTTCTTTCATTCTATCAAATTTACTGAGTAGCCAGGAAACAAACACAAAAACTAATTCCCCAAAACACAGAATTATGCATTACATGGTGCAAGCTGGGGTGCCTTCATTAACTAAAACATATATTATGAGAATAATGTGACACATCTAAAACCTAGCTAGCTTATGGAATAGCATAAAAAGTAGAATAATTGCATTTAGATGGGCTTTTAAAGGCTTATTTAAATTAATTATTTTTTGAAAAAAAACTTTTAAAGTGCTCAATATAATCAAGGCAAACCAAAAGTGTGCAGGGGGATGGAGTAAACTGTTTGGCTACTGGCCTCTAACAGTAATCCAATACAGTGGTGAACTGAAATGCAAAACCTGCTTCAACTTGATGTTACCAGTTCAGCTTCGAGCTCATGCCAGGGCAGCTGGAAAGGTTCTCCCAAAGAACACTATCCTCCACATTTTCTTTTGAGAACTCCATGAATCAGCTTTAAATACCACTAGAATATATTTAACATATATTTTGAAGTGCAATCGAAGGGCAAAAAGAGCTTAAGGCAACATATTAAAGCACTGGGAATAAATTAGAGATTCTTAAACCCAACATTACAAGCCCAGATTAACTAGCTGAGTGTGAGTATCAGAACAAAACCCTGTTCCTCTGGGGAAGCATCACCAGGCAAGCACTTGATTATATAACAATATCTAAAAAAAAAAAGAGAAACAGGTATAACTGCTGTTTTCTGTCAGTAATTATAATCTAGCTTTGCAAAATAAACCAAAAACCCTAAATTCCACTGCTGTGTGGGCCTTTTTCATTACAGGGGTTGTGATCCTACCAGCTCCAGCCTGGCAGATTCAGTTCCTAGAGGCTCTGTCTCTCAGGCTCATTAAAAATCAAATCTTTTTTTTTTTTTCCCATCAGTAGTGTTTTGTTTTGGTTGGTTCTTTTTCACCCTCAGTCAATCAGTATATAACACTGGAAAACAAATACCAATTTTATCTCTAACAGAACCATGTCTATGATGTGCTCCCCAATTTTTACATCCAACTGCAGACTCAGTATGACAAACCCCAAACATGCAAAGTCTCTGTAAGCCAGGCCCACCTGCTTTTCCCCCTCTGAAATCTCAAATGAAGAGATGGGTACAGGGTTAGGGCCTTTTCAATTTGTGGCATCAGCAGAAAAATAAGAGGTAATTTAGGGCCTCAGTCTTTGGTTTGGATGTACCATGTTTCCCAGCTGTTTTCCATCTCTCCACAGCCCCAAAACTTGACTTACTTTCTTAAAATGAACATTCTTAAAACAATTAAGAAATAGCAACTCAAACAACAGCCATCAAAATTCTTCTGAGTGCTAATAACAGAAAGGCAGTGAAAAATAAAGTTTCATTATTTATGCTACTAAGAAAGCTTTATGGTTATCCTATTTAAATTAAGTTAAATGGAATTAAACTGAAGTAGGTGATTTACTAGCCAGACTCAAGGAAGGATTATTCTCAAAACTCCAATTTAATATTAACTATTCTGGCACAAGAAGTGGGAACATACTGATTAAAGCTGCTACAGATACAAAGTCAGCAGCGATCACAAGAGATCTAAAATTAAATAGTGCCACATTAGAACGACATAGTAAGGCCACTTATTTCAAGGTTAATATTAAGAACTTCAGATATGAGTTCTTCAATTAGGAACGACAGAGACTGGAACGAGAGTGGTGTGCTGAACCACAAGAAAACAAGGTGAAGCAGCAAAGGAAGGTGCCAGGAGAAGCATTTAAAAAAAAAAGTAAGGAAGGATTAGGTCACTTTCAAGACACTCGGGAGATCTCACAGGGGTATTTACGTTAAGAGATAACTTCATCATTTCAGCTTAAACGTAACAATGCTTTGGGGAGGAAAAACACGTTGGGAATAGGACATAAACCCAGTTTTTCTTAGCTAGAAGATCAAAAGGTGAGAGATACAAATGCTACCTATAAATAAATACAGCACAATGAATATAAACTACAGATGGAAAAAAGCCGTTAAGGAGGAGCACACTGCGAGCACAGCAACAAAGGCACACAGAAATGCCACGAACTGGAAGTTCTGCCATAAATTCAGACATCAGTACATAGTTAAACAATGAATTTCTACCCTAGTTCACTGATTAGAACAGCCAGCACAAAATGTACCTACTTCAAAAATAACGATACATAACTTTATTAGGGGGTTGACCGAAATTAGGCTTTTAATGCCAACGGATGAGACTAGATCGGCCAGGAAGCTCCTGTTAGTCCTTGAGAAGCAAATGTGCACACTCATGTCTGGAGCAGAGGAGCAATCCAAACAGCTCCCATATGTTCTGCTCCGGCCTGTCTGGAGCAGGGAAAGGCTGTTCCTTTGGCAGCTCCGTGCTGGAAGAGCTCAGTGAGGCCCACGCACCGTGCTTTGGCACGGCTTCCTCCAGACAGACCCTGGACAAAGCAATTCCCAGTGGGAAGGTGCTGCCGGGGGGCTGGAGGAGGCAGGAGCCGGAGGAGGCACAGCCTGGGCTGGGCTGTGCCGCGGTGCCCTCACGCCGGCCGGCCCAGGGGCTCTGCCGGTGCTCGGCCCCGCACGGTGCCGTGAGGGGCCGGTCACTGTGGCGAGCCCGGGCCGGCCGTCATCGCTCTCCCGGCGCTCTGGGGACAGCGGGGCGCACCGAGCCGGGATCGAGCTTCCCTCGCTGCCGTCCGCCGGGTCCCGAGCGCCCTTTTACATAACGGGCGGCAGCGCCGCGGTTACACAACGAACGGCGGGGCTGCCCCGGCCCGGCCGCGGTACCGGCGGGAGGGAGGGGACGGGGCCCCGCCTGAGCCCCTCAGCCGGGATCGCGCCGCCGCCATGGCGGCCCCTTCCCCGGGGTCACCTCCGCTACCTGCGCCGGGTCCGGCACGCCGGGGCTGCAGGCGGACAGCTCCCCTTCCCTCCCTGCCTCCCTCCTTCCCCGTCCTCCACCACCGCCACCCCCTCACCGCCCCCTCACCATCGCGGCGCTGGGTGCCGCCGGCGAGCGCCCAGCCAGCCGGTCCCGTCACTGGGCTCCTTCTCTTGTCTTTTTTTTTTTTTTTTCTTTCCCTCCCTCCCTTCCCCCGTGTTTACCCCCCCGACCTGGAAGTGAATGTTGCCTCAGCCGGCCGGGAACCCGCCTCCCTTAAAGGGGCTGCGCCAGCACAGGTTCGTCTGGGCTGGGTGAGCGGAGCCGCAACATCCGTGTTTAGGGCTCGAAATGTGGGGAGAATGGGCCATTGCGCAGCAAAAGCGCATCGACCTCACTTGTTACGACTGTGTGGGACATTTTCTTCGGCCTGGTTGCTCCGGTAGTGGAGCCAGGAGCCGGGAACACGGAGGCGCCGGTGAGCGCCCGGCTGGAGCAGGTGAGCAGCAGCTCCGTGGCCCTGGGGACTTCCCACAGCCATGAACTGGCGTCGGCTTCCCGCTTCGTGCTCACAAGCCTCTGCAGTTTGTTTCCTGCACAAACCGGTTCATTCTGGTAATATGAATAATAACCTGCACCAGTACAATAGGTTTTGCCGCCTGCTTCGGAGGGGAGCTTTGCCATAAGCATAAACCATTCCATACAAAGTAATTTTAGGTTTCAGATACAGTAGTAGTGAAGAAAACCTGTCTTCCAACCAATACATCCAAGGAACTGTTGGTCAAGAGAATACAGTTATTTCTTTTTTCAGGATACAAAGTAAAGAATCATACAAATACCCTAGTAAAGAATCATACAAATACCCTATCCAAATAAAACGAATTTTTATATAGACTTCAGTCTAAAAGAGTTGCTGATTCTACATACAGAAGCTTTGAATAACTGTTGTTTGCCAACCAGCAAGACATAAGTATTAAGGAACAGTTGCTAAAATTATTTGTGTTTCTGTCATTACAAGATGGCAAAAGATTCTATAAATATTATGAAACACACTTTGACCAGTTTGAGGACTACATAGGTCAGTTGTGGTTCCAATTCTTTAGATAAGGCTGCTGACGTAGAGACAATAAATTACGTGCTCAGGATCTGACAAGCACAGAATTGAGAATCTTTATGTTCTGAATGTAACCACTTTAAAACCTAATCTGCTTAGAAGAAACAACTTATATAATTATGCACACAGATATTATCTTCGATAAGGAAGCAGCTCATACCATTATTCTTAGTCCATTACGTGTTTCCTCCACTTCGTAATGTCTCTGCAAGATTTCAGGCTGTTCTTTCAGTATCTTTTAAATTCACTGATTCACTCTGACCTATCACCAGATGTCTCATCTTCCAAATTTATGATAGGAGCTGGGCTCAGACAGTGAAAACTTTCAGTGACAGACTGACCCCCTGCTCCCAGTGCCTGTTCTTGGCCTGCCCCGCTGTACTCAGGAATCCTCTCCATTCCTGGTATGGAGCCTCCATATGGTTGAGTTGGCACAGGTTCAACATCAGCTTCAGAAACTGCAAAGACAAAATCCCAGCATGAGCAGACTCTTCAAGGACTTGAACAAACTCAAGGAATTTCTACTGAGCCTGTGCAAATGGAAATGTTTTCAAAGCTGGATTTTAGAGAACCAGTATTGTTGGTACAAAAGCAGTTCATCTTCCAAAGGCCCCATCCAGAACAGAGATTCATACAAACATTCCCAGACTGCAGCCAGCATAGGCCAAACGATGTGTATGTTCTTCCTGCCATCTCACACACATGGCAGTGGGTTTTGGTCAATACCTATTGAAAACAAGACTTCAGCTTCATATGGGAAATGTGTTTTAACTGCAAGCCAAATTATGAACAGTCTGAAAAGTTTTAAGGAAATACTTTAGAAGTTGTAACTGGTGTTTCAGCCGTGCACCTGGCAGGGTTTTCTGCCAGTCCCGCTGGTAGTGGTTGGTCATAACTAGTTCTAGCCTTTAATAAATGATCAGGCTTCTTCAAGACTCAGCACAACATTTAACTGAGTTTTATTTATCCCAAAAATTCGACAAGCCAGTGTTATCCTACTGAAATAATTTGGGACAAAGCATTTGCAAATATTCTTTGAATTTTTTTTTAACTCCAACTCAGATTAATTATAAGCAATTCATCACACAGCTTTCTAATGTGCTACTTTACTCACAGAAAATTCAGTTTGTGCTCAGAACTGCTGGAGCTGGATAGTGTGCCATGTTTTGTATAGGTATTCTATTATCATGTTTGGGTTAAATTAACCCATAATGTTGTGGGTGCCCATCTGTGGAAGTGTTCAAGGTGAGGTTGGATGGGGCTTTGAGCAACCTGGTCTAGTGGAAGGTGTCCCTGCCCATGGCAGGAGGATGGAACAAGATGATATTTAAGGTCCATTCCCACCTAAACCATTCTGTGATTTTCAGACCATCGGAGAAACAGGGTTCGTTGTGTGTTAAGTGCTTACCAGTTGCTGGGTGCTTCCAGTGCCCCTGGCACTGCCTGCTCAGTGCAGGCTCCAGTACTTCAAAAAGCAGCTGTGGGAGCTTTTGTGTTACCGGAGAAAGGAGCAGTGTCTGGGAGCAGTCTCTCGCAGCAGCACCCCTGTTCTAAAACGGAGTCGGAAATTATTGAGCTGTTAATCCAGACAAAAGCGTGCAGGAGGCAGACTGAGGAATGGGGAAAGCAGCCCCGGCTCCTAGGCCATGCAGAGTGCAATTAATGTGCTGTCACGTCTCCGTTTATGGGTTGTGCTGAATCAGACCTCGGGAATACGCATCCAGCGGTGCAAAACTCTGAAAGTAAAATACTAAGAGTGTGTTATCGCTTAAAACTGCTGAACTGTCAGAGTTCCCGGTGACCCCGGGAGGGAGCGGTGCTGCTGCTGAGCGGCGCACGGGAGGCAGCGTAAGGAGCAGAGCTGAACGGGAAGGTGCGGAAAGACAGGCTGGGGAAGAGGCGGGGGCAGCGGCCGGAGGAGAGGCCGGCAACGGGGCGGGAGGAGCGGCCGGAGGGGCGGCCGGAGGAGGGCCCGGGGCGCTCGTAGGCCGGGCCGGGTGCGGGAAGGGGCGGGGAAGGGAAGCGGCGGCCCCGCGGGGCGGTGCCGAATCGAACGCTCGGTGCTCGCGGGAGCCGCCGCCGCCGCCATCGCCCCGTGACGCGGCGCGGCCATGGCCGGCTTCATCAACTTCGCGGACGAGGAGGAGGTGCGGGCGTACCTGGAGAACCTGCACGTGGAGTACAGCTACCAGTGCTTCAAGGAGAAGGACCCGGAGGGTAAGGGCCCCGCCGCCGCCTCCCGCCCGCCGCCGCGGGGCCGGCGGGAGGCTCAGCCGCTGCCCCGTGCCTTGCAGGCTGCCAGCGCTTCGCCGATTACCTGGACGCCGTGAAGAAGGACTTCGTGGCGGCGGCGCGGGTGCTGCGCGACAACTGCGAGGCGCACGGGCACAGCGAGAGCTGCTACAAACTGGGGGCCTACCAGGCCCTCGGCAAAGGTGGGCAGGGCGGGTTCTCGCCCTCGGATCGCAGGTGACTCCACCACTTCCGTGGGCAAGCTGTTCCAGTACCTGGCCACCCTCAGATCTGCCTCTCCTCCTGACCTTGAAGGAGCAATTATCGGTCCTGCGCCTTTCATGGTCACCTCATGAAAGTAGGGGGAGGATGGAAAACCTTAAGCGGCTTCCTTCTGAAAAAGTAGCCGTATGTTAACTACGTATTATTTTTTTATAATTACATGCGTTTAACAGGTAAGTAAAGCCAGTGCTGAGTGTTACTGCTTATTCAGTTCTCAGCATCTCTTTTTGTCAGACTATTCTCAGTGAAACTAAGTAAGAAATAAAGAAACTCACAGACTAGTTACATGCTTATCTAAGTAGTCCCCAAGTCTGCTCAAAGTGTATTTACTGGTACAGTAATGGAAAGCAGTTAAATTAGTGAGAGATCTTCCAAATGACAGTACTAGTAAGGAACAATATTTTTACTGTAGTTCAAAACTAGTAACAATCTCGGTGCAGGTATACTGGCAAAATAATATTTGCCTAGTGTAAGATATTAAATCCATGAATGTAGTAGTGGAAAGAGTGTTTTGTGGGTCTGGGTTGTTTTTTGGTTATGGGTGCTTTTGTGATTACTTGTGAGCAGAGGAATTTCCTAACTCAAAGACATTAGCAGAGTGTTTGTCACTGAGACAACAGTAGTGTCTCTGAAGTCCTAAATGTTGACTGTAGTATCTAAAGTGATGGATGCTCTATTTCCAGTGGGAAGCATCCTGCAAAACAGAAAGCTTCCAGCTGTTTTAGCATGTCCTCATGGTAATGTTTTGTTTCTTGGCTGACAGGTGGACTCAAACCGGATTTGAAAGCTGCCTACAAATCTTTCATGAAGTCATGTGAGAAAGGTGGGAAGAAGTCAGCAAATGCGTGTCACAGTGCTGGGCTGCTGGCCCAGGACGGGAGAGCCAACAATGATCAACCCGACCCTGTTGCTGCTAGAGACTATTACACAAAAGCCTGTGATGGCAGTTTTGCTCCCAGCTGCTTCAACCTCAGTGTGATATACCTGCAGGGAGCACCTGGGGTGCCCAAGGACATGAGCCATGCCTTGAAGTACTCGCTGAAAGGCTGTGAACTGGGGCACGTGTGGGCTTGTGCTAACGCCAGTCGCATGTACAAACTGGGAGATGGCGTTGAGAAGAATGATGCTAAGGCAGAGGATCTGAAAAACAGGGCTAAACAGTTGCATAAAGAACAGAAAGAAGCTGCAAGTTCTCTAACATTTGGGGAGTAAAACTGGTAGTTGCAGATATTAAGACTGTGGTTTTTAAATGGCAAGTGAACTTGTTATTTAAATTGTGAGCGTAAAGTTTTCATTTAAATAAATATCCTGTATTTGGATATGTAAATAAAATTATATTTTTTTGGATGCAACAAATGACTAGCTCTGCTGTGCCTTTCTATCTTTTTGAACACACAAGTTGCTTAGATCCTTCCCTTCTTTTTAAGGAAGCCAAAAACTTCTGGTCTTTTGGGAGTTTGTCCCCTTGGATCTCTTTTATGTCCGGTGCTTCAGTATCAAGTGCTCAGACCAGTTCTAACACACAAAAATCACAATAGCAGGTAATCCCATCTTGGGCAGTCAGAACTGTTCCATCTCCCTCACAAGCATTTGCAGAACTTTGATAGCTGCACACTTGGGTGAGCTGCTCTAAGGTATGGATATTCATCTGTAATTCCATAGGTCTAGGACAATTCCTAGCTGCCTTACTTCCTCCAGTTGCCAGCTGGTTTGTGACTGTGTATCTGCCTGTCATACGTGCCTGATGCTTTAGACTGCTCTCCCAACACAAGTGATTGCCCCTTATTTGATCACACACAATTTGTTTTACTTTCCTGCCAGCTTCTGAAACATTATGTTCTATTTTTTCTAATACAGATTTAAGGAACAATGTGCTAACTCATCAGATCTTGGATTCAAATCCATAGCCTAGATATATACACAAACATACAAATTCTGAAACAGCTGTTTAAATAAGCAGGGCAGTGTGTGTAAATGTATTAATGCACTGACAGGATCCTTTATAATTTTGGTGTGTGTAAATATATGTGATGTGTGTGTGTATGTGGTGTATGTGTATGTTTTTTTGTAAATTTACTACTCAGAACATGAATCCTCTGGCTCTGGACTAAATAAAGATACAAACTTCACAATGGACGTAAGTGAAGTGGGATTAAAAGCAACATTAATTTGGCCATAGCCGCAACTGAAAGAGTTGTTGGAATCTCACTGCATGTATGAATTAAAGCAGTTCTTCCAATTTAACAGAGTTCTTGGGAAGGATGTTTGCTGCTGGAACAGAAACCCCAGCAGCACAGCACAGCAGTGACACAGGCACCCTGTAACAACAGATGGCAGTGTATGAAAACATTACTGCACACTGCTGTGGCTCTGGTATTCAGCAGCCTGGAAAAACAAAGAGCAGTGGCAAAAGAGTAATTTTTCTGTTAACAGTTAATTTTTGGCAGTTAAAAAACATAAAGCTCTTACAGGAACACACTTTGCCTGATTTTTTTGCTAGGTACTATTCTGGGCATTCGTTTCACTTGGGAAAGGTAAGTAAATGCTACCTCTGTGGAGTGTAACACTAGTAATAAAACAGCTTGGAATCCATGTGTTCAGAAGGAGGCAATTACAGGGGGGTCAAGGCACTGGAGAATTTGGTGTTATTTTAAGACTTGTAATGCTCACTGCCACAGAGTGCCTTGTTCAGATCCTCAGCCCAAGCAGCAGACTAGTTTCCTTCCAGCAGTACTAATGACTGTCAGTGATCCTCCCAGGAACTTCCAAACAACACAGCAAACAGGCACCAGAGAACATCCTCACTGAAGTGACACACACTGCAGATAATTAAAGCCACATCTAAAGTGCGTGTTGTGGGGAGGTTTTTTTCATAGCACTTGAGAACTCGAAGACTTGCAGAGCTTAAATGCTATAAAACAAACCATCTTCATAAAAGCTGTCAAGCGTGTTAGATAAGTCCGTGAAGTGCCATCCGATTTTGTACCACTGGTTGAAAAGGCAAACCCAGATTAAGGAAGGCTCTTGTGTTTTCAGGCTGTCTCTGAACAGTTTGCTGCCTGTTCTGGGCACACCTATACCTTTTTTACACAGCTATTGATGATGCTGTAACAGATGCATGAGATAGCTAAGGCCCTCTCCTATATGACTCATTTCCCTCCAAAGTGACAAAGCATCCAAAAAAAAAAGTCAGCCCGTTTCATTGCCGTGTATTACAAATTATATGCAGTTAATGCAGTCTGTAGCAGAGTATAGACTCTATGAATAGCAGTCTATTCTCAACCTCAAGATTCTTTTCAGGAGACAAAATCTGTTAAGAGGTGAAAAATGTTCTGGAAATCTTGGCTTATAACCATCTTGCTCTGGTATTATGGGGGTATTACCAAAAGGCCAATATCTTTCTGCTCTCTCATTACCTGATGTTACAAAGGCTAAATTTTATGTTCTCCTGGAAAGAAAACTTTCTTCAAAGCCTCTGAGGTCATAAAGAAAGAGTGATAGATATGCGATCATAGTAGAATGCTTGGAAATATGGAAGAACCTGTTGATCTCTTTAGGATCAGTGGGTTTTCTAAGAAATAAAGGAGTTTATCTCAGCTTCACAGCTCCTAAACCACTGTCTGATTTCCCTTTCATTTGTTTGCACTGATCTAAGCTTACAGCCAGCCTCCATTAATAAAGCAGCAATATACTTCAGAAGGAACCAACCCTAATTAATTACATAGACATGTGAATACATGACTGTAAATGATGAAAGCATTCTCTGCAGGATGCTTCCTGCAGCTGTGAAAAGATCACCAGTGGAGGGCTGGTTTTGTACCAAGATTAAACACTGGCACCACATCATGTGTCATTTAGTGTCATTTGGATTAATTCTGGACAAAAGATGCTGTCAGGTGAAGAAGCCACATGATGTTGTAGAAATAGAGACTTGTTCTGATGGTTCTGTTTCTGTGCTATGTTGTAATAAAAGCAGTTTTGCAGCTTGCTGACCTTTTGTTCAGCCATCAGTAACAACTCCTCTCTGCAATGTATGTGTGAAGGGAGTTCTTGTGGCTGTACACACCCACCCAGAGGGATGGTCTGGGAGACTTTGTGTCATCGTCACACCAAGAAACGAAAATAGTAGTGCTCCTTGTTATAGCACAAACTTTTTGTTCAGTACAGAAAGAAATTCACTTTGTTGGCAATTTTTCACTTCATCATGTGAGAGAGAAGCTTCTCAAGTAGCTCTTCTTCTCCTTTGGTAGATGAAGAAGGAAGAATTTCTCCTTCCCTTACGCTTCCCAGCATCTCATCCACTAAACCTCAGAGCAACACAGTTCTTCTCAGGGTTGGCTTTTTTGTGGGGGGTGAAACAAGTAGAAAGAGGAAGGAAAAGGAGTCATGGTACAGCAGGAAACAGATCAGAAAATAAGCAATAAATCCAGTTGTATCATTACTGCAGTAACCTGTGCTGGGGTAACACCCAGGGGTTCAGTTCAGATCCTGACATTAGGCCGTTTGTGTGCACCTGTAATGACACCCCTGATTCAGAGATCCACAGTCTGAGATTGAGAATTGTCCAAAGTCCTTAGCACATATTTCAGTACTAAACACTGGTACCCTGCTCTAATTTTCCAGACACTCTATCAACAATATGGCCCCAAATCCACACAAAACAGATTTCCCCAAGAATCTTAAGACTGTGAGGATCAATTCTGTGCCAAATTTTTGATGTCTGATTTCATTTGCCAGATCTGTAGCCTCCCAGTGCTTTCATTTTTCAGTACCCTACTTGAAGCAAGCACAATAACCAGTAATTACACTAATTTTAGACTATATCACATATTTCTGATTTGTTGTTGTTGCCTTCTACTTTTAACATTAGTTGCAAATTACCGTTGCTGTATTTGTTCCAAATGTGTTTTATACTTCTTACAGATACACTTTGGTTTTTGCAGTCTTGTTTGTAACACCATAATATGGTTTTGTAATATTTTAAAAAATATTTTTGTAATCCTTTTTTACCCTAATCAACTAGTCAGACATTTGTGTGCTATGGAATTATAAAATTTAGGCACTTTGGAGTGGTGATTTCAGATGGAGATTTGTGAACAGCATAATTGCAATGCATTCATGTGCTCCAATTCACGAGTGTGGTGGGAGTTCTCTCTAAGTTCTCATTCTGTCTATGCAAAACTGAAGTACAGTGCTTTAAACAAACCCTGGAGAGTTTTTCTTAGCAACTGGTAAAAAAGAAGAAAGAAAGAAGATGAAAACCCCGCATGTTTATACAGCAGTTGTCACCCACAGCACTCCAGTGCACTTCCCCGAGCCTTTTCCAGCTCACAGAGAGCCATTCCATCCAGAGCTGGGGCAAGAAAGCCATCAAAGAAAAATGTTAATTGTTTGGCTGTGATGTGATTTCATAACCTGAAGATGAGGCTAACCTGAATTTATTTTAGAAGTTCCTTATTCCGACAGTCCTCTTTTGACACATAATGGCCTGGTGTGAACATTTCATTTTCTCACCAAAACCACTGAAGAGAAGTGGGCTGGTTTTCTTCCAGCTCTCCTGCCACTGGAAGCACGCCATGTTCCTATGGAGCTTCCTGCCCAGGAAACTCTTGTAGCTTTGCAACAACCTTTTCTGCAAACTCCTGAGACGGAAACCTGGATTGTGTCTATAGTTCAGGAAAGGAGGACAAGGCACTGAACAGCTACTGACTCACTGCAGGTCACACGATGTCAGTAGGGGCCCAAACTAATTATTCTCCAAATGATATTTAGCAAGGCAAGGACTTGTTAATCCTTTGCAAGCCAAGAAACACTAAGACGGGAAACTGGCCTTTGAATGTTATTCTGATAATATTTATGGAGTATTATTCCAGACAGATGTGATAGCCACCTCAGCACAAGTGTTATCAATAACGGCTGAAGAGAAAATAAGAAGCTGTGACACTGTCAACACTGCAAGCAGCCTTCAGAGCAGTTACTTTCTGTGCCTTTTTAAGTGAAATGTTTTCTCCACAGCATTGTTTTACTTATTTGTTCTGCAGTTGACACAAAGGCAATGTGAAGTATCTTACTTGTGAGGGAGGCTGAGAGAGTGACATCAGCTGTCACAGGGACACAAACTTGCCTCAGACTGGCAGCTCACATGCTGTGGTATTCACAAACAGATAGTGGCCCTCAGAGAGATTATATATAATTTGAGGTTAAAAGCTTTAGATATTTTTGAAATCCTAAACTTATTCTAAATTCTTTTCTGATGGGTTTTGTGAGTTTAATATGTTCCTCAGAATTTAGGGGTTGATACCAGAAGATGCCAGGCACTGACATGGTTACAAAAGCCACAGGATATGTGAACAAATTCAATATAAGTGAAGTTTTCTAGAGGAATAGCACAAAGGTTTTATTACAGCAAACAGTAGAAACTTCCTACACCCTTTAACACTTAACCAAAATATCTCTGCAGTGCACCTGGCTTGATAATTTCTGTTTTCTCTGTACTGCAGCATGAAATGCCCAAGTGTGATGTTTGCTGACTGTTCTGTTCACTGCTCCCACAGCAGGGTATGGACATTTCCAGATCACACTATCACACTGTAGTGACAGTGCTGATCCACTGATGGTTTAAACTGCAACACAAATTACCAGCTACTTAATATAGTTCTATAAATGACAGGAGACAGGTGATCTCTAGTGACTGGTTCTAATTCTCTATGAACTTTCTTTCCTAATCTAATGACATCCTGATATGTGGATCCTGATAGGTTAAACTAAAGCCTGGTCAGAGAGTATTTTCTTATGCAGTACTTGTACCCTTAAGCAATAATTTAAAGCTTTCAGTTCTTTCAAATAAAGGATGATTTTGCTTTAGATATTGTACAGTTACAAGTTGCAACTTAAGGCTATATTTACACAGCAGAGCCCTGTGTAAATAGGATATATATATCTTATTTTCCCCATTATAATCTTTGGAGACCAATTTCAAGAAAGGGTTTTGTTCTATGATTAGAAGAAATAAGTAACCTCCACTTGATTTCAGTGACTGTTTTCCCCCTGCATTTTTCAGTACTGACCCAGAATACTTACTGTCATCCCCCAGGCAGATACGTCACCACAATCAGTGAGAGCTTTGAGCCAAACTGCAAAAGTTTTATATCTTTGAAGCACCGGTCGAAATGTTGCCCTATGGAGAGCCAAAGGCAAGGTCCTTTGCCAGAGTGCAATTCCAGCATCGTGCACACAACCTGGGAAAATGGCATCCAGAGGCAAGGCAGGACACCTAGTGCTTGGGAGCCTGCTGCTCACGCTGCTGAAAGGCTACAAGTTCAGACTGCTCATGCCTCACCTGGTGCTCTTGAGAGGCATTAATGCTGCTGGGGACGTACAGAGTGACAGAAAGAAAGATGGTAACGTCTTTTGATATGTAAGTATGAAAGAACAAAGTTTTTTGATTCAGCTCCTGTTTGCTAGGCTGAACCAGAGATATTGTGAGGCTGGGAAACAGATGCACCCTTGAAAATTAATTACTTTGAAGCTTAATGCTTGAAAATTTTCTTTCAGAAAGGTCCTTGTGCAATCTGAGATATGGGCTATTTCTCTGCTTTTGTCCTGCCACTGCAAATGGATCAGATGAATGTGTGGAGGGGAATTGATCGAGTACTGTCTGTGCTTGGAGGCTTGAACTAATAAGTGACAAACATAAATGCTATTTCTTGTTAGAACCTGCTATGTGCAATCCTGCTCAGCCTATGAATACAGTTAAAACCGAAGGGACTCTGCACACTTTCTGCAGCACATCAAGCATCAGCTTCCCCCACCTGGGACTTTTGTGATTGCTTTAGGGGATTTGCTGGAGTGTAACTCAGCTTGGCCCAATCACTCCAAGAAGACAGTTCATAGCAGAGCTGGTGAAGAAAAACAGGATCTTTTAAAATAGAGTCTGAAAAGAAGGGCGGCTTCACAACAGAAATGATCAGAAATAAATTGCATAGGAGAGGAACTATTTCTAGCTAGAACCTACTTCTCCTTATACAAAATGAGATCATATGATTAATTAATTTGAAGCTAATTCTATTTTTTCTCATTGCTCAGGCAGTAAACCAAAAGGACAAGTAATTTAATTTGGCCATTGAAGCATCTCTTGTTGCCAGGAAAGGGTCATATCAAACTGCTTTTTTCCCTGATGTCTCCAGAATGCAGAGAAAGGTACAGTTATACTGTGTGCAACAGGGAGCCTTGGAGGACTCCTTAGAGATGCTGGACTACCTTGTTTATCTCTGGAGGTAAAGAGATGATCATTTTTTCTAGCTATGCGTGTTCCTAAAGGAAATAATCTCAATCCTAATTTAATGAAGGAACCAGATCCAAATCATGGCATATTCAGATCAGGTATTTTATGGGCTAGAATCCCGTATCAGATCAAATTAGCCCTCAGATATCTGCAAGGTGTCTGGACAACCTGAAACAGAAATCTTTCACAGTCCAAGATCTCCCCTAGTAATTAACCCTGCAATCCATATGGAGTGAAATTCCCAGCAGGAATATGACTCTATGGCACCAACACATGGGTGTTGATAGGCATTTATTTAATAAGGGCCAGGCTTAAACCCTCTGTGGGGCAGAGGAGACAAGGGCTGGGACAGAAATGTATCCTTTCCTCATGGGCTTCTTCACTTCCCATCTGTAGCCAGGACTGAAACAGTGGGTAGGTGCACACACACACACAGGTCTGAGTTTTGGAAACTGAGGAAGTTTTTAAGGTCAGACCCAGCTGTGCATTTGCTTGATGGGATTGCAATAGCTGTTTGAAGCTTTTTGAGAACCCATTAAAGGCTGAAGAGTACCCCAGCACTTTGGATTGCAGGCAGGCTGAGTGCTCTGAATGGATAAAAGATTAGAACTAGACATCTATATTGAAAAAGAAACAACCCTAACCCCACAACAAAACCCAAATGTTCTCAGGATCGGATGAGCCTTTTGTGCTCTGTCCTCTCTACATGTTGCTCAGCTGTGCTTTTCTTATTTTCCTTTGGGAGAACTGTTCCCTTGGCTACCAGTGCTGGCCTCTCATAGTTGGCATTTGGGCACAGGATGAAAACAGTGCTCTGTTTTTCTTTCATTCCTGCAGAAGCAGCAGAAACACAACTGGACAGGTTTCTGATAAGCAGCAGCTGCAGGTGACACCACTGAACTGAGTTAGGTGGTTTTGCCCTGCTGCACCCTTCTCTTCCAGATGCTGCTCCAGGTGATCTCTGTATTCCTGCTTGCCACTGCCTTGTCAGAGAAGTGCTAACAGGAGGTGAGGTTTGGGGCTTGTTTCTCTGCCCTCCTGCACAGGAGACAGCCAGGCCACCTTCAGCTGCTCCAGCCACAGGTATTTCCTTTTAGCCACACGCAGCAGCAGTGCCTCATGAGGCACAACATGCACAGCCAGCCTCATGCTAACAGGAGGGCAGGTCACTGCAGATACAGCTAATGCCTGGCAGCTGTAAGCAGCGTCCCTTAATCTTTCTGGCTTTCTATATTAAGGACATTGTTGCTTTTGCATTTGAGGAATTAGAATAGTCTTGTCTCCTCTCCAGACCTCAAGGTCCTACCCTCATTTGCTATTATGTGATCCATGAAACTCTGTTTCATTAAAGCCTCCACACAGTGACCTTTGCACAATAACCTGCTCTCCGTAGTCCCTCCATAGTCTGAGGCTGCTCTCATTTAAATTGGGCTTCTGTGGAGGGAATAAAGTATATGTTTTTCGCTACTTAAATGCCTGGAGCAAACTAAGTCATGAAATGCAACAAAGGGGCCATGATTGCAAGGGAAAGGTGAGGCATGCAATTTCTGTGGAAACTGGAGACCAGTGTGATGAAAGGGGCAGAAGAAGGAAGCAAGAACACAATCCATCAGATGAACAGAAACAATTGTACCTCAGACAGAAGCTGAGAAAATGAGGCAATAAATGTGAGTGGATGAAGAGTTGTACATTAGGTAGCTAAGGACATGAGGTGAGTGATAAGGACACCACTAATTAGAATTGGGAGAAAAAGAGGAAAAGTCACAAATACAGAAAGGCTCTCCTGCTTTTATTATTTTTCCCCCATGTTTTCTGTGGTGGCTTCACCAGATACAGATATGACCAGATCTGAGAATTCAGGGACGTGCCTGGTGCACAGGCTGAATAATCCCATCTTTGTAAGCAGGACTGCTGGCTTTGCCCACCAGAAAGGCTCAGAGGACAGAGAAGGCAGCTTGTGAAGGAGGAACATGGGAAGCACTGGTGCAGGAGCTGGACTCAGGGTTTAGTTGCTGTACAGGAATTTGCAGTGTTCCTGCCTAGCTCAGGAACAGAGGGAAGGTGATTAGCAGCTTGGTTGGGTGAGCCTGTGTGACCTGAATTGAAACTGAGTTGTCAGGGGCCTTGCAGTTCTACAGTCTGTTTCTCTGTCTCAGGACAGAATTATCTGTATTTATTATACCTGAGAGCTATCTGCTTAACCTCTACCAGAGTCTTCAGTCACAGCATGCCATTTTTTCCTGTGTTTACTGAACTTTCCAGCAGAGAGCTTATGATTTCCTCAACCAGCACAAATACAATGTAGTAAAAGAACAATATGCAAGCAAACAAGAAGAACCCAGCAGCACAGAAGCAGGAGCCCTGGCAGTCTGAGGCCTCCTTAGGCCCTCCAGTACTTACTTAGTTCAAGATGACTGCAGTAGGGTATTGTTTACAACCAGGTGAAGAACAAGAGTCCTTTCAGCACTCTGGGAGGTACAGACAAAATATGATTCTCCAGCATCAGAAAAGACAACTAGCAAAGGGTCCGTGTAAAAATGCAGTTCATTGCAACGAGAGAGAGGTGGAATAAATCAGAGTGGCTTCTTTTTCTGGTGATAAGGATCACCCCAGATGGATCTTTCAACTGTGTCAAAGTGTAACTGCTCTTCAGATTTTATTGTTAGGGCTGTCATTTCAGGAATATGTTAGAAATGAACTGCTTTATTTACTGATAAGAAAAGAGATTTACCTGCCATGAGATACGCTGCTATTTTCACACCAGTACTAAGATTGTATCAGAAGTCCCAGCCAGATGAATAGTACCTGGAATTAGAGGAAAGGCAAATAGTGGAAACCTGCTGCTCCCAGCTTCTGTCCTAGTAGAGGTGCTATAATGCACACTAAATCCTGATTTTATTAGAAATACTTTTTCTGAAAAATGGAAGCTCTCCAGTGGCTGTGGTCCAGTTCCCCAGAAAAGAGGATCCAAGGCAGCCTGGCCACTGCTGGCAAAGACAGCCCTGCTCTGTCACCTCCCTGGGAAGCAAAGCTAAAAAGCCAAAATTGTTGATCTGAATAAGCAGCCTGACATGGTTTCCAGTCCTAATCTGGTAGATGTGCCTCTGAAGGTTTGTTAGATGAGATGCAATATAGAAAGATACATCGTCCTTTGCAAAGGTTGGTCCATAGATCATTATTTCAGCCAAAAATTCCCATTTCAGACAAAGGAAATCAGAGGAAATCCAGTGAAGACCATGTGAAAACAGAACTCACCCACCCACCCAGCTCAGTAAAAAGGGTCTTGGTGTGACCCAAGGACTCAGCTCATTTTCTTTCAAGCACCTCATTTAGCAGAAGGCCTCAAACCACTTTCACTTAGTGAAACAATTCTCTTAGATTCCCATGGAATAAAACACCAATCCCATTTGCACAGTCTGCCATTTCCTTTTTGCGTTAAAACTCTGAGCTGCCCTTATCAGGTCAGGGCTGCCTTATCACCTTCCCCAGAAAGGCTTCAGTAGTATATATAACAGAATTAATATTCACTGCATCCCTCAAGTCTTGGAGCTCACAATTTAAGATTCCAGGTGCTGGCTGGGTAGCTCCAATAAACACTAGGAAGGATTGCCAGGATCTGTACCTCCTAACCCCCTTGGCATGGGCCTCCCAAGTACAGCAGTGCTTTTAGGGAGCATCTCTGACCATGGGCTGATCCCTGTGGATGTAACAGACCAACAGCCCCAGTGGGAGCACCAGGGGTAACAGACCACTGTTGCCATTTAGCTCAAGATTATGATTTATTGGCACCAGTAACCAACGTGGCCTAGTGAAAAGCAAAGCTTCAGAAACACATTTTAGCATTGACTCAAAAGAGAAATCAATGTGTTCATATATATTAGAGGGAGAAATCTCCATTAAAAAGCAAAGGGTTGAGACAACAATGTTCTTCATACTTGCTAGGATCCCATGTTTTTTTTAACATGTTTTAGTCTCTGCCTTAAGCCTGTCTCTCAAAAACTGATGGGTTCATACAAGAGATCAGCCCAATCAACCTGCTTTTACTGACTCCTGGAAACTCACAGCCAATTACCAGGCCCTGCTGGGAAGACACTTTTCCCAAAAGTACTGGAGGTTTGCAAAGAAGAGAAAGGTTTAGAAAGGTTTTTGCCTGTGAATGGTTCAGAGTAACCAGAAGATGCAGAAAAGTTCAATTTGCCCATACTGACAGAGTAAACTTTGCATTTTCTCACTTAAGAAAACAAAACTGCACTGAGGGGCTTTGGGTTTCCTCTGCTTGCCAGGAGATTGAATGGGGCCCGTTTGGGTCAAAAGAACAATTTTAGTGCAGTGCTTTGTGCAGGTGTCCTTGTTAAAATAAAATAATAATTTAAAAATGAATCAAAATAAACAGCCTGTGTCACTAGCTGCCTCTCTGTCTTGTAATCACTTGTGGTTTAATTTACTGAAATGAAAATTTATTCAGATGCCACTTCAAGTAATTTCACTGTTTTCCTTCAGGTAGCAAAAAGTACAAAGAATTAAACTGATCAGAGGAAAAATTTTGTCAAAGGAGGCAGCAGACATAACAGGAGTCACACACTATCCTGCCTCTACTAGGCCAGGGAATGCACATTTGCATAGCTTCAGTCTGCCCCAAACAGCTGCTCATCACAGAGTGGCAAAATCCACTGAAAGAAATTAACTGCAACATTTGCTGCAACAGCTACATGAGAAAATGGTACATTTTGTTACTGAAAACAAGGAACTTTCCAAGTGGCTCTGGTCACACATTGTATTATGCATGTTAAATGCAGCAGCAGGAGTACCAGACAGTAGGTGGAGGGAGGAACATGAGCTGAGAAAAAGCACTTACCTAATACAGGCAGCAAAACCACCAGCAGAGACTCACTGCCAAGTTCACAACAAGCTGGAAGCCACAAGTCTACAAAGGTGTCAGCACAACCACTGCTTCTCACAGTACATGGTCTATAAAGTGTCTATGGCAGTCCTAAAGAGAAAAGCAGAAACGTGTTAACTAAGGAACACAAAGAAGATTTGAAGAAGTCAGGTCTACCTATGATGTCAAAGTACTCCTTGTACATTTGCTATTATCTCAGAGAAAAGACTCTGGGGAGGAAAATCTTCCGTACTCAGAAGGTTATTCCAATGAACCTGGAGTACAAACACAAATTGATGTTCAAAGCAGAGGGCAGGGTCCTCAGCACCACTTTCAGCTTTGGAAATTTTAAGTTACCTTATAGCTTGTGGTACTTTGGAAGAAAATCCTGGAAAACTTGTTAAAACCAGGCGTAACTAGCTAGAAAGTCTGTGCTTTGTTTTCTTTAGTGTGTCTGTAGCTCTGGTTCTGATAAACCACTGAAATGTTTAAGCCTGTGCTTTGACAAAACACGCAGGCTCACCCTTACACGGGTGTGCTGACAAAGCATCTGGAGAGCTGCGAGCTGGGTGCTGCCTTGCTGTGCAAAGCCAGGACTCACCAAGTTTCTCCAGCCTCCTGTCCTGGCCTTTCTGTGCTGCAGGTTTGGCCTGAAGTGCTATTCACAAACTAAGCCACAAAATGCTGCAGCACCTCCCTTCACAAAATGAGGAGACAAACTGATGTGGGGACATTCATACCTCAACTTGCAGAGTATCCATCCTGAAGGATATAAACACATTTTTCATTATATAATCTGTTCATAAAAACATTGCACCTTATTGGACATGTTCTATCTAAAATAAATGTTTCTCCCTCTCCTCCAAATTCAATGGAAGTCAGAGTAAACCCATCTGCTTTAATTCCTGAGACTAACATTGCTTCTTCTCTTTCATTAACATGAGTTTGTCCTGCTCTCCCTTACATGGGAAAAGCAGCAACCCTGAAGTTTGATTAGCGGTAATCAGAAAACATCCACACCTGCATGGAGGCAGTGGGAGGCTTTTCAATTGGAAATAGATTTTGAGAACATAATGTCTCTGTTTTGAAAGGACAAATGCATCTTCCAAAGAATACAAGCAATAAAAACCATTTATGCATTGTGTTTCTTCAAGGATAGCAATGCTATCATAGAATCAAGTGCCTTAATTGTTGAAGAGATTAATTTCTGCTCTTTGGAACTAAATATATTCAACGTTACTGAAAAAGTCCTGGAGAGCTTTTCATAAGCTGGATGATAGAACAGCCAGTGCTTATCATCTGTCCAAAACAAAGTGTCCTTTTTCTTGTCCATTTTAGGTTCAAGAGACAGGTGCAAGGACTGTGGTGTGGGGACCTGCAGTGACACAAAAGCAGCCCAGACATCACTGCAGCAGGGCAGGGCATGGAGGATTGATTACTGCTGGAGAAAGCAGCCTGGCAGGGAAGCGGTGCCTAACTGGGATAAGTGACTTTTATTCATTCTGTTTCAAAGTTTCTACTATCTTTAATGACTGTTGAAATAAAACATTTGGAAGAAAAGTCCTCCCTGACAGTGTAACTTTCTCATCTTTTGGCTGAATTCTAAGGATGTTTCTGGTCCTCGTTTGTCAGGTTCCCAGGAAGGAGGGAGGAAGGCAAGATTTACTATTCCTGCAACACCCAAATATAAAATGCAATCAGATTTATAAACAACACCTACAGGCTTCTTTCATAAACTATAAAAAGCTTAGAAAAGTACATCTGTGCACTTCTGTTTCCTTTTAATAGTCTTTCACCTCTGCTTCTATTTCCCTAAATAGAAAGATAATAGTATTAATCTATTCCTTGGGGCTTTTGTGAAGATTCACAATTAATATTTATGCAGTAAAATGCTGCATAAGTGCTGAGCAACATTATTGTTCTCTCTCTCTTCATTAGCACATCATGTGCATCCGAAGTAGAACAGATAAACACAGAAATTAGCTGTCCTCAAAGTCAGGCAAGTGAGAAAGGTAACAGGACTGCTAGAGACCCATTAATTAAAAATGTTTGCTGTGGGTGACATCTGTGGCAAACAAAACAAGCCTCTGAGACTCAAAGAATTAAATATATTTCTTTACTCATTTGAGCAAGTTCTGTCTGCAGCAAAGAAGTTCTGGGAATATTTTCAAATTAAATATGCTGCACGTACTCCCCCAGCAGCTGTGTCTTAAACAGGAAGCCAACTGAGTAGGTTTTGCATTCTAAAACCTGGAAACCTCCCTCAGTGCTTCTTTCCAGACCTCATTTATTTCCTGTGCTTACTACTATATGTGTGTTTTCCAAAGCACGACTCACATGGAACTGGCTCCTCCTTTGCAACTACTATAGTAGCCAATCCCCATTTCCACAGGTTTTTGATGCAGGAATTTGGATTAGTCCCAACACTATCAGGACTTCTCATTTGTCCATCTCAGAGTGTTTCCATCTGGTCTGTCTCCAAGCACAGCTGGTGGTTGTGTTGCCACACCTGTCCAGAGCACCTTGGTGTTTGCACTCAGAACAGTTTGCCTTCACTTAGAAACTTTCCATGATGTGGCACGATTTTCTAGCTGAGGCTGCATGAGCAGTGCACAAGTACTTCAGCTGAAATGATCTTACAGAAATAGCCTTTTCATACTGCATCACAGTCTGACATAGAAAATTGCTGCACTTCCCTTCAGAACGTTGCAGGGCCAAAATCACAGGCACCGTGTGAATGGTGCCTGTGATAGATCATTCAGGCACCATCTGAATGATCCATCAGTGCCCAGCTGGGTTTGGCAGCAAAGGTGCAAAGGGAAAACAAGAATTTGCAGAGGTTCTTGCAATTATAATCCTTAGTTTGGGATTGTTTTTCCCTAGTTTTGGAAGGCATGCATCAGATTAAAATTGAGCTGTGAAACCCAATTTGCTTTTCTTTTCCAGAGATAAGAACTTGATAATAACATTCTGCTGGACGTGGCCTTCAGTCAAGGGGAGGTGACTTTATTCCTGTTTATGCAGATGGGAGTTGAAGTGCCCTTCTATGGAAATCCCACAGCCATTTAAGACTGGGTTTACTCAAGAGACTATTCCATCCATAACTGCTGGCTGAAGTGGCTCTTCCTGCATCCCTCTACATCACAACAGCCTCCTGTCTCACTCTTCCAACCTCCAGCTAAAGCTGCTTCCTCCCAAGGTGACTCTGGTGGATGACTTGCAAAGTGGCAATTCTTGTCACTGAAGGATGCTAAAACGTACCAGTTCTCTGGTGTTTTGTTGGTCAAGGAGCATTTTCCTAACAAACTGATTAAAAGTGTGCAACCAGGGAAGGAATAAACATTACGGAACAAAAATAACTTCTCACAGCACCTGGAATTTATAGATTTGGCCTTGCAGTTGGCCAGACTGAGGCCGTTTGACTAAGCTAGAATATTTTTCTTACCACTGTAGTAAAGCCTAAGACTCCTCCTCACTCACCTTCAGCCTACAGTTTTGAGTATTTCAAGGTGTCAGTGAAGAGCTCCTCCTGCATAAAACATTTGCCCTTTGGACATGCCAGGATGGGACATCTCAATGCTAAGGAAGGATGTGTCAGTGAGAGAATTCTTGAAGTACAATGTAAAGTAAAATGTCTGTTTGCCATGGATAAGAGTTAGTAAAAGAAACTCAGTGAAGGAGGACAGCTTTGCTCTCATCAAAATCAGAGCAGAATCTCCCTGTCAGAAAACAAAATATTCCTTGTCCAAGCAGATCATTACAATACATTTTACACACTCTTTGCATTTCCTAACCACTCCTTAAAGCATCCTAAACTCCTGACATGTTCAAACCATTTCCAGATAAGAAGAGAGACACTTCACAGGAAAAGGTAATAAAGCAAGTTTGTCTTTACTTTTCATGTTCTAAGTAAACTAACTCGTTCTCTTATTTGTTGGTTTTTGGTTTTTTTTTTTTTTTTTTTCTTTTAGCATGTGTTTCAGAAATGAATAAATAGTTTAGTGAATTTCTTCCATTCATACTAGTTTAATCAATGCAATGTCTGAATCAACTCCTTACCAATAGATTTTCATGAAAGATGAGCAGATGTTGCACTTAGGGACGTGGTTTAGGGTTAGACTTGGCAGTGTTGGGTTAGTGGTTGGATTTGATGGCCATAAAGGTCTTTTCCAACCTAAATGGTTCTGTAACTCTATGCAGGGGTGCCATCCACAGCTCTGCTACGATGTCACACCCTACTAATGACTAAGTATTAAATGCCTCCACCCTGCTACTCTAAGTTAGAGATGCACTCACATACCAGACTCACCTCCATCCTGGTACTCTGCAAATGTTAGAGGCTTTGTTGGAGAATTGTAGGAGCAAATAGACCATCCTGAGGCAAAGCTACCAGCAGCTTTCATGATGGGCAGTTTTGGATCCTTTCTTACTCGTCTCAGTACCAATGGATGTCTGCTTCTCTGTTTTCTGCTGAGGTAGGATCAATACAGTTTATTAATCAAAGTATGAGTTGATCTGCAGTTGATATTTTCCATAAGCATTTGTAGAAACTGCAAGAGATGGACAAAACTCTCTAAGGATCTCTGCTTTTCACACAGTCTTGCCATTCGGGATCCCTCTCTCCTGCCTATAAATGTCTGAAAGGCTGATCTCTACTCCAAAACAGCTACCTGGGTCCCTTCCAACAGCAAATAGCAGGAACACATGTTGCTGCAGGGTGGAATCTCTCTCCTGGGCCAGGAGGAATACCCAAGTGCTGGTTGCTGTCTATTATTTCCACTGGCTATGGGAGAAGTGTGGACAAATATCTGAATTCAGCTAATTTTAAGATTGTTTAAAAAAGGTGAGGCAAATGTACCTTTTGCAGCTGTATCTGTTTTGCTTTTCTTTTAGAAGATCTGCTTGGTTTTACAAGACATAAGCAAGAATTCTTTCTTTCAGGAAAAATCCAGGAAGATAGAAGTAACTTCCTTCCCCCATTGGCACGTTGTTACTCTTCCCTAGCCCTCTACTACTGCTTTGTTTAGGCTTCTATCTGCAAAACACCTGGCAGTGGGCATGCTGAGGTAGCTGCTGGACTGAACGAAACCTTTGCATGGGTTCAGGATGGAAATTCAGCAATACTGAATTCAGCACTCCTGATGTTTGAAATGGTTACTGAACATGCACAGGCATACTGTAAAGAAGTTTACATTTGTCCTTGCCCTTCCTCAATTACTAGTCTGAAAGAACATCTCCTGCTCCACCAGTCTACACTGCAGTACAAAACTCATGTTGGGCTCTTTTTTCTCTTGACTGGCTTTCACTTTTAACAAGAGAAACATGCAGAACCCTGCTTCTGTCCAGTGCTCTGCTCCTGTGACAATCCATAGCAATCCTTAACTAGAACTGCAGACTGCAATATTATCAATTAACACCATTTCCACCAAGTAGCAATGAAGGAGAAAAACGCTATTCTTTTAAAATTGAGAGACTAATGGTAGCAGCAGTTGTTAACTGCAGTAGCCTTGCAGGACTCTCAGAGGAATCCTGAATGGAAAGCCATGTGTGATAGTCCACACCTGATGCTGGGAGAGACACTGCCTTTTACACGTATTTTCTGTGTTGTACCTATTTTGCTCATACAGCAGGGTTTGGGTTAGGAGGAATGGGTTGGGAGGGAGGTTATGGCTGATGTAAACTGAAAACTAGCTTAGTTCATATTTTTTTTTTTTTTTTAATCTTGAACAGTGTGTGATTCTATCTTACAGGAGCACAGAAGTGGTCCTAGAAGCCCACAGGCTGTGATGGGAGGACACACTGCTCGAGTACCATGGCTGGTGCAAGCCTAATGCCAAAAGAAGGTGGTGAGACAAGGGGGCCTGGAAGAGAGTGGGAGCAGAAATGTGTAATGAAGTTACCACATGGACAGGATGAAATAACTGGAACTCACTGGAATAGTGAACTTGGCTCCTAAGCTTCTTAATGTGTCCTTACCTATCCGAGTATCACTGATGCTCATTTGCATAAAAGGATGCTTTATTTTATAACAGCAAATGATTTGTCAGCTAGCCTCTGCATCTGCTCCCTGGTAGTTTAGATTAATGGCATTTATGGCTTTTCTTTAAAGAAATTGTTGTTGCAGCTTTCCCATAGTGCCAAAAGAAAGATGTCTATTGTTCTTCATGCTAATGCTATCATTTTTAAAAGTCTAAGTTGTTTTTTGATTCACTTAAACTGGGAATATGAGTAACAAAAGAGAATTAAATTTGCATTGCATAAAATGAAGATGAAAGCACTTTGGTGGAGTGTTGATATACACTTAGGAAGCATTTTTTAAATTCCCATATTCCCAAAATATACGTATACACATTGAGGATCAGTAGTTTGTTCAAAGGATAATTTATTATAATTTATTATAATTTATACTGTTTGGCTACTGAAACGATATGCTTTCTTCTTCCAGTAAGATTCTGGATTATCTGAAAGGATCAGAGTCAGATGTTTGTTCCAGTGGATGTAGTCATCCACTATCACAAGCCCTCTTGTGCCTCTGGATAACAATTTTATGCCCAACATTACAAAAAAAGATGGTCACATTTTGAGCATAACTTGCAACAGCTCTGTCTTTCTCTTTGGACAGTGCTGGGCCAGTTCCATAGCAGGACTGCATGTGGTCCATACATAATCAGGCAGATCCATTAAAATCCTGTTAATTAGAGCTGTTTTTATAAATTCAGGAATAAAGTAGCCTACTCTCTGTCTCACTCTGGAATACCAGATACAGGAGCTTACCCATTATTTGTGTTTCAGGTTCTTTATTTCACCCTGATGATGAAGACTACAATGTTCATCAAAAATCCAAGCAAACATGGAGAATTTAGGTGCCAAGAGCCAGTGGCCTGGTGTATTGAGGGAGGCAACAGGAGAGCAGCTCTCTGTGGTGAGTGTGCATAAGGCAGTGGCAGTGCCCAGGCTCTACACTTGGATGCCTTCTCTTTCTCTGGCACATCAGAATGGGTCTTCCAGCTTTTTAATCAGTGGTAAAATAGAGAGACAATCCAATTTTTTAATTGTCTGGGAAGAAGAATGAAACAACATTGCTACAATTCTGTTGAACAATTTGGTTTTCATGATCTCCATATCTGTATTGCTGATTAATTCACATTTCCAGCCGCCCTTCACATTCCCCATGAATTTACCTCACTCTACAATAATTTTCTATCTTTTAAAATTTGATTTGACTGAAGCAGTATTTTTCTTTGCTAATTCTGATTGTTTCTAATTTGGAAGGCAAGGGCAAATATGGCTTAGCACATCATTAATATCCCTCAACACTCTTCAGTTTTCATTTGGCCACTGGGGAATTCTTTAGTGGCTGAATGTCAGGTTTTAATGGTCTTTTTTGGAAAAACTGTTCTAGTTCAGTCCTTTGCCTTTCTGAACCACATAAAGCTGGAAAACTGAACTGCTATTTGAAAACTGTGTATTGGAAGACAAGATGTGTACAATGGCAGTTCACACTTCTTGCATCACTTAAAAATCACACGGTGTTCAAACTTGCAGCATTGTACTATCCCAAACACAGCCATTGGGATTATATTCTGTAATAGTGCTGAGGGAGCTACGATACACTTTCCTTAATAATTGGTATGCATAATTAGGTTATATTTCATTTAAAGAAAGCACCTAGCAAGAAAAATTCTGACTCCAATCACATTAATTCACACTAAGCAGGATTTTCAATTACATCCAGGTATCTGGAGATGCAGCAAAATGCTTAATTTGCACTTAATTCACTTAATTGATAGAGAATCTGTTTTATAAACCTTACAATCCGTTTTATAAACCTTACTTCAACTTCTGTAAGACTAGTTCACCTGTTCACCTTTCTCTTCTCTTCTCCTGCTCTCTCCTGAGCTCTCCCAGCCTGTGTTTCAGGCTGGCTGTGAGCTATACAGCACAGCCCTGAAGCTGAGCAAATGCAGATATCAGCACGGACTCAGGGCTTAGCTAACCCCTTGTTTGGAGATGGTATTTTCCTAGCAAGCACAGAGTGAGATCATGTCTGCTCATAAAAATGTGTAGGCAAACCACTGGATTCAAGGTAAAGTCAATTATTGCTCCAAATTGCCGGCACACAGAGCGAAGCAGAGATTAAAAGCAAATATGGCCTTAGCGCACTGTTATGAGTTGTGCTGCTCAGGGCTTGGCAAATGTTCCCATCCAGAAAACCCCCAGGGAATCTACTTAGTCTGCCTATCAGGCCCAGGGCCATAAATCATTACACTAGAAATAAGGAGCACTGGAAAACATCAACATTATTTAACACTGTAGAGATCTTTCTCCAGAGGAAATAGAGTTGCTGCAAGGATGAAATAAATCTTATGGATTTGGGATGTACTTTTGCCTTGGCAAACCAAACCTGGGGGGCCTCGTGTATATGGGAAATTTTAGTGAGCCAACTTAGTGGGAGCTTCCTTTTGTTTTCCCTAGCCTGCTGTGCTGACTCCAGCCCTCAGTTATGGATTGTACTGCTCTGGAGTCCCTGCAGAACACTTCTAAACGTGGAAGATAGGTGGGAAACAGGGCATCGATTCTTATCGATCCTCCACTTCCACCTTCATCTTGGCTAGGCAAAATCCCCTGCTAATGTGCCCCTGGGTATTTTCCAGGGCTGGCCTTGCACTGAATAGCACAAACAGAGCAGAAAATGTCATCTTTCCAAGTAAAACCAAGGACTAAACATCTTTCAGTTTACTTATGTGAACAGCAGAGCACCTTGGTAATTAGTAGTTTGGGGGGTTCTCATTCTGACGGGTTTAATGAGTATTAGTGATGTTGAGGAATGCTGCTTGGAATAGCAAACACCACTGGAGCTGTTTATTAACCAAAGTTTTTAACCTAGGTCAGGCACAGAGGATTAAAGAAGCCAAACCAGTTTATGAAGAACTACTGGGTAAGAGACATTGCTTAAAAAACAAAAAGAAACACACGGGGAAACTATTATACACATTATTAACTTACAGAGTTGGATCTTTAGATATAATTTAATGCCTTTGTGAGGCATTCAATAACACTTTGGTACTGTTAATGCCACAGTATTTCGTCAGTTTGCTTAGTAACAATCATGTGTTAACACAGAAAACACATGCCCTGTGGTGTGTTTTATCCTAGTATCTTCTAAATCTATATTCACATAGCTGCCGTCTTTAAAGTCCTTAGAGAGAAGAGCAAGAACAACAATATGGATTTTTTTAAGTGAAACCAAGTTGGTTCCAGCTTTTACTTTACTTTACTCCCTTTTCACAAGTATTTTATATTTTTCTCTACAGCAAGCTACCAATCACAATTAAAAGCAGTCCTATGCCAGCCCTGATGAGATGATTACATGAGATGCTTACAAAAGTAATGAGATTTTTAAGTATCTGTTTATGTCCTTGGTGTTTGGCCATGGGTAAGATCCCTAACCTGCAGATTTGCACACCCTCCCTACCATAGAGCATGCAATATCTTTCCTTTTTTAATTTCCAGAAAAAATGTTTGTTATAAATCTAGAATTAAGGCCAGGTGTGACCACAAACAAATTTGGGAAGGTGAAGTAATTGCTGTTTGCTGAAAGTAATTGCTTCCTGTTACAATTACCATAGCAATTAATGTAATTCTCTGCAATACTATTGAGAATAATAAAATTAGTGGAGAAGAAGAGCAAACAAACACCTTTGTCTGCTCTGGAAAACAGATCAGTACAAAACCTGCCTCGTTATACGGACAGCAGGAGAGCTGCATTGTCCTTAGCACTTCACTTTCTTGCTTTTAAATGCTTGGCTTAGTCAAAGTCATGAGAGACAATTAGGTTTTTGTCACTTAGCAACCATAACTGGGTTCAGGAGCAAAGCAATTTGGAGCAGACAGTACTTGACTACTAAACATTACCACCACAGTACACCTACAGCCACTCACTCCTGGCTGAAACTAGGGAGTCCGGGCCACAGAAAAACAACCAAAGCACCTTTGAAAAGAAGTGTTCACATTCCATTTTTCACGCTACTAGAGGAACTTTATCTTCCCCTGATTTCCCACGATCCCATCGCCCATACAGATGAGTTTTTGAAGAAGTCCTTGAGACAGGAAGGACACAGGTAAGCACCTAGGGCTGCCTCAAGGCATCTCAGTGCTAATGCCACCCAAGTCAACTGCAGTGAAACAGCTACATACCATGGATACCACAGCAGGCCTCTCCTTCTCTATGTTCACTTTGGTGCTTTCAAGTTTCAAGTAGGTACTTAGGATGTCCTTGGATGAATAGGAGGTTTTGAATGAAAATACGACACAATGAAATAATGAAAAGTGTAATTCTACATTCCCTGTAAATTATGGGACTTTGGGTCTGCAACAGTGGTAGACAAATCAAACATTGGTGACAAAAATACTATTCCTTTTTATAAAAGTACTTCAAGTAACTTTGTTTTCCCTCTCCCCAAAAAATTCTAGCTCAGTGGATTTGTAAAAAACCCACAGTTCTTTCTCTGTCTACTCTCGTAACAAGCTCAAAGAGCTGGAAAAAGAAGTGTGGGGAAAGGGACTGTGTAGTACCAAGTACAACAGAGCTGACATTCTGGCCCAAACTTTGACGCATACCCACAGTGCAGGCTAAGAGCTATTTGAGAAAATAAAGCACACAAGACAGAAAAGTGATTAATTTAGAAGGATCACAATATGTAGCTAAGACTCAAGACCTAATTCTGATATTGGTTGGAGCCATTCACACCAGAGGCTCTGAAAGACTCAGTTTCATCAGTGTGTATGAGGGCAGCATCAGGCACTTTCTGCTTTTAGCTCTGACCTGATAAAAGTGCTCTGGACTCACACAGCACCATTCAGGAGTGAGTCAAGTGTGTACTTTCCAAGGAGTTTAAACGCAGTCTTGAAAAACATCTGATGGATATTACAGGAGGTCCCAATGGAAGTAGAAGCCCACTGTGGCTGGTCTCAGAGCACTGATGGATGAAAAGACTTTTACTCTGATATCCCAGCATCCAGCTAAACCATTCAGTTCTGGAAGACTGAATAGATGTGGTTGAAAATCACAGTAGCCAAGAATTTCTCATTACTTTTTGCTGCTGAAAATGTTATAGAAAAGGGAGGAAATTACTTTGGCTGTGGCATGCTATGCTTGCCTGGAAGTCCTTAAGTATTTTGTTCAGCCCCAGTACACAGAAAATAAAAATGTCTGAACAAATTTATTGAGGGTTTAGTTCTCTGCTTGTCACACTCCACAGCAAATCTGTGACTGGCTGGAGATTGGTGCTGCTGTATGGGGATGAGCAGCTCTCTCTTGCCACACCACCCTGCCTAATGCACTGGTGACTTGGTTATTGATCATTCCTGGGAGATCCAGCTTTACAGATATCATCTGCAGGGATACAGCAGAAAGGGAATCAACAGAGGAAAAGTGGAACCTGCAGCTATGGGGCCTTGGCAGCTGAAGAGCAACTGCCTCCCCTCAAAGCAGCTCCTGTGACAGCAGTGTCACAAAAGTCTACATTCACATGAAATTAGTACAAGATCCAACAACATTCTTGGTATATTAGGTATGTATTAATTATGTTCTAATGAGAAAATGACATTTAAATTGTCTCTAATAATGTAACTGCACCATGAAACTACTGTATTTCCTTATGCTTAAATAAGCAACAAAGATTGGGATGATATTTTTGCCTTATTAAGAAATACTAGGGTTTTTTAACTTAAGTTTCTCATTAACACAAAATAATGTGTAACCACAGATCTAATTGTCAGGCTCAATTTATGCTTAATGATACGTGAAGTCTGCTCCTTAACTGCCAGAGAAATGTGGGCTTCTGGGTGTTTCCTTCCATTCCTTTCTTAAGCATGTGCAGCATTCCTGCCTCCTAAAGATTTATTCTATAAAAGGCTGTGTCTTTAATACTGGAGGATCCTACTCTGCCTAGTCATTAGACTGGAAAGCCTATGTGTTACACAAATCTTTGTTAAAATATTTATATTCCAAACCTCTTTCAAGACATACCTTATAAATATTCAGATGATCATAGATTCTGAAAGTTACCAGGGTTTAGTCTAATATTTTCCAGCCAAACCCCAGAGTTTTAGGTACTGAACTGAACATGGTGTTCCTGAAAGAGAAGAACAAATTGGAAAAGTGCAAATGTTAGGGGAGGTATGACCCAGAAGCCAACACTTCAAATACTTTTCCCTGAATCATCTTATTCTGTGAGACTTGAAACCTGCACAAACACCGTTTCCTCCTGAGGCAGGAACAAGAATTTGAAATCTGGAAGGCTGAAAATAACTTTCCCAAAAATCTTTCTCACATCTCTGCTGCCACATTAGACACTAAAAAAAGTACAGGAGTGTGTAAAGGTCTGGATGTGAGCACCTAGATGTGTCATGCCCCTGGGTGACCTATCATTCCAGCGAGTCACAGGGTCTGCCTGAGCTCCAGCAGCTGCAGAAGGAAACATGAAAACAATGTCACTGAATTCTTTGCTACAGCAGCACATCTGCAGCCCCACTGGATCAATAAGCCCTGGGTGGAGAATGGCTTTGTCTTACCTGATCCTTACTTTCGTCTTTCTTTGTGTGCTTTTCAAACAACACAGGAAAACAGATTGTCTGTCCCTGGCATTGCACTGCACAGTTTTGCCCAAACAAGATTGAGGCACAGAATTTTTTGCAGGTTATGATGAAGTTGGACATTGCTGTCTATTGGCCAGTGTCCTTAACAGGACATAGCCACACAATTTCAAACATTTTATCTGTAGTGTAAATGACCAGACAGAACAATGCCTTCCATAGGCCTTCTGTTCTCTGAGTCCTTTCTAACTCCATCTTTTGCTATGTTCATGCTTGTTGCTCCTGTCTATTTTCCTTTCCCTCTATGTTATCACGTGGGATAAGCAATGCATGCTGAGTACTGCTCAGATACAGCCCAGTGATCTGCCAGTAAATTCTTTCTGTGGGTGTTTGAATTCCCCAAGAGCAACCTACGGATTTAATTTAGTCCCATTATATCACTGAAACAGAATTCTGCACTTTCATTTTTCTCTGTCCTGGGATATCTTATGCTTCCTTATGCTATTCCCACAAGCAGCTGCACAGGACATCACGTTTTGTGATGGTTTCATTTTTGGCTGGCTCATAATTAACTGTGAGCTGGTGAGTTAAAGTCTTACTCCACATCCCTTGTCTAACACTACAGACTAACTGCTCAGTGCTTTACAACTTCTTTATTATTATTATTATTTAAGATATTGTGGAATTCTGAATAACTTAGAAAATTACTTTATTTTATTACATGCTATCACTGAAGACTCTTCAGGATCCTCACATCACCTGCTGTTGTCAAGCTGGTAGATATGAAATACTGCCTGTTGATAACCTGCAAGGAATATTATTTTCCTCAAGTGGAACAAGTTCTCCAGTTGTGACGTATTAGAGGGATCTTGACGCCAACTGCCATCCATTAAAATGCTAATCAGCAGCAAAGGGAATAGGCAGAGCCAAAACCACAAACCCAAGAACTCATCAAAGCTTGAAGGAAACCACAGTTTCACCACAGTGGTGTTGTACCAGCCATACCAGCAGCTTGGGCTCAGGCTCAGTTCATCCTCAGGGGCAGAGGGGAGGACCTGCAGGACAAGTTACCACTTCACAATTTTTTTATCCAAAAGTTTTAACCAGTCCTCATGACCTTTGCTTTCCCAGCTCCTGCCTTCCTGTGGCAATGGAGAAAATAAAAAATACAAAATGTTCACAAATTACTCTAATAACTTGTACCTTAGAACAAACATATTACTCAGAGGTGATCTGTACATTTAGTCATCAGAGCCAACAACTTCAGCACTTGCTTTCCTAACTGTAGCTCAAACTGTTCTCATTATTTTTTAAAAAACATGTATTGCATGAATACATAATCTATTTCTTGGAGTTACCTGTTAGCTGTGGAGAGATTCTGAATTTGTTGCCTTCATCATGAATAAAGCCATATGTTTCACTTGCAATTTCTGGCTTTCCATGTCATATGAAACATTCCGATACAATCTCATGTGACATTGAAGTCACTGCACCATGTCTCTCAACATCATTAAAATAAGGAATCATCTCTGCTAAAAAATGCAAAGAAAAACTTCCCAGCTGTATTATTTTCTCCTCTGGAGAAAGGATTTTGGGATCTTTCTGTAAAAGGACAAAATGAAAACCAACATTGGACTGAAAAAACAACAATCTCCTTTACCTTTTAAAAACCAAATGCACAAATACTGATTCTTCCATTACTTTGCCTCACTTCTTTGCAGCTAAAACACCTCTTTAGCAAAACCAGTAACTGAAGGGTGCAGCCAGTCTATAAAGCTCAGATGGGGTGAAAAACTGAGTTTTGAAACTTTGCAAACAAGTTGCTCTGAGCCAATTTTCCCACAGCTGAATCTTGGCCTTGTTTGTTCTCATTTCCCACAGGTAGTTACGGCATTGGCAATTTGAAATAACTTGCTGATATTCAGCATGTTGTTTTATTTCCTCTCCTATAATTGAGTTGTGCTGCTTTGACATTTTGATTCAGCACTGTAAAAAAAGCAGATCCAATTTACTGAAATTTCTGTGGTTGATTCAAAAATACTGATTCAATTTCTCAGTACATTCATTAAGGGAAACATCCTCAACCTTACGTTTGTTTGCAGAAAAAAGTAGTCGTTCATCAGGAACAAGAGGAACATCTCACTCTCCCTGGAGTAAGTCACAACTTTGGGCAGGGATGGATCCAACCTGAGGCTTGGTTTCCATAAGGTTTTTCTGTTTTCCCAGATGGAGAACCATGGAGTCCCATGAAAGTCATTGCAGAGCCACTTCAGTACTCTCTTGACCCTGCATCAACACCTACAGGGTTTCCACCTGCTACACAAGGTGTGAGAGAAGAGGGAGAACAAAGGCAGCAATAATGGCAAAGGACCAGGTCAATGCAAGGTGTTAATTGTGAAATCCAGATTATAGTAAACATGAGAATTGACAACATAAGATGTTCATAAACCAGCTGCTCACTCTCCCCTATTCATGGGGACAAACCCTGGCTCTTGCTTCTGCACACCCTTTTGGAACAGATACAGATTTTGCCTGAATGAGGGCTCAGGAGGCTCAGGATGCTGCCCCATCAGCTCCATGTCCCTCTGGAGAAGTTCACTCACAGACAACCAAAGCTTGAATAACCCATTTCCCCCCAAAATCTCTAGGTCACACTGTGTGACCCAGCTGGTAAAATGCTCAGCACTGCTGATGGAGGAAAGAAAAAAAAATCATGGTCCTTAATACCCTCTTACCACCAGCTTCTTTTTAACCTGGGGGAAAGAGAAGCTGTGGTTTCATAAGATACTCTTCAGCTTTAGTATTCTGAAACATCAGATGCAAAAAAGGTGCTTACATGCATCTCTTTGTACTTACACTGTTTCCACTAATCAATTTCACCACTCTGTTTTGCTGCTGCCATCAAAATGGCAGTATATAGTATATAAAGCAAGGCTCTTCAACACTTTTTCTAAAGGATGTGGGTTGGAAAAAGCATAAGAATAATGGAGGGGACTAAAAAGATGTTTTCAAGTAGCTGGTTTACAATACATGTGAAATTTCAGTATATTGGTCATAGACTTAGGGATTTCAGAGATGCCTGGGTAGATTCTTCCCATACAAAGGTATCTTATACACACTCTACACACATACCTGAATCAATTATCTCTACCTGTAGACAACATCCAAGAACTACAGAATGACAGGAAAGGGATGCTAAGCGCAATAATCCCACTGAGCACTAAAAACCAGTACCTGTTCCAAAGATCCAGAAATAAATGGTATTGGGATCTTGGAGAGATCCTGATGGTGGTTATTCAGATGAGGTTTTCCACTTTTTCAATTTCGCTCTGCAGCAGAGATCTCTTTTTTGCAACTAGAAATAGCTTCATATGGCTCAGAGCTGATTCTCCAAAAGCTGGTCCATTGTAGAATTCTCTCATCCACTGTATTAGTGGATCTCTACCTCACTATTCAGTATTTGTTAAAATTTGTACTTTTTTCTTAAATTCCTAAACTTCCAAACAAATGACTATGAAAAGAACAAGATCACTTCTAAATCTATTGGACAAATTTTTAAACTCCTCACTTCGGATTAAAAGATAGGGTTCCTGTGATTTTCAGGCTAACAGAACAGAACTCTTAAGCTTCTCATTTTTATTCCTGGGAAGTAGCTGAATCTTTATGCTTTTCCTGCCTCAATTTTTCCAAAACTTGAAGGATGTAACAGTTGTGAGGATCTCCAGCATTTGTCATGCTAGGGAAATAATTAAAACAGGCATTATTTTCATTCGGTAAAACTGTGAGTTTTCTTTGGTCTTTCTTCCCTAATTTAGAAATTGTGAAGGATAAAGCCTTCAGAAATTATACTTAAAAGTGATTCTTTATGAAAGTCATTATGTACTTGATTGATTGTGTGGCAGCATTGATTAGGTATTTTCTACTTAGACACAAAGTCCGATTAAGTAACACAAGTGAACAGGCAGTTATTAATACTGCAGTATCTAGAGAATGGTAGGGATGACAAAAGCAGATCACTTTGGACTAAGCAGACACTTCTGCCAGTGTGACTCCAAAGGAAGGAGCAGCCAGGCCCAGAACTGCCAGCAGGAATCAGCCAGCCTGGTCCCACTGAAACCCATCAGGGGCTGCTGCTCCTGCTGGTATCTGTGTGTGCACAGACACAAACACACTTCCTACATCCCACAGTCTGAGAGGCCTATTTCACACAATTTTTATCTTGACCCTACAATTAGAAAAACTCCTCAACTTCAAAAAACAATAAAAAAAGCTCACAGCAGCTCCTGTGAGTTTTAGTAGCTTCTGTACAGCTGATGGCACAACAGACCTGAATTTGCTTTATGTGGTAATTTAAGCAATTTAAGCTTAAAATGTTCCCAGGGCAAAAATTAGGGCTATGTCTAACAAGTACATTAAGGCTTATTATGCCTATTAGGCACAGGGAGTCACCCTTGTTGTGACTGCACATTACATTTGAAAGCTGTTCTGGGCAGTGTGCTGATTCCCTAATCAAACCCGTGTGGGAGGTACTTTTTGGTGACATTTAGAAACCCTCAATTACAAAACAACTAGCTAAAAGGGCGAAGAAATGGGTTTTTCTAAACACAGTGACAGAAAACAAAAACAGACATTGGACATAGGCAAAGAACTGGAAGCATTCTTTTTGCATCCTGTTTTTTACTTTTATTCTGTTTCTTTGGTAACTTAAGAGACTCAAAATGAATAAAAAGCCCAGTATCCAAAGGGAAAATAACCTTGTTATTTGAGGAATCAAAGATTTTGAAATTGCCCAAGAGACAGAAATCAAAGACATTTTGATCTTGCAACATTCAAAATATCGAGTACATCTTGTTACTTTTAAGTATCTTTAGAGTTTAAAAATTAAATAAGTGCCGATTCAAATTTGTATGAAGTTGAAACAACTTAAACCATCTTCTTTTTTTTTCATCTTCCATAAATCTTTTATTGGTGGCTCAAAATGAAGCATAAGCTTCCAGAACATTTATCTCATGGCTGGTATCCTCCAAGGAAACCAGATGGCAAAACTCATAAATCCTTTTCCCTTCTGCTCTTTGACAGTCCCAATCAAGAAAGTTACGAGGCCAGAAGATCAGGTTTATGTCCTGTTGTTATAAAAACATTTCCTTTGTGCATCCAATGTGGTTTCAATTTTCTCAAAGTCCACAGTGGCAAATAGCAGTTTAGTGAGATATTATATGCAGACAGCTATTGGAAGAACATACACCACATTCCCTACTTCATTGGGAGGCACTGGGGTATTCTTTCACACCAGAGCAGATGAGATCAGAAGCACCTTGGAGTTTTGATGCACAGTACCAGACAGCTACAGAGTTTAGATTTCAAGCACTATCACACAAAAAGATGTCACTCCCAAACAGTAGACAAGGATTTTGTCTTAACAAGTTGAACTACAGACAAAACTGACATGGTAAGTAAATATTTTAGGCCTCTTCTGTAAATGGAAGGTATAATCTGTCTACTGCCTTAATATCAACAGCATGGTTAAAGAGTTTTGAAATTCTTTTGATCACTCACCTTAAAGAACCCTCCCAAGATGAAAAGAAGTCATTATCATTAATGTTCATGATTTCAAGACTGAAAGCTTAAAGGTATTGACAACTCAAATACGACAGTTAAAACTGTGTTGGTTGTTACTAAGACTTCTGGGGAAATAAATTTGCAATTAGAGCTCTTTGATTACCTGAAGGAAGTTCAACACTTCACAATTTAGTGCTCCAAACTGAAATACTACTGGAAAATTTTAGTTTGCTTCACAAGAAATATTCCAACATGTTTTGATGAAGAATCTGCAAAACAATTGTGGATGTTTATTTCAATTCATTTCAGTGTACACCATTCCCAGTGAAAACAGCTGTTAAAATCTGAACTTCCCTACAAAAATTCACTCTTTATTAACTTCACCTTTAGTTAGAAATTCTCCCATCAAAATAATTTCAAGATTCACAAGAATCTTCTGAGGAAACAAAGGTGGAGGGAAATGATAAATTAAGAAAAATACAGCACAAATGTCAGAGTTTATTGAGGTACTGCATTCACATTGGTTTGTGCACTGAACAGTCACATTTGGCTAAACACAACCATGTTCAGTGACATGAAGACACCACACTGAGATGGCACATGGGGAAAGCTTAAAATAAAGCTTGGTAAATATGGTGTGCCAAATTCTGCTCTGCTTGACAACAGAGTTATCTCACTGGAATTGCACAGGGTAGAGACAACAACTTGCATGAAAATGACTGACAGCAGTAGCTGATATGTGCAAATCAATACACACAACTTCTCAGTACAGCAACCATAAACAAACACATCCTGGCACAGCTTCAGATATGCCTCTGGTTATCAACAGTGGTTGTAAGAGCCAGGAAACACCTCTGGAAGAGTGAGTCAAGTTCTTGTGGCTCACAGTCACAGTCCATCCTTGTGGCTTAGGAAATCTCTTGAAGCCACTTGGCTCTGTCATCAGCTTGTTTTGGTGGGGGCTTTGTGAAGGATGCAGCTCTGTATCTGCAAAATACCAATAATAGTTAAGAAATCGACTGAACAGGGAAGATTTTCTTCCTACCAAAAAATCCAGAACAAACCACACAGCTCAATCCATTTCACTGGCATTACTTCTTTCCAAATATCTCATTATATTCCTAGCCTTTATCAGGTGAAGAACTGCATCTCTAAAGGGCATTATTACAACTATGAAACACTAAGTGCCTCCTCTAGGGGTGTTTGTGGATGGGTAGCTCTTCTGCTGCTCCTATACTGTGCAAGTGAGGATTTTCCCTTGCATGTGATAAAGGCCTGAGGCACAATGGTGCTGAAACAAAACAAAAAAGATTTTGTAGATAAAGACAGTCATTCATCTAACATTTCTATGCAGTGCATCCTGGAAAATGCACCACTCATAACTACATTAAACCATGCATTGAATTTCTTTTAAATGATAGACATACTCACGATGTGTGCCTTTAACCCTGAAAGACACCGGAACATATTCCAAACTACACTTGAGGAATTTTGATACAAATAAATTGCTCTACTGCTCATTAAAGCAGGACTGATTCTGAGGTAAAGCACAACAGCTGGTGTTACAGATGGGTTTAGAAGCAAATGCTTGTCTGGATAAGCAAAAAAATGGACATGCACTGAAGTCTGCCTGGTTAATTTCAGCTAACTCAGCTACTGACAGAAGTTCTGAAGCATGACATATTGGATTCAAGGCAGATGGTAACTAGCAGCAAGAGCTTCCTAACCAGCAAAGAACATCACTTCAGTACTGGCTCACTGAGAGGAATGATGCTCATCTGAATTATCAATGATATTTTTTATAGATTCTAAATTATTTTCCACTGAAGGCTCTGAGGATGGTTATGCATTCCCGATGAACTTCAATTAAAACCGGAGACATTGATGTAAACTTAGATTTGTACCCTCCCCCAGCACTGCCACACTGGCAGCAGTGTGCCCTGGCAGACTGAGGAGGCAAACCCCACCCTGGAGTGTGTCAAACACTAAAAGCAGCCACTCAGAAGAGGGGATTATCCTGCTATATTGAGCCTTGGTGCAGCCTCACCATGAATGCAGTGTGCAATTCTGGGCTCTGCAATTTAAGAAAGGATGTTAAGGTACTCAAAAGCATCCAGAGACCAAAAAAGCTGGAGAAAGGGCTGGAAGAACAGCTGGATAGAGTGTCCCATAAGCAGTAGCTAAGGACTTTGAGATTGTCTAGTTCAGGTACAAGGAGGCTGCAGGGTCACCTCACTGCTCTGTCCAGCTTCCTGAGGAGGGGAATGTGGAGAGAATGATGAGGCCCTGGCACAGGTTGCCCAGAGAAGCTGTGGTTCCCCCATTCCTGGGAAAGTTCAAGGCCAGGTGAGCAACCCGGTCTAGTGGAAAGTGTCCCTGCCCATGGCAGCAGGATTGGAACTAGATGATCCTGAAGGTCCCTTCCAACCCAAACCATTCTGTGATTCTCTGATCTCTTCTCCCTGGTATCCAGTGATAGGATGCATAGGAATTCAAGGCTCCACCAGGAGAGGTTTAGACTGGACATTAGGAAGCATTTCTTTACTATTTAGTCAGCTATTCTTCTTTAGTTTTACTTGAGGATTTTTTAACTACAGTACTTTGATTTTTATTGTATTTCACTTTTTTTTTCATTTCAGAACATTTCTCGAGGGCACTGAGGCAATTCTGAACGGTAGTTTTAGACCCAGAGTCTTGCAATCCTTCTCAGAGTAGTGTCATTCACAAATTTTATTCATGTACTCTTTAGTCCTTAAGCCAAGCTCTTACTACTCATCTGGGATAGTACCAGACACTATCCAAGACATCCTTCTTCGCTCCAAAAATGCACTTGAGAATGAGTCACTGAAAACTTCTCTTTGACTGCATTTTCATAAAGATTTATAATCACAGCCACTTGTTCCCACTCATCTGATAGGCAAAACTACCTTGACAAAGAGAGAAATTAGATTGGTTTGTCGTGATCTGTCTTCATGAAATCTGTGTCAGATTTTTCTTGTGCATAGCTCAACTATTTAATAATATAATATATTATCACTCTACGTTGGAAGCAATGCCTCCAGCTGCCTAGTTCCTCTCCTTTTCCTTTTTGAAGCTAAGAGCTGTGTTTGCCCTTTTGCTGGAACAGACCAGGCAAACAAGCTTGAATTGTATGCTGAACTACACCAGGCATAAGGGGTCCTGTTCCTAATTAAAACTCAGTGAATTTGGCACAGAAAATATGCCTGCTAAAGGAAATCCAATCAGCACCTGTAGCTTTCTCACAGCAGTAGAAATTTGTAGCCACTGATGGACTCTGGCTCAATGCTGCACTGTGAAGTGGCTCCCTATGACAGGTGTGGATATGAAATCTGCAACAAGCACATGTGAAAAGCAGGTGACAAAAAACTATTAGAGACCTGGAATTTCTACCAACACTTAGCCATATTTGTGTTGAAGTTCAGAAAAGGTCCTTGCCTCCCTTTCCATTTTTACAGAAAGTTCCCAGCTTTTCCATTCTGAATCGGGAAGTGAAAAGGCTCACAGGCTACGGACATAGTTTTCCTGCATTTAGCTCCAAATGAGGTCTCAAGTATTTTGAGTCTTCACTACAATGGCAGCCTCATTTTGCCAACAAAAAGAGTTGGGCAATTAATCCACAAAAAAAGCTTCCAAATTTTTTGGTCTTTATATAATGCATGCATTCAAACCCTACACAAGTCCTTTGCAGCTGCCTCTCAGTTCTCTCCCTGCAAGCAACAGTGGTTAGCAGGCACCCTATAAACATCAGCTTCTCTACCACGACAGAAAAGCAGGCAAACAAAAGCAGGAGGAAACAAGAGGCTCGTGGCCTTCAGAAAGCAATGCCATATTCACAGACCTCAGCTCATCTCAGTGCTTGCTGCCTGCCTCAGATATTTTTGGATTTTCTCACTACAGACGGCTTTCTGACTGCAGGATCCATTTTAGTCTTCCCATGGCATTTTTCTCCCACAAGCCTTTTCATTTGCAACAGCAGGAAAAAAAAAATGTGTGGAGGTGGTTAGGAGTTCTGAAATGAGTTTTGTTACACTTCAGTATTTTTATGAGGACAAGGAGCCAAAATCAACTTGTTATGCCGATAAAGAGCTCTGAGAAAAATGCATTTGCACTTGGGATGCACAGGGTGGCTTTTTTAAGGGTATAAGAGAAAATACATGAAACAGGAAACTCTTGACTCATTTACTTTCCTGCTCATCTGAAAACAACTGCTGAGCAAACAGGACCACTTATTTTTCTTGTGACAGACATTGCTGATCTGCAGCTATTCTCACATTCTGTGGCTGTTCAGCCATGAGCTTTCACCCCCTGCAGAAAGTAAAATGCATGTTTCATGCCATCTGAAGTCCTTTGCATTATTCATAAATTCCTCTTAAGTCTGAAGTACAACTCAGCTCTGTGTACTGGGATACATTTTAAAGACTATTTTGCATGGTCTGTGCCATAGGCAGTTCCACCTTCACACATGATTTCAGCATAAAAATCAAGTTTCTTGCAAGATAACCCTCTGCAATTTTGTATCAGAATTGACCTGGCACTCATTCCTGCATCCCCAGGAAGCAATGTATGACTAAACTGCCCACCAGAAACCTCACTGCTTTCACCCTTTCACACAGGAGCCTTTCTGGCAATTCATCACTAAAGAAATTCTTTTGAATAAGTTACAGTGTCTGCCTCCTTAGTAAGCTCTGGTGCACCCAGGACAGCTCAGGGAAAGGACAATAACAGCATAAGGGGAATGTAATCTTCTCTGGCACATAACCATGATGGAGTATTCATGTACCAGTAAATCTAGAAGAAATTTGTCTGGGGAAGGACTCTGTCCAAGTCTCTGCAGAGACGTCCCTGTGCAAGGACAGCACCAGGGAAGTGTTTAAATAAATCAATCAGAGATAGTTTGCTAGTGCTTTTAAGAAAGTTAAAAACCCACATAAAGAATCATTTTATAAAATCCATGTAGATTAAAGAGTATACAAATACAACAGAATAAGATGAAAATAAGTGCTCTCATGGTACCTCTTTTTTTCACAGCATTGGTAGAATCCATTCAGTGCCTCTGCTTTTTAACATATTGAACTCCCTCTGGCCTCACTGTCTGTAAAACAAAGGCATTTTTAGAAGAACTAACAGCATTATTCTTCCATCAGTTGCAAATATTAATACATAGATATGCCCACTGCACTAGAAAAAACACAGTTCCTGGAATCTTCTACAATTTTTAGAGGATGAGACAGATCAAAACCATTCCATTTTGCATTCCTGGGCTGCCGGGAGGTTGCAATTATTAATTTACTTGTGTTAAAAAGGAATAAACATCAAAGTGAAGAGCAGTTTAAGGTAGCTCTCTTATACCAACTGTGGTATAAGTTGGGCTTGCAGCAGGAAATCAGAGTCTCCTGAAAGAAATAGCATAAAAAAATTCCCATATTCAAGAAAATAGATCAGAAACCTCAAACTTTCATCCTTCTCCAAACATAATCAGTCACTGTTGCTTTCAGTGCACCTTCATCCAGTGACCCCAAAGCTCTCTCTGTGTGGAGGCTCGAAATACTTCTTTGCATGAAAGAAGTTTACCCATGTTTTATAGAAAGATTAAAGTGATGACAGGAGCACATTAAAACATTTTTAGTTAAGCATTTTGCCAGTTTCCAACAAAATCTTTAATTCTGGCAACTCCCATCTTTTGAGCCTTTGGTTTTGAAGCTTAGTAGCACTTGAACATTGTTTCTCAGAGCACAGCTTCATAGTTTAATGCAAGTAATAGTTAAAATTCCACCAGCTAACAAATACAGACACCTGCTTGGAGCAGAAGGGCAGGAAGCTTTTGAATCAGTGCAGGTAACTTGAGTTTGCCCAACTGAAGAAGTTCAGAGTAACTAAAGCAAAGGCATCCTGCAGTGGATCACTGCAGGGAGGAGAGAGATACTCTGCCACTTTCCACTGATCCCTGCTGAAAGCTGAGAAAACAAAGCTCTAGAAGAAAAGACTTTCCTAACCACACTTTCAACTTAATTTTCTTTCTTACCTGATATGCATTCTTTCATTCCCTTGCTACTTTCCTCATTCTGTTTCCAGTCCTTATTTTCTGCTACTAGTCCCCATATCCATGAACAGCAGGTCATACTTGGAGTCTCTCCTCCCTTTTGTCTGCCCTAAATCTCAACCCTGTACATGATTCCCCATCTGCCAGGCTCCCCCTCCATCTCTCTGCCCAAGCACCAGGCTTCTTCTCCCCAGCCCACCCACAGCCACTGCTCCACTTCTTGGCCCCCAGCACTTTCTCCATCCCCTCCTGCACTGCTGCCTCCCTGCTCAGCTGCTCTCAGCTCCATCAGTCCCATCCCTCTTCCACATGCTCCCAGGAGCATTCAGCTCCTTACAGTTTTCTCCTTTATCTACCAGCTCCAAAACCTCTCCCTGCTTTATCCTGTTATCTAATTCTCTTTATGGAGCTCATCAATCTTCCTCCCTGGCCTTCCTGTGTTTCCCATTACCCTCTAGTTCAACAGTGTCTTTGACCTCATTCTCCACTTTCCCAAGCATGGGCCAACACAAAGAGAACAGAAAAGATAAACTTTGATGGGCAGAGTACTTTTCTCCAAGAAAGTGTGTGGGAAAGGGATTGAAAAACAGGTGCCCTATATCCAAAAGGGATGAAAAGTTGAGAATGCTAATATTTTAATTTAATAAGAAACTGAAGCAAAGCAGATTGGGAAAGGGAATTATTTGTTATTGAGGTGTTTTGAAAGCTGCATTTTATTTTATTTGAATTGAAAAAGCTGCAGTTTTGTTTCAAAAATGCAAAAATGGGATTTGATAGTTTGACATTTTAAAAAATCTGTACAATGATATTTAAGCTAAGATCTTAGTTGAAAACAACTGAGTTATTTCAGCTGTGATAAAAAACAAATCCCAAAAGAAGAAAAAAGAATCCTTATCAGTTACAGAGGAAGAAACTCTATTTTTGAAGCCTACAGCAGCTATGGGTATATTTGTAGCAAAAAACCTGACTCCTAATGAGCTGCAAAAATCTCACTGCTACAAGAAAGTCTGGGAAATTTAAAAGCTAAGGAGTCCAATAAAGACATTTCAAAATGCAATCTTTCCTAGTGATGTACCCTTCCACTAAATTTGAATTCCCAGCTCCAAAATGGGAATTTTCTTCATTTCCTAAAGAGAAGAAAAAAAAAAAATCTTTCTTTTAAACAGTTGAGGCCATTTGGCTGATATTTCCCCATACAGCAATCTGAGGTAGATGACTGACAAAGATAAAAGTAGCCTAGCTGGGGAAAATGTAAAGGCAGCTACAAGAACACCACACAGTTGAAATTACTCCTAAACCTAAAAGGCAAAGTTATCAAGGCACACTCCAAAAGCCAAGCAGTGCATCTGAATTCAGACAGCAGCTATCTGCTTTCACAACCAATAGTCAGATAATTGTACTGAGCTAAGAAGGACAATGTGTGAGAGCTTCGTGCTTTTTCATCAAAATACCTGAATATTTCATATATTTGAATCATGCCCTGTGAGGAATCTTTAATTAAGGAGAGAAATAGAGACAGGAAAGTCATCTGGCTATTTTTCAAGCTGCGTTTTTCCATATTATGAAATGAAACCATGAACTTTTGCATATTATGATGTCACCGCTTTGCAAGAACAAGGAATTAATAACTTTTATTAAAGCACGTTTTCCCCAGCACTTATGATTAATTTACAAGGCCACAGTTCTTTCACACTCCAACCCAAAGGTCCCTGCTGTCTGACTCTGAATGCATTACAGAGGTCTTCCTGTGCTAAATTTTAAGGGAAAAGTATGTTACCACCATAAAACGTAATTTGCTATTCATGCTTTGCAGTGGCATAGAACACTTCTGTGGTGTTCTTTCCAGACCTGGCAGAAATACAGGGCCAACTCAGAAAATGTGTTTAAAAACTGTTTGGGTCACCAAGGTGGAGAGTCTCTCTCTACCTTTTATATCTCTGATGGCAAAGCCCGTTCTCAGGGGCCAGCAGAAGATGATCACTCCTGTCCCATCAGCTGCCTGGTCAAGGCAAGTGTATGTGCACCTTTCCCAGAGTCAAGAAGATGTGCCTCTGGATTTCCCCTTTTCTGCCTGTTTACCACTCCTATCCTGACAATTATGCAGTATTTGCTCAATCCTCGTGTCTAGCACTGGGGAGATGTTCCAGCATTATTCACTCAGCCTTAACAAAACACTTGCAATCTTGTGACTTCCTAGTTCCCCATAGTCTGAAGGGGATAAACCTTTGGCACAAGGAGAAGTTTTTTTGTTAGAAGAAGCACAAAGCACATGACCAAATTCCCTCTCACCTTGAATAAATACATAATGTTTGCATATTCAGGCCTTGGATTTCTTTGAGACCTTTTTTTCTCACTGTTACATTTCTCCAGCCTTCAAATGGGAGAAACAAAAACATGCGCAATGAGTTCAATGAAAAATACTTTGTCTTAGAAAGAGCTTAACAAGCAACTGAAACGAAGGATCTTCTTGTTTGCCTGTACCTACTGTCTTGCATTTTATGGATCAACCCTGCACTCTACACTAGGATACTACAAATAGAAATGTCTAACTCCAGTAAGATTTAAGTAGTCCTGCCTTGTCTATGCCAGTGACTGAGCTCATTTCTCCTGAAATTCAGGGCTCAGATTAAAATGTAAATTAGGGCTAAAACATCCTCAGCTAACTCAGGAACCCAACCTGTAATATTGGATGCTGATGCTATGGAAGACCATTTGTTAAAGGCTAAACAGAGGCAAATTCCAGTTGATATGCCTTTTATAGAATCAGAAACCTTAATAAAGGGCTTCATATTCACTTTATTGTTAGATTTATCATCGATCTTGAAATTATTTCTGTAAAAATTCAACCATTCCACTTCTGTATTTAGATCTTGGATAAGCCCACAGAACAATGACCAACTTCTACTATTATGTGAGGTAGGAAAGGCATAAAATAATCAATTGTATGTTTAATGAGATACAAAACTCCAACTGAGCTGATGTATTATGGGTGAAATTGAATATAATAAAAAATATTACTTTCAAAAATGAGTGCTCTCCGAATGCTCCAGGGATACAGATGTTGCACAGCACCTAAAGTGTGACATAGCTTTCATCTAAAGGCAAAATTATGCTAGTTCAGAAAAAGCTTTGTTGAACTGAGTTCACAGTTAAAACTCACAGTCCTCAGGCCTGCAGTTTTCTGAAGCATTTAAAAACTATTTTAATTTTTAAATTTGTTTTCATTGCCTATATATGGTTATTCTGAACTCTCAGAAGAACTGAAAGATGAGGAGAGAGGCTGTTTTTATTTTCCCCAGGCATGCAAGCAGCTAACCAGCCATCTCGTCAGACACTCAGCCCTTGCATGCCTTCCACTCAAAAGAAACCCAAGTATGATGAAGGCAAGCACTCAGGCTTGTCAGTGAAATCCTAAAACATTTCCAAAGATCTCTCAACCTTGGCAAAGCAACTGGCTTTCAATTTCCAGCAAGCCACCTCACCAACAGCCAAAGCTATCAGAATTTAGATGCGAAATAATTGTCATACGAAGCAGCCAAAGAAACAAAATAATACAAGTGAAAAACACAGGATAAGAGCAAAGTCAAAGCTGTGTTTAAATACAAAGGAATTTGTCCAAGCAAAGCTCCAAACTACAGAGGAGATGGCTGGGAAAAAGCAAAGATTCCTCAGCTTCCCAGCCTTGTGAGGTTTGGAATTGTGACTTGGAATGCCTACATGAATGCTGGGTCATGAGTGGGGGAACTTGGGATGCTGTTCATCTCATGATAGGAAAAGAGGAACAACATTTACTGACCAAGCAGGATGTGGGTTTGCAGCAGCGTTCGAGTCTGTATGGAAAGATGGAATTGCTTGGCAGCAGCGGTGCAGTAGCACCTGCCTCCTTCCCAGCTCCCCACGTGCCAAACATGTCTGGCACAAAAATAAAAGGCATGAGAAATACAACACTGCTGTCCTGGCAAGGGATTAAGAGCTGATGCCATAGCAGGAAAGCCTGAGGGAAGAAGTTAAACAGCAACACGTTTAAAAACATAATGCCAGTTTATAATAAAACACAACCATCTTGTAGAAGAGCACGAGAGCATTTTGTTCATCCCACCCAAGAGTTTATTTAGGCTGTTCTAGGTAGCAGGTCTTAATTCCACTCTCTCTCCAGGACAAGTGTGAAGATTTCAATTTGCAGATTAGTAGCAGTTTGCTGAATGTGTGACTTCAGCAGCTTGCTCATCTCATACAACTACAAACGGAGGCTTTGCAGTTCTGACAGTTCTATGAACCACTTTTAAACCAAAGCCTGCATTCTCTGGAGAACAAAATTAGACAGAGGAAGCTTGGTATGAAGTGGACTGTGTTAACTAGACACTTAGGAGGGGGCTTACTGCTCTATAATAGACTACAATTACAGTAACTCTTTGGTCATTTACTGCCATGCAGGTATAGAAGCATTTTAAAATAACAAGTAAAGAGAAAGTTTAAGCTGAGGAGAATTTTTCCCAAGAATTCTTCCCCTTTTTCAATGTGTTGAACTTCCAATGCCTAAATAAGTACAACATTCCTTTTATTTCCTATTACTTTACTGGTTGAACTGCTGAAGCAGTTCATTTAAATATTTAGGAAGCCCAAGACAAAGGGTGAAACTTATCACACCCCATCTTGCCAATGAGACTTGCAGTCTGATTTCACAAATGTAGTGAACTGGAGCAGCAGCAGCAGCAGTTTTCCCATGTCAGTGGGTTAGTGCTGACTACATGCATTATTCCTGCAGGCATTTGCCAACACAGTCTGGGTACAAAGATATGGACTACTGGTACTGGAACAAAGAGTCTTAGACTTCAAAGACTGGATCCTATGTCAGGAAGAAAGCAAAAAAAAAGAATGACCTCTCTCTGTCACAAGAAAATATACTTAAAATCCCTCATGAGATTCTTATCCCTAGAATGAATCACTACTATATATTTACGTACTCTTGACAGGAAATCCAGAGCAACTAAGTCAGTAAGTCTCTTTCTGATAAAGGGGCTTATTTTTTGCACCCTTACTCAGTATTGCAAACTTTTACACTCTTCCTACTACTAAATAAATACACTGAGCTTGTGCTAAATGTTTTGAGTTTGGTACAGATTTCACAGAGCAGGCAAAACAGCAGGATAGCTTGATTACATTTTGACATCCCCATCAGAAAGAAAATACACACTGTTGGATTCCTCCACATCCATTTAAAGACAGAGTAAGGCTTTTCCTCTGCAGGTGATAATGCACATCAATAACAACTGGTCTTACCTGCCATCTGTAAGCTTAAACCAGTATCCAGTTTGCTGCGTGGCTTGGTGCTGATAAACAAATAACAGAGGACACACACAGTGATGATAAAAGCAAAGAGGACCACTGCTGCTATTGACAGGCCCACGAGCGCTCCAACACTAAGAGAGAAAAACAAAGATATTAAGTCTACAAACAGCCTGGAGTACCCGTTAAAACAATGGTCAAGATGATGTCTGGAGTTTTCTTGTACTCAGGCATGGGAATAACTGTGTATTTTAATGTAAACAGAAGTTTAGAGCTCAATACTTCAATTGCATAAACTGCAGTTATTCCACTGCCCTCAGAAGGGTCAGTGTCATTATACAGTAGTTGAATATCTGGCCCTCTGTGACATTTCCTGCATACTACTCCTGAGCCTGATTTAAAGCATATTTTATGAAAATCAGAGATAACTTCATGCAGTAACTGACATCAGTGAGATCAAAAGTTCTTCAGTGCAATACATATTCCTAGATAAGCAAAATATCCCATGCACACACAGCGGGTGATTCCAGAGCTCCAGGCAGCTCAAACAACATGACTATTAAAGCTTTATTTTCAGTCTGAAATGCCATTTTTATATCATAAAAAAAATGCAAGCCATGTTATTGAATTCTGTTAGAGGCTCTACAGAGCAGGGTGGAGTACTGTGATCACTGTTGTGATCTGATCTGATCACAGTTGTGTTAATGCAATAAATCTCCAATCAAGACTGGAGAAATTCTCCCATGATCACTGTCACAGTAAAAGGAAAACTAAAGCTGAATTAGTTTACTCACAATATCAAAAGCATCAAAGAAGCAGGAATTAATTACTCTGGAGGCCAAAGACACAGTACTATATGTAGATTTTATCAAGGTACTACTCCTGCAGGATAAAAGCTACTTTATACATCTCCCACAGGAATACAGTGAGACAGTATATGTATATACAGAAATCTCTCCTGATTTCCAACCTTTTTTTTTCAAGTCTTTTTCTAATATAAAATTCTCATGATGAAATAAATATAATACAGTCTAGCTATCATTTCCTACACTCTCCTGGGCCATTTGATGCCTTCCATGTTCCAGCCCTCTATTCTACAGTCCATGCCAAAGATCCTGACTTCTGGTGAAATTAAACAGCAGCCTTTTGGTCACAGATGAGGAGTCTGAGGAGTGAGAATTCATATATTACTGCTCTGGTATATTTGCAATTTTGACAGACGTCAAAAGGACAGAAGAGAGATGAATGTCTTGAATTCTACAAGCTCCATCCTTTAGTCATAAAAATGCCTTTATATATCACTGCTATCAGGGAGAAGTCAACTCTACTGTGGCCTTGCAGGAAGACGAGAAGAATTCTGCCTTGGGATGTTTTTATGAATTTTACATTCAAGCTACTGCAAAGCTTTTCTACAAGCTCCCACAGCAGCAGCACACAGATATGTCCAGAGGAGAAACTCTTAAAATCAGCGGGATGAGAACAGCAGGTATCACTGCGACTTTCACATGCAGTTTTCATTAGTTACTGGTCAGATTCAGTAATGAAGTTTGGCCAACATTTAGCTCCATGCACAGCTAAAATAATTTGTTATCAGCAAAACGGTTCTGGAAAGAACAGCTTTACCCTTCTGAGGATTTTTCCTGGTATTTATCATCTGCATCAAATAGGATGTCCTTACGTGTTTGCACATATATGCACATATTAAGCAAATTTTTCCTTATTGTTTTTTGGCTCAAACAAAACTTGCAGGCAAGCAATATTCTGCTTACTGTGGAATCTAAATATGACCTACAGTCAGAGATCTCACCTGTGTTCTGGCTTTACTTTTGCATTTTCACTCGGAACACCTTGACCCAAATAGACAAAACAGAAGAAATACACAGGAGGCTGAACACCCATAGAACCAAGTGATACAAACAAGATGCTTCAGAAACAGTTATTTATGCTTTTTTGTCATGGCAGTACAAAACAGCCCTATTGTAAGATTCCATTTAAATTCCAGTGTGCAGTGCAGGACCAAGGAGGTTGCTCGCCATTATCCAAACACTGAGCAGTCAGCTGCCCTAAAGCTGAATAGATCAAGTAAATATTAAAGATTATACATTTTTCTGTTCAGGAATCTGTTACTTCTTGGTTGTAGCTCTCCTCCATGCAGTTGTAGAAGATGACATGAACAATACAGTTGTGTATTGCACAGCACAATGCATCTTCACTATCACTACACAATTTGTGTAAGACACTTTGTGAGTTACAAAAAGCAAAGGTAAGAAAAACCTGAGGAACTCTCCAGGTCAAAGACTCATCATAGGTTATGTGCTACAAGAAATGTTTCTCATGTTCCAGCAGCAACATGAGAAGATCTCACCAGCATCACAAAACCAAACAGATACTCTGATTGCACTTCCCGAATGAATCAGAAATCAGGACAATTTGTACTTACTCTTTTTAAACACACAATGTTTCAATACCAGATTGTTCTCAAAGTGCTGAAGCCATCAGCCCACAGAGAAGGTATAATTAAGTTCTAGAAGATTAACTTTGGGTTAAAGTTTGGGGATGGAGGGTTGTTACTCAATTTATCTAATTCAGAGAAATTGAATATGTCTTCCACAGCTCTGAATACTGATGTTTCTTAACCAGAACACAGTATTTTCTGTCTTTTTGTACTAGTTAAAGCTGTCAGAGACAAAATACCAAATAACTATCATCACTGACCACTTTAACAATTACACTCCTCTGAAACTAGACAACCTTACAGCATATCCTCTAGATTCTACAGCAATTATAGTGGTGCTGCATATCTGCTTTAAAAAGCCCTTGCTAAAAGCATTTTGCCACCTTCCATTCTTTATCTTAAATACTGTCTGAAGGCCACCCAGCAGTTACATGGTAACAGTCTACAGGTCTCAGGGTCTCTGTCTTCAAGATCAGTCTTTTGACAGCAGAGACATTAAACAAGCAAACCAAAAAGTCCCTCTTGCCCACAGCTGTGACCTCATTAGTGAGCAAAACCCTTTCGCATTAACAACCTGCTCAACCCCAAAGCAATGATCTGGCATAAAGATGGCAAAGAAGGCCCAAGGGTAACCCTGACATTAGCGACGTTAAATGTGGTGGGAGATCCAAACTGAACTATTACATAAAGCCATACCAGACATTTCGCTGCTGTTACACTGAGTGCCACATCCAGGCCTGCAGCAGAGCCAAAGGCTTCACTCAGCAGAGGCTCCACTCTGCCAGCAGCCTCCCCAGGGCTCCCCAGACTGTGTCCAGAGAGCTGCTGAGTGGGTCATCAACTTGTCTGTCAGTGGATGCTCAGCATCACACACATACAGTTATTTTTAGTCCATAAAATTAGTCTATCCACACCAGCAACAGCCAGGAAAAATTTAAATATTGGCTAAGCAGAGGCAGTATTGCCCACTGATAGACTAAAAGGAAGCTCATGAGTCACCCGGATCCGAGTAAATCAAATGTTCCCAATGCCATTGTTGCAGTGACGTGCTGCTCATAGTATTTGCAAAGCACACAGATAAATATTCTCAAGAGACTGGAAGAATGGGCATAGTGAAACAAAAGACTTGCTATTTTGGGAAGCCAAAAAGGGTGCCTGGAGGTCCATACAGCCAAGCAAAGCTTGGCCTCAGTATTAGGCCACCATGGCTCTATGGGTGTTAACTAAGAAAGCATTTTGAGTAAAATCTATACTTGGCTTGACAGAATTTTAATCAATTATGTATTATTACACACAACTTAAAAGATACAGCTTTGGAATTGATATTATAATTCTATTTGATACTGAAAGATGCCATTAAATTTGCAAAACAAAACTTCACAGAAGAGTGACAAAAATAAACCTAAACTACTTTAAAACAAAGAGAAACAAAAAGGCTGACTGAACATAACTGCTGCAGTTCAGTACAAATACCACATGTTCAGCATTTCTCCCCTTCCACTCAGCTTGGGAGGCAAAGCAGATGTGATAACTGCATGTGCATGCACAGCACACTGCTCTGGAGGCTGAGCTGCTCAGTGTTTGCTCACTGGTGTTTTATAGCATCTGTGTTTTGTGAATTCAAAAGCTGAATAACCTTCTGATGAATTCTGCCTTTTCCTAGTGTTGCCTTCCCCCTTCCATGGGCTCCTGACAGCTCTAAAAGACAGAAAAATGCATCCTTCCCTCTTCTTTGTGGACATAAGTCTTTCAAGATCTATGATCTAACAAAAAAAACCCAAAACAAAACAAAAAAACCCCACCAAAACAAAAACCCAAACAAACAAACAAAAAAACCCAAAACAAAACAACAACAAAAAAGGAACTATATTATTTGATTTTAAATACCAGGAAAAAAAGAAAGGATAAGTCATAAATTGATAATATTATTAATTGCATACAGAAATTAATAATATACAGAAATTAATTACATATAATAAATTCTGGGGGGAAATATGAAATGTGTCAGAGTTGCTCAATGGTCTGTTATCTATGGAAGTCCAGCAGCTCCCAGTACAAGAGGTGTTAGGATGTTGTCAAATATTGCAGTTTTTGCAGAAGTGGGAGGGGAAAAGAGGGTTCCATGTTGCTAAGGGATAGGGCAGTGTCTGGTTCTAAACACAGTACAGGCAGTAGAGATTTGGCAAGAAAAAAGAAGAGGACAGGCCTGCAAGAGACTATTGCTTCAGGTTGCCAAGGCTGCTGGCTTCTCCACCAACTGCTTCCATCAGAGCTGGATGCCAGCCCCCTCCCACAGCAGGAAAAAAACAAGAGGAATGTGCAACAGTTTCCTGAAATTCTACCTGGTGTGCCACCAAACTGAAGTAATCCCTGAGATATCACCAACCACTTGTGGTGCAGTCAGTCACTGCTTTCAAATATCTGGGCAGAGACAAGCAAAATAAGATTCAGGAAAATAAAGTTCTGGAGTACAGCAAAACCTGAAACAATTCCCCCATCAGAGCTTCCAACTCCTTTCCCTTCCTCAATACATTCCATCTCCAGACTTACCTTGGCTTGTTTGCCTAACTCTTGTTTAATTTTAAGTCTTAAGGGTTTCAAGTCTTAAAAGCACGTCGTCAAGGGCTGAAAGAAGCATTTTAAGGATTATTTTAATATATGGTTTTTACCAACCAATATAAGTAACAGTCTAGTGATCACCAAAACATTCTGGGAGGCCAGAAAATGTTATTTTATGTTCTTCCTAAACTCCTAATTGAACTGTCGTGGGAAAATGTATACAGCTTTCAAAATGATGTAATATTAAAATATTTCCAGTGTGTTAATACCTAAAAATGACTCTATTTGTTACTGAAAACACTTATAGGAAGTGGTTCAATTCTAACCACTCGGTAACTTTGCTTGGAGAGATAAATTGTATTTATTAACCTATTTTCTACAATGAATATAGTCAATTATGGCAGGAGTTAAGCACAACCAGAACTCCATGAATTGCAATTTCCTTGGGTCCTTTTAGCAGCTTAGGGCTACTGTAGAAAGAAGAAAAAAAATTCCTTAATTTTCAAAGTTTGGGTCCAAATTTCTGACTTAGGTGAAGGCTAAGCAGTCACTTCTCAGACCCTACAAAATCGTTTTAAAGGAAGAACCTTCAGAGAGGTGTTTCATTAAAGCCTCTCCTGGGATTCAGTTCTTGGAGGTAGTTTCTCAAAAGATCAAGCTTTAGGAGTCTCCACTACAACATCCAGATGAGATGTTGTGATGCAATACTAACTTATTCCTTCAGTTCTTCTGCCATTTTGAGAAAGTTTACTGTGACTGAAACAGTCAAAGACTATGCAAAAATATAACATTAAAACAGTATGAGTATTTCATAGCAGAAGTGTAAAAAAGGACACTTTGAGATGCCTTCTCACATCAGAGAAGCCGAGTAATTCTGTCTCAGTCACAGCAGGAGATGCCTGGGAGATCCCCACAATCAACCCACTCTTTGCACCAAACAAAGTAGATTTTAAATAATAATACATTAAATATTAGAGCAGATAAATTAAACTAGTAAATCCACAGTACTGGACAGCATTAACTCTGGAGCCCTGAAGGAATTCTCACGTGGAAGTGCAGAGCTGCTGGCCGAGGTGCTGAGTGTGTCTGGTTGCACAGTGCTCAGTCTGAGCCTGGCTATGATCCCCAGGCCATGATGCCCCTGCTCACCTTCCCTCAATATGAGAGACAGGTCCTTTGATGGTAAAGCCTCTACCCCCAACCATCTCGTTACCATGCTCTACCCACAGGAAGCTGCGGGCACTTGCAGCTTCCTGACATAAAATCTTTAATGAAAGGATCAGCATTAGGATGAGGGGAAAACACTGCCTTGTTAACCTGCTGGAGTCCATGAAGTGTCAATAGGCAGATGGATAGATGAACCCAGCAGATAGTTAGATGTCTCAAAAAGCCTTTGGACAAAGCCCTGCACTGAAGGTGGAGTTAAAAAGACTGAACTTACATAGGATTAGGGAAGGGTTTTGCCACAAATTTAAGGTTGCTTAAAAGCATAAGGAGCAAAGTTCAAGGCTAACTGGTCTCTTTTCAGTGTAAAGAAAAGTCATTGAGACTGATTTTTATTCATATCTTCAGCTATGACCTGGTGAAGAAGGAAATCTAAGTTTCTGATGATTCCAAGCCCCTACAAGCAATCAAATGCTGAGGGCAAGGAATGCTAGAAGACTTGCAGAAAATTGAGTGAACAGGCAAAAGTGATGTACATGAGTTTCAGTGTAAATAATGTAATGTACAAAGAACAAAACCAAGCCTACATAGCAATAAACTCAGAACAGGCAGTTCTAAACTTGAGAAAAGTTTTAGAGTCTTCAGTGACAGCTCACTGAAATCATGGAGTCAATGTGAACTGGCAGCCAAAGACAGCCACAGTACATTGGCCACCAACAGGAAGGATTTTGAGAGCAAGACTGGAGACAATATTTGGCCACGCTGTAGAACCTTGCCACAACCACATCTTGGGCATGTAGCTCCAGATTATGCACCTCTAAGATCAGCCTTGTGGAGTGAAAAACAGTATGGATGAGATGCAACTAAAATAATTGGTGTGACATAGCATCTGCCTCAATGATAATCCCGAAGCTGTTCGGTTTGGAAAGATGAAAGCTGAGAATAGATGTACCAAATGCTCACAACATTTTAAACACTGGGCATAAACTGAACCTGTAATTGCTGCTCACCAAATCTCACAATCCTAATACTAGAGGGCACTCAGGAAACTGTAGGGAACAGCATAAAATAGATAAAAGTACCTATCTTCAAACAGCAGACAGTGACTGCTGCCACCAGGGCTGCAGAAGCAGACGGTATAAGCCAGCCCAGAAGGAGATTTGACAAAATCAAGGATAATAACAAGTCCGTAAGAAACAGAGTGGAAGCCCCATGCAGAGGTGTACTAACATGCTGACACGGCCAGTAGTGTGGATGCTGTGGAGCCCGAGGAGAATCAGGCACAGAAAGCAGCCGGGCTGGCTGAGTGAAGCTCTTCCTGCCGCTGCTGGAGATCCAGCCAGAGCCAGGCGGATCCCTGCACTATCCCGGGAGAGTACCAGGCTCATCATCTGCCTCTTCCAAGTGGAAAGTTACGTAGTGCTTTATCTTACATGGAAAAGTAGCTCAAGTCACTAGGAACTTTATGCGCGCAGCATCTTACGCGCTCAGGCCCCGAGACAGGCGCTCCCCTCACACCCAAAGGGCGGGAGGCGCTCCGGATGCTGTGCCTGAGGCACCGAGCGTTTCCCAGCGCTTCCTCAGGAACACCATGAGTTATTTCCTTCAGAAACTACCCTGGCACGAGCAAAAGTCTCTCTGGGCTGAAGATGCAGCTCTACCGCTACTCTCGGCGGGACAAAGGCAGCCTGCAAGTGCCCGGCTACGAGTACCTCACAAACACACACCCGAGCCGAGCTCGGGCGAATGCGGGTCTCCCGCCCGGAGCCTCTACCCCGGCAGGCACCGCCGCTCCCCTACCTGAGCCACCACATGTAGCTGTGCTCGTAGGGGAAGAAGCTGTGGGGGTCATCGCAGCAGTACTTGACGTCCTGGAAGCCGCAGCAGAACACGGCGCGGGCGTCGCCGCCCGCCCGCGGGCAGCTGAACCCGCTCACCAGCACCTTGTCGGCGTTGAGGTAACTGCTGCACTCGGCGCTCATGGCGCGGCCGCCCGCTCGCTGCCCGCCCGGCGCCTCGGCTCGGCGGCACCCGGGCGGGAGGGAAGGCGAGGCGAGAAGCGGCGAGGCGAGGCAGCGGTGGCGGGCGGGGCCGGGCGGGCAGGGGGCTGCGCTGGCGGCAGGGACCGCCGCGCCCACCGGCCCCGGGGCCGCCACAGGCGGGAGCGGCGGGAGCCGCCCACACCCTCAGCGCAGGCCGGGGAGGGCGGGAGGGCGCCGTGAGGGGCCGGGCACCCCCGGGCTGCCGCCTCAAAGGCTGGCTCTTGGCTGTCCCTCAGCGCTGGGTCCCGTGTCGAGGGAAGCTCTCAGGGGTTCGTCCTCACCCATAAACTGGGTGGGGTCTCAGGACAGCCAAAGCAAGGAGAGCATGGGGAGGGATCGCACTTCTGTAGGACTCAGCCCCCCTTGGCTTGATGAGGGGGGAAAAGCTCCAGCTCAAAAACAGGCTCAACACTTAAAGATGCACTGCACAAAGTGAGAGGATGAATGGCAGTGATGTGTCTGGTGCAAAGACTCTGGAAAAGGGGAGATCAGGAGGAATCAATGAGTGTTGAATATCAACAAAGAAAAAGGCTAGACGATGATGAGATTTTGTGACAGTTGTAACTTCATCACTTGAGTTGTTCTGATGAAATCAGATATAATCGGATCAATGATAAAATTGAGGATTGACTTATTTGAGATGTATATGGCAAAATTATCTACCAAAGACCAGAAGGCAGCTTTTTCACCTCAGTTATGTCAGTAGCGTCAGTACGTGTTAGGATTTAATTGTGGCTCTTGTGTTATTTGAGATTAAGAGACAATCTCCTGGTCATTTGATTCACAAAGACATGGGGACTGTTTTTCTGTGATTGAGGGAAGTTTCTAATGAGGAAAGGATGGGTGAATCTCAGCACAAAAGCCATCAGTTCATTGCCCAGATCGTGTGTATGCTAAACAACATGTGGTGTGGTTGAAACTAAGAAGTACAGGGGTAAATGTCCTGGTTTTGGAGACTGATTCAAGTCATGGCAACTGTGAAGTTGCCATGTTCACAACAGAGACCTAAATAAGTCTTACAATTTCCCAGGATGGAGAAACATGTAATTCCAGTCTTACAGGTATTAATCTTTCGAAGTGTCTTTATGTACCTTGTTCAATTGCTAATAACTGTTTTCTTCCAAAACATGAGTTCCCATCCTTGTGTTTCCCTTTGATTCTCTTTATCCCTCTGGGACTGTTTTCTTCTTCATCTTATCCTTTCTTGGTCTGTTTCCCCTGAGGTTCTGTTCATACCAGAATTCAACAACCATGGCATAGGATCATGAATCCAGGAGTCATTCAGTTCACCTTTTCAAGTGAGCGTTCCCAAATCAAATGGTCAAGAGACATTTAGGAATATAGAACGTTCTCGGTTATTTTTTTATCTCACATTGCTCTTTTACTTTTGGAGATTTTTCTCTCATTATTCCGAACTCAGGAAACTATTTTCCTCTCAGAATTATTACTGCAGTGATTTGGAACAAACAAAATTACCCATCACAGTTTTATGCTCAGTCTTACATAAACTTTCATTCATACTTAATGAGTATAAGGTAGATCTGTGTCAGAGTTGGACTAAGGGTGGATTCTTTGTCCAAACTTGAAGAAATTTGGTTTCAAAGAAAGCTGAAAAGTTCTGAGGTGGCAACATCTTTTTTCATTTGTTTGTTTCATCAATCAGCATACTCATTCATACCAGCAGTCAATTTGTACTTGCCGTGATTACTGAGTGACGATAATTAGTGTGCTTAGTTGTTCCGATTATTTGGAAAGATTTATATGAAACATTTGAAATTACCTTTATATGCCTCGAACGGAATTAACTATGTAATTGCTGGAGGACTGAAATAAAAAAACATTCTCTTTTGATGAGACACTCAGAAACATGATTTGAAGTGGGAGTGGGAGGCTCTTCACTGGCCAGTGGAACGGGTGCAGCATCTTTTATGTCAGAAGAAAACATCACCATCTTTTACCATTCCAATTCCAAAACACAGATCTCTTCCAGTCAGAGCTAGTGGTTTAGACCTCATAAAATATGTTGCCCTTTCTCTTCACTATTACTGATACCAGTGTAAGTTCCTACACGAATGACAAGACCAGTTCTCTCTGCTGAGTGACAGGTGTGTTTCAACCTAACAATGAGGTCATCCAACTTTCAGAAAAAACACAGATCAAAGACCTTTGTAGGACACTTTTAACTAAGAGACAAATTATCTAGGTATTCAGGAGCAGCTTTCGGAACTGTATCCAAAACAGAATACTTCTATTCTCTGAGCGCTGAACTATCATCCATGTGAATATGAGTCTCTTCTGCAGTGAAGCTCTGGCTCTAATTCTGGTAAAATGTGCCAACTTTCTTAGATTCTTGCAACCCAGACTCTTCTGCAAATCTTCAACTGATTTACTGGAACTCACGTTGGCTTCCAAGAGACTGTATAGCTATACTTGAAGCCTCTCTTCAAAATACTCGGGGCCATGGAGCTGCAGTTTTCTCTTTCTTATAACTGCTCTCGAGCCTTCCAGATGTACTCATAAATATATGTATGTTGTCTATGCAGTAATTAGAACACAGCATTTTTGTAGTCATTAAAAATAATTGTAATCTTCATCTAAACTACAATTAATGTGAAAAGCATACAGCCTCTTATTTACTTATCCTGACTCCACAAGATATTGGCCAGCAGAATTGAGCTGGTTTAATTTTCTAGCAAATTACAGGAGTTTTTCTGGCTGATACAGTTTAGAGCAAAGGAGGCTTGAGAGAGAAGCAAAACTTCCTGATTTAGCCATTCCATTTAGCGACAACTCAGAGTGAATTGTGCTTCTGCACTGACCACTACTCAAAAGCTAAAAACGTTCACATTAACAGCTGTGGAACACATTTCTACCAGCCAACCTTCCACAGAAAGTTAATTATGAGCTATGATATAGCTGTCTAGATCAGCATCAATCCTCAAATCTACATGGCAAGGTCTTTCTTAAAAACATAACCTAATTATTAACTGGCAAGAGCTGCATAAATTACTTTCAAAAGTAATCTGGTGGCAAATTATGCAATTAAACAAAATTGTCGTGCCAGGATGGTGTAACAAGCTCTGATTAGGAGTAAAAAGTTAAATTGACATCAGGGTTAGTGTAGATAATGTATTTTATCATGTTATATGGGCAACAGGCACTTCAGGAAGGCAGATGACAGCATGAGGTTCAAACCAAAAAGGGGCACAGAAGTTTTAAGTGGTGCATACTTGCAGTACAGTGAGATGCTGTCACTCAGAGGACTGAAAAAGAACTGTGTGTATTAGTGAAGGACTGAAATCTATCAAGAGGATATGATACATCTTGGATTCTGCTCTAAATTCAACCAGCTGCAAGCAAGTTGCTTTCCCAGATTGTGCTTCAGTTTAACTCTGTAGATTTGTGATAGTGATGGAGTTGTCTGACATTTGTATGCAAAAGTGTTGGTATTTTGAGATTCTCTCTGTGCAGGTGAGCACATATATAAAGTATCATTATAGGAATTTTTCATGTCACTCTAGAGCCTGCCAATTTTCCTAGTCATTTTAACTCTACTCCATACACCTTATCCTCTAATTGATTCCCCCAGTCAATACAGGGTATAGATTTTGACTTTAAACTGTCTTGGCTTCACAGAACTAAATAATGAAGAAGGAGAAAGTAATATTGAGCATCACGCAGTTGGAAGGGGTTTCAGTCAACATTTTAAGAGGGAAAATCAGTGAAACAGAGATGTAGGAAGTGTTGACACTGGTAGTTTTGCAGTGAGGATGGAGCTCGGATAAGTAATTTGTGTCTGTATGTCTAATGGCCTCATTATCTACAGTGTTTATGTGCTGTTATTGGTAAACATTTCAGAATAATGACTCACTGAAGCAAATCTTATCTTTTTACACTTGCTCTCCTATGTAGAAGTAGAATAATGAGAAGCATAAAATAGTTTTCAACAATGAACCTAACCAAGTAGTCTTGACTGCAGTCTTCATGGAGTGGTTTTCATTTTTTTTTCCTTTTCAGAAAGGAAAATTCTTTTTACCTATCTGAGTAAAAGGCACAGAATTGGCATGTTCCTTGCTCATAAAAAAAATCTCACTCTGACCCTGCCTCAGTCATTTAACTTCGCTTTCATTTATCCTGCTTGTAAAATAGAATTATTTATAATTTCAGAGACACAAAGATATGTTGTAATGCATCTTCTGTTTGAATAGTAGGATGCAAATTTTAAAGCAAGTATGTTGTTTCTGTATGTAGGGGATGATTAGGGGGATAGTTCTGAAACTGAGTTATTCAATTACAAGACAGTTAGAAATAATGGGCCTATTATTTCAGACTATTTAAGCAAGATCTCCATCAGAGATAGCACCTGTAAAACATGTCGGTTGCTTGATCCTTTCAGCATTTATTCTACATTAATCGACGAAACAGAAAATTATAGATTCATAGGCTTTTATGAATTGTCACTTTCGAACACAGTTTGAATTTACCTTGTCTGAAACTGAAGATTAAAGAAAAACACCTAAGTAAACAGGTTTGAAGCCCTGACTTCTAAATTTCAGTGAATAAATAATACAATAAAGTGTCTTCCCACCATTTTTACTGTAAACTCGAACTGAAGCTTATTAATTTTCTTCATTTTGTTCAACCTCTTAGGTAAATAATTTAGATTTAGTCCTATTAAGCTTATTTTTAAAATATCAAAAGTTGATTTGTTACAAAACTATATACACTTTTTGCATATTTTCGTGTATCTTGGCTCAGAATCCTTTCTGTCATTTAGCCATCATAGAGAACTTCCATTCTAATCTATAATTCAAAGAGATGCAGATATCAATAGCAGCAATAATTCTTCCTCTTTAACCCTCCCACACAACTGTCTTTATATTTTGTGTGTAGGGGGTAACATCATCTATTGTTAAAGTTCTGCAGCAGGAGAAAAACTTTCTACATGAGCCTATTTACAATTGCTCCTTATTTTAAAATAAGCTTTATTGTTGGGACTGAATTTTTCTGTCCTGTATGAAAGAAGGTCTTAAAGCCGAAGATCTGGGCTCTGACCCAGTGTGGGGTAAGAAACCGGAACTGGCATGACAAATGTAAGAATTGGGGGCAGGGGTTTGGCAGTTAGAGAGAACAAGGATGGAGTGAAGAAATGGGAGTAGGAAAGAGGCAAATTGAAAGGACAAGGCAAAGAGAAGCAGCCTTTGGAGTAACAGTAGCTCTGTGCCCTACCTATGAATCTTGGAACAGAACCCAAGTTTCCTGCTTGTTCCCCTTCCTTTTCTATGAGCAAATATGTTTAAGCTTCGTGGAAAAATGTATTCTTCATTGAGTTCTCTTTCACACATGTGATGGCAAACAGTGACTTCCTTATTTCATTAATTCATGTGGCAAAACTGTATGGTGGTTTGAAATATTTCAGATGACTCATGTCATTGCCAATATGAAACTCTGCTCTTGTTTTCTCTGTTTTCAAACAGAAGAAATTTTGTGTACAAAATTACATTCAAAGAATATCAGGTTACTCAGAATTTAGGAATGCCAGACTTAGAGCTAATAACCACACTATTTTTGGAGAGATTACAGTGCTTTCACAATGAGTTTTTAATGACTTTATTTTCTTACTCTTTTGTAATGCATGGTCAGAAGGTTATTTACTGAATGTTAACCATACCTAGTGGGAATACAGAATTACTTCAGCCGTGGTTTTTGGTAATGCTTATGATCACTTCACAGATACTAATTCATTTTTCCAGTGCTCTGTGGTGTGAGGGTGTTTCACTCCTGATAGTTATATTGCTCACAAGCAATGACATGCCTTTCTTAGCAATTGTTTTCTTGACAGACTTTCAGTTTTATTTTCTAGCTTCCAAAGATCAGTTTTATTCCTCATTTCTGGTGCTGAAGGTGAGGTTTTTTTTCCATCTTCTAACACTACTAGATTTGGGGATACTGTAAAGGGAATCGATTTCCACAGTCCTCCTGTCTTTGGCTGAAATTAGAAAGCCTTACTCAGTTTCAAATCCCTTTTCACTTCAGCAGTGGATACAAGGAGCAGTTGTCCAACATAAGCAGGTGATCCAAAGGAAAAATAAAAAATATATTCTTATTATGAATGCCTAACACAGCCCATCCTTTGATACGATGGTTCAGAATATTAAATGGATATAGACTGCTAATAATAACTAGAGGTTTAATGGTTTTTATGTCTTCAAGACACTACAGGTCTTTCAACTTAACTGCGTTTACACAATAGTTATTAAAATGCAGCTTTTATCTCTTAATCTTATGTATCTCTTGTTATCAGAGCACCTGATTACCACACAATCTGTAATTAATGGAATTGCTCTAGTGACAGACTAGGCCTTCTGAAGCTGGCCAAGTGAGCCATTGGTCAGGTCTCCACCTCATCTGTCCTGGTTTGGTGAAATGATCACCAACTACATCTCAGATGAGCGATTCATTTCATCTGTGTTAGTCTCAGTAATCAGATGTTCTCCTAGAAATTGGATGAAGCTGTAAGATGTATTGTATCTGTTCATCCTAACCATCTTCTCATCCTTCTTCCATACCTAGAATTTACACCAGGGATTTTGACAGAAATGTTTCTGTGCTGCTACTGAAGCGGAATGCATCAGTGCAACTCACTGGGATGGGCATGAACATCTCAACAGAAATAGTCAAAGCACAATCAATCTAAATTATCTTCATTTACAGTAGCACTGTTTTTTGTCTTATGGAAAGGAATGTAATTACTTCATTTGTCTGTTGCTGTCTATTTCTCCCTTTAACTGGTGCCAAAATAATCAACTTTAACATGATAGCTTGCTCTCTCTGGTTGGATTAACTAAAGGTGATAAATACATCTGTACAAACTTGGAAGCAGAAGATTAGGTTCTGTTCTTTGCTTTTGACTCACTTGTTACATGCTTTTGGGGAAATGGTATCACCCACATGCTTAGTTGCTTCATCCATAAGATCAGTATCAAGCTGGTTTTTTATGATGCTCTGAGGTTTCTGAAAGTTTCAGTAACAGAATATAGTTATTACCATATTTGACTAAAAATGTTCTACTTTACCCTTCTTTATTATTACTATAGTTCCTCCATCAGTAACAAACATTCTTGGTTTCCATCTCACTAAAAATATTCCTGTTTTGTTTTGCACCTCATTAATTCGGTATGTATTAAATTTAGACTAAAGCACTTAACATTCATTTTTTAAAAAATTGAAAAAGCTGCATTTTAAAATTTTGAAAGGACAATTATTTAAATTGTTTTTTGGTTTTTAGGTGTTTTTGTTTTGGTTTGATTTTTTGTTTGTTTATATTTTTGGGTTTTTTGTTTTAATGTTTTGTTGTTGTTGTTTTTTTCTGTAACTAGGGATGAATTTGAAGGCTAACAAAAAGGTCTTCTGAGAAATGGCTTTTCCATTGGCATAATTAAGAATCCATCCTACCAGACTAAGAGTAGAGTGTTAATTGTTTGCAGAATAACTGTCCAAATAGTGTAAATTTGGCAAGGCAGCCAAGGCCTGGTTGGTGTTAAGCCATAATTACATAATCTGAATTATAAAAAGCAAGGAATCCTCAGGTGAGGAGAAAACTGCAAGACATTGTCTCGGGCTGGGAGTTCTGGATGGATTCATGAAAAGCTTGAGCCTATGAACAGAGTTGTGTGTAGCTAATTGAGTCATACAATCACTGGAAAAAAGCTGCAAAAGAGACCAATGTCACCATATCAGTTTTGATCATGGATGTTTCCTAGCTGTTCATGTTGATTCACTTCATATTAGGAAGTTTTCTAAAGCAGCACACAGATGTTTCTCCCAATCAGCTCATTCAGTTATTGGGGAATGCTTCCTTCTTGCATATGGACAGCCTTGTAAACCAAAATATGGTACGAAGCCTCTTTTCTTCTGAGCCAGTGCAGTCCCTGTTAGCTGGGAGTGCACATGTATGACTATAATTCTACATGCTTCTTCTATTGTTGGACTTTAAATCAGCATTTGTATCAATGTAACGGAATATAAGGATAAGAGGAGATGGAATTTCAATGACTTTTTTTGCTTCACTGGTTGCTGTTTTATAATTGAATTGCAATTTAAATTTTACATTCAAAATGTTCAGGCTGAGACACAAGCACTGCACTGACTATTCCAATGGAAATTTGAATTTTTATCTCATTATAGGTCTAAAATTCATAATTTTTATCACACTAGACATTTTTACATTAGAAGCTCCCACTCTAAATTCTAATCTCTTTACTGTTTCAGAATAATGGCTATAGGAAATCTGTAATGTTTTTATATTACTGCAATTTGTTCTCAGAAAGCCTCAAATCTTGTTTAAAAATGCAAGAATTGTGATTATATAAACAAAGTCAGCATCCTATAGAAAGCCAAACATAGGCAGTAATTCACCTAACCTTTAAGGCTTTCCACATTATCTCCTGGGTGTAAAAATTTGAAAGCCTAACCATTCTACAACAAGAGGACCTCATATCTGGAAATTGCCCATATTTTTAGGCAGAATGTGAATGAGATGATTCTGTGAGGAGCTGGACTCAACAATTTTATGGGTCCCTCCCAACTCAAGATATTCTATGTTTCTGTGCTATCAGCAATACGGAAATATCTACCTTTAAGTGTAAAAAACTTTGTGGGCATTCTTTCAAAATAATGTAGTGTCATCTCATTTCTTGTATTTGAGTCTTGCACCAATTATTATAATAACTTTTAAAGGAGTCATCTTCCACATGGGAATGCAAAAGGAAGAGAAATGGCAAGTGTGCTGGCTCACTGCTGCAAACCTACACAAAAGCAAACCTGGCCTGACAGTCAGGAGAGTGCTGAGCATTCATTACTTCTCTGGCAATAATGGATGCTTTACTGTCTGTTCATCGTAGAAAATAATCCATTCAGCTCATAAATCAAGGGCTGAAATGTATTTAGAATAGTGGTAACAAAATCAATCCCCTGCCATGAGGTCACTCTTTGGTGAGTCACCATCTAGTCCCAGAGACGTCATCCTGCTCTTCCCAACAGGTGATTATTGCGAAGTGGAAAGGGAAGCAGTAAGTGGAATTGTAATTATAAGAGATAGTGTATATATTGAGGGGGTTTTTAACTTATTTTGGAAGCTGCTAAAGTATCTGAACTAAGATCACTAACCAAATTGCATCGATAGTGACGTGCTAGAAGCAAAACTGACTCTTTTTTCAAGTGTTTTTTACTTCTTTATTCCCCAGTTGCTGTGGCTCAGGATGAGTTTGATTCCTGAGAACAGCTGATTTTCTGCAGTTCTGACATTCAAGCCTACTGGGAGCCACAAGAGTGTGAGTTTATAACTGGCTGTTAGAGATTTAATACACAAAAGAACCAAATCTTCATGAATGCTAAGCGCTGGTCCTTCCAACACATCTCTGTAGCTATTCCTGGTATACAACATCATTTGTTTCTTAATTAGGACTTCTGTTCATATTATACTGTACATTTTAAGACCAGCCTCCATGTAGCATGCAATTTAATTCACTTGTTAATTAACAAATATTTTGCCTAGTATTATCAACTCTACTAAATGAGAGGAAAATAAGCTTATAGACTGATTAATTCCTATGCTTAGTATCAGAAGGAAGACATTTCCAGTGAAAAAAGCCAAGCCCAACACTGAGAGCACCCAGTCTGAACACTACCTGATGCAAAAATCTGCAACAGATTTTTCACATGCAGTGCTTTAATGCATACAAAATGCTCTTGGAAGGAAGAAAATAATTAGGTGTGTCCTTGACAAAGAACTGGCTCCAACAAGAGGTTCAGAGTATTGCTTATTTGGAAGGACTAGGCACATTTCAGACTAGTACACAGTATTTTGGACAGGAGGATTTTCAATAAATATTGAAGTGCTTAGAAATTATGTTTTGCAGGTTATAAACCAGACAAGTATTCGCTGTAAGATTGGGATGCACAGGAGACTCAGGTAAATTTTGTTCATTGATATTGTCATTGGTAGCAGTTACTGAGCTTCTGTACCCAATGCAGAACATAAGGAAGAGCACATCTTGGGACAGACTCATGAGAGATTTTCTTCAGAGAGATTTTCAGAGGCTCAGGTGCCCTTGATACTAGGCAACTGAATTTCACTGAAGCTACATCAGTGGAGTGGTTTTTCTAGCAGAAGCACAGGAGGCTGAGGCTGATCTTGATTTTTACAGCACAGAAGTATGGCCAGAGCATTCTTTGAGACCCAAGTCAGAATGACTCCACCAAATAAGCACAGTTCATTGTGCTAAAATCTGATTAGCTAATCTGCTAGTCCTGGCACCAAACTAGAATGATCCTCTTCCATCCAGGGTTCTCCTTTCAACACATCGCCAACACAGGCATCCTACACATCTCTTTTATTCTTTGTTGTCTTGCTGTTAATAGAGAAAGTGAGGAAATAATCACTGATTATAAACTAAACCAGAGAGAGAACATAAAATTGCTTCAAATCATTTTACCTTCCATTGGACCCCTTTTCCTCCTTTCATCTATTGTGTTTTGACCTACTAGCAGGCGTTTTAAGAATACTTTTTAATAGGTACTTTGTGGAGTGGGCTATCAACCTGTAATTATGTCAGAAGGAGACATCAGGGAAAGAAAAGAAATGGTCAGAGGTGAAAGGCTAGAAAAAAAATGAACTTTAAATTGACAGGTAAAACTGACAGAGAACTAAGTCAGACCAGATTAAATATTCACAGGGAAGAAGAATTTCCCAGTAGATGACAGAGGATTATACATCCACTTGCCATAGCTGCAGTAATACATCTTTTTATTAGAGCCTGATAACAAAAGAATGCTTCTGCTCTATAATCTTCTTCTGGCATGGAAATAATTTACCCTGAACTTTCCATCTGTACATACAATGACACCTTTTCAATGAATGCAACTTCCCACCTGAAACTTGGGAAAAGTTTATCCCTTATCAGCTGGCTGTCTATTAGTGTTTTCCTAACTTCTTAAATCTTAAAAAAAAATTCTGTATTACATCCTTTTTTTCTATTTAAATTATTAAAGTTATGCTGATTATGTGTTAACTGCATGAATTATTCACATTATATTATTTTTTAAGTCAGTTCTTTGAAAAGTTTTGGTTTTCTGAAACTATTTTGACAAACTCTTTGTTCCCAGTTTCTTAATGGCTTGACAAACGCTTTTACTGAACGTGCAGTTAACAACTGGAAATGGTGTCTTGCAATTGCCGGCACTCAATAAAACCGACTGATTCATATAATCAGAGAGAGACTTGATATTGCAATTTTACTCAATGATATATTCCTGTTGACTTCAGTCTAGCTAAAGGCAGAATAGTTTGGCAGCCTCTGAAGCTAGCAAGACTTTTTTGAAAGAACAGGGATTGTCCATTTTTTTAACCAAACTGTTTCCTAAGCTGAAACTTATAGAAAAATATGTTTTGACAAAATTCACAAAATCAATTTTCTAAGTTTTAAAATCATCAAAGCTTTTTATATTGGCATTTATAGTCTATTGCTTGGCTTGAAATTCTTTTAATTTTTCATATTTTATGTATAAAGTTTGAAAACATCAGTATCAGCTTTGAAGTGTTTCTCATCAGTTATATCCAGCTAAATGTTTCAGCTTAACCAAACTGACAGTTGAGGGGTTACTTTGGCTTGAAGAGTTAAAATACTGTGCCTGGATTTGGAAGAGGAGATTTCAAATTAAAATGTTTATATGACAGAAAAGCATTTCCCTACATATCTCTAGTGGTTAGTGGTCTCTCCAGAGGGCAGGAAAATACCAGTAACAAAATAAATAGTGTTTTGAATATAGAAGTAATGACAAATCAGAATGAGTGGTGTGACTCTAACTAAGGGTTAGAGAAGCTGATTTATAATTTAAACAGGGAATTCAGCAAGCTCTTTACTTACAGGGAAGAGTTTGACTATTGTGCCCTTTTCCAAAGAATGGATAAACAACCTGTGGTTTATGGATATTTTCCTTGCCAGCTGTTCTTTATTTATCATTGTCAGATTTCCTTGCTTGATAAAGAAAAATATAATGGTTTATCCTATTATTCAGATGAAAGCCCTAATTATGATAAATCAGCAGGGCCTTTAGGGCAAGGGGGACAAAAGAAACCAGAGGATTGTTTAATATAATACAGTAACAGCTTTCTTACTGCATCTTTCACTTAAGGAAGCTAAAACTACAGCTCCCTGAAGCTGGAATATCTGTAATTTCTGTCTGATGGGGAAGTGTTCCACAGAGCTGCAATTACAGATCAGGCTTTACACAAGTTTGTTCTTCATGTAATTGTAGTTCAGTCTTTTCTATTGTTCTAGAATAGTATTATTTCCTTTTACTGTCACTGTTCCATCAATTGTTGCTCAGGGAAGAATCTGTCCCTGTCTAGGTGGATGCTGTTAGTTCTGCTTGAGTTGGGGAAAAGAATCTCCATCAGCATAATCACCTTAAAAACATTCATGGCAGTGCTTACCTTCCAAAATACAAGTCTGCTTACTCAAAACACAATGATTCTTCAGTCATTCTTGTTTCCAGGAATTGGTTTAGAACATCTTCTTGTTGAGCAGGTATTGTGCTGTGCTTTGAGATAAAACAGCCCATCTTATCTCTTAGGCAGGTAGACTGATGGCTTGGATCAGGTTTTCTAGCCTAAGGATGGAAAGTTACTTGGGCTGCCTTCAGCTGCTGAGCAGAAACAGCTGGAAGAGGGCAGCCACTGTCTCTAGAAGAGCCTCCACTGTTGTCTATGCCAAGGTGCTGCAGAGTTGGCATAAAAGATGTTTTGTTGTTTCTTGTTCTATACTGTGTGCATCACTGTGTTTGTGAGCTGCCTAGATAGATGAATTAACTGCGTAGCATCAGATCACAGATCACCTTTGAGTTTGGTACAGCTCAGTGATTTCCTTCTGCTCTGCACATGTCTCTGCTATGGAGCTTTACTATGGTTAGGAATTAGTCCTCACATTTGGTGCTTTCAGTATCTCATCTGTCAAAAGGTTTGTAAACTCCTTTGTGTTTTGTCAGCGGTGCTTTTACTGCAGGATCTGTTAATTGCAACAGGAAATACCTGGTTTCTCTGCTTACTTGACTCTGTGAATGAGTCAGAAATAAATCTGTTAAATTCCATTGGCTCTATGAGTAGATGAAGTATAGATTTACCTGTGCATAGAATATATTTGGTCGATTCAATAATCAAAGGTAGCACAAAATTTGTTTGCTTAACCAAAGGGATGTCCAGTTTTCTGAAAATCTTGACTAAGATCAGCAATTTATTGAATGAGGTGCTATTGTGTTTGAAAGGATAAATTGAGTACCATCCAGCACAGAGAAATTGTGTCTGGTTTGCCACTGAAGTTTCTGACTAAAGTCACAATAGAAACTCAAGTGAAATGTCCCTAGCATTTATCTAAAACAGCAGATATGACTGTAAGGACAGCTAGGGTATTTGGTTTTCTTCTCCTTACAATGCCAATAAAGGAGGTTTAAACCCCTCCCTATTGCTTCATTCAATTGCTCTACTTCAATGTAGCATATTCCATTTCAAAACAGAACTTTGGTTTCATGTAGGTCTGATTATTACCTTCTTTATGAGACAAAGTTTCAAAATACCAGAAGTGCCCTGTCTAATTTTAAACTTATATTTAGGCTTTAAAATGATTTATTTTCCCTGTGGAAAGTTCCCAGGAGGCACGTGGCTGCATACAATCGTGTCCAGGTGCTTAGTTTAATGTTTAAATCAACAGGCCAAGAGTTTACACCTTTGAATTTGTAAACTGTAGGAGATCAAGTCTTAGATGATAAAGGTAATCTTAGATGATGAAGGTTAATATACACTACTATTTTCTCTGCAGAGCAAATAAGTGGCAAGGAAAAATAGTCTCATGCTATAGATTCAGAGCTGGTTTACAGTTTTCAGAACTTGCTGTAGGGAAGATCCCTGTCAGATTAAAACAGTGCTGGAATTTATGAGGAAAAAAAAAGTAATTTCTGATCTCTGCATGCGCTCTCTAGAGTCTCAACAGTCAAATTCAACTTGGTGCAATTTGATTTGCTATTTTTTTGAGCAGGAAGTCATGGAGTACTTACAGTGTGACCAGATACGTATTAATCTACAACTGAGAATATTTACTTTTGCTCCAGAACTTTGATTAAAAGGCCAAAGCATTTGTTCTACAAAATTCTTTAGTGCAACAAAGGATGGAGTCTATGCTACATGCCTAATTTAATAATGTAAATGTATCTGTTAATTTCAGAGAAAGTAATTATGTACTTAAAATCATGTGGTTTTTCAAATATGTTTTTTTCAAGGCTTGCATATGTAATACTTACCTTAGTTCTCTTTAAATGGCCAAACTTGTAAGAGCACCAATTCTGACGATATCAGTCTGGAGTTATTCATAGCACTCAGGCATCTGCTCAGACTTCAGACTGCAGAAATTCTTCACTCACACTAAAATAATAACACTAACAATTGCAGCCTCATTGTTCTTTGACAGAAGCCCTTTGAAAATCTTGTCACAAAGAACTCTTTTTATCTTGTCAAAAACGTAATGCTCAGGTACCCTGCTCTTAACCCCAGGATGCTTTAAGAAGAATCTGGTCTTGTCCAATTGCAGTATTATTGACAAGCAAAAGCTTTTTTTGTGCCTTGTAATGCCTTTAAAAGGAGCACAAACAATATTTGTCCATATAAGACAAAACCTTCCCAATTGATCCTTGTCATTATATCTCTTCAGACTTGTAGCATTTGTCTAATAGAGAATGGAAGATTGTTTCTGTGTAAATCCAGAGTTCTGTTTGAAGTGAAATTGAAATGGTAAAGGCTTAAAATATTTTTCATAGCCTGGTTTGGTCTCATCCAGGCTTCAGATATAAAATAGAAACAAACTTCCTGAGGAGAAAATTTTAAGCCTTGCAGCACTTGCTAACAGTGTGCTGGGGCATTGCATTAGTATCAAAGGAGATAAAAGAGAAAAGAGAAACAGTCTGTGGAGTAATAAAGACCTCCTTTTCTAGGAGTTGGATTCTCTGTCCCTGTGCAGTATCAGCTGGGACTGATTTTCCTTTCTTTGTGATATCCTTAGCAACCATTGTCTTAGAGTGATCCATGTAAGAACAGACTAAATGACTGAATCAGGCATAGAGTTCACTTCTCTCGCCATCAAAGGAGGAAAATACAGATATTCACTGCCACAAGCACCAATTTCCTGCACTCTTAAGTTACAGTTCAAGTGAGAAGTAGCTGATAGAGCTTGGAACATACTCATTAGTATCAATGTTCAGACTTGAACATTTCCATGCTCTGTCTGTCCCAATGATTATTTGGCTGCAAACTCTCTTTTCATTTCCTTTTCATTTCTTCCTTTTTGCTTGATTTCTCCTTTTACTTATGGTCTTCTATTACTTCTGCCTTTTCTCTCTTCTACCCTGTCTTTATTTTTTCACTAAAACTTAAAAAACCTTGCTCTCAGCTTCTTTCAGGCAATCTGAGATCGTTTTGTGCAGTATAATCTCTGCCCTTCATGTTCTTCCTGAAATCCTAAAGTACCTGGAGCTCTTACTTCTGCAGAGAGCTCCACAGAACGAGTCAAGTCAGTATTCTTTTCTTTCTTGCTCTGCAAGCCTGGACATGCCATAATATTTGCCTTTGATTTCAACAAGAGCCTGTCTGGACACTGAAGAGCTCTAATGGCAGTGAGGAGTTGGAAAAAGTCTTCACCATGTTCATGTCAATTAAGGCTTATTTGTACACATGGGCCCTGACAACTATATGGACAAGCATTGTTTGTGCTACTTGAAAGAGCATCAGAAAGCACAAGAAAGGCTTTCACTTGTCAATAATACTGCAGTTGGACAAGACTAGATTCTTCTTAAGGCATCCCGAGGTTAAGAGGACAGGAACATTGGGTTTTTGTTGAGGTAAAAAGAGTTCTTCGTGACAAGATTTTCAAAGGGTTTCTGTCAAGGAACAATGAGGCTGCAAATGCTAGTGTTATTTTAGCATAAGCTAGGGACTTCTGAAGTCTGAGCAGATGCCTGACTGCTACAGTTGAAAAAGGTGCCATTAAGCATTTGTAACACTAGTGTGGTACTAAACTATGTAACATTATGCAAAAATTAAATATTTGCAAAATTATTTCCCCGGAAAAAATATTTTTGATTGTGTGATGTTTGTCTGTACATGCAGCAAAATTGGATAGTGTTATAAACTGGAAAATAAATTTAGCATCAGTTTTATGAGGTGAGAGTAATTCTAAGGCAAAATGCTAGGGTAAGAAAGAAATATCCATTTCATGTAGGCTCTGGTCTTACAGATATTCAAATGACTATTTAAATATTGTCTGATAATATTTTCTTGGTGAGAAAAATGCAGAAATTCTTCTCATAACTTCTGGAGAATTTTTACAGGGACTTTGTCTTCATATTTCTTTCATTTAAGCTTTATAGATGTGTTTTCCCCATGCCCTTCTAAACTTTCTAGATCCTTGAAATTAGCTATGTTTGGCTGTGGTAATTGGAACATGCAAATTCTGCCTGGTCTGAAGGTATCTGTTTTGGCCCTCTTCCTAGCAAATGCCTTAAGTCAATCATCTTTACAAGTCATCTTTACAATCTTTAGTTTATTCAGTTTGCAATCAAAATATGACAACAGATTTGTAGATATCAGGGAGATCCCAGCTACGACATTCTCATTATTCTGATCTTTCTTCCTACATGAACTGACTTCCTATAGTGTTACCAACAACTAATAATTGAATTGGGGGAGAAACAATTGCTGAAGATATCTCCTTTCCTAGAAAACTCAAACTGAATTCAGTTGGAGAAAAATATTAAATTACTTTGACTCTGCTAACTTGCTGTTTTCTACATTCTTAGGATGGTGAATACAGATTCAACAGGTCATAATTTCCTTTCCCCATATCCTCTCTTTTGGAATGTGAAAAGATAAAGTCCAGCCCTAATTCTCAATGAAGAGGCAATTGGCATGCTGGGATTTTTATGATGAAAGTCATAATTCATCTTTCTTCTTTAGGATGATTTTCCTTACGAGTTCTGTAACATGGGGTCTTATTTCTTCAACAGAGACAGTAGAGTCCCAGGCCTTTACTACTTTCCCATTGGGGTCCACCAGGTATTTCCAGAAGTTCCAGGTTGGTTCTTCTCCTGTAGATTCTAGGGGGGGGGGGGGGGGGGGGGGGGAAGTTAAATATTAGAAAACCGCATTAGCCAATTCCTGACATTTGTTCTTGTCAATTTGATGATTAACCTCTCAGAGGAAGAAGGAATGTAAAATTAAGAGGAAGTTCAGACTGAATAAGATTAATTTTCTGACAGACAGCTTTAACTAGGCAGTAGTCCCTTGGAGACTAATGGAAACAGGGAAGCTTGAGCTTGGAGAAAGCACAATAATCAGTGCTGAAGTGTGTGAGGGGATGTATATGTGTGGCTGTGCTATACAGATATACCTGACACAGTTATACACTGATAGGAAAATGGAATTTGGCATAACAATATAGCTGTACCAGGACTGATTACTTGCTTATCCAGAATTTTCCCTCCAAAAGCAGCCAGTATCATGTGCTTCAGAAGATTGTTTCAAGAAATGCTACATGAAGAAATAACAAAGTAATCATTCCAGGTGGAAACCTAATTCTCATCTACTACAGTTTCCCCCTTCCTGGTCACATACTCGTTTATATGAGCCACACTCTTACCCTTTGCTATTCTGCTATGTGACTAACAAAATTTCCAGGACTTTCAATTAGGCCATGAACCTCATCCCACTGAAAGCACAAGTACAGACGCTGAAGACAAATTAGCATCTTTTTTTCCACTGATTATACATTGGGCAAACCTCATAAGGAATCAGAAGTTATTTCAAAGTATCATCAAGACACAGCCAGACCTACACTTTTAACTATGTTGTCACTGTGCTGAATAAAGACCCAGCCTCCAGCAGCCTCCCTCTGCGGGCAGGCCAGCGGGGAAACACAAGTTTTGCAAATTTCCTGGGACATGTCTGCAGGAACAATTCTCCTGGGCAAAACAGAGATTAAATGATGTGAAGAGGATTACAGGGAAGTTTGGTTAGCATTACAGACACCTGGAAGGAGGTGAGCTTGAGGTAGTCAAGAATAATATCCACACTCCTTTAAATTCAGTGGTATATGGGAGAACACTGTGGTGCTGGAGAGAAGCAGCAGGGATATGGTCCTTGCAGAATGCAGCTCAGGTGATACTGTGTCACACTGGGCTTTACTATATTTCGTTGCTGAAAGACATTTCCTTCACATTGGGTTAAGACTGACATTTTAATTTAGCATTTAAATGGTATTCAAAGCATTTGTTCAGTGAAAGAAAAGTAGTGCCTTGATAGGGAATATCCTGCCTTACAGTGTATTTTGTCAGCTGGGTGGTAAGAACCAGCAAAACCTCTTCTTGTCTCAGTGCTGGCTATAAGGCAGATTGGAGCTGGAGGAGCTGTACAGTAGGGCTCCAGTGCTTGGGGAGGAGTGAGGAAGGGAGTATTCAAGGACATCGTCTAGTGCCTGGTTTCACTTTTTGATTGTTGAAGTAAATTGTGAGGTGCTTTGTTTCCACTTATCCTACAGCTCTGGAGATGAGTCTTATAAATCCAACCTGCAGCACTCATGTCACAGGAGGAGTAGTTACGAGGCTGTAAGTGGAAAAAGGTCAGGGCGTTGTATGCGTAGAGGAGAGTATTTGAGGCCTGTATTCCATGTAGAGGTTTATTGGACTAGCTTTTACAAGACATCTGCTATTGATGTGTCTTCATCTCTGGAGATCTTTTTAGAAGGTAAGACAAAGGCAACAAAGAGAAATCCTGCCTTGTGCAGGAGGAGGGACTATATGATTTCTGACCTCTTTGAGCCTGACAACTCTGTGAACACAATCATAGATCTCTTTTTTCTGTTGGATGGTATTTTGTGTCAGAGGAATTCCATGCTGGAGAAAAAATCCTCCAGTGTTCCACATTACTCACCAATTAAGTACTTGAAGGCAGGAATTGCACCAGCTCCACTGACTGTGATTTTGCTGAACATAGGGAAGGAGGCACCATAAGTCTTTCGTGCAAAGTTCTCAATTTCTTTGTTAGTGTCTGGTTCTTGCTGCCCAAACTGATTGCAGGGGAATGCCAGCACATTGAAGTGGTATGGGCCCAGGTCTCTCTGCAGCTGCTGTAAGGCCTTGTAGTGGCTGTCTGTGTACCCACACTCACTTGCAACGTTGACAACTAGAGACACCTGAAGAACAAAAAAGCACATTTAAAAATGTGCTGCACATGCCAGTTTTCCAACAGGTAGGCTGGAATGAAGATGATTTAATAAAAAGAAAGAATGTCTAGGGAACTGTGACTGAACACGTATTTGAAGCTACATCGAGTTCTATTCACAAAATGAAGATTTAATATTTCTTTTATGTATTCCTCTTTGGCAAACATTAAGATAATCAATCAACTGCTAAGCAATCCTAATTTTCAGTTTACAGAGAATAGGTATTTCTCCATTCTGTCTTTTGGACAATTTCTAAAGATATTTAAGAAGTGACCACCCAGCTAAGATATACCAAGCTGAATGAAAGAAACTTGTAAATCAATGTATTTTTTGTCATTTATTTATCTAATGTGAAGCATCTGCTCTGCAGCATCTTTTCTTGCACAGAATTTGGTGCCCATACAGAACTGGCTGATCCATTTATCACTGCTAGTGTAGATGTCTTGACCTGGAAGTTAATAGAAGCAATTACAGGATTTGGGATTGGTCTGTGCAGTGTGGGCTGTAAAACTTCCCATCACTTCTAGAGTAAATCTACTCAGTTGTGACAAAATGACAATAGTTTTTGCTGAAAGGTTTACTGCCTCAATTAGCGATTCCAAGAAGTGAAGGCTGCCCGCTATCCTTTGAAGTCATTCCTGCAGTGGATCATGTTCAATGCTGTGTGCATTGTGTCACTCAGATATTAGCATCAGGATCTGCCAGCACAGATCCAGCTGGGAGGAAGCCGTCACGGACAGGAACAACAAAATTTTTTGGGAAAATAAAGTGACCTAACTCTGAACTAACAAGTATTACAGTTTCTTAAAGCCTTGAAGAATTTTTCATTGGTTTTTGAGATATTTTATCCTTAAATAACTTTTAGAATTTATTTTTATAGTTTTATTATTCTCATGAATTTTTGTGTAAGTTGCCACTCATTCTACATGAATTGAGTCCATTCTAACACTTTTATACAAAAGTATTTAAGGAAAGAGGGTGTGTCAAATACATTACATTTAGAGAAAAATAAACGGTTACATGTACATAGTGTTTTTAAAGCCAGAAAACAAACTGGCATGTAAAAGTACATACCTCTGTAAGGTATGGGATCACAAGATGAAATATGTAGAAGGGGTAGGAATGAGTAAAGAAAAAGCTAGGGGGATGTTGGTGTTTGTAATTTCTGACATTAAACATTAACACTTACTCTGTGTATTTTCTACTTTGTATAGCTGTATGGCTATCATAGAATCACAGAATATCCTGAGTTGGAAGGACCCACGAGGATCATCAAAGCCCAGCTATTGAATTTAAAGTGGATTTCGAGTGGCACTGTTTTCCCTGGAAGACAGGTAATCTCACCAAGCACAAGCTGGTGTAATCTTCTTTGTGGTGTAGTGTGTCAACAGGATGCAATCTAAGCAACCCCTGTACTCTTGTATATGAAATACGACCTGCAGCCATCTCACCTCTGAATCATGCCTTTCATTCAGACAACACTTATGAGCTCTGCCTGAAATTTTAAATTTAGTCTCCTAAAACATCCAAAATTATGGCATATAATTAGATTTTTTTTTTTTTCAGAAAAGAGGTAATAATTTTATGATGCATTCCTGTTGCAGACTCTGAGCATTTGAAGTAGAATTTATATGTTGGACATAAAAAATAACTATTGGCAGTTCTGTTCTTATCAAATAATCTGATTTACCAGACATAGTGATAACTGTAGTTTAGTATGAAGTAAAGATAAATTGTACTACTAAGAGCTGCAGTCACATGTAGTTCTTTCATGTGAAATTTTAGAAGCTTTTTAAAATATAATTTAAGCCTTGGAATATTTATGATGCAGAAGTATTCATATACCATATTGAATTCATCTCTATTGGTTCTTTATCTCAAGCAGAATGGCAATGTAAGAATTTATCATTGGAGGTTTGGGGGAAATAAGATTTTGTAAGCATTGTGCTCATATTAAAACAGATATGAAAGATGAATTGCCAGTGAATACAATCAAGCTTTTATAATTTTTACTTGATTTTAAGTAAAAAGAGGGCTTGAAAGGATTCACTCAAAAAGAAACAACTATTTTAATTTACAGCTGTTTAAAGACAATAATTACTTGGCGTGGTGGTGAAAGGCTTGAGAGCTCATAATGCAAATAGTGCAAACTTCCAAACATTCCTCCAAAACAGATGGAAAATACATGCAGCATTTCTTGGGATGGCAGACACATTATGCTTCTCTTCTTTCCTTAGAAAAATGCGTTCTCTGTAACTGAATTCTCCATTACTGAACTCCATCATTTAATAGTGCAAACCTCTGAAAACACATATAATGAAAACTTGCATGATGTATTAGTATTTCTCAATGAATGTTTAAATTATTCTTTAAAAATCTTTACTGAGTTGTCTTTCAAGTGTCTGGTATTAGAAGGGATTTAAAGTGGCGATTTTTTTGGTCTGTTTTATTTTTAATAAATAACAGTCACTCTTTTTGCTCTCATGTAGGGGCTGTACTTTGACTTCTTGCAGCTCTTAATGATTTAAGTTCAATATGCCTGACTTTAGGAGTGCAAGTCAAGCACACCACCTAGTGTGCAGTGCAAACAGTTCAATGGACCTCACAAAAATGATTTCATTTCAGCTGAATTCTTTATCAGCTGTTGTCTGACCTCTTAATACTATCCTTTCCTTGCCTTTGTCTAGAAAACCATGCATTCTAGTAGTGAACTCATTTATTTAACACTGCAAAAACTCTTCTTGCTTTACTTCATGTTTACACCAGCATGCCTCCTTTAGGGAAAAATCCCCAGACAGATTTAGGAATCTGTCTCAGCTTTAAGTAACCCTTTGTGGATCTGTCAGCAAAGACAGTAGATGCTTGGGTTTTTAGACCCAGAGACTCTTAACTGGCTCCATGTGACTGATAGAAGAACTGGCCACAAGTGTCAGACTGCACCAAGTCACTGAGCTGTCACCTTTGTGGAACAAATAGCAATAACTTCAGAAATTCAGTGGCTGTGCTCAGTGTTTGTCCACACTCAGTAACACCACATTCTCAGATTGCAGTGAGCTCTAGTCCAAAGTGACTAGCACTACTTAGAATAACAATATTTAATATAAAAATAATACTTAAATTGTTATAGTGCCTAATGCTTTTCCATGATTATAGTACCTGTGGCTCAAGATTTCCAAAAGCACTGCATTGACACTGCTTAATTCCACCCCAGCACACTGTACTTAGCTGGGTGGTAGATTGGTATCATTACATCAAGATAGGCATAAACACAGCAGGGAACAGTTGATGTTTGGGAGTTCTGACTCCCAAATAGGTACTATTTTTGGTAAGAATACTGCCTCTTACAGCATAACAGACACAGATCATCAAAGAAAAGATTATTGAATTAGATTAGATAGAAAACTAATCTTATTTGGATCCTCTTGATTCTTGTCCAGCCATCATCGCTGCCCTTCATTTTTAACGTAGATGGGCCAACAGTTTATGGTAGTGTGGAAAAACCATAGAAGGATGGCCTTCTCCACAACACAGTGAACCAGACAGTTTTTTGATCTATTTCACTTGTGGAACTCTTTTCTCAGCAGTAATAGTCCTCCCTTTCTTTACTATATAACAGAGGGTAATTGTGGTTCGGATCAAGATACACTCAAATAGAAAGTGAATTAATATCAATCAGTCTTTTTTTCCTTACTATGAAGAAATTGTTTCAATGATCTGAAAAGACACAAGTTTATGTTAATAATGACTTATTGAAGAACGATTCTGTCAGTCCTGAATTGCACTGATTGTTTACACTTAGCATGGCTCTCGTGGTTTTAGAATTAGCAGACTTTATTTTTTTTTTTCAGACTCTGGAAGCCTTTGGATTGTTTCAATTCATAGTTGGTTTCTTGACTACCAATTAAGTAGTTATTTAAATAAATTAGCTGAGTGACTGAATTGAAGAAAATGTCTTCACTACATCTGCCAGAAAGCTTAAGGCTGGTAAAAGCTGGTTTAGCAATTAGCAGACTATTGTTCCGGGAGCTAACTACTGACTCACTTTCCTTAAAACACCACCAGCACACATGTAGTACTTTAATAATATTTGCTTTCTTTTAATAGCTTTAAAATATTATGATAAAACTACACCTTAACATTACTTATCTAACTGGAGACTTAAGCAAGTTTATTTTAAGAAATAAATGGGAGTTTTAATTAACCTTTTTCTATCTTGATACTGAGTTCTGACAACATAATGACAGAAAGGGATGTGTTTTATTTCTGCAATTTTCTTTAAAATTGTGCACATGCATTATCAAAGAGCAGGTAGCCTGAACATTAATAGGATCTCTGAATGCAAATCTACCTTTTATTCCATACAGAAGCTGAATGTCACTTTTTTGGAGTAAACTATTCCATATGGCCTAGCAGAGATCAAGGAACACCATTAATCAATGGTAATTATCTTTCCCAGGTACAGCTCTAGAGCTCCCCTTTATGAAACCAGCTGTGCCTCGAGGATGGCCTGGAACCACAGCAGGATACAGCACACACCCTGAACCTGCCTGTTCATGAGATTCCAGACCAGGCTCTGCAGCTTGTTCCAGAGGGGATGAACACCCCCAGCTCTCTGCAAAGTGGCTGTAAGGAATTCTTCTGAGTTCCCCCTTAACTCCTTTCCATGCAATTCTGGCCCTGAGATAGAGAAGCTACGGGTTATATTTGCTTATTCAGATTAGCAGATGATGTGCAGACTAAACATGCCCCAGTAACAGGATTTATTGACAGAGCCTTTGGAAGGAGCTCATTAAAAAACCACAAATATTGCTCAATATTAAACAGCTTCTACATTTTTCTCCAACATAGATATTTGAGTGGACATAGGACCAGTTCTGCTGTATCTCAGTTGTGAATGGAGGGGGATGAGGACTTTGACCAGGTAGGATTTAGACCTCTCATTTGGTCCAAATCCACCAGTATCCCTTTCTGCTGAGCTCAAGAAAATGTGCATTTTCCTATATAGCTTCTCTGTCTTCCTGCTATTGTTTTAGTGACCTGCTGTTGTTGACCAGTGAGCTCAGACACCTGAGGAGGGGGAAGAAGGAAAGTGGAAACACAAAGCTGGAGAAAAAGGGTGAAAGCAAGAAGTGGTGCTGCTTTTCTGGGCAGCAACGAAACTATTGGACTGCCTGACTGTATCACACATGTGGCACTTGTGTGCTAAGAGTGGCACTTGTGGGGTTTACGTTGATTTTAGCTTCTATAATTTGTGAAAGGGGCCTTAAGAGTTTATAATATCAAGTATAATGCGTGTGCTAAGTTCTCTTTTCACTCTTCCATAGGTACTGACCATCTTTCCAAGATGATCAATAATAAAATAAAATAAAGATAATCAAAAATAAAATAAAATAAAATAAAATAAAATAAAATCATATTATAGTCAAGAATATTGTTTTAAAATGGTATGGAAAGCTTTGCCTAGAAATCCTTAATGTAATATGTAAATAAAATTTAGAAGACATCATAAAAGCATGTGTATCTACGTGGCCTTCTTCACATAGCGGTCACACTAAAAAGCGAGAGAGGAGTTGCATGATGTTGTTACAATTTCACTATACTCTGATACTTTGTAATGTCACTCACGTTTTTACAAACTACGGTGAAACCTGTTATCTCCATCAGCCACGGATCAAATCCCTTTTTTTTTTTTTTTTTTAATGTAGAACATTAAAAAGGAATGGGATTTAGGTAAGAATAACATCCAAGAAGTCATGCAGTTAAAAGGCAGAAACAAACTCCAAAAGTAAGTTACACAAAGACACAAACTCCCTGAGCTTCCAATGGAGTAGGCAGAATCCAGAGCACTCCATCCTGCTGCAAGAAGGGCAGGCGGGCAGCACTCCCTGCCTGCCACGTCTACAGGCGGCCGCGGCAGGAGAAGACGCGGACACACACGGGGGTTAGACTGCAAACGCTTTATTGAAGAGGAGCCTATGTTAGCCAGACGTGTTCGCTAAAGGGCAGCGCCGAGTCCCGTCAGCCGCAGTGAGCAGCCCCGATGCACTCGAGGCCCCGAGCTCTCTCCCCCGCGCTCGCCCCGCGGACATGCAAGGGCTGCCCGGGCGGGAGCCGCCCTCCCCGCCGCACTTACCGAGCCCCTGTACTTCTCCAGAGACACAAGCTTGCCCCTGATGTTTACAACTTTGAAAGTGTAAAAATCAGGCTCCTTCTGCCGCGTAGCGGAAAAGGCTAAGAGCAGGAGCGCTGCAATGGCGGGGAGCATGGCTAGAGGGATGAGGAGGACTTTGGGGAAGGAGGAGGCAGGCTGGTGCTCCACACTGCCCTCCGGGTCCAGCATGCTGCACGGCCGCCGCGCCTCTGCCCGCCCGGCCCGGCCCGGCGCTGCCGCAAACGCCGGGCTGCTGCAAACGGGCCTTTTGCGGCACCCGGCGGCTCCGCGCTGCCTCCGCCGAGGGTGCACACGCTCCGGAATGGAGCAGCTCGGGGTGGCAGCGGTGCATCGAATGGTTACGGGTTTAAAGCACTAGCTGGCTCAGCCGCAGAATCGCAGAATATTCTGGGTTGGAAGGCACCCGCAAGGATCACTGAGTCCAACTCCGAAGTGGATAGCCCATACAAGGATCAAACTCATGACCTTGGTGTTATTAAAGATCCTGCTTTCACTCTGTCGTTGTGATTTTTGATGGGTTTGCAAAGGCCTTTTTTTTTGTGTGTACTAACTATATATAGCGTGTAGTGACTACGGTGTAATGTCAAAGGACAGCAGCGGCTTGGTTGCTACTGGCTACTGAGGCGAGTGCTCCGAAAAAGAGTCACAGCACACAGTCAGCAAAACCAGAATCACCAACCCGCCACATAAAACAGCCACCTCAGCCAGGCCTGCAAGAAATTCACCTCTGCACGCACCTGGCTGGTGAGAAGTGAGTGGCCAGACCACTGGTCTCACTGGGTGAGATGGGAGAAACCACACTGCCAGAGGGTTTTCAAGCAGGAAAGGGCAACAAAGCATCAGGAACCAAGTTTGCTATCAAAGTGTTCAGACATTCAGAGCCAAAACGCTGCCTCAGTGCGCTGATGTCATTCTTGTGTTGTCTGCAAAAAACTGCCATTTGTACAGTCTGCTACTATGCCTGCTGGAAGAAAAGGATTTGTACTTACAAAGTAACAACAATAGAAAGCATTTGATGGTCATTGATTTCTTCTTGGACCAAGAAACTGGTCAGCTATGGATGGTTGTGATTCTGACAGATCTTGGCAAAGAAAAGCAAGATGCAGTGATTTACAGAAAACAATTAAGAGTGGCTCCAAGGCATATTGGAAATTTATCTTTTGAAGAGCAAATTACATTTTGTAATCGCAATTTGTGTTTGGGGTTTTTTAAAAAAATTAGTTTTGGTAGATCTTTGACATTTTGATGAAATTTGCTTAGGTAATTCAAGCATGACTGGCATTACTGTAAGGGAAGAAGCCATATATAGCTAGTTGAAAAACTTATTTATAGTTTTTAAGCACTTCAGATTTTTCACATTTTTTATGTATTTCAGTTTAACTCGATATCCAACATCAAAAAATAATGTAATATGCTACAAAAATATATAGATGGATAGATGGGAAATCTTCTGCCATGCTGTCTACAGGAAAGATACACAGTGATGAGAATGTGAAGTTCTTTGCAGATAAGTAGTATTTTCCTGGATACTTTCCTGGCTTTAGTATTGACCAAAATGACAGTCAAGTATGATCTCCTCATTTGATAAGTAAATTATCTAAGAAGCTTTAGAGTTTCTTCAGATATATCTGGAGAAAGAGAACAGGGCTTTAATAAGGTATATCCATTTTCAAAGATTTTTAAACCTAGGAAATTCTAAAAAAAAATCCTTAAAAACCATTCCAATGACGAACAGAATAAGGTGGTTGTGGTTTTTTGTCAAAAAATTAAAAAGAAATCTACAATACACATTTACATTTTTGAGGAATAATATTTTAGTTGCTTGGGTATAGAACTAAAAATGGGGCATCATACTGCAACATAAGAAGCAAGTTTTGCTCTAGAAAGGCACTTTATAAATCTATTTCCTACAGCTTTATGATTATCATCTCTGATTTCTAGATAAAATTTAGTGGCTTTCAGAGTCATATTTTCTCCTACAAACTGAGCCCAGAATCTGAAAGTTTTTGATCACTGGTACTGAATTGGGAATTCTTTAAATAATGGCCAGCTGGCAGTAGAACTCTGCTTCCTCTTTTAGTGCCATGTTTCTATATTGCTCCCTGCAATAAAACATTCTTTAACATCAGCACAGAAGGAGGCATTGTTCCTGAACACAGAGAAAGAGACTATGTCAAAGACTGTTGGCTTTATACTGGTGCAAGTTTTCAGAGCCAAACTGCACTACCAGTTCATATTAAAGTCTATCCAACTATTTGAAGGAAATATGCCAGTCAGGTTTGCAAACTGGCGTGTGTTTGCTCACTAGCATGTCTCAATGTTGATCTAGGAGGACTGTATCCAGCAGCAGGTATAATCTAGTTACTTTTGCAATTTACTCTTTGGCCTACTGAACCTAATAAAAATCTTTGTCAAATAGATTGGAATAGGCTGGAACCACCACCCAGTTAACCTCAGCTGTCCCCACGGCAGCACTGCTGTTTCTGTCACTGCTGCCCTGGACTGGCCCACGTCCCTAAAGGTGAAACCTCTGCACTACATCCCATGAGCAATACCCTGAGCTACCCAGTCCTAGTTTTGTAAAGTGTGAACTTCAAGTGAACCAAAAAAAAAAGCAGGTTACCTCTAAGGATTGTGCTGACTTCACAATACATTCAGAAGTATGTCTTGTCATTATTTATAGAATCCTCTATTACAGATTTTGCAACTTTTGTTTACCTACACATACTCCCTGAGGTAGTGTGTCCAGCACTACTATTCATATTACTTTTAATACTTTCCTTTGAACCCCTTTCATAGTGCAACACTGATCTTTTACGTGCCTTATTTTCCTGGAAAGGCCTCCTTAGCCTGGGCTAGGAAGTGCCAACAACATGACATTTCACTGCCAGAAAGGGGTAATACTGGATCACAGAGGGATTTGCCTCAGACAAGCACTTGCCAGTGCCTTTAGGTCACCGCCCAGCACTGCCAAGAGCCGCCAGGCTGGCTCTTCTCCCCCGAGACCTGCGGATCTGCCAGCAGACACGCTGGCCAAGCCACGGTCCCTGGCTGCTGCCGGGGCCAGCTTCATAGCCAAGGTCAGGGAGCCCTCATTTCTCCAGGTCCCCGGAGCACACCCTTCCTTCTCCACCGAGCGCAGGAGGAGGGCGAGAAACCCTGGGGACGCCGGGATCAAGGCCCGGGCTCCATCGAGCCCTAACCTGCTCCACAGGGCCTGGGGAGCGGATGCCTCATCGCTCTCCCGGTGTAGTGAGGAGGGGGCCGGTGCTTTCTGCCGTGCCTGCAGGGAGAGCACCAGAGGGAACGGCTCTATGCTGTGACGGGGGAGATTCGGATTAGATACTGAGAAAAAAACCTGTTTCCTGTTAAGGGTGGTCAGGCGTTGAATAGGTTGCCCTGTGGAGTCACCACCCCTGCAGGTGTTTGGGAGGCATCTGGACCCGGCGCTGTGGTTTAGTGGCTGTGGGGATACAGTGACAGCGCTGGGTACGCGGCTGGACTGGGTGATCTTAAAGGGCTCTTTCAATCTTGCTGATTCTATGCGTAGGGAGAGGCCTGGGAAGAGAAACAAGAGGAAAAACCCTACGATGGCTGGTGGGGGGTAATTAAGAAAAAAAAAAAAATGCTGCTTATTCCCTTATCCCCTCTTGCGCCTGGGGCACTGGGGGAGGGAGGCCCTGAACGCCGGGGGAGACAGAGACGAAGGCGCGTCACCCCCTCACCAAGAGGGAGGGTCTGAGGCGCGGGGGGCTCCCCAGCAGGGCCGGAGCGGTGCGGGCACCGTGCCAGGCTCGGTCCCCGCCGCCGCCGCCGCCCCGCAGCGCCGCCGCCCTCGGGGCGCTCCCGCCCGCCTTCGCCCCACAATGCACCGCGCCGCTGACATGGCGGCCGGGGCGGACTGAGCCGCTGCCGTCGGGGCCTGCAGCAGCCGCAGCCGGGCATGGCGGGGGCGCCGCGCCGGCTCCGCTAGCGCCGCACACAGGTACCGGGGCCCGGGAGCTCCCCGTGGCCGGGGGCGGCGGCCCGGGGGGAGGCGGGCTCGGGGGGGCCTGTCCGCGCCGGCGCCCCCCGCCCCAGCCCTGCCCCGCCTCGACGGCCCGGCGCGGCCTCGGGCCCGGGCGGGGGGAAGCGCCGGGGGTCCGCGGCGCGGGGGCCGCCCCAAGGTCAGCGGGGGCCGGGGCCGCCCCCGAGGGCGCATCCGGGCCGGAGCTGGTGCGTGCGGTTTGTTGTTCGTGCGCCCTGTGGAATTAAATATTGCGGGGGGGAGAGACCACCGCGGTCGGCGAGGCCCGCGGGGAAATGCCCCGTGTACGGGGCTGCCCTCGAGAGCCGTGCCCGCTCCGCCGGGAGAGGTTCTCCTTTCCGTGGATTACGCTCTGCCTCGAGTGACACCCAGGCATCCCTTCGCCGACGTGGTTGTGCTCTTTTGTTGGCTTATTTTGTATACAAATACAGCTGAACGACTTTGCTGCTTTTGCAATATGTTGCAATTTGCCAGTTGGCTGAATGTGTCATTTTACCTGAGGCCTCCTGGCTTTTAAGGTTGTTTCTGGGTATATCAAAGGAAGATGAGCTCGTAACACACAGAGAAACAATATAATCGGATTTAGGCTAAGGTAGAGATTAGTACATTAAAAAGATAGTTGTATCTAACTATGGATGTAATAATTTTTTTTTATATCCATGCCACCTCCACGTCACTTGGCTTCCTGAGCACCGTGCCCTGGATTCAGGGGTCATTGCATTTGCTTGAAAATAGAGGATACGTGTTGTTTATAGTTTTGACTTGTGCTCCCGGTTTCAGTAGGTGCTTTTTGGATAGTCTGACCCCAGATAGTTATGACATAATTATTTCCGTGACAAGAAAAGTAAGCCAGCCTTGGAACTATGACTTAATTACAGTACCTGGCAGAAGATACTATATTAGGAGTAAGAGGTCTCTTTTACAAACACCCAATTTTGCAATGAGCTTTTTTAATCATTTTTCTACTTGACTTCAGTGAAAACCTTCATAAAATTAATTTTGTGATCAAATTACCTTTTCCCAGAACATATATTGGGATATGTTCCCAGAAGATAGACACAGAGGGATCAGAAAGTTCCTCCTGTGTTCTGTTCTTGCACAGAGGACAGCTGGGACTTTCATCTCATACCTCAGCTTGCAGTAGTAAAGAAACTGTGGGATGCCATGGGACACCTGCACTGTGCGGGGCATTTATCAGGTTCTTCCTCTGAAGGGAATTGCTGCTATGCGAAGAAAGAAAGGGGAACAGGAGATGTCTTACTTGAAAGCAAGATATTCCTGAGGAGCTCCTCTTAACTATCTTGTGAATCTGCTTGTCAGAGTAATGGGTTTGGATTGTTGTATTCATGTTGATACCATAAAGCAGTTTGACTGTCTGAGAGTATATTCTGTGTTCTAGTTGTAATCCTGGCTTTTTAAACTTTACAAAGCATTTCTACTAAATTATTTTTGTCACTATCTTAGTGAAATAATGCAATACTGGTACTGATTTGTACTGAGAACTCATAGAAAGAAGGATCCTGCAATTTGCTTAGTGGATTAATTTATACAATGGAAGCAATCCAGTAGAAGTCAATATTTCTGGTGCTTTTGGCACATTAAGACTATTTTGTGTATTACTTGATAAATTGTTTAACTTAGAAGTACAAAAGATGACCTGAATTTTGTAACAATGCACATGAATTTAAATTTTACTCATTTTTTTTTATTTTCACAGAAATGCATGCACACACACGTGTACTCATACTGTATCCTTGGTTTATAATTTTGGTTCTAAGGTTTCAACAAATCCTTGGAAAAAACCCAATTTGTCAGATGTTCTTAGATTTTATTTTCTTTTCTGTTGATGCATGAAATACTATTGCCAGCAAGAAGTAACTTTCAGATTTTAGTTTTTGGTGTCAGCAAAGCTTGACACGGGAGTCTGGAATCAGTTTTGTGTTACAAACTACTGTGACTCAGTCCACTGAGTGTGGCTGTGTTCTTGACAGCTTTCCTGAAGTCGTGGTTTTCAGCATGTTTCTTTCAGTAGTGAAAGTGCTGGATGCTGGTAACAGGCATAAGGATATTGATAGAAGATCTGTTTGCTTTCTCTGTGGTTTGTGAACTGGTTTGCAGCTGGTATGAAGTAGTTCAAAGACCATCCCTTCCTCAAGGATTCCTGTTTGGGTGAAGGGCTCACTATTGCTTAAATACAAGATCCAGATAAGCTTCTATGCCACAATACACACTGCTGTATTTTCATTTAGCACAAGCACTGAGCATAAGTGGAGGTTAAGATTAAGGAGAACAAATTGAGTTGCAGTGTGTGGCCACATTTAAATCAGTTCTGTGATCAGTTGAAGCCTCTGGAAGCCTCTGAAAGGCTCTAAACCAGTGCAGTGCTGTACTGTGTTTTCCCAGTCTCCTCACGGGTACTTGTACTGCTGTTGTGTGTGTTTGTTTTTGAAGTTAGATCTCCCTTGTGTCTGCTCTGCTCCCAGCATCAATGGTTCAGCATACGGCGAGATTTGGGGCAGGGGCTGCCCCTCTTCTGGCTTCAAGGTTTGCTGCAGTCAATTCTGAGGTGTAAAGCACTATTGCAGTAAAACATAGGAGCAGAACCACAATATACGAAAGCATTAAGAGCCCGTATGAAATAGAGAGGTAGGGGAAACTGTTGTAACACAGCTGGTGTGACTGAGAAAGGATGGCTTTCCCCAGCTTGGCACGGGAGGCAGCAGCAGCAGGGTCAGAAAGTGGTAGTTCTTGGCGTTGGGTGACGTTCGTTTTTCTCACCTTCTCAGTGAGTCATACTGTGCTGTAGAAAAAACAGTGAGTCAATGCAGAGTAATCTGTAACAAGCATATCCTTTATGGATCTCCCATCCAGCATATTTTGCTTATTTCATAATTTAATTGTAAGATATTTGCACCTGTGTATGTTACTAAGTTTTGTATCAACCAAAGCCTTCCCTGTTCCTTTATTTATTCAGCAGTACTTATGTAAATCGGATATCATCCTGTTACAGTGTTATGTATTTTTACATATTAATATACATATATATATACAGTTATTTATCTAATGATCACTCCTTAGAAGTTTTCAATCTTCCACATTGTAAATACAACATCAGAACTTCCTATCTCCACTGAGCCCACAGTGCCAGTTTTGTTGCACCCTTGATTTGTGTGTTAAAGTTTACATGCCCTGTGCTGACTTCTTCTGGGTAGATTTTGGTAGTATTACACTTAACTAGGATAAATTCTATAGCCCGTAGTAAGAGGGAGTTCTGAAACACTATGTAGCACTTCTGTTTGTTACTAAGAATACCGATGGGTTTAGTGCTGATGGAGCCTGAGGCGCTTTAGTGGCCAGTAATCTCTGATAGTTTTAATTTTAAGTACTTTGGAAAAACATCAAGCATAGGTAGTAGTTTGTACTAAGTTATATCTAGTTCATCATAAACCAAACATAAATGTGTGATAATTTTTTTAAACTATTGACAAAGAACATGGGAGAGGCTTGAATGATTTGTAGAAGCTCTCAGACAGAAAACTGGGCCTAAGGCTGTAAACAGTCAGAAAAGACCCCCTCCCCAGCACATTAGGGGTATCTGTAGACATCACCTGTGCAGTAATCTGAGCAGAGTGCAGAAGACAACCTTTCCTATTGTTCCTGACTGTGGCTGTAACCTTTGTTTGCAGAATTTCCTTTTATTTTTGTTGAGGAAGTTCAGCTGGGCTATATTGGTAATGAGGCGAGGGGGGCACTGAGGTTAATCACCCCACTTACTCTTGGAAGGCTGGCTGGGAGATTTGAGCTTAAGGACAATCATAATGGGAGAGATAAAAGCAGGTCTTGGATAAAATATGAGTCTCCCTATCTCAAAGGAGGGAATGCTTTATAGAAAGAGGGTGATAACACTTATGTTTGTAGTACTTTCTGTGTTTATATTTTATCTAGTGCTCCCCGGGGAAACAAAACTTACAAGCCTTTTCTTTCCCATTAGTTGTCCTTCTACACTCCAGTCCTTACTTTTGGACATTTCAGCCAGTTGGGACCACATTTTAGAACATATTTGAAGTAATGTCAAAGGATCATTGAGCTTCTGTCTGTTTTGTGGAACAATTATGCCTCAGCAGAGGAGAGGTCTCTGCTGAGGGGGAAGCAGGAGGAAGTTCCGTTTCCTTGTAGGGAGTAGCTACAAACCAGACAGGGTGTATGTTCCTCCAGCCCCAGCACGTCTGCTCTGCTTGCCCAAGGGGCTGTGATCAAGAGTGACAGAGGAGCACAAAATGAATGTGTAGGAAACCAGGTAGAGTCAGTTCTGCTGCTAATGAAATGATTAAAAAAAACCTTTGCAAAAGAGCAACTCAGAATGCAAAACCTCACAGTTTAACTTGGCCTTCGACTTTGAGGAGGCCCTGTTCCGTCAAAGTCTGACCCAAAATTTATGTCTTTGAGGGAGTTGAATACAGTGGAACAACTTGAGAGGAAGAAGTGGAAGGGCAAATGAGTAGAAGTATCTTCTTGAAAGTTTTTTGGTGGTTTTCTTTTTCCCCCTGTTTTGGAAGTAAGCCTTGCTCTGATTCTTTGCAATTCAAATGCAGAATTTTCTAATGCTAGTCTGCAAGGTAGAGGAAACAAAAGAAACTGGCAGAAATGAAAGTGAAACATTCTCGTTTCTTCATTTCATGAGCCTAAAATTAATTCTAATCAAAGCTGATTTTAAACATTTTTAATTTGGTTGCTGTAGGTATGTATAGATTTAATAATTCTCTGGAGTTTAAAGTCAGATGGTATCTTGTCTGACCTCAAGCTGTTGTATTTCAGCCAGATTATTTTTCTAAAAAGTGCCAAGAGCTGAGCTAGATTTTGGAGGAGTAACTGGCACTGTTAAGCAGGGGAAACTGAGTGCCTTGTAATACCAGGATATTGAATAAATGAAATATGCTGATATGGTTTCAACAGGTTAATCATCCCCTACTTTGCAGATGCAGGTGAAATGCTCTGGTTTTTTTGCGAGCCTGGCCGGAAGAAAATTCTTCTTTGATTCCAGGTCTGGCAATTTGGTATGAGCCTGAGCTTGTGAATAAGACGTGTCATCCAGGTTTCTAGAAAGATGCCACCTCAGCACTGATTCACTCCACTCCTGTGTTTTGTTTCGAACCATGTTATTTTTTTTCAGAGGCACTCCTTTCCCTCTCCCCATTTCCCTCTCTCCCTCTCTCATATGTAGATGGCTGATATCAGACAGAGGAGGATCTTATTTTGTCTTTCCCAGGTTTAGGAGAGGTCTCTTTTTGTTTCTCATACTAAGTTTTATTAGTTGGTTTACTTTACAGTTCTTTGTGAGATGGTAATTTGGTTACTGTTGAATATGGTGCAGCAATTTAAATTATTTTTTGTTTGCTAAACTGTATCAGTATTAAAGAACAAAAGGAAAGAAAAAGAAATCCCAAAGTTCAACAACATTATTATTACACTTGTATTTCAGATTCTGCATTTCATTGTGGAACTCTTTGGGTTTTTTTGGGGTGTAGAATATTCTTGTCTTATGAAATGTTGTGACCTCTCTTTATTCATATTTCTTAGGAATAGAGACTATATCTGTGGTTTTTAACATTATCTGCTTACATTTGATTGCATTTACTCTCTGGATATGTAACATCATGGTACTCAATTTGTTAGCCGAGTTCTAGTTTTTACTAGCAGTTTCCTTAGTTGCTATTTCCCATCATTTTTGTACATTTGACTAAAGATGATATATTCTCTTTGAATATATAATTGTGTATTTTATCGATTAATTTTTGCAGGTTTTTTTAAACTTACTTTCAAAATACAACTCTTAACAACTTGACGCGTACAAAAAGCAGGGCAAAATGCAGCCCCACTTTTCCTCCAACGCCAGAATTTCATGGTAGCTTTAATCTGGAAGTGGTGCCAACAGGACTTGTCCCCACCCTGCGAGTTGTTTGTTATTACCAGGCGTGCTCCTCCTCCTCCTCTTGCCTGGTGCCAGCTTTATGTTAAGCTGGATGGGTTTTCCGGTTTGGTTGCCGGCAGAGGTGCCCAAGGGAGGGAGCAGTCCCGGCGCTGGGGGTGAGCACGGCTTGGGGAAGGGCGGTGTTGCTCCGGCTGGAGCTGGAGCTGCCCCGCGCCGCTTCCCACTGAAGCTGGAGCTGGACTCGGTGTGCTCCCGGCCCGAGCTGAACGGGGAAGTGCTGTCACAAGTGAAGGTGGAATTGATGTGTGTCTTTGTGCTTTTTTTTTTTTTTTTTTTTTTTTTGGTTGGTTTGGGAAGTTTTCCTCCCCTCTTCAGGTTGAACAAGTAAAGCATGATTAGTTTAGAATTTGAAAAATCCTACTCCCGTTTCTCTTCTGGTTACATGAAATTAAAAGCCAAACCCACCGCAGAGTTCAAAGACAGTGACATTTGTACAGAGCTGTAACAGCTCACCGGTGTCCAGAGCAGGACTTTGTACTGATGCCCAGGCACTGGAGAAACTTAAATTTAGTCAGCCTGGATGGATCCTGGGCTCTCCTGACCACCCTGAGGCTTCAGCACTGCTGGTACAGGTGGGCAGGAGTTCCTGCTGCTTTTTGATTCGAATTGCTATGGGAAGGACTGGCTACAATCCAGAGGCAAATATTATTTAATCTTTATGATTTTTGATCTAGAAGTAAGAATCAGGTGCAATCAGTGTTTAATAGAAAATAGTTGCAGTGTTAGCTGAATGTATTTGTGAGATAAAATACTTAGCCATTGGAACAAATTTAGGAATGCAGATTTTTTTCTTCTTCAGGTTTTATATTTTACTAAAGAATGTGATGCTAACAGCGTCTTCAGGAAAATTCTTGTGGGTTTTGTTTGTTTCTTTGATTTTTCACTTTTGAAAGATATGTACTTTCAATTATATCAGTAGACTTAAGATAGCCATTTTTAATACATGCTTTGTGTCCTGAAGTATTTTCTGATTTGTGTCTTGAAAGTGAGAGAGACAGTAACTGTATTATATAGCCTGAAAAAAATTACTATACTTTATACTGATAATATGCAGAAAGGCTTTTTGGATGTTTGTTTTTTTTAAGCAGACGCTTTAATTTGATCCTTCATTCTGGTTCTTGTTTTTAAAGTACCAAAGTATGTTGTGATATTTTTAATAGCTGTAATTCATAGACTTCTCTGTTATTTCTTTTCTTCACTAAATGATAAGTGATGGGTTCTCTAAAACCCAGACATTTCCATGGGTCATGCGTTTACCTACCAAATATGCAGCTGTACAGAAAAGAGAGGAACTCTGCACTCTTTATTTTGCTATAGTTTTACAAAATTAATTTTCCTCTATGTCTAATGCTTCATTCTCATAGTTTTCAATTGCTCTCTAAATGTTGTTATTAGAAAAAACATCCAAGTTCTTGTTGCAGATTCTTGCCTGCATTTTCTCTATTAATAAGAGTAATTCCTTACAAACAGACCCACTTGTGCTTAACCTCCTCCCACTGGAAACACAACTTTTGAGTTGCGTCCAACATAAAGCTCAGATGATCATATACCACCTAGAGGGTTGAGGTTTAGATTAGGGAAGTTAATCTGCAGCTAAACAAAATATTTACTATTTGTGGGGGGGTTTTTGCTTAGCAGAATCTTACTTAATTGCTGGCAGCTAATTTATTTGAGAATAGGAGGTGCAGGTGATCGGTCAGGTTTATTATTAATACTTTGATCTGTATTTCTAAATGCTTTTTAAAATCAGTTAATAAAATGGAGCTTGCTTGCTGGAAACTGAATTAGCTTTCTCTAGTGGCTAATTTGAGCTGTGTGTTTATTGAGTGGTATTTTTTAGATGTGCTAATTTTTTTCTTTTTTTTTCCCAGTGTAGTTGCAGACATCTTGGTTCTTGTTTTTGTTCAGAAAGCCAGAAATAGGAAGGAAAGAAAAAAGCAGGCTGTTGGCAGGTTTATCACTGGGTGTTTTTTAGCATGTTCTGCCATTTTTTTGTCTCTTCATATCCCTCCTCTTAAATACAAATCAAGATTATCAAAATTTTCATGAGTTTTACTTTAATACTGGAATTTATTATGAAAATGCACTTAGGCCTGTGGGGGGAACCTGCTTCCTATAATAATTTGTATTTACACATTCCTTTAGAGAAGTTTTTTTAATGTGCTGTCTACGTAGAGATTTAATCTTTTTCCTCCATTTTAAAAATGTCTTATCATTATTTCTTCAGTAGACAATCAGCTACGATCCTTGCCTGCACAGAGGATTTAAAATCAACTGCAAATTGCTGAAGAATTGCACTTCAAGTGGTCTCGAGACAGGAGAAGCAGGTCTTCACTATAATGGAAGAGGCCAAGAGCTCAAAGAATGGAAATCATGACCCAAGGAAGTCTGTCCGTCTTGTCTGTGAGGAAGGCAAAACAGTCAAAGTTACAATTAATCAAAATTATAAACATAATAGAAATGACAAATCTGTGAAGGATGTTGGGAGAAGTTCTCCAAGTGGGAATAGCAGTAAAAAAAGTAAACAAAATGATGTTTGTTCTGAAAAACAAGGAGAAAATAAACCATGCAAAGTAAATAGTTGTATTCCTGGAACTAAAGATATGGGATCAAACGTTCAGGATCGAAGTCATGGAAAAGCAAAAAAATTTTCTAATTTATCATCAGCAATGGAAAACCTGAAACAGACAAAAGCCCAACCAGTGGGAGAAAATGCTCCAGGCTCCCATGTTTCAGGGAATGGGGTCAGCATGGAAAGCTTAACAGCTACTCAGAAAGGGAAACTGGTGCTGGAAAATCCAATGGGAGTTCATACTTTGAAGACTAGTGTTGATCAGGCTGGTGATCCTGGTAAGACTGCTGCAGATCAAAGAAAAATGGAACATAAGCCTGATGACTTCAGTGAGTATTAGTTAGCACTGCTTTATTCCATTTTCTTCTGATGCAATTGCTGAAATGGGTTTTGAAATGTTTCTGTTCGTGTTATTTTTTTCACATGTACTAAGTTGCTGGTTGCATTTAGAGAGAACAAAATGTTAATACAAGCATATTGCTCAGAGAACAAGAGATTATGATAATAGCTGTCCTTTTTTCTTGTGCCTAAGACCTGAACATCTTTGTAAGCTACTTAGTGTGTGTGGGTTTTAGGTAATTTTGTGACTATTGTGTCTTATGAAGGGGGAACCCTTCCTAATTATCATTGCCACTTAGGGAAATGCCAGTTATTACTGCTTTTCTGAAAGATCAGGGCAAGATGGGCAAGAAAAGTTCTTATTATAGGTAGAGGGGAAATATTTACCTTTTTTCCTGTGACTGTTGTGCTCTTTTTGTTACTAAAAATGTTTAGAATAGGCTTTGGCAGGGTGCTTTTTGATTTAGGGAGCTCTGGACTATGTAGCATCCACCAGTGGTTACCCTTATGAGTGTGCAATTCTTACACATATTTTTCAATGTCAAAATTAAATATATTGATCAAGCTTTCTCTCAGCAGGTTAATCCCATAGCTCAGGATTTGTCACACTTCTTTAGAATGCATTTTTTTCTTTAATAAAAATTCTGTTTTAAGATGCCAGCCAGTGTAGACCTTGTGTTTGAAGTATTTCCCACAGCTACAGCAGTTGCTTGTATGGAAATACAAGGAAAATAATAAAGTGTGTATTTTTTTAGCTGTCTTAATAGTGTTTAACAGGAAAAACAAGTTCAAGTGACAGCATCCTGTGATCAGTCAGCTCTTTATAGACCACCACTATGTACTGTGGGGACCATCTGTCACTCAGAAACCAGGACTTGAAAACTTACTCAGCTTTGATTCCTTGCTAGTCTGGGGGCACAGATCTCATTTGAAAGGAAAGAATAAGGAAAAGAAAAAACAAAGCACAAATAACCCTCATTTTTGCTTGTGTAAAAGCTAACTGGAATAATTTGCTGTAGATGTTTGTAGAGATGAGTGGCCTGTGACCAATCCTTAGGCATCTGGAGGAACTGGCCCTGTGGCACTGGGCTGTGTTTGGGAGCAGCAGCGTTGCAGAGCTCAGTGGCTGCTGCCTGTGGGCGAAAGGTGTCACGGAGTGTTCAGGTGTGGCTCCAGCAGCTTCCAGGCTGAGGGCTGGGATTGCCTGGTCACTGGCTCTCTAAGGTCATTTGGGTGAATGTCTTTGAGGCAGTTCTCTGATTTAGTTCCTTAACAAAATGTGTTGTGTACAATAATTTTCTGCCTAATATTTATTGTTTCTGTTACAGTGGGGCATCAGGATCTTGTTTACTCTGTTCTGCATGACAAAATCCTTTCTTGTCTTGAAGAGTTGAAGAGACTGTGAATTTGACTGAAACACAAAATTAACCTTCCTTTTTTTTTTTGTCTTTTTGATAGCACTCTGAGTAGCAGACTAGTTTCTGAAGTAATTTTAAAATACTGGTTAATTACAGGAACGATTTTAATGTTTAAGGTGATCTTGGCCAGTCTTGGACAAAGAACTGGAATGTAGTTCTGATTCGTGTCTGGCTCTTAACTGCTCTGTACTCTTAATTCTCACTTTTCCTCTTCTTGAATGACTCTGAAGGAAGTAACTGTTTCTTGCTTTAGGTAAAATAAAGAATTCTGAATCAACAAAAGAACATACATTGGAAGCGGATTATTTAGAAAACACTGGTGTTATTGATGAATCTAATCTGACAGTTGAACAGCAACTTGGATTGAAACAAGCTGAAGAACGTCTGGAAAGAGATTATATCTCCCGACTTGAAAAAGTAGGTTGGGTTATTTATCAGATAAAAAAGAAAATGTGTGTCCTCTTTCATTATCATCACCATATTTCTGGTTGGGTGGTGTTTCTACTACAGCCTGCTGCCTCTGTTTCTTTCTTCTTAATAATGAGTCACTTTCTGATCTAAGATATTGTCTCCAGTAGTTGACTAGTTGTTCATAGTGACAGATGATATGGATTGGAAACTTAGTGTTCCTTTTGTGGCACATGTAGCCTTTGCAGAGCAGTATTTTTTAATTTTCTAGATCTGAAACGGTACAGTTCCAGCACTGAAAGAAGATTCTATCTTGTAAGATTTAAGTCTGGTTCCCTGGAAACTCAGAATGCAGGATTGAAAAGAACCTTGAGCTTTCTGTAGTATATTACCTCTCACCGGTCCCAATCCCTGTATTGAAGATGACTGCTTAAAAATGTTCACCTAAATTGTTCTTAATATTATGTCTAGTGAAACAAATGTTGAAGCCAGTATAGGTATCACAGAAGTTTTTGTTACTGTCTAATGCAAGTGTCTCTTGTAGCATTTTAATCCCTCATATGCTGTCCTAGGAAAATAACCAAAAGTTTATTATTTCTTTTTCACACCATTCTGCATATGGGAAAATCATTCCCATTCCTACAGTCAAACGGTCTTTAGGCTCTCTTTGTTAATTGGTCTTGGGGGATTTTTGTTCCTGGTTCGTTCTTGTTGCTTTTCTCTAGATGCCCATCATGTAACCAGTGTTCAAAATTGGACATGCAGTTTCAGCTGAAGTCTTACATATAAAGAGGAAAGCTGACTTCATCTGTCTGAAATATGGCATTTTTGTTCAGGATCTCTGCTTTTTTAGCAACAGTAGGATGTTGGGGTGTAGTTGGTCCAGCAATGATCCCCACAGCCTTTCCTTAAGAATTGCTCCATCAGGTGTTCCTAGCCCTGTACGTTTTGCAGTTGGTAATACCTAAGGAGGAATGATACTTTGCTGTGATATTATTTAATTGGAGCTTATTTAGTCCATTTCTCTGTTTGTGATCACTGAATTTTTGTCATTTTACATCTTCTGTATCCTCTTCCAAGTTAATATCTTTTACATTTATAGTCAGCGCACCTTCTGTTGCATTTCCTAACTCTCCAACAAAAGTGTGGATATTTCTGACCCCACAAGGACCCCTACTGAAGAATACTTGGCACATGCTTTTAGGTATGAGTGCTCTGAGGACAGTTCTCTCAGCAGTTTTGCTCCCACCTTATTGTTCTTTATTTAGATGATGTTTTTGGTCTCCTTTTAGACTGATACTATGACAAGTGGCAAAAACTTCGTAAAATTCAAATACAACATCTGCTGCTGCTTCTTCAAGAGCTATGACTTATCTTTAAAACAGCAACCCTAAGATTGGGTTAGTGCAATTTGTTTGTAGCAGATCAGGTTGTCACTTATGACCTGTTTTTTTCCGTATGTGCTTATTAATAATTTATTACAGTATTTTTCTGAATGCTACTTCTGACTGGTCTCTAAAACCTTGGTTCACCTTATTTAGCCCTTTAAAGATATTCTTAAGTTTCTCTTTCTTAATGATCTGGAACCTTCCCATTCTCTGTGAGCTCTTTAAAATGCAACTGGCTCTTTTATAGATTAGCTCCTTGAATATCCAAGGACAAATTTCATGAGACCTGGCTTATTTGGATGCATCTATCTTACCCAAGTAGTAGTCTGTAACTTTTTTGTCTTGCTATTTTGAGCTTTTGCCCTTTTCGTTGGAGTTAAGCATAATTAGATTATTTAAAAAGTCTTCACAATAAAGGCAAAATAAAACTTATTACGTGATTCAGCCTTCTTGGCAACATCTATTGATATAATACTGCAGATTAATATTGTAAAGAAATGCAAATTTTTTCCAAAGTATTGCTATTGCTAATATTCATTTTTTTATAAAAGAGTGGTAAAATATTTTTTATCTACTTCAGTCATTAGACATCAAATACTTGACTCTTCCCAGGTAGCCAGGTGTAACTGTCTATTAGTTTTTTTCCAAATGGATGTTTAATTTCATCTTACTAGGTACCGGTCTTAGAGAAAATAGGGATGAAGAGATCTAGTAATTAAAGCGTAATGAATTTTGTAATTAAAGCAGTATTTTAAATTGATACTTATTCTGCAGTAGGAGAGTATCAGACTCGGTTTTTTCCAAAAGCAAAAGATCAAACTCAGTAAGTGGAAAAACTTGCCCAAATTTAACGGTGGTTTAGGTCTCCATATGGTAAGTGAAATTTGTTTAACTGATCTGTGGTCCGCCTTAGTGTCTTAAAATGGTGTTCATTCATTGTTGTGTCACTGCTTAAACATCTGGGGTTTTCAGTATACTTTTTGGTTTTAGTAAATATAGATGTATTAGAATTAGGATGAAAATGTTAAAGTAGGTGTTTTTCTCTCCCAGTTATGACTGATAGCAGTTACTGGAAAAATGCTAACAAGTCTGGAGAAAAGCTAAAGTGATTTTTTGTAACCCTTTTACCTCTGCAGTGAGCTTATCAAAAGGTTTCCAATCTCTGTAGCTGTGATCTGTCAGAGCATGAAAATACAGCTGCAGGATGAGACAGATAAAGTGGAGTATTTGGGAACAACCCCTTCTCTTTGCAGAGTTGGTCCTTTCTGTCTTTTAGTCCAGTAGATCTTAATGATTTCCTGGCTGAATAAACTCCATGGCATCCCCTCTTGGACCCTGGGAAAATAGTGATTTCCCTTCTTCCCATCATCTCTGGAGTCTTGGCTGCTTCTTGCAGACTTGGGGGTCTCCCAGGTGGCCACTCTCCGTTTGCCTACTCCGTCTCTCCCAGCCTGTCTGTACAAAAAGCTGCTCGTTCTGCATGTTTGTCCAATTCTGAGCATCCCAGAGTATTCATCAAGGTGGAGTAGCATCAGCCCTTGTCGGAGGATCCCACCTTGGCCAGAGCACGGTGATTAGGAAGTGCCCTGTTTTCCCAGGCTGCCCAGCCACACCCTTTCCAGCAGGGCAGAGCTGCAGCCCTTGCTCAGTGTGCTGGGGCCGGGCCAGGCACCCCGTGTGACACAGCAGCAGAGCTGGACGTGGCTGAGGGGGCGTCGTTTCCTCAGCAGGGAAAGGCAGGTGGAGATTTATCCAGTTATTAAAAGCTTCACCTGACAAGGGAATGGCTTACTGGCCCTTAGGTCAGCCTTAAGAAGCATAAACTCTTCAGCCTCAATCTTACCTCACTAAATTTACTGAGAAATGGAATGTTCAAGTCATCTCACTTCCTTCCCTCTCTCTCCCCTCTAGTCATACAGGTGGAAATCAATTTCTGCTTGTTTTTTGAAGATTGCTTAATGTTTGCAAAGCACCTTGACATTAAAAGTGTTATGTAATAGTTAAATACAGTTTATTAATCAAAGAATTGAGTTCTTCAGGCACCACTGGTGGGTGAAATTTGTTTTAATCTATGGCCATTTTTCCTCAGCGCTCCCCAGAATACACCAACTGTCAGTATCTATGCAAGCTCTGCTTAGTCCACATTGAAAACATCCAGGGAGCTCACAAACATATTAAGGAAAAACGTCATAAGAAAAATATAATGGTAAGTTAACAAAATTATGGCTATTTTTTAATTACTTTTCCTCCTCTGTTTTTTTATTTTATTTCTTTATTAAAATTTTTTTTTTTTTGTTATGTGGTTTGTTTTCTTTGGTCATGTTCATTTATGTGAAAGTTTGTTTGCTGAGCAGAGATCCACAAATTTCTGTTTTCTGTTTGAGAGGAAGGGCTTGATGATTTGTCCGGGCAGAGAGGAAAAGACATTTTTGGTCATTGCTTCTGAATTAATGTCTCTAAGTAGTGAGCAGTTCATCATACTTTTAGTAACAGAATGCAAGGTAACTTAGGTGAGAAATGTACATAAATATATTTAGTTTTTCTATTTTCTGAAAATAATGTTGTTGGTAGCAAGACCTCCAGGGACTGGAGGTGGGGTTGGGGATATTGTTTTTTGGGTTTTGGTTTGTTTTTTTTTTTCAGTTTATCTGCCTTGTGAAGTTTAGAAGAGTTATAGGAGGGAAGGATTCAGTTCACTCATCATCACCCTGGATTTATTCGTATGTTTAATATGAGATGCAGTTCTAAGGCTTACAAAGAGAAAACCAGTTCCCTTATCAGGTGCCATGGTGCTGTGGTTTGCTCTAAAGAGCTGCTACATGCAAGAAATCCAATAAAAGGTGCACACATTTTCTTGCCAGCCCATTTTTGTAAATGCTGATGAAGAGCTACAGTATGTTGGATTTTGTGATTTAGATGGTTAAAATTACTCTTTCTATAACCATTCCCCAAAATTCAGTCAAATTACTTTTTCATATTTTCATCTATTTCTTGCCATACTTCTGTTTTTCATTAATGCTCTAATTCTAAAATGCGTGCAAGTCATCACCTGGAAGACTCCAAATGCCATAAATCCATTAAATCTCTGAAAGTAACATTTTTATGTTATGGTCAGTGACTATTTGTAAAGGATTCTGGTTCTTTTACTGTTTCCTAAATTGCATCAGGCTTAAAAAAATGAGCCAGCCCTATGATTGATCTATAAACACTTTCTTACCATGCTTTTCATCTGGGCATGAAGACAGTAGAGCAATGAGATTTTTTTAGCACTGAATGGCATTCTGGAGGACAGTTTGACTTTTTAACACTTACCCCGATAGCTTTATGTTGTGTGCAACATTATGGGGATACCTGTGTAACTGTCTAAATGTTACTTCATGAAATGCTCCTTTTTACAGCTCTAAGAGATACGTGACAATCAAATAATCTTAGCAGCATCTTTGGTTTCTCAATTCAAGAAGAATCTTAAAGCAGTGACAAAAAAAAATCCCATAGACCTTTAAAAATGCTCATATCCTTTCTTACACTAAATTTGTTCAGATAAGATCAGAAGAGTTGACAGGTGCAGCCTAGAACTAACTAGACAAACATTTTCATACTGTACTGTGTTTTCTTAGTGCATAAATATTTTATGGTTATTATTTATTTCAGTCATATCTTTCATGTAGTTGATGAATTAATGACACAAGGGGTTGTTGTACTCAGTCCCAGATGACTCGAGGTCCAAATGACTTGATGCCTCTGACATATTCTTGCTGTTGGATTGGGTGCACTAAATCCAGTACTTTTTGGCACCAGCTGTTTAACCAGTAATGGGACTCAACTTACAAAATTCCCTTGAAGCTAGGAATACTTTTTCTGCATCTGATATCTTTCCTTCAAGTACAATCCATTCTGAAAAAAAACCATGTGACTTTTCCAGATCAGTTCCTTTCATTATGTAGGAACAGTTACAGCTTTTTATTTTCTTGGATGAATTCTGCTTCAGAACTGTCAGAAAGTGTGGTCCAGGAATGGAATACAGAAGATTTCCTCCCCAGTTGTCAGCTGTGAAACAGCATTCTCTGTTTTAAACACTGAGCATCTGCTGTTATTCCTGGGAACCACATTACTGTATTTGCCAGTTAGGCCAGGCAGAGTTCTGCCTGTGGAAGTGTTTGGTCAGGACACCGTGTAAATAGAATAACACAAACAGCAAACAGTGTGTTCCAATATCATACAATAGTAAGAGATAACCTTTTCCTCTTAAAAATACCAGTTTTTACTTATGTCATCCACCAATTATTCAGGAAAAGCAAGAAGAAAATGAGCTGCGGGCGCTCCCACCACCCTCATCTGCACAGTTGGCTGCTCTGAGTTTCACACTCATTGAGGCAGCAAATGAACAAGGCATCTCAGATGAGGACTTCAGAATTCGGCAAGAAATTGTAAATGAGATGGAGAAAATTATTCAGCAGCCCTTACCAGGTATTCATAATATTCTCCATTTGCTTTAGGTGAAAATTTTTCATTATTTTTACATATATTTTTGATACGTTCATTAATGGTGAGTGAGTGTATTTGGGGTTAAATTATCTTAATATTATACAATATTAGTATATACAGACTTTTTAATACAGGCTGGCAGTTGATTTTAAAAGAATTAACAAATGTACAAAAAGAGGAAAACATGATTGTGGTTATTTGTCCTTTCTGATGTGTTTATTGATCCTCTTTAAAGTGGTGGGATAATATAACAAGAAGGATAATATTTGGCATTTGCTTCTTTGCACTGATTTCCCCTCATCTCCTATAGTTAGTACTCTGGGAGTTTGAAATCAGATTTTTGGAGCTGCAGTGATGTTGACTTTGTGCTAACAGTGTTTTGGTGTTCAGTGCATCCGAACAGAAGAAAGTATTAATCTCATTGCCAAAAAAAGATTTCAAATTTTAAATTTAATCTATATTGAAATGAGTATTGTTCTATCTGTCCTTTTGATTTAGAAATAGCTTTTTTTCCCCTTTGCACTATAAAAGTGCAGCAGTAAGAAAGATTTTGTTATCTGCAGGATGATCAGCTTTAGTTTTAGGTGCTCTGTGAAATATATGCTTAAGCATAAGGTGCTGAATAGAACAGGGGTTTGTAGGGTGGAGGTTTGCTAATCTGTTTGCTCTATAATAAGTGGGTCCTAGTGCAAACTTCTGTTCTGGCACTCTAGTGAGCTTTCCACTGATAGTGGGAAGCATAAAACAAAACTTTTTCACATAACATTTTTACATAAATACTCAGGAAAATTATTGTTACTTGTCTGGCTTACCTGTTTGGACTGATGAGCTTCTGTGGAGGTGTTGGAGTCGTGGAAGGGGAGTCTGTAATAGTAAATGACAGTTTGTTATTCTCCTTTGCAAAGGAGCTATGTTTTAGTGAATGTGTTTTCCTGAGTTGGAAATTAGGAAAAATTTAATTCATGCACTGTGTAGGAAACATCTGATCTTCTGGTATGATTTTCTCTTGAGCTCACATTAGAGCTATGCAAAAATTTTTACTACTATGAAAAGCCATTGGAAGAAATTGCAAATTATTATTATTAACCATACAGACTTTCATTCTGAGAGGGTTGGTTTCTAAGCAGTGAAAATAGCCTTGAAGCAATGTATGTGTAAGATCTGTTTTCTCTTTTAAGAGTAATTTTGTTGATGTTTCTAATGGAATGAGTTTGGTCAGAACACACATAAAGGAAGATACACAAGAAGAACCCTCTTTGCTGTGAGGCTGGTTGAACATTGGCACAGGTTGCCTGGAGAGATTGTGGACTCTCCATCCTTGTTGATTTTGAAAACCCAGCTGGACACAGTCTGAGCAGCCTGCCTTAGGTGACCCTGCTTGAGCTGGGTGTTGGATTTGGGAAGGATTGAGAACACTCATTTTTCAGCTGATTTAAATGTGGGAGACCCTAATATCTATTATAGGAAGGTTTTCATCTGCAAAAATTATATCATGAATTGGGATAAGTTATGGAATGGAATGGCATTTCTCATATTATTGCTGAGTAGTTGCTTCCTAGTTAGTTTAGATCTGTTCTGCACCTTTGCAGGTAACTTAAAACACTGAAGGAACACTGAACTCTGTGCCTTGGATTATATTGAAGTAATGTTTTATGTGCACGTTTTGTAATGAACTGTGTGTTGGAACTTGCTGATGAAATCAATATTGGTGCCTCATATAAAAGTCTGTGAGGCAACAAAGAATTTTATAATTGGCTAAGTGCTGCAGTGAAATCAAGCTGTAGTTAACAAAAGCTGTTACATAAAACCCTACACTGAGATGGTGACAGTGATTGTTACTTCATGTTTAATTTTATATTAAAAACAAACCGAACTAAAGCTGCATTGCAAAAAATCTTCAAAACGGCTTGGAAAATGTCAGGTATTTGGTGGTTACAGTATTTGAATTATTTGATTTCCTCTGATGCTATGCTATGGAAATGCCTACCCTTCACAGGAGTGAGAAAGGGGTTCAATGTTCATTGATCTGAGAGTGCCACTTGTGGGGTGTGCTATCTACAGCGAGGTATGCATCATCCACTAAAGAAAAATTTATTTACTAGCTGTTAAATAATTATGTTTCTCTCTCTCCAGACTGTTCCCTGAGGATGTATGGCTCCTGTTTAACTAGATTTGCTTTTAAGACCAGCGATGTTAACATTGATATCAAATTCCCCCCTAAGGTGTGTAGATATTATCTTATATTAACTAAGACTGGTTTTTAAATCAAGGCCATCCACATTTATTTCTATTCCATTGACTTCATCTTCTCTTGGGACACATGGTATCTAATCTTTGATTTGATGTCAGCTGTGCTATGGAGGAAGTTTTCATTGCTCTTTAAATAACTTTAATTCTTGGGTGGTTTTTTTTGTTTTTTTGGACAATCTTATGCTAGGCTTTTTCTAATTTTTTGAGTAAGCACTGAAGCAGTATGAAAATAATTGGCTCTGGATAAGTGTGCTTCCATGTGATCATGATTCAGACTAAACTCTTGAAGGTTTTGACTCCCCTCCTTTTAAAGTTGGGGCTGAGAGTGACTTTTTTTCCTTTTATGGTTTAGTCACTTTCAAGGTGCTATCGCATCCCAGTTTATAGTTTATGGTACGAAATTCTTGCAGAGCAGTGTAACTTACCTTTAGATAATGAAGTTGTTGATTCATGTTTAGTGTGTGATATTAGCAGCACATTCTTGATAGACAGCTGCTGCACTTGGCACGTGTTTTAAAATGATAACCTTTAAAAGCCTTGGGAAAGTCCTGACATTAAATTCTTTATTGCCGTCCATTTCTAGTAGTACATGTTGACATTGAAAGAGTTGAATGTATGGCAAGTGTTTTTATTTACCCTTATAGAGTCTGTTAATGCAGAACTAAAACAGAAGTGTTGACTAAAAAAGCTGTAGGCTAAGAGAAAGCTGCCTGTTAGTTTACTGGTACCTGTTTTCATGGTGTAGACAGGTACAGTTAACTTTTTATTAATACTGACACATTATTTCACTTTCTTGAAGGACACAGAGTTACTAGTTGTGCAGCCCAAGTAGTTTTAAATGAAATGTAAAATAAAATATTAGTCTCAATAATGTAATATGCTCTAATTCTGTCATTGTAGATGAGTCAACCAGATGTTCTGATCCAGGTGCTTGAGATCTTGAAGAACAGTGGTGAGTTTTAGTTGCATCTCATTTCCATTTAACATTCCACCTGCTGCTTAGTTGTTTTTATGCTCAATTTTCCTGTAAACTTAGAAAAATTGATTATTTGTCAACCAGAATATCTGGGCTGTTTTTGTGAATGTGATTTTTATGAACACCAATGCTTGTGTGAATGAGAGATGAGAAGCTGCGGCAAGAGAATGGCAGCCCCATTAGTCCAGTTCAGATTGCCAGAAGTTGGGGCAGTAGTGCCAGATGCCAGAGCAAAAAGGTTTAACCTTTTTTGTAGGAGGAATTCTAAGTAGTAAACTCAAAAACTGCTTTTCACTTGCATATGGACATGAGTGAGAGCTATTCCAAGACTCCTAAAACTTGTAACCTCGATGTTCTGTCAGGAGCACAGCGTGGCTGTCTGATACTGGTGGTATCAAAAGTAACCCGAAAATATTGGTACTGGTTAGCTCTGCAGCACTTAATTTGAGTTGTTCTGAAAAATCATGGTATAAATATAATAATTTTAAAGACAGAATTGGGGAAACTGTAAAAAAATCCTTTGAATGTGTTTTTTTTTTCCTCGTTGCTTAGCTGTCTACTCAGATGTGGAGTCGGATTTCCATGCCAAAGTTCCTGTTGTCTTTTGCAAAGATGTTAAAAGGTATGTGTGACTGGAAGAGATTTTTAATGAGCTACTATGCTTGTTCATAGCAGCTGCTTGCCTGCACTCCTGACAAGAAGTATTACTGTAATGTTCAGCTAACATTTGTATTAAAAGCAAACTGCTCATACACAGAAATATAATCTAGAAAGAAAGCTGCTTTTTTTTTGGTGTGCTATACAGAACTCACTGGTTGTAGGAGTCTGAGAATGTTATTTTAGTTAACTGGGGGAAAAGTGGAGTGGTTTTCAGTTATTTAAATTTTTTGCCAGCAGTTTAAGCCAAGGCTTGCAAAACATTTTATAAGGTACACATTGCCAGAAAGGACACATCATCTGACAGTTTCAGTAAATTCCTAAGAAGTAGCAACCTCCAAAATGAAACATGATTGCTTGACTGGCCAGAGGTATGGACTGAAACTCTGGGGAAGTAAATGCAACAAGAGTGGGCTTGTCTTTTCCTGTGTTTGTAACAGAATAGAAATAATGATTCTGAGAAGCTGAAGGAAAGTTTTTAGACAAGCTGTTCAGTGGGTTTACTAACTCTTAATACGCAGCAGATCTGGAGTATTAATTAACTAACTTATTTGTTTAAGTGTTTGGAATGTAGACTATATACTTGGCAATTGAATTGTGTAAGATAATTTAATTAATGGCGGAACTCAGACCAAATTCTTAAATCTGTTTTGTATTTTTGGCTATAATGAATTTCTGTAAGTTCCAGATGCAACTGATGATTTAATAGTAAAGATGTCATTATATTTTGTAGCTTTTGCGTAAAAACTTCAGGTTCTTACATAGGGAGACACTGATGGATGTTTTTAGTATGGTGGGTGTGATGCCCCACCCCAAGCATCATCTGTATCACAAAGTGATAACCCTGTATCTGTTCTGCCTTTGTGATTGCAGTGGTTTGACATGTAAAGTAAGTGCTAGGAATGATGTGGCTTGCCTTACAACTGACCTGTTGGCTGCACTTGGTAAACTGGAGCCTGTCCTGATTCCCTTGGTTTTGGCTTTCCGCTACTGGGCTAGAGTAAGTTATTTAATTATCCTCAATACTTCTTTTTAAGCACTGTGTAGAATGTAGTGTATGATATACCAGGAATATATTTGTAGGAAAGATTTCATGCCACTACTTCACCCTGCCTCCATACATGAGATGCCACTGTACAATAACACATTTCAGAGTTGGCTGAAATTCTAGACAGAAGCATAAATATGTTCCACAATGACAAAATGTGGTGAAACTATCTAAGTTTCACTAAGAAACTAAAAGAATAATATATTATAAGATAGTATTCCTTAAGGCACTGTATGAATTGCTACAGTTTGTATTTTGTCTGTATGTGGCATGGCATGACCACTACAGTTTCTGAGATACAGGATTTTCTGTTTCATTCTAGTTTGTTTCTCACATTTCTTTAGTATTTGTCCTTTTATAATAGATTGTCAACTAAAATTCTGGTGTTACGTCAGGAAAGTAATTATTTCTTTCTTCCAGCTCTGTCACATTGACTGTCAGGCTGAAGGTGGGATTCCCTCATATTCCTTTGCCTTAATGGTGATATTTTTTCTTCAACAAAGAAAACCACGTATTTTACCATCCTATTTGGGCAATTGGGTAAGTGATTTGGTAATACAGTAACCTTATTGTTCAAAATTGTTGGTGTTATTTCTGTGTTCTACCACCTCATAAAAATGCAGAATTTGGTTGCCAAAGAAAATGATAAATAAAATGCATTAGTACTTAATCCTCACACAGATGATGCTTGATGATTTTGAAGACTTTTTTAAAAGGCACTTGTAGTAGGCTGTATAGTTGTTTCATCTGTGTTTTGAAGAAAAGGCAATTATTTTCATCTTTATTTCTCTGGATTTCTGTCCCTGACATCTGTTAATCTTGAGGGGTATGAATACCACAGTAGTCAGTGTTACATTTGCTGAAAATTTGTGGTTGTATGTATTACATACAGTCTTGTTTCAGAGCCACTTTAATTGTTGTTAGATTGAAGGCTTTGATTCGAAGAGGCCAGATGACCACCAGCTGAAAGGGGTGGAAGATGAAGAATTTGTACGGTGGGAGTACAAACCACCCACAAATGGTGCAGCAAAAAACTCCGCTGGAGCAGAAAGCAAAGCTAAAGTTGAACAACAAAAAGGTGGTGCCAAGAAGGCAGCAAGCTCAGAAGTGGACAACCAAAGCAATGCAAAAGAGAAGCATGGGATTGTAAGTCTTGGCTTTGGCTTTGTTTCATTGAGAACCATTCACTATCTGTCATCCCTATTTTTTTATTTTTAAACATTGATGTTGGATGGAACCAGGACAAAAAAAGGAGGAATATTCATTTCTTATTGCAGTTGAGCATTCTTGTCCGTGTTTTTCAGTCTCTCTTAGCATTCAAAACCCCTCACCAAGTTTCACTGGGGCAACTGTGGTTGGAACTTTTGAAGTTTTACACACTGGAATTTGCTTTGGAGGAATATGTCATCAGCATACGGGTACAAGAGCTCTTAACCAGAGAGAATAAAAACTGGCCTAAGAGGCGAATAGCCATTGAAGGTAGGCTGATCCCTTCCCACTTCTGTAGTCATCCTGCATTAGCATCTTTATTTGCTTAACTTACAAATCTGTTACAAGAATCTGGACAATAAGTTTTTTAAATATATATTTTGTCAGCTATTTAGTCTCTTTAAAGACAAGTTTTCTCTGTCTAAAAAGCAGGGAAAGTCACTGAGTTACAGAGCATTCTATGGCATTCTGAATTGGCCTTAAGAATAGAGAAATTGGGTATTTGAGGAAGGCTAAGAAACCATGTAAGGTGATATTTTATAAAAGCATGAATAATGACTTTTGAACACTTTCTAGAGATGTTGCTGAAGTGGCTTATCTGTAACACTTGAGGCGATGGAGAGGACAAAGAGAATCATACAGACAGAGAATGAGGTACAGAGGTACATTGAAGGATGAGTCAATAAGGTACAAGAAGAGTGAGAAGGAAAAGTAAAACAGAAAAACAAACAATGAATTTGTGAGGCACAGGTTGAGTAGTGGGTCTTGAGATCACTCCTGTGACTTTAATTTCCTCTCCCAATTCTTTTCTTCAATCACTTTTAGCTAGAGTGCAGAAAAAGTAGGGAAGTGTTCATTCAACATGTGGGTTGTAAGATGACAGGACAAATCATTGAAGAAGAAATGAGAAATAATGTCCAAAAACCAGATTGCATTCTGGTTCTGACACCTGCTATTGTTGGGCTATTTGTGTTTTTGTTTGCTTTATGTTTTTTTACTTTTCATTTTTGCCTTTTTTTTTTTTTTTTCCCAATGTTAAGTTTTGTAGCTGGTATTATGAAGTAACAGAATCTCAGTTTGGTACTGTTTTCCAGGCAAACTTAAAGCAGCTGTGCAGGAGCTCTTTTTGCTTGGAAAACATATATGATCTAGAAATTGTTAGGGAGGACTAAGAATGGATCCTGGTGAGATTGGTTCATACAATCCTTACATCCTTAATGTTACTCTGAGACAAATGAATTTCTGAAGGGAAATGAAAATCCTTCTTCAATGGAGGAAAAAAGGTTCTGGCAGACCTCTATTTATTTTGCCTTTTTATGTTTATTTTAATTTCTAGTTTAGAAATTGACCGTAATATAACGGTGCAATATACCTATGGATGTCTTTTTGAGTAACAGGATCTAGAATGGTTTATGATAGTCAGCCATTCCTGGCTGTACGTGGGTGTGTTTTGTATGGAAAAATTCTGAAAAAACTTGTGGGTCTTACATCCTCTAAGTATATCCAAGTACAATACTGGATTATAATATAAGAATGTCTTTTTAAGTGCCATGTAGTTACTTAGGGATTTCATCTGCTTTGTGAAATGCAGAAGTTAAAGTTTACTAATTAAATTGTTCTTTTTCTTCCTAGATCCTTTTGCACTAAAGAGGAATGTTGCACGAAGTCTAAATAGCCAGATGGTATTTGAGTACATCCTGGAGCGATTTAGGACAGCATATAAATATTTTGCGTGTCCACAAAGTAAAGATGGGATTAAATCCAAGCCAGATACCAAGAAAAAAGAAAAAGGGAAAATGAATAATAAGAAATCCACAAGATCTGAGGAGCCTGTAGCAAACTGTTGCCTTCCACAAGGGGAAAGTGTTGCAGATAAACAAGATACAGGAAGCGGATGTAACATACCAGAGAATGAAGTTGAATGTAATAAAGTGGTAGAAGCTGTAGCCAAAAGGTGTACTGCCCAGAACATGGACTCTTTGCTGCTTTCAACATTGGACTCTAGCTATGATGAAGACAAAGAAGAAGCTTTATCCCTTACTTCTAATGAATGCTGTGAATTAAAGGAAAAATCACCTAAAGAGAGGGATGATTTAGAAATTTCAGTGTGTGTACCTGAGGATGAGCTCAGCCACCACTGTAACTGCAGTGCACATCAGCCTGATGACACAAATTCCAGTAATGAGTTTTCTGATGCTGAAAGTAGGCAGAGTTTGGTAACGGAGTCGTCTCCGCAGACCAAGTGCACTGGCACCCCAGCTACCTCGCCCAGCTGCAAAGCAGTGCTGGAAACCCATGATCTCAAAGAGGAAGGCAGACTCTCAACAGAAGAAATGCATTATGTGTTTGATAAGTTTATTTTTACTTCAGGAAAGGTAGGCAGTGCTGGTCATGTATCACTTTTAAGTCACTAAACTTAAGGGGGGTTGGATGGTGGGATTCTCCTGGTGATCGTTTCAGTCTGTGTACGGGTGGTAGCTGTGGCCTTTGTGGAGTACCTGTTATTCAGGAATGGAAACACCACCCTGTGTGACATTTGGATTAGATGGCCTGTTCCCCCATCTTATGCAAAGCTGTTTGATTTCCACACACAAAAAAATCCTGGGTGTTGTTTTTTTGGTTATTACTCCCCCCTCTCTCCTACTTTCTTGTAGAATTTCCAGGTGCTTTTAGGCACCATGAGAATTAAATGCAGCTTGTTGAGAGGTGTTCTGCTCTTTGTAGAGGCTCTGTTGTTGTTCATGTGTTAAATGTTCTTGGTTGCTTGGAAATCTGCTGAACTGTCTTAAAAGGAAAATTGCATTTGTGCACTTTTTTTCCCCCAAAAAGCCACCAACTATAGTATGCAGCATCTGCAAACGGGATGGACATTCCAAAAATGATTGCCCAGAGGATTTCAAGAAAATTGATCTAAAACCACTACCACCAATGACAGACAGATTTCGGGAAATACTCGATATAGTGTGTAAAAGATGTTTTGGTAAGTTCAAAAAGTGCTTGTACCCCACTGTATACTGTGATCTGTAACCTGGAAATATTAAGTACTCTAGGGTTAAATTACTCATTTACAATTGTTTACAATTCAGTAGGAAGAAGCTCTTCCAGGTGCCCTAGGCTGCAAATGGCACATTATTATGCCATTAAAATATTTTAATTTTCAGATAATTCATGGTTGTGATGCCGTATAGCAGATTTCAGAAACTGATGTTATATGGCATTTATCCCTGTTTATAAAAAACTACTGGTGTTCCCAGGAACCAGGCTCTGGACAAAACTAGTTTTTGTACTTGTCAGATTCTGTGGCATCTTTTGGGGGTGCTGTGGTGGGCTAACCTTGGCTGGATGCCATGTGCCCACCAAGCCACACTGGTTGAAAAGTGGGATGCCTTGAAATAAAATCCTGAATACTTTAATGATACAAAAAGAAAACCACAGATTTAAGCAAAGCAAACATAACAAAAAACCCCCTTACCATTCTTTTAATTAGCTGAAAAAGATTTTTGAGGTGCTGAATGTCACATCTAACTGTGTTTCAATTTGTTTTTACTTAGATGAATTATCCCCTCCTTTATCTGAGCAACAAAACAGAGAACAAATACTGGCAAGTTTGGAGAGATTTATTCGAAAAGAGTATAATGGTATGTAACAGTAGGTAGTGATCCTTCAGAATACTTTCTTCAGTCATGTTGTCCAGAGCATAAAGATGTGGTTTGTCTCATTTTATGAGACAAACTTGCTTTAAGCAGTGGCATCTCTTTTCCCTCCCTATGTAAAGCTGCCTTGCAGACTTTGACATTGAACAATCCCTTCATGCTATTGCATGGAAACATCCCTAGAGTGGAGGGAGAGCTGCCAGAGTACTAATGCAAACACAGGACTGCTCCAGTCAAGCCAGAAAGAAAGTTTGGTTTGGTTTAGTGTTAGTTTAGGTCGTGGGCCAAGGACTTTTGTTGCCTAGTCACCAGTGCTTGAGTATCTTAGAAATCTTAATGAGTTTATCTTCACATCCCTTATATAAAACAGAAGTGTCATACTACAGTGATGGAAATCAAGGCACAGAGAGAGCTGCCTGGTGATTTTTTTGTGGGTGGTGTAAAACAGTTCTAAAGCCAGGTACCAAACCCAGGTCTCCTGAATTCCAGTCCATGGAAGGCCATTCTGCTGTAGCAGACCTGTCATCAAAGAATTAGGAATTCCAGTCCATCCACTCACTGTGCCTCCACTTACTGGCAGCAGCTGAGGATTGAGACCTGTTACAAAGCCTTGAAAAACTTAAGGTTTCTGATTGTATTAAAGTTTAGGAAAAAAAAGCTGTGAGTAAGTGTTAGGTCTATTTTCCTAGCATTGATTTCAGTTGAACAGATAAATGTATTCTTTGCAGTTGGGAAGCAATTTGTTTTAACTACATAATTTTGCTTTCCAAGAATGAAAATACTTAGTATTATTGTATTTCAAACAAAAATATAAACAAAGCAATTGGGAAAGAATGTTTCATAAAATATTGCAATCTTACTTGCTTGTGTCTTCTTGAAGAATATGTTATGATTACAAAAACTCATTGACCAAATTTACCTGGTCACAGGAAAAACATGCAACCTAGGTAAACTCTGAATGGAACCAGAAATACTACTTTGGCTACCCTAGGAGTGGTTCTGTCTTATCTGTGGGGTAAGGCTGTACTGGTGACTGCACATTGTTTTGATTCATTTAAAGCAGGAAAGTGCAGTTGTATACCACAAAATATTGCACCAGATTTAGAGATGCCATTTAATGATTATAGTCACTGTAACGTACCTCAGTTATAAAAAATTACATAAAATAAGTCTTTATCCTGCCTTACTTTCTATAAATAATTTCTGAAGTATTGTGCTTCCTCCTTTATCAAAGCTGAAGTCTTTGAAGTGACACTGTAAGCTCTCTCTTTAAGCTCATTTTTATGGGCACCTGCATGTGACAGTTAAGCAATATTTCATAGTAAGCACTTACCATTCAACTGTAAAAGAGTTTACCTTTTCCTTGTCTATTTTTTTGATCAGACAAAGCCAGGCTTTGCTTATTTGGCTCCTCAAAGAATGGATTTGGATTTCGGGACAGCGATCTAGATATCTGCATGACATTGGAAGGTCATGAAAATGCAGAGGTAAGAGTTCTGAAATTGATAAAATTGATAAAATATTTTAAATTCAAGGATTCTTTAAGGTTTTTAAATTCAGTTAAGATTTCTGTACACAGGAAAGGTAGGGTTTGCTAGTTGCACATTGGCTTGTTGCATTCTGCACAACTGAAGGAAGATATTTTACTTTAGTGCCTTATAGACACACTGTGTACTATAGATGTCCACACAGAGCATATGAGTTCATGAAAATTCATGTGCTGGCTTAATGCTTGCTCCTTTTTGTACATAGGCTTTTCATCTAGGAAATATATGTGATAGTAGATGTGCTTGTTGGAATAGGATCCATGTTTTAATGTCTGAAGCTGTGATATTTGTTTTTCCTAGAAATTAAACTGCAAAGAAATAATAGAAGGTTTGGCAAAAGTTCTTAAGAAGCATCCAGGTAGGTGCTTTAAAGTATTGTTTGTTTTGCAGTTAGATTTACTATAAATGTTGTTAATGGAAATGTTTTATGTACTAAAGTGTTGCTTCCCCAGGTTTGAGAAACATCTTGCCTATAACAACAGCCAAAGTGCCTATAGTAAAGTTTGAACACAGGCGGAGTGGCTTGGAAGGAGACATCAGTTTGTACAATACACTGGTAAGCATCTGTTTGTGTCTGCTCTTGTGTTCAAAGAAAGCTTTTTAATTCTTTCTACCTTACCCAAATAACCATTTGACTGAATAGTTTTGAAACCAGAATGCAAATGCTTTTGTGTGTTTGTGTATTTCTTCTACATCGTTTGATTTCAGTGGCCCACACCCTCAGCCTGACCCAGGTAGCTGTGTATGACCTGATGGCAGGGCAGGTTATAGTACAAAAAGTCTTGTTTTGGGGATGCTTCTGAAAGGCCACTAGTGCCACATCCACCATGGCCTGTCTGCCATCATGTACAGCTCATTCCAGCTTTCACCTGACACTGAAATTGCACAATTTCTTATTTAATTGGCTCACCCTGACCACAGTTTAATTTTTTTCCCCTTCTTCCAGGCACAGCATAACACAAGGATGCTGGCTACCTACGCAGCTATTGATCCTAGGGTGCAGTATCTGGGCTACACAATGAAAGTTTTTGCAAAGGTAATATAAAAAGAAAGTACTTATTTGTACAATACAGCCTTTTCTGCTGCAGCCATTGAGTTTGCCTTTTGCCAATACCAACTGGAGAGGAGACACTAGAATGCTGTTGATATGAAGTGCACTTTCTTAAGCTTACTGTGCTCCATCTGATTGTGTGTCAAAATCAAATCCTGGTACCTTCTGCTATCAGTTGAAAGATTTCTGTGTAAGAGGAAACTGATGAAAGGAAAACTTCCTTTTTTTCTTCAATTTCAAACCAGCTGCAATTATGACAAACAAAAAACCCCACCCAAGCCCCAAGCAGAATAGGAAAAAATGGTAACTGTAAGATGTAGGGGCACGTGGATGTGCATGGGCTTCCCAAGTTTCCATATCTGGGGCCAGCCCAGAGATTACTGCTGCTTTCTTCTGGCACACTTGCCTTGTTTTACTTAGTATAAAAGTCGGGAGTAGGAAGGTATGGGGTGATGAATGAATGTCTGAGTCTCTACTTCCTGTGCCTAGGACATACACTTGACTTTAAGAGTTTGAAAATGTCAAATCTCCTGCATCTTTTGTTATGATATTCTATAAAAGTGTTGCACTATACTATGCCTTTGATAATTGAAACATGGTGTTGCTTTTTATTCAAGCTGCAGTATTAAATACAGCACATCCAAAGAAAGCTTAGTGGAACTGGAGCAAATAAAAAATGGCTTATAGAGAGTGCCTCATGCTACCAGATGTTCATGTAATAAAATACATCACGATGAATAAAATAACTTTGTGCCAGAATGGAATGGACATATTCATTATACTGTCACTGAGACTAGCAATGATTTTTTTCTTGATGTGGTCACAGTAGTGCACAATATTGCTACATCTCTTCTGTGTCCAGATTAAAAATGCCTTGTGTTGATAATCATGAATCTTACATTCTTTTGGTAGCATTGCATACTATTGTGTGTGTCCTAAAAATGTTACTGCAAAGATGTAATTTCCAAGTTGTGCAATACACACTCCTGAATGCATGTGTATGGAAGTGACTTTGTAGCTGTACAAATACTGTTTTTAAGCAAAATGCCTCCTCTGTTTGCGTTGGCAGAAAACCCAGGAACAGCTGTCACTGCTGCTGTTAATGTGAAAGTAATTTGTGAATCCCTGTTTTTTCCAGCCCTAGGAGGTTAAAAATGCATTGTTTGATATGACACAGGCTCGAAACACAGGATAGCTTAGAAGCAGGTGCTGTGGAAAGGTTATACTGTAATGAGATACTCAAGCATAGTAAGGTAATTCACTGATCAGAGTCGTAGAAAGGCTTGGGTTGGAAGGGACCTTAGAGCTCATCTGGTTCCAACTCCCTGACTTGCTCAGGGTTGTTTAGTTTGCACAGTGTTGTGCAGGCTGCACCATGGTTTAATTAGGTATGTGTATGTTTGCTAGCAAAATGCCATGGAGGGCCTGCATTGCCAGTACAACATGGAAATACTTGCTGTTAATGAATTATTTTTTAAAAAGGAGGGGGGAACCAAAATAATAAGGAATCATAGAAACAGCTCTTGAAGCATGAGCTAAGGAAAATTAAATTTTATGGTATTGAAACCTGGGATTTATGTTTTGGGCGTTTTGATTTGGGGTTTTTGTTTTCAGTTTGGCACATTATAAATTTTTTTTAAAAGTATTTTGGCTAAGAAAAGCTTTTCTGTTTTTATGTTAGACAAATTATGCTGTGGATTTGCCAGATGGCAGTTGACTCTTGGGTGCATTTATTTTTCAGGCTTCATAAAACAATTTTTAATTATGAGGTGAATGTATTTGCTGTTACTTATGGGGTTTCTGTTTGCTCTCTGATATAGTTGTTAGTCTTGAACAGTAAAATGTAAATTCAGCATTTTGTTTAAAATGTATTTTTTCAGCGCTGCGATATTGGCGATGCATCCCGTGGTAGTCTGTCTTCGTATGCCTATATTCTTATGGTTTTGTACTTTCTACAGCAGAGAAATCCACCAGTTATTCCAGTTCTTCAGGAGGTAGGTGTTCAGAAAATGAGGCTATGAAAATAGATGCACTTTTTCTTCAAGCCAAATATGAGATGTCTGGGATTTAAGGATCAGGGGGGATGAATGAAATATGGAGCCCTTCTAATCAGCAGGTTCTTAACTCCCTCTTGGTTTTAGTAGGTAAAACTTACCAAGAAAATTAGATCAAAAGTGGGAATCTGTTGGGCCTAAGTTCTGCTGTTACATTTACTTTGGGATTTTGATCTTATGATGATATTTATATGCTGAACAGGATAGAAAAAAATTGGCAGGTGGTATGGAGAGAAGGGAATTGTAATTATGAGACTGCACCAGATGCTCTTGAAATGTGAGTCCAGCTCTTCAACCAGTTATTGTCAGAAGCATTATTTATTGCTCAACACTTTATCTGTAAGAGAAAAAGTTTATTTTATTATTTGATGAGGGGAAAAAAGATAATTGATGCTTTGGTACAACTTTAAAGATAATATTTTACATGTGCCAGGAAACTTTATTAAGAAAATAATGTTTTGTACCCCCATTGTATGGGTGGGGAGAATATAATTATTCAGCTATCTGCCTCTTCCTGGATACATTCTGGAACTCCTAGACACATCTGAAAATTATCCCTTTCTGCCTCTTTTGGTTTCTGTGTTCAAGAGGAAAATTGGCTTAAGCACTGCAGTTGAGACTCATAGACTTTCTTGCTGATGCTTTAGTAGTGGTTGGGGGTTTTCATTTTACTGCTACCCTGAGAGTGCATTTAAGTAACAGCGGAATTTCCCCTTGGCTGTGCTAAACTCAAAATGTAATAGAAATCATATAAAGTCTCCTTAGAGAATCTGTGGGCAAGAGAGATGTTGGAATCTTGACAAGGTAATTCAGTCATGTTTTCTTAGTTGCAAAGAACAAGTAAAAATTAAATATCTAAATAATTTGAGAGGTACAGCAATGATGCAGAAAGGCTTTCAAACTTTCAACCAATGGGAAATTCTGTCTGTATAAGAAGTCGTTGTTAAAATTAAAGTATTTATATTTTTATATTATTTTTTTACCAAAAGAACTGCAAGTATTTTACAGTGACTTTGAATTAGAGCGGTAACTGTCACTCTCTGTTCTGGCAGATATTTGATGGCAAACAGATTCCACAAAGAATGGTTGATGGATGGAATGCATTTTTCTTTGATGACATGGAAGAATTGGTAATGTTCTAATTCCAGAAGAGTCAGTAAGACTTAAACCTTGCTTTTCAGGAAAAGTAACAAATTTTTAACAGTGTAATATATAAAAGATTAATTTTATTAGTTAATTAAACATCCATATCCATAGTGTTGCAACTTCCCAAATGAGTCCTGTTTTGCTAAAACGAGTTTCTGCTTTTGCTTGGTTTAAGTAATTTCTAAATAACATAAATCAGGGAAAATACTCTTTATTCTTAAAAACAGTCCAGGTTTAGTCTTAGCTGTAGTGATTTAACCTTACTTTAACCAAAAGAAACGGTTCATAGTAGACAAACTTGTAATTAGAGAGGTATTTCAGGAGTGCTGCAGTAACTGTAGCTGAATAAATTGTCTTCAATTGCCTGCAGAAGAAGCGTCTGCCTTCTCTTGGGAAGAACACTGAATCTCTTGGAGAGCTCTGGCTGGGGCTGCTGCGATTCTACACTGAGGAATTTGATTTCAAGGAATACGTGATCAGCATCCGGCAGAAGAAGCTGTTAACCACCTTTGAGAAGCAGTGGACATCCAAATGTATTGCCATCGAAGGTACTCCTCTGCTGAATTGAGTTTCCATTTATGAGGAGTAGGAAACTCGGTTGCTTGAGAGGCTGTTCTCTTTGCACAGGATCTTTATGTGAGGAAACTACAGTCAGTGTTTTAAAAAAAAAACATTGTTTGCAAGTCCTACAAGTTCACAAAATTGATGAGACTCATAACTTTTACTACATGTCAGTGAATTGTTCTTCTTACTATATTATGGTTAGTCACAGTTTTAAAACTTTCAGCATTGCTTTGCTGTAGTCTACTCTGTGAATGCATTTAAAATGGAATTCTCTGCATTAAAATAAAAAATTCTGTTGCAGCATATTTTTTCCAACTCTGTTTTTTTTTCCTCCCTTCTTTGTGCAGATCCTTTTGACTTGAATCATAATCTGGGTGCTGGAGTCTCTAGGAAAAGTAAGCAATTAATGTCTACTAATGGTGAATGTTTACTGAGTTGTGCCTTTTGTGTTGTTTTCCAATAACTTTGTCTTTCTTCAATAGTGACCAATTTTATAATGAAGGCATTTATCAATGGGAGAAAGTTATTTGGTACCCCATTCTACCCAGCTGTTGGAAGAGAAGCTGTAAGTTCTCAGAGTTTTTAGTATGTTTTTAAATTTTCTTTGTCCACTGAATTGATGCATCCAAGGCGAATCTCTTGTATGTATTTATCAATTTGGTATGCACAATATGTGTAATTATACTTTGTCTGCCTTAAATGTACAACTTAGTATTGGGCTCCTGCAATATAAAATTCAGAGGAGTGGTTGGATGGGTGATGGGTATTACTGGCAGGTTTGGGGACTGTAAGTTTGTGTTTTGTTTTTTATAAAACTTCCCACTGTATGATGTTAAGTATTGCAGAAAACTGCAAATTTGGCTGTAAATCCCAGAAACAGCTCTAGGAACTTTACTGGCTCTTCATGTAGCTTAAGAAAACAGATCCAAGAGATGTTACATTCTGTTTATTTTTCCACTTGGTGGAGATAGTAAGGATTGCTGCTTAAGCAAGGAAAAGGATGATAATTGACTTTTTTTTTAACAGTTGACCTTTAAACTTTGCATAGTGAGTCAGGGTGAGGAATGTGTTCATTCAACATCATTTTGGAGAAAGTACTGCTCTGTGCTACAGGGTCCAGTCATTGATGTATAAGAGACTACTACTTTTTTAATATGAGCAAATAAAACACTGTAATTAGTGCTTTTAAGATCAACTTAGGTATTTTCTAAAACAGTTCAGAGGACTGTTCTCCCAGTGGCTTTGAAAAGAACTTGAGTTTCTAAAGGATTTAAGCAATATTTTGAAAGCTTTTATTTCCTGTCATCCTTCCATATCTTCTCTTTTCCATTTGCTTGCTTTATCTGTGTTTTTCTTCTGAGTTTGTACCTTCAGTTCAGTTGTTCAGGCAACACAGTACTTCCACAGTAGTTCTGTTGCTCAGAGGCTGTAGACTGTGGGCTTTGTAAACCTTTGTGCTGACACACATCAGAACTGCAGCTGTCCTGAGCAAATTCCAGGGGAGGGGAGGGATGCAGGTCGGTCCGCAGATGCTCCATCTGTTTCCCACCTGAGCTGTTCTGTCTAAATGGATGTCATCTTGTCATCTGGGAAGGGACATTGGCTGCTTTGGAAAGCACACAAGCAGTGACTCAGGTACCAAAATAGATCATATGCAAAAAATTGCCCTCTGAAGAGCCTTTGAGGATGCAAAAGGTGGGCAGCAGGCTGGAGCCTGGATAAGCTCTTTGCAAATTCAGCCTCTGTCCCTGAGACCAAATAGCCCTTTTTAGCCCAAACTGCCTCGTATCTCTGAAAAAGCTGCCATTATCTAGGGTAAGAAAAGGGCCAGGTATAATCTCAGAAGTAGCAACATTCAGGGAGCAATAAGAGATGAAAGCTGACAATTTTGCTTTCATTTCTCAGTCTTATAAGTGAGTGGTTTATATATTTTATCTGTCTGATGTGTTTTGATAGGAATACTTTTTTGACTCCAAAGTGCTGACAGATGGGGAATTGGCACCCAATGACAGATGTTGTCGTGTCTGTGGAAAAATTGGTCACTACATGAAAGACTGTCCAAAGAGGAGGAGGTAAGTAATACACAGTTATTGTGAAATCTTTGAGGTTAAATCATGAGGGATTTGGATATTTGAAGATTTAATCAAAATGAGAAAATGTCTAAATTGCAGAGAAAATCAGAGCTTCATATCTGATCCTCAATTCCCCATCCTATTTTTTGCTTTTAAGAGTTTCTGATCATCACTTTAAATCTTAAGTGTTTATGGAAGCCCACACAGAGTAAAATCAACAGTCTATAGTATGTTCATATGTAGTTAAGCTCAACTTAGAATGTAGATCACTAAATTATCTTTTTATAGTGTAAATTCAGATGGAGAACATATTACCTGGCTGCAAAATTTGTCATGTGTTAAAATGGATTTCCTGTAGTGATCATATTCAGAAGACAGTATTGAATTTGAATTGTTCTGTAGATCTGATAACATACATCTGCAAGGCAGGCAAAAGTTCATTTAGTAAATTCTAGAATTGGTTAAAATGTAAATAGTCAAGGTGCATTTCTGTAACATCATACTAGTGCCAGTCACTTGGTGATCTCGCACTTGCACATTGATTTCACTTAGGAATTTTGGGTCCAGGACTCCTGCAAAAGGAGTCCCTGGTATGTGCAGGTCAATCTCTACAAAGAGAGTTTAGCAGGAGTTGACAGAGAATGTGCACTCCTCACTTTTTACAACTTTGGCTATTTAATGGCCCAGTCAGCCTAGGCTGTCTGACTCCTGCTAAAGCCTGTTGAAGGCCTCAGAATGCAAATTAATCTGGGCTTTTTTGTGTACTCCTTATGTTCAGTTGTGTGCTCCGTAATTCTTCAAAGGGTTCGTGGTCTCTTCCTGCTACAAAATCTTTATTTACAGCCTTTTGTTCAGTCAGCAGAGTTCAAGATACATGAAAGTGCACTGGAATCCTGTGGTCACAGGTGGACTATTTCTTTCAGATGCTCTCTGTACAAGTACTAGCACATGGAATTGCATCACCTCTTTCCCTACATCTGCCTCAGGAAAAGAAGTTGTGATCTGCTCTTCACACAAACTGCTGCTACAGCACAGCCACACAGAATCTCTCTCAGATTGTATATACCACTCCCAAAATAATACTAATATTTAACAATCCTGCAGATATCTTGTGGAAAAAGACCTTTACTTCTTGGTTCCTGATCACTAGTTCTCCTGCTGTATTAGAAATGAGTGTTTGAAAGAGCCTCAGTGCTTTGCTGCACATCCTGTCTGGGCTCAGACACTGACAGAGAAATTGTGCCCTCTCCAGTGAGGGGGAGGTTGTATGAACGAGCTACAGCTCACTTGTTTTGGGTATATTCTGACTCAGTGGGGTTGCCACATAGAACTGCTATGCTAGGCTATCCCCAGATACCTGGCAGGCTCAGCCTGCTTAACTGCAGGCATAGTTCTGCTCTAATACAGTCAGCTTTTGGACAAGTCTCAGGAGCTTTTAAGTTCTGAAAGCTTATACAGGCTGTTAATCAGCCCAGAATCTGAAAGTGTCTTTTGGGATTCCTGAGATATCTGTATTCTGGTACAGCTGTTGGTTATGTAACCATTTCCTTTGAACATAATGGAACAACAATTCTGCAGAGATGATGTGTTTGTGTGTGTGTGGTTTTGTGATACTGCTAATAAAAATTATTGTTCAGGTTGAAGAAAAAGGAGAATGAGAAAGATGATGAAAAAGAGGTGAAAGAAGATGACAGAGAAACAAGAGAGAAAAGGTGTTTCATCTGTGGGGATGTGGGTCATGTTAGGAGAGATTGTCCTGAATTCAAACAAACCCGTCAGAGAAATAATAGTGTGCCAGGTAAGTTAGTTTATGTGTTAGGATAATTTGAAAGCTCTAAGATTCCGTTTCTCTAGGTTGCTGTACAGACTTGGTAATTATCTTCCCCCCCAAAAAAAAATCTTGCAAGTAATGTTTCAGTCATTGCAAATACAGCTTTTAATCTGTGTTGCTTTTCTTCAAGGGGAGTAATGCCTCCTGAAGTACAGTCTTTGCATGGGTGGTAAAAATGTACTCAGCAGTAAAATACAGTGTACTTCAGGGTATTGCATTATTTGTCTTCCACTCACAATGGGTGTATTTAGAAGTAGTAATAGTAATCATAATAATAATAATAATAATAATTGAATGCATTTCCTCTTCCAAATGTTTCTCAAATGTTAGCTAACCCTCCATCATCTGTGAGAGGTAAGTAAATGTATTTTCAGCAAAAATCAGCAGTCTTTCAGTAACACTTCAAAAAAAGCATTCAGATGAATTAGGCTAGATCCAGCTTTCAAATTACTGGTAGTTAGAGAAGATTAATTGCTAACCCGTTCAAATCAGGCCCTTGGGTGCCTGTGGTAATTGAAAAAGGAGGGAAAACATTCATAAATGAAGTTCAGAGAGATTCTTGCTTCTATGTTCTGTTATCCTTTAGTCTTTTTGTCAGTTTCCTTTCTTTGCCCAGAAGTTTCTGCTGTCGTTATTTCTATTTAAAGTGCCACTGCTTACAGCAGTAATGTGGAAACCTATACAAAGTAGAGCTTCAGCCTGGTAGCAAAGTGAGCCTTGTTCCTGCTAGACTTTGTTTTACTCAAAAATAGATTTTGTGTTTAGCTCCTATACCTATTAATGTTAAGTGCTGCCAGTAGAGGGAAAAGTTTCCACTTAAAGGAGAGCAGAGGTTAAAGTGATTTACCCACTGCGTGTCACATGAGAATTAAGGTATTGCTGAGTCCCAGTTCTGCTCATTGTTATGTCACCTTGTGGGTTTTATTAACATTTCTGTTCCTTGATCAGGCACGCAGCTGGTCCGGAGCATGGTAAATTCCCAGCTGGTGGCTGTGGGCCAGCAGCAGGTGGAGCGACCCCTGCGCACCAGGCAGTCATCAGAATGTGTAAGTTCTGTGAGGGGAGGCTGCAGGGAGCAAAGCTGTAGCAAGCTAGCCATGCTGGGAACAGGTCTGCACAGCTTTTTCTCAACAGATTCTGGACTTGATAATGACAACGTTGCACTCTGCCAGTTAGTGAAACTTTGATTTATGATGTGCTGTGTCTTGGGGAGCATTTATGGTTTTTCAGTATGGAAACCTCATAGTCAAGTTTGATATGGGATACCTTGCAATTCTGAAAGGCCACATGAAGCTAGGATGCTTTTCAAATTCTCATTATTCTGGCAGTGTTCTGGAGTTACTAAGGGAGATAAAGCATAGCTCATTGTTAACATGCTGGAGACTTAGGTTAGTGACAACCATGACTCTTTGTGGTTTAAGAGATCTGTCTTAAGGGACTGTTGTGAACAGACACAGAACACAGCTAAGTCATACTTGAATGAAAAGCCTGCCAGAGCACACTAGAAGCCCAAGCAGAACAATGGGGAAATTTTTGGTAGTTTTATCCTAGAATTTGTTCAAGTCTCTATAGAGCTACATAAAATGTGTTTAATCTGCTTCTGAGTGGATACGGTTAGCAGAGGGTATTTGAGCAAATACAACGTTGGCATTTAATATTTTTGGAGCAGACAGTACAGCAGAAATTAATTTATTTTAAGGTGTTAGTCTGAGAAGCATGTGCCTGCTAATGAAGCTGGCAAGTAAGCAAGTACAGTAATCAGGGCTGCTCATCACTAATGCTGTTTGTTCAGCTTACCACTTTCTTAACTGATCAGCAAGCATTTCTTGGAATGCTGGCTCCAGTAACAGAGACCTTATGACTTACAGTGTGCTTCTAAAGAGAGGCTGATACAGTCCTAATCTAAGTGAAGGGCTGAATTCCTGCCTCAGGAATATTTTTTTAGGAGCTGTATTTTTTAGGAGCCTGGGGAATTGAAGCTGAATGTGTGGGCAGACTCAGGGGCAGACACATCATGTGCACATTCTTGTGTCACCTGGATGTCATGGACTCTGTGTGTTGCATGGTTGTCATTTGGCCAGGATTTCTTGGTGAATATGTTCTGTCCAGGAATTGCCTTAGAAGAACGGGAAGAGGGAATATTGGTGGAGTAAGAGGGAGAGAATGGGAAGCAGATCTAGGCTGAAGTGTAATATGCCTCTTCTCCTGCTGCTGGCACAGCCAGTGCATGCTTGTGGTGGGTTAATATCTGCAGGAATGTTTGTGGTCAGTGCATGTGCTTTATTTTTATAACATTTAAACTGTTAAACCAGTGATCATCTTTCAAATCCCAGGTTTTACCATCTCTTCCTGGTTTGAGAGAAAGGTACAGGAGGCACAGCTGGAATAGCAGCAGGGAGCAATCCCAGCTTCTGGGCTCCAGCTTTTGCCCTGGCGCAGACACACAGTGTGCTGCTAGAGGGGATGCTCTGGCATGGGGAGGTCCTGCAGACACCTCTGGTTATTGGAGACAAGTGACTGCCAGTTTAAATGGACAGGCAATAGTGATAAGTCAGGGATAGTGACAAGCTGCAGAAACCTTTAACTCCAGGTGTTCAACAGCAGCTGAGGCTCTTGGAGCTTGGCTGGCTGCTGTAGTCTCTGGAGAGAAGAGTCAGTCTCATGGGGAGAATGAGATCTGAGATTCAGGTCATCCTCTCTGGGTTAGGTACCTGTCTCATTTGAATGTCTCTGGAGGCACTCATTCTATCAGCATCTTGTCTCAGTGCTTAAAACCAGAGTGGGGAATCCAGATTACTGGCATTATGTGTTGGCAGATGAACTGAGTAACTCTTTCCCCAGCCACACAGTTCTTGAAGTGCTTCTCTGTTTAGTTGCAATTCTAAACAGATAAAATAGCCTCGTGCCTATTTCTGTTGCTGGTGAAAGGGAAGCTTCTGTAAGAGCTCTGCAGAGGCTGTAATAATTGCTATTACTGTGCCTTTAGCCATAGCCTAGCACCAGGATATGAAGGTTGAAACTGGTTTTTTGGAATTTGCATTTCTTGTTTAACAGATTTTTAAAAATGGTAGAAATATTAGGAGCTTACTTTGGAATTACTTAAAAAACTGTGCAGTAATAAGAACCACTGTATTTAGAAGTAAGGCAATTAGTTAATGAGATACTGGGCTGTAAATAAGTAGGGTAGGGAAGAGACTGATTAAAAATCAGAAACAAGTATGTGAGGAGTCTAATGAAGAGCTTGGGGCTAATGCTTGCTCAGAATGGTGTTTCTGATGGTGGGATGTGCCACACTAACAGACCAAATTATCTGTTGGTCAAAGTCAGTGTCAGTTGAACTGTACTACTGAAGCCAACAGGAACTTGGGTGCAGTCTTTGGGGTGTTGCTGGGGAGTGCTTTGCCATCTTATGAATAGTCTTAACAGTGGGTGCTTATTAAAGAAAACACCATTAAATAGCCAATGAACTAATCAGAAATACGTACTTTTTTTTTCCTCCAGTCTGATTCGCATCAGTCATCTTATTCTCCACAACCTCAACAATTCCCACAGAATTCCTCTCAGCCAGCCTCCATTAACCAGACTCAGCCACAATCAATATCCCAGTCTAAGCACGTTCCTCAGCCACAGCAGGGTGCACAGCCACCCCATCAGGTCCAGCTGCCTTTGTTTAACTTTCCCCAATCTCCCCCAGGTCAGTATTCCACCTTGCATAACCTGGGACTACTTCAGATGCACCATCACCACCAAATTCAGCTTCCCAACACTTCTTGGCCTATTCATGGGCCTGTTATTCACTCTGCACCGGGTAACCCTCCTCATTCTACAAATGTTCCATTTTCTATGAGATCTGGCAGCAGCAGCACCACAAATAACCAGAGCAGTGTAAGCTTGAATGATCCCAGTATCATCTTTGCACAGCCTGCTGCCAGGCCCATGGGAATCCCCAGCACTTCTCATGAGGGACACTGGCACAATCCTGTGACTCCAAACTCACTGGTGAACAATGGCACTGTGGGGAATTCAGGTAACTCTTCTCTCTTGTATCAAACCTCTCTCACACTTTGTGTACAAGTGTTAAGTGTTATAGGAACAGCTAACTCTTTCAACTTGTTTTATTGAAAAAAATATGATGCTTAAGAAACTAGATCCTGACTTTCACCTGTCTTAACATTTTCATAGGAAAAAGAATTAGAATCGATCACCATAACTTTTAGGCATTAGTCCTGTCTGCCATTAGTGGCTGTGCAACAATGAGAAATCCTGCATTCAACTGAGAAACCTCCTCATCACTGTTTGAATCACTCACACTTCTGTGAATGTGCTGACAAATAATGGATTCCTTATATCAGACAATCATGGGAACATTAAGGTTGGAAAAGACCTCTAAGATCAACACATTGTTACATAATTTATTAGATGAATGCTGAGGTTGCAGCTGTGAACTTGGAGAATGGCAGAATTACAGTTGTGCAAGTTGAATATTGTCTCCTCACCTTCAGTACAATATAATATGATCTTATCCATTCTTTTTTTCCTATGGTTTATTCTGCCACATTTAACTTCCATAATCTCAGTGTTGATTCCTGACAATATGTTTTCCTGTGACAAGTGGGCAACAGCCTCTTGCCTCATAGCAAAGCCAAGTACACTGGTATGTTTGAGGCTGCAGAAAAGCAGTATATAATGGTTAAAGCCCATTCAGTTTTCTCTGCAACATGAATTGTGGCAGCCCCTAAATATTAACTGTTAACCTTTATATTGTTAATTATTGCAGTGGTCTTCTGATTTATTCTGAGTGTGTAAGTCCTTCTATGTTTAAAAAAATAAATTCATAATACAATATACTGGTGCAGTTGTTCATCGCAAGATGAAAATTCTGAATCTCTTGCCCAGCCTTTCTCTGCACTAATAAATAAGGTGATTATCAGTAACAGTAGATCTTCATCTCAGTCAACAGCTGTGGATGAGGAATAATTCACCAATGGGCTTCAAATATATGTTAAGGTGCTGGAGATACATGATTTTCTATTTAAAACTTTGTGGGGAATATATTTTAAAGGGTACAGGAACTCCTACCCATGTGTTTTGTGTGTCTCCAGTGTGCTCTGTCCCTACCTCTCCATTTCTGATCTTCTCATCTGTCCCCTTCTCCAGCTTTGTCTTTCCCTCAAGCAGCTCCTTCCAATCCACATCTCCTTACTAAGGTAGCTGCCTTCTTTCAGACAAGCTCCATAAATTCTAATTCCTTCTCCATTCTCCCAGGTTTCTTCTGCTTTCAGTCACAGTATTTTTTTCCCATCCCTCATCTTCCTTTCATTTCTAACCTCATCACACTCCTCCTTTTCTTAGTTCTCAATCATAGTAATTTCCTCTTTGTATTTGAATCAGTTTTATTTCCTTTTTGGCTTAGATGCCATTAAGGTGGGTGCACAGCAGAGATGAGCTGTCTCCTGTCTTTTTGAAGCCTGGTTTCTTATCTCCTCAGGACAATTTGAGAACAGTAAGCTTGAGAAAACTTTGTCCTGGCTCACATGACCTTGACTTGGAAGGAGCTACTTTAATTTTCTTTTCAGTAGACAACTGATCAGAAGTAGGATCATTAGAACTACCAAGACAGACAACTCTTTTTCATGCATTCTCCAGTGCTATGCCTCATGTTGTGGGTCCTGCCTCCTTGGATGCTTGATTTCTCATCCTTAATGTTGCAGTGATACCAGAATTGTAAATGGAATAGCTTTACAATTTGTATATTTATTTCTAAAGTTTATATTTTTCTCTTGAAAATAATTTTTAAGTCAGTCCAGTAATCTAGATAGCAAGTTTCTTAAGCATGGAAGTATTAGTGGAATTCCAGTGTACATCTGAGAGTTATTTCTTGCAGTAGGATAATAGCTTTCATGTCACAGCTCTGTCGGTGATAGTAGATATTTGTGTGGGATCAGATAGTAGTAACATTGTTCTGACCTTGTATTTTTCATCACGAGAAAAACATAAAAATAGTGAAATCATAGCTCTTGATTTTAATCTTGATTCATCTTCTCTCTTCCCAGTAATTCTATTATAGTGAATAATGAATTAATTTAGGTGGTTATTTTTACTGATGTATATTTTAAAAGAAAAGTGGTACATCAGACTAATCACATTAAGTCCCCTGCAAACTGTTATTTAAGATGTAAATTGTATTTGTGACTTACTGTTTAATTATTTCAACTTGAAATGTGCTTTTCCCTTTCAATTGAAAAATAGATCAGGGTTTCCAAGGACAGTTTGGTAAAATGAACCCTCCTTCTGTCCCTTGGGACCATGGGACCCCTACCCATTTTCCTCTCCTCCGAGGAGCGTGGCCTTACAATATGCCTCAGAACTACATGCAGCAGGGAAATGCCAGCTACCCACCGAACAAACCTTTCTACCCTCAAGGTACTAGAACCAGTATGTGAATCAACAGCTCATGCAACATGTCTCTGTACTGTCTCAAAGGCTTTAAAAGCCAAGGAATCATGTGTCACTCACTAGGCTCCCTGGAACCATAACGAATCCCAGAGTCAAATCAGCACTTCGGCTTCCTCTATGGATGAATGAAAATCTTTGTGGGAGGGAAGGGTTAAAATAAAATTCTGAAATCTGAGCCAGTTTGCAGCCTGTTGCACTTCCAGCCTCTTTTTCCTTGCTGCTGCTGGCTCACTGTAGAGCTGCCTCTGCTTCAGTAGAGGTTAAGATGATTGGCCCATGATCATGTTCAAAATATGAAGAAATTTTTGTCCTAATTCACTTTATTTGGCTTTTGTATGTTGCTTTGTGAAATGACTTAGATAAAAACTTGCAAGACCACAGAAGAGTTGAGGTTGGAAGGGCCCTGTGGAGGTTTAGTCCAGCCCATCCACAGTCAGAGCAGCACTGACTGCAAAGTTGGGTCAGGTTCAGTTCATCAGGAAACTGGGAAGGACTGACTTGACTTCAAATCTGACGTTTATGAAAGGTAAAGGTGTCCAGCATCTGGCAGGATGGGGAAAGGCTGTAGGAAAAAGACCTCCACTACCAGAGAAATAATGCTCAAATTTGACCTGCAGGATGTGCAGCTTCCATATTGCTGGGGTCACCTGCTGTAAAATGAGAGATATGGACACCAAATCCTTCTTCAAAATCTAATCTGTTGGCTCTAGCAGGGTTTCCAAGTGAGAACTAAATTTACTTAAAATCCTGGAATTATTTTTGTTAAATACCTGAGTAATGCAACAAAATGATGTATTGATGATTCTTAGGGAATTTTGGAGATAGGATTTAAGTAATTCTGCATTGTCCCATTAAGTGGGTTAGTTGTACAGGTAGCATTTGTGTCAGTTAAGTCAATGGCTTTATTTCTGAGTTAGATTAGTACACTGAATATAGCCAAGCACTGTCAAATACATGATTTGCTGAAGTAACTGTAATCCATTTTCTTTTAGCTGGCCCACTGATGCAGAGTAACCAGCGGTTCTCGCTTCTGTCTCAAGGACACCCACACTTGAATCTGAATTACATTCAACAGAAAAAGTGAAATTGGATGGGATTGTGGGTGGGTGGGGGGAGGGGAGGAAGAAATTCAGGTTCTGATTTAAAATCTTAATGCAACATGTTTAGATACAAGATTATTTAAGACTGTTTTTAAACTGTATCATTTGTACATAGATATGAACTATAGTTTTTACTAGTATCACAGAACTGAGTGATACAAATTTCATCTATTTTATTACCCTATTTTTAAGGGGAATTGTGTTTTGTTTTATCTTGATAAACTGTAAAGAGAGAGAATTTTTAAAATTAAGTTCTTTATTTTCTATTAGCTGTATTCATACTTTGGTTGCTTCAGACTTTATATATATTGTTCTAAAAAAAATAAAATTAGAAGGGGATTTCATGTGTTTAAAAATTTGTCACTTCTATTCTTTACAGAACTATGTAGTGCCAAAAAATTTTTAAAAAGAAAAATAAAACTGCAAAAAAAGGACATAAGACTTTTTCCTCTTCCCTATTTGTATGCATGCTTGCTTTAACTAGAATAATAAAAATGGCTTTAATGTGGAGATCTTGGAAAGATGAGCAGTTTTAACAAGTGGTCCAAGCACTAGACCTCTCCATGCTGCTATTGTTGCATGTGCTGTTCACAGCCCATGTGTGTATTACACTTGAAGGAAGAGCACACCTGCTTTTCTGTTTTATCAGCTTTGCAAAATAATATGCAAATACTCTGGAAAATTTAGGCTGTACTGGGAAGCAATTTTAAAGAGGACTTTCCATGAATGCTCTAGGCACAGTATTTGTGTTGTCAGCATTCCCAGGGCAGTATGAGAATCCTGAAGCCCTAAATGCAGTGTTAGGGATAAACCTGCCCATCCCTGCTTCTGAAGCAAGGCCATGAAAAAAGACATGGTACACAGTGGCTTAACACAACTGATTTCAACTGTAGTAATAGAATTGTAGCTTCAGTAAGAGCGTAATTATTCTAAATGTAAAAAGCTAATTTCACTCAGAGAAGGTAGAGCTGAACATTATGGTCGCAAATTCTGTTCCCAGTCACAGGGAGACCACAAACTATGCTCAAAGTAGTGGTGTACTGTCTTTAAATATATTGAACTTCTTACTCCAAAAGAATGAAGCAGTGCTTTGTACTACTTGAACCTTCTGAACTCTCTGATGGCAGCATCAGAAGCAGCAGATTACACTGATGGGTGATTTTTACAAAGGACCCAGTGACAGCCACATGTTGGAGAGCACTTTAGAGTGAGCTTTTAGTAAACACACTGGATTTTGACAGCCTTGCTTCCTCTCCTGTACTGGAGCTCTGAGAGGCCAGGGCTGGGAGCCCTGCAGTGTTTGTGACTGAACCCAGACTTCCTTTGGCACCTGACTGCAGGGACAGTTTGACAGAACAATGCCCTGATTTGAGAATGAAGCCAGCTTCAACCAGGGAACATCTCAAGAAAATTTTATGAAGGAAAGAGCCAGGAGCCTTTTAAAGACAAACCTTCCTTTTTTTATTGCTCTTCACTAGTTTTTACAGGCTTCAAGAAAAACAATTAAAAAACAATCTTCAAATTCTATCACAAGGGTAACTAACTACATAAAAAGTATCCTTAGCTTACTTTTTAATAAAAAATCCAAGACAACAAAACGAGAATGATCAAAGAAAGGGACCAAGGCTGCTAAAGCAGCCAGTACAGAGCCAGCTGTCCTGTAGAGCAAGTAGGACAGCATTAGACTGCAGTTCAAAGCCCTTGAACTGGGGGCTGGGTTTAGTTTGTTACTCATTCCCTCGCCGACTCTTTTTGTGACTTTTCTTAGATCTGAAACAGAAAAAACCCAAAAAGACAACATTGTAAAGCGCTCTTCAGCTCCCAAATTGCCATTAAGAAATAGGCCAAGCCTTTACCTTTCAGGTGATTTGGAATGACTTCGGTGTCTGTGACTACGGTGATGCCCTGTGAGATAAAAAGGCAATAGTTACTTTCATTCCCACTGGAATTCTTTGTTTTACTAATGCCATCTGCTTCTAGTGACCAAGTGTGCTAGATAATGCCAGAACAACCCTAGCCTTAACTAGGCACTCAAATTAACCTCCTGGCAAGTATCTGAAAACTTACTCAAGACAACTTTGCAGCCATTAAAGGAGTTCTCCAGCTGTGCTTTCATATAAACAGAAGTTTTATCAGCCAGATTTAGCACCTGTGCTACCATCTCGATACGGTGACACAGATTTTTCTTGCAGTGGATGTGCTGCTGCTAAAGACTTGCCAGAGTTAATGTGGAAGTGACAGCAATACCTGGAGATTTAGATCTCGATCTGTGGCGCCTCTCCCGGGATCTGCTCCGGTGCCGTCTCGGGCTTTTGCTGCGATGCCTCTCCCGGCGCGGCGATGGGCTGAGGGAAAGGCAGCTTGTAAGAGAGCTGTGCTAAAAATGCACATTGCTCAGCTTAAATAACAGAATTAAAGAGTACCTTCTTCTCTTTGGAGAGCGGCTGCGCCTGCAGTTGGGGGAGAAAAGAGAAAAATCACTAAAAATCATGAGCAGAAGAGCTGTTTCATTTCTCACATCCTGCAGCAACAGCACCACGGCTTCTCCTACCCCCTGTTAAGGCTTTTTGACATGCACAAGGACCTGCTTCAGGACTCTGAGCAACAGAGGCTACTGATGAGTTTTTTCTGGCTTCTTATCAGTAAGAGGAATTAACAGGATTTTCTCTGCAGCTTGTGGCTTAGATAAAAAAACACTTGGTTCTCCTTAACATCTTCACTGTATTGTCAAATTTAGCTAAAGCTGGCCAGCAAGCTGAAGAGCTAGAGAAGGACTGGAGAAAGAGGCAAAAGGGTTGACTGTGTCTGTGCACCACAACTCCTCACTTCAGGAAGTGCTAAAGGAATTGGGAGGTGTGAGAGGTTCTGGCTGAACTGCCACCTTCACTGCTGTGCTCCAGCCATCTGCAGCACAACAGGTAAAAACAGTGCTCGAGGAAAGAGTCACCTCACCTCCTTGGAGACCTGCTCCGGCTCCGCCTGTAGCGCACCACCGGAGATCTGCGGGGCTTGTCCAGGTCCCTGTAGCCCCTTCTGCGGTGGTCAGGAGATGGGATCCGTTCCAGCTGGAAACAAGTGAGGGCAAGGGCTGTAAGTCTTGTTTCAGCAAGGTTTTAAGCTATCAGTAAAGATTTCTGAATAATTAATACAAATTGCAAAAATCATGCAGCCAAGCTTCCCCATCCTCAAGTATTTCATGTTCAGGAGTGAGTGGTACTGCCCAAAACTGCCAACTGGAAATTCAAACAACCACTTCTCATAGTGTTGGTTCTGTAGAAGTACAGCAGCACTGACTGATGGTCTCAGGACCTTCCATCATCACCTTTAGTTCTCTCCTTTACATATGCATGTAAAACAATTTATCTAAATAAGGTTAATACAGAACAGATACAGATTTGTGGAATTCAAGAGACAGAAAAACTTGGAAACTACTTCAGTGTCTAAGTCCTCGCAAGCTGCTTATATGAAAATATGTTATGGGGGGAGGTACGAGTTGCCAGTGGCCTTCTGGTGCCTCCCCTCAGATATCTGTCACAATAACATGTTCTAAAGTGGTTCAGTTTTTCTAAAACAGTTCACCAACCTTGTCATCTTCTTCCTCCTCCTCCTCACTAGATTCTACATCATCCATGTCTTCTTCCAGAGCGCTAACACGAGGCTCAAGTTGCTCAGCTTCTTCCAGAACATACCGTTTCTAGGAGAAATTGCAACTTTATTCAGCAAAACCCAAGCCAGAACAAACACCTAAGGAGGCAACCACAGTTCATACAACAAACCAGCAGCCAATACAGCTACTGAACTTGATGCAGTTAGGAATTCCATAACCATCTACATTTCCCAACCTGCAGTCGAGGCAGGATGATGTCGCAAACACGTTCCTCATGGAGCAGCTCATCAATAAATTCATCCACATGCATCAGCTCGAATTCTGAGGGTGAAAAAGAGCATTTAAACCAAAGAAAATTAACACTATAGGCTAAAGTAAAGCTGAAACACTTCAGACAACTTCTGGCAACTGGGTTGGTTATGCCAGAGTTTTTTAAATTTACATTGCTAAACAGAAGTAAAAGTGTTTACCCCCGTTTCTGTTCTGACTTTTAATTTTCCGATAGTCATTGTACAGTGGTTCCAGGTACTTGTAGCAATCGATGGCAGTGCCTGTCAGCCTCATGTACAGTGCTCCAAGCATTCGGACATACCTGGAAAGGAAACCTTTTCATGGATCTCGGCTTCCTGCACACTGAGCAGTTTGGATAAAAAAGAGTTTTTCGCATAAATTTCTGAAGAAAATCAGTACATTAGCCAGAACACACAGCCATTTAGATTTGCTCCATCACTTCCTCAATAATAACAAAAACATATATATACTTTACATATATAATGTTTGTATGGGGGCATTATCACTGACTAAGATGGAAGAAATACTGAAGAAAAAGTAGATTAACGTGAATCCCTTAATCCAGCTCATTCCAAATACTTCAGGCAGAGGTTTATTATCACAGACAGCACATGCCACAAAGATGAGCCCTTTCAACAGACCAGGTGACAAGGAGAGCAGTCTTGAAAGCAAGAAGAAAAGTTTGGTTTTCAGCAAGCACAGTTTATCCGGGCCCACTGAGAGCTAAACCCTGCACTGACGCTTCCCTAGCTGTTTTGGGCACTTTCCCTCTGTACAACAACCCCAACAAGGGAAAAATCAACAGTACAACTTACTTGAAGTCCTCGTTTTTTATGAACTCCACGATGATGTCCTTCTCGGGCTGGATCTGCAGCATCTTCAGCGTCAGGCACAAGAAGGGCGTGGGTTTGATGTTCCCTCCATAGACTCCCCCCACGTACTTCAGCTCCATGGCCTTGTCCACCACCAGCTCGGCTGCAGGAGGAACGGGCCAGGCCGTCAGCACAGGCTCCCCCGGGCCCGGCCCGGCCTCCCGCCCTCCCGCCCGCCATACCCGTGAGGCCGAAGCACTCCTCCTTCCAGTACTTGGACTCGTAGATGCGCGTGCGGATGATCTTCTCCACTAGGTACTGCGGGTTGGTGCCGTGGATGCTGTGCGCGTCCTTCACCGTGCGGTTGGCCATGGCGGCCGCCGCACAGCCCCGCGGGCGGCTCCGAGCTCAGCCCCCGCTGCCGTGAGGGCCCCGCCGCTCTCCGCTCTCCGCTTTCCGCTTCCGCCCGCGGGGCGGGGCCGCCTCCGCCGCCGCCGCCTCCGCCGCGCCCGCCCGGCACGAACATGGCGGGGCCGCGCCTCCGCCCGCCCCGCGCGCGCCGCCGGGGGCGGGGCTCCGCGCGCGCTTTGGCGCGAAGTTCCATCGCGGCGCCGGCGGGACGCGGTGAGCTGGGGCCGTGAGGGGAAACCGGGTCAAAGTGCTCGTGGGGCGGGTGGGACAGGCTGCCCGGGGAGGCTGGGCACTCTCCCTCGCTAGCGATATCCCGCGGCGGTCCGGACGCGGTCCTGTGCAGTGTCCTCTGGGACGACCCTGCTGGAGCGGGAAGGTGGGACCGGATGAGCCGCTGTGATCTCTGCCAGCCTCGCTCGCTCTGTGAGGGGCTCGGGCGGTTTAGGGGCTCTGTGAGGGGATCGGGCGGTTTAGGGGCTCTGTGAGGGGCTCGGCCGGGTGGGGGCTCAGGGAAGGGCTGTGGCGGGTCAGCGGCTCCGTGGTGCTGCCGAAGCAGCTCCGTGCCCCTCAGCGCGTCCCGTCCCGGCCCCTCAGCCGCCATGTGCCGCCCGCGCTGGGACGGTGAACGGCACTGGGGGCTGAGTGCGGCTTTTCCCTGAGTTTCCAGGTGAAAATTCTTCCTTAGGGAAGAAAAAAAAAAATTAAAAACCAAAACGAAACCATAAAAACTGAGCGAAAGTGAAGCGTCGGTGACGCTCTCACCCAGCTCGCAGCGATGGCGGTGAGGGCCGGGGAGCCGCGGGGCAAGGGAAAAGGAACTGAACAACAGTTCGCTACTAAATATCTTCCTTTCTTCCTCATCCCTTGAGGAGGGATGTCTGGGGCTTTGGGGAAGGTGGGCTTCTCTTTGTCAACCACCACGTTCTTCATGCACACCGAAAGAATTGATAGCAGTTCTATGTATCTTCCCAGCTTTCCTTTTTTTTTGTTTGTTTTTAAATAATAAGCAAAAAGTGTTTGTTTAGTTGTTTCAGCTTTTCCTTGGGAATCATGAACACTCGGCAGCAAAGCAGGCTTATCTACTCGTGGTATGGAAAACCCACGAGCTCGGACAGAAAGCTGAGAGCTTCCCAGTACAAGTAAATAACATTTATTTCTGTCTTGCTCAGGGAAACTTAATCAATGAATGTTTCTTTACCTTTCTGACATCGTGTAAGTTAACATGGCAGTCAGTGACAATACAAGTAAGGCTTTGAGCATTTTGTTGTGGTGCTGTATGAATAGAAGAAAAGCATTTAACTTAATTTGTGAATAAGTTTTGACTAATTGAACTACATATGAAAGCTTCTAATCAGGGAACTAAGTTGTAAGCATTGCAAGGAGGGGCATAACTAGCTGTAGAGTTGACAGAACATCAGGCTTAATGATATGTGAATTATGAAGAATATGAAATTCTCCTAATCTTACTCTGTGTGTCACTTTGTAGGGGGATCCTTATTACATCAGAAAGCAGCAGAACAGAAACCTGTATACAACTTGGTGACTTTATTTTAGTAGAAGGGGTGAATGCAGATCAGCCTTATGTGGCACAGCTCGTGGATTTATATGAAGATGGTAAGAGAAATAAACACTTACTTTTTGTCTGAGAAATTTTGAAATGTTTTAAAGTTACCTTTTTCATGGGGGTGTAGTTAGCATTAACACTATGTCACTGGCCTAATTTATTAAGAAAATTAAGCTTTAGTAATCACTGCATTTCTATTCACATGCTCCCCCAAATATTTGGGACTTGTGGCTAATTTCAGCTAAACTTAATACATAAATGAAAAGTTTAAGCACATTGTAATTTTTACAGTCTTTTTATGTAATTGTCTAGTTTACAAACAGTGGTCCTTGAGGAAGACAGTGTGAGCTCGTGCTTTATTTAGAGATTGGAGAATCCAAATGGAGTAAGAGCACTGCACCCTGAAATTTGCATCTCATTAGACATCAGGCAACTTAACAGTAAAGTACAAGGCTGAATAAATGGGACTTGTTACTTCTGTTCTGTGTAGAAGTGCTTGTTTATACACAGATAGATATGAAAAGATAAATCATGGGAGATGGGTGATACGAAAACTGTCTGAGTCTGAATTGGGAGCTACTTGTTGGCTAGATCTGATTTCTTTGAAAAAATTGTTTCTGGCTTCTGAAAGTACAGTAGCACTACAAATAATGTGCTGAAATTTCTCAGTTCTCCTTTTATGTTGCTTTTAGTTAGCAGGGTTTGAGTGGACCACATCTATGCAAATAAGGAACCTCTTAGTTTGTGATAGGGAACTGGTGGTCCAGAGCTGGTCTCCAGGTGTTTTTGTGGTTGAGACCCTGTGCAGGTATTACCTTAGTCCTTAAAATTCTCAACTCAGACATTTTAATTTAGATTAGAAAATGGGAATTGCAGTCTCTTATCTGATGCTTTCTCACCTATGTCCAGGGAGGATTTCTACCTTTGCTGGCTTTTCAGCTAAAGTTTGGCACTATTTGTGACATTTAAAACTCTTGATGTTCCCTGACTTTCTCTCCTTGTTGCAGGTGCTGAGCAGAAACGTGCAGTTGTGCAGTGGTTCTGTCGTTTGGAGGAGATACCTCAGAACAAACGGAAGCTGCTTAAAAGAGAGGTTTCTGCCCAGGAGGTGTTTTTTGATCAAGTTCTTGGTTATGACACCGATATAGCTGCAGAGACCATTATTAAAAGCATCATGGTATGTACTGCAACTCTTCTACACAGAGAGGGAAGAAAGAAACAACAACAGCCCTAGTATGACTTAGTAACTACGGATTGCATGAGTTGCAGTAGTAAGATCTATGAATAGAAAGTAGCTGAATTCTAAATTAACAGTAAACGTTAATGTATGTGTGTTTTGGTATTTTTTTGGTTTTGCAGGTATTACCACTACATCTGGGTGAGGAGCTGCCTATTATTACATTTAACAAGGAACAAACTTTCTATGTCAAACAGTCTTGGGATGGGAAGTGCTTTAAGGTTTTGTCCCCAGACACATTCTCCAAGCTGAAAGAAGCTAACAAGAAAAGAGGTGTCATCACAAACTCTTCAAAAGCATTTATCCCTCCAGACAGCCTTACACCTGTGAAAAAAGAGATGGAGAGTGTTGTCCGGAGTGCCACAAAATCAAAAAACATTGATATGGAAATAGAATCAAAACATTCTTCTTCCAAGTCCTCCCTCGCTAAGGAGAGGCATTCTCAAAGAGTGGCTAATAATGGCATCAAAATCCCATCAGCACGGAAGAAGCTGGAGTTAAACAGTATGTATATGGCAATATCCTGTCCATTCAGTAGTTCTGAGTGTGATATGGCTTTGCTTTTCCATTTTGGGTAGTTCAAACCATTGTAACATTCAACATCAGTATTTTTAGTTACCTTGTTCAGGCTTTGGGATCAGCCCAAGCCTTGTGGGCACATCAGTTTGTGCTGTCTGTTGTTTTAAGCACTCTACTGCTTATATGCAACTGCTGCTGCAAATGCTTTATTTGTGTCTGATAAATCTAAGTTGAAGTGCTTGTTGACTGAAATGCTATCAGTCTAACTTGACCTCAGAATGTCCCACTTCATTTAATCTTCTGACTAATTGTGCACTAAAAGGTTTACATTGAGCTGGTTGAAAAAGCACATTTGATCCTGTGTAACATGCAGTATTTTCAACATGGAACCTGAATAAAGTTGTAAGTGATGGAGGTGGGTTAGAAAACTGAAAAAAATCTGTGTGTCTTCCGTTCAGTAATTTTTTAGAGGAAATGCCTTCTAGTGATCCAGTTCTTTGTTCCTGGAATGAAATGACCATCTGCTTTCATTTAAACTACAGTCACTGAGCCAGTTGTACCATGTCTTCTGAAAGTTAACCAAACCAGCCATATTGAAGCCTGACAAAAGTTCATTTTGGTTTTCATTTCTAGGTCCTACGAGATCTAAAGGCAGGCTGCTGGGATGTGAAGTTCTGAGTCTTTTGGATGATGACTGTGATGCTGTAGCACCATTAGAACCCTCAGCCACTAAAAGAAAAGTGAAATTTACAAGTGAAATTTTAGGCTCACCACCAAAGATCCCCTGCAACAATGAGAAGTCCAAGTCAACATCTGAGACTGCAGAGCACTGTCAGAGGTTCAGTGACACAGTACGATTGTCCCCCTACACTAAAGTCAAAGATTTCAGTGAAAAAGACAAGAATCTTCATGGGAAAGATGATAATCTATCGTAAGTGGCAGCATTTTTATCATTATTTTTGCATGGGATTTCTATTTGTATGAAGCTCTCTTAAAACAAATTTATGAAAGACTTCTGGAGAGAAAAGTAGGTGAAGTTTCTGCATGTGCCATGTTTTGCCTGCTGAGGACAAGGAGAGGAGGGGGAGAGCCTTAGCAGTGACCAGTGCACTGTGGTGAAGCTTTAGAAAATGTTACTTGGAGATGAATGAATGAATGAATGAATGATCAGGGAGATCCAAACAGGAGTTGACTTCCCATATGGGAAAGCAGTTTGTGGTTCCAAGAACAGAGAGATGATGTTGGAAATGAGAATGGTGGGATGATATGAAAGGAAGATGAAGCCATGTTGATCATTGTTCTCGCGATGATTGTACCATTAACATGGATGAAAATCTGTTTCCCTGCACTCCATAATCAAGGCTCAGATGTGCCCTACTTGTGGCAAGCATTGAGGGATGCTGGACTGTAGAGAGAGGTTTGATTGGCCTCAGGAGAGTCCTCATGAGAATTGTATGTATACTTTCGTGCTACTTTTTATGTAGGAAAGAAATCAAAACTCAAAAAACACAACTATTCAAGTATGTCTTCATACAGTCTTTAAAAATAGCATAAACTGAGGCAGAACAGAACAGAATGTTGTGCAAAATGTTGCAAGAAGCCAGAAACCAGTCATTTTCCTCCTTTCCAAGAGTAAAGATGTGGATGCAACAATGGAGTTTGCACTTCTTTTTTGTCACTTAAAATACAGCATGAAAATGTTTACTTTTCATTGGTAAGGTAGTGGCATTTCAGTAGTATTTACAGATCAAAAAAAACTTCTAAGAACTGTCAACAAATAATAAAAGCATCTGTAATTTGTCTCATTTTGTACTTTGAACCAGTAGAAAAGTTTTCTAGTAACAGTATAATGTTTCAGTGGCAGGGATGAAGAAGCACCCAAGAAGACAACCAAGGAATATCAAAACACAAATAGAAAAATATATTCCAAAGGGCAGATCAAAGAGATGCCCAAAGGAAATAATTTTTTTCTTATCTTTCTCTTAAGAAAAAAAAAACAGGCAAAAAACCCCACCTCTCTATCAAATAAAACCACAGCTGTTTTGAGCTCCTGCCCCTTCAGTTTGGCCGTGCAAAATACAGCAAATATTTTGTTTTTCTTGGCAAAGATGTATTGAAGACACAGTGCAAGAGGGGGGGAAATTGTGCTGCCAGCATCCATGCCATAGCCAATCTGTAAATAACAAATAAGAATTCATGCTGGATTGACAGTGGTAACAATTGAGCCTGAAGTTTGAAAGGCCTTCTCTGTGTCTTTGCAAGTGTGATGCAAAGAGAGGGAATACAACCAGCTTTGTGTTCTTTCTTTACAGTTTAGTTGGATATCAGAAACTGAGCAGCCAGAGCCTTGTGCTGACCCCTCGTTCTCGCAGAACATGTGTACAGAAAACAAGTGCTCTCATTGCAGAGCAGATCAGGTAAACCCTGCAGTCATGAGCTCCTGTTCAGATTGCTGTTGATAACTTGAAGCCTTGAGAGCTTGTCTGGCTTAATATTGAAATGCAAATGGTTCTAAAAGCACAGCTTAATTGTGGCTTGAGTAAAAACTGGTTTATGTTCAGAAACACAAAGCTGACTCACGGTGTTCTTCAGAAAACTGACTTCCTTTAAACTGGTCTGTTAAAAAGCCATGGAAAATTAGCAGCTGAAGTGGAAAACATGCTGGATTACAAGAACTACAGAAAAAGCTGAAAGTGTACAAACATTGCTGTGTGATGTGTAGACTTGTATGTATTTTTTTTTTAAGCTCAAGTAATTTCTGTTTCTTATAGCATGTTGGATCAGGAAGATGTTCTGTCTGGCTCTGACAGTTCCTACTCTACAAGTAGTGAGGAGGAGGAGGATGACGATGTGCCCTGTACACCAGAAAAGAAAACTAAATCCAGCAGAATACTCAGCACCCCAAAATCTTCAAGGAAGCCTGCAGTTCACACTCCTGCAAAGACACTGAAGAAAACTGTAAGGTTCCATGTAAAAGAGCTATTTTTATTATTTCTGAGGCAGTTATTTGAATGCCTGTGTACCATAGTTACATATCTGAACCCCTTAGCTTTCAATGAAGCATTATCTGGATTAATTTAATCTTTGATATGAGTAGGTTATGCAAATGTATAAGCCATTGCATGTTGTGAATATTGTGACAATATTGATCAGGAAACTGTAGCCTAAACAGGGAAAATACTGGCTTGGATGCTGTTTCTCAAGAGCCAGATCATTTTGTAACGCAGCACTTCAGAGAAGGACTAACAACTGAAAAATTCTTCAGCCAGTTAAAAGGTGTAATTGTCACCACCCCCTTTCCAGCTTCCTTTTTCTCTTAGGAAGAAAACACCATAAGGCTTGTTTGGTAATTCCCTGTGTAAATACTGGTTCTCAGTCCATCTTGTACTCTGGCATTAGTAATGTTTGGGGAACTCATATCAGTGATTTGTTTCCAAGAGAAATTGCTGTTTGTAGAAAATCTGTTTGAGGTTGTAATTTCTCTTTGCAGCCTTTACCAGGAACACCCAGGACACCCCGGAACGCAACTCCGGACATTCCCAGGCGCACCCAGGCAGCCCAGGAGCCAGCCAGTGTACTGGAAGAAGCCAGATTAAGGTAACTTGTGCCCAGGAAAATCATCTTTTTTTGCATCAGGTGTGCACAGCAATAGGCTGTGCTGAAATAGGGAATGTCGTCTTTACCATGTTGAATAAAATTGGTAAAAACGCTTGGTGTTCTGATACAAGAAGAGCATTTAATAATTTACAATACAATACCAGATTTACAGATACTGGTAGTATTTACAATACTACTTTCATGATTTTAAATTATTTTAACCAGTCCATGCTAAGTTCTTCAGAATTAGGTATCTTTATTCTGTGCAACATTAGAAAAACAAAGATCCTCTCTGATTAGCTGTAAAGATAGAATATTTGTCTCTTCTTGATGTATGAAAAAGCTTTAGGGGTATCACTGTAGACCCTCACAGTGGTAAAAAAAGGCATTCAGGACTGACTCTTTCAAACTGGGTTTTAGTTCTGTGTTCCCTATAAGAAGTCTCTCCTGTTTTATCCTACCTCTGCACTGACTTACAATTAGTTAGTGAATTAAAACAGATGGATCTTTATTGCTGCATAAATTAAGAGCACACAGAGAGACTAAGCTATTTCTTTTGGGATACTTGACATTGATGCTCAGACTTCAAAGTCTGTAAGAGAGATTTGGAAAAACTCCACACAAGAGGAAGGTGAGCATCTGGCTGTTTGTTTGCATCAGTTCTTCAGAGAGAGCTACAATTTTAATTTTATTTTTCTTTTCTTTTTTAATTCAAAGGCTGCATGTTTCTGCTATCCCAGAATCTCTGCCTTGTCGTGAGGAAGAATTCCAGGATATCTATAACTTTGTGGAAAGCAAACTTCTTGATGGTACAGGAGGGTGAGTTTGGCAAGACTGTAACCAAGATCACATCTGCCTGTGGCATAACAGCAGTCAGATGGTATTTTTTACTTTATACTTTATATATTACTTGTATTTTAAAAGTTATCATCATTTAAATTCCTGGTTCAATTTTCCTGGTATTTTTCTTCCTTTAGTGGTGTTGTGTGTAGAAATAATGTGAGCTTCTTTATTCTACAGATACAAATTAAAGACCAAAATGTAACTAGTCAATTTTAGATGTCTGGGAAACTATTTGGGTTTTTTAGAAGAGGTAAATTACATTTATAAAATATTTTAGGTTGTTAATTGCTTTAGTGATAATAAAAATCTTCAGGATCCTCCAATGTATTATGTCCCAGCTTGCAAATAAAGTAAGATATGGGGAATTGCCTGAAGTGACGGAGGAGTATTCAAGACTGGTGTCAAGAGGTCAGGAATTCCAGCTCATAAATCCCAAGAGTGTTACCACGTTGCTCAGGCTGCTGAAGAGGTGTTTTCCTTTTGTAGGTGCATGTACATTTCTGGAGTGCCTGGAACAGGTAAAACTGCAACTGTGCATGAAGTAATTCGGTGTCTTCAGCAAGCTGCAGAAAATGATGAACTGCCACCATTCCAGTTTGTGGAGATCAATGGCATGAAGCTGACAGACCCTCACCAAGCCTACGTGCAGATATTAGAGGTAAGTAAAGCCTCCTCAGTGGCTCCTGGGTTTGAAAGAAGAGATATTGCACTTTACTATCAGATCCTTGATATGTTACAGTATTCAAGGCACTTACCAGTACTTCCAAGTCCCTCCAAGAGACTGTGTGCTTTTATCTTAGATCAGGTTAGAAAATAATTAACTTAAGGCCTTACCTAACTTTTTGAATTGTTTTGCTTTCTGCAGCATAAGGGTAATGGCTGAGAAATAGCCTGGTTTATTGCATCTGCTCATCTAAAAAAAATCAAAACCAGCTTTTTATATTTTCCCATTGTGTAACTTTTTCTGCACATCTGCTTAAACAGCTACTAAAGTGACAACTCTGAAAGTCAGCTTAGCAGTAGAATAATTACTGGGGGGGTCTTAATGGGTAATTGGTCAGTTGTAATAATAATTCAGTTAAAGAGGGGCTGTCTTTGTCAACAAAAGTGTATTTCTCATATCTATGACAAACCAGTCTGCAGTATCCATCTGGGACCACTGACTGTAACTGGGAATTAATCTTCTGAGGACTGGATTAAGATCACCCAGTAGGCATTAGACAGTAACTGCTCAAAAGCTTTCTCAGTCTAGGCTAACTTTAAACCAGTGACCTGGAAATTAAATGGTTTCCTGAAGCATCTGTTCCATTTTCATTTAAACTTCTGCTCCATTTATTTAGGTTTGACATCATCTTTCTGAGCAGGGAGTGGCATACATCAGTGTTTTAATGTCCCTATCCTCATAGTTGGGAGTTAAATTTACATATTTACATTCTTTCCTCAAACCATCTGAGACAATGTCTTGCTGAGGGATTTGCTGAGACCAGGCCACTGTGTTTCCTTAGCATAGTGAGAGGCTTCCTGACAATTACCTTATTTCATGGTAGTGTGAATGTATTTGAACATCCTTTGTTCCTGTCCCATTCAGCATAAAATCTTAAAATGAATAAAGAATAGGCCTTTGGAAGTACAATCTGTCACCCCCCACGGGTCCTGAACTCTAAGCTAGCCCAGTTAAATATCCTTCAAGGGAGTACAAGGTCACATGAACCACGTACTTCTCCAATTCCTTCTGCCTCAGCTACTATCCAAGAGCCCTAGCTAAGAGCCAGGCTGCTTGCTACTCTCCTGATTGCTGCAGGTTGAGCTCCAGTTGGCTGATGTTTCTTTGCATGACTGAAGCAAATTCTGGAGCTTCCCTCCTGCAGTTAGGAAAGTCCCTTGCTGCTGCAGGAAAGTTTATAGAGATGGAACAGGGACTGGAAGCCATGGACAGAATAAAGAGATATGGTTAAATACTTGGGTACAGTAAGTGTCCAGTTCCACCACAGCAGCTGAACTCTGTGGTATATTGGATGCTTGCCTCCAGAGCTGTAGAATCAGGATTCTCTAGGATTCAACTCCTTTCTACGACTGATTTGGACTGTCCTGACTGAATTGGAAACAGGAAACAAGTAGAGATTATACATTAATGTTGTGCTCTGGCTTGTTTAGTAATTATCAAATCTTAGGTTTATAAGAGATTTTAGAAAAGAAATACAGTTTTCAAATGCAGTCTCCATTTTGCTTTATTGCTGGACTTTGCACTATGATGAACAACTGATTCAGCATCTATAGTGTAATTTTGAAATGTCATGCTTTGATTTCTGGATATCTTTGGACTTGCAATGGAAGAGGTAATGTACAGTCAGCTCATCTCTTCTGCCACATAGTTGCAGAAGGTACTGCAGGTATTTTTTTAGCTCACAGTTGAATAAATTTAATTATAGATCCTGCTGATGATTCATTAGAATTGTAATAGGAGTCCAAGATTACTGAAGTCAGGCTATTCTTGTCAGCTGACTTAGGTTTTCAGTAGGTGTGTGCATTCAGAGATACCCTTGAGATATGCTGGGTTTAGAGCCCTCTAGACTGGGTGGGTTCAGGATTTCTTAATGATTCTAAGACAAATTGCAGAGAATTCTGTGGGCCTTTCTTTTTGCTATGCCTTGTTTTGTCTCTTCTTCTTTATGGACAGTTCTTGGTAGACCTGAGTGTCTTATGAGCTACTTTCTCCTTTTCCTTGCTCCCCCATGGAAAAAGTAATCCAGGTGCTTGGTGTTGATTGTTAGGGAAAGACAAAATTGAACAGAGTCAAACTTTGTATTTCCAGGGGTTTGGTGTGATTAACCTTCAATACTTGATCAATCCTTGCAGTTCCTGACAGGTCAGAAGGTGACAGCAACTCATGCTGCAGTACTGCTGGCAAAGCTGTTCAGTACACCTGGACCAAAGAGGAAGACCACAGTGCTGATAGTGGATGAGGTGAGACAAAGAACCCTTTGTTTTCTTTCCTCCAAGGATTGTAAGCAGTAAGTTTTTGAAAGATGGAAAAAGACAAATTATGCATGCTTTGAGTGTATCACATGTGATGTAGCAGGAATAGACTTAGGAGAGAGAAGGCACAAATAGTTCCTCTTACCTATTAAAATTCATTTTTCTAAAAAGGTTGAATATCCTGTTGCCATATTGTTTTCTGCCTTGGATTTCACACTGTTTTTATGTTTTGTTATTCCAAGACATGGAATAAGTTGTTTGTCAAGTTCTAAATACCAGAGGATTCAACTGTATTTTGTCTGGAAGCTGCTGCTTTTCCAGTGGGAAAAGTCACAGAGAAATAAGTCATACCCAATTTTGAAAAACCTTGAATATGCTATGTTCAGTAATAATCAAAAGCACATTAATTTTTGCTTCAGGTTCTCACTTGGAGGGTCTTTGAATCTTGTTAGATACAGTAGCAGTGTCACAGTAGTGTTTTAAAACTCCAGCTGTTTAATCACTATTGTGGTTAATACTGTTCCAGCATCCAGTAGGACTGTGCTTTTCCAGAAGAGATTAGAGCCCTCAATCAGCAAATGCAGTCCTATTAGTAGATGGATAAAGGAAAGGCAACAGAGACAGCTTGTTCAGAATCACATGAGAAATCTTCTGTGGCAGAGCTGGTTCTCAAACCCCCATCAGGTATTGTAAATAAGAGGCCATTCTTTTTTCCAGTCTGATTGTTCTCTTTTTATCTCTGCAGCTTGACCTGCTGTGGACCCGCAAACAGAACGTGATGTACAACTTATTTGACTGGCCAACCCAAAAGCACTCCAAGTTAATCATCCTGGCCATTGCCAACACCATGGACCTGCCAGAGAGAATCATGATGAATAGAGTAGCAAGCAGGCTGGTATGTCCTAGCAGTTCTGTTGCTATGCCATGAAATGAGAACAGATTAAATATTGGATGCAATCAAAAGCAATCCAGGAGAAAAGTAGGTTGGTTATCTCAGAAGCTGAACAATGTTTTTTCATAATTCCCTCTCCAGAGAGCTGATAATGAACACATAAATCTTAGCAAAGTTCAGGAGCCTGTTTGCTAATCAGGTATTATGCTGTGTATGTACACTATGTTCTGTAAGAACGAAATATGAATATGGATGCCTTTTTAAATATATTAAGATCTGGATAATCAATCACTGTGCTTCATGATTAGGCTGCTTACTCTAGAGTTCAGAAGAATTCTCTTCTGGTTTCCCTTTCTCTTCCCCCTTTCATTCCAGGCACCTACTTAACTTCTCTGTTTGCCATCATCAGTTGGTAGATTATATAAAGGTATCCAACAAAGAAAATTGGATGCACTCTCCACTTGTTTTGAACACATTTTCCTCGGTCATCTCATCATGGCTCTGAAAAGTGGTTTGAAAAAACAGTGCTCTGTGCCTCTATCCTTCCATGACTCAAAGACAGCTCCACAGGGTGTGAATTGCTTCCCCCCACCCGCTAAACCCACTGCAGATCAGCTGAGTCCATATAGTCATAAGAGAAGTTTTGCATAAGAAATTCAAATCCCAGGTCTCCTGTAGGATATGAAAGGCAGTGCACCATCTGTAACATAGATTGTCCTCATCTGAGAGCAATTCTTATTAGCTTGAGCCAGAAGAGGGTTTAAATTCTTGGCTGATGGCTAAGCTGAAGTCAATACACATATATACAGATTTGCTAAAGGAGACATGAGTATTTTTTCATAGCTGCTGCTGTTATTGTATTAAAAAAATAATTAGTAGACAGATGTAATCAAAATATTTTTGTGTTGGGGAGCTCTGATTTGTTTAAAAGTTTTTTATAAGAGAAATTTGAATTCTGATAGCTTCACTTGCTCCTCGGGCCTTTCAAGTGGGGAGATCTATCCAGTGGTCCTCACTGAGTCACAGTTTTGTGGATTTGTACATTTATTTCACAAATATGATTGATGAAAGCGTGGCACGTGGAGGGAAGGGATGTGAAAGACTGATTGCTCCTACCAGAGGAAGTAAAAGTAACCACAGAGGCCATGCATGAGCAGGTGGGAGTTTTCCAGCACCACAGACACTTCTCACTGTGCTGTGCCATTTATTGTAGGGCCTCACCAGGATGTCCTTTCAGCCCTACACCTACAAACAGTTACAGCAAATTATTTCATCCAGACTGAAAGGTGTGAAGGCATTTGAAGAGGATGCAGTTCAGCTGGTTTCCAGAAAGGTGAGCACAGAGCAGATAAATGTCCTTCATGTTGCACTGGGTGAAGAGTGTGGGGACAGCAGGGAGAATTTTGTAACAGCTGTTAGACTTGGTTCTGTGCTTGTGTTCTGCATTGGAGGCAAGTGGGGCACAATTAGATCATACATTATTCAGGGTATTTTCTAAGAAGACATTGCTAGAGCAGTGTCCTTGCTTTTTCCACCTACTCTGAGAAGGCAGCAGCATATTCCAAGAGCTGAAGGCATGACAACAAGAGTCGTGATAATGCATGATGATAAGATGTCAACTGTCTCCACTGTTTAGCATAATGTGAGTCATTGGAGAATCCTGAAAAAGACAGCATGCCAGTGGCAGTGGAAAAAGCCATACTAATTTTCTTTCTCAAGATGTTAAGTGCCTTGTCATAATAGATAGTACCTGTTCTGTTTTCAAGTCTTAATACTCAGTTATGCAAAAAATAAGTGATGCATTGGGGATCAGCAGCTTCTCAAATTGAGATACATGCATTGCTAATGTGTTACATTAGCAACTCTATATTAAAGTAATCATTAAAATTATGCCAAAACATCCTACATCCCTGTAGGATTAAAAAAGTGCTCATAAATATGTCAGAAGTAAATACAAGCATGTGTTTTACTGTGAAGGAACTACCTCTCTGTAAGAATAATAGTGATGGTTTTGCAGAGTAAATAACAGCAATGCTTTTCTAGTATGAGTTTTCTTCAGAAAATACAGAAATATACCTTGCAGTTAGATTTTCTAAAGGGTTGCTCATTCTCGGCCCCAGTTGGGTTGTTCTAGGGCTTTTGTATGTTACCAGCATCTACTGGGAAAATTAGGCCAGTACTATATCTGGTGAATGTTCATAGCTTTATTAAAACTGTAAAGCACATTTGGGGTTTTAACAAGTATTTAGTTTCAGAAATTTCAGACACCTAAAAATTTTCATGCACTTGTAACTGTAAATTGACTATCCTGGATATTTCTTTGAGACCTTCTAAAATTACTAGTGTACTCTTAAAATCAGTATTTTAATGAGTACAGAAAAACAGAGGAGTTTTTTGGTGTCATAGCCACCCCCCCTTTTCTTTTTCCCTTTGCATGAACCTGGATTATGGTAAAGGTCTTCACTGATAATTAAATTGATCTGAAAGCTTTTGGTATTGAAGTGAATTGCTCCACCTTTATTTTAACCTGTGACTTCTGTGGTTATAGAAAAAAGTTCTTGAATTTGTGATGACCAGATCAGGATGGGGGGGCGGTGAGAGAGAGAGTTGCTTCTGTTGTTTTGGTCAGTAAGATTTGTTGTTCAGGATCCAGGATTGTAGTAACGTAGTTCAGAGATGTGTTGCTCTCCCACTGGGTGCTCAGGGTGTTTGGGTTTTGTTTGGCTGTTGATTCTTGCTAACCTCTTTCCCCGACTGGTAGGAAATGTTGTTACAAATCTGTCGTGTTCACTCGCAGGTGGCAGCACTGTCTGGGGATGCCCGGCGGTGCCTGGATATCTGCAGGAGGGCCACGGAGATCTGTGAGTTTGCCAGGCAGAAGAGAACCCCGGAGATTGTCAGGATGGCCCACGTGACTGAAGCCATAGATGAAATGTTTTCATCACCATATGTCAATGCAATCAGGTAAAAACATTTCCTTTGCTTTAGTGTCTCTTTCACACCACTAGTTTTTAAAAATAAAAATGGTGATGCCGGAGTTGCAGGCTGTGATACATTGGCAAGTTGTGACATAAACTGCCCACCTGTGTTTAGATATGGAGCTCCTAAGCAATTTCCCTTCCAGACTTCCTCCTGATGTTTCATAGGTTCTGAACTTCACAAATGGATTTTTGTCTGTTTTGTTTTTCGACTCAGGAATGCTTCGTTGCATGAACAAATATTTTTGAAAGCAATTTTGGCAGAGTTTCGCAGGGCAGGAGTTGAGGAGGCAACAGTTCAACAGGTATGGGGCTTTTTTGTTACTGACACCAGTGATCTGAATCACAAGGTGATTTTTATTTTTTTTGGGCTGCATCTTAAAACATCTCATGATTCTACCCTAACATGCTTTATAACAGGGAAAGTTAAAGAGAAACTGAAATTATCAAGGAAAACTAAAAGCTGATTCCAACTTGTGCAGCACTGTTTTTCTTCATAGAGGCAGATATGTCACTGATAGCCTTGGGTTTTTTTTGGTAGACCCATAAAATACTTGGTGCCAGCAGAGCTGTGAGGATTCTGGAGTAGTTATGAGTAGTGTGGAAGCTAAATGTTAATACTTACATAAATACATATTTCTAAACCCTTTTATATAAAATTACAGCATCTGAACAGGCTGGAGCTATTTTATCTCCCCTCCCATGGAGGTGGGGGGAAGGCAGCTTCTCTGTGTCACCCTGGCACATTCAGTTGCAGCAGGCAGTAAACATAACCTGAGTCCTTTTCTCTTTTTCACCAGGTCTACCAGCACCACGTGGCCTTGTGCAGGGTGGAAGGCCTGCAGAGCCCCACGGTATCAGAAATCATGGCAATTTGTTCAAGACTTGGTGCCTGCAGGCTCTTGCTGGTGGAGGCCAGCAATAAATATCTGCACATGCGGGTGCGACTCAACCTCAGCCAGGACGATGTCATGTATGCACTCAGGGAGGAATAAAGCAAAAGAGATTTTATTGCTTTTAGTATGTATAAATATTTTAAATACCATCTATTTTTATTTTTTTAAATTGTCAATGAAATGGAAATAGGGAAATGTATTTTTTTTAAATGCTTTACTTGTTTGATGTGTTAAAGCACTCTTTTTAATAATAAAGAATTAATTTCAGGCATTTTAAATATTTCAAACTATTTGATTTTAGAAGTGTTTTTAAGTGCTGGTCACTGGTCCCTTTTTAATTGAGGTGTATGAACTTGTAATGGATTATTTGAAATGGGTTATTTGAAATGGATTACTTGCACCACTATTTTTTGTTGTTAAGGTTCATGGAGTCTAGCATCCTGTAGATTTTCCTCAGTGACTTTTATACTTAACGAAAAGCTTTGTTAAAAGGTGCTGCTTAAACTTTCCCTACTAACATAATTAAAGGAACTTCCAGTTTACAATCCAGGCTCAGTGATGGAATGGAGGATACAGTGAAAATACCGCACGAACTGTGCCATTCAAATACCCATCTCTTTTTTTCTGGCCGATCGCTCTCGAGGAGTGCCCTCGGCGGCCGCCCCCGGAGCCGCGGCTGTGCGCCGGGCCCGGTTCGGGCACAGAGCGGGGCCGCGGCTCCGGGCCGGGCCCGCCCCTCCGCGCAGCCGCGCTGCCGCCGGGGCCGCGGGCGGGCCCTCCCGAGCCGCGCCGGGCGGGAGCCGAGGTGAGCCGGGGCCGGGCTCTCTGCGGGCGGCCCCTCCGCGGTTCTTTGCGCGGCCCATCGCCCCCGCCGCCCCTCCCTGCGCCGGCCGGGGAGCGCCCCGCAGCCGGCCCTGCCCGCCGGGTCCCGCCGAGCCGCCCGGGCGGAGCGCGGGTGCGGCCGGGCCGGGCTGGGCTCCCTGGGCCCCGCGGAGCGCGTCCCGCGGCGCTGCCCCCGCTGCCCTCACGGTGCGGCTGCCCTGGGACGGGGGCCGGGGGAAGCTGCAGGGTCGGGGTCGTGCCGCCCGCCTCCGTCCGGCGGTGCTTGCCTTGGGACAGGCAGGGTACTGACTCCAAGTTCGGTGTGCTCTCAGTCCCTTAGAGACACAGCCCTCTGAAATTCATGAACCAACATGCTTGGCAGAAGACCTAAAAAGAGCCCTCAGGCAAAGGGCCAGGGAGCTGCAGTTGCAAAGCAGGTAAGGAGGGCAAAGGGCCAGGGAGATGTGGTTGCAGAGCAGGCAGGGAAACCTCCTACTCCCACTGCTCCTCTGGATAGTCTCGTTCAGACCTCTTGCTGCTGTTTTCCTGTAGAATCTCCCATGTGTTAATAACACTGCAGGATCATGGAAAAAATCAGATTGTGTGGTGCCTGTTTTCCTTTCTTCTTTAATGCATTCTTTTGCAAGTAAATATGTGATAGGCGGCTGTGGAGGTCTTGCAGGGAAGGCACAGTGTTGTAATGCTGTAATCTTTCCGTGAGACCTCATGACTCATGCTTACAGTATTTTCTTAGCCCAGCTATGTTGAGATTTAATAATAACTTCAGTAACTCTGTGGAAGTTTTCCTTACATCTCTAAGAAAACAGAAATAAGAACAGCAGTATATCAACTAACAAATTAAGTGACATACATGGAAGAATGTAAAGGTGCTAAAAAAGAGTTAATTTTAATTTCCCTTTGTATAGTCATTTTCTCAGGTAACAGATAGACTGATAAGCCTATGAGCCTTTCCTGTAACTAAAAGTGAGTTTAGATGTATCTCTGTGTTGGGGTTTCTTCCATATTTATTTACCTTTGGATGTAGTTTCAGAAGTCTTGTGGAGAGAAACATGATTTAGTCATGGTTGGCAGGTGTAGGAAGTCAGGCGACAGTGTCAAAATTAGAAATACAGTCAAGGCAAAATTCTGGGTAGAAAACTGACAGAAAACCAGAGTGTAGTTAGAGGTAAAGAGTATGTTAGAACCAGAATGGAATTTCAGAAACCTTCAAAGGTGGAATAGAGGCAAGTAACAGGTGGAGTAACTGGTTAGTATATAGAGAAATGTGAAAAGGGATTGGAACAGGATATTGGAATAGAGGAAGTAGCTAAGATGTTATCTTTTGATGATTTCTTAGGAACCAGTATTTTCATACTGAAGGCAGAATGCTGTAGTTAGTGATCCACAATGTCACCATGGCTCCAAGTGTGAAAGTTTGCATTTCTCAGTGGGAAAGGTAGTGTATAACTTAGTTCATTTGAGCAGGGGAGAAGATAAAAGGTGAAAATATCTTTCCTCATTCCCGGAAAAAAAAAAAAGAAACCTCACTCGGAAAAGATAGAGATTAAATAAGGATCTAATTAATGTATTTTACTAATTTCTAATTCAATACAGTTAGTTGTTCAGCATGCCTTACAGCATGGATGACTATTTCTTGAAACAAATGGCTTGTTTGCTTTCAAATTAATTTAATTTAAATTTTTTTTTGTTGTGTATCAACTGCAAGCTTTTTACAACTTATTTTTTCTGTTATATTAAACATTTTTTCAATACTACTGATTTCATTGCAAATGTGCCTTATTGAATGGATTGGAACTTGGAGCTAGAACTACTGGATTCTGTTCTTTTCTTCACTGGTTGCTGCAGTTGCTCCACTGTCCACACTTCAGTGTGGTAATGAACAGATCCTGTGTGATCCTGTGTGCTCCTGATGCACATTGATGAAAGGTCTATGTGTTCCATAGAACTTTAATCTTTATATCACCATTATAAATATTTCCTATTTAAGTCTTGTCCTTACCTTCTTTCTGTTCTAGCCAAGTCTGCAAATACTTTAGTTTTGCTTTACAGCTGGGAGATGGATAAGGCAGAGGGTGGCTGACTGATCTGCCCAGTGCCTTATGGAATGTCAAAGGCAGGATCAGGGCTAAGAAACAAACAGCTGCTGGTTTTGAATGCTGTTGCTGGTCCTTGGAACCAGTGTTTCTCAGCTATGTGTTTCACATTCTCCTTTGGGATTATAAAATGGTCCAAAGAGGGACACAAAATTTCAGGGCAGTAGCCACCAGCACCTCGATTCCTACTGCATTAAAAAAGTATGTTATTACTCAGATTAATTTATAAACTGACAGGCAGCTTCTTGTAGCAGTTCAGATCCTTGAGACAGAAGGAGATTGCTAACCCTCAGAATAATGACAGCTGATGTTTTTTCCCTATGCTGGAGAGAAGCTGAAGTGCTGCCTCCTTGGCCACTTGGTCAAGGATACTTATGAGGATCAATAAGTCTCCAGGGGTTTGTGCTTTGAAAAGTCTGAGGAAAGCTCTACATACCTCATAGGATGACTCTAATTCTGTTCATTCATGTTTATAAAAAATCTTAGCATATTTAAGATTAATTTCTTTTTTCTGAGGCAGTTACTATCTTAACCAGAAATACAAAAACTGTGATAAAATGCCATTTTAAAGGAATACCTTTTAGACTAAGACCCCAGAGATTTCTTTGACATACTTTGGAATGTTTTGCCACAAAAGTGTGATAACCCCTGCTATCATATTCTGACTACTGTTATTAATACTATTCCCTGAGATGTTATCACTTAGCTGATGGTCTGCACCAGCCAGTTTGATGGTTTACTCCAGTGCAATGTGGGCATTGCTGGGTTTTAATAGCTGTGTTTGTGTGTGCTTTCTATGTGATTTAGAAACTGGTGTAAGAAAAAGAAGATTAGTTCTGTGTATATAAATGTAGCTTCCTCAAGAGATAAGGGTGAAGTCTCTGCAGTGTGCACGTGTCAGATCTGTTGTGTGAACGATGAGTGAATATTTTTTAGCTTAGCTGTTAACAGGCACTGCCCTGGACTTCCCTGATGGTATCTGCTCCATGAGGCTCAGTAAAACAAACATTTTATTCTACCTTGTTATGTCAGACTGTTAAATAGGATTGATTTTAAGAAATTGTTTGTGTAGATTTTTAAAGGGAATATTTGTGGGATATTAAGATTTATGTACCTTATGCCAGTTATGGGTGCGTGGTATGCATTGTTGTGGTGATAGAAGTGGCATGATAGTAGGCTGTAAAGAAAAACAGAACGGAATTTGGAATGCATGAAAATATCTAAATAATCATTGCAGTGTGATGTTTTTGAGTGTCATCTTTGTTCTAACTGTAGGGTTTTTTTATTATTCTTTATTGTTATTTTCCCTTGGCTGCAGCTGGGGCTATTTGTGGATTTCAATCCTGAAGAGATGCTGCTGGGTGCAGAGGAAGGTGAGGATGACGGGGACCTTGAAGCAGAGCTTGCTGCTATCACAGGAGCAAAAGTGAAAGAAGGAAAACCAAAACCAAAGGTGAAAAGTAAGTTAGAGTATCTGAATTTTATTTAACTTTAATAAATTTATCTAAACTTATTATTTATATAAATGGTCTTTAACTTTATCTAGATTTTTTTTTTATCACTGGTAGAAGCTGAATTTGCAACTGCTCTTTCCTTTGAATGTTTTAATATGTTATTCCACAAAAAGCGTAGAAGTTTTTTTTGTTCATGCTCTTGTAGACATGGGAAAAAGATCTCTGGTGGCTGGCCTATTTAATGACTATATTAAGACATGCTTTTTTAGCATATGAAGTCATAAAAAGGTGTAGTAGGCGCTAGATGATTTCAGAAGGGAAATTGTGTTTCTTGTGGAGGGTGGGTTGTTTGTCATGTGGTTGTTCTTCTGTTTTTGTTTGAAGAATGAATTTACATAATGAGCATTTTATTTTTAGTTACTTGGAGTCTGTAACCAAAATTTAATCCCCTTTTCAGAGGGAAATATTGATGGAACTACTTGGAGAATCCTGTAGCTTGTGTTATGCAGGCTGGAGTGTCTCTTGGAATGGATTATTACCATTCTTAATACTTTAAACATCTGTTAATTTTGTCTGGTAGTGTTTGCATGCAGCAACACAAACCTGTAGTGTTTCACAGGATTGCTGTAATGTACCATAAAACAAGGCTGCTGCTGAGAGGGACACTCCAGTGAGCATGCTCTGCCTCTGAGCATGTCCGTGTTTGTGGAGCTGCAGGGTGAGCTGGTTCAGGAACTCATCTGCCAAAATAAACCTGGGTTGTGGGAGGTTCTCAGCTGAACCAGGTTTGCTTCCTGCCTATCTGAGAGCTGCCGTGGCTGCAGGGGAGTGGTGGCAGCCAGTGGATGAGGTGGGACAAGGAAAATGGAACCTACTTTTGATTACAGGTGTGTGAGCAGGTCACAGGAAGGAAGGGTTAGTGCACCTACAGCCTTACTTGCAGTTCTGCAGTAATTTCCCTGTAATATTTGAAGGAGCTTCACACAGAGCAGCAAGGAAATGAAGAATTCTGAAATGTTTAGGCAAAGCAACTCTATAAAAACTGTAGCTGGTAGTAGACAGAGGACATGTTTGTATCTGAAACTAAATTCTAAATAATTTCCACTCTCCAAATTTCAAAATTTTAGTAAACTTTTAAAGCTAAGAAGCAAATAAGCGCAATAGCAGAACTTCTGCTACTGGACATAGGTTACTTGTGGCTAAAACATGCAGGATAATATTTTGAGGGTGAATCTGTGTGTCAGGAGCTCCTGAACTGTTGTCAGCTTCTCAAGTGGTGACTTCCCTCTCACCCTCATCATGTCACTTACTGTGTTGTTTCAGTCTTTTTATTCATAAGAGAAAAATGAAACTTCAGATTGCAAAATTAACATTTACTGTGCCTAACATTTACCGTGCCTTCTAAATGTGTGGTTTAAAAAGGATTTTCCAAAGTAATGTGCAGCTATTCTCTTTTCCTGTTAGAATTGGGAGTGCAGGGGTTAGAAGCTCATGGAGGATGAGCTGGCAGCTGCTGGCACTGGGACTCCTGAGACCTGGCCCAGTGCAGTGGTGGGGGCAGGGTGCTGGCCACTGCCTGGAAAGGAGGAGGTGCAGTAAGGACAGGGGAGGAACAGATCCTGTCTGGGAAAGGACAGAAAAAAAGGATCCAGTACAACTCATGTGCTTGGTTGATGGCTGAACACGAGGTGCCATAATTCCCTCCTGGATTACATCCTGGAGCTCTGATTGGGTGTGGGGGAATGGACTCCTCCTCCAGCAAAAGCTGCACTGTTGGAACATCCTAAGCACAGGGATCCCTGCTCTCTCTGATAAGTGCCAGCTGGGCAGCCACTCACGTGTTTGAAATTGTGGCCTCATCTTGCTGCGCTGGATTAGAGCTGAAAAACCATCTGAGGAGGCTTGATTAGATTTTTGCCTCTGCTGGGGTTTTATGTACAGCCAGTTGCCTTTGGATACGGCCTGCAGTCCAAGTTGAAGTTCTGCTAAGGGTCAAATCTATGAGCAATGTGTTTGATACAAGTACTGAAGCACTGACTGGGTAAATTAGATTATTTGAACAGAAACAGCTTTGTACCTGGGTTAATTTTCAGCTGTTTCAGCAAATGCAGGGAGTGAATGGGATCTGTTTGAATTTTCTCTAAAGCTCTGTCCTGGAGATCTGTATTTTCTGCAGCCTTTACTGCCACTGGTGAGTCACAGTCATGTGTCTGCATAGGGAAGTATCAGAGACATTTACATGGACGGTTGGGATTTGTGGGCAAAAAGCCTCACCTTGGAGAGTGTGTGGAGGAAGCAGGGAAGATGTGGTTGGCACAGGATTAAACACAGATGCAAACTCAGCAATGAGGAGTTCAGTAGAGTTTTCAGGGCGACAACTGGAAGCAAAATTGCAAAATGAAGGCGCCAAGAAAAATTTGGATAAGGCTGAATCTCATCATCACAAGACAGCAGTGCAGAAAATGTGCAAGTGTCTTACTGCCTGCCTTGACTGTCACTCACAGAAACACCAGTGCTGCTTTTCCTGGATGCTCGCTTCCCAGTCTTTGCCCTTTATCCATCAATATACTCCCAGTTTCCTATTACACTGTGCAGTAAAGGGGACACAGGACAGGAGGGCACTGCTTCCTTTCAGCTGGTAGCAGCTCCTTTAGGATTTATACCCAGTGCCTGCATAACTGTTCCTTAGGGTTTATGGCTTCTTGGGGTTTCCTTTTACAGCTCCTCTGCCCATGGATCATATTGAAAAGATGGCTGCAGAGTGTATGAAGGACCTGAATGAAGATGAGGAGGAAGATGCAGATGATGAAGACTTGGAGAAAGATACAGACCTGTTGGTATGCATAACTATTAGCAAAAAGTTTTAGTATGTATTTTTTGTATGTTTTTTAACAGAACTGCGTTTAGCAAAAAAGTCTGTTAACTTTGTGGTGAGAAGCTAAAATACTGCAAAAGCATTCCATTAGATGCAAGTCTTTGCAGGATCCATCCCCCTGCACACCAGAGTAAGAGTTTCCTGATGTTTCTATGTGTGAGGGTCTTAGAGAATTGAGGGAAGAGCAGGAATCCCATTCCATGTCAGCTGGTGAAAGACAGCCAGGGACAGTCTCTTTAAAGTGATGTTTGCCACCATTTTGCTACTGCTTCAAGTAGTGCTTGGCCTGAGAGAACACCTCAGGAAAGTCTTCGTTGGTTCAGTGAGAGGTCTAACTGGCAGGGTTTAGGGAAGGAGTGTTCAGCAGTGGTTTTGACTGCCATTGCTAGTAGAGGCTTTTTGGAAATTTCAAATTTAGGTTTGCATAATCTTTGTAGAAATACTTTTCTGAACTTCTCCAGCTTCAGATCTCCAACCACAAACTAACTTGCATGGTGATCCTGGGGCTGCACACTGGGCTGCAGTGTGGCTTTTCAGTGATATCTGGAAGACAGTTTCATTTTAAAATAAATTTTGAAAAGACTGGAATAAAAGATCTTCAGACTGTTCACTTGGTTTCAAGATCCATCCAAAGCTTTTGAAACTTGAGACTTGATTTTATATTTGTCTTTTGAGGATGAGAAAATTTTTTTGTTGGCTTTTACTTTTACTTTAGGCAGAGTTACAAGACGTTCTAGGGGAGGAAGATGAGACAGAAAGCTGTGAGGATGAAATGACAACGACAGAGCCATCCCCAGCTGAACCAGAAGATGAACTACTTGAACTGCAATCACAGGTAGGAATGAACTTCATGTTTCTGATAGTTTTGCTGAATTACTGTTGTCACATGGTTTGAATGAGGGTTATTATCAAGAATCTAGGGAGGTCTTGTCTTCCAAGGGAGGAAACACTACACTCTTGCTGTATTCTCTGGGGAAACCAGTACTGTATTGATGCAGGTGATTCTTTTGCTTTGTTCCAAGGATGAATTTTGATGTTAGCATACAATTGAAAAGGTAAACCATTGGAGTCAAACGTCTTGTCCCTCGTTATACAGAGGACCATGCAGACTGCAGTTTAGGTTTCCAGAGTTCTTATCTTCCCCTTAAGGGTATTGAGCAGTGTGCTGAAATTGTGAGACATGTTATAACTCAGCATCTCTGACATACTTTTGGATTTCTTCTCAGTAGCATTATCTGTCTCAGCTTAATTTGTCAGTCCTCATGCAGTCAAGTGCTTTATTCAGTCACTGCATGTTTGTGTTGTGTGCCACAGATTCCAGTGCCCTTGTACGTCGGACCCATTAGTAAATGGGATTGAGAGGGTTTCTATAGAGATAATGGCAATAATTACATCAGGAGCCATCTGCAGGGTCTCTGTGGCTGTAGAGAGTTTGTAAGTAGCTGCTTAGAACTTTGCTTAGGCTGCCTTTGTCACTGAACTAATGCCAGGCTGTAGCAGGAGGAAAAAGAGCTTTTGTGAAACCAAGCTGAAGCCCAGAAGGGAGCAAACTAGCATGTTTTAAAAATAAGGAAAGAATAAGCCAAGATTTGTGCCAAAATACCTCTTCACACCCTCTGTTGTGTGGGGTTTGAGAGACTTTACTGTTCTGCTCACCTACTCTCCGACCACATGGCTCCAATTACCCTGTGAGTGAGAGTTTCCCAAGTCTCTCCACCCATTCTTCTCTGTGAGGCTTTTGAGAGAGCCCAGAGGTGGATCCAGGGGCCGTTAGCACAGCACAAACACTGCTCTGTTTTAGGGGCTGTTCCCTCCCTGCACTCTCAGTTCACGGCAGTGTGTGTGTAGAAAAGGAGTGTTTGTTTTTTAGTGCGGTGGGAAAACTCGTCTAGTTGGATGAAATAAGTTTTCTTGATTTGTTTTATTGTTTTTTCTGAGACCTCCTCACTTCCTGCTGTTACCAGTGAGCTACAACAGACCCTAGAGGGGAGAATTGCTGACTACAGGACGGCAATTTCTAACGCAAAGGAGTCAGGGGAAAGTGCCAAAATACGGCGATACGAGAGAGGTCTGAAGGTGAGTTGGGATCTCGGGATGTGAGGGGGAGGCAAAGTCAGCTCTCTGCAGTGTGCTCTTCCCAGGTGTGTGAGTTTGTTGACAGGGGAGTGAAATCTTCCTGTGCTGCCTGGTGTTTTTAAAAATGTTTGTTGTTTCTGGCTACCCCCCCCGATACAGCAAACACACAGATAAAGTGTAGCTTCAGCTGCTGTTTGTGCATCAGCTTTGTTTCTGTTGAATGTGGCAGGTGATAGCTGGAGGCAGGGTTTGTGGTACATGCTGAAGTTAAACCCACCTGCCTGAACATGAATTTGACCTGTGGTGACTGCTCAGTGTTACCTTAAAGGAAAGTTTAGGAGCTTTCCTAGCACATGCACCTTGCAGTTCGTCACTGCTGCCTTCCCTTAGGTACTAACCTTCCATTCACTTCTGTCAGGCAAAGGGAGGTGGTCTTTCCCTGAGTGTGTTGGCTGTGCTTGAAAAGGAGTAGAGCAGGATTTTTGATTCAAGCAATAAAAAACTGCAGCAAAGAGCAGTTTCTCCAGCCTCTCGTGGTTCCAGGCAGGTGGCGTGCTTGCAGCAAGCTGCAGTGCTTGTTTACTGCTGGGCAGGGCCCTTCTGTCCCCGTTGCTTTCAGAAGCTCTCCTGCATCACCTCAGGCAGCAGCAAAGCTGTACAGCTCAGAGCTGTGCACTGGGGGAGGATGTAATGGCTCACTGGGGTACCAGGTGTTTCAGGGTACAAAGGGAACAACTGAGGCCAAACTCGGGGGAGGAAAAGCACAAGAAAGATGTCTGTGTGTGTCCACTGCCTGGCAGCTCTGACAGGAATGTACATGAAACCACCTGGCCTTTCTGAGAGCCACAGGGATGGGCAAACCAGCTATTCCATCCAGCAGTGAGCTTAGTGCACTGTGCCACTTCCTTTATTTTTCAGGGTGGGGAGTTTCCCTGTGTCTAAGCAGTGTAACTAAGGGTAATAGACCGGATCTCACTTCGAAGCTCACAGCTGCTTAATTAGCAAAATGACATGTCAACAAATGGTGTGGAGTTCTCTCTTGGATGTAGTTCTTGTAACTGTGAACTTTAAGCTTAGTGTTTAATTCCACTTGCAGTTAGTCTGTCACCCCCACGTGGAGAAGAGGGAGCCTGTGGGTTGCTGGTCTGAACCCCAATCTCACATGCAGTCATTTCAAAGTATCTCTGCCACTGTTACTCAATAGGTCAAACAATGCCCTGGCTAAAAAAAATAGCAGTGATTCTGGCACTGATGAAATTTTGTTGTTGTCTTTCTGTGCTTCCGTTTCAGTTTCTGTGGAAGATGAAGGAATTAAACTTTTGTTTTGGCTTGAAGTGCATGGTGGTCTTTTGTCTGAACATCAAATTAAATTTAAAAAATAAAAATACTGAGGAAGGTAATATTTGGGGTGGAGAAGGGGTTTTTAAGAAGTGAGGAGCAGTTAACCCAAGTTAGAGATGGTGAGAGCTTCTTCTCATAGGTGGTGAGCTGAAGCTCCATTTTCTTTGTTAGTATTTAATGGCTTTTCTCATTGCATTAAATAGCTTTGCAGACCCCTTCCTTCCCTGGATCCATGTAGGCAGTGACATTTCAGAGTAGCATATTTTATTATATTTTAGAGACACACAAAATCCATGTACAGTTGGTATAAATGGCTTCCTTGGTGACTCTCTGTGACAAAGCTGAGTGGATCACATCAGCTCTCCAATAATTCTGGGTGCTGAGGTACCTGCAGTTACCTGGTTTGGGTAACAAGGCCTTTGCACTGTGTTACTCTGGCAGCTGGACATCTTCCACTGGCACTGAAGTTCTCCTTGCAGACACACAGGGAGCTGAAGGGCAGCAGTGTGTGGTGGTGTTTGTGACAGATGCTGTCATGTATAAGGGGATGAATTTGTCTTTTAATGATTTTATGCTAGTAATATGTTTGATGAAAATGCCTATTGACTCTGTTGTTCCTTCTGTGCCAGACACTGGAAACCATGCTGGCTGCAGTGAAGAAAGGCAAAAAAATCAATGAGGAAGAAATGCCACCTCCTGTTGCAACAGGAAAGAGTTCTTCTTGTGTACCTCAATCCACGGGAGTGGAGCTAGAGAACTCAGGAGATTCACCAGAGAATAAAGCTGAGTCTGCTGCAGATGATGAGCAGAAGGCCTCTCCTGAGCCAAGGGAGCATTTGGAATCAGAGTCTCTGCAAGGTCGTGCTGCTGCTAATCCTACTGTGGAAACAGGTACTGTGATCTGAGAGGAGAAGCAGTTGCAGCCCTGTTTTAATGCTGAATCTTCCCTGATGTTTGTGTTCCATAGCAAAGCAGTGCTTATGTTGGAAATTCCCTGCTGAATGTCTCAGAGTTGTCCATGGAATGCTGAGTTTCTGGCAGTGGAATCAGTTACTGTTTCAGAGCTCTTCCGTGCCCTGGATCAGTATCCTTAACTTTTGATGTGCCTCAGTTTCTCCTTCATTATTTGATGTGTGGAATTCCAGCCTTTAAAGAGTTTTGAGATACCAACTTAAAGACCTACTGTTTTTTCTTTAAATGGGGAAAAGTGGAATTGTTATGTTAGGTAGGACTTCTGGAGAGTGGAGGGAAAAGGATATTTGTAAGATGGCTGTTGTGATTTAAAACGAAAGGGGACAAATGTGAGTTTGCATAGATGGATGTAGCAAGGGATGCAAGTCTTGCATGCTCTATGTGAATCTCATCATTGTTTTGTTCTCCCAGATCCCCAGCACAGCAGCACACGAGCAATCCTACTTATGAGGCAGAAGGAGTACAAATTAGCAGCTCTGAAAGCCAAGCAGCAAGGGGACCTGGAGAAAGCAAAGGAATACATGAAGACAGGCAAGGTATGCACTCCAGAAATCCTGAGTGCTGAACATACCCTGTGCTGTACCTACATGCATTAAATATAAGATACTTATTGTGGCAACTGGCAAGTCTTGGACAGACCAGAATAAAGCTTTTGTTTTTTCTGTGTCAGAAATTTAATGTGGTGTTGGAAGCTTTGGACAGTGGGCAGCCAATAGACCTCCAGAATATGCCTCCATCTCCTCAGGGTAAGGCTTGTCTTAAGGAAACCTTTCCAGAAGTCTGTCTGTGCTGTAATGGAATGATTCTGCATTTGATTGCAAAACTATTAAAAGAAGTGGAGATCATTTAGGACTGAGGCTCGCTGCATGTTCTCAGTCTAATCAAGATCGATGGAGAGAAATGAGGTATCATTACTTACATTGAAGTTACTGTCTGTGAATTACAAGTTCAAACAAGTACTGATGTCTGATATATTCCTGGTTTTATAAGTGTAGGTAATAGCAGCCAGTATTTGAAGTGGAAGGGAAAGAAGGATAATGGCACATTTTTTAAATTTACTGTAATATTTGATGGTGTTCCGTGCTTTGGCTAAAGTTCACAGCTTTCAGATTAACAAACAGATGGCAGTGCACTAAAGTCTAATTTTTAAAGCAAGCCAACAATATTGAAGATACCTCAGTCTTGGTAAGAGAGAATTTGGTGGTTTTTTAAGTAGATGCAGTATCCCCACCAATAGTTAATATTTGGTCTGTGCAGCCCAGTTTTAAACAACTTACTTTAGCAGATTATTTTATTCTAAGAAACTAAATGACAGATTATTTCAGTAAATCATAAGATTCATGAATCAAGTTACTGATCACTAAATGGCATTGCAGAGAAACTTCACCTAGGGCATAACCTTGCCTTAAAAAGTGCAAGATTTTTGCAGTAAATAATCTTGAAGTTTTCTGAAATACCCAGTGTTACAAAATACCAGAAACTGGAGTTTCTGATTAGATTATATGAGTTTCTCCCCTTTTCCAACACATCTTTTGTTACTAGAATATTTTAGTCAATTAGCAGACTTGTTCACTCTTTCCATCTGCCAAGATACCAAGTTATATTTTAGGGAGAGAAGTCTTAGAATACTTGAACTACTTTTACTTCCCCTTTTTTCCCCTTGAGCAGCCCTAACCTAAATTAAATCAGCATTTGAGATTTTCTCTTATAAAGCATGTTCTGTGGATAATGGGAGCCTTAGACTTAGCTAGCCATGGAGATACTGTTTGGAAGCCAAAAAGTTTTCAGGAAGATCACGTGATCAAATTGATGGTTTTCTGAGTGACATGCAGCAGTAATTGCTGTGTGTGGAACATGCTGTGAAACTTCCTGCTTTCCCTGCTTTGCAGATCTTGAAAGCTTAGGACAAGTACAAGATGCATCCAAGCAAAAAGTACCACCTCGGCTGGGAAGTTCCCAGGATCTTGCAACACCTGAACCTCAGACCCTAGAAGCTTCAGGTAGGACTATTGCATTTCTCTAGTAAGTCATGAAAATAGCACAGCTGGGAAGCACTTCAAGGTCTGACCTCTCCCACTGAACTGCAGCAGAATTGAGTAAACCTAGCTAATGTTCCTGAGTATTGTTTGCTGGTGATCCAATCTACTTTTGTTCTGGATCAGTGATGGAAGTAACAGTTAATTAACTTTCTTTAGAACAGCAGTGTTCATAGTGGAACTTTCCAGTGATGTTCTCTGAAAATGACAAGGGGAGGGAGAAGGCAGCCTGTGTGTTTGGGCATCTTTATGATGTGGTATTTCGTGGTGTGTGTGGTTTGCAGAGTCCCTGCAGCAGCCCAGGACAGTGCTGGAAGCGTTGCAGCAGCGGCTGGAGAAGTACAGGGCAGCAGCAGCTCAGGCTAAAGCCAGCGGGGACGATCGGAAAGCCAGGATGCACGACAGGATAGCCAAGGTAAAACTGAAGTGTGGCTCTTTGCATCCAGCATAGCCATTTAGTCTTCTTGCTGAAGACTTCTCAAGTCTGAAATAATTTGTGTATTGTCTGTCTGTTTGAAAAGAGGTCCAGTGGGGAAGCTGGAAAGCATTCGGAGGAATACATAGAGACAATGCGCACATTGTAGTAAAATACTGAGTCTTGTACAGTGTTTATGCTGGTTAAATACAGATGATTGCTAATTCATAGTCAGCACTATCTTATGTCTTACTGAGTGCCTTTGATTGCAGCAATACCAGGATGCCATAAGAGCCCATAAGGCAGGGAGAAAAGTGAATTTTTCTGAGCTACCTGTTCCTCCTGGTAAGTGTGAACGTAGAATATCCTCATACCCAAACTTCTGTGTATCTGCTAGGCTCTGAAGGGGCTGTGCAAGCATTGCCTCCTCATCCTGTGGAGCAGCTCCTCCTTTTTCTCAGTGAGTGGGTGGCCTTGCTGTTCCATGGTATTGGGGAACTCTTCATTAATATGCTCTCACTGACTCTGATGAATATTCCCGCATATTGACTGTCTGTTTGACAGTATGGGAACTTAAAACTGGCACTATTTGAAAAGTTAAACAACTTAACCATGGGCAGGTGCTAAAAATGTTATCTGTCTATCCTCTGTGCCAGCACCGTTAGAGGAAAGACTAAACTTGGGTTATATTGGCTTCTTAGCTTTGCTGGAAGGAGGTTTTTAAAAGTGAAAAAAAAATTCCTGATGTCCCCCATTCTGTTGATTCCTGCCAGGAGCTTCAGAACTTTATATCTAATGAATATCTTTTTGAAACACCTTGTAACATCAAATCAGTATTGCAGCTCTCCTGGTCGGTAAAAGTCTGCAGAGATAAAGCAAATCATGCCCGTGGTCACACTGAGACAGTGACAGAGGCAGCAGCCGAGCCCGTTTCTTGAGACACTGTGTCCTGTTTATCTTCTTCAGAACACAGAGTGCTGTGTCTGGAAAAGTTTGGGCAAGGTCGTCTGTGAATGCTCTGCCTCTCATTTGCATGATACCATTTCTCCCCTAGGAAACATCTTTCCTTTTATCTTGGGCCTGATGTGTTCTTCTGAAAGATACACACAGCACTGCAAAGCTGTGCCTGTGTTTTTTAAGTTAGAGGATAGAGATGGACCTTGTGGTGTTTTTGTCACTGTCAGATGTGGCAATGGCAAGCACTGCAGTGGTGGTAAAGTAGGCACTGCCAGCTCTGTCAGGTCACGTGTGTCTTTGGAGGTTCTCTGCTTTGAAGCTGTCCCTGAAAGGCAGTTTAGCATCCCTTTTTCTAGAACATGATCCCCTTCTTGGTAAATACCAGTTTTTGTGAGAGTGAGGTACTCCATATTTATACCTCTGGAAACATGGAGAACTGTTCAATGTCCTTGCACATCAGCTGCGTGTTTTTCTGCCATCATTTAGAGGCCAGATGATTTACATTTAAGATGATTGTCAGGCAGTCACTGAAACCAGCAGTGAATAACCTTGGGATGGCAGTGCCTTTCATGGCATCTGGGTGGTGACGAGTACCAGCCTTGGACTCTCTGGAAACTAATGCTGCTGAGCAATGGATCAAATGTCACACGGGGCAGCAGCACAGGATTCTCTGTTCTGACTGCCTGAGTACCTCAAACTCGTGCTGTAGCAGCCATCTCTACGTTTAGAAGCAGTTTAGTCACTGTTTTAACACTTCTCATGAGACTGGCAGCAAGAATACTTGCTATATATTAAATGAGAGACATCTTAGCAGACATTTTATAGTAGTGGCTCTGGGTCTCTGTTCTCTGAAGCTGACACTAAACTGGTCATGTGGAAGTGAGAGTTTATCTTCCATCATCAAGCCTTCCTCCCATCTGTAAAAGGATAACAAAACAATGAAGAGCATTATTCCTCATACACTTCTCATTTAACTCTTGTGATTGTGCCTTAGTTTGCAACCTCTGCATTGCAGTAGCTTTTCAGCAGAGGCTGAGTGTGTTACCCAGCTGTCAGCAGTGGATTGCTTATTACTCTGGGGGTAGCTCTGATTATCTGCTGGACTGTGTGCCTGCTAAGGTGAGGCAGCAGTGAGAGGGTAGAAAATGTGACTAAATTCTTTGCTGGTTCTGGGTGAATCTCTAGTCCTGAAGTCTTGAGTTTGTGAGGTTCCTTGGCTGCCTGCCAGTTGCTCAGCTTGGAAAACTGCTCAGTTATTGCATCATTTTACTAGCATCCCCTTAAGCTGGGTATCTGTGAGAGATCTGATCTTAAATCTGCCACTCAGACTTGATCTAGCAAGGCTTTGTGGCCTTGGCCTCAGTCTAGTTAGACTGAGTTCTAAAATGTACTGGATAATAGGTATTTGGAGAGAAACAGCTTTACAGTAAACAAGAAGTATGGAAGACATACCATAGGGCTTATGCAACTCTCTCTTCTGTATTCCTTTCCTTTACAGGATTTCCCCCTCTTCCTGGTGTTGCAGCAACGGATGGTGGCAGCACAATCGCTGCTGTTCTGGAGAGTGCCAGCAAGCTGGCAAACATGGAGGAGAATGATGAAGAGGAGGAGGTCAGTGTTTCCTGGTAGGATGTGTAAAAGTTCATTTGTCATCTCTTGTGGCATGCAGAGATGAGGCCATTGGATTTCCAGGTAATGGTACTGAGGTGAAACACATTTCCCAAAAGTCTGAGGAGTACAGGATCTCAGTAGTAATTTCAGTTTGCTTTATAGTATAGGGGAGACAGAGAGATGAGATGTTATTACAGTCAGTACCTACAGAGTGCAGGGTTTGGCTCTTTCATAGCTGTCTTGTATGTAGATTTTATTTTCAAAGCAAACACTTCAGATCCTCACCACTCCTTTACATTGTTCTAAAGTACTTAAATCTGTACTTTTATCCTGCATCCCAGTAGCTTCCTATGTTTGTTCTTTCCCAGGATGTTCAACACTTGCTGCTTTTTGTCAGGCTGCACCAGCATTTAGACTTTGGTTTGATTTCTTTCTCTCTCTGGATTTGGTTGCTGATTTTTTGTGCTTTCAACTGGAGTAGCTTTTAATGGAGAGAATTCCTGGATGATTTTTTTCTGCAGGCCTCTGCTTTTTAAAAAATCACTGCCTTGTTGAATATTCCTTTTATTCCATCTATAGTGGAGGGTTGATGCTTGCATAGGTCGACTGCCTGCTGGCCTGGCCTGGCTCATAAACCTCCAGAAGTTAAAATTTGCTGTCTGGAGTGCTATGCTCCCCTCAAAAGGGATACTGGAAGGCTGAGACAGTGATCACCACAGCTGTTGATGCTTGAGATGCCATCCTGAACTCTGGAATAGATTTTATGCATTTATTACGCAATTCTTTTTCTTTTGCTAGAATGAGCCTCTGACCCAGGCCCCAGTTACCAAGAAGCCAACTCAGGTTGTTAAGCCAACTCCAATTCCATCTGCTGCAGCTCAGGAGAACTCTCCTGAGCACCTGAAACGAGCTGCATCACCCTCTACCCTGGACAAGGCAGAGTCAATGGATCATCTCCCTCCAGCTGGTAAGTGAAGGGATCACCATTCCCAGTGCTCCACATGCAGGTTGTTTGCTCTAGTTTGGTGAAGACTTTATCATTATAGTTTAGGTGTGAGCCTGTGAATGTGTGTCATAGATTTCCTCTGACAGGAACCTCAATATATCCCCTGCATCTCCCCATTGCTGGAGGGCAGACCCAGAGCAGCCATGGAGCTTTATTTCACAGAGACAGCATGTATAATTATAAGGCTGATTAGGTTTTTAATTAATTTTGATGTAACAAGTGTATCGATTCATAATGTTTAACTCTGCTCGCAGCTGAACTCTCCATATACTCTCATTAAAGGGGATGGGTTTCCAGTGTGAATTATTCATTGATCTAATGGAGCTCCCTACATCAGACAGAGCTCTCTGCCTGGTGCTTCGCCCAAGGATCTCAGGCTGGCAGTGCAGTCAGGGCTTCATCAATCTCTCCTCTTCCTCTTGCTGAGATCACTGAGCAGTTGCGTGTACAAGATTAATTGTACAGATAGTAAGGGACAGCCAGCACCTCACAGTGTGATTTGGGCACACAGAGGCAGTGCTCAGGCTCTCGCTGATGCCTTGGCTGTAATCCCATCCTCCTTCCCTTCTGCCCTGGGTAGTTTCCTCAGGATGAAGTAGAACTGCCTGGCTGACTGATGCACTAACCTGGTACAATGTAAAGCAATCTCATTGGTGTGGTTGTCCTTACTGTCCTGGCAAGGAAAGAAGAGACTCAGGCATTAATAAGAAACTAAGAGAGCAAGGGATTACAAAGAAACAGAGGTGATATGTCTGAGTGGGCCTGCACATTGGTTCATCGGAGTTCTTTCCTGACAGATATGGGGAGAGGAAAGATATTTCTCCAGAGGATGCTCATAATATTTGCTGGTTTTTAGAAGTTAACATGGAGAGCTGAAAGTTTGGATTCAGCTTCTGCTTTGGACCAATCATCTGTGCTGGAGTCTGTCTCAGGCCTGTAGACTAGGGGCTGTAATAACTCTTGTGACACTTGTGAAGTGCTCTGAGGATTTTTTGATGAAGGATGCTGTTCTACAAGGAAATTTGAAGCTGTTCTTAATGTTTGAAATTGAAAGTGTCCAAGAAATGATTGAGTGCAGTAAGGAAATGTCCCCATTTGACATCTGTACTTCTGCTGATCTTTTTCTGGCTGTAAACTGAACATGGTGAACCTGTTTCAGGGGCATTAGCAGTGTCAGATGAGTGAGTGTTTCTGTACAACTGTTTTTCAGTTAGGGAACAGCTGGAATTTCTGGAGAACAGAAAGAAGCAATACCTGAAGGCAGCCATCAAAGCCAAGAGGGAAAACCACCTCGAACAGGCAAAGACATATCTCAGAACAGCGAAGGGCCTTGACCTAAAGATTGGGCAAGCAAAATCTGGGAAAACTGTTGACATTTCCAAGGTTAGTAGGACTGTTAATATTCTGCTTAGTTTCATATTCTTGAACATTTAAGCACTTTCTTTTCCCTGTAAGGGCTCTGAAATGTGATGTTCTTGTGTTGCAGCTGCCATCACCTCCTACAGATGATGAGGGTGATTTTATCTTTGTACACCATGAAGATGTCAGACTGTCTCAGAAAGCAGATGAAGTTTATGCACAGCTTGTAAAATTGCTGAAGGACCAACATGAGGTGACCATTTTATATGTTTTAGAAATGTTTCAGTTTCTCTTGTACATTTCTCTGGGCTTTATTAATGTTATAATCCCATTGTTGTTTCACTGGGGTCTTTTGTTTTTCTTTTAAAATATTTTTGATTTTGTGTGTCCTAAAATGGAGAATTTGCAGAGTCGGATTCTATGGCTCGTTGAAGCCAGAGGGTGTGCTTGAATCAAGGCTTGGGACTGTCAGATTATCACTGGTAAATATAAGCACTCAAGTTTGAAAATAGTACCTGAATATAAAGACTAGACCTTAGGTGAATCTCATATCTACAAATCAGGTGATTAAGAAGTAACAGGGAGAACAGCTCAAACAAATGCTGTGCTTTGGCCTTGAGGAATGGGGTGGTGAATGTTCTTGGGTGACTTGGGAGAATGCTTGGTTTTTCTTAAATTGGGTTGTCATCAGTCTCAGAACTGTGCCAGTCATGAATCTGTGTGTGAGGATCACTGAGTGCACCTGTGTTTGGTTTTGTTTGTGTTGACAGAGGTGTTTGCAGTATTCCAAGCAATTCATGCATCTGGGAAATGTAGCAGAAACAACTCGGTAAGACCCAGTGCCTGCTTTCAATCATCCCCCAACGTGGTTATTTCAGGCTTGAGTCTGGCTGGCCCCCTAAAGATGTTGGGGTTTGGGCTGGTAAATTTGTCCTTGTGTGAAAGGGTTGGTAGCTGTGTTTCCTGCATCTCCCCATTGCTCTGAGCTCTGGCTGAGGGTTACTCTGTGCTCTGAGTGCCAGCATGTGTGTGGTTTTTTTACTGGGGTTTTTTGCCTTTTTTTATAGGTTTGAGAAACTGGCACAAGGTTGTAAAAAGGATATGGAGATCTTACAACTTGCACGAGCCCAAGGAATGGATCCTCCAAGCCATCACTTTGAGGAAAGAACCTTTAAAATGATAAGGTATGGAAAAACAAAAGGATTTCTCAGGAAGGCTGGAATGACTTTCCTGGTCTTTTGCCCTTGTTAGGGAATTGTGGGCTTCAGCAAACTTGGGTGGCATCCAGGATTAGGCTCAGCATTCCTGAAAGGATACTCTTAACTTAAATGTAAAGAAGTTGTTTTCTCACTTCTCTTGCTGATTCTTTTGTTTTCAAAATGCCTCCAGCTTCCCCTCTTATATTCTGTTACTTCAGCCATTCCTCCTTCCTCTGTGTTTGTCCCTCAGTCCTGTTGCCTCTCGGGCTTTGTTCCTGGCCTCAGAGATATTTTTAGCTCTGTTTGTGCTCTTCCTTTGCTCTGTTGTATTTTGTGGAGATGGTCTCTTTAGGAGTGCACTATTGAAAAAGCTCTGACAAATAGCCATGGCATCCTGGTCTGGCAGTGGATCAGCTGATGGTGGGGTGAATGTGCTTTTTTTGTCTTTCTCTTTTCACAGGATATTTTCAGATCTCAACAGCACAGAAATGCACCTTCTTATTGTCAGGGGGATAAACCTACCAGCCCCACCAGGTGTGTACTCCAAAGGGCATGTGGGCTTTTTCCTCTGAGTAGGTAAGGAAAGTAATGAAGAATGAGATTTCTCTATCTCAAAGGCCACTTCAGAAGTCAGCATGCATTAAAATAAAATAACCAGGTTTGGGGTTCAAGCCCCCCCAAAACCTGTAAGCAGTATTTAAAAAAAAAGGCAGACAGGTGAATAAAGAGAATCTGGGTTCCATCTGGGCAGAGAGAAGAACTTTAAATTGTCCTGGGTTTGCTCATAACTGGGTCATAGTTAAGGTTTCATTTTTACCTCCTATTTTGTTATGAGTGCCTGCCTAAAGTTTTCACCACTTTGGTGTGGGCTGACCCTTCAGTAGTCAGGGTTTGCTCCTGCCAGTGTTACTGCTTTTAGCCCCTTGTTCCTGGGAGCTTGTAAACCATCTGTGCTAGATTGTCTTAGGACTAACATAAAAAAAAGTGGGTGTTTTCCTTTGGATGCCAACTTTCCGTGGATTTTCCTTTGATGGATGGGTTTTTCAGTTATCAAGAGACAGGTCATGAGTCCTACTGAAAAACAGTTAGGTGCTCTTGATAATCTTGCTCGACATGAGAGATGCAATGACAGTGTCTGTACTGGCTGTTTGGATTGGCTGGTTGTTGTCTCACCCAGGTGTGTCACCAAGAGATTTGGATGCGTTTGTGAAGTTTGAATTTCAGTACCCAAGTGCGGTGAGTGTGTTGTGGCTCTTCTGCCCCTCAGTTTGTCCCCCCTGCCACTGCATGAGCTTGTGAGGGCTCCAAGGAAAGGGAGAACACTTCTAGACATCCTGCCTGCATCTGCTTTTAAAGCAGATTTGTTTTTCTGAGAAACAGAACTGCTGAACGTGTTGGCTGCAGATTTGAGCTTTGCACCTTTCTCTTGGTGCTCTCCACACCTTGCCCTTGGCAGGGTGGTGTCTGCAGGTTCTCTGTCAGCTTAGCACTGTCAGCAGCTAAACCATGCCCACCTCTCCCCCCTGAAGACACAGTCAGGCTCTTTCCAGTGTTGGCAAAATGTGTCAAAGTTCATTTCTTTCAGAGGTGCAAACACACCAAACGGGCACAAAGTTGTTGCCAAGGGCCAAGATGTGATGTCCCTAAATCCTCTTCCTTCAAAAAACTTTTAAAGGCATTGCTTTTGAGCCTCTCTTGTAATTACAGAAATGGATTGAAAGGGTTAATCTCTGTCATCAAATAAATGCTCCTGGTGATTTAATTAGCAAATAGAAATGTACCTGGAGAAAGGACTTGGGCCTTGCAAGTTTCTCAGCCTTACTAATTAACACTTATGTGCATGTGCATGTATGTATGTGTATGTATATAAAAATATGTATACACATATATATTACTTCTTTCCCTGGAATTCCCCAGTGTCATCCTGTTACCCTCACCTTTAAAAGCAGTCTCTGGTCTGGAAAATACTCAAACCTTAGAGCTAGAAGGGCTTCTGAGGAGGGGCTGACTGGTCTCTTACTATCAGCAGAAGTCCTGGGGCTTTGCTGCTCTCTGCATAGGGCAAAACCAGACCTTGCTCATGCAGGGCTACCCTGGAGCTTGAGGAGCTACCTTGCTCCTCACCCTGGGAGAGTGCAGAGCCTAGAATTCCACCTCACAATAAATTTTGCAGTAATTCCACTAAAATTAATTCAATTACCTGTGGGAAATTGGTGATGGTCAGAACAGGTTTGTGTTCGTGTTTGAGTGACACGAGACCTTAATGAAGGAGTAACTTAATTAGGGTGGCTGAAACCAGAACTGGTCTGTATGAATAATTTTCTGGGGAATGAGTAAGAATCAGCATAGTTCCTTTTAATCTATTTTCCTTTCTTTAAAGAAAAAACAGATCTCTACTGCTTAGCCAACAGTCAAATATACCACCTTTCTCCTTCATAGCTGAAATCAGTTTTGCAAAGTAGCTGCAATAATTAGGTCACATTGTCCTTGTTCATTCCCCAGAGATTTAGTTTGTACTCCACTTTAGGTTAAAAGTTAATTCATTTTGGTGGCAGATTGATTGTCAGGGAAAATAATAGTAGGGCAATTCCCTGAATGATTTGTGATGAATTCCTTGTGTAGCTTATTATTCCAGCTAATGCAGGAGGAGCAGAATTACTGTGTCGTGGAAGGTGCAGTTTGTCATGGAGTTTCACAGCCCCAGTCAGTAACTTTATGATGATTGGATTGAATTGGCTGTGACCATGTAGCTTATCTATGGCTCTCATATTTAATGTAATGTTTTGGCTTATTCTTTATCCAGTATTATCCTTGTTACCACAGTGAAATCCAAGTATTTTAGTCTTGAATGTACCATGACTCTTCTTATGATTTAGATAACCCCTAAAGCCTCACATTTCTTGTATAGGCATAAAATAGAGCTGGCAATAAAAAATGGTCACTACTCTGAGTTTTGAAACAATATCTGACAGTTTTATGTAATGTCTGTCTCTTTTTTTTGGTAGGAACAACCTCAAAAGAGTAAAACACCTGTAATTAACAATAACAATTGTCCAGGTGGGTAATTTTTTTCTGGAACAGCAGGAAAAATGTTGCACTTTAGGATTCCCTGGAGGGTAAAGGCTGGTGTCAGACTGTGATCCAGGCCAGAGGCCTCCCACCATGTTTTTTCTTCTTTCTTACGAAAGAGTTTATTGTGGGGTGAAGTCCAGCTGCCTTGGCAATTTTTCCCCCTCATGCCAATATTGGCAGCTTTTATGTCATAAATTAAACCTGTGTTAATTACATTATCCAAAACACCCCTTCCTAGTCATTCCAGCCTTACTCGGCTTTTTCTTTAATATTTTGTACCTTTTTTCTTAGCCACAAACACCGATTACTCGCTGAAAGACCTAAACTCTCTAGTTTTAGCTCTCCAGTATCTTGCTGTCACCTCACAATGACTTGATTTTCCTGCAGTTTGGTTTCTCTCCCTGTGAGGGTGACATGACCTGGGACACACCCTGGGAATGACTGAAAGACCCTCCTGAGGAGGAGTTCCTGTGGCTGTGACGTGTCTCACACGTGGGCCAAACTGAGATAAAAGAGGTCTGAGTAGGTGCATGGAACAGAGCACTGCACATCATTTGACCACAGCTTTCTTTCCTGTTACTCTATTTCACTTGCAGAGTACAACCAGCTGTTCAAGCTGAACATCAACCGCAACCACCGAGGCTTCCGCCGCGCGATTCGGTCCAAAGGAATTAAATTCGAAGTGTTTCACAAAGGGTGAGTCCACAGCCTGCTTCTCTCCTCACAGCTGAAAAAGTGTTGGAGCTGAAGTTTATGAAGCACAATCTCTAAGCCAGCACTAAAGAGTTGTCTGGTTCTCATGTCTGAGAGCTTTCAAAATGTGCCCAAGCTCTGTAGCTTCCCCTGTGGGGGTGAAGAGAGGCACAAGTTCAGTGAAGCTGATTCAGATCAGTTGAGGATTAGTGTGTTAGAAGGAGCTGGTGAGACTGAGGAAGCAATGATTTACTTTACATTGTTTTGATTCTTACCCAGTTTGGTTTCAGTCATCAGGACTAGAAATTTAAATATTCTGTGGAATAACTCTGTAGAATAATGAAGTAAAGTGGCAGCAAAATATGAACAGCAGTAAAGCAGGTGACAGATGATGGCAGAACTAGAGTTACATCTTTGTACTTACATTCATTCATTGGGTCTTGCAATATTTCCTGAGCACTGCTGGCAGCTGCCCTGAGCGAGACAGACTCAGACTCCCCTCATCTCAGAGAGCAGGATCACACGATGAATGGGAACAAGTGATGGTTCAGGGAGATCGTCCTCAGTCCAGGCTCGTAACTGAGGTATTCAAAATAGGAGTAGCCTGTATTCCCTCATCCCTGGGTTGGTTGTGCTCCATGACTGTGATGGGATGCCAGATAACCTGGTTTTGTCTCAGTGCCTCTTTGTCCTTTTCTTTGTTTCTGAGCCGTGCAGAAAGCAACCATAGGTTTTCTGAGATGGTTTTCAAGTTGCAGATGTTTCAGTTTGTGAGCTGAAGTGCCACTGTTCTACTCCAGATCTTCCGTTAGCGTCTCTGTTGAAGCAAAAGTTGATTTCCTTACTCTTTTTCTGTCAATCCTGACTGCTCCACTACTCTGTGTTGAAGATCCCCCTCCTCTTTTGCATAGAGCTGTGAAGTGTTTACATTTGTTTAAAATGGAGGTTTTTTATCACCATTTCCCAACCATCTCCTCAGGAGAAAGGAGAGGATGAAGTGTCCCAGGCCCTTTTCTGAAGACTGTCTGCTCCCTGTCTTTTCTAAGACTACAAATGAATAATACTTTCAGAAATGCTTTTGTGGATGTTGTAGCTTTGGGGTCTCTGATAGCTCTTTGACCATCTCCCAAGAATTATTTTAGCTCAGTGAGCAAAGGAGACTTGTTTCAGGTCATATATAATAAACTTCAGTTTAACACCACTTTCAAGTAAAAACCCAGCAATGTATTTTTCCAAAGGAAAAGTCTCTTCTTGAGCCTTTCCTAAAAGCTTCTGAAGATGAAAGGGGATTTCCCCAGAGCTGTTCTGAAGCCATAGCCTAGAGCAAGTTCTCAGTCTTCACAGCAACCCCCTGGAACTGAGCAGGGATGAACCAGTCTTTATTGTTTCTTGAGTTATAAAATGGAAAAATGCTTTAAAAAATTCAGCAAGAATTGCTGATTCTCTGAAGTTTATGAGCAAAGTGCCCCACACACTGCAGTGCAATTACATAATCCTTCATTTTAAGGTGCTTGTGAAGCAAAGGAGGTATTCTAACATGTGAGCTAAGAAATTCTGAACTTCCCTGAATGATTCTGCTGTGGCCTCACTGATGCAGAGTCTCAATCTCCTGTTGCCACCAATGATGAGATCATGAGGCTCCATTAACAGACTTTGGAGTTTCCATTGCGTATGTCAGATCTTGCTTGGTAATAGCTTAGTATCTTTTAATGACAATAGGAAGAAGAGTGGATGGTTTGGGGTTGTGGGGGATGGTTTTTTGTATGTTTGTCAGTTTGGTTGCTTGTCTTTTGTGAAATGGAGTGGGTAAGGTTCTGAAATCTTGAAAAATTTCCTATCTAAAGCAGAGCAGGTGTGGCCAAGTTACCTTTCTTATTGCCAGACTCTGTAGAGTTTAGTTGTTTATCAAACCTTTTGGAGACTGGTTCAGGGAGATGCTTGGATGCAGGCAAAGAAATCCTGTGCTTTGAGCTGAACAGTTCTGTGGAATTAGGGTGTTTTAGTCATGGCTGTTGCCTTTTGGAGGAGTTTGTCTGGATAAGGGTTGTAACACCTGTCTCTGTTCAGGTAAAGATTGACTTACTGCTGATTAAACTGTTCAACAGAAGTGACTACAGCAAGAAGTTGCTTGTTTTCCTCAGGATAAAAATACTTCTGTGTTTAATTCCAGCAGACTGGAAATTCTAAAATTGTAGTTTTGACTGTTAAAACTACCAGTATGTAGGTGAATCAAAACAATAGCTGAAATGTTCTTATTTACTGAAATTGTTTTGATTTAACAAGATAAAACCAAATGATTCATGTGACTTTTTCCTAAAAGTAGTTTGCCAAAAGCAGCAGGTGCCTGTGAAATGTTTGTTTTGCTGAGAGATGCAACTTCCTTGGGAATTCCTTCAGCCTGTTCCATTTATCAGCCCCAAGCAGAGGATGGCCTTGTCCTGGCCACTGGGCCCTCCTTCCCTATCACCTTGGGCAGGGACAGAAGCTGCTGCCACTCCAAGTGGTGATTTAGTTGATTTTCTTCACTGCTGTCCTCATCTTTACCTTGGTTGCAGAAGAATAATTAACAAATGAGTACTTTCTTATCTTGTTCCTTGTAGTCTGGTTTTTAAGGGTTTGCCTCTGGCACTGTGGTGTGCAGGGTTCCAGGAGCATGTCCTGACCAGCCCTCTCTGGATGTGGGATGGAGCCAATAGTGATGACCTCTGGGCTTGTTTTCTCTTTAATGTTCTGACAATCCTTACCCCTTCACTTCTTTGGCACAGGTCCTTTTTCAGAAGTGACAAACATGTGGGGACAGCACACTTGAAGCTGGACAAGCTGGAATCAGAATGTGAAGTTAGAGAGATCATTGAGGTACGTTTTTGGGATGAGGTGTGTTCTGCTTAGTATTTAAACCCGAAGGGGAAATGAGTATTTGGATCACATAAACGTGTGAGTACAGTCGAGTTTTGTATTAGGTGAGTTTGATAACCTGCCTGGGCTGTGGGGGACCTGCTCTGCTTGGCTGTGACACTCCCAGCACTGCAGTCACCTACAGGGCTCTCTGTCACCCTTGGGCCATGGGCAAATACAGTCACAGCTGCCTGAAGCTCTATAGTTTAACATTATAATCCCTCTTTGTCCTAACTGCTCTTCTTTTTGCGGTTATTTCAGATTTTTGATGGCAGAAAGCCCACTGGAGGGAAACTGGAGGTAAAAGTGAGACTCAGGGAGCCCCTCAGTGGTCAAGATCTTCAAACAGTTACAGAAAATTGGCTGGTCCTTGAACGTTAGTTCTGTCTGAGGTATGAACACTGTGTCCAGAGGTGGTCTGGGCAGGGCTTGACAGGGCTACAGATAAACTCTGCTTAAATAATGTCATTGTTGGCATTGACCTAATTACACAGCTTTGGCTTCAGTAGCATTCGTCTTTATATTTGTGGTGGGGAGTTGACATCATTTCATAAATGAGGTTACAGAAAAGATGCTGTTTCACAATCACTTGAAATACAGGGACAGCTCCTGGTGTCACCTTTACTAAGAATAGTATTTAGAAAATAAGTGATAAATAATCCATCTTCCTTTGCTTGATCTCCTGAAGCCTCTGTGCCCCCTCCTCCTTAGCATATCGTTTCACTTTACATTTATAAATGGCAGTTAAACAAATACTCATCAGCTTCAGAGTGACATCACCTGTTTTCCACACCTTAGCTTCCAAATGGTGTTAAGATTGTGGAGATTGAGGTCTCATTTCAGTACAGGAGTCTCCATTTGGGCACCAAAGGGCCTGTTTTAATGGTTTCCTTCCAGCCAAGGAGGTCAGGAGGTCCCATGAGCTCCAAGTCAGGCTGAGGGATGCATTTGATGGCCATACCTGAAATAACAACTTGGCCTCGTGCCCAAACATTTTCCATCACTGGAGCTTAATAATTTTGCTCCATTGATTTTTCTAGTTGCCCATCCAGAACCTTCATGTCAGCATTTTACATATAATGTCACCTTGAACTGTGAACATCTGTTCTGTACTGCAGCAAGGAATTCTGATGGGTTTGTTTGTTGTTTTCCCCAGATCCATGGGAATGTTGGAAGTCGTGGGCTGAGCGAAGGCAGGAAGATGCTGCTAAGCTGCAAGCACCAAAGATGTTAAACGAATGCACTACTGAACCTAATGTCTATTTTGATAACAGCCATAGTGCTTATTAATAACTCCAAGGCAAATGGGAGGCTCTGGGAATGCGCTGCTGCAGGGCTTGGGACCGGTCTACCCAAAATAGACAGAATTGCCTTAATGTGGGACTACTAATGTAGCACCAGGACGAATGTTACATTAACTATGCAGAGTGCTGTGGGAAAGATTTAGCCCCTTAAAAATTCCCTGAGGCAGTGCCAGAGCTTTTTGGTTAAGTCACAGGTAAGACCTTTACCAGAATTCCTTTCCCCAAGTGTCTGAGCAGCCGGCTTGGTTCAGTGAACAGTCTGCTACTGCTTTTTCTGTTCTATCCAGGCCTATTTGGGTTGGGGTCTTTTTTTGTTTCCTAAACCAGAGGAGAGCTCTCAGGCAGCAGTTCAGGGGTGCCAGTCCCTCCTCTGTGCATGCCCTTGGCACGTGAGGTTCCATGGGCTGTCCCTTTCCGAAGGAAAGGCCACAGGGCTCCTTAGCAGGTTGGTGTTTACAGACCTCCGTTTTTGTTCTGGCTCCCAGTTGTGTGCCGAGCTTGCTGCACTGCTCGTCCAGCGCAGAAGGGTGCTGTGCCTTCATCCTTTATCGTGTTGGGGTTTTAATTTAAAAAAGAAAGAAAAAAGTACACTAGACTCTGCTGCTTCCCAAATGTTCCTTGTATTTTTACAAAAATAATAGGCTTTTACAATTCTTCCAGGTGATGGGGAAAATAGTCACTCTTTGTCCTTTAAGAAAACTGGATCACAACTTATTTTCAGGAATGCTTTTTGATTGGCAGCATACAGCAAAGGGTACTAAATCTGTTTGTGTTTTTAAATCTCTGTGAGCTAAGAGAAACCAGGGATCTCCAAGGGGAGGATGTGCCTGTGCCAGGGATGGGCAGGTTGGGAGACAGAACAGAGTCCAGACAGGTCAGGCAGCACTGCCTCTGTCTTCCTGAGCAGATGAAGACAATACAGTGTTTAGTTTTTAATTTCAATAAATTTAATATACAAAACTACATGTTGAAAATAAAAATATAATATGCAGTTTTTTGCAGTGTTAACTAACTGAATTTAAAAGTACAATTTTTTTCTAAACAAGTACTCATTTCTTAACAACATGGTAATTAAGGTCATTTCAAAGGCTATGGTTGAAGCAAACATGTCAGTCACCAGTTGATAGTGTTTTGCACAAACAGAATCCAAACCTAAAAGACTTCTGGGGCAAAGGAAGAGAAGATAAACATTTTTCACCTCTTTTACTGCATTATTAAGCATAACAATGCAACCAAAGTAACTGGAAGGCCGCTGCTGTGGCAAAGCTGGAGTGCAGGCTCTAGGAGGAGGATTATTACCGGGTTTCTGGAATGCTCTTCCAGCTGTGGAATGGTGCCTACACCGTGTCGTGCTGAGCTGTGTCCCAGAGTGTGCAGAACCAGGGTGCAGAGGGGGATCAAGTGGCCTCAGTCCAGCTGGGCTGCAAAGGCTCCTCAGCAGGAGCAGGGGGTGGGTCACAGCTCCCACTTTGGCCAGTGGAACCACTAAATGATCTGCATTAAGTCACCCACCTTCTCCCAAATGCCAGAGGTAAGGCTTCACTTGGATCTAACACCCTTTAAAGTGGTAGTGTGCTCCCTCCTGCCGGCCAGCTTCTGTTTGTGGAGTTGGCCCCAGTTCCCTGGCCTGTCTTCTCCAAGGGCTGGGTGGTGCTTGGAACATTGGATTTGTCATACTTTGTTTTTTTGAAAAGCAGCAGCCATTTATTCCCAGGTGCACTCTGTGCAGACACTGGGCTGCCTTTCTATAAAATGTACTTTGCTTTCTCTTTGCAAGGCCACTGGTGTTACTCTCTCAGAGCACAGCCCAGCCAGGCCCCGATGCATCCCCCAGAATGGACAGCAACAGGGAATGTCTGAGACCACAAATGTTCACCATAAATTAGCACCTCTCTTCCCAAATTAATTAGTTCTAGACAGGAGGAGAAACCTTCACCCCTTTTCCTGGGAGGGACTCAAAAGAGCTGCTTTGCATGACTGTGGCTAAACAAACCAAACCCCTTCTCCTGCTTACAGCTCTTGCCACTGGTTAGCAGCTTTCCATGGAGACAATAAGAACATGGAACCACATTTCCTCTGGCTGATGCTCAATTCCAGCTTCTTAATGCCCTGGCAGACACGAGCAGCTGCTTTCCTTACCAAAGCCCTCTCAGGTGAGATCAAGAGCACTGGGCCGAGTGCACGTGTTCAGAACTGACCACAAAGCCTTTTTCAGCAGAACATGCAGGAACAGCCACTCTATACTGGTATCACAGGTAAGCTTGGACATGGGGCTGCAATATGAAGTGCAAGCTGGCTTGGGTTACATGACACTGGCGTTACACTACAGCAAACAGCAGGGAGGGGACAGAGCTGCCCTGGGTGGGACTTGCCTCTAAAAAGCAGGACCTACTGGGGACAAGGAACAAGATGGAACTGCACTTTAGGGCTGATCTTTCCTCTGCTTCAGACAGATTTGTAAACAAAATACAGAATAGCAGAGTTGTTGCAGGAGATCACAGAAACCTGCCCAAGTGATGGACTTTTGTGGTAAATAGAGGAGAAAAGTAAACTAGCCTATTACACACACACAACTGCAGTTCAGTAACTGTCAGAGAGATGCCTGTCCTGCTCCTCTGGATGCACACACAAACAGAGTTATGGCTAGGAAATCTTTCCCTATCTCGCAAGGGCTCTCCAAACGTATTTCAACCAATAATCTGGTCAAAATAATGTAAACGTTACTTTTTAATGTCTACAGAATAACCACAAATGGCATTAGGATGAGGTCAGAATGGAGGTCTTGATTGTTGTTTCTTACATGTCCATCTACAGACAGTACAAGGTTGGAATTTCACTTTTTATTTACGCCCCAGTGATCTTTGCACCCTTTGAGCATCGAGAGTACACGACTGTAAGTCTTTAAACATGAGCATTTTTCTAAACAGTAACAGAAGTGGATTAGCTGCAAGGATAGCATAGCCATGTTGTAGTATAGAAGCTGCCCTGATCCTCTGGTTGTTGACAATGCATAGAAGATTTAGAATTATGGAACAACTGTCCCACCCCCCTCCCCCCTTCCCCAGTAGTGTTAACAAAAGCTTAATTTTCCAGTTTTAAAGTGCAAATGATTCAGATACAACTGCTGCTGGAACAGGTCTGAACAGAAAATGAAGTCCTCTTATGAGATGTTTTCCAGAATATAAAAGATGAGCTCCATTATGACTGGCCCCTCACTCAACTGACAGGCCCCTCCATGAATCACTGGCACTAAGGCACTGTCCAGGTCATTCATGTATTGAGAGGGCAGTGGCTGTCCATTGCTCCCAGCTTGATAACCAACCTAAAAAATACAAAGAGTGGGTTTTAAGAACAGGACACGAGGCTGTGAGTCAGGGGGCAGGAAGGGGGGGGAGGAGCTGTGGCCTCTCCCAGGGAAGTCGGGCACTTGAACTGGATCAAGCAGGCACTAAAGCAGCTTTTCCACTCATCTTTGTCCTTTCCCAGTGGCTGCCTGGGCAAAAGGAGCCCCTTTTTTCTCCTGGTTTGTCAAAGCAGTGCCTTGGGATGAGCAGGACCTTCACACAGCATTAATTGCTGGCAAAAAGGCCAATTTAGAGTCTTCTCTGAGCACGGAGCAGGTGCTGCTTGTGCCATATGGGGGTCAAGCCTGTGTTAATTCAGGCTGGGCCTTGGCTCTTAACAGACATCCCAAAACACCAAACAACAGCCAGCACCACCTGATTAGCATCTGATACTGGTACTTCTTCAGCATTCTCCTGGTTAAAGTGCTGCATTCCCATTGTGGGGAGTGAGTAAGAGAACACCCCCCCATTTAAACCCAAACTCTTGAAGACTTACTTGATCTGAGTCCAGTGTAACACGCAGACCCAGCTTAGTCATTCCATCTTCCTTCAGCAGTTTCAGATGAGGACACAGAGCCAGACAGAAAGCCTTTGCCACGTTTTCAGTCAGTCTGCTGTGATCAGCTGGGTCACTCAGACCATTGTGTTGCTCATCATTTTCCAGAAAAAACACCTGAAGGGAAGAGTCAACACAAAACATAACACTTGGCTTTTCTAGAAACTTCAGGTTACTGAGATGTCATTTAAACTTCAAAATGAAGACTTAAGAACTAACTCTTCAGGAAAGCTCAGCAAAAGCCCCTGAAGACAAGTCACTTTAAGGAGGAAAAAATAAAACATCAGAAGAAAGATTTAAATTTAAATAGTCCTCTGAAACCTCTTAGATCTGGTCAAAAGCCTTGCTATGGAAATTCACTATGTACTGCACATGGTTTTAATAAAAACCTGCTTTTAAACAGATGTTCAGAAAAATTACATTTTTAATACAAGCCTGAAGATCTCTGCTACAGTTGTCACTGAGCTTGTCTCTGTTGAGCCCAGCTGACCTGGGAAGAAAGGGCACACGGGTGCCAAGCTGCAGAGTAAGGAACTTGGTTCCTCCTCAGCAGGCAAAATGAAACACTTTTAAAGAAATATTTTGACATCAGCATTTGTGTGCTGGCAGAGTCACAGGCAACATCAGCCATGCAAGCAGTTTCTGAGTGATTTATGCCACAGCACTTTAACATGCAACATTTTAGAGAAAGTGGCTCAAAATAACATTTCTGAAAAACAATTTATATTAAGATTTGTCTCCATGTAGAAAGGCAGCTTTTAACACAAAGGCAGATGAAACCAACTGTTCCTGTGTGTAACACAGCAAGCATTGTGGTCCCCCCATGCTGAACGCCCTGATGGGAACAGCAGTGGCCGGTGCAGCACGGGCTGCGACTGCAGCAGTGGGAGGATGTTTTAGGATGTTTTATCCCACAGGATGCCACCCAGCAGCTCCCTGTGCAGGCAGGGAAGGCACCACAGGCTCATAGTGAAGCATTTGCTGCTTTCCTGTGCTGAGTGCTGTTTTCCTGTGGGGGTGCAGGTGGATGCAGTCCCAGCCCACCTCTGTCCACCGGATGACCTTCCCGTTGGCCTTGTACTCGGAGCCGTGGAATATCTTCACGCTGGTTATAGATTCCATGGATTTGCCATCAATAGGGCTCACAACGCTGCAAAAGGGAGAGAGAAGGGTGAGCTCTGACTCAGCACAAGGCCTGAGCTGGACAGAACTCTCTGCAGAAGAGAATGACTTTGGAATCAGAGGGCAGTTCCTGAAAGGGGTCACATGCACAAAGCACGGGCAGGAAGGACCTTGCAGAAGGTTTTCAACAAAGCTTTGCAGCAGAGCTGAGATCCTGTAAGGTTCTGACAGAGTAACAAGGTGTTTCACACAGGTTGTATTTTTGCTCATTTGTAAACTCGTTGTAGGCCAGCAATTCCTGAAACACAACTTACACAGCCCAGGACTTGATTGCAGAACCTAAAATTGACCTGGAGAGCCTGAAATTACAGAAATATCCTTCTTTCTAAGTGCTGAGTCCTGAAATATGGAATCCATCACAACAGTGCTTTACTGCCATAAATACTTAAGCTGCCAAATCCACCTTTCTTTTGGCTTAACTATCAAGTGTCCAAAGATACTGTTGATGTTCAGCAATTTTGTTTCCAGCTCTACTTAATGCAAACTAAGCACCACCAGAGCAAAGTGACCACAGTGTGCAGGGTTCAGCACTGAGAGTTGGAGACAGATTAGTGGTTTCCAATAACTGGATATTGGCAGTGCAAAAAAAATCCATAGTATTGCCAATTTTCTAAATTGATGCCCCGAAGCTCTGGTATCTCAATTCCATTTTCATTACAATTAATTGCATCTTATCACTCAAAATAGAGGCACAGACTTTTAATTCCCATTGACTTGAAGACTCACGCACCTTACAAGATCAACTAAAAATGTTATCAATTACCAATGTCAAATGACTGCTCCTTTACTTACCCCTTATTAAAGTTTTTGTCATCCTCTACCCACTGAATATGAACATGTTCCTGAGGGTCTTCAGCATCTACTTTGCCACAGGTGATGGTGAAGTCTTTCATCTCTCTCAAGGCTTGTCTCAAAGAGTCCATGTTCTCAGCAGTTATCTGGACCATCACTCCATCTAGGGAACCAAGAAATCCTCATAAGCCAAGATAAGCCACACCAAACAGAGCCTATATAGAAATAAACAAACATCTTCCCTCTGTTTGCAACAGAAGTTAAATGTTCATTTTAAGCATCAAGGGTAACAGTGCTCCATCAGACCATTTCTGAACACTCACATTCCTAAAATGCAGATCTGCTGAGTGCTGATGAGGGAAAACACAATAGTAAGAGGAAGGGCAGCTCCCAGGTGAAGTCAGCTGTAGCAAAGTCCCCATGAGTTTGCCTCACAACTTGACACCTGTTCCAGGCCACCCTCAGAAACCCCACGTGACCCCACTCCATTCAGCCATCTCCTCTGTTGGCTCTGGAAGCAGCACTCCAGCAGTGACAGTGTTTGAAAAGTCAGTGCTTGCCTGACAGTGGCAAAAGATACAGAATTTGGATTCACAGAATTAAGGTTGAAAAGACCTCCAAGTTATCCAGTCCAGCCGTTAACTCAGCACCACTTTGGGTCAGTCTCAGTTGTGGCAAAAATAACAGGACTGAAACACTTCCCCATGTAGAGACCGAGTCCTCCTGTGCCTCACCCTAACCACCACTTTAGGCACAGGAAATGGCACAATGACCTGCATGCTCTGGTAGCAGTGGGCTGCCTGTCAGCCCAGGGACCCCACCCATGGCTGCACACTCAGAGCTGGGAGCCTGGAGCTGCTGCAGCACGAGGAGCTCCTGCCTGCCCGCGGGGCTCTGCCAATTTACTGCTCATGTGGGCACCTGGCATCCCTCACCACTCCTACAGCACTGCTGCCTGCACTGTCACAGCTGCAGGCACCTGACTGCACAGTTGTGCAGCTCAGCTAGCAGGCACTAACAGCTTCCAGCCCAGAGTACAGCATCAGCAGCTATTTCTGCAATACAACAACAAACCAAAGCCAAGAGGGACTAGCTCAGTGCTCTCAACCTGCCATGTTCTCATCTGCCCACATACAAGCACATAAACAATGCACATTCATACCCTTGCACACTGCAGACCTATTTGGTAGCAGAGGAAGTTTAGCAAGGCTTCCTCTGCTGGTTGGTGGATTATACATTCCATATTTCTCAGGCTCACGATTTCCTCATTCCACCCAAACCAGTAAATCGATCACAGGCTCCCAAGCCAAGTATTTGGTATCTTACCCTCATTTTCTTGTGACCCTGTTTTGCAGCATCTGCACAAATTCCTCCTTGGTAAAGGGAACAGGGTGGTTTTTGCTAAGAAGCAGGATAAAGCTGAAGCAGCAGCATGACTCCAAGGCCCAAGGCATGTGAGCAGAGAGACCCCTGCTAGCTGCAGAGCTGAGCTGGGCAAAGAGAGAAGTGTGTTTTAAGCAAGCAGTTCAGTTCTTACCTTCCACTATACTGGATTTGGCAAGGTAGCCTGAAGAGGATTTTAAAGCTCCACTGAACACAAAGAAGCTGGCACCAGTCACTGCAACAACAACAACAACAACAGGAGAGATTTAGTGAGGCTTTTGTCAAAGCAATGCCTTACCCAAGAATCAGGTAGCACAGCTCTATCAGCCAGAGAAGTGATTACCCTGAATCAGGACAAATGCTGCTTGGAATTATGGTGCCTGTATTGCACATCATAAGCTTGAATATGCAAAGCCAAATCACCCGGTTATTTTCTAAGCTGGACAACAGTTTTTGTCTAAGTTAATGAATACTTGTATTTTATCACTCTCCCTCTCCATGCCCTACACACCTCTGAGTTTCAGAATTGCTAATTTTGCATAACCAAGTACACAATTAACTTCTAAATGTTCCCACACAGCTGGCAGATTGTGAGTGAGCTGTTTATGGATCACGCTGTAACACCAACCCACCGGCAAGGCCACAGCTCAAAGCCGCCTGACCTAAAGTGAAATTATCTTCAATGACTACTAAGCATCATGAAATTCCTGCTGGAAATCCCTCTTCTTATCCAGTAGGTGAACTTAACAGAAGTCAGACAAGAACATCAGTCCTGAGTGACATTCCATGCCAGTACACTTACTGGAGGGACCAGTGATACTTGCAAAACATCCACATCAGCCTCTGTCTTGTTCTCATTTGGAGATTGTATAAATGTCTTTGCCAGCAATGTCCCCAAACCCACAACATTTAAATTCTCAGCACACAGCTGCTGCAGCCTTTCAGCCTACTGTAACAAAAATATACCCTGGAAATTAGATGGTCTAATTAAGGTGAACATGAGAAGTTTCTTGAAGATGCATTATAAAAATGCTGCTGTGGTTGGTTATTCCTATTTAACTTTCTATCCTACTGAATCTAGTCTTTCTTTCACATAGTGTAGGTCAAGCACAGGCAACAACAACCTCACCTGCACATCCACTAATGCCAAAGCCAGCTCTCATTATTAATGGAGAGGTGTCACCTAAGCCAGTTCCAGCACAAAGCTGCCCACTCAGGGACGCCAGTGGTCAGATTGATTTTCTCCAACAAAAACTGGGTGAAACCCAGCCAAACCCAGCTGTGGCCTATTCACAAAGCCCCACAAAGCCCCACAAAGCCCCACAAAGCCCCACAAAGCTGGGGCAGCAACACAGGGGCCAAGCAGTGGAGCCAGGGCTCCCCTCACCTTTCCTGGGCTGGTTGTGGATGCTGATGGCCTGTGTCTGGTAGTTGCCGTCATCGTTCTGCACACACACCAGATGCGAGTCTGCCTTCTCGTTGAAACACGCTCCCCCTGCCAGCACGTGCTCGTTGGATTTGTTCATGGCTTTCATCATCTGCAAGCACAAAGGTTTAGCATTTCTGCCCAGCTCATCAAGCACTTCCATAAATAGGTGGTTCTTGGAGCAGTTTAATCAGAAGCTTCTCAAGTTCTCATATTCCATGTCAGGTTTTAGCACTCAGAACCATAAACTGCTTTTGAGAAGAGGGTTCAGGTCTTTTACTGCCTGGATGCTTTAAAGTGCCATCTTTTGTGCAATTAAAAGAAATGGTATAAGGGACAGCTGAGCTACAGAAATTGCAAAAGCTGTTATCTCTACCTGGTTTTAAAAATACATGAGAAAAAGCCATGAGAAAAACCCTGGGAGGAAATACTTGGCCTGTTTAGGCAACTACAGTTGTTGATGACATAAATCATAAATGCCCCTCCACAGTTCAGTGCCACATGGGCACTCAGACTGGGGCCATTTCATCCTGTTCTGCCACAACCAGACACCAAAACTTTAGTGTCTCTGTGCTTCACCTGCATGAACTGCTGAAACTGGGATCAATGTTCCCAATTTAAGACTTTTTAAAAAGATCCGAATCATAGACATCCAAAAGAATTTTCTTTCTCTGCAAAGGAGGCCTCCAGAAAGCATCAAAAAAAGTTTGTGACATATCTGCCCTTCAGTTCTGCTGACTGTCATCTAACATACACCGAGTTAATGCCTTGACAAAATACTCTGGTAGATTATATAGTTTCTTTTCTTTTCTCCACTATTCCACTTTGTGGAGGCTCAGACTTGGTGATTTTTGATCCAAAAGAAAACGGAGGGAGTCACCCAACTCTGGAATTTGTTTCAAACACGAAAATGACATGTTTGCTTAAAATAAAAAAAGTCGAATTAAATGACACAAATCCCCCTGCAGTGAAAACCCAGAAAAATGCAGAATTATTTGACATCTCCTAACAGCACTCACACTCCCACCTCTGCTTCCTGGAGCTGATAAGCATGCAGGCTACACACAACACATTTGTCTCTCTCAGTCTGACGTAAAACCTTAATTACAGTGTCAGGAACATTAACTGATGCTCGCTATTGACAAATGTGCACAGGTGTAATGTTTGGGGAGGAAACTTAATTAAGATTTTGCATCAGACAACAGTGTCTTTCATTATCCAGTTGATCATGTCATGCTCCAGAAACTGGATTTTAGCTCCAAACAGGCACCTTTGTGGAGCACAGCAGTTAACTTCAGCACAAGAAGAAACAACTGGATGTGGCAGCTGCTTGGTTAGAAGGCCAATGATTAAGAAAATTACAGTCACCTTTGCTGAGGGACTAAACAGGCAACTAGAGACCTCTAAGCTTTAGAAAATTTAAGTAATTTTGAAGACAAAAATATGTATTTAATAGAAAAACTATATGTTAAGGTGTGATTTGTTAATCACAGGCCGAATTCTCCCCATTTACTACATGCATGAGATTTAAAATTAGTTCAAGATGAGTTTTTCTCCATAGTTTGAGTAACAATCTTTTCTAATTAAACAGTGCTTTATATGAAGAAAAAAAGGAAAGGTCTTGTGGTTTAATTCATCTTGAGACTGACTCAAGTGGTTAGAGCAGGGTGCTGATAACACCAAGGTCATGGGTTTGATCCCTGTATGGACCATTCACTTAAGATTGGACTCAGTGATCCTTGTGGGTCCCTTCCAACTCAGAATATTCTGTGAATCTGTGAATCTTTATTCAAAGTAAACTCATGAAAAATTTCTATTAATTCAACTTTTCAAATTAATCACAAGCAATATGTCAAAATAAATAACACTTTGTCCATTTAAAAAGTTGAATCCTTGCATCACACTGGGAAGAGAACCCAAGCACGATGCAGAGGTTTTGCTACGTCCCTGACACAGGAATTCCCTCTGAGTCCTGCTCAGTCCATGTGTGGCACAGGTGGAGCTGACACCTTGCAAACACCAGGCACAGCCGACACTGAACTGCATCGTCTGTGCCATTCCAGACTGAATTCATTCAAACCTCACTGACCTCTTCCATTCTGGCACAACTGCATCAAAAATTAAAGCACCTTTTAACAGACCCTTTATCTTCTGGCTTCATCAATTTCATCTTTTTCAAACTTCATAAAAGAACGCTTTTTTTCAATGAATTTCTTTTTTCTCACTTATTTAACTCAAATGCTTCTTGCAGGGAAATTCCCTCTTGAGATAAAGCTGTGTTCTGGTCTGACCTTACAAGAACTTTTACAAATACAATTCTGCTCAGGAGGTTTGCTCTCACCCCAACTCTGACAGGTTTCAAACTACCAAGGTACCGCCTTTCTTTTCAGACAGAACACAAAATCAATCCCCTTCTCCACTGTTCCCTTTGATTACTGTTCAAATACCTCCTCCCCCAGCTTTCTCTAGTTAGCAGCGCTAACTCCTACAGATGCTGAGTGATTTTCTCACACCAGAAATTAAGTATAAAATTTCGATGTTGAGGAAACTTTTACATAAAATAATCAGCAATCCAATGAATACTACGAAATGCTTTGAGAGGGAACACAACACAGATGAGAAAAGCTAATGCATTTTTTCTTCCTAGTTTACCTTGCATGTAAAGTTTGTCAACTTGCTCAAATCAAACATATGACACTTTATGTAAACACTTCAAAAACCTGAAGAAAAAGAATTTAAGAGTTTAATTAATACTAAATGGAACTGCATTTTTCCTGTGCAGCCAGGCTCATTCACTTCCGAAAGCTGTGTGCATCATGCAGTTACTATTTGCTTTTGAGGCATTTTTCCCTAGTGGTAGTGAATAAAATAAAAATTCCTTTAGATCCCAGGTACTCCAATCACAAAGCAGCTGCACACAAATGAATGTATTATAAGAATTACCTCATTATATCTGTTGCTAGGTATTTTGATGCTGGTTTTTCTGACTTCCATATCAACCACTAAACCTTGGACCACAGGCAGTGTGTACTGGTAGTTTCTGAAGTCCTGGTAATTAAAACAAGATTTTAAGTTAGGGATGATGATCATCATTAACATTGTAGGTTTCATAACTATCCTGGTGACTACTATTTAGCCCGTTCAAATAATTGTTAACAGTGACTGGAAGGCAGGGAGGGACAGAGATACCACAGTGTGTAACCCATGTAATTGCAATACACAAATGAAAAAACATCATTGTGACTGTTAGTCATTTCACACATTTTCTTACATCAAAATTAATGTTCTCCAGCCTTGAATATCATCACTGTATGTAAGAAAATTTGCTCTCTGTGTTCTCTTACATTACTAGATGGAGTTATTAGTTTTTCTAGCAGTGAGATTAAGTCATGCATCAAAGAGAATTTCCTATATTGAAAATATTTGCAAAGTAGGAAGAGATAATAACATCTCTTCAGTCAGAGCACTGTGTAATCAGAGAGCTGTGACTGCACACTGTGATGACCCAGCGCTTCTGAAGAAGCAATCTGAGCAAATAATGCACTTATTCAAGATCCAAACATCCTCCAGCAGCCAGGTTTGGGATGCTGATTTGGGTACCTTGTTACAATTCACTGTGTTGTTGAAAGCTAACACCCACTCTCAGCAAAAGCAGGTAAATTCACCCAAATCCCCATTACTTCCTCTTGCATCTCCTAAACCTTCCACCTACTACATGCACCTGGAGCCCCCATCACCCCACACGGATCCACTCACACCAATGGAATGCACAAATTCCACCACAGACTTACTGCAAGGAGGTTCATGATAGTGTGTCCAGTCTCTCCAAACAAAGGCTTACGAAATCTGACACTAAAAAGTGGGCATGGATAAACTAGAACAAAACAGAACAGAACAGGTCAGATGGAAATTTACATTCTCAGACTCTGCAAAACCAGACCTAAATACCATTTTCTCCGTTTAATGTGACAAGCAGCAGCGAAAGAAGAGACTGGGAAGACTGGAATCTAAAAAGCAAAAGGGCAGAAGGGTTTAACATTACAACGCACCTTGCACGTGTGTCATAGCTGCTTGCCCACCATGCTAGAAACAAGAAAATTATGTGGAAAGCTTACAGGTACCACACTGCAGGACTGAACTGAGTGACCTGGGCCCTGATGGCAAAAATGACCTTTCTAAATGCTTTTTTCAGGCTACTTCTTGGAAATGGCTTCTATTTTTGTACAACCATCCTGCTGCTCTCCACTAAAGCATCATCAGTCTTTCAGTTCTGTGGCTGACACGTGACATTCAAGTGATAACCCAGATTATTTTATTTCCTGTTTTCAATACTTCATGAGAGTGTGGCAAGCTCTACAGGGGTATGTCAAAAACAATTTAAAGGACATTTATGGAATGTCAGTGATGTAAAATATCTGCATTCCTTGGCTGACTTATCCATACCTGTAAAACATCTGTGACGCAATTCTGAGTGCAGGGCATAGATCTGGCTGCATTACATTTAGTTGCAGCAGAAGCCATCACAATGCCTGGAACATGACTCATGCACTGGTACATAATGCCAAGGTTTCCCAAACACATGTTTGAAGGAGGATTCCTAAACTATCCTCAGGCAAACACTCAGCCTGATTTCCCCAAATGCCACACTCCCAGCTCCCAGTGTGGTCAGAAGGGGCTGCAAAGTGCTCAGCATCATGTGAATAACATGAGGATTTCCTGATGGAAATCAGCTCCAGCCTCTGCACACTGATTTGATACCTGAAAGCACCACACACCACACAGTGACCAACCCGTGCTCAGTGCCCTGAGGCACCAACAAGGGCTGAATTTCCTGTGCCTGCCACGCTGGTTTCCAGCAGCAGCTCAGCTACATCCCAGATGCACCGAATTCCCTGAGCTGGAGCTGTTGGGCTGATCTGTGGATGCTCAGCAGATGTTTTCTGCACACCCAGCAGCCCCCAGGGCCTCCTGCATCTGCTCTGCAGGGCCAGCAGCACTGGCTGGATTCTGACATTCCACCAGCACAGAGGATGGAAAGAAACCCAAGACACAAAAGCAGCACCTTCCAGGGAAAAACTGAGGCAGTGCCCTGCAGCCACAACTGGCACAGCTCAAAGGTGTGTGCCTAAATCCAAACCACAGCTATAGGAATGATGGAAAGCTCGGCTTCCCATTATATCAGAGCAGGTACTTTTGTTTGTCACTATCAAAACACTTCTTTCTGTGCTCAAAAACAGATGTCACATCCAAAATATGAGCATTTTTGTTTGTTTTTCTAAATACTGATGGGAACAAATGCACTACTTTAAAAATGCCCACAGCTACACACAAAAGCCTACACACCTTTAACACAAATGTTTCTTTGGACAGGTTTAGCCTTCAGTCCTCATCCTCAGAAGGCAAATTTTGAGGATTTTATTTTTCTCCTCCAGCAAAATACATATTTTGTGGAAAACTCCCAATGTTCTCAAAACTTTAAAATTTAAAGAGAGAAACCTCTGTACAGCATATTATAAAACTTATTTTGTTAAAATGTTCTGAAAAAGTTCTGGAAAAAATTAACAACAGACCATTTCCACAGTAATTTAGATTAATGAGATCTGCCAATTAAAACTGCAGATGAGTAAGACATACAAGTTTTGGCCTGTCATGATGGACAAACTGCCAATAATGTCTTTGCTCCAGCAATGGTAAATATATTTTGAAAATTATTTTATCTTAACTTTATGCTAATTTCATGCTAACTACTAAATTTTTGTTCACATTAAATAGTCTCTTCAGCCTATTTATTATTAGTTGCAACAGAATTTTTGCAACAGACTGCCAAGTTTGTTGGCCCTGCACATATATTGTTACTCTCTGGAAAATGAACCTAAAAGCAAATGCTCTTTCATTTCAGCATGGAAAGAGCTTAACATCTCAAAGGCTCTCCCACGTGCTAACTACACCAGCTAATCAGACTTGTTCTGCACATAACTCTCAGGTCACTAAATGGATGCAAACAGTGGCTCAGAACTAAACCTGTCTCCACGAAAATCTCCCTGATGACCCAGCAGAGCTGTAAGAAGGCTGTAGGTCACATCACCCCCCTCAGTGCTGCACTGTGGGTCTGACACACAGCTTTTCTTTGCCTGTTTGAGCCTGGGTGGCTCTGACAGGTAACAATCCATGGCTGGGGGGTGTGCTCTAAAGCAAAATTCACCCATCCCCTGCAGAAGTTACTCAAACAGTGCCTGCTACTCACGCCTGTATTCAGCTCCGAGTCTCAGCATCAGCCGGATGGGGAACACTTTAGCCCAGGGAGTCTCCCACTTCTGGATGAGGATACCAAACAAGTACGGTGGGGTTGGGAGCACCAGGTCTTGCAGGGACTGATACGTAGCTGCAACGTACAAGAACCCTCCGTGTTCTTTGCTTCCAAGGAAACTCTGGCTGAAAAAGGAGTGTCCCAGGTTGCCAACAATGTTACCTATGGGAAAAAAAGAAACAGTTCATTACTTCACTAGATTGAGAGCTGTATGAAGACTGTCAGGACTTTTTCATAAGGGAAAAATATCTGTATTAAATTCACTTTGCTCCCTGAAGCATTAATGTGTATTAACCACATCTGAAACAATGATTTGCTGCACACAGGGGCTCAGGTTACCTCCTGTGCAAAATTGCTTCAACCCAGCCTTGAACAATTCCAGGGATGGGGAAGCCACAGCTTCTCTGGGCAGGCAACCTGTGCCAGGGCCTCACCACCCTCACAGGGTATCACAGGAGAGCTCAGGCCAGAATTGCTGCTAAGGTGGTACCTGAAACCTCCCCCTGGCACTACAGAAACACCCACACAAAGCCTGTTTTCGGTGTCTTACAGATATTCAAGGGGCTTCCAGTGCAGAAATTGCTGTTGATTGAACTAAACTCTTAGATTCAGCTGCAGTTTAAGGAGAGATGTGCACCTGGTCAAACAATTAATGTCCACTGGTTGTCCTTCCATTTAGGCAAACCACTGGGGTGCCTGCTCAGATATGTATTGAAGATCTGGGTCATATCAAGAATTACACAAAAGACTGTTTATTTCATTAGTACACTTAATGTAAAACGCAACTGAGAGACACAGGGGAGAAACATCACTAATTTTTATTCACATTTTTACTCTTTGATGCTTCTAATTTCCAAAAATGTTTACACTCAAATGGCTGAATGAATCTGAATGTTGATTAGGTTATTATAGCATCCAACACAGCATTTAACATCGAAGCAAAGAACCATGGTGTGATTCCTTTTATCAAATGACAACAACAGCATGCAAATAATGTACAGAACAGCTGATCACAATTCTCCATAGGAAGATGTGAATATTAATAGTGCTGATTTGCTCTCAAACAAAAAGACAGTTTCAGAGAGCGTGGTGTGCTTGATCACACCACTCATGAGGAATTGCATGGAATTGAGGTACTCATGCAGACCTCCTGGGCTTCTGGAGCAAGCCCAGGCTTTCCCACCTGCAGACAGAGATTGCTAAGTAGGAATTTCTGCTCTTTCTCCACCACCTCATAACAGAGTGTTTGTATCTGAACTGAAGGTAGTGATGTTCATGTCTCCATCTGCACATCCACTAGACACTACCTGGAGAGTTTCTTCCTTTTACACACACGAGACACACACAGACCAATGCCAGGTTTTAAGTAAGTAAAAATGAGTCGCAGAAGTGACACTTTGACATCCTCAGTAACACAAGTTATGAGAATAATACAGCTATTCCAGCCCTCCCTCTTGAGATGTGGCCATGTTACTTTGCACCCCTCCTGACCACGCTGACACAATCATCACTGAGTGTTGTCCATCACATGACCTTGGGTCCTCCAGCTTTAGATATAGTGACTGGCAGGTCTGCAAGCAAAAGGCTCCTTTTATACTCCAACTAACAAATAAGCTCAGGGGTTCCCTTGTTTTTCAAATTTGAGGGCCCCTTAGTGGATTTTTTTTCTGTACCCACACAGTGCTGCACAAAGTAAATTCTCAAGTTCTCTGTTAGAAAGTGACAGCTTTGGCAGGACAGGCAATCCATAGCAGGGTGGGGCTCATTCAAAACTTGCCACTGTCCTCCGAAGCCAACCTGTAATTTTACAGATACAAACAAAGCTGACATGATCACCCAGATCAAACTCCAGAACTCTTAGAGTGGCTACAACTTCTCAGCTAAGCATACTTGATGAAAAGTAGCTTCTGGTCAAACTACCATGAATAACAGAGCCACATCAAATGTCAGCTGCTGAGAATCCCTGCTCCTGCCCATGTACAAATGCATGTCTGTGCTGTGACACTATTGCCTGCTCAGGGACTACACCAATGCACCAACTTGGGCATCCTGCTAGTGAGTGCAAACCAGTGTATCCACTGGTGTTCATGAGAAAGATTTTCACTTATCTAAAATAGCTGCTGGCACTCATTTGCTTTTGCAGTTCCCACCTACCCTCACTAATCGCCTCTTCTTCATTTATACTTCCTTTTCCCCTTCCCATCTGTTCTTACCCAAATAGAGCTACAGGCCTGATAATAAAATTACTTGGTGAGGTTCTCAGTTCCAACAACATGACCATAATAATCCTTTTTACCCTTCAAGTGTATGACGTGTATGAATTGCCGAACTGCACTGAATTCTGCCCCCTTTTCTGTGTATTTTCTGTGTGCAAGAGGCCAGCCAAAGTGCAGCTGTACAATCCCGTATGGATCTGAGACGTGTGGCACTGCCCACTGGAATGACAAAGCAATCAGACATTTCCACTTGAGACTGGTGCCAAGTGCTGCAGCAGAAGGGGATGACTACTTATTTTTTCCGTTTCAGAAGATGGAGCTTCAAGGCTCACACGCCTGGGATGCCTTAATAAGAATTTTTCAGCCAACAGAAACATGGAAAAAACCCTTAGAGTGGAATCTGCAACTCAGCTGTTCAGCCCTTTCCTTCCATAAGCCACAGCATTATAAATTACTCCTTCTGACACAAGCAGCTCACACAGCGCAAGCTCCAAGAGGCTCCCACTACTTTAAGAGGACAAATTATTGGGATTAGGTACTTGTGCTGCAATTCGTTATTTATAACAGCATAAGAGCCTGGATGTGGACAGCATGGGAAGAAGGAAGTATTTTCCTACACACTTCTTTAGTGCCCTTTTCAGTCTGCACAACCAAGTCAAAAAGCCTCTTTGGGCTTGTCCCACAAACATTTCTGCACTGAGCAGGGGTTGTCAGCCTTTCCTGCCCTGTCTCTGAAGGTGGTCCCAAGCCAAGGACCCACTGAGAAGTTGCTATTACCAGCCTGACATTGTCAAACCCAACCCACTGCACCATTACACATTTTGAGCACAGAACTGTTTCAGAGGCTTGTAGAGAAAGTGTAGGCGTCAGAAAAACCTTCAAAAATAACTATCCTTTGCAAAAGCATGTAATTTAATTTAAAACATATCACAACTTCCTTTCTAACGAGGCAATCTCAGAGTGAGCAGAAAGGTGCCTTTCCATATATTAAGTTACAGCACCTGACATCAGACAACTGACATTATTTAGGAAGTGCTTTAAGTGTGCATGATGCATCTAAAGCAGTTCTGCAGGAGGTCAGTACTTAGTCTCTTCTCAATATACTGGGTTATCCTTGACTTTAAATCTTAGGCATCTCTACAAAGCTCTCTAGAAATAAAAGATGCTTTTATCCATTGATGTCGTGATCCATGGTGTTTTGAATTCTTCACTTGTATCAGATATCTTTCTGTGATGAACAATGTGCTTTGTATAGCAGTTTGGCAATCCTTTCTGGACTAAAAACAGTCTATACCAGGAAAGGTAAAGGGGAAAAAAAAAAAGATTCCTGTATTTGTTTATTGCTCTCAATATGTGGTGAAGCCACATGAAGGTACTTTTACCAAAAAGCAGTGAGGTTAAATTCTTAATGCATACTTCCTATCTTCTGGTTAAAGCCAGATTAAAAAAAAGGTATTGGCTCAGGGAAAGCATTTATTGGGGAAGTCAGCTGCATCCATCCACCCTCATTCCACTGCCATCCATAACAGCCAAGAACTGCCATGTACCAAACACTGCTGGCATCCCACAAACCCCAGCACCTCAGTCCTGCAGCAAGAGATGCAAAGCAATATTTACCTGTGAACAATCCTGCCAGATGGATTTTCTTCAAGAGCAAATGAGCACATTTCCTTTGGAAAAGGAACACAAACCCAATCACTCCAAGAGCCACTAAGAGCCACAGAAGAGTCAAGACCGTGGATGTACCTTGCTGGCACAACACATCTCTAGCAGATGCCAACACTGAGAAAAACCATATGAACTCCGCATTCAAAGTTCTGGCATGGCCAGCATCTCTTTATTAAAACACATCAGAAAGCAATTTGGAAAGAACTTATTCCTATTGCCAAGGGCCATAATGCTTCACTTACTATCAGTGAGAGCAGCAGTTGCCAGCACCCAAAACTTTCTTTCTCAGGCTACTCTGTGGCAATCTACCAAACATCACTCACACACGTCATATGAAGTTTGATTTTGTCTCCACCTTTCCACAGACCAGTGGAGGGGTGTATTACTCAGTTAAGCTGTTCTCTGTTCAGAACATCTACATGGGCTTCTTTACAGATCTACTGTTAACTACCACCATATTTAATTAAAACCAGGCTGGGTAGAAAAATACACAAACTGTGTCTGGGATAGATCCACCCTTACAAGGAATATCCCCAAAAAATGAGGTGTCCACAAAGCCATTTCAGGCTGTTGCCAGATTTACATTTCCACTACAAAAGTAACAGTAGCATTTATTGTCTTCCAGCACAGAGCTGATGCACTAGGGCATCTCTGGCAGCACTACATTAACACATCCAACTGCCTCAAAGTACCCATTCAGACGGACAGAAGTTCTCATTTTCCCATTCACTGCCAGGCTTATAGCCAACAGACAAGGATAATCATGGGATTACTACTACAGCAGTACAACTACTACAACCACAACAGAAATCATTAGCTTCCAATTTCAAAACAAGGAAAGCAACACGGCAGGGAGCTTGATGACAGAGGGGCCAGAGGAAAAATAAAGAGATGAAAAGTGAGTAGCAACGAATACTTGCCTTAACTGACAATTTGATTTTTTTATAACTTGCATGCATACAGCCTATAGTGAAAAATGCCATTTTTCCTTCAAAATCTCTCTGGCAGCCACCCTGCCAGAGCCACCCTGTAAATGACACCCAGCACAGAGGGCAGGACTCAGCCTCCAGAACAAGTTATCCCTTCAGGAAAGCAGAAACATCTGGAAAGAGGCACGAGTACATAAAAGTTTGTGCTTCTAGGCTTGAGCACAGAATTCAAACTCCTAAATTCATGTGACTCACGAAGAAATAATTTGCTATGGATTGGGCTTTAATCAAACAAACAAAAGGGGATGCTGTTTTTCAGCTGAAAACAAACACAAGAAACCTAAAATCACTTCAAAGCAAAATCAACATCGCTAAAAGTAATTCTTGTTTCCATTCCAATAAAAAGTACTGTATGTGCCTTTTTGTTTTATTACTGTTTTGTGGAAAACTTATACTAAAGGAAATAAATAAAAAATCATCTCCAGAATTCATTTCAGTTCCTGATAAAGAACAAATTTAAGTCAGTGTATTATATAATGAAAAATGAAATGGTGAGGCAGGCTTTTAAATAGTCTCTAAATTCTGCTGAGAATTCTTGTTTGCCTAAATGTCCATCATCTCATTGCCAGGAGAGGTGCAGTACCTCTGAAATGAACAGCTTGGAAAGCACAGCTCCACCGACAAGAGCAGGAAAACTGCTCACCACTTCCAAGGGATTACAGACACCAAACTGAAACCCCTACAGCATCACCTCCTCTCTGCCTGAATAATGTTTAAAGCAGCCAGAGGTACAAATATGCTAACAGATCCTTCTGCCTCTCAAACAATGTGTGCCTTCGAAAGGAAAAAAGGATGGAGATGGAGAGAGCATTCCAAAGTGCTTTGGGAGCTTATCAGGGTGCTCTATCTGCAAAACCTGCAGGCATTATATGGTAACTGAAGGTGTCTGTCTACTCATCCTTCCTGTCTGAAACACAACACACACCAGATCCTACCAAAAGAAAACACACAGTGGAATTCTTGAACAGTGACACTTGGTTTCTGATTAAGAATTGTACAATAGTAAGCAGCTCTTTGCACCAGTGGAATTGTAGGATATCAAATTACTGCCACTACAGTACAAAAAAAAGAATTCCAAATACATTATGTAGGAGTTATAAATTATGTATTTCTGTAGTGTAATTATACAGAACTTCATAACAATATACACACCAAGCTGGATTTATATCTGCAATATACATACATACACATTTATATACACATGCTTGCCATTTTTCATATTTATCTCCCCCTGAATAACATCATTATAAGACAAAGAATTGCAAATGCATTGAGGTTTAGAAAGGCAGTTGTTTGCCATGCACATAAGATCCATTATGACATGTGATAATACATTCTGAACCTGGCAACCTCTCTGGACAAGCTGACCTTTGTTGTATGAAGATATTTTAGGAAACAAATATCTTTCATAATTTTTATTAAAGTACTGGATTCAGTCACTCCAAAGGCATTACGAATGATAAGCAGAACCTCTTGTAAATGTATTTTCAGCATATAACCTTAATGTAATCCAATTTCACCTCTGGAAAACAAGCTTTATTTTCTGATCAGTGGAACCAAATACTTGCATTTTTCCTTATGCAAGGATTTTTGAATTCTAAGGTCCAACAATAATACCTAGAAGTGCAAGCCTATTTACTTAGCAAATGTAAAATGTGTAATGGTTTATATAAAAGTCTTGCAATTGAGACACAAAAATTAAAAATTCAGGTATAATTTCTAAAAATGCTCTACAGTTCATTCTGGGCACACATATACATATATTATTTTGAAATATAAATAGGATCTCCATAATGTGGGAATAGACACAGGTACTATGAGAATCAAACTTCTGAACTGCCTGGTCTGGGGATATTGAACACACTGTCCTCAAGAATTCTCAAAATTTTCTTTCTGGCTGGAAGATCTTTGGAGCAGCTCCCAGGTTACCAGCATTTTATTTGGTGAGGTGACTAGAACACTGGATACTAATAACCAACAACTCATCCCCCTATCAGCTTTGATCCTTATTCACTTCTTATATTCTTTCGTATAAAAAGTGCCATTTGCTGTGACAAAAATGTATCTGACCCTATAAGATCATCTACTCCAACATTTCTAACAGAGAGCATTCCTACCTGCTAAGGCATCCCGGTAAAGTTGCACAAAATGGTTAAAGATATCCTTAGGCAAACATTTCTCATCAGGCAAACACTGCAGGAGAATGACGATCTCCGACTGCCCCACCGCGTGCATGCCTTTCGTGGTGAAACACCAGCACTTCCTGTTCACATCTGCACGGATGGAAACAGGCATCAGCAGAGAGAATTGCAAAAAGGACGCCTAAATTTCACTGCAGGAACACAGCTCTTGCAAGAATCAGTTTTACAAGCATGTATTGTTGTGTTATCTGTCACACAGACAAATTATGTCCTACATCTGTTACCGTGCGAGCAAGCACATCCAACACAAGAGCAGCTCAGTAATTCCCAGTTTACAGCTAAGGAAGAGCCAGAGCATTACAGCTCCCAGTCAGATCTTGGGATTAACACCACAGAGCAGACTTCTAGCAGTTTCTCTATTCAAATGAAAGGACAGGATTTAAATGTGAATGAAGGAGCCTGGGAATAGGCCAGGCTGTTGGCTGTGCATACCATGATCCTGACAGCTAAAACAGTTTCCAACAGTGATATCTCTCTTAATATGGAGAGCTGGATGTCAGGTGTCTCCATGAGACCTCACTGTGTTGTTCTGCTCCACAGGAATGTTAGTAATGACATGCTCTGAGCTTCATTTCTTGAGAATACTAAGTTATTCAAACAAAACCTGTGTCTATAATATATTACTTTTTTATACATATGTAAAACATTGTACTGCAATCTAAGAGATGCTAAAAGGTTTATAAACAATGTATTAATACTAAACTGTCCTTCCCAATTTCTCCACTGTTTCTACCCAGCAGAGATCAGCTGAGGAACTGGCATGAGAAGCCCTGTGTCTGCCTCCCCCCTCCTCCCTCGGAACAGGTATACACAGGCACAGGACAAAAAGGGACAGAAGGGGTGCACAGTGGAATGAAACCTCTGCATTATTATGGGATCCCATCTGCTTTTTCCAGAATGGGATGACAGGGGAATAAGTGAAGCAACCAAAGGAAAATGGGTGATAAAATACCCTGCCCTACCAAGCTCTACAGGAGACACTGATCTCCAAACCTGAGACTGGAGGCTCTATCAGTCCAGTTTATATTTTCCACACAAAATTATCTGTACTGATACCTAAACCACCAGAAAAGGGCATTTTGCCATTTAACTTAATATGGCTCAGTACAAAGTTTTCAACCTGTACACATTTTCAGTGTCTATCCTACAGAGGATAATGCTGCTGCTATTCCTACTAATAATCTAGATAACATTTCCCCTCTTATTGACCAAGACTTATTTAACAATAAACACTTACAATTTACTATTTTTACCATGGACAGCAAATTAGCATTTAAAACAAATACTAGAGGGTCAGGGCCACCATCCTCCAGCTGCTGCATGACAGAGATCTGAGATGGTCTCTCTTCCACAGCATAGTCTACAAAAGAAACAAACACAATGAAATCCATAAATTACTGGTACAGACTCTACTTTATAATCCGATAACCCAATTCTAATTCTTTTTACTGTTTTGACCTTTTAGACAAACACTTATTTAAGTATTGCTGGTTTGATGGATCGTTTCCTAGGCTGGTATTTTCAAACTTCAACAGAATTTATGAGATAGCCTCTGTACATCCTTTAAAAAGGTGCAGCTCATTTCACAAATCAACTATTTTTCAGTATCAACTAGAGGAGAAAATTGAAATCAAATTGAGAAATGTGTCACAATGTCAACAATGTCACAATGTCATCCCAAATGACAAAGTTAAGAATTGTAACTTAAATCACAGTAAGGCAGAAGGGCATCAGTCCTGGACTACCATGAACAGCTAACACTGGATGGAACAGATCTGTTTGAAAATTAAATGCTGCTCACATTTTGGCTTTGACACTATCCAGAAATAAAAGGTTACTTCCAGCTTAACATTAGAAATGCACTGTGTTGGCAAAATATCTAATAGGAATAAAACAACCAAAGAAGAGAAAATAAGTTCATTCCAGGAATGTATTAAAGGATGTCATGAATCAGACTGTGGAAAATAATTTCCCATAAACAAATACACATTTTCTAATCTTTTAAAAATTAGTTTTTAATTTTCTGATGCCTCTTCCATTTGAATCCTCTATAAGGGGACATCACAATGACTAAAAGCTGCACTGTGGGCAAAAATGTGCAATAGTGTTGTTGAATACAGTGCTTGGGGATGCCTCAGACAGAGCCTATGTTCCAACAGAATTTCAGAGAAGGGAATAATGAATATTCATAAGGCTAATTAAAACCTATCTCTGTGCGAAACACTCCCCACAGTCCGATTAGTGAAGAAATTAGCACATGTTTCTGGACTGCAGTTAATTTTTTGCTTCGTGTTTTACTTGTTAAAAGAATTTCACTGCAAGGTGGGGCCCTTTCTGGATGCAAATAGGGACCAATTGTGCAAAGGAGTGGCCCAACATTTATCCACAAGTACTTACTGAGAATTCCTTCAAATATTTAGCACACTGCCAGCATCTTATTTTTAAAATAAACACAGTAGCCATTAGGTTATTGCATCTGGTAAGCATAAAGGCTGGCTGCCAAGTTATAGCCTCACCTCCTTTTACTCCAGTGGAGATGAGAATTGGAGGAAGACCATCTTCAGGAATCAGATTCATTGCACTGCCAACAGGACTGCCAACCTGAGTTATGTTTCCCGAGAATACAGAGGCATTATCAGTCTACAAGAAGCAAACAACAAGGAAGGACAACATTAAAACATTAAAACATTAAAAGTATAATGATAAAAATGTAAGAGCTGGCTAGCTAAATTATTACAGATGTAGGTGAAGGACTCCGTGTCTGCTGGAGAAGCAGAAGCACCAAGTAATTTGGCTTTGATCATGTGATATGAGCTATTCCTAGAAAGTCTGCTTAGAACCTGCACCTCCCTTCTCTAGCACCACACATATCCATTTCTTCACAAAATCCTAATGCACCTATGCCCATTCAAACTTTCTGCAGTCTCAATTCCACTTACATGGGGTATGGTGGACTCCATTGTTAGATTTTATCTGCACTCCCCTCCATACAGAATTTTGTGACAGATATTCTTCTGATCCACACTATGGCAATCTTATTGTTTCAAACTCCTTACTGACCATGACTCACCTTTTGTAAAGCATGTGTTACACAAATGTCCTTCACACACCAGCTGTACAGCCAAACAGGTGGAAGCCACACAGACAACAAACATTCTTAGTGCTCTGCTCCAAAAATCCTCATTTCATTTTAAAAAATACGGTTGTTTTAGCACTCTGCAAACATTCAAATAAGGACAACACTTGCTATGCAACATACTAAGACAAGCCTGAGCAGATTCCCTACATCAGTCTTACTGCAGTCACCACAGCAACTCACACACCACTCACGACCAAGGCAAACACAGGATTTTGAGCACCACTCTCTTACTTCTGCTGATAAAGTGTTGTTGGCCATGGGCTTTGATGGATCATGAGACACTGCTAAGGTTCCTGTGGAAGTTGTCCCAGCCACTGTCAGCTTTGCTGCATCGGCAACTTCTCCATTGGGTAATATCCCATCAGCAAACCAAACACGCCTTTGTTCTCTAGGCTGAGCCACTGGAGAGAACACAAAAAACAGCGTTTAAGATCTCACAGCAACACTGGCTAGCAAACTGGAAAATCTGAGTATAAAACAGCAAAATGGAAAAAGTAACTATAAAAATGTGGATTGGAAGGAACTTAAGACATCATCACCTAATGCATTCCCTATGGCAGCATCCTGTACAGACACAACCACTGAGAACAGTTTACATGTCCTGAAAAACCTGATATCCCTGCTGAGGGCAGGAATAGCACAGCTGGCATTAGCCATTATTTGAAATGGATGAAGTGCAGATATTTAATACTGTAATTGCACCGGCCACCACAGATATTCTTTCCAAATTCTTACTACAGGTAAACTGGAAGCAAACAGAGGTGCTCCTACCTTCTGCTCCAGGATGCTTTAGAACTCCCACAGGTACCATGACAGTGGGAGGCGGAGAGCTCAGGGCGCCCGAGGCCTGAGCCTGCTGCAAAGGAGGGATAGTAGAACAGTATTCAGCGGGATTGTTAGGGTTAGGGCTCTGGCTTGAGGCACTCATCATGTTCTCCCAGGCTTGAGCTAAAGCAAACAAAGAACAAGAGCCATGAGCACAGAGGAAGGTATCTAACAGTCCAAAACAGTGTGTTAAGCTCTCAGCTGTGGTCAGTGTGGACCCTGCCACCTCCCAGACCATTCCCTTCATGGAACAGCCCAGGAGACTGGAATTAAGCAAGAAAATCCATAGCACAAGGAGAAACTGAACTGGCCCTGTGCAACAAAAGTATCAGTCCACAGAGGAGTATTTCCTGAAAAGTTTAACAGTACACTTTGACTTGAGTGATGCTTAGTTCCTCATGCTTCATTTTGTTTCTTCTTCAAAGATTTAATTGAAAAACAGTCAATGTATACATAAATATATGTATATAAATGCATCACACTGCGTGGACAGATAGACATTCCTATTACAGATGTTTCATAACCCACAGAACACTTGAGCAGATCTATCTTTCATTTATGATAAAAAGCACCTTGCATTTCTTTGTATCCAGGGCAGTTGAGTACAGATCAACAACTTTTATTCTTAACTGTAAAAAATCCCTTATGCTATTTATTTGGAAGGCATGACTTGAGCCTTAATTCAATTGGCCAAACAATAACACATAAATCTTCTTTGTCAACAACATCTACCATACAAAAATCTCCTCCAGTGAGTAAACCAGACTATCCCCACAGTACCGCTTATTTTTCACCTCTAAGGAAGGCTTGTAGCAAGATACCAGAAATTCATGTGTGTGCTTGCACTCACAACCATATTAGTATGCTATAAATAAATGCATTCTTTGAGTCGGGCATAAATATCATGGCACCTAAGCTCTCAGAGCATGCACATCCTTGGGCTCCTTCAGCTGCAAATTGTTAGAAAACCAAGGTGGAAATAACAAGACAAAAAAAAACCCAAACAGAACTCGATAGAAAATAAACCCTCCTGCTTCCCTCCATCAACCTGCAAAACCAAGAGTGAAATGCCTGCCAATGAAAAAGGTATTGACATTCCAGTTGAGAAAATTACTTGAACTGAAGCACTTTTTAAACAGCAGTTCTGTATCACTTATAGTAAAAGTCCTGAAAGAAGAAAGTATTAAAAATGCACAGAGTTACACGTCCAGGACTCCTTTATTAGAAAAGTCATTGCACACTACAAGAGCATTCTTAAAGCCTTCTTTAAATGGAGCAAAGTGCCAAGTCAGCATATCTACCAAATGAAAATACACTAAAAATAGCATTGGAAACTGATGAAACACATAGTCTGGCCCTGGAAACGTGCCAGCAAACACAACCCTCCCCCACACCCCAGTCAAACACAAACCAGGTACCAAGCAATCAAATAAAATAACTGCTTTTACAGTTCCTACCCCCAGTTCCAAGGCTGTGCAAAGATTAATGCTTAACCTGCTGCACTGAGAGGGACAAAAGCCCCAAAACCTGCACTGACAAAGAAACTGGAAGGATCAGGAGGGGTGGGATACAATCAGGCTACAGGTTAACTAACCAGTAACCCAAAGCATCACCATGAAGCACTGCAGCAGGAACAGGAACAGAGGGAGCTGGGACAAGCATGGCACTGGCCCTGGAATGAACCAGGCATTGATGTCATTGTTTGCTGCCATTAATGTGCATCTGTCCTGGCAACAGCACAGAGAGGCTTTCAAAAGGAAATCATTATAATATGATCAGTTTTATTATGCCTTTTTAAAACAACACTTTGGTTTCAACTGAAATATTTTCAGCTTCTTCCCTTCCCCCAGAGAAAATTAATCCTACTCACCACCACAACAAGCCAGCTGTCTTTTGCTAAGTGTATTTGTAATTCCTTGTTCTTGTACACCTTGAAATGTGTTCATTTCTCCATCCCAAAATGTCACACTTTAGAACCCCTTCAGTACCATTACTGGGACTCGTTTTTAATTTCTAGATATTACAACCTACAATTTCCTGTCACCTTATACATTTGGCCTAGAGTAAAGAATTATTAATAATGAAAACCTATCACTGTATGCCAATTAATGTTTAATATTTTTGAAATATTTCATCTTTTTGAATTTTTTTTTGAGAAAATTATTCCTGTTTAATAACAGATACTGTCTACTAAATTTTGATTGTCATTTCAAGACTAAGCACTAAGTTACTTTCAACTTAACCTGAACCATTACTCAACTTCTTTGGAGAAAAAATAAAGCTATGAGCTTAAGTTTAGTGTTTTAGTTTAGATGTTATCAACTCAGGCAACAAAGCATACAGAGTACACTTCTGAGTTACCATCAAAAAAAAAGCCAAAAGTCACAGTTTTTGCCATCTTGGTAGAGCACTTACAAATGAAAGCTTTCAAACTCACTGCAACCTTACCAGTTTTTCTGCTCTTCACAGGGATTCCACATCAGCCTCTCAAGCACCTTTGCGTTTTAGAATACTTACCTACACAAATAAAGCATTTTGTTTGTTTTTCTTTAAATGCCCTCACGGCAGCTCCACACAAAGCCAGTGAAGTGCCACGTCTCAGATTCCCTTCCCACTCACCATTCATCAGCACTGAGTGGCAGATCACACACACTCGGGCTTCCTTTCGGTCCATGTAGAGCAGCTTGCACTTCAGGCTACAGCATGCAGCACAAAACACCTGGAACACAGGGGAAACCACTCAGGGGTGTGCACAAATATGGGGCAAACTGATGAATCTGGACAAGTGAGTATCAGCTAAGTTCTTGACATGCAAAATAGAGAGGTAAAAAAATCAGTATTTTCCCATTAAACCACAGTGACCATTACCTACCCAGGGTGCCTGTCCTACTAATCCCAATGATTATTTTGTGGTACACATAAATGCACCTTGTCCTGATACTGCACTGTGGTGCTTTTAAATCTCTTTGGCATAAATGACAATGGGGGTAATAAATACCTACCACGTTACAACCCCTTACAGAATAACAATTTGGGAGTTAATTTCAGTCCTAGAAAAAGCATGAGTATTACCTAGAATTCAATACATTTCAATGCACAAGTATTCCATATACATAACAGACTGCTATGGCACAGATGAATTCAAACTTAATTAATTCTTTGCAGTGGTACAATTCACTCTACAGAACTGGACATTAGGAGGACTTTTTGGACATCAGGAGGAATTTCTTCACAAAAGGGTGATTAAATATTGGAATGGGCTGCCCAGGTGGTGGAGTCACTGTCCCTGGAGGTGTTTAAGGAAAGACTGGACGTGGCACTCAGTGCCATGGTGTGGTTGACAGGGTGGTGATCAGTCATAGGCTGGGTTTGATGATCTCAAGAGGATTTTTCCAACCTAAATAATTCTGTGATTCTATATTAGCAACTCCAGCTGTTTAATCTCTTCATATCTAGCAAGCTATTCCTTGGTTGAGGAGGAATAGCAATTATCAAAATGTTTTAAGTATTTAACATATAAACCAAGACATCTAAGAAAGCTGAATGACATTAGTACTGCAAGAAAATCTTGCTCCATTTCTATAAAAAAGCTCATATTGACATGAACACAAACACTACAGTGCATCACACCAGTAGGGAGAACACAGGAACTGCATTCTGTGCACACTGGCTGCTAAAGGGGCCAGGGCAAAGCCCCAGGAGCACAAGGTGCTGGGGAGATGCAGCTGCAGTGCTGGTCCTTCTCACCTGACCCAGCTCTAAAACCTCCCCAGTCCTGGGCAGGAAACAGTCCTGAGGCTTCCTCCAGACAAGCAAAACCATAAAACAAGAGCATGGCTTGTGCACCAAAACCCACACTTGCCTGCAGATATGATCCTACAATAGTAACTGCTTTCTCAAAATCCTGCAGAACACATGCCCTAATGACTTCTTATTTGTTTTAAATAATTATATTTTCTTTATTTAAAAAAAAAACCAAAACAGTAGTTCCTCAGGGTTATTTTTCAGGTGATGTGAAGATACTGATGAACACCCATTTCCTGCAGAAAGGTAATGTCACACTCAGGAGATCTAGAAACATCTACCTAACAAATGAGTTCAGATATCAAGAGAGAATTTCAAATTTTAATCATGGGTGGATATTATCTCTGCAATTCACTATGCATTATTATGATCTATAACAGTTTCTAAACAAAAAAAAAATTCCATCACTTCAGCAGCATTATTTCTGTAATACAGACAAGAAGCTACACACGATTCTTACATATAAATGTGTTTAAGCCTAATTAAATTACAACCAAGTTAAAGATCACACCAAATTGCAACTACTTTGCAGCCTGTTACTTGCAGGTTTTTAGTGGCAAGTGTTTAAAATATGTAAATACAGGTTCTGAACTCAACATGAGCTGAGAATCAAATGTGCAGAAAGCTCAGCCTTGTCTCATTAGAACCAGTTTTAATGTTTTCTAATTATGAGAACTCAAACTTTTCATAAACAAAACATAATTAAGTATACACTGGCATTTTAATGCAAAAATAAAATCCACCCTTTCACATATTTGAAAACCTTTAAAAAACCAAAGCAAATGTACTTTAAAAATCTGATCTCTGCACTTACACCTTAACCCAATTTACAAGTATTCTAGGGAATATTAATAACAACATCACAGCATATTTTACAGACATTTGACATCATTTCAGTTCTCTGGGCAAAACTTCCAGTCAAAAGTTCATTTAGTATTGAACACGGAAAAATCAATGTCGTCAACCATAAATGAAGGCCCAACACAAATTAATATCTAATTTAGGACTCTTTTTCAAACAACACATTGTGCATCCATGAAAGCTCCCAAACGCAATGATTTAAATATTAAAAAGAGAAAATAGAAGCAATGACAGAACATCCCCACCTCCTCTCTCAGGCTGCATCAGCCTTGAGCAGCAGTAATGCAGAGAACACAATCCAGCACAACTGACAAGTCAGACTTGTTATTAACAATCACCAAGTCATTATCTCAGTACATCATGCTATAAAAAAACAACAGAGCAGTGTCAAAGCAAGTTTTTATGTTACTAGGGTTTTCAGGTTCACTAGGAGTTGTTAAAGCATTAGTTGCTAGGGGAATTGCTGATTACTTTTTAATATTTTAGTGGGAAAATACAGTTTTGGTTGTCAATAAAAAAGATTTCTTACAAATTTTCTGTTTTTCCTATCAAGGATGATTATTTCATCTGACAATAGAAAGTACATAAATACACAACATATAATTTATGAATGTGTTCACACACATTCATCAGGTTCTTAATTTTAACTCTAAATTTACTGTAAGTGTATTACTTTCATCAATCCAAATGGTTTGTATCATCCATTAACTCTGCAATTATTACCCTGAAATTAAAAACCGAGACAGACTTTCCAGTTGCCACTCAACTATTTTTAAATGCAGTGTTTATTCCCAAATGAAACAGATACATTCACCCCTACTAAAATGATTTGTCACGATGCTAATAAAGCTTAAAAAGAAACTGTTGTGCTAAAGCTTGTGTTCAAAATATTGAATCCCATGACTTCCTTTAGAAACAAATAACTGCAAGAGCTAAAGACGTTGTCTCCCCAGTTCTTTTAAGTGAGATTCAGACATTTAATCACAGAAGCATCCCTGAGGTTCAGTAGTTACCTACACCACACATGGTCCACAGGACTTGCTCTGGGGCTGAGGATGGTGACCAGAAAGCAGGAGCAGACAGCTGAGAACTGGGATTTCTCAAGCCACCTCAGCCACATTCATCAGAGCTTGCCTGTCAAAGCTTTGGTTTCTCTCTGCCCAGAATCGTTACAGGAAGTAAGGGCTGTAAAGCAATTTGCAGTAAGTGCTAAGTATTATTTGACTTACACTGATCCTTAGCATTTATTAATGAGTCCTCTTTGCCTCATCTTCTGGCTGCACTTGTGCAAATTTAGCCCAGACAAATATTAGCTAACAAAAGCTTCTAAAAACAATCCATTCTAAGTCTACTAAGTCAGTTTGTCTACTGAGCAGGGGGATTTTTTATTTTATCCATGTTCCACATATAATAGAAAAAACCCAGTGGCACTGGTTGTTCTTCTCAAGGTTTGTCAGAAGAATGTAAAAAAAGAAAAATTTTAAAAAAACCACATGGAAATTTTTGGCCTTGCTCCATCATTGCATGTTTTATGCATTTACAGATATTTTAATTTTCTGCATTCATTGGTGCAACTCAGGGCTTCAGTTGTTACAGAGAAGCAATTACATCCAAGCAAAAAACTTGTTTAAAATACAAAAATAAGAAGAAAATATTACTGCACATGAAAATTGTAGCCATATTTGTTCAACTCTAAAAAAAAATTACCTAAGTAACAGCATAAATTAACGTATCAAAGCTAAAATCATGGACAATCCTTTAAACTTCCATGCCTTACAGATTCTCCTTAACTGCACTGAGAAGAATGAGGCCCCTGATATTAACCAAAAGGTACCCTAAGGTAGGCATGTGCTTTATGTGATGCTTATTGATCACCTGTGGCTACTGGCTCCACATCAGCACTTCCACTGCAACCAAGCTGCAAGAGGAAGGGCAGAGTCAACTGGAAGTTCTGGACCAGTGCACAAGGAATGTCTGCTTAGCTTTTAGAAGTGTCCTGGGAAAGACTGTTCAGCATGTGAGGGATGGAGTGCTGTGCATTCTGGTTCCTACAGGGACAAAAGGGACTGTAGTGGGTTCAGTTCGTAAACCGGGCAGAAACACCAATTAAGTGTAGTGGGCTTAGGTCAAATTATGCATTACCTCCCTGACGTCCTTTCTGTAAGATAAGCATTAGGAGGAAAAGCCAAGCAGGCACAGAACTTAAAGAATATAAAGCAGTTTACTAACAGACTTAAAAGAGGGGGAAAAAAGTCAGACTAAACCTTTAGAACACCTCTCTTCCCCCCACCTCTCCTCCCTTCTACTGACAATGTAAAAAAAACCACAACCCTTGAGATTTTCTAGTCAGTTCACCACCTATATAATAATTTCTGGTTTTCAGTTCACTTAGGGAAAGGAGTCTCTCTTGCTCATGCTATGGAGACATCTCCACAAGAAACATTCTCTTGTAGCTTCAATGTCACAGCAAGGCAGCCACCCGGGATGGTTCTCTGCTTGCATGTGAAAGTCCCTTCCCCCGACTTACAGCTTTCCCACAACTGCTTTCAAGGGCTCCTTTAGCTAATGGGGTACCATTTTTTAAGGATGAGCTGTTCAGAAACAGAAGTTCTCTTTACTTATCAAAGTGCCTGAGAGGCGTACGAACACTATCTCTGTGAGTATCTTCATCTCTAGGAACAGAGGTCCTTTTCCTTCATGGGATCTCTGCTCAAATTTCTCATCAAATTACAGCTACTTTAACATTTGCTTATTTCAGCACAGGTACTGTTGCTCACAGCAAATCACAGCTACTTCAGCATTTGCTTGTTCTAGCACAAGTACTTTCACTCATGGTTGCAGTTTGAAAGCTCCACCCCCTCACGCTTTTCATGAAATTACAACGGGTATTCTGATATACCATAGTCCATCACCATCGCTTTACAACAGAATTTCAGCTTCTAGGATTGAAGCATCTCCTCATTCTCCTCCCTAGGGAGTCTCAGCTCTTTCTTCCTCACTGACTTGGGCATTTTTGCAGCGTCTTCTTCACGCGCCTTCACCTTTCTCTGTCCTCTGACTGGGGAGAGGATTGATGTCTGCAGGCTTCATCTGGTCTGGAGGAATCTTACAGCACTAAGAGAGTTAATCTCACCCGGGCCCTGCAGCTGGAATTCACTTATCTCTTGGCCACATGATCCTGCCGGGAGCAGCCTCAGATGAATTTCAGCTGCTCTAGGGGTGAAGGGCTGGCCTGGCCTCTGGGGGGTGTCCGGCGAGCAGGAGCGGCTGCGATCTCAGCCAAGACGCCCCTGGCAGAGCCTGGCCCTGCTGGGCCACGCCACGGACCCCCCTCACCCAGTTACCTGTCCTAAAGCCAGAAACATGAGAGACTTACCCAGGGTTTGTTCTTTCTTAAAATGTGGCTCACAGAGGCGTGTCAAGCTCTCTAAGTGGCTTAAAAAAGTTGCCAATATTCAACCTAGCCAGTTGATTGGTTCTGTTGGGTCTAGAAGAAGCTGTAAGCCCTTCTTTGCAAAGAATCACTTCCTGGCTGTTGGAGCCTTCTTTAACTACAATTCCCAGCTATGCTAAACCATGACAGGGACACATACATGGTCCATTTCAGAGGAGCAAGCCTGGGCCTTCTGCTGGGCTGCTTCCAGAAACAGCTGGCATGAGGGTTTGAGCTTTCCTGATAAATTTGCTTCTTTTAGGTCCTTTATCCACATCATTCTTCTTTCCCTGCACTCTTCTGGTAGCAAAAATTATCACCCATAGCAGCCAGGAGGTCTTTCAATCAGCTTCAGAAACCTTTGAATGAGGCCTAAATGAACCAAAGTTGTTTTTACTCTAGTTCTTAGTTGGGTTTAGTATTTCTTTTTACAATATTCATTAATACCTAATTGACAAGAGTGTTAGTTTACTGCTTTGAAAGCGTCATTATTTTTTCCCTGAGTTCCTACTTATGCCACTGACTTGTATTTCAGTAAAAGATATTTGGAAATAAATTACAAGTTAATAATTCACAATAAACTCATCACACAAGAATTTGTGTTCACTTAAATGGCACATACATAAAATTTTAAAAAACCTTCAACAATAAAGTATTTCTTACACAACAAAAAGTGATACAGAAATTACGCTTTAGTTGTCTTCATTACAAAATTTCTCACCACGTGGACATACATCAGGTTACAGTTAGTTTACTTTTTTTTCCCCAGGAGCAAATGTATGTTTAAAAATATGTCAATACTATTAAAAATAATGTAAGCAATATGAGAAAAGTTAATAAAGAAGACTGAGAAGACCTGAGTTGATCAGCCATGTAAGCCAGCAGGATGCCAGCAATCCAACAGCCCACTCCCAATACACAAGTTTGTTTCAGTAACTTTGATGGGATTATTGATGCAGTAATTTCTGTAAAGCAGTTTCCTATACTTAGTCATTTTATAAGAGTTTGACATAAACCCAAGGATGATGATCATTGTAATCAACAAATACAACTGCTTATTTAGACTAGTAACAGTTAGTTATTATTTATTAGAACCCTAGAGAGATCAGAGCTCACAAACTCCCATATTTGCTTCACTCAGACACAGCTTTTTAGGAAGAGATGTCACAGGTAGCTAGATCCAGCAGTTTAGCAAGCCCTCTGATGTGATGTTCAGTATCAGGGAAAAAAGGTGCTTTGAGCTTATTCATAAAATAAGAACTTACCTTCCCACAGGCTCTGCAATGGTGCCTTCTTTTGGTGAATGTAAATCTGGCCTCACATTTCATACAGTTTGGTGCTTGAGAATCTGGAACCCACACTGGAGCCACCTCACCCAAAGTCGTAAAAGGCTTTCTGGCTGGAGCTCCAAACTGACCAGCTCTGAGATCATTATCTGGACTATCTGGGGCTACTGCAAGGCACGAACTATTAGAGACTCCAGATTCATACTCATCCAAATGTTCCCCATTAGAACCAGTACCAGAGGCATTTGAAGATGTTTCACCAGGAAACGTGTCTGCTGTATCCCCTAATTGTGTCTTACCAAAGACATTTTTGTTTTTACTATTACCTCCACAATTTGGGGGAATAACATCATTTTGTAAGTGGTCTGATAATGGCTTTGGAATCTGCAGTTTCAGATTTGTGGGTTGCTTAGGCCTTGCACCACCAAAAGGAACACTGATATATTGCAGATTAGTCACTGGTTTTGGTGAAGTTTGCCCTTGCATGGATGAAACCTGACTACAAAGATTATGCAAATAATTTTTCTTTATGTGGTCACCAGTGCTGTTTAAAATAAGACCACTCCCTTCTGTGGTCTCATTTCCTCTCTGTTCATAAACATTAGGGTAACATTCTGACTTGCTCTCCTCAATCTCCTTTTCCTCTGTTACTGAGTCTTCCTTGGAGGGTAAAGTCTTTGGAACATGAGCAACAACTGGGTTCTGCATTCCATAGGAATCACAACCATTAGACAGAGAGCTTGCTGCTGATGTAGCCATCACATCAGAGAGACTGGACCCTTCAAGCTCATCTGTACCAGACCCTTTTAAGTCTATGCCTGCCTCCAACACCCCATCTTCATCTTCTTTGCTATTACCACATGCATCATCAGGCTGTTTGGTCTGCAAAAATCTTTCATTCTCTCCTAGAGTTTGCTTATTATTCATCTCATTCAACTTTGTCAGTTCCCAATTAGTCATCTCCTGAGATTCAGGGTAACATTCTGCCATGCTGTGCAATTCCGTTGTGCCGAGATTTTTATCACATTCAATGACTTCGCTTTCAGTGGCACTAACATCCTCTGCAACACATTCCTTGTAATTGCCACTTCCAGCCACGTTAGGTTGACAGGTTTCGGTGAGCCCAGATAGCCTAGACTGCAACTGCTGGGTTGTTTCCTGTTCTATGATTAAGCTTCCACTACTGGAACCAGAAGAGTTTTTAGCTTCTAGATCTGTTCTCTGAGGAATGGCTTTACTAGTGGAATTTTCAACTGACACACAGTTTTCTTGCATTTTAGCAGTACCATCAACTGGTCTCTGTAAGAGAGTCACTGCATTGATCCCTGCAGTTGTAGCTTCTGAAAACAGCGAATCTTTACTCATATTAAAATCCTCCTTCAATCGAGAGGAGGGACATGCAGCGGTCAGGCTTTCAGAAGAAGCATTAATCAAATGACTTACAGAGTCATCTTCAGTGCACAGCCTGTTTACTTGCTTTTCTGTGTCTATATCCTTTTCTGTGGATCCATTTACAGTAACACTAAACTGGTCACTCTGTCGGTTTTCATTATCCAGTGTAAAGCTAATAGAGTCCATTAGGGACTGACTGTTGTAATTTGTACAATCCACCACATCATCACTTTGTAGTGTTCTTCTGTCACAGTTGTGCATGACTGCCACCACTAGCACATTTTTCTCCTCTGGCAAACAAGCTGTATTTCCACATTTCTTTTCTCCAGCTTCCACAGAGTTACACTGATCATCCCGATTACTATTTCTTTTAATCAGCTGATCATCTGCTGCTGCCTGATCATCAATCCACATAACTGGGGTCTCTGGGCTTATGCTAAAATCCTTTCCATTAGCACAGCAATCCCCTCCTCCTGTTGGTGTAGTCACTGAATGGGACAAGGAGAAAGACTTCAATCTCTGCTGACACTCATTAGTTGTAGCTTCATTCACGTTGGCCGCGGTCGAGTTGAAAGACAAGCGACGAGAAGGCGGATCTAGAATCTGATTCCACTTTGCACCCAGCAGTGTAGGTGAAACAGTGGCATCTGAAAAAGGGTTTAAAGAAGAAAACTTCCTGTCATATTAAAGCTACAGGTTCTGTTAATGCTGCTACATTAGAATGTCCCAAATAGAAATGCAGAGGTGTTCAAATACGGGCACAAAAATGAAGCTCACCTGCCATAACCAACATCCTTGATCAACCTAAGTAGTGTAATTCCATAATGTTTCTAGAACTCAAGAAGTTTAGAGCTACCCCAATTAGTATCAGGTTGAATTTGCAAAAGCAACTTTGAAGTATCGATTAATATATTCCAGACAGCTAGAAGTGTTTAGAAAGATTCTCACCCCCGTAAAATGTTCAACTTCCTTGACAGCAAAGAATTACCAATTAGACTAAGCAAAAAATGTAGTGCTTTGAACATGATAACCTTCATTATATGATTTATGTGACCTAATAAAACATTTCTGCAAAAGAAGCTTAAAATAAGTTTTGCCTGATTTGTTTAAAATAAATTATTTAAATATTGCTACTGAGATTAAGCGTTACAAAACCTTTCTTTAAAAGTGTATGGCACATTTGCTATTAAAAGAGTGAGAAATTTTACAAAGGTAAACAAGATGACAAGATGAATGGAAGCAGAAGAGAATACTACTAAGAAATGCTGAAGACATACTATGCAAAATTAACAGATGTTTTTTGTACATTCTGAGATTAATTTGCAACTCAAACCCACAAAGGATATCACAGATCTCCCCCTCTTCAATACTGTTCTCTGTAGAAGACATCTGATGTGCATCTACAATCCTGTTCGAAATGACTCACCTTCGTTTTGCTCAAATTCATCTAAAACCTTATCGAGGTTATATGCCTCTGCTTGGAAATAGTTCTCCATTTGTCAGGGAACGACCACCAGATCCTTGTCTGAACCTGCCAGAGAACAAATTACAATCAGATGCTTAACCTTCAGTCAGCAGTGTTCCACTACATATTGTCCTGATTTAAGGAGAAAAGTCCTTTGTAAATCAGATTTTACATACATTACAGACATAAATCAAAAGTATTTTCCAGGAATAAAAATTATGTGTGCTTAAACTTGCTTATTTCAGATTAACAACCTCCCCAAACTTGTTTTGATTTTTTTACCTTCAGTCTCTCACATTAATGTGTCTGGCTATCAGGATCACCACAGTGGTAAGAGCAAAACTGCTGTGACACCAGTCTAGAGAAACAGAAAGGCCAACTAAAAAATCTGAGGACCTGACTTCCAGATCTGTGCTATCACCAATTAGTTCATGTGGCTCTGAAGATGTAGTTTAAACTCCCTGTGCTTCTGATTTTTTAATGTACAGTAGGCTAGGACTCCTCATTCCCCTCGAGATGCTTCAAAGATTCATACTTGTAAAAGTTGTTAAGGGACTTAATGGGTGTTACTTGAATTGTGCTACCTCTTAAAATGTCTGCTTTAATAATCCTTGTTTCCCTGAAAGGCAGACACTGGAAATCTAGCAAAATGCACAGAAGTAAATAGTCTCACCAAAAGATAATGCTCTCAGGCTAGAAAAGAAGATGACATGGGAGAAATGAGGGGGAAAAAAGCAAAACCAAAGCCAAAAACCCAACCCTGAATCATTACATAACTACCTTCACATAATAAGTAATATTTTGCCCTAACAGCAGTAACATGGACTCCTCACTACCAAAATCTTGTAGCAACAAGACACCCTGATTCATTTTTTCCAAACATTCACTACCAGCAAAGACATTTTCAGTGGGAAATGTGTGCCATAACCTATAAACCACAGAGAGACCTTGATTTGATCTGTTCTCTGAACATCATCCAAAACAGTCTTATTCTCTTCAGAGTTGGCTTTCACTGTTATGAAATAAGGCAATGGAGGAGGAGAGGGTGAGAACCTTGTTTTGCAGCATGAAGCAGTGTTAGACCTAACAGCTCAATTAAAAACCTGCTTTTTTTCCACCAGGGATACAACACATCAGAGGAAGTTTCCAATTTAAAACAATACCATTATCCCCATAGTATCTGGATTTGAAGAAAGCATCAACCACCTTTATTTCCATGACTACAACATTTTGTATTTACCAATTTACAAATTATAAATATTTACCGTACAACAGTTTTGTATTTTTCATGGGCAACAGCTGCAATTAGGTTATTGACAGAAAAAGACTGTGCATTAAAATATCACAAAATGCAGAGTTCAAGCTTTCAAGGTCGACTTAAAACTTGAAACACGGTTGTATTAAAAGGTGAACATGATACAACATAAATACATTGCTATTTAATATAATCAGACTAAGGCATGTGTTAAAGATACATACAAAAGCTGGTTTTGAAGAAAATTAATCGAACAGTAACTTTGAATTGCAATAAGCATCAACAGAAAAAAGATCAGTTGCAAAATAATTCAGAGATAAACTGGACTTTTCATCTGACATACTCCCAGATTTGTCCTGTGTTCTGGGATTTTAGGTTAACTCCTTCTGCAAGGAAAATAGATGATCTGCCATATCATTAACTGTGCACAGATGCACAGATCATAACACAAGCAATGGAAAAGCAGCCCACCTTGATCACAGGCTGCATTTCAGAAGTTTCAAGAAGTAAGACTGTTTTATACAAAATGCAATACAATTTCACATCCATTTATAATGTATTTAATTTACATTATAATGATAACATTGCTCCTAGCAAACAATTGATGAAGGTCAATGATGCAAAGAGTATTTGTCAGTGAAGCACTGCAAGACTGAAAAATGTCATAAAAAATTTTTTTGTGCTCATGAGTTCCAACTGAAGAGAGAAAAGACCTTTTATATCACTATTGTTATTTCACTTACTGATGTACCAGGATATATGGAGAACCTTTTATTTTTAAACTCACAGTCACTAAGCTGACAGCCACTCTAAATGAGATCTCATTGTCTGTGCAATAGGTATCTCTCAGAAAAGGTCAGCTGCAAATCTTCAGGTCTAACATCTAAAATTATTATTATTATATAAAAGAACACAACAACCCCCCAAGCTTTTCTGCACATTTCTGCCAAGGGCAAAACACAGTGCCAAATCCACAGAAGTCCTCAATGCCCTCTCCTCTGTCTGACAGTAAAGGAGGACAAGTACTCATGTTCCTAACAGATATCAGCAAGGCTTCCTGATTGTCAGCAACTCACATATCTGCCAGTTAAAGATCTAATGCTTCAACTCTCCATAGCCAGCAACTCAAGATCAAAACAGAAAATAAAATGCTCTAACACAGCATGCTGTAATAACTGAGTAGCTGTTTTCCCTGTGGTTTAGAATTTAATTTTATTTTGAATATTTTTATTAAATACCCAAGCTAAATAGAAAGCATATTCCTTTACAGGTCTTTTGAAACTTTTGACTGCAACTCACATGTACCACTATAAAAGTTTGGAAGACTTTTAGAATTATTCTAATCCCAAAGTTCCTCTAAGTACAAAGGTTGGCATGATGTTTATAAGGATCCTTAATAGTTGTGAAACTCTGTAGTATTGCTCAAACATCCTGAGTCATGGCATGGAGAGAAGCTGATGAGCAAACACACAACTTAGGTTCTGGAAAAAGGAGAATAAAAACATGAGCAAATCACAAGTTTCAGTGGTAATTTTAGCTGTATGCCACCAAAAAGGAGATACTTTCTAAATTAGTATATATTGGGATGAACAGCATGAAGGAGAGGATTTTGTGCCACTGCAAGGAAAAGGAGGCATAAACCACCAATGAGTAAAAAACAGAAGATGTTTTTTTCAAAAATACAGTCCTCCATGCAAAGATTTGGCAGAAAAGACTAAATAGGGAAAAAATAGTAAAATTTTGTATTTTATTTAACTCTGTACACAAAAAAAGATTAATAAAATGGTTACTACCCACTGGTATAGTTAAGTGCAGAACCCAAGACCACTTGTTACCCATTGCAGAGTCATCTTCTGTCTTTCAGGGCAAAGAGCTAATTAAAACATGCAGCCTATCAAATCAGATTATTTTCAAGCTCCTGTTGGATCACAGATCATGCATAATTCAGGAACTGTGTTTTACTTATCAATTTCTTCGTAACAACAGCATGGGCTTATCATCATCTTCATTTGTGAAACTTAGGAACTTACATTCCATGAAGCTTACATGCTCTAATCTCCCTTGATGTCTAAATTTAAAGGTGCATGTACCAGAAATCTGTGTGTCATGTCTGCCCAGAATTACTGCCCTTGTCATCACAGCATTCAGACATAACACAAGCTTCAGTTGCATAGTGGGGGAGGGAAGGAGACAGAAGTAAAGGACAGAGAAACCTTCCTTAAAATTAGGTGTAGTTCTGAACAGGCTTAGCCTTGGAGACTGCCTCTCAGGAGAGCTCAGATATCCCACATGCCAGCTTGCTCTTGGGAAATGAACTGTACAGGAGACTGGCCTTGTGTCATACCTGCAAAGCAGCCAGACCCGTATTTGTGCTGGGCTCTATGATAAGGGATTATGTAACCCATGATCTTCTGCACTGCACATCCTAAATTATCCTCAAGATGTTTTTACCACAGGAACTGACAGCCTTTAGTCTTTCAAATTGTCTTTAACAGCGATGATCAGCTCACAATCACATTAAAATACTGTAATAAAACATACACTGAAAGGAAATCATACTGACATACAACTGTTGGCCTCACAGCAAAGGCCTCAAAACCAGAGAGTATGTAAAGGACCAGAATAGAATCCCAGGATTTTCTGTCATGCTGTCCTGTGGAGACAACTCTTTCAATATCCAACAGTGAACCTACATGTTTCAGTAATCTCTTACTAAACAAAATGCTCAAATAGTTTATTACAGTCCTCACAAAAACTCTCCATGAAAAGCTCCTAAGACAGAAGTCACAAGGGGCATGATCAAACTGAAACCAAACATTGCTCATTCATCCTGATAAAAATCACACATCCAGAAAATGTCACTTTCCCATAACATGACACCATGGAAGTACAGATCGACTGGACAGACTGATTAATTAGATCCAGTGCTCCTGAACACCTCCTTCAACCCCAGCAAACAATGGTCAAGTGCACAACTTGTTCCAGCTCCCTTCGGCGATCTGTGTGTTACCTGTCCCTGCGAGTCAGGCACCTCTGCTGTAATGAAGAGTTTGTTCAGTTGAGCAATAGCTTTATTTAGAACTGATGAGATCTGTCTACAGCACAGACTGAGAAAGAAAGACTTTGCCCACCTTCCCTCTCTCCTAAACAAAGTAAGACCCAATCTTTGCTCTAAAACAGGGCAATTACTCTTAGTAAAAAACAAAACAACAAATTGCTAAAAATACTCCATCATGTTCTGTATAAGAGATAACCCATATACAAAGGTGTGTGCATATAAATATATATCCATAAGAATACATAAAAACATCTCAGATGGAGAACTGAACCACTATATTCTAAAGCAGAACTTGCCTCTTACCTTTTTCTCTTATACATATGTTAAGAAATGAATGACCCTGTGCCTTCTCATGATGACTGCAGCACAACCAGCCAGTTCTGCTGAATCAGGGTGTTCTACTTGATCCTAGAAAGAAAATACAAACATGTATTTTATGATTGGTAATTCCACCACAAACCATGTTTTTTTCAACACATGACTGCAGCTAGCACAGGCATATTTGGCAAATGCTGCAAGCTTCAAATGATTTGGATTACATCTGCAGCTTTAAATTCAGGGATGTGTGCACTAGGCCACTGTTGCTGTCCTATAGTCTGGTGAAAAATGATGCTAATACAAAACACATTTCTACCTACCTGTTATTATTCTTCATTTAACTGTAAACCCTCAGTGTAATGCAGCAACTCTAACTGTCCTTGTATTCCTGATGACCTTGACCATAACAATTTATAAAACTAGCCTCTGAAATCAATTATATTATACTACAATAGGCCTTCCAAAAATAAAACGCTAGTAGCTTTGATACTCAACAAAAACTCACAGCCCTCTGAATTCTGTAAACAGTATTCATCAGCTTCCCACTGAATTTGTTACAGCTAAACAAGTGGTTTTGTCTTCAAATTATTCCCCCTACAATCTTAGGCTCCCTTTGTTTCCTAAAGGCTTCTTCTTACAAAACCCACAATAGCAAAAACCTTCAACAGCAGGGAGGACCCAAGAGGAAAAAAAAAAAAAGTCACCTGAAGAAACTTTTGTTCTTCAATCCACAGCATTTCTATAGGTCAGGTACTCATTTTCCCAGGCTGCATCCTAACAGCCAACACAGCTCAAAAATCCAACACAGCCATGGGCAGAGAAAACACAAACTAGCTTAGGACAAACAGCGCAACAAGAAAAGGAAAAAGGTAAGTTAAATTCAGGTTTTAAGGTTTGCTAGCACTGACATTTTGATCTGTTAGGTAGTTAAAATATTTATTAGTGCTCTGATGAAGCTGCAACATATGTTAGAAAAAAACCCTTAAAACTCCTGCAAAATGGACAGTGCAAAAAAAAAAATCAGTTCTCCATACATGAAAGCAATATTCAGTGTTACACTAAATTTTTCCCAGGGTTGTTTATTATTCTTTTCAGAAATTAGCTACAGTAATAATTCCAGGAAACTAATGAACTGAACAGTATCTCTCTGAGTAGCAGTGTTTCCAAACTCAGAATTCCCCAGCTTTGGATGCCAGCAGAACTCTTCCTGTATAGAAGTAAAATTTCTGATGCTATGTGTATTTCTACCTCTATAAACTAAAATTAATTTTGGTTATCTGGGAAATAGTAGATGTTATCTTATTACAACATTCTTCAGATAGGCTTCACATGCATGCAAAAACAGAAGTGGAGGAAATTTAATTCCACCGAAAGGCTTCAGAATAAGGTTTTTCAAAGGGATGTGAAGTACACATGGCAGTGGGGAAGGTTTTCTGAATCACCATCATGTCCCCTCCTGGCCTGTAGTGTAGGAAAATGATTCTGTTTTCATGACCCCTTTGAAAAGACAAATCAATTAATGACATTTCTGTCTGTGATTTATGGCAAGGCCTGTCAGCTGCATCACGAACATCACATGAACCAGTCATACATTAACCACAAAGTTCAACCTTCCCTGATCAGAAACAGATCAGCCCTAGCAACCCACAGCTGAAACGTGCTGTACTGACACCCATGCTCTAAGCCAGCAAACCTTCTAGGCAAGCAATATTCAGGGCAACAGCACAGCTTTATTATTCATTGTTTTTATTCTTCTCCTCTTTCCTTGTTCCATCCTTCCCAGGTAATGACTTTTTTGTGCGTAACCATTCAACAGAGAAGAACACAGATCCAATCAATCGCTGCCAGCCTCCAAAGTAAGCTTTGAAGAGATATTACCTGGAGGTCCTGGAGCTTTTTGTTTACAGTTCAACATTTACTCTCAGCAGCCATTTCCCCTTACAAAGATCAATGCAAAAATCAAAGCATGCTTACAGATATGAACGTAGTACACTTAAACAAAAAGCAAGTTAAAAAAAAAAGTATAACACTTGGATTTCATGAAAAATGAACCAGTTGGCAGCAGAGCCAAATTCTTTTTTCAGTAAGAATTTAATGTAAGAGAAGTATATTTAAATGAAAATTGAGGACAAAAGGAATAACTACAAATGAGAGCCATGAATACCCAAAACAACATATAACTTAGTGACTATTAGGTTTTCTCTGAATCACACACACTGCTAAAAAAGGGTTCCATCACACTTGTAAAAGATACATACATTTCTACCTAAAAATTATAGCCCCACTGAGACCCAAGGTCCCTGCAAATAGTAGTAGGCCCTGTGTCCCTGCTGTCCCAGTTTGCTACTTGGAGCAATTCAGTTCCTTATCTCTTCTGCTGATGGTTGGCTGAACTCCTCTGTCTCCTGCCCTACAGTGGTGTCACTCAGGTGCTGCTTTGCTTGTACCCTACATGTCTGATTTCCCTCAGGAGCTCCAAGAAGGCGACTACCAATTACTGCAAAAGCAAAACAGAAATTGAAGAGAAATTTGACAAGCAGAGACGTGATCAGAATAAAGAAAGGATGAAGAATAGGAGAAAAGAACTCTAAAAATACAGAATTAGAAATATCTTCCACAAAAAAGAATGTAAAAAATGTTTACAACATTAAATGAAAGTAATCTGAACTAGCAGAAACTGGAATAGCTTATAATAAATGGAAAGAGACTGAAAAAGAAGCAATTTTGATACTATGGTAAAAAAATGCGAAAAATGCTCAAAGCATGAGGCGATGCTAAAAAATGCTTCCATCTACTGGCAAAGATCCAACTCTTAACTACACTACAGATCCTCTATAATGTGCTACCAGTGAGAAGATGTTTTTGAGTAGGCAGGGAGACATTTGCAGCCATTTTAAGGCACTTTATTACTGCTAGATCAGTTGAACTAGGCATTATCCTAAATGCAAATCCAGATTTCAACGCTGGTATCTTAACTTCCTACCTTGTCTACACTCTGGAAGTGTCAGATGGGAGATTCAGAGGCTACAGACAGGGGATGTGTTCAGGCCCCAACTCTACAAGAAAATACAGACTACAACAAGAAATACCATAGCAGGGGGTTACGTTAACAGGAAATCAGTGTACTTAAACAAAGGGGGAGACAGGTGGAAAGTTTCAGGACACACATCAGTAATGTAAAATTAATTATTTTATCTGATCAATCAATCTGGAAGCTAAGCCTTCCCAAATGGAAAAGGGGGTTCTTCACTCAAGTAATGTAATGCTTGGAATAATGGTGATTTACCACATGCCTAACAATTTTGTCCCAAAACATGGAGCACGAACCAAATGACAGGAAGGGCAGGCATTACAAAGTGTTTGTGACACAGCAGTAACAATATCTGTCACACACCTGAAAATGCCTGCAACGGCAAGGACGTCAGATTAGATCCCAAATTAAACATTCCAAAATTAAGTGTTCTATTAATAAATTAAAGTAGCAGTCATTCAATGCAACCAGGAAAAAAAAAAAAAAAGAAAACAATTGTTTTCAAAATGCTAAGTTATTGAAGAAAACTCATAAAATGACAACAGATTTTTATAAAAATACATGATCTATATCACAGTTCAGGTTAAAAAAATCCCATTAAAACTCATCATAAATCGATGTAATAAGAAATACTAAACACAGCAGCAAAAACGAAATGTAACAAATATAAACAAGATACAGTCATTGCTAATCCTTTCCCTGCACCAAAAGCTTGAGATGACCAAGCATCCTTCAGCTTTACTTTCCATAGTTTGCTGATGCTCCTACTACTCAATGTAAATGCACCCAAGAGCAGGCTGGGGCATGGCAGGCTATTTCTGTGTAATACAACACTTTGTACCAGCTCACTACCCATGAATGCTGACAAAAGATAAACTATTGCAATGTTGCATTGGATTGTCTTTTTTTCCAATCAACTGAACAAACAGAGGTGGATAATGCTTAAAGCAGAACAGTCTCTCTAATTATTTCACCAATATTTGCATCTTTTTCCTTGACTCTCCCCCATGCCATTTCAAAGCCATTATTTCCAATTTGTCTCCAGCCAAGTTTCCATAAGGAGACATTCACACATGCCTAAGCAGTAGTAAGGCAGTCAAAAGAGCAGTAACTTCAAAGCAGCATTATAGGAAGTATCACAGTCAAAAGTAACAGGGAGACAAGACAAACTACAGCAGCATTATCAACCTTTGTGCTCCAGGAAATAAAAGCAGCCCAGCTGAAATGGACACCTGTTTTATAACCATTTACAGTAGAAAATAAAATTCCATTTCCTACCCTTTTTTACTATTTCAAGGAGAAAGCAATTGATTTGTTTTCCTGACACAAACCCCAGCCTTGCCAAGCAGCCTCAGCCTGCTGCAGAGGCCGGGCCTCAGCACCTGGAGACAGGAACCAGCTCCTGCTTATGCAACTGCTCCTGAGTGCCTGGAAAAGGATCCATCCCTGCTCTGGGGAAGAACAAATAGATAGGTTTACACCACAGTGCTGCCTTCCACGCAAGTTTTTCCAGAGGAATACAGTTGGAAAAAAAAAAAAAAGAGAGAAAATCCTTTCCTGAGCTTACTCATATGCTCGTAGAGGTCACTTCAAAATGTGGTGGTTTATGCATCTAATGTTTTATAACACTTTGTTTCATGCAATTTCCAGGCTTAAAATACAGTAAACCACAAAAAAACTAATGCACAGTGCATTAAACATAAATTTAATATGAAATCATGTTTCTTAATTTTTGCACAGGTTCCAAGTAACGTCATCAATGTAACAACATAGTTATTTTTAAAAATTAATCCATTTAACATACTGATCTGAAGCTGTTATTTATCTTTATTCAAATACAAAATAAAGTAAACATATAGAATAAGTAGCTTTATGGGATGATTTTAATGTTTCAGTATTTGAGAAGGTTTTGACTATGATGTTTAAAACATTTGAAGAATAAAATTACTTAAAGCTGAGCACTCTATCCCAGAGTGGATTAATCCTGTATCCTAATACTTTACAAACTTTTCCTCTTTCTAATGTAGGGTAGAAACAAGAATGAAACCCAAATAGACTCAACATTGTTTCGGATCTTTCTTAGATTTGGGCAATAAGGGAAGAACTGACTAAGGTCCCCTAGAATCTCTAATTAAAAGCCTACAACTGCTAAGGAGTTTTAATAAAGCCCATGAGGGGCTGACATTAGCGAGTGCCAGTGACCAAAACCTGATAATAAAAGCCAGAAGTGCCACACAACCAGAATGAGACAGATCAAAAGGACATTGGGCAAGAAGGGAAACTGCTTTGCTACCATCTACCAGCCCATCAACTCCGAGTTGTACCCACCGGGGAGAGAAGCTGCTGGAAGCAACCCAATTTATGCACTCAGCTGCTCTTTAGAGAAAGGATCATCTGAACAGGCAAAAACTCTGAAAGACCACTGGAGAGCAGAAAGGCAGCTACTAACACCACCTTTATCAACAGGCTCTGTTTCCAACACTCCTGTGGTCATCTCTGCTCATCTGATAACTGTGTAACACAACAGTGTTCTAAATTCTTACATACATTTTAAAGAAATATCATAATTAAAGACACCAAACAGTCACTATTTCTCAAATCCTATGTTATGTAAAGCTGGATTACCATGCATCCCTGAAATAAATTTGGACTTTTATCTCATACTCTCTTCTCCCTGAAATGATCTCTAAGTAGGTAACTTAATTTCCATTTTGTGTAGACCTTTATATTCATATCACACCAAACACATTATAAAACACTCTTGTCGAGTGTAGCAAAGTTCCCTCCCACGTTTGTGATCATGATCTAACATCACTGCTGATGCTCACAGTGCATTATGTCTTAAGTCATCTGTAACTAGTAACTCACTCGATACAACTCAATAATCCATGGCAACAGTGTGTACTGAAACTGCTATTTCTGAGCATGCATCTCATCTATGCTGAGGTCCATTAATGTGCTTGTAACAGTGCTGAAGGGACTGAGCACTAACCAACAGGAACAGGCAGTAACTAGCATTTAGGTTCACTGTAAAGCTTTTTTTTCTTTTTGCTGATATATTGTACCACTGAAGCAATCAGGACATTTACATGAAATTTATGTTGGACTCCAGGAAGTTTTAGTTATAATACTAAGTGCCCATAATTCTGTATCTCTGTTAGCAGTCACAGGAAATAAAGACTTAACAGATAAAACCCAAGAATATTTGAAAGCCTTCATTATTAATGAGTTATGAGTATTAATACAATTATCAGAAATCCTACAGAGCTCTAGAAACACCAAATTCTTCTAAACTCAGATGCAACATTTCTCAGATAGATCAAAAGTGAGAAATCTCTGCCACTTCTTCTGTCCACTGATAGGGTGATTGATTCTGCTCAGCCATGAATCCCTACCTCTTTACCCCTCCTTTTAGCCTGTACCATACTCCTGTGTGTTCTTCATCTGGAGGTCTCCTTTTCCCCTCTCACATTCCTTCCCCATTCACTTCTTCCTGCATCCATTTGTTTTCTCCCTACCCAAGCTTTCTCTTTCTCTGACAGAAAAAAATTAGAAACCCCATGTTCCAACATTACTGTTCATTACTGGTATAAACATACTTGTAAACAATCTTATTAACCACACAAGATTAAGAACAGTGGGAGCAAACCCAACAGCAATGGTGGTACATCCATATTGCAAACAGAAATGTAAGTCTTTAGACAAAATGGCCATCAAAATAGCAAAAATAACAGCCATTTCCTAAGACACTGTCCTAACTACCAACCTGCCTCCTACCCAACCTCATCATTATTTACCATCATTAAGCTTCTTCACAAATTCATTTAAACCCCCAGCCTTGTAGCCTGAAATGCATCTTACGACACATACACACAGTGGGTATTCAGCATCCAGGACCACTTCCCTCAAGCATCTCAGTATTTGAAGGCTCTAGTCAAGACAAGTTTTGTTAACTACATAGGAGGCACTACCGTATGTTCCCTCAAATTAGAAGGTACAATTACATTTAAAAGCCATCTGTACAGAAATGAAGCTCAATGAAAAATATATATATATATATATAGCCACAAGGGGTATTATAGGAAATGAATAAGGGAACAAAACCACTACATACAAAATTATCTATTGCCCGTGAGTCTCAAGAAACAATTTCTAACTGGTATCATAATAAACCCCACGTTCATTCTACAGGAGTATACAAAAAGAAAGTCTATGAGCAAATTCCAGAGATGGGTTAAAATGAATTTTACAGGTGACTTGTTAAGTGAAACCAAGGTAAACACAATGTAGAAGCTATTAAGCCAGTACACCAATACAATTACTTGAAAGCAGAAAAGCACACAGGTGGACTGATGGTTAAGTAACAACCTTTTAAAGTTACATTTATAGAAGAGTCAAGAAAGAACTATGAAACACATGAAATAGGCTGGGGTTTTATGCAGCCTTCATCATTTATACAAAAACACAGTATGAAATTACTACAATCAGTGCAATTTGATGTTTCAGCTAAGAGGCTGTTTCAATATATATGCTATTTAAAGTAATCTGTTAATAATATAACCTAAGAAGTGGGCTTTGCATGTACTTTCAAGTTCACCAAATAAGAGATCATTAAAATACTCATTTTGAATTAACCAAAAGAGCATTTACAATGTACCTTTGTAACACTGTGACGACCAATATTCTCTGCTGGACTATCAGTGTGGCTGGCAAACAGAAACAGCAGCTGTATACTGAAGTATAAACCCCAAAAAGAGTGTAAATCAGATACCTGTGCCTTTCTCTACGAAACACAAGTCTCAGAAGCAAGCTATTTCCAAGACAGCATGCATTTCTACAGTATCACAGGCAAATGGGCAATTTCAAAAAGACTGCGAGATAAATGAAAAAAAATCAGAGGGAACTTTCCTCTTACATTATCTCAATTCATATTAAATGTTCATTTATCTGCATTACAGTGCAGATAGGGAATAAAAAATTACATTGGCATGATTGGTTCACTGGGTATATTTCAACCATGTAACTTTTGTGTCTCCTCCAGCCTACAAAGAAAGCTCAGTATTCACAGCCTCAGTAACAGGAACAAGAGGACTTTTACATACTGGTTAAGTGTTCAGATGCTGCCACTTTTCAAGTGTTGTATCTTTGATCTAATCTCCTATAGAAATTGAGATTATGAGATCACATTGTTCATTTACTATTCTTTATGCTCATATTTTAAAAGTTATGTATATGTCTGTCATGAAAATGAGTATCTACACAGTAAAAGCAAATCCAAGTGACTGCCCTCCAAGGGAAAAGCAAGCTGCTCTATGTATTTTGGCAGCAACCTGCTGGGCAATCGATACCCATACAGCTCTGGAAAACAAAAACCCACCAGACTTATGGTGTTGTGTGAGAAAGATGGGATTAATGCAGAGAGGGAAGGAAAGAAAGAGATACTATGGGGCAAAAAGTATTTACATCTACAGAAAAGCAAGATTCTTTCATTCCACAGATGGTAGAACAAAATGCTTACTAATATAGTATCTCCAAGGACTTGGATACATGTAACATCAGATTAAGATTTACACTATAAACTCATTCAACACATCTTCCAACTCGAAACAAAACATACTTCTCTCCATCTCCAGATCATGTAAAAATTTCCCTGTTACTTACAAAAATCTTTCACAAAATCTAAAGAATTATGGGCGGAAAATAAGTCGTAGCCATCAGAAACAAATCTGGAACAGATTCCTGTGTTTCAGCTCCTTTATCACTGATTCCAGCACACTGCACTGACTCAATCCAAGAACCACTGGACTCTTTAGAGCACCAGGTTAATCAAGTCCAGTTCTCTGTCCTCAGTATTGCAGGGTGTCAGGCAGCACAGTCCTTGGATCTGCGATGCACTAAAAGGACAGGTCAGCCCTACCCCTACTCAGCAGCTGGTCAGAGCAACACACAAGATAAATTTCTCTTTCATATCACCCTTATTTAAGAAGTCACCAGCACAGTTATCCACCTCTCTTCTGCAATAAACCACAGCAGCCCACTTGCCTTTGCTTCTCTACAACACCTGCAGAAAAACCAAATGTGCACCTCTTCACTCACTGCGCTTCCCAATCTGGCAGAGAAACAAGATTCATTTCATTTTGTTTAAATTGATATGCAAAGCTCGGAGCTGCAAAACTTGAAGTGGGAATACAAATTTAATTCTCCAGGCACCTTCAGCACATGACTGGGGCAGGGTTTACCTTCAGCCCCACACTCATCACCAAAGTGCAGCTCAGAGATACTGGATGTGTGGCACACCCAAGATCAGAATGAGGTCTGAGCACCACACAGACCAGAGGAATCTACATCACCAGAAACTGGGACCCATAATTTACTATTAATGATACCAGTCTTCAACCTTTTTCTTAAAATACAACAATTCAAAAAACAAGAGAGAGAGGAAAAAAAATCGAAGTTGTTGAAGAAAGGAAGCAGATGAGAGAAAAGTTACATTGACTGGGTTAAAAGAAATGTAAGAGAAGTATAGTAAATAATAACTGAGAAACAAAAAACTCACAAATCTAAAAATATCTACAATTTTTGTCATGTAGTATCTTACAAACTTCCAATTATCTGACTGGCCAACTGGTCAAGCAATAAATGTTATGAATATTCATACAATTCGCCAATTCTTCTTGAATTTATAGTAGCTACATACACCATAAAATTATAATTTCAAATGGCTTGGCCTTTATTTTAGTGTTCCTAAATCAATCTTCTAGTTCACACTCAGAGTGCGAACAGGTAAGACAACATGTACACTGAGTTCAAAGCAGAGTTTTGACACAACAAAACTGAGCCTGAAAACAGAAAAGCTCCTCTAATAGTCAGTGTCATTCACAGATAAAGAAGGTATTATGCGACTTAGAAAGCTCTTTGATCTTCTTACACTGAACATTTACCAACTCCTTTTAAGTGCATCACTCTACTTTTTTGGAAAAAAAGTACCTGTGTATGTTTTTCCATTGATAATCTGCTATGACTCTGCTAATGTATTTCACCCATATTACTTCCCTAAATAAAATTTTTAACTTGGAATGAAATAGAAATGTTATACTCAAAGCACGTGTATAAAGTTTGAGTTTTATTATTTATTAAAAAAAGGTATATCATAGAAGTAAATAAAAACTTTCCAATTGCAGTATTTTTTAGATTCTACAAGAATCCAGAAGGCTGCTAAGTACTACTAGAGCAGCTACAGCTCTTCTGTATTTGATAGAGGACACATGAATCTCTGACCCAGTATGGCCTAATTTCAATTTATCACCTGATAGGAAATGACCTCTAGATTCTTTGTATGCTGGGAAGAGGGAATGACAAGCTCCCCCCGGCTACAATTTTTCTAACAAAAAAAATTAAAGCCTCTTCTGCAAAATTGCAGTACAAGTAGCCAATAAGCAAAATTCACACTGAAACACTACCAGTCAGCATGGTAATAATTTGGTATATAGCATTTCTTTTCTAGCACTTCACTGGACAAGGGATCTTCTTAACACAAGCAAAGAAAAGCTCAAAACACTTGAATCATCTTTGATCGTGCCAATTCCTCTGTCACTAATGAAGAATAGCTGGGAAACAGCCCTAAAATAGTTACCAAACTGAATTCTACAACATTTTCACACACAGAAAATGGCAGAGGAAAAAACACTTCTAGCTTTGTCTACATTAGGCTTTAGTGCTTTTTCATAACTACTGCAAACATCAGTTCAGCTCGAGTCAGGCTGAAAAACAGGAACACACCAGCAAAGATGCATTTACTGCATTACTTTACATAAAAAGCCATCCCCTACACCGGGGTTCAGCGGCGCTGCCTAAAGCAGCAGCGGATGCCTCAAGTCTCCATTGGAAAGCTTTCCACCTTTGTTACTATGTTGGAACCAAACTGCAACAGAAATCCAACACAACAATGTTTTAAGAAGTTGTTAACTCGCAACACCATTTCCGAATGTAAAGCCCTACTCAACTCCACTGTGCAATCAAGCTCTTAAACACAAAAGTTCATCAAGCTTCCTGTGGATATTAAAAGGAAGGGGAAGAAGTATAGGAAACAAGCAGCATGCAATAAAATTCTTGAAAGACAGCCCTAGAAAATCCTAGCAGAGCTTACTGGAATGCTTCTGGACCTTCAGGGTATTCCCTTAAACAACTGACACTGCAGTGACCCCACTGACTCATAGGTAGGTTTGTAACTTCAGCTGCCATCAAAATATCAGAGATACAATATTAACAATATTAACACATACAGCAAGCCTAGCAAAGATATTTTTATATTCTATATACAACACAAAGACAAAATATAGAGGGGTATAGCTATTAGCATTATCTGCAAATAATTCCATATGAAGGTTGATCATTTCTACTCAAGAAACAGAGAGACAAAAAACCAATGCAAGCGGAATCCAGCACTGAAGCCCATATTTTCCTTTGCTCAATGTACACTGGGGACAAACCATGTGAAAAGTTTGATGTATCAACACCAAAACTTCAAAACATAACATATGGTCACACTGCCACATGTTGACATTTCCAAATTATCAAATTTGACATGAAAACAAAACAATGTTAAAGTTTCCTGAAGCTCTCTTTTCCCTGGCCTTCAGAACTAACACAACTCTTGCCTGAGTTTATCCTCAGACTGAAGATATCACACAAGCTATTCAGAGAGCTCCACACTTCCTAAAACACAGAGGATCTACAGGTTGTGACTCCACACCTGTTTTTCACATCGTTTATCACCTTTTTTTTTCTTTTTTACCGTTTTTCCTACTGTAACAGAACTATGCCTGTGCAAATCTCAGCTGACTGGACTTGCTTCTTTACGTCCCCTCTCCCTTGAGCAGATCTGGGTGAAAGAATAGGGAAGGAACAATTTACCCTCTGTTGACACCCTGAAGCTCCTGGCCACGCACTGCTTGCCTTCAACCTATGTTTTTAAATTAATTAGATTTCTCTAGTAACTTCAAAATGGTTTAGGTGACACTTCATGGATTTCCTCTGCCATTCATGTTAAGCCTATTTGATGCTGATGTACTACTTAGAGGGCTGTTATTTCTGAAAAACAAGTAGCAATATTAACCACCTCTGTTTGTCTCTTGCAGCAATACAACAGTAATATAATTACTGATGGAATAATCCAGCAATAAACCAGACTGGAATTATCCAGACAAAGAATACATAGAAACTCACCTTAAAAGTATTTTTCCTATTCCACCTGCCTGCTATGGCAATCTGAATAGCAGTTTAAGTGAAACTCAGCCAAACAAATAGTAAGTAGGAAAGTACTTTACTTGCATGTAAAAATAAAATTATTTATAGATAAGACAAATAATTATTCTTTACATATAAATTATATTTGTGTGCATTATGATAAAGGTCATTTACTTTTATCACACTGATTTTTCAGTGGGCTATTTTTTTGATAATTATATGGCACGTTTTGCTCTAGTCATTAGTCAAAAAGTTGTATCAATATATATCCTGAATTCTATTTTTCCTGAATTCCAATTCAAGTAGAAAGTACTTTGTCAATGAAGGATCCTTGATACATATTTTATAACTTCCCATCCATTTACATTAATTGATACAATTTTCCCAGTATTGCAAGATATAGCCAACACTTCAAGCCAACACAGAAGTAAAAGCTGTCTCTATCACCTAAAACTCAATACTTTCAGTTACTTTCAGCCATTCACTATTGACTTTCTACTGCTTATCAATACAAAAAGCTTTGTCAATTTGTAGTACCACTGTACCTTTCTCAGTGCTTTACAGAAACAACAGGAGGGATAACCAAGCATATTAGCTCACATTTCTGTCCATTTAAAAGTCGGAGTCTCCTAAAGAATCACAAGTAGAACTATAAACAGGCCACCTTTCAATTTCTTTAGTCTCAATCATGTTACAGAAATAAACATTAGCCTTTATATAACACTTTCAAAGAAGCCTATGAATATACTGGTGTCTTTACAACAGTGTTCTGGAAAAGATCACAGATTCATCAGCACACAGACTAACTGTGCACTAAAACTATCATCCCTCAACTGATTTTCAGTCAAGAAAACCAGTTTTATTTGAAAGATTCTCAGCGCATCAAAAAGATTTTTCTGATCAACAAAACATGAACACACAACTTCTTCCCAAAACCTCTTTTTGGCCAGCTTGTATTCAAAATGAAAACACCACTCTAATGCTTTGGCAAAATAATGTCCAGGTAATTTTCTATAGATAGCCTGTAAATGAAAAAACTAGCAAGCTGTTTTCTGCCAAAGCTGGCACAGCGAGTGGACAGACTACAACAGACATTAAAAGCTTATCATTCTTTGGCCATAAGTTTTAATACTGCATCTTTGTTCAGTCTCTACCTTTGTTCCCTGAGACAATCACAGCCAGACTTTATGCCAAGCTAAAAAAACTGTATTTCATCTCAGCCTTAGCCCCAGGCCTCAGATCCTGAAATGAGTGTGTGTTTGAAAGTATTTAATCCCCAGCCTCGTAACTGACTCAAAGCTAACACACAAAAATAACACCCAATATCAGGAGTCAGCACGGTGGTTTTGGGGTGGGTTTCTTCCTTTCTCACACACTAAAGGAGGCACCATAAAGCAATACAAATAAATCATGTTGTGTCAGAACATGGTAACTTGTTCAGGGTTGATCAGGGCTTCAATTAGAGAAGGAGGCTTGTTTGAAATTTTAGACCCTTCTTCAGCTTCCATTTCAGATTTCCCAAACCTCTGAAGAGATTTTAAAATTTGTCTCTGTTGGGTCAAGGAGACTGTTCTTCTCATTTTGCATCACATGCCGTAACTTTATAAAAAGAAGCACACTGATGGTTCAGGCAGTAACAAAGGATTTGAATGCCTCAGCCACTGAAGGTGTATCTAAAATCTGGACTCGTTCCATGCAATCAAAAATTACTTGCTAATAAAAGTTAATTACAATGTTTTAAAGCCTTGCCTAATCAGTTAAATGCTGCCCAAAGAAAATAAAAGCTTTTATTCAAGTAGTGCATCTCTTTTATTATTACTATTTTACTTGTTTGTACACAGCTCCTTCTGGTTTTGGGTTCAGTCTGGACCCAAAAATTGAGGGCAGTGTTATTCAGAAATTCTAATCTGAGACAACCACACTTACTAAAAAGACTGACAGAATTCAGTTAACTTTTAATATCTGAACTAAATGAAAATATGTGTAAAAATGACACCCTCTGAAAAACCTCTGTCATGAAATAATAAGGAATATCTTGTCTATAAATAAACAAGGTCGTTAACACGAAAACATAAAGTCTATCAATTTCCATCTGCTACTTGTTCCTCTGTCTGGTTAAGAAGATAAAAACAATTCTTGAGCCACCCTCTGCCACAGGCACCTATTTAGCCATAACATTTATGAGCAAGAAAGTAGCCCACCTCCGCAAAAAGTCTGACATGCCAAGAGTGCCAGTTATTCTTAGAGTGAGACATGACCACAATTTCACGTAATTAGAGATGTTATAAAACGCATCCCGCCCGCTCTCCCCATCCCCCTCCACCACTACCACCATTGCAGGAGTGACTTGTTACACATCGCGATGAGCAAGTAACATTCCCTGCCCAGGGAGAGAGCGGAGATCAGGCCATAAAAAGGGCACGAGATGGGAAGAGGGATCCTCCCCTCCCCTGCCCGGGCCGGCAGCCGCGGCCGCCCGGGCACAGCCTCGCCCTGCCCCGCGCCGGCACACGGGGCGTCCCGGGGGGACCAGCGGCTCCTTCCCCATCTCCGGGATCGCCGGCGCGGGGAGAAAGGTGCCCCGGGTGAGCGGGTCACCCAGTCCGGATGCCCGGGGACCGAGGGGGAACGGCGGGGAGGGGGCTCGGAGGAGCAGGGCGGCCGCCGGGGAGGGCTGGGGGGCGACCGCTGCCTTTCCCTTGGTGGCGTGCGGAGGACAAGGGCGGCGGGGCGAGGGGGCGCCCGGAGCCCGCAGGCCCGGGGCGCTGTCGGCGATACGGCGGCTCCACCGAGGCGCCGGAGCCCTCCCCGCCCGCCCGCCCGCGGGGCCTCGCTGCGGGCGGCAGGGGCCTGGGGAGCGGGGTACCCCGGCCTCCCGGGCCCGCGGGCTGCGCGCCGGACACCGCTCACTCACCTCGGGAGGCAGCAGGCGCCGCCGGCTCTGCATGGCGAGGGGGATCCCCCGGGTCCGCCCCGGGAGCGCTGGGGGCCGGCGCGCCCTCGCCGCCGCCAGCCGGGCTCGCTCGCTGCCTCCGCGGCCAAGGCCGCCGCAGCGCCCGGCAGCAGCGCCCCCTGCCCGACCCCGGCGGCAGCGCACGGCACTGCGGCACCGCCGGGGAGGCGGCGCGGAGCTGCCGCGCCCCCGCCCCGCGCCGCGGGGTCCGCGCCGGCGGCCCCGCACCGGGCACCGGGATCCGCACCGGCACCCCCGCACCGACAGTCCCGCAGCGGGCGGACAGCGGGAGCAGCCGCCTGCTCTGTCCCCGCGGGGAGCGGCAGAGCCCGCGGGCCCCGCAGCCACACGCACACACAGAGGTGGGGGGCGGCACCGGGCACCCACCGCCGCCACCGGGCGCTGCCGCTGCCCCGCGGCCGAGGGTCGCGCCCCCGGGCCCCGGCTGCAGCGGGTGTGTAGTGTGACCACTACACAAAACCTGGTCAGAAGCACTCGCGGCTGGGTGCCGTCCATGTGTTATTTCGCCATTTCACGTTGAGTGTCTCCACCACAATCGGAGAGGGACACCCCGTCCTGCGGGACGCCCTGAGAGCTGCGAGGCACGGAGCCATCCGCTAGCAGACACGTTCAGTCCTCAGCAAAGAGGCTTCCAGAAATAAAAAAAAAAAAAAACTTAAAACAAAAAGACCCCACCAAACCAAAAAAACACAAACAAAAATAACCCAAACAAAACCACAAAACAACAACAACAAAAATCCACCCCACACCAAACAACAACAAACAAGCGCACTCATTCCTCACAGGAGCCGCGATGGCGAGCTGACAGGTTACGCCAAACCATGACACTGCGCCCGGAGTCTCACCCGTTCTCTCTCCAAGAGGAGGCGGCCGCCCATGCCGGGAGCGGGACTCTCCGCCTGGCTGCGGGCGCTCGGGAACTCCAGGAAATGTCACTTCCCGCGGGTGCCGCCGCCCGGGGGGCGCGGGGTGGGCGGGGGGCGGCCGGTCCCGGGCTGCGAACCGGCACAGCGCGCCCGCACCGCCGCCTGCAGCCTCGCCCGAGCGAGCGAGAGCTCAGCGCCTCACGAACCCCTCACCCCTCGCCTCATGAACCCCTCACCCCTCGCCTCAGGAACCCCGCACCCCTCGCCTCAGGAACCCCTCAACCCTCGTCTCAGGAACCCCTCACCCCTCCCCTCAGGAATCCCTCCCCTCAGGAACCCCTCAGTCCTCGTCTCAGGAACCTCTCGCCTCAGGAACCCCTCACTCCTCGTCTCAGGAACCTCCCGCCTCAGGAACCCCTCATCGCTCGCCTCAGGAACCCCTCACCCTGCTTTCCCCCTCAGGAAGGGCTCGCTCGTTGCCGGGGGAATGGGAAGGAGTCCCCGACCCCTCACCTTCGTTCAGGTCCGTGATCTCCCAGCCGAAGCAGTGCCATGTTAGCCCAGGAAGGAGGGAAAGGTGAGTGTGGTGGCTGCTAATGCACGGCCATTCCCTCTTCCCAAGCCTTCACACTTACAGGCTATCACTTTCCAGCAGGTTGGGTTTCTCCATTAACTTCCCACATATGTCAGTGAATGCAGTGTAATGAGCCTCGGTGATAAAATCTAGGCCTCCTTGCTCCAGGAGCACCAGCCCATCCTGCTTGAAATGAAAGGGAAGCACTTAATGTTTATTCATTGATTCTGGTGGAACTATGTGCTTTTCAAGCAGAAAATACGAGATACTCCGAATCAACTGAATCATCAATCCATGGGCAAATAGCTGAGGAGATAAAAAATGCTCATCCATCATAGCTGGGAGTAGCATGTTAATGGAGATGGAATTTATTTTCTCCCGTAAAGCATTCCTGGTTAACCCCAACTTGCTATCTCTTTAGCAATTAGTGGTGTCATGCTTGTGAAGCAGAGATGCAGGGTTCAGATTGGTGCAATACACAATCACTGTCCTCAAAATGATTCTCATGAAACACCTCAGACTGATAAACACACAATATGCCTGACAAACGAAAAGGGAATAAATCAGAGAGTGAGCAGCGTAACTCTATAACCTCTGGCCAAATGCATGCAAGTGCATAGCTTTGCCATCTACAAATGTCTCACAAAGGCATATCGCTACCATAATTTTGTTCTGCTTTTAGTCCTCTGGATGCAACCATTCATTGGGATGTCTTCTCACCAAACACAGAGAGGTTTTTCCAGAAGGATATCATAACTGGCTGTTTTGCAGGAAGGCTGTCACATGAAAGCATGCAAAACAGGAGTTAGAAGCAATGGGAAACATCTCTGTGAGTTAAGATGATGGGATATGGTCTCATTCCCCATCCCTCCTGGGTATCTTGGATGCCACATGACTTGTTCCAAATGAAGATGTGTCTAGAGGAGCAGCAAACTCCACAAACCCTGGGGTGCTGCTGCAGGCAGTTTTGGTGCCAGACACCTGAGCTTAGAGCAGAAAGATGGCCCATCCTGTATTCTCAATGTGCTCCCTCTGCTAGAAGAGGAAACATTTCAATATTGATAGTGAGAAACCCTGTACACAAACCAAACCAATAATTTTGATCTCAAGCCACAGCAAGGCTTTAAGACATGGATGATGACTTTTCACTTGGCACAAGGGTCCAAGTTATGAACTCTCCAAAATGTATCTGCAGTTCTTCCGTGTCCGTGACCCCCTACAGCACTGTCATGAGACATGATGCTTGACACTACCCCACATGACAGCATGGATGTTTGGTATTGAGTTTGCCACCTCTTTTCCCAAGTATTTTTCCCAGCTCTTTATGACAAGCTGCCAAGGAAAAGGCAGAAAGGAGAGCAGAGAGAAGAGGTTACTTCGATTTGCAGAAGGCAGGGAACGGCAAAGGGGGTGAGAGGACCACAGTTGGAAAGGTCAGGGGAAGCTCTGAGGTGCCCTGGTTGCAGGGAGCAGCACAGAGTTTACATCAATCCAAAGATGTGGGTAACAATCTATGTACCCTGGGATATAGGAGCTCCAGGGAATTCTAGGGGTTCAAAATGATGCCAGAGTAATCTTTGAACAATAGAGTTAAGGACAAATAAGAGGATTTTTTAACTATGTGGTGAAACTTGCAGAAGCCTGGGGGAAAGGAAATTTCATAAGGGCTTCACTCTGTTCCTAGGCAGGAATAGTGGAATGGTTAACAACAATGTAGGAAAGGCAGAAGAACTCAATAACTATTACTGGCCTGGTTTTGGGGAAGAACCATATGATACACAAATATCATATGATGATGATGATGAAATACATTCCATTACAACAAGCACTGAGGAGGATGTTAAACAGAAGCTAATGAAGTTGGCTATCTGCAGGTCCAGGTAACTTGCATCCAAAAGTTTTAAAAGCACTGGCACAGAGTATCTTTAGACCATTAATGTTGATTTTCAATAAATCTTGGAATAATGTTAAAGTTCCAGAGGACTGGATGAAATATTGTACCAATATTTTAAAAGGGTAAACAAGGTGACCAAGGTAATTACAACCTGCCAGACTGACAAGAATTCTGGGTAATAAAATGGGACATTATCTACATTACTTGATTAAAAAAGAATTAAAGGGTGGAAACACAATAAGTACAAATTAATGTGGAAAATAAATCTTGTGAAAATAATTTGATTTTTTTTAATGACATTACAAGTTTGGTTGATGAAGGTAAGTAGGTCTGCAAAATATTTGTTCTGGTAACTTGCAGCATTTTAATTAAGAAGCCAAAATGATACAGACTCATCACAGCACATATTAAACTGTTGAGACTCTAACTAACTGACAGTTACAAAGTGAGGAAATAAAAAGTCATCATCAAAGAATGTGTTTCTGTGTCCTATGGCAATTAGTTCTACACTGCATTGTATTGATATTAATGGCTCTAAGAAAAACATAAAATCATCACTTAAAGACTTTGCAAGTGATATAAGCAATTGGGATTCATAAATAACAAGTCGTGCTGTAAAGTAGCTGAGACAGCTTGATAACAAGTAATGTGCATTTCTGTACAGCCAAATGTAAAACTATGCACCGAGGAATAGAGAGAGTGATTATAGGATGAGAGAATTTGTGCTCTTACAAGTTAATGCTCAAAAACCTCGAGGTCATCACATATAATCAGAAGAAAATAAGCAGGTGGTATGATGCTGTAGCCAAGAGGATAATGCAATCCTGGGTTTATAAACAGGGGAATACAGAAAGATGTCTGTATTTATTTTTCTGGTACTAGTCCCATTGCTCCTGAAGTCCGATACCCAAATTCCTTAATTCCTTAATAGAAGCTGAAGAAGAGATGGTTCAGAGAAGATCGGTAAGAATGATTTGAAGTGAAAATGTTCAGTCTATTTCAGTGTCAGAAAAGAAGGTGAAGGAGTGACTCAATCACAGGTTTTAAGGACTTCCAGGATTCAGTGAGTGTATGCAGATGTATTCATCTTCTGTGAGGTCTTCTACCAGGGAAGGTAATTCATCACCAAGACAGTTCAGGGCAGGACAAGCTGGATTTCCCAGCACTGGGAATGTCAAAATCAGGAGGTTGTAAAAACTTAATTTTAACAGAAGCAGGAGTTCAGTCCTGTAAGTCTGCTCCCCAGGAGATAGAGCTCTGTGTCTGTAGCTGTGGATTCTGGCTGCTTGTCTATGCAGAAGTTGATTTCCTTGGGCACTAAGATGTAACAACCTGTCATCCCTTTCAGCATCATCTGACACAGCTCATGTGATGCTCAGCACATGATGGGAGCAATGTTTACAATGGTTGAAGGGATGGGTGGACTCGTTCACAGAAGGCAAAGCCTTTGAAGCATATTGCATGCCAAGATAACTTTTCTCACTCAGGAAGCCTGAGACATACATTGCTGGAAGCTGGGAGGTTACTCCTGACAAGTGTGACTCTATGATTACCCTGCTACTAAACTCTTCCTCTGGCATCTGCTTCTGGCCACTGTCACAGACAGCACAGTGATCTTGTGCCAAGCAGTCTCTCAGGTGCACACAAAACTGACCCATGCCTGATCTCTGAAAAGTGCAGCAGGAAATTTAGTGTGAGCACAGAATAGATGCTTGATAACATGTATTGCATGGGAGAGGCCAAGAACCAGCGGAGAGAACAAAAGTTCTTAATACTAGAAGGTCAAAGGCTGACTTGGGTAGGGGATAGTACGTAAGGTTCTGAATATCTCCAAAATCTATCACTGATTGAAAGATTCAGGAGTCTCTCGGTCTGATCTGGTACCATCAAAAAGTTAGGAAACCTTGCAGCAAAATGTTCGTTACTTTCCCAGCTTAGTTCCTGATACAAGTGCTCAGCCTTCTACTGCTATGCAAGGCTTCGAGTAGGAAAGGCCTGTGCTGTGAGCCTGAGTCCCAACCTCTTGGGTGACTGAAGCTTTTATTCACAGTCCCATGGAAGAAAATGTTGGCTTTTTTTTTTGCACGGTGGCTAATAACTGCCTGCATACCACACTCTGACAGAAACAATACTCTTAAGTATTCATTAGTAACGCCATTCCTAGTGAAGGGCTTAGTGATCATTTAACCAGTTTTTGTTGTAAAATAAACGCCCTCGCTGATAACACCCTTGGAAAGAGGCGAGTAGGCGGCCGATTGCAATGCTGTGGCTTTGCCCTCTAGTGGCTGAGGGACTGGCCCAGCTCCGGTGGTGTCTCTCTTAATACGTTTTGATTACCTCATCAGCCTTGAATCTTTGATTTTTCTAAATTCTGTGCAGACTTCATCCATTAAACTCAAGTACTACCTGCACCAGAACAATGTGAATCAATAAAATCCTTGGCTTAAGATTCTCAGAATCCTATATTAAGGTTAACTCAGTATTAGTGAGTCATACGGTAAAGCCACTAATACATGGGCACTTAATTAATCTATGATGCATTTTCCACTAGATGGGACTTAATCTCTTGGAAGGAAAAAGGCCTGCTAGGTCACCATCTCATTGTGTGAGTCAGTTTAGAGTCATTCCATACTGAATACCTATTCTCATTTTGCCCAGTTTAAATTTTAAGTATGCCATATATTCTTAGGAGAGAAAAAGAAAAAGAAAAAGAAAAAGAAAAAGAAAAAGAAAAAGAAAAAGAAAAAGAAAAAGAAAAAGAAAAAGAAAAAGAAAAAGAAAAAGAAAAAAAGAGGATTGCATGGTATTCCTTTTCAACAGTAAACTCAATAGGTTATGCATTCGAAAGGGGTATAAATTCTTTACTGTCTTTGCTGGCTAAATCTTGAAACATCCATCACTTTTCTGTCCATACTCCAGACCCTGGCCAAAGACTCTAAGAGATCTGTTTCTGTATCAGTTTTAAACCTCTATGGGAGCTTGAGCAAGGGCTTTGCACTTTAAGGACATCTCAATTTTTTCTCTTTCTCTCCCTCTGGCACCCATTTTAGATTATTACCCCAAACTTCACAAGGAAATAGCACTTATTCAGTTAAATTGTTTGTTTTTCTCTCCCCCTCCCTCTTTCCTGTGTCTTTAGGATCTCTTGGCCAATTTCTGCCACAGCTGAAAAAGTGGCAAGTTTCAAAGGAAATTTAGTTCTTTCAATTTCTGTGTCAATCCACGGCCAGACACAGAGGGGCTGATCCAAAGCAAGCCCAACTCTGCTGGTCCATATTTGGTGTGGCAGTCCCCTGGCCTTGCAGAGAATGGCCAGGAGAGAGCTGAAGTCATTGTGGTAGCAGGGTCATCCTGGTTGTGGCAGGGCTGAGGTTAGCACAAGGAAGAGATGAGAGGGTGAAGATACAAATCCATGTGCAAACTCACTCTGATACTTGCAGGACAACTTTTCAAGGATTGTCGTTTGGACTCAGTACTTGAGCGTGAGATGTGATACTCAGATAATTTGAAAGCTTCTGCTAAGCAAGAAGTCAAATTACAGGATTTAGTAGTTCCAATAAACAACTGAATCATTTAATTCTTATTGTTTATTTTGTTATTCATCTGTATTTAGAAGCCCTGGAAATGCTTAAGTACCTTTTTGATTACATTCCTGTTCTGGCCAGAAGCTGGAAGTGGCTTTAGTGAATACTCATGGGGTTCATGTATTTGTGAGGCTATTCCAGATGAACATGTCTGTGCTCAGTGACAAAAAACTCTCCAGGATCTGGAATCGGGAGAAACAGGTTCTTGCTCGACTCTTTGCTGCCTTGCTGAGTGACATTTAACCCCTCTGATCCCCTCTCCCTGTGTGCAGTAAAAGTAGTTAGATCTACAGCATGAGTAAGTATCCCATGAGTCCTTAGGAAGGTCTGTGAAACCACTTTGAGAGTCTCTTATGGGAAAGGTTATTATGATGATTACATGAAAAGCCATCATTTGGAAGATATGACATCATCACTTAAATATGTGCTTTCTGGTTCACTGAAACAAAAGAACTTTGAGGTTCAAAAATGAATAGGAGTTTGAAACATTAACTCCATCTACAGAACTTCATGTCCCTAAAATGCTGACTGATATGTATTTTCCATTTGAAGATCTGAAACTAATTTACAAATAGTTGAAACCTGCTGATGATTAAACAACCTGCTCGTTATCACTCAAAAAATGCATTTAAGAGTTTGGCCTAGAATTGTAGAACTCCTGATTTTACAACTTATCCCATGTATATTGGCGTATCCCTGGGATGTGCTATTATCTCATTTCCTCAGTCATATAAAACTCTTTTAAGGCTGATGGTGCTCCAGGAATAATGTTGGAGCTGTGCCAGAGGATGGTGGCTGGTAGGGGAATTGAGATTTTCATTGTTTGGATAAAAGTCCTAATTCATACCAGTTTGGTCTAAAAAAAACCTCCTTAAGTATGATATATTGGTGAGGAGGGAGGGCCCAGCACAGCTCTGAAAAGAAGTATCTCACAACTTCTATAAAGAAGTTTCTGAGTTGTTGACGGCCCTACACACTTTTCCATATGCACTACCAACATTTCCACACTTCATGGCCAATAGGAAGCACAATGGTGAAGAACAGGTGATTTTTAAACTGAGACTCTCCAACCTAGAGCAGATATGGCCCTACAAGGGAGCTTAGAAGCTCACAAATAACATCTCAGGCATGTATGTGGGCTTCAGTGAACATGAACACTCCTAGAAGCCAGGCTTATTCAATGTGTTGGCTGGGAGCAAGCCCCACCAGACACTGCAGAGAGAAATTCCACCAGCAAACATTAGCACAGAGGATGTTTTGTGGAGGATTTTTGAATGACTGTTTTTGTGAACAGAAACCCACTCCCTTGAATGTCGATGCTTCAGATGCAATGAAAATTCTAAGAACAAAAGAATTTTAGAGAAATCAAAATTCTACAATGCAAACTTGATTTGATTTTAATTTCGTATAGTGCAAAATAAAACTGTTGCAAACTAAAAAATCACATCAACATAGGTATTATTTAATAACTCATTATTATGACTGTTGAAGTGATATCTTTTGATGTGTCTTTTCTTTCGTTTCTTCCAGCATAATTATATTCTATGACCAAAAAAGCTGTCAGATTTTTTTACAGATTCAGTAAACAAATTAAATAAATCTGTTCATCATTGTACTTACATAAATGGAGACACATTTTACACAGAAAAATATCTAATCATTTAAAATCCTGTTTTAATCTGTGATGCCTTGTAACAGTGAGTTCCATGCTCTTGTGGCACTTCAAAAGTATTTTCTTTCAGCAGATGTAAATGCTCTACTGCACAATTTAACTTAATACCCTTTTTTTCTCATATAGGAAGAACTGTTCTCTGGATAATCCTCAATTCTGTTTATTTCTGCTATGTTCCTCCTTATCTTTCTTCTGTAAAAATTATGATGTTTTCAATTTATCTTTAAATCACAAGCTTCTCTGCATCTTTATATGGTGTCATTTTCAGCTTTTAATTCCTCAGTCCTATCCCTATTGATGGGGTGAGGATTGTGGCTAGAGCTGAGGGGGCTGTGTCACAGTTAGAGAAGCTCTTCTGTTCTGTGGTTATGTGAAAGGCACCTAAATAGAAATCGAAGTCTGAGGGGGGAACACAGACAAAATAAACAGATGAAGGTCAGAAACTGCTACGTCTGACTCCTTGTATAGCCTGTGCTGCCAGAGCACAGCAAACAGGGATGCATCCCATCTCAGTGCCTCACAAACATTGGTGTGCAGCACTGGGGCCCTGAGGGGGAATGCTATAATAACATTTTTTCTCATTATCTTCCTTCACTAATTCCTCCAGATCAGCAGGTCCGTGAACCTGAGGGAGGAGAGGAAAGCTGCCAGTCTCAGTAGGGGAAGGGAGGATGCAGAGGGAAGGAGCCCAGTGAGTGCTGGGGCAGAGGAAGGCAGGGATGAGGGACAGGAGGAGCAGTGAGTGCACACATCTTCCATGAAGCTCATAGCTTCTGTTTGAGGTAGGAAATTGTTTCACACAAAGTTTTCAGTCCATGTATAGAGTTGTCAACTTGTCTGACCATGCAGCTACATATTTCCAGTCTGGTTGGTTTTGCTGTCTGAAGGGCCTTTTTTTTTTATGAAGATGTAAGTAAACAAAAGTTTACTTCATCTAAAACACCTTTTTTTTTTTTCCTTTCAATGCTTATGTGAAGGGTTTGATCTAATATGTATATATGAGTTTATTCTTTAGGTCTTTCCAGATTCAAAGGAAGAGCAGTTTTCTTTAGGGAGGAACTGAAACTTACTTGAAAGGAAGCGATAGATGTAGTTGGCTCATTGTCATCTCAAGCATTTCCCTTCTTTGTTGCACTGGAGATAGATGAATAGCTGCTATGCGTGGACATACATGACTCCCAAGCTGGTTAATGATTTTTTGTAATTAAATCAGTCAAGGTGTGATTGAGTCAAACTCCAGCAAAAGGGATTTCATTCTTGAAAGAATCCAGCAGGCATCACTTTCGCAACACTTTCTTGGCTTATCTGCTGTTGGCATCTTGGTCTTTTCCTCACTACTCCTTAATGACAGTGGGTGCAGTGGGCATCAAAACCACCATCCTTTGTGCACAGAATATTTGAAGCTGTCTTTCAAAGGAGAAAGGCTCACACACCTGTGCTGCAGATTGCAGGCACATCTTCCTCTGCCCTTAAATAATTCGGGAATGTGTTGCTCGAATTTAACCACACTTGACTGAGGCAGCTGGTGACTGCTGTAGGGGAAGGCCAAAAATGGCTGCCACTGCTGAGGGCACAGAGAGGAAAGGCAGCCACTGCAGTGGCTTTCAGCAGCAGCTGGCTGTCAGTCAGCCACTCACAGGCCTAACATTCTTTGTAGGGTTATTTCTTCTCTATCAGAACTGCCACAGGGAATTACAGTGCTCATACCTCAAGAAAAAGGTGTGATGGGGGGCAGGTAAAGAATGGTTAAAAATCATTGGCTCCTGCGTTCATCAGTTCTTCAAGCAGTGAAAAGGTTCACACACACACACACACACAAAGCTTTAAGTACACCCTGAAGTATTCAAGGCATTAACGAAAATCCAAAGCATCTTGTTCATTTCAATTACTTCTCCACCCACATTCTTCATTGAATTAAAGGATATCCTACACACTCTTTTGTTTCACTTATTCCCTAAAGATTGTTTCATCGCACACCAAGCAGGGATCTTCAGCATATTCATAGTAACGTCTCAGCCACGGCATTCAGCATTATGATGTTCCTGGCACAAGGGATGTTATTAAAGGATTGAAGAGATGAATAGATGGCAAATTTCCCCAGGGCAGCACATCAGAAAATGGACATCAAAAGAACCTGGCTCAAGATGCCGTGGGTATTACTGGCTCCTGACAAATCCCACTCATTTCTGAACAGTAACACTGTCAGGCTGTGTTAGGGACATGTCCATCCTGGAATACCTCCATAAAACTGTTTGCTTATCCAGTAAAAACACTCCCATTTCAACATCCACCCCTCTAGTTGAAGACAGCATAATCTTCATTAGTCAAAAGTACTTTGGGCCCAAATCCAAATACAATCTTACTCAAATAATTAGCAATATCCCAAGGCTCAGGCTCTGTAGCCATCAAAATTACCATTTTTCATGAACCCATCTGGATTGCCCTAGAAACCCTGAACATGTGAGTCTCTTTTATGGGACATGTAGGTTGTCACATATTACAAGTCATTGTCACAGACCCCAACAGGATAACAGGTCACAGTCTGTGACAGGAAATTTTAAACATTTCTATTTCCTTTTTCGCCAAGAACTGGTTGTAATTTATTTTCTCAAAGCTATTTTGAACCACGAGTAACAATTCCTGAGCAGGCATTGAGGAAGGAGAAGCACATATACTGACATGATGTCACCACCTGAATTATTCTGCTGAGATATAAAAAGAGTTTGGAAGGCAGCATGGCCAAAATTACTATATCATTTAATTACAACCTACTTTCATGACAGGCCATCAGTTAATTAAGAGTGTCAAAATGCTGAATTGCCTCCAGCTTCTACATGCTTTGCAAATGATATGGAAGTCATCTTTTTAAATAGCAACAGCTTAACTGAAAATGTAGAACCCATAGTGAAACGCTTTGAAAAATGAGGCAGTCAACTGAGCTGACCTGAAATTCCCCATGCCATAAATTCACTAGGGAAGACAGTTATAACCCATTTAATTTACTCCCTGAAGATCACATTCACATGACGACGTCAAAACTATTTTTCTGAAATTGATACAATTTTGAAGTGTTATAATACAGGAGCCTGAAGTGACTGTGGTCTGTGCAGGTACACACAGGGCCTGGCTCCAGCAGTGGCACCTTCTCTCCAGGCTGCTGCAATACAGGCTACAGTAAAGCAGGAAAAGGCTTAGAAAAAAGGGGTTTTTTTTCCTTTAGAAATAAGTCACCTTCATTGATTCCAAAGTACCACATATGACATAAGAGAAAATTCTCTGTAAAGGGAATAATGTTGCTTTAAACTTAGAAAATGAAGGAATTGGTTTACCCATTTTTTATACTTGATACCAAATCCCTTATTCTCTTTATAGGACAGTTTTTTTATTAAACAAACGATTTTGTATAAATTATATAACAGTTTTCTATAAATTGTAGCAAAACAAAAATAAAGTGGAAAGCAGACTGGATAGAAAGCACCAAAGGATAAGAGTAGCACCCATTTGCAGAAAGAAGCCAAATATCCTGTAACTGAAAAACAGAGCAGTCCCTCTCCCTCATTCTCCCTTTGGTAACGAGGGGGTTCTTTCATTGGATAGACAGAAAAATATTGTTTGTTGGCTGGATTTTTCTTTTCTTCCAACAAAAATGAGTGCTTCACACTGGGAAAAAAAACCTGATGAGCAAACATCTCCCCCTATAGTTTGCAAGAAGCTGAGCATCTTAAAAATAATAATTAAAATCCCATCTCTTGACAGAGTAAGGGAGCCAAGCTAAAACTGAGCCAGGATTCTATGTAGTATGGCAACATGGAAGTGGATGCTATAGGAGAGTGCTTGAATAAAAAGTATGAGGCTACAAGAAAGAAATCTGATCATTCAGAAGAATTGTGGCAGGCTCATAGTTTTATGACTGTGGCAGTGTCCAAGTGATTAACAAATTCCGGGTTGGGAAGACAGACTGAATTTCAATATAATTTATATATGCGAGTAAGGGGAGTGCATTAGGCCTGTAATTTATGTAATAGGCAAAGAACTTCAAATAGTAGAAAGAACTGAGTGTGCTTTCTAAGTTGACTTCAAAGTGCTCCCTACTACTAAAGACTTTGATTGAGAAAAGATTCGAGCTTGGTAAAAATGCCATTTAATGTAACAGGCCATAAAAATGAAAGCTGCTCAGTAAACAAGAATGGTTTGACAGGATGGCAAACACCTCTATGCAACTTTCACAAAATGGTGATTATTCAACAATTTTATGTCTGTTTTAAAATATGTGTAGGATGTGGGGGATGTGTGGAATATGTGTGGGATGCTACCCATGTCCTCCTGCTGGGAGATTGCTGCTGTTTCTGTAAGGAAGCCCTGAGCCCTGTAACTGGACTTTATGGCCATTCACAACTACTGAAAACGAGTTGTCATTAATTTTACAATCCCCATGCAGGTTTAAGGTAAAGGGCCATCTTTTATTCAGTGTTTTTACAGGAAACAGCCTAACAAAGGCGTTAGTATCCAGCAAGGCCCATTACACAATACGATGATGCAACATGAATGGAACACTGTGTTCTCCCCTGAGCACTTACCTTCTGTGTTTAACAGGCAATCCTTGGGGTCCAAGCAGTAGCCCAGCAGTGGCTGGGATGCCATTGGCTCCAGCCCTTTCCCTTAATGGTGGAAAATATCCCATTGGTTGCAGTTGCATGGGTTTAGCAAATGCTTCACATACCAGCCTGTGCTGGCCTCCTTATTCATGGAAACATATTTAAAATTCCCATTTGCCAGGTGTGGTGTTAGACATGGACGGGATGAGTCTAGAATCCTGCAGACACTGGAATGTGGCAAGGGGGGGTGAAACTGATGATGATCTTTAATGTCCCCTCAAAACCATGATTTCTTCCAGATATTACATCACAAAAATTGAGTGAAAGGAACAATAGTGTCATGAAAGATCTGCTGACTAAATAAAACCACTAATTATTTCAAGCAGGCATGCCCACTTCCCATTGATTCATTTCTCTTTCACTAGTCCATATGAAGGGGAAAAAGACACAAACAAACAAACAAACAAACATCTGAGACACACATGCTCATCTTGATCATGTTATTTATTGAGTCAGCAGTGAGGGCAAACAGGGAATCAGTCGATCTTACCGTCACAGGCAAACCCCACCAGCAGATCCCATGGCAGTGTACACACACTCCTGCTTGTCCCATGACCTCCATGGCTCTGCTCGAACCTTCCTGTTCTCCTGGCAATGGTTTGCCTTCGCAGCATTGTGGCAACTCCCTGCTCAAGCAAAAGGACATTGCTTCACCAGGTGTAATTACACCTATAAAAAAAACCTCGGGCTTATTTATGCCTTGCTAAATCACATGATTGAGATTTTGTGGAGTTCTGTGAGTCAGACACTTGGGAAGGCCTCACCAGCTATCTCAGTGAGAGATATCTGTGTGCTGCTCATGTTTGTACCTCAGCAGTCAGTCAGATGAATGCTTTGAGTTTGCTAAAAAAGCCTGGTACCCCATTTCAAACTGCCAGAATCCTTGCAAACAATTTTGACTGTGATGCAGAATTAAATAGGGCACAATAAGAGCACATACATCAGGAAGCTGCACTCTTGGAGGGGATAGAAAAATGCTCTTTGGCATCTTTGACATCTGTCCTTTATTTTGCTTTCATCAAACCAGAGAGACACCCTGAGTATAAAACTTGCAGATGTTTCTGCTTTAACAGGATTACTTAACTATGGTAGGAACAACTGTTAAAGCTTGTTTTTATTGTGCAAGTAGCCCAATGCATGTAATTCCTCCTGCAGCAATTTTTCATTGGGCTGCTTACGAGGGTAGGAGTAATGGAGGACAAGTATTTAATCACCTCTCTTGTCTTGGCTTATCTAAGTGTTAAGATAAAAGGGCAAAAAATGAATCAAGGCACATCTCATACAAATTTTAACACAGATTAATGTCTCAGCAGAGAAACTAATAAAAAGAATTGCTCACCATATTTATTCAATGCAAGTGAATTCTTGTTCTGAATAGTTACTACTTTTCTTCTTTCTTTTTCAACAAACACTGGCCGTCCTGAACCATAATGAACATGAGGACCCAAGCAGTTTGAAAGTATCAGCACACTGTGATATCAATTCAGCAGAGTCAAATTCAGCAGTCCTGTTTCCCAGACAATACCACAACAGCTACAGAGAAAGGAAGATGACAGAGCTGCAGTCACAAAGGTGAACACACTGGGTGTACATTCCTGATGATGCTACTGTGAGCCATTGAGGAAATGGAGGTATAAGACACCTAAGCCTTTTATTACAGCTTCTGCAAATCCATGAAATGCTTGTGCAGATTAAAACCAGTAAGACTGTGTGAATTTTTCATGGAAGAGTTTCCATCAGTTAAGATGCTAATGATGTTTGTCTGCTTGTAGCCAATAAACAAGCAAGCTTGTTCAAAGAACCCACCAGATTTCTCAGCAACCCAGACTGCACTATAAAAATCCTCTGTAATTTACAAAATCATCAGGATAGAATATGTATTTCACTAGAAACAATAGCTAGATTATCCCTTCAAATTTGACTATAGCTTTTAAAAGAAAAAAGAATGCCTGGAATATTTTTATGGAAAACCTATTTCAAGGTTCTCAGGAGAACTGAGCTGGAAAAAGCACCGTGTAATGGGATAAGCTATTACAATTTCAGGGCTGCAAGTGGCCAACATGATTTCTCAGTGCACACTGCCAATGAAAGCAACCCTGCAACTCAAAGGGCAGGAGAAGCGTTAGAGGCAATAATATCCCTGTGTTCAAAAGTTAATAATTTACAACAACACTGAAATCATGCAGCTGAAAGCCGATATAGAAACTACTAGAAAATAATACATTCCCTGTTTTTCAGAAAACTGACATCACTTTTGTGTCAAAATAGAAGTCTCAGCAAATTACCCAAATATCCACCAGGAGATCATGAGAAAACCTGGTGTCTTTCAGTTAAACTGTGAAGCAGGCTGTGGGAAACTTCAGACATATAGGGGAAGAAATCCTAATTCAAAGTAAAAAATTATTTTAGGCCATATTTGCATTCTTTCAGAAACATGCAAACATGCAAAATGTCACTAATTACAACTGTCAATCACAGAGCAGACCAAGTCTTCAGCTATACAGCAAAGATTTCAAAATTAACAGAGCAGGAACTTTAGTCACATTTAGTCACTCCCTGGAGATTCTAACAATGCTGTAAGCAAGCTAGGGTTATTTTCAATTCAACACCATGTGTCATAAACCATTTGAAACCAGATCTTGTAACAAAAGTGGAAACGCCATATTAAAAATCTCAGTCAGTAACTTAAAAAGTGATTTTCAGTGAACAAGAACCTGCAGCATGAAACATCAAAACTTCAGCAGCTTTCCCCAGTAAACCAGTGTTCACCTAGAGGAGACATGCAGAACAGGCTCACAGGGAAGGCTGTGTTTGGGTGCTGTGCAGCTGGGGAGCAGTGGGATGGCTGGGGCAGAGGGCAGTGAGGGCACACTGGGCTCACATGGGGCAGAGCGAACTGGACTGAAACTCTGTTTCACAACAAAAATGTTAGAAACAAACTGCAAGCTAGAGGATTTGACCACATCATCACCCAAGGCTTCAATATGGCCAATCCTTCCCTCTTCCCAGTCTTGCTATGACCCTGGCAGCAGCAGCACAAGCTGCCCTAAACTGTCTTGCCAAGCCCCAGCAGCAGCAGGGTAAAAGGTCAATTCAGTCCAGCCCGGGAGGCTGCTTTGCTGATGGCCATCCCCATCCAGCCTGCCTGCAAAAACTTCCCTCTAAGGGAGTTATTCCTTTATCTCTCAAAAATTTCAAGCTCATTGGCAGGTGGTGAGGCAAAGGCAACAAGATGGGCTCCTGCAGCTTCGGAGCAAGCTGGTCCAGCTGACCTCAAGCATCAGCTTGGGAAAGCAAAGGAAGGGGAAGCCTTCATATGGTGGTAGCAGAAAAGCCAGAGATTAGTAAAAGCTTTTCAGGGAACTTCACTCTTGGTGTGCAAAGGTCTGGCATCCTGCTGACATCTGCCGATTTTAAGTCTTCACTTACCTGTGTCAGGCAATAATTTGCATTGCTTGGAAATTTCCAGCTTCGCACATGGCCTCAAAATGAAAACTGCTGTTCTCAAAATGTTGTTTGCGCCACACTTCCCAATGTCTGTAGAGAGCTGATCTCACAGCACTGGCTCTTCTTTGTCAGCTAAGTTGCATTAGACAGAATCTAAAAATACATTAAATACTTTCTAATATTACTTTTTGACATAAGCAGTTACTATAGCTGCAACAAGGATGTTGCAAGGAAGTACATGAGGTTGCATAACTCCTTTTATTCAGCTGGGATATGTGCACTGAAAGGTCAAAAGGCCTTGAAATAGGATTTTTTGTTTCAATGTTTGCCTTGGCATTCATACTTTAACAAAAATATAAAAAACAGCTTCAAGAACTCAGTTAATCTCCCTTTACTTCAAGGAGGCAACTAATTTAGCTCAGCTACAAAAATCCACCTGCAATGCAAAATTCAGGGAGATGCTGTCTAATATTTGAGAATCTGACAGATAACAGCTGTCAAAAAAAGCAGCACCTACACAAGCTGAGGGTCTGTTGCTTAGTGAGAGGGAGTTTAATAGCACAGAGAACCCACCAAATACTATGTGTTTATCATGCAGAAGTAGCTTTTTATACCAATTGCACAGAGATGTAGCTCTCTCCTCTAAAGAAACATCCAGTTTGGTGTTCATGAATTTACAAAGCTCGTAGAGGAGGCAGAGCACTACTCCTGAAATAAAGGCAAACCAAGGTCCTGGAAGATGTACAAGTCTGTTTTTTCTTGTCCAGTAACAGTGGTGGATGTGAAATGAAAACCCCAATAACGCCGCTCTAGATACCAACCCAAGCTTCCACCCAAACATACCAGGAAAAACGATTTTTAAATTAGTCTCTTTGCTTGCTCTGCTTGCTACTCAAATCCTTGATTGACACTGCAGCCCTCATGTTTCTGAATAAATCCATTAAGTTCTTCAGTGCCGGCAAACTGGTCTTTAAAAAGGGGTGATAATAAAAAATTATTTAATGGGAAAGCAGTTAAAGGTGAATAACTATTCCCTGCACTTGTCACGTCTGTGAAGCTGCTATGGCTGTTGTGATGTGCTTCTGTTCTGCACCACTTCACTTGCTCAAGTACAAAACACGGATCATTTAATTAGTGAAATCTGGATCCCCAGAATAAAGACTGCTCACTTTGCTGAACAAACCAGTACTGCCTTCGAATAATAAAAGCAGACTGATCTTAAGTGCTAGTGGAAGAATTCACTCACTCACCTTCACCTCAGGGGCAGTTTGCTCAGCCCTCTGTAAATTCCTTCTGTCCAGAGCAGCATGGGTTCTGATTCCAGGCAATCTCAGGAAGATCCTTCTGGACCTTCCTCAGTACAGACATGAATTCATCTCTTACACATAGTACAGCTTTACTGTGCTTTTAGGGCTTCCTCAGTTCCTTCCTGCTAACAGGAATACACTGGTCAATCAACACACTGCTCAATAATTAAATCAGCTATAAGACCTCCAGTGCTCATTTTGCACACACCAAATCCAAAACATTATTTGTGAAAATCCTGGCAGAAGGGAGCTCATAGCAACTCCTAGTTCCCATGGAAAGTTGACAAATATGAGCAAGTTATCAACATATTTCCACAGCAGTTCTAAATTCATCCTTATCATTCCTGTGCACTCTTCAAATATTGCTACATAACAAAAGCTAAAAATAAAAAATTCAATGTCTGTATTGTGGATTAAATGTCCTTTTTATATTAACTCCTTCCACCCTACAAACACTCTCAGCTGTAAACTCACTTTGTTCATGAGCTCTGCATGGGAAATCCATGCACCCAGCCCCAAGTCTCCAGCACCACTGCCTGTGCTGTAACCTCTGCATCCATCACACACAAGCATTTCTTTTTCATAGAAAAAACTATTAAACAATTGCAGGTTTTTACAGACTTCTCTCCTGCCTCAGAGAAGCCAGCCAGACCCTGGTTTCCCACCCATAAACTAGGGAACTACACAAGTGCACCAGCATCCAGGGCAGGAAGATCAGCTTTGCTGTCTCACACATTTGCAGACTCTTTGGTTTTCACTGATTGAGCTTTGACTCCCCCTCACATACAATCCAGATGTTGTTTCAATTTCCTTTCTGCTCCATCTTCCTACTTCCAATCACTGCCAAGTTATTTAACATGTCAGTATCATTACCAGTATCTTTAATATGTCAGCAGAGTTAAGTAGTGAGCAAGTAAGCACAAGGGCTTCAGAAGTATGGTGGTTATCATGCTTCAAGAAAAGCAAAAAACAACTTAATGTTCACCTTTATGTGGGGAGTTTTTATTTACCAACACTCCCCAAAACTATCTTTAGTAACTTTGTATTTCCATCAGTATGTACAAACACTGTTTGTGTTATACCATGAATAAACACAAAAGAAAAAGAGCTTTTCCCACAACAGCCTCGATGGGCTACTTTTAATTAAAATCAGTTTAATGATTGATAAGCTCTAGTATTTCCAGCAGCAAATCATAAGTGGTTGACTGTTTCCAGAGACAGTGAAAAAACTGAAGATAATATAACTACGTAAGCTAGCATAGTTAGTTGGTTTACTGGTTATCAACATAGGAAAAATTTGAGGGTTTAACATGTAAATTCAAGAGCAAAAACTAAAGCAGTTATTTTGTAGGAATCAAAGTTCAGCTATATAAACTTACAGAATCATTGTTTCCAAGGCTTACTTTTAGTCTCTCACAAAATTACTTTTGACGTACTTCCTACATCAGAAGGAACAAGCTGGAATTTTCAGTATCTGATTTTGTATTTAGGAAGGGGAGGTCCCATGTGTCAACTCAGTAGAGTTGCTAAATGGAAAGGTTCTTCGCTTGTACCTCTTAAGCAAACAGAGGAACACTGCAAATACCTGTTGCCTCGTGTCCTTCCTTTGCTCCCTGGGCTCACAGAGGCAGCAGAAGTCAATTCCATGTGCCTGAGCACACAATTGTGGAGACATCTCCTCCTTATAAACAGAACAAATCATCTGCAGCTGATCAGCCATACAACAAATGGAAGTTTCATTCAACACCACAGAGAAAATAGGAGTGAGTATAGGGAGTGTGAAATCCTAGAGCTCTAAGGGGACCCTCCCTAGCCCTGCATGTCTTCCTTGGTCGCTGTCACCAAGAATGCAGTGCTGTCTCAAACAGCTGCTGCATCCACCTGCCTTCCTCAGCCAGTGCTGGTGGGAGGAGCAGACAACACACAGGAGGGAGCATTTCCTCTTTTGTACTGATATTTTATTTTGTAGTAAGATCCACGTAGTATATAAAATATAACAGGAAAAACTGAACGAAGCCTAGAAAATGAACCGAGGAGTTCAGCTGACGAACCACTACAGCTCTACTTCCATGGGTTCATGAAGTCCCCAGAACTCATGGACTGTTTGCTTGTACTATTACAGTTCTCTAGCATATGAGCCTACACCAAAAGCTGATATGTTCCAATTAAGCCATACTTAAGTGACAGATGTAGAGAAAAAAAAAACAAAGTGGCTTTTGTAAGCCACAGCTGCCCTTGACAGAGGTTACAATGATGTCTAACTATACTGTAATGCACATTACATCAAGAACCTTGAAAGAGCCTCTGAGAAAACAGCTTCACATTAAGCATTTTAAAGAAAGGTCATAAATACTGCACTGTACCAACAGTACCTCCCAATGTCCTCCTTATGCCTGAGGAGCGTTTGTGTTTTGTAAGAAGCTACTACATAGATGACACCAAACCTAGAGGTAGGTTATAGGCCAAGGTAAGTTACAGGCAAAAAAAAAAATATCCCTTTAGAGCTAGTCACTGCACAGACTGCCCAGCAGGAAGCAAGGCAAAGTGTCAACAACTCTTTCCTCCCACCCTAAACATTGCTCACACAGTGCATTTAGCTCCTAGTGCCCTAAGAATGAGAGTGGATCATCAGCTGCTAGTAAATGCAGTCATGCCAAGAGAACAGCTTGAAGTTACTCAAGCAAAAACCTGTTACTGTGCAAAACTGGTGCACTGGACTGTTACCAACCAGACCTCCAAGCTTAGGAAGTGACCTGACAGCAGAGAACCAAGGTGTTTTTCTTTTGACTGGCAAGTATTTTAGTAACCAACAGGAGAACATACTGCTAAGCCCACATGGAAGGAGTCAAATATCAGCTTGTATCAAAACCTTAGAGAGAAAAAAAAATTTAAAAAAAGCACACTTTGATGAGACCCAATTCTTAAAAAGTAACTGTACCACACAAGCTGCTAGAACAGCTCATCTCCCCTAAAACCTGGGATCAACACCATGTTGATAACAAATATGTGTACATTGAGAAACACACCTGCAAGTACAATAGTTAACAGCAAATTAACCCCAAGTTTTAATGGTGTAATGCCTTCAGGTCACAAGATGTAGACAAAATGTTAATCTCAACTCCCTTCTGTGCACTGTTTGGTGATAATCAAAGTAACAATGCTGAAGATTCATTTTATTTCTACTTCCAAAGGAAATGGGTAAATGGTTAAATACATGTCCTCCAATTTGTTCTCCACTATACGTACACCCACACACATACACACACCCCTCAAACTGCACTGACATTTCTTTTTGACCAAAAGAGTAAATCCTGGGAGTAAGTGCAAAATGCAAAATCAACTGACAGAAAATGCTGAACAAACAGCATCATAAAAATACAAAATATTTATATTACTGAACTATTAACAGATGATGTTCTGTTTCTTTAAAACTTTGGAACCACATAGCTGATTTCTTAAATCTAGTCCATGCCAGCTTCCAGAACTATTAATGTTTTAGTTAGCTTCATTCTTTGATGCTTCATCAAAATTTTCTACGAGATCTGAAAAAGATGAAGATATTTAATACAGTCATGCCCAGTAAGATTACCTTGGTAAGTTTAATGAAAATGCATATAATTACAGGAAAGGTTAAGTAGTACTTAATTACACTTTCTTTATGGGCAGATTTCAACAGGCTTTAGAAAACAGTTGGTTTAAATATACGCAAAGAACTAGAAACACAGAAACACTCCAACACTGAAAATTCTAACATTAAGTGATTAAGAGCTGATTTTCACAAGTGCTCTACTAGCTGCAGTTAAGTTTAGAGCATCAGCATTCTTTAAAGAATGCCTGGCGTTTTAGAGAACTGAATTTTATGCAAGGTCACAAAGAAATAAACCCGTGCCAAGGCACGAGGAATTGAATCTCTGGTCCACATGTATGTTGTTTTAGCTAACACACCATTCTGATGGATACAGTAGAATGTGGTGACTGATAAAATAGTTACTCACTGACAAATCAAGAACTTTCCATATTTACTTTCAGACACTAACATAAGCCTTTTTACTTCTACTACAAAAATAAAAATTCCCACTCCAGACCCTGATACAAAAACAACCTGATAACTATGCCAATTACGTCATTTTGCTGTCCTAAACCCCTGTTTGGATATTTGGATACCTGTTCAACCTCACTGAAACTATTTTAACCTAGTTTCACTCAATAATTAAGGTATTTGCACAAGGTAATCCCTTTTTCAAAAGCTGGAATCCCAAGTCATGTTTTAATGCTGTCCTATGTAAGCAGCCTCCCTTAGCAAGTGAGGAGTATAATCACATCAAAAGCTACATATTTAAATGAACAGATCAAAATATTTATATGTTCAGTGGACATAAAAGTGTGTATGTGCCTACCTGGGACATCATCATCTTCTTCATCAATATCTTCCGATTTTGGCGCTTTACTATCCAACACTAAAAAAAGAAGTTTGGTGCTGAGTTCTAATGTATAGAATTAGGGACACACACAACGAAATAAAAACCATACATGTGAAAAAAGCGAGCATTTCCCCAGTCCCCAGTAGTGACAAACACACAAATGACCAGGTATTGAGAGTTAACAGCATGACCAAAAGGCTTCCTTGGGGACATTCTCAGAGCAAATTATTAGCAGAGCTATTTTCAGATGCTGTGGGGTATTCACACAGAACTTGCAAAAGATCATAATAAAGAAAACCTGCAGCATGACTCGATCATCTAAGTGAAGTCAGGTGTTTGAATGTAACCCATATGCTACCCATCAGTGACCAACATGTCATATGATTCAAACACCAAGGGGCCACAGCTGTAGGAAAAATATTTCCATATCAACTGTCCTGCATCAAACCTCATCTCTCCCAGTCCCAAGTAACCTAGAGAAATGCAAGAACTAAAAAAAACAGAAGTACTTTTCCTCACTGGTCTGACTTCCTGTACTACCTAAAGAAAGCACAGCATCTACAGGGACTGAGGTTGCATCAAAACAAATATGCTTACTATGATCTCTCTAAATTTAAAAAGGTATTTTACACATTACTGAAGAAGAAAAACTAACCCTTTACTTTTGCTTAAACTCTGAACATGAATGTGGAAGAAATTCAAACTGATTAAAAAAGAACAACTATTTGTTGAAAACATTAGCACAGGCAATGTATGTTCCACTCCAAACACAGACAACTACACATCCAACTACAGTCACCTGAATGGCCATAACAATCTAACCTGGAACTGTATTTAATCTTCATTTTTTAACTAAAATTACAGTATTAGTTTTACTAACTACATCCCTCCAGCCATGCTCTCAAGGTTTTAAAATCAATAGAAAATAAAGAATCACATACATAACTGTGATTCAGCTTTTTTATTTTTCCACTAAACTTTGATTTTTAACTAGTTTTTTTAAGTCTTGGTTGAATTCCAAAGTGAACTGTAGAGCAGAACAACATATGCCTTCTGCTATAACTCCAAAAGAAATATGTTTTTAATGAACAAAGAAAACAGAATAAATTCCCTGACAAAAAGAACTGTTGAGTTTTTCCAAGCAAAAACATGAACTTGCTTTCCCCTAAGCATTCTGCCACACAAAAACTGTACACCTGCAATCACAGCATGCCAGACTTATCTATTTCTTTTAAATCAGGGCCTGCCTATATAATCTTGAATCAACAAAGATTAAAAAAATTCTTCCCCCACCCTCTACTTCCACAACAGTGGCAAATGAGTGAAAGCACACATATTTCTGATTACTTTTTAAGTCACATGCTGTTGTTAAATTTGGGTTAAAACTTTTAGTACTTCGTATGTCCTTAAGTCAGCTATGAAAGATGCCAAAAAGACCTACCTTGTCTTGGGAATTGTTCAGCTAACTTCCTGAGACTTGTTAAGCTGTCAGCACCAAGCTGGCTTAAGATGCCTGGAAGCATTTCTGTGATCGGTTTAGCCTCTGCATGACCAGTAATTGCAAAAGTGTTGGCAGAGAGGGAAGCTTGAACCTTGGGGTTGTTGAAGTGAATAACTGTTCCATCGTCTTTTATCATGTTCACCTGTTTAAATATATTAATAACATTTACCAAAGTGTTGCAGCATCTTGTTACACAAGCATAATAACTAAAATCTAGATTTGAAATATTAAAAATTACAGAACTAGCACTCATCCTGAAGGATAATATAACCATGAAAAAAGCACCTGGAATTAACAGCATCTAAATTCAAAGCTCCAACAGCAAAGTCTTACCACATCAGGTTAAGCCACTTCCTTTCACAGGTACCTGTGTCACCTACCAGGAAAACATTCCTGCTTCTGCCCAGCTGGCAAAGGCACAGGACTCACACTGGCTCACGGCAGGGATGCACACACAGCACTGGGGGCTTATGAACCAACTGCTCTAGAACAGACTTCCAATACTTTCCCAGTAATTCCATGGCAGCTCTTACAACCAAGGACATCACACAGTGATCCTGCTCCCTTCCTCTTCCCTAGCCTTCTGAATCACCAAGAATTATAATTTATAGCCAGTGCAGTGGCCTGCTTTGCTCCTTCTGTCAGAGTTCACAGTGGCATATTTGTATAGGTCTATGTTTTTTTAACTTAAAACAGAGACAGAACGGAAAGCTGAGAAGCTTTTTCTTCTGGGCACAGTTAATCTATTCTGTGAAAAATAATTCTGTCTGACCATAGGAAGAGAGTTCTACCCATCCGACACAACAGTGGTATTAAACTTATGTGAAAAAAAAAATAAGCAATGTTTTTAAGTTCCAGGGAGGAAAGAGGAATTCAGAACTAAAGACAAGATTTAAAATACAAAAACATCTAAGTCCTCGATCCTCACACAGCAGCAGAGCTCCAAATATGTTTTGAACAGGAAATCCACGTGTGTTGCTTTCCTGCAAAAGTAAGCAATGTCCTGTCCTTTGCCCATGGGGAAATGGTAAAGGCTTCAAGCACAGCCATCCTGTTACTTAAAAGCCTCTTTCAACATGACACAAATGTGTTACTCATGCTTGACTCAACATTACTCTTCTATCTACACAGAGCTTACCAAGGTCAACTTGAGTTCACTTGAATAAAACATTCCGCAATTATGTCTCTCGCTATCAAGGTAGAAACATTTTGCATCATCTTCCTACACATTGAGATATTTAAAATTCCTTGTAACTGTGTCTGAATAAAGATCCTGTGCTCTGCGCAGAAAAAAACCTGAACATACACTAAGAGGAACCATGTCCTTCTCTAGTTCATATAGCTCAGCATATTTGTATTAAGCTTAAGAAAACAGACAACCTGAAGTGTTTCTGTAACAGAGGTCTGAAAACTTACAGGCAAACCACACTGAATCTGCATTTGCCTTTGGAAGGGAGAAATGTACTTAGTGACTTCTGCATGCACCTTGCAATCCTGCTTCAATTAATTAATCACAGATTAAATATTGTACTTCTTTAACTAAGTAGTGCAAGTACTACAGCAACACTGAGTTCATGACGGAGGAACCTCCTCCTCCTCCTCCTCCCATGTGTGAGTGTCACTCTCTACACTGCTATGGAAAACATGTTTTATTAAAACATGTAAATTAAAGGTATTTAAAGACTACCTGAAACCTTCACATTCCCACTTACATTAACACAGAAGCTGCTTCTGTAGAGTCTCTGCAGTGTTTTAAAAAATATCTCCTGTAACTACTGCAAACAATTCCAGCAATTTTTGTTTAGTAAAAGGTCCTAATTTTGATAATACAGACTCAAGTTCCTACTCAAGGTGTTTTTAAACTTTCCTTTGTACTCTTCATCACACTTGCTCTAGATGTGCCTGCACAGTACATGTACCTTTCCTGCTTTTCTCTTTAGAGCAGAGATTCAAGTTCATGAAAGTCAAGAATGAAGAGAAGTTTTGTTCTGCAATGAATGCAAGACACACACACAGTACAGAGCTTACTACTTCCACCACACACTGCCTAGCAACAGAACCTTCAACTTTCCTTCTCCAAGCATGTACACATTCGTGTCAATGAGACAACAATAAATCAAACAACTTTACCTCTCAATTAGCAGATCTCTATGGTTTTGCTTGGAAGATAAAACTGCTGTCAAAACCAAAAGCAAATCCCACCACATCACCACCAAAAAAACAGAGTGAATTTAATTTCAAACAGGAAACACTTATTTTTTCACTATACCTCTTCAATGCCAGCAATATTATTTACTGCCAGTTTTTTGAGGGAACTCTGAAGTTTTTTGTCATCAGCTGTAGCTGTTCTGTGCACCACCTTCTTCTTTCTGCGAGCTGTTCCCTGAGAAAGAATCAAGTGACAACAGTCAGCTCTACTCAAGGTCTCTCAACACTAATTGCAAAAGTCATGCCACAGCCTGAGCAACATCTTTCAAGTTATGAGACATTTCTGTAGACAAAAACACTTCTCAACTTATTTCCCTTTTCCTAAAGCTTTGGCCATCATTCCTAATTTTAAGTTTTTTCTTAAGCATAAAAGACCAAAGAAACACCAAACAACAAGATATCTTCCCTTGCACTAAACCAGACTACAAAAATACTACTTAATATTAAGCAATACATAACAAAGTTTCCCCAAGATATTTTTTCCAAAGCAAAGCACACAGTGATTTAAAAGGTCACACTTTGGCAACCAACTCATTAACATTTTCAAAGTGTTCCACAGACTGCAATTTTGGAAGTCCTACTTTGCAAACTTTGGTACAATCATCCCCATGGCAGGGAATGAGCACCCACACTGAACAAACTACATGCCTTTTTATTGGTCATATTGACTACTCACTAGCTCAGAGAAAAGCAACAGCTCAGAGCACAGCCAGTGACTGGAGCAGGCATGAAGGAAGAACATCCCCAATAGGGAGACCAGCAAGGCAGAACTGGAACACCCAACAGGTGAGCTTAGCTGGAGCTTTCACAGGTCACAACATGTCACTGAATTAAAACAATGCTTGCACACTGGAAATTGCTCATCCAGCAGTTGTGAACTGGAAGAAACTTGCAGTTCAGGCAGCTGCACTATGGGCCAGATCACATAAAACCTGTAATGGTCAAGTCTCAGAGTAATTTTTCTTCTTTCCCTTCTATGAGCTTCAGTCTATATTTTCAAAAGCATCTCTGGTGGTCTTCTTACCTTTCCTCCTATTCGGACCTGTGCCTGAAGCTTGGCCAGTTTTTCTTGGTTCATAGTGCTACGTCTAAAGAGCAAGAACAAGTTCAAGTTAACCAACAGTAACAAAAAAAGTCACAATCCATTTTAAGAGTACTCTTACAATTGCACAGGGTTTTTTAGACTTCTAGAACATTACCCAAAACAGTGTGTCAAACAAACACACATAAACAGAGCTTTAAAGCTACACCACCTAAACAATCCACAGTGGTCCTGCAGTAGGAGGGACCAGCATTTAGCTGAAGTGTCTGTGCCACAATGAGGGAACTCAACAGGGCATTTCATTCTGCATCAGGCCGAGGTACTCATTTCCAGGATGCCAGTTTACTGATGGAAGCATTTAACTGAATTACTGACTCCAACCAGGCCCAAACCAGCACATACACAACAACTGGGTCTGGGAAAACATCCTTATCTTTACGAGGGCTCAGGGACAGATTCATCACTAAACTACCTGGAACAGTATTCATTTAATGAATCTATGATACTTAAACTAATGAGCGAGATCCAAACTCTGTGAATTTCGTGTATGGACGGACATATTTGCTGTATGAACTCTGGCAGCTCTTCATGCAATATAGTGACTGGGAAGTTAGTCCAGAGCTTCTCCCACGGGTCAGGTGAGACCTTTAAAGGCTGAAAGCCCTGAAAACCCATAATGGGCGAAGAAACGCCTCAAACCTTCCAGCAAAAGGAATGCGTTTCGCTGCTCTGCCCCAGCAATTCATCAGCGATCCCCGGAATGATGGGGACGTCTCCGCATGTGCTTTGTGCCAGGAACGACGGGGAGGGGAAGAGCGGGAGCGAGGGAGGGATCGGAGCACGGAGGGACCCCGCAGGGCGCCGGGAGAAGAGGCTCAGGGCGGCTCGCTGGGCATCCCCAGAGCACGGGGAGCGGGAAGGGAACGCGGCTCATCCCTCAGGAGCCCGTGCAACCGCGACCCCAGGGGAGAGCCGCGGCCCCGCGAGCCGGGGCAGCCCCCGCACAAGGGGATCGCTCGCTCGGCCTCTCCTCGGGGAAGGGCCCAGCGCGGCGCAAGGGGCCAGGACCAAGCTGCCGCGGCGCCCCGCCCGCCTCAGGTCGGCAGGGACGCGGCAGTGCCAGGACACGGAGACACCGGGACGCAGGAAGAGCGGGCCCCCTCACCTGAGCGCGGCGGAGCCCCCGCTACCAACACGCGGCGAGAACAAGATGGCGACCGAGGAAGGAAAGAGAGGCGCACAGAGAAAGGAAGCGCCGCACCACGTGAGGGCAGCGACCCGCCCGCGGATCCGCCCACTCCTATTTCCATAGAGGCGGGGCTGCGCGCGCAAGGCCCCCTGGGACTTGTAGTCTCCAGGGAGCGGCAGCCGCCGGTGCCCCGGGGCAGGGAGTGATGCCCGGTGACCCACACCCGGGGCGCGGCGCTTCCAAACTCGTCACCACTCGCTCTGTCCCCCCCAGCAAAACCTCCCTCACACGCTGTGCTTGCGGTCGGTTTTGCCTTCCCGACAGCAGGGCAACTCCGGAGAGCAGCGCGACAAAGGGTTTATTGGGGAAGGAGAAAATAAATCAGGAACCGCCCCCCTCCCACCGCTGCCTGCTCCCGTCGGGATAACGCTGGGGCTTGCCCAGGGGGAGGGACCAGGGCTCTGGGGCCCCGATGCTATGACCCCTGTCCTGGGGCTCCCGGATCCCTGTACGGATCCAAGCTCATCCCGAGCCCCCCGCACCCTTCCCGCCGGGCGCCTCCCCCGGCACCCGCGGCCCGAGCCGTGAGGGCGGCGCACCGCCCACATCCGCCACACATCACTTCCTGGGCTTTAAAAAAAAAAAAAAAATCCGAAAAAAAAAAAAAAAAAAGGAGGAAAAAAAAATCCGGCTAAGCGGGTCCTGTCCTGTCTGGAGGTTCGGCGCCGTACCCGGGTGCCGCCGCTGCCCGCGCCGACACCATGAAGGCTCAGCCCGCGGTAGCCTTCGTCTTCTGCCTGTGCCTGGTGCTGGCGGCCTGCGCCGCCTCCGCCGAGGGAGGGCTCGGAAAGGGTCAGACAAACGCTTTCTTCGGGCTTTCCCCAGCTTCTGTCCCCACTCGGGGCGGGTCCGGTCCCCTTAGCCCGCGGGGGCCGCCGGGCGGGAGCAGAGAGCGCAGCCTCGGGGGCTGGAGGTGCGGGGGGCTTTGCGGGGTCTCCGTCGCGGTTCGGTTCTGGCTGAACCCTCCTGAGGGGCGCCGCGGAGCCCGGGGGGAGCAGCACTCGGTGCCGAGTGCCCCGTGCCTGCCCAGCCTCCGCCGGGCTCCTGGCAGGCGATGAATGGCCCTTCCCTCCGCCCTCGGCTTCCCTTGCCCTTCGTGACCGCTCCTCACCTCGCTCTTGGCTTGCCCAGGCTCCTTGTCTAATTACCGTGTCTAATAGCCCGGTTCAGCCGGGGCCTGAGCTTCACCCCAGGTGGTGGCTTTGCCGTAGAGGTAAATCTCCTCCTCAGGGCTGGTTGTAACCAATTTGATCAATGACAGCAAAGCTGTGGTGTGGATCCCAGCCAGCCATTCACCCTTTAATTCCCTAGATGACTTTCATTCAAAAGAAGCACTCTGTAATGTGTTGGGCAATGCTTTTTAAAACGTACCGAAGCTCGCCACAAAGTGGGGTTTGTTTTAAATATAGAAAAGCTTTTGAAAAGTGTTTCCCAGCTAGAACAATAGAAGGTTTTCCCTGTTTTAACATTTTGGCCTTTGACTGAAATAGCTGACGTGTCAATATTCTGGGTAAACGTGACTTCTGCTAATCCAGCTGGTTTTTGAGCTGGTACAAACGCAGCCCTGTGTCCGAGGCTGCCTCAGCAGCTGCTGTGTGGGTGTGAAGGACATGGACGAGGCATCCCCACCCCACTGCGAGCTCATCTGTTTGATGTGTTGCATCACGTATGTTCACAGTTGCTCATATCAGCAGAGGAGATCAGGTAACACAAATACTGTGCCACTGTCCACACAGCCCAGATGCTGAACTGAGGTGCCCCGAGAGCTTGGCTGACTGTGTTTTAGGCTTTCTTCAGCTTCTTTGCCATAGTCGTCTACTGGGGACAATGTCCACTTTCCCCTGTGTCAGCACTGGGCAGTCTGTGGCTCCTGATCTCTGTGTAGCTCCCGAAATCTGCTCCCCTCAGCACTCTGGGCACGGCGGGTTGCTGACTAATCCAAACCCTTAGGGATGGGAAGGGGCAAGCCGAGGCTCGTGTTTGGCCATCCAGCACAGTAATTGTTAATTACTGGAGCCAAGGTGCTACGAGAGAGCTCCTCTTTGTGCAGCTCCCAGATCTCCTTCATCTCAGCTCTCCAGGTGGCTTTTGGCCACGTGCTGTGTTGGCTCCCAAAAAAACCTAGCCTTGGCAGTCTCTGCTTTGCAGCTGTTAAACATACACTGACTCTCTCTTAAGTCAATTGACATAACAAGAGTTGTTATCTGGATGCCAGATAAAATATTTCCTGCATTGTTCAGTCACTGTAACACTCAGAAATCTGTGTAATGGTGTTCTTTCTTGCTCTTCAATGATATTATCATCAGCAGGAATACTCAGCATAATAGTTCTAGAGCAATTAATGATTATATGTTGGCCTAGGAATTTTTATGTTTCAGTTTAGTTCACCTTCAGTGGGATTTAGGAAGCCAAATGCTGACATGTTTAATTTGTCGCTCATCAGATAATAAATGTTCACAGATTGAAAAAGAAAGGAGAATATTCAAAAGGCACTTCAATTTTAATATCTGTTTGGGGGATTTTAGTGTCATTTACATACATATATAGAAATATTCATGAGCATGGTATGTTTTTGTTAATTAATTTCTGTGGGATCCCTCATACGACTGTGTGGGCTGTAAGTATTTGCAGAAGTCTTTCCAGAAGTGGGGCTATAGTTGGCTTTAAAAAAAGAATATAAAATGAGTTGAAAATACTCTTGAGGGTTGGGCTGTTTTCCTCTGTTAGCTGACATGTCAAGTTATGCAGCATTTATAAACCCTTCTCTCTGGCAGGTTTTGGAGATCATATTCATTGGAGAACACTAGAAGATGGGAAGAAAGAGGCAGCAGCCAGGTATGTTTGCTAGTTTTAAATACAGAAATGTGTCTTCAGAAGCATTCACAAAGGTTCTATTTTAGCCCTAAATTTAACCACAGAAAAGAGTCTCTATTAACAAAAATGAGGGTGGTTTAGGAGACTCTTCAGATCCCTACAGCTCATTGGAGAGAAAAGACAGAATTTTGTTACCTTTGCCAAGGCACCACCTAGGTTTAATCACTGTAGTCTAATTAAATGATTGAAGCCCTAGCATGTCTTTGAAACAAGAAAATAATTACCACAGTAAAGAAAGCTACGGTTCTCAAGCACACAAATGCATGTGTAAGTGGTGCTCAATCCCCTTGAACTCAGAAGTGCTAAGAGCTTCCCTAAAATTCCCTGTGCCTGTATAGATGAGGCCTCAGCATGAGGTATTTTTCCTTCTGCAGAAAAAAATCTGGAAGTTTCAAACTGTAGTGAACTGACAGAACCTGATTTGGGTTAAGCTTAAACTCTAAAAAGAACACTGTGAAAAGGTGAAAAAATGACATTTTTACTTTTCTTTTTCTCAGAGTTTCTTGTGCTTCTTGTTAAAATGCAAGAAGGAGAATGGCATGCTTATAAATTCTACTTGTATTTTAACTTTATAACCTAGATCTGACAATGCTGACATGAGCAGAAATTCCTCATGCCTTCCAGGTTTGCTGTTTAATTTAGTTCTGCTCTCAAACTGATCCATCTGGCGACTTCTACACTCTAGTGCAGGGATTGAATTAACCCAGATGGTACACTTCAGAAATCTTACAAGTTTTTGTAACTTGATATTTTAGAATTTTTGAAAAAAAATTAGATTATTTCTGTATCTACAGTTATAATTGTAGCATTGCTTTGCAGTGCAGCAGAGAAAGCTTTAAAATGAGACAGAGGAGGGTGGGAGGGATGGTGAGGTCTGAGCTCTCAGATTTAGGCATGATGAGCGTTCCTGCTCAAAAAAACACTGCAGCAAGGGATGGAAGTGAGCTACATTCTCTCCTTTCTTTGCTGATGCACAGATCTGCTCGCTGATTTGAGCTGGGCAGCATTTGAGAGTTATTAAATTGAAAGATTGGGAGAAACTACTAATAGCAAAGAAAATATAAACCTAAAAAGTACTTCCCCCCCCAAATCTGACCATAAATCAGGAGATTAAAAATTGCACGAAATTATCTGGGATGCATCAAAGGAGATGCACCAGAGCCGGTGGTCTAGGAAGTTTCAAATCGAAGGATTTCAGTTCTGTAAACTGCACAATGTCGGGGGATGCTGGGGACTTTGTGGTTTTAAGTTCCCTGCGTGCGAGCGCGGGGTCCCGCCGTTCCAACAACTGCTGCGATGCGTTTTTGAGCCGGACGCCGCTCAGGACGGTGTCGCGGTGCCAGAGCCGTGCTGGGGCGAGGCGATTCCCCGCGGGCAGGAGCAGCGCGCCGGGGCCCGCGCGGGGCCGGGGCGGGCTCTGGGTGCGTGTGACCGGCGGAAGCAGTCGCGCCGCGTCCGGGTCGGGAGCCGCTCCGGGGCGATGCCGCTGGTGGTGCTGTGCGGGCGGCCGGGCAGCGGCAAGAGCCGGCGGGCGGCCGAGCTGCGGGAGGCGCTGGGCGGCCCGGAGCGGCCGGCGCACGTGGTGGCCGAGGCGGAGGGCGGCCGGGCGGCGCTGCGGGCCGAGGTGGAGCGGCGGCTGAGCCGGCGGGACGTGGTGATCGTGGACGCGGGCAACGAGCTGCGGAGCATCCGCTACGAGCTGTACTGCGCGGCGCGGCAGGCGGGCACGGCGCGGTGCCTCCTGCACTGCGCCGGCGGCGCGGGCGGCCCCGACGAGGCGCCCTTCGAGGAGCCCGACCCGAGCTGCCGCTGGGACCGGCCGCTGTTCACGGTGCGCGGGGAGGAGCCGCTGCCGCTGGGCGCCATCCGCGCCGCGCTGTTCGAGAGCGCCCCGCCGCCGCCGCACCGCGCCACCCGCACGCAGCCGCTGCAGTCCTGCGGCTTCCTGCACCAGCTGGACCGCGTCACCCAGGACGTGCTGGCCGCCGTCCTGGCCGCGCAGAGGAGCGGGGCCCAGCCCGGAGAGACCATCCGCGTCCCCGGCGTGGCCGAGGGGCTGGTGCTGAGCCGGCCCGTGAGCGTGGCCGAGCTGAGCCGGCTGCGCAGGCAGTTCATCAGCTACACCAAGATGCAGCCCAGCGATGAGAACCTGCCCCAGCTGGCCAGCATGTTCCTGCAGTACCTGAGCCGCAGCATCCAGTGAAGTGTGACCTGTGCCACGCGGCAGTGGCGGTGGTCCGGCCCCGAAGTACTCGCAGCAGGAAGGATGCGCCTTCGGGCACAGACCCCGCAGAGCCCGCGTCCCACCGCTCGGGGATCGGATCCCTCGGCAGCAGCAGCTCTGGGAAGATGGGCACCGTGTCCCTGCAGCAGCCGAGCCAGCTGCATCGCTGGGAGGATCTCTAGGGAAGCAGTTCCCACCCTTGCGTTCTCCCCACTGGCATCTTGGAAAAAGGAGAGCTACTGGTGCATCCCCAAACAAGTGAAGTCTCCTGTGGAGACATAAACCCCAGTAATCAAATAGTGTGACATGAAAGTGCAAAAGGTGATGACTCTAGTGAAAACTTTTCCCTCCGCATTGGCATGTGTATGCCTGGAATAAGAAGATTGTTTTTCCTGGGCTTCCAGATAATGTCAAACTGCAGAAGAGACTTCAGGTCCAGAACTAGAACAGGTTGTATTTTTAGGATGTGACTGTGTCAAAAAATCTGACTGAACCCAAGAGAGATTTGCAACTCTGCACTGCAAGAGGGTGCTGGCTTAAACTCAAACTTCTCTGTTTCAGGTGTAATAATAAAATGTGTGCCTTAAATGGAGTAAAGTCTTAATTTACCTGCAAGACTATTTTACTGAAATAATTTGCCATGTCTTTTTTCTTCAAGGTCATCATTATACACCCTTAAAAACACAAATTGCTTAAGAATGAGTGCTCTCATACAAAAAATGAGCTAAGATGACACTGTCTGTTCTGTGTGAAACTCATAAGTCTGTACCAGCTGTGATGGGTAGCTTAAGTTTTCAATAATTCTGGGTACAGCTTATATAAACTCACTTTCTGGTGGATGCTTCATTCTTCATTCTAATAAATTATGGCTTTTGGTTTTAATTGTATGTGTAGTGCTCCCTGGGAGGAAATGGTAAAGTGGGGCAGGAAGGGTTACTTCAGCTACAGTGTCTGTCTGACACACCAGCTGCTAAAAGGGTTTATGCATTGCAGAACTGAGAAATGACTACAGAAATGTTTTAATGTAAATAAGTTTATCTTACCAGTGAACAAAGCTGAGAAAACACTTCAATTATCTCAAACCTCTCTGAGTTCTCACTAAGAGTTCGTATTTCAAGGATGTGAGCACTTGCATTTAAAATCTGCTTTTAAAGTTTCTCTTTAAAAAGTGTGTTGCAGTACCGACCACCAGACAATTGAACTCGAATTTCAACATGAATCACTGATCCTTGGTGATAAGAACAGTCTCAAATCCAGTCTTAAATCAGCCTCTCCTCAAGAAAGAACCAAAGTAATTTTGGACTCTATAGAAACAATGAAAAGAAGTGGTTTTTCGTCATCAGGGAGAGGGCATTGACGCAATGCAAGCTTTAGTAGGGAAATGTGTATTCTTGCTCCTTACTGCAAACAGATCTAAAGGTGATGACATATCAGTTAATTATAGATGGGAAACTTGTGTTTGAACTATTTTAAATGTTAATGGCTTCCTTTCCACCCTTCCCTCATTCTAAAGTTCATTACTGAGCACTGCTAAGTAGAGATTTCCTTTCGTACCTATTTACAGCTAAAGAAAAACTCATCTCTTCTGCCAGTAATTAATGTAGTTGTTGTTGTGTGTAAAGGCGTTAATAATTTCTGTGTATGAAAATTTGACTATTTTTACCCCCTAATATGGTTCAGAGTTTACAGTAGGAGAAGGCTTACAGTTTGCTTTGCTTGGCATATCCAGAAAGAAGTATCCACATAGGGTGTTCTCTCCAGATTTCTTCCTCTCCTTCACCTCTTTTTAGGCTGTTCTTACTGTTCTGGAAGCCATATCATTATTCTATAGAAACTTAACCTCTGGGTAGCATAGCTAGTAAAGTTAAATGAATTATTTGGAAAGAGAGAAAGCAAAAATAACTTTGGTTCTTTTGCATTGCACTTCATTTAGGCTGCAGGTCCTCACAGGCCTCCTCTCCTCCTTAGTCCTGGCACCTGACACATCCATCACAATTAGTTTCAACATACAAATGCGTGGGGAGCCATGCAGGCAGCCAGAGGGTTTGCTGGGTTATTGGGTTTGGTGGTTTCTCAGTGGAGGGCCTTAGTCACAGGAGGTGACTGAGGCATGTGGGCTGTAATGGGGAGGGGGATGAATTGTCATTGCCTTAAGCAGCCACAAAAATCCATCCTGAGATCTCTCAAGCAGCTGCTGTCATTAACCATTTCCAGTAATCCAGGAAAAAAAAGCATGACCAGTTGTGTATCTGAGAAATCTAATAAGAGAAAGTTTCTTCCTCTACACAAGCAGTTATTGACTGGCAGCTATAATAAATTGCTATATTACATGTTTAAGATTGGTAAAACTTTTTGCATGACAGTGTTAGAGCACCACATAATCTCTTTACAGCTCACTTATTACCTGTTACATACAGCTTTCGAGGAAGCCTTGACTGCTAAAATGTACATGTCATAGAATTTCTTTGACAGTTTTCTTTTTTCTTTTTGTTAGTGGTTTGCCTCTTATGGTTATCATCCACAAGTCCTGGTGTGGAGCTTGCAAAGGTAAGCGCATTGAATACTAGAGCCTGCTGAAATTTCTAATGAACCTTTGTATACAAGTCGTGTGGCCATGGGAAATGTGAATTTTGCATCCAAAATGTAGCCAATGGTATTTGTATTTCATTGAGAGTGGCATAATATGGCAGTGCCATAGCAAACAAACAAGCTGGGTGTGTGGCTAAGTCTTAAAGGATGAGGTAGTTGAGTGGGAGTGGTGGTTTACAGCAGGATTTCTGCTTCTGTTGCATGGATCAAATATAACCACCTGTGTTTGTTGGGCAGGCTTCATCCCGTGGCTGCCCAGCAAGAATTGCTTCCGGTGCCTCGTGTTCTGTGCCTGGCTGGAAGGGTTGGATACATACACTCCATTTACTCACTGCTTATTGAAAAGTGCCACCTCTCCAGAGGGAGGGATGAAGTGGGAGATTTTGATACTGACCTGAAAATCTGAAATATTTTCCACTGATTTTACATACCTCTTATTTTTATTTTTTTTTCCTTAGCTTTAAAGCCAAAGTTTGCTGAATCCAAGGAGATCTCTGAACTTGCCCATAATTTTGTTATGGTCAACCTTGAGGTAGGCTGCCCTCTGCTCTGTAGCCATGTTCTGCCTAGTAATGAAGCATTTGGAATCTGATTCAACTGGTTGCATCCTGTTTTGTGTACATCCTAAATCCTGCACTCCTGAATAGGCATTCAGGATTGATTGACAGAACTCATTGTTTTAAAAAGACTTTTCTTCAGTCTGGCTACTTCAATTGTGTTTGTAAACCTGGCTCTCTGCCATTGTCTCTTTAACAATTTGTACCTTGTGTGATTCAGTTTCCACAATAAAGGAATTTATGTTCATTCTGTCAGTACATATCAAACATTCCTATACCAGAGTGGGGTGGGTAGTGCAAACTGCAGACCGGAAAAAATACTATTTTCACAAAGGATACTTACGTAGGTAAAAATAACTTTCTTTCCTTTTAGAGTGGAAGATACTGCAGTTACTTAGGATCTGTTCAAGATGTAAATTGCTCAGGGTAGAAGGAATGTGAAAGCAATAACTTGTTTCTGTAAAAAGCACCATGTTTTGTTAGCTATCTTGCTAATATCTTCCCTCTCTCCTGCCTTGCTGTGTAGGATGATGAAGAGCCAAAGGATGAAGCCTTTAGTCCTGATGGAGGTTACATTCCCAGAATCCTTTTCATGGGTAAGACATCCACAGCTGTTGTGTCCATTCACAGCACTGAGTTCTTACTCTTTCCACCTAAATTTCCTGTTGGATTTTTTGTTTCATAGACCCCAGTGGAAAAGTCCACCCAGAAATCATAAATGAGAGAGGAAACCCCAGCTACAAGTATTTCTATACCAATGCTGATCAAGGTATGTACCAAGTAGTTTGAAGTGCATTTTTAGTGAGATGAAGCTTTGGCAGTGGAGAAAAATGATGGTACTTTAAAGTACCATAGCTGGGAGTGGTTAAATACAGTGTGAGTGAGTGGTTCTCTAATGCCTGAGGAACCATATTCAAGATCATGATTCACCTTAATGCCTATTAAAAGTCTGTAGGATCTAATTTTGTCTCCAGTCGTGGCATGGGAAATCATGGAATTTGCATGATCCAACTGCATGTAGTTGGGAAAAGGGTGCTGGACTGTTTTTTTTCTTACAGATTGATCTGTAGATCTACATTCTGTAACTGTGTTGTTTTAAAACACTTTCATTACCAGTTCACCTTGATGTTTTCACCCTGAGATTAATAGTTGGCATCTCTCTGTGTAATCTTTCAGTTGTCCAAGGGATGAAGGAAGCCCAGGAGAAGCTGACAGGTGATGCTTTCAAACAAAAGCACCTGGGAGATGAACTATAATGAATACAATGAATGATACCTTTTCATCGCTTCGAAACTAAGAGGAAATGATTAAACAGACCGAGAATGTAGATGCACTGAAGGGACGTAATTCCCCTGTCAACAATGTTAGGTTAAACCCTGTTTGGAGTTCACACACACACAACAGTTACAGTGTTTTCTCTGCCTGGCAGTTTGCACTGTGATGGTTCTGTGCAAGTGGGTAATGTGCAAACACATTCTTTGTGTGTTTGAGCAACCACTAATATTTGGTGTTAAAAGGGAGGTGTGTAGGGAAAACACTATTTGAGGACAATGTGATGGGAAAAAATAGAAGTAGCCATCATTTTGACACTTAATCAGGGTTGAATCTCTCTTTTCTCACTGGTATTACGTGATCCCATAGTTTTTACTGGGCATTCCCATCACTGGGGCATGTTCCTGGGCCAGTTGTTTTCTAGATATCCAAAACCATGAATTCTGCCGTTACACCAAGTAGAATACATTTCATGAATGTCCAAATAGCATGTGAATTATCAGCTCTGCAAATGTATTTTTGTGTAAAACTGTGTGATTCATCTTTTTTTGCCTTTGGGCAGAAATTTAACTTTTACCTTATGCACTCACCTTTTGATTGTTCCATCAAGTGAGGGTGGGTTATGTTGAAGCTTTACGGGGTTTCCCCTTTTATTCTTTGAATGTTTTTGGCGAATGCCTTGCCATCACATTGTACTGTATTTTTGTACCAGGGTGAAAAAAATTAAACCTTTTTAAACATAAGCATGCAGAGAGTGTTTTGTGGTTAAGGGCGTACATTCTTAAGCATGGGGGAATATATTTTTGTTTGTGTTGCAGTAGTTGTTAATGTTGAATGTCACAGCTAAAGGTTTCTCCTTTTTATAATTAAAAAACATCAATTGTTTTACCATATAACTACAATTCAGCCATTCTTACGCTACCCACACTGTTAAAGGCAATGTGTTTATTTACTGGAACTGAAAAGAAGAACAGAGGGAAGTAAAATCACCCCTCTTGACCTGCCGGGGACACTTTTTCTAATGCAGCCAAACATGCTGTGGGCTTTTGTCACACAGGTGCATTGCTGGCTCATGGTCAGCTTGTTCTCCATCTGGGTTCCCATGTTCTCCTGTGCAGCAAAACAGATTTCCAGACTGTACTGGTGCACAGGTTGTTCCTCCCCAGGTGAAGGACTTTGGATTTCCTTTTCTTGAACTTCTGACAACCCTCTGTGCCCATTTCTCCAGCCTGTTGAGGTCCTCAGTGGCAGCATGACCACTGTTATCTGGATATCAGCTCCTCTCCCCAGCTTTGGATCATCTGCCAGTTTGCTCAGAGTTAGGTGTTAAGTACCAGCCAAGGGTTCTCCACTAATGATGAGCCCCTTTTAGCCTGGCAGTTCTGCTGGTTTTCCATCCCATTTATTTAGGTTGTACTTCATCGCTTTGTCTATGGGGATGCTTTGGGAAACAGTGTTGAAAGCCAGAGTAAAGCCAAAATAAGCACCACCTACTGCTCTCCCCTCAGCCACCAAATTAGTAATCTAGAGCAAAAATTCCTGTCCAAAAGACACTTGCCGTAACTTCCCATAACAAACACGGAGATAATTTTCTACAGATACTTTTTGAAGAGCTATCTGAGGACATTAGGTGGGGAAAATTGTTTTATACAATGAACCCGACTTGTCTACTGAGTCAATTTTTACTGTTCAGCAGCATTAGTTACTTTCCAGACCAGGCTGTCTAAGGAATTTTAGGCACCAAAACTCAACTGGGCACTAAAAGACAAGGACTCAGTGGAAATAATGGGATTATTGCACATTGCAATTACACTGCTCAGCTGCTGGAAGTTACTCTACAGGCTTTATCCTCTGCTTCTCTTGCAAATTGTCTAATAAATTAATGATGGAATTGAATTCAGTAGCTACTCTCGAGTCATATTAAAATCAAAGTAAATCTATATAAGCCTTAAAAAAGGATTTATATTGTGCAAAGTATTCATTTTTTTCCTCAGCTGTATCAGTTGATCAAATAAAAAATAGTTCCTATCTGATGCTCATTTAATTTAGAGCTTTAGATTGACATGACTAAAAAGTCATTGGTATGGCTTTTTTACTTGCCACCAGGGGGAGGACTCTGCGTGTTCATCTGGTATAGCATTCAACAAATCATAATTAAAAAACAATCTCTGATGCAAATTAGCAGGGTACACCTCTGTGGATTTCCATGCATGGCTTTGCAGCAGCTCTGCCCTGCTCTTATCTCTGCAGTGAGGCTGCAGCCTGTGAGATGTACACCAAGTGTTCCTTTCTTGGCAAAATGCTCTGATGTCAGAAGCAATGTGGCCTCAAAGTAATTTTTAGAAAGTTCTTCATCCAGAGACATCACCCTTCAGTGACAGGTACAGGCAATATGCTTCATCCTTTGCATTTAAGACCACCCTGATTCAAAGTTATTCTCCCTCATGCATTCTCTCACGCATTTCCTCTCTCCTTCAGTACTTCATGCCTTCCAGACTTAGTTCCTTGGAAGGAAAAATTTATTTCATGACACTTTTTCCTTTGTTCTTCGGCCGCCTTCTTTCTCTCTAATCCTTTCTACCCTCTGTTTGTTCAGACATGGAGAGCTGGTACAGCTTCTCCACCCTCTCTTCCATTTGCGCTTTCCTAGGCCATGCTTTTGCCCTCTGTAGCAGGCTGGAGCTCAGCACTTGCTGGCCTGCTTGGTGTCTAGCTGGGGTCTCAGTAGAATATGACATAAGTGCTGTCACAGCTTGATTGCTAGGGGCGGCTGGTTTACTTGTGTAAAAGCTGTTTCACATCTCTGGATTGCAGGGTGAACCTATTTTTGATCTGTCACTCAAGTATTTTTCTCCTTCTTCCCTATTAATTTTATACCTGGACCTTTTTTTTTTTTTTTTTTTGCTATCTCCTACTGCAGATCCTTTACATCCTTCTTCTTTATAATCTTGATAAGGTGGTACAGATGGCTGGCATTTCTTTTGTGCAGAGGGATCCACCCAGCAGTTGCTTTATGTATGTTGTGTGACTTCATGCACACAAGCAAGTCCCCGGGGCTTAGAGAAGCTGCTTGCAGGTCAGTGTTTGCTGTAGTTGTGTTTAAAGTTAATGATACACTGCAGCACTGCTCAGTAACCAAGGCCTCAGATTAGTTTGCCCCCATCAGCTTTGTTTCTTGTGCTGCCCATCTGTGTATGACTTGTGGTAACTTACATAATGTCTTCTTATACGCATCTAGAAATCCCCTTGGATTCTCAGCTTCTCCTCCTTCTATGGTGATAAAAATCCCAAAGACGCTTCAAAATTCTTAGTACAGACCCAGAGAACTGCCAGGCTGAATCAATCTCATGTATGCAAACATGCTGTCAGTTCCCTTTCTCCCACAAACAACCTACAGAGGAAAAAAGCCCCCAAAGTGAATTAGGGAGTGCCTGGATTGCAGCTCCCATCTGGCTGCCTGGGAGAAGAGGTTGCTTTGTGCACCTGAGGCTGGACAGGATTTAAGGAAGTGTCAGCTGGAGACTCAGGAAACCTTTCCTTTGCCATGTTTAGCAGCAGGGAACAAAAGTGCAGCAACCAAGAATGTCTGCATGGCCAGAGTGTCCCATCTGTCATCCTGACATGCTGAGTTTAGGAGGCATCTACTTCAAACACACTTTTGTCCCCATGGCTATCTGCCTGCCACAGTGCCTAGCCTGTATCAAACTGCTAATGAGCTTCATTCACCCAGAGCTCACTTAGAGCTCCTGTAATGAATAGCTCTGAAGTGAAACATTATTAAAACCCTATGAATATGAGGTCATAAATGCTTGGAGGTGATGAATCTTTTCTTAACTTTTGGCAAGAGGAGAGGTATTTGCATTTACGTTATGCTGTGATATTTATTTGCAGCTGACCTGGTACTATGCCTGCTTGGGTTTGCCCAGCCAGGAGAACCATTCCAGGGCTATTCCTTGACAACTGTCGCTACAGGTGGATCAAATCTTGAGGCCTGAGGATTGAGATTCAGAAAGCAATAAAGATGGAATTACTCTGAACAGAGCTCTCTCCAGAGAGTGGGATGAAAAGGGGAAGTCACTGCAAATTCATGCTCGTTTCAAAGACGGCAAAGCCAAAGATGAAGTTTCTCTAAAAGGTTGCATCCCCTTTCCAGACAGCTGTGTATGTTGTCTTTGGCACTGACTGGAGAGGGAAGGTTGCTGCCTGGAGAGAAGGAACCAGGAAACAATAATGAAGGTCTGTCTAAATGTTAAAAGTCACTTTGTCTCAAAACTATTTGGCGTATTAACCCATTCCCACTTCCCTCCTCGAAGAAACAGGTGCTGATTTGTTAAGCAGTTAGTCAAATAAACTCAGTTTGCTTTTCCTCTCCAAGTTTGTCTAGAGTAAGGTGTGGCTGTGCACAGTTCCCAGGCCTGCCATTGTCCAGGGAGCACCACTCCTGCCATTGCAGCACCAGCCTGGTGCCACCACGTCAGCACCATCTGAGGAGGAGGAATCTCCACTGACAAGTGCCAGCCAGCCCCTGTGACCTGCCACAGGCAGTGGGAACAGGGGCCAAAACTTGAGTGATCCTCTCCAAGCTGTGAAAAATATCATGGCGCAGTTTTGTGATGGCGAAATCTGCAGTAAGTTCCTTTGATTAGGGACAAAAAAAATAGGGACCCCAAACTTCTCTGCTCACAACTGTGCTGGAAGCAGAGACTGGCTGACCTGTGCTTACAGCATTCCAGGTTCTGACTCAGAGCGGTGAGAGAGGCTGTTACACACCATGCCGTGCTGGCTCTCATCCCAGGACGGGGCAGAGACGTCGGGCAAAATGCAGGGAGCAGGCAGGATGTGGGAACAGACAGGATGGGGGGAGCAGGCAGGATTTGGGGAGAAGGCAGGGCATGACCTGGGCACGGGATCTCAAGTGGGTGGGTGCTGCTCCCGTGTTCTCTTTTCCTCCAGCCAACACAGGTGTCTCCTCCTCCATTTCCCATGTCTCTGCTGTGATGTGGGGAATGAAGGAGAGCCAACTTCCTAGAGTTTCCACCCTCTCTAAAGGTCATGATCCCATTGTTACCACTCCAAGTCAGAGCAAGGGAGGAGCTGGGGCAGAGCTGGAGGGGCAGGAGGCGTGTGCACTGAGTTTGGCTAAGGCTGTAGGTAACTGACTGCTGATTAGTTATAATTTGCTGGTATACACTCACTTGTGGACCATTTTGCACATGCACAGCATGGAGTAGGTAGATGTGCTGCAGAAATATTAATTGATAAGAACTGCAGATGTTCCCTCTGCCTTTTGAGAGTGCTTCAGGTCACAACATAACATGCTGTGCATAAAAGAAGCTGCACTGGCAGCACAGTCAAATTTGGATGTCACTTTATTGTGCTATTTCTGATATTATGAACAGTGTTCAAAGAGCCATTTGTGAGGATTTGGGTACATTAGTGCTGTTAAAGGGAATGGAATTTGCACACATCCTGGGGACACAGCATGGGCCATACATGCTCTTCATTCCACACTGAAGTGGAGAAGCACCTGGGTGAGTGCTGCCTATTCAAACAAGGAGGATTTTACTTGTGGGTGGCATGTTTTTACCTGGCTGCCCTGGACAACAGCTGATTTAAGTGTTTTGGTGCTGCTCTTGCTTTAAGAATAAATAAATCAATACATAAATTGATAAATTTATTTTTTAAAATTCCCTTTTTAGAAAAGAGGGTACTGAATAGATTAAATTTGTTTCTTTAGATCAATGGCACTGTGTGAGGATGCACTGTTTTGAATTAAAAATGTTGAGAGAGTAGTAGAGTATGTATATTGTGCATGATAAATGTGGTCTCATGACTGCTGTGAGAGAGTGAGATAGATCCACATGTCAGAAAACAAGATAAAGCACAGCATCTGCTCTTCCCTTCCACCTCCATGTGCTTGTGGGAGTTCTTTCCTGTTTCCTTATTTCCCTATCTATAAATCTAAAATAACAAAGACCTCCCCCACTGGAAGTTGTGTTAGCAATTCATGACCGTACAACATTAAAACCGGGAAGGGAAGTGCACTAGGAGAGCAAAAAATATTCACTGCATAAATTATAGAAACATGGCTAAACAAAGTCATAGCAAAAATCACTATATATTCTCCTGTCTCCTAATTATCTGGGTGCATCCCTTCTTTTGGTTATCCCTGGCTAAGAAAGGGCTTGCATGTAAACACTGGCATTTCAGGGGTGGCATGAAGTCTGGAAAAGCCTTCAGAAATTAGGATTGAACAGTGGCTCTGCACTTGTGGCTGCGGTTATGGGATGTCAAATCAGGTGATCTCTCCCAGATGCCCAGGTGAGCCTGAGCCATAATGTGTCCTTTGCATCAAAGGTGCAGATACGTGCCCTTGATCCCTTGCATTCTGTGTTGGTGCTTTACAGGGCTATGGGATCACAATGGTTTTCTAGACTGAGCATCAGTCAGCAGGCTGAGAGAAAAGCTCTACCCATGCTGGGTTGACAAGAAGTCGGGTTTTGGCAAAGGCAGAAATCACCTATCCCAGAGCAACAAAAGGATTGCAAGGAGCTAGAAGGACTTTTGTAGGTGTCAAGCCTGCTAGGATGTCTTTGAAATACTTGTAATGAGTTTGGGATTTTGTTATGCTGTTGATTATTTCTAGTTGCCTACACAAAGCTGATACCTTGCTTAAGGCTTAAATCAGGGCCTGGCTTATATAACAATAATTTTAGTTGGGGTTCTGATGGAAAATACACATTTTCATTCTAGATGAAGGTAGAAAATTACTCTGATACTGGGTAGAATTGTCCCCTGGGCCACCTAGCAGATAGCTCTGATTTGAGTAAAATGGAGAAGCTGTATGGCATCTCTGATCTGCAAAGAAAAGAGGCGTTCCTTGCCACTGCTCAGCATCCCTCCTGTGATTGTTCCTAAAGTGCTCACCTTGGCTATATCCTAGTTATATAGCCCTGCTATGCTCCCTGGCTTTCTACATTCTCATGATACTGGTAACTAGTCAACTGCCCTGGGCAAAATGTAGCAATAAATCAATTGTCAGACTCCTTTAAAGTGGCTGAACTGTTATAAAGCTCAAGCTGCTCCAAGGGCTGGTTGACCTAAGAGCCAGCCCAAAGATCACTGAAGATCAGATCAGGTGCTGAAGATTACCAGACGTGCAAAAAGCTTTTACAAGTGGACAAAACAATCCCTGTGCTGTGTGGGCAGTGTCCAAGCTGTCAAAGTGCTGCACATCAAACACAAAGGCACAATGAGACTGAGCAGAAAGCAGCAGTGCTCTGGGGGATGAAGCAAGGTGAAGAGACATCTGCACCTCCAAGTTTCAGGGATGCCCTGAGTTCAGAGGTACTCCCTGAAGACAGAATCCCTGCAAATCCAGTACCTTTAGGCAGCTCCTGCTCTGGCCTCCCCTCACAAGGAGCCTCTCTCCTGGGGCCCAACAAGACCCTCGTGTTTGTGCTCAGGCACTTATTAAATCCTGCCATCTTTGCTGGTTGTAAGGGAAGCACCTTGTTAGTTATGTCAGACATGATGTTTAAAATGTTTTAAAAACCCCAATATTTTGTTCATTCTGTCTAGAGCATCATTTCTGAAGGCTATTTTGGTTTCCTGGAAAGGAATTGACCACAGTCAGGTCTCTCTGAGGTCTGGATGGTTTTAAAGCCAAGAGGGTCTGTCACAACCTCTTCATCAGACCTCCTTCATGCGAGTGACTTAGATCGCAGCCACTACCTCAGTTTTTGTCGTGTCACCAGCAGAAATGTCGTGCCTGGTGCCACAGCCGCCGTCACTGGGCTTCAGAGTTAACAGTTCTACCGATGAGAATTCCAGCCCGTGCGGAAAGTGAGACAAGAATGGCAAGTTTGGGTCGTACCCGGGATGTTCTCCCCGCCCGCGAGGGCTCCAGGAACGCCTGAGGCGATTCCCATTCCCGCGCTCCCCCCGGCCCCCGCCCCCGCCCCGCCGCGCTCCGCCCCCGGGGCCGCCCCAGGTGCTGGCGGGGGGGCGGCTCCCGCCACGCGAGCAGCGGCCGCGGGACCGCTCGGCTCGGCTCGGCTCGGCTCGGCTCGGCTCGGCTCGGCTCGGCTCGGCTCGGCTCGGCTCGGCTCGGCTCGGCTCGGCTCGGCTCGGCTCGGCTCGGCTCGGCTCGGCTCCGCTCGGCTCCGCTCGGCTCCGCTCGGCTCTATTTGCTTCGGCTCGTCCCGGCTCGGTGCCGTCGCTCCTACGGCGCAGGTAAGAGCCGTGGCCCCTCTGAGGGGGCTCCTCCCGCGCCGTCGGGGCTGCTTCCCCTCGAAGGTGACGGGGAGGGGGCTGGCGGCGTTCCGCGCCTCATGTCCCCATCGGGACCCACGAACTCCTCCTGCCCTCCTTGCACCGAGCGTCGGGGCCGCCCCCGGGCTCTGCGAGACGGGAGCCGGGGCGGGCGTCAGGAGGTGCCCGGCGGGTGAGCGCCGGGTGGGTGCTCCGTGCCCCGAGGTGTGGTGTTAACGGGCAGCCCTCGGGAGCGGCGGCGCGGAGAGGGCAACAGCAGTTCCATCTCTAAAATAAACATTTCCCAGCAATGAGAGGCGATATATCATTGCTTTATCTCTAAAACACCCTCAGCCCCGCGGAGGGGAGGCGGCAGAGCGGGGCCTTCCCGGCTGCTCTCCAGCTGGTGCGTAACCCGCCCGTTCCCGTCACCCCGGGCAGTGCCCGCCTCGGGGAGGGGGAACAGGTAACAGTAACCCGAGTGCCCGGCCATGGAGCCCTGCCGGGAAACGCGGCACCCGCTGTCGTCGTGGCTGCCCGGGGCAGGGCAGGGCAGGGCAGGGCAGGGACCCGCTGCTGCCGGACTGCACAGCCCGCCCGAGCTCCACCGCAGAGCCGCTGCCCGGCCGAACCGGCGGAGGAGCGGACTCGGCCGTACCCACACTGCCCTATAGCCCTGGGCAGCGAGCCCACCGCACAAAGCCAAACGGATCCATCTTCTAATTTAGTTCATAAAAAGTATAAACTCTCCAGTTTGCCCAGTTTATGCTGTACAAAGCGCATGCGGTATTTTTTTTGCCATCCATTCTGAGACGACGCGCGCTGTTTTCTCCGTGCTTGCCAGCAGCCCGGCAGGGTCACATCGCGGTACCATCAGCCTGGGGGACCGCAGCGGTGTCGCCAACACCGGCACGAGTGGCTCCACCTTTTTGCCTCCCAAGGTTCTGTCTCCACGCTGTCCTTTCCTTCTTACAAGCAACGACGTGTTGTGTGCTTGTGCAGTGCATCAGGTTGATCTGACCTGAATTAGGTGTAACTTAAAAACAAGCAAACAAACAAAAAACAACAAAAAACTGGGGGTTAATTTTAATCTGAATTTTCCCATGTCCTGAGACAATATAAGACCGTGGTGTCAGAATACGCTTCTATGAAATTCTTTGGTGACAAATCTGGTTTTGACTTCTCTTGCTTTGTTTCTCACTTATTCCTCACCCAGTGCTGGTCTCTCAGTTGTGCAAATAACAGTTTGCAGCACTTCAGAGTTGCCTGGATTAGCTCTGGGTTCAAGTAACATCCTCTTGTGAATGGTTTTTTTTTCCCTCCAAAGGTAAAAATGTCTCCGGAACTATAATTTAGATCTGTGTGTTTGCAGCCAGAGCACTGGAGCACTGGTATTGGGTAATAGAGGGTACAAAACTGAATCCATACACTGCTGTATGGAAGTGTGTAACTAAAAGGATTTTATTTCCTGATGTTTGTACTTGCTATCCTGGAGGTGGTTGTATATGCATTTACTGAGACTTCACTGCCTTCAGGACAGTTTTATCAGAACAATTTACAGGATAAGTCAGAAGAGAGACAAATAAACCAATATTAAAATCAAGCTTCCTTTGCAATTTTGACAAAATTGTGCTGCCCTCTTTGCAGACCCAATATATTTCCAGGTGACAAAGTGAGAAGACTTAATAGCTTTAAGTTTTAATAGCAATGGTTCTTGTGTGTGGTAAAACAATGCATTCAGTATTTGTTAATGTGATGGTTGTTGTCATTGTCATGTAGTAGTCATGTTAGCTGTGTAGTTCAGAGATGGTTTTTCATACCTTCATTTTCATGTGTTTCCATGCAGCTCCAGATTAAAATGTGCAGGCCATAGCATCACAGTTCAGGGTCTTGCATCCCACTGGCTGGTTGAAGTGCCAGGGAAGGGCTCTCATGTCCACTTGGCCCTCTCCAGTGGGTCCATGTCTGTTCTCTGTTACTGGTTGGGCTGAAGAAGTACGGTTTTTTGAGGTGGCTCTCAATGGCTAATGCTGAGAAATGTCCTGAACTGGTCATTTCAGGTATGCTTTTTGCTGTGAAAATATATCTTGTGCTTCAGGTTCTGAATATTTAGGGAGCTCCTGGAAATGTGTGCTTAGCTTTGTGCAGTAGTGTTTGATATTTGACATAAGCAATGAGATTTATGTTTGGAAGTATTAGCTCTTTAAAACATGGGAAGTGTGAGGGTGCTTGTTGTAATCCCAGTTAGCAGGTGGCTTACTTTGCAGCCTGGGAGAACATCATAGCACAGAGAAATGAATTAACTTATTCACCACAGATTTTCTGCTTGGAAGAGGAGGATAAAAGGCAGCAAATTAAACTTCTGCACTGCAGAGGAATCCAGAGCTGGCCCTGTCTCTGTGTGATTCTGGTTTGCAGGTGGTTTCTACAAGACAATTCCAGTCTCTGGTCACTTGATTTGGTCAGGACAGCAGCTTGCTTCTACCTATAAGTGAAAGGTTTTAGACCCAGTGATGCAGAAAAATCTGTAATGGTCTTGTGCTCATTGGTGGAGGGGTGTCTACCTGAATCTGCATATGGCCTCACTCCAGCTCCAGATAGTGTGAGTTCCATCATATACCTGAAGGTTCCTTATCTTCCACCACTGTGGGAGGGCATGGCCATGGCTTTCTCCATGGAGGGCTGTATCCCAGGGCAGAATGTGCCCTGCCTTCCAGCTGGGGAAGGATCAGCAGGGACTCACACGTGTCTTGTAGCAGAGTTGGTACAGATTCGTCTTGTGTGCTGCTCTGGGTGCTTTTGTGTCGCTGCTGCTTCAGTGTATTCAGCAGTGAGGTGCTCGGAAGTATTTCACTATTGCCAGTTCCTTCCTGGAGAAAGAGGCAGAACTGCAAGGCTGGAGAGTCGATGAGAAGGGGACTGAATTCCGGAATTCTGTTTTCTCGGCAGTGTTCGTGACAGGAAGGAAGGGCTTTGAAGACGGTGAGTTTTGTAACAGCCATCAGCTTTGTCAGTGTGCATTGTTCTCTGGGACAGGGCTGGATTGGGGGTCAGCCTCGGCTTGCAGTTCTGTAGACCTAGAAATTGGCTGGGTCCAGGACTCCAGAATTCAACAGAATATTCAGGGAATTGCGGAAATCTCTGCATCCGCTCTTTAGGCCATAGGCAAGATAAAACTCCCCTGTTCCATGCATCCTTTGGGAGAGAGCTGAACTGGATTCAGTTAGTGGGGAGATTTTTCTATGTTAAGTACTAAGTACTTTTCTCTGTATTTTCAGGAGTAGTGTGCTTGCCAACAGGCATGGAATCATGTGATAGTAAGGGAGTGACAAACACTCAGCGCTCATAGAAGAGAGTAGAAAAGTGGAAACTTCTATTTCTTTAATTCTGGGGTTTTTTTGTCATTGTAGAATTAGAGGGACTAATTCCTCCTTTCTGAGAATTTTATTGTGGCTCTAAAATGGACTTTGAGGATGTTGAATGTCGTGCAGGAAATGGGAGAGGCATGGCTTGATGTTGTACTCAAGGATATCTTTCTAACAACAGTCCCAGCCTGCTGTCGAACCAAATGTAGTCATGTAGTTGTATGGCAAAAAGGTGATATCTGCTGGTTCTTGACTCCTGTTCCACACCCAGAAAATTCTTAAAAACCTTTTTAAAGCTCTTGTTAAAGCCTGTGTTCCCAAATCTGAATGGCTAATGATAATAAATAACCACTGACATTGCTTAGAGGTTTTTATCCTTTAGTTGTCATGTACATATTGAACTTTTTTGTAGCATGTAAATTCCAGAACAGATCCACTACAAGCATCTTCTTGTAAAGACTCTTTAATAAATGAATTTTATTAAAGATTAAGTCCTCAAGATGAAGAGCTCACATTTTTTAAGTAACAACCATAGACTTTCTGTGTAGAGAGTTGGATTGTTTTTGTTCTAGATCTGTCAGTTGAGTGGCATTTAAATGATAACCCAAAGTCAAGTTCTGGACAGTACCGAGTGAGCCAGAGGCTGTCACAGGGAGCAGCTGTTGCAGAGGGCAGGGCTGTGAGAACAGGAGGAAATGTAACCAATACCAAAAAATGTGCAATACTTTGAGCAAGACCAAGCTGCTGTCGTGTTGCCAAGTGAGGTGATTGTCAATTGTGTGGATCCTGAGAAAGGATTTGTCTTGGATCCAAATTCTGGCCAGGAGTAGGTGGCTGCAGCCTGTTATTTACATAAGGTCCGAGTTTGCCCACGTGTTTTGGCAGTCCCCACAAGGCAAGATAATGTAAGTCAGTCTGACAAATGGTGCTGTACCCTGGCTTACTGGAGAGGAAATGTACCAGACACAAACTTGGCCTTTAGATTGTATTAGCCATGAAAAAGACAACTATATTCTGTTACGTTTTTCCGCTCTAAATCTGGAGTAATTATTACTTTAAGGCAGTTATTTTTGTGAGGATGTGCTGCAAGTTGCTGATGTTTCTATGTCCTATTGCAGTTGCCTTTGCAGCACGGTAGACTTTGATCCAGGCCTTGTGCAAAACCCCCGTGTGTACAGAGGAATTTCAGCTGCTTCTTAGTTCCATTTGCTTTGCTGCCTTTCTGCAGGAAATGTGCAATGAATCCTGTCTAAGGTTTTCCATCCACTTGTGAGATTTATGGGGAACTTTAATTTTAGACTAGTAAAGATAATCCTCCTTTATTAAACTTTAAACTGATGGCTTCGAATATTTGCTGTTATCTTAATATCTGTCACTAACTCAAGCACTGTTTCTGTTCTCTTTGTACACTACAGGACTTTCCTCTTTACCTTCAGTGGAGGAAGCTCAGACCTTACACAGCACTGTGTTCCCAGCCTAACCTGCCTTCCCATGATTCTCTTCCCTAATATTCTTATTATCCATCTTTATCATAATCATTGTAATCCTTTTGCTTCTACATCGCAGGTTCAACAGTGTGACCACTCTCTTGGTTCATATACTCACAGCAAAGCCTTCATCTCTCATGGATTATAGATCTAAATTGGTAACTATCGCTTGCTTGCAATGTTTATTAGCAGTTATGTTAATTGCTCGTACTCTGTTTTCTGCTTCTGATAAATCTCTCTTGTAGAACAGCATTTGTGTAAGACTCTCTAAGGTCATGGCCTTATTTCCTTTATGAGCTTTATTCTTAGGACAGCAGACATTGGCTGTAAAAAAATTCCATTGCTTGATAGAAATCTGGTTCAGAATTGAACTTAACTTCTGAAAAAGAAAACAGAAAATATTTCTTTCCCAATGACAGAGCGCATAAAGGAGTGAGTTTTTATAATAGAAAACTGACATAGATGTGTAATTTGTGAACTAGAATATTTTTCGCTTAGATACACTTTTTAAGACTTTTGGGGGGAAAAAATACACAAGGTATTAATGCTTTTGAGAAGAAGTTATGTTCCACATTAGTAACACCTCTCCCTGGGTCACTGTAGAAGTACAGAAGAGTTGTTTCACCCCGTCTTCTCATCTGTCTAATTAAAGAAATGTGTGTTAGTGGATGATGATGAAACAGGTAAAAGTCACAGTTAAATTTAAATTGTTACTGGTCCTAAATAACACAAGACATATGTAGGAAACTCCAGTTTGGGCTTTAAAAATGAAGCATATTAAATGGTGGTTTTTTTGCTAGAGCTGCCCAGAAGTTGTAATACAGAGAATACACAGGTTCATAACAAGTTGAACTTGAAAATGTCTTAGGGTATAGTTTGAAGTATAAGTTGCATCAGTGTGACAACAGTTTCACAGTTAACTGGGGTCTGACAGCAGAAAAGGAGACTCTTTTCCAAATTCAGATTTCTTTCTCACACTGTTGTGAGAGAGAATGGGATGGGGAAACAGCATGTCTGTGAACACACCCATGTGTTTGGTAATAAAGAGACATGTAAACTTCCAAGGTACTGACTGGATTTCTTATTTCTTGTCTGTGAGAAGATAAAGAAGAGCAGCCCTCCATTAGTTTGTAGCCAAAACCGTAAGGGCTGGCAACACTAAAAGTCAACCTCAGTTCTTTTTTTCTGGCAATAAATGAATGGTGAGAAGCATCAGTTGATTTGTAGCTGACACTTTAAACTTTTACTGAAGTTGGCTGTAGGCAGTAAATATTGCAGACCAGAGGTTACAGTGACCACTTTCAGTGATTCCTAAGAGCAGGAACACTTTGATGTTTTGTGTTGCACTAGAAAGCAGTTTGAGTGTTTATCATGATGCTGGTCACAAATTGAGGAGCACAGCTGTGTGGATCCATCTATATGACACATTTCAGTGAGCACTAAAAGCAGCAAAGGCTGGTTTCCCATGGAGGTGTCTTAGGGCAATAGGCTTTTTTCTTTTAAACTTCATTAGACCAAAATAGACACTAAAGGCAGGAGAGCCACCTTGACCGAGGAATATATTCTTTGGTGGCTAATAAGCTCTGATTAAGATTTTATTGCTTTAGAGCATTTGCAGCATCCTGCTCTTATGTGGTTTCTTTGTCTAATAAAGGATGAGCTCACACTGCAGGCTTTTTCCTCAATAGGGAAATAATAAGGTATCTCAGAGCTACAAAACTGCCTATTCCCACAAAACTAGTTGGAAGTGGCTGTGTTTGAGACCTTGCTCCCATTGCTAACACACATGGGTGAAAAAGATTGTCAATATTAGTATGCTCTTAGCTACAAAGAAGTGGGCTACCCAGGCAAAGAGCTAAATGATGCAAGGTCTCACACTGAAGTGTTCTCAAGGACAATCTGATTGACAGCTTTTCCCTCTCCTGTATAACAAGCTTTATGTACTGTAGCTGAATCTTTCCTGTATAGGTATTTTACTGAGGATTATTCCAAGACAGTCAAAATGGAAACAGTCACGAGCCTCTCCTTTGCCCCCTGTGTGCCAGTTGTATTTGACCTGTAACAGAACTCTCCTTGGGCTGTGTGTTTGTGTGAAACAGCAGAGATGCTGCTCAGTTTGGAGTCATCCTAAAAGAGCATCTGTGGCTGTGTGCCCAGGGAGCAGGGGTTGCACTGCCTGCTAAATGACCTTGCACCAAGGAGGGAGGACAATCCCCTGGGAGCAATGGCTGTGCCAGCCTTCGGGGGATTTGGACGGGAGCTGCCCGACCTCAGTGTGTTGTCTCCATTTCCCTCTGCTGCAGAATCTCCTCCAGGTGCAGAGGGCCTGCAGGAGATGTGATTTCATGGACCTTTCTCTCAGTAGCATAGCAACTGCCACCACTTCCCACTGCTCTGTCCCCTCTGCTTGGCTCCCTCAGCCGTGCGGGATCAGGAACTGAACCAACTTTACAAACAGCCCTGCAAAACAGGAGAAGCTCTAGGAGGGTTTATTTTTAACTGGGATCTCTCTGTTCTCTGAACCAGCTCTCTGCAGGGTCCTTAGGGCTGACATGACTGGGGAGTGCTTGGAGCAGGAGTGAGACAACAGGTGGGGAAGAGAAGGGGAGGGGAGAAGAACCAGGAGGAAGATCTGCAGTTTCCTGGCTTTGGGATTCAATCACAAATTCAAGGGTAGCCCTGTGAACACTTCCAGCCCAAGTGCTGGTGGAGCACAGCTTCAGTAATGATCTGCCATCAGAAGAATAATCAGAAATTGGTATGAAAGCCCTTTCAGTTTCACTCTATTCACTAAAGGGGAAAGGGAAAAGTCAAATTTAAGCAAGGGGATGGAGTTTTCTTTAAAATTTTTGTGCTCTGACTGCCTCTGGTGATTCAAGGCACTGACCTGCAGCATCTTCAGCCAGCACAGAGGCCAGCGAGGGTTGTGCTTCTATGACAACAGCCCCGCATTCTGGGCAAGTATCATTTGATCTCATTCTCTGTGTTGTGCTTCTAACAAAGCTGCTCGAGCTGGCCACATTCTGTAATTGCTTTTTCAGCTGAGATCTGAAAGTCACATTTGTAGCCAGGTACAATTCTGATTAGAGCAATCTAGGAGGGTTAATAGAGGCAGCAGTGCTTCAGTTAAAAGATCAGCTTGGAGTGTGTGGATGGATTCTGGGAAGGCAGGGGTAGGAAGAAGATACTGATTCCTGTATGATTAGTGGAATACATCTTTGTTAAAGGTCTGCCTCTGAATCTTTAAAAGACCAGGCTTCAAGTGATGAAGGTTTCTCACTATTTCAAGCCTGTGTGAGTTGAATGGAGAAGTAGAGATTTTAATTTTTTTTTTCTTCTTGAGCAAGTGCACAAGTGTTCTCAGTGGCATTTGTGGAGATTATAATGTGTATGGTGAAGATAAATTACCCAAATAGAGCATTTTCTGTCATCCAGTGTGGTGATGGTACAAATCAACTAATTACCTGATTCATAATTTCAGCAGCTGAGATTTCTGAGGCTAAGGAGGCAGTGAGTGCATTGGCCTGAGTGTGTCAATGGAAGTTAGTCAGATGTCAAATTCTTAATTTTAGAAATTCCTGCTATGAACCACAACACATGGGTAGAAGAGCTGTTTTCTGATACACTAATGAGAAGAAAATTTGTGCTTGTATTTTCTGGAGTGCTTGCAAATGACTGTGGAGTCTGACTGGAGAGCAGCTGAAGTTCAGAAGAGAGTGTATAAGAATTGTGCTGTATCCTACAGAGAAATACTTGTGGGAAGATTTTATTGTATTTGGTGCAGCTGTTCACTATTGAGCTACTGATAAATTTCTTCAGGAACTGCCCTTGTGAATACAATCTGTGAACAAAATGTCTGCTGCACCAACCCTTCTCTGTGTGAGAAAATTGCATATGTTTAATTAGAGATAAACTGTCCTGCATTACTGTAGTGAAGTTTAAACTGGGTTGCTTTTGGTTTGTTTCCCCACTGTTGGGAATTTAAGTTAAATTGTCATCCCTATTTAAACTGCCTTGGGACATCATTTTGGTTTATAGTTGTAAATTTTGAGCTATTTGTTTTGGTTTTGTTTGGGTTTGTGGGGTGGTGCTGTTGTTGGTTTTCTTCAGTGAAAGGGTGAAGTCCTTTGCGCAGTGAGACTTGCTAAGAAGGAAAGTATTTGGGCACGTGCTGAGAGTAGGCATTGGAGGGAGTTTTGTTCCCGAAGGTGCCTATGAACTTGAGTTGAGGAGAAAATTAACTTACTTCTGTGGGCTGGGTGAAGGAGAGACTTCTGTCACAGCTCAGTGCCTTCTGACTCTGCACACGAGTAGCCCAGGCCCTGGTTTGGATGAACAGCTGCTAATTAGACCTGTGCTGTCATTGCTCCAGTTTGCCAACTGTGTGAGTAGTTGTAAGAAGCAAAGACCTTTGCTTATTTGATGAGTGGTAGTTTCAAACAGCATGAGAGATTAAAAGTGTGGTATATCTGTTAAAAGGTAAAGTTTCTTTCTCCTTCTCTGTAGTAATTTGGTCTGTGTAGTTGTGTTCTGTACAAACAGAAATGGAAAGTCAGAGCCTTGCCTCCTCCCACCAAGTTGCACACATTGCTGCACACATTGCAGCAGCCAGGGCTGCTCATGGCCCTTGATAGTTCATATTCTGCTGTTGGTTTTTTTTGTCTCTCAATCTAAAAGGGATAATTTATCCATTCCAAGTGCTGCCTGCACGCCCACCGAGCCCTCACATTTTATACAGTGCTGTTTATTCCATTTGGAGTCTTGAGAATAGATAGGTGTTGGATGGATTTAAAGTTTCCAGCTCAGATTTCTGGTTTTCATCTTTTCCCATTGCCTTTTTTTTTCCTCTTCTGTAAATATTGAGGATGGAACTTTTCTAAGGATAAAACGGTGGTGATGCATGCACTAGAAATGCAGATTTTCTGTAGAAGCCGTAAAAGCAGTTATTTAGGTTTATTTACCTTGGAGGCTGCTTGATGAGTTGCATGGTTGGATGTACTCTCAAAGACTTTAATTCTTGGTTGCAGTTTATTGGAGCAACAGAAGTGGCACCCTGCCACTGGAGTAAAGAATGCTGTTTCCCCATGAGTATTTGAACAATCTGCAATAGCCATCTGTTATTCTGTTAAACACAAAGCAGTGCAACAGGTGTATTTCCTGGGTTTGGAAATCTTACCAGCACGAGTGAACAATAAACATTTAAAGTCAGGATTTAAAAGAAGATTTCAAAGTGTGCTCCTCTTTATTCAGCAGATATAGTGGTTATGACATTAGAAAGTAGAGAGATAACCTAAACATATGGTACACAGTTAAGGGAAACAAATGCTGAACTGCTCTTAAATCTGTTCTTTTTCCATGTTTGTCATTTTCTTAGATGGCTTCAGTAACAGATGCCAGATTCAGGCAGAAGGATACTTCAGACCAAAATTTTGATTACATGTTCAAGCTCCTGATCATTGGCAACAGCAGTGTGGGTAAAACATCCTTCCTCTTCAGATACGCCGATGACACCTTCACACCGGCCTTCGTGAGCACAGTGGGGATTGACTTCAAGGTGAAAACAGTTTACAGGAATGACAAGAGGGTGAAGCTGCAGATTTGGGTAAGTGCCAACATTTTCAAAAATGCTTTAGATTAATCCCAGCGAAGGTATGATGGTAAAAAACAACTTGTTTGGAAGTGGATTTTTTGATTGATGTAGATTTTGATTGTACACAAGTTGTATGTGGCTGGACCTTTGTGTCCCTGCAGCAAACTGAGTGAGTTCTCTTTGTGTTACTGTGTTGCTCAGCTGCTGAGGGTCCTGATGTGGTCTGAGCAGCTGCTCCACATTTGAGTGAACTCTACACACTACTCACACTATCATTTTATGTCCTCTATATAAGATACTTTATTGTCCTGTAACTCATGTACCTTCTCAGCAGCCCACTTTTACCCAATTTCTGTCCCATCTAAGAGCTTAGTCTTCTAATTGATTGACATACAGTTGATTTATAATTATTCTTTAATAATTGCATTTAAATGTATAATTACACTAATCACATCTGTGTTTTTTATTTATTGTGGTAATCTTGAATAGTGATAATCTAAAATGAGGTGCTTTTTTTTTTACTACAGCTACATGATTCATTTTATTTCTGTGTGCTGGGTACAACAAATTATTTAATAAAAGATCCTTTTCTTGTTGTAAAATCCTGACATTGAAACTAAGGTAGGTCGCTTGACATGAAACTGATTTAATTTAGGGTTTTGGCAATAAAAATGTTTTTCCTTCGGGCCCTATAAGCAACTAAAGGTGATTTCCATTTAGTTGGTCTTTCTGAATTTTGGAATGTGAAATTTTCTAAGAAGCTGCATAAAAGCAAGGTGGAAAACACCAGAAAATATTAGGGTTTTTTTCAAAGATGCTGTGATTAAAGTGAATTAAGCAATAATCTTAATTAAATCTGTTAGAGGGCTTTGGGGCAAAAAGGGCTTCAGTAACCTTAAACTTCTTATTAAAAGAGATGTCAGGTGGATTCCTCAGAGGGTGCTGTCTATACAACCTGGAATATTGGAGTTACCAACAACACTGTTGATTTAACATTTATTTTTAATAAAAATACTCCTAAGTGTTGGACCGTTTCCAGAGTAACTTGTGTTCTTTTCTTCTCTTGTTGCATGGCTCCCTGATGTGAGTCATGATTCAAGGACCTTAACAAAAATACTGAATACCTCTATCAAAACCACAGTATTTGAAAGTGTTTGTCTCCTGCCTGTCCTGAGATTACATTTGTAATTTCAATGTGTTCTCCAAGGTACATGTAGTAATAGTGGGGTCCACTAGCATACCAAAACTATGGGTTCCTATGTGTAGGAAGGGTTTTGATACCAACCTCTCTTCCAATTGCTTTTTAAAATTATTTACAGCTGCTGTTGAGTTTTTGAGAGTGTGAGACTCTGTGGCTCCATTGAACTCTTTGTTCTGACTTACAATTTTCCAGCTATGTTGACATTTTTTTAAAATTATGCTCCCCTTAAGCTTGGCATTAAGCCTTATTTGAATCATGTTTAATGTGAAACTAAGTGAAGAAGGAGAAGGTACAAGTGTTTTACTTAACCACTTCAAATGTTTTTCTAAAATCCAGAGAAAAGCACTTCTAGGAGCCTCTGATGTTCCCTTCTCCACAGACCCAAGGTTTTTCAGTTCAGGGGTGCTTGTGGAGTTCTGAAGTGAGCACAGCTGTGGCAGACTGGAGGTGCTCAAGGGCTGTGCCAAATAACCTTGGTCTGTGTTCTGCAAATCTCAAGGTGAGAGGGAAGTTATTACTGCTGTGCTGTGATCCAGAGAGATCTGTGATCACTGGGACTTTCTCTACATTGCCTGTTGTCTGTGTTGAACAGAAGAACAGGATATTTGGGTGCAGGACCCCAGCTGCGAACAGCTCCTTGTGTTGTCTTAAAGCTCAGAAAAACTCACACTGCTTCAAGGGCTGAGCAGCTGCATGTAAAGACTGACAGCTGTGTCTGTAAATGTCTCTCTGGCCTGACTCATGGTTTTGTTTCTCCAGCAGAAGTTGATGAGCATTTTAAAGCCAGAGATCTTGCATTTGTGTTTGTGCTGACTTTGAGGAAGTCTGTATTTTGTGAATCAGGATTTGACAAGCTGTCACATGGAATGATGAGAAAAGAGTGCTTCTCTGTTTGATTTTGGTGTCATTAGTGGGCCTCTTGCTTTGTTGACATTAACGCCTCAATCACCCAAACTGATATTTTAATAATCAGTTGTGCTTGTGGCTAAGCAGTCTGGGAGACGATCTGCTTTGAAAAGACTTGAAAGGAATATCTCTTTAGCTTGAGAGGAACGGGACATAGCAAAGATATTCATGGTGTTTTTAAGGTAGAATGACAGCACTGCTGCTGCATTATGGAAACAGTAAAATGGCCCAGAGAGGGGTTTATGAAATAATGTTTTGGAGGCTTTTTTTCCCCCTTTCTTTAAAGAACTCCAAGATCAGTTGTCTGTGTTTTAATTTAAAATATTTTCTGTCTTGTTTAGGAATGGTGGTGCTGTGTTAATAGAACAAATTAACTTTATTAAGAACATTCATTTTGTAGTTGGATGGGGCTTAGTAATTTAGTATCTAATTAAAAACATTTACATAAATATATTCATATATTATGTAGATATTTACATATCTACATAAATGCAATTCTTGGATTAGATATTTTTGTGCCACTGCCATCTGTAATAATACTTTCATATAAAGCGTCTTCCTTATGATTGGTTTGTGAGGAGCCAATTTAATAATATCTCTCTGCATTTCTTGACCAACAGTTTTGTATTCCCAGAGTTGCTAATTACTGTTTACTGGAGGAAAGCTATTATATTTTCAGCTAGGTATGGTTTTTGTTATAAATAAATCTCAACGGTAACATTGTTATATTCTTACCAAATGCAAACAGTTAATACTTAATGCAGGGTTCAGGTTGCCTAGCAGCTAGAGAGGGCCACTTTGTCCAGATCCAGATGGAAGCAGGGTAAATTAGTAAAAGTGATTTCAGTTTTAGGTAAGAGCAAGGTGTGATTTCTTTTCCTCCCTTCTGTGCATTTGTGTGTCTATTGCTGGTAAGGAATAATGGTGGTGAAAATGACAGCAGAACTCCTGAGCAACGTGGAATCGAGGGGAGCTGCTGAGGGGCAGCCTCTGGCCCTTTGTGCTAGCCCATCTGGGTTCATTACATGAACTCTTTGCGCAGTCACATAAATTAACTGATGGAAAATCATTGGCAGGGTTTGGCCCCAAACACTTGCACACCACCCAGTACATACTTTGTGTGAGGAATTTGATTACATTTCCACTATACTTTTGTGCAGCACCCTGCACAAGGGACTCTAATCTTTGTTGCATGTACCATACATAACACACAAATATTGATGTGATTAATAATAAACATAACTAAATACAGGGTTTGGCAGCTGATGTTACAGTTGAAACTACTTTCAACCCCCCTTGTAAAAAGCGAATAGGGATTAAATTTAACTTCAGGTTAAAAGGCAGAAAGACTGTGATGTTCAGACAGAGACAGCATATTTAGACTGCAGTATGATTTTTCTTTTAAGGAGCTGTTTATCAGAATTAAACTACTAGGATGAAGGTTTTCCCTTCTCATTAACAAAAATGTCTCCGTGGTTTAACTGCTGAAACCTATTGGGGTATGAGAATAGCTGTATTGGATGTCTGAAACACGTGTTAACAGCTCTCAGGCACAGCTGGGGAGAGGGTAGGAAGCAACATTTCTCTGGGTTTTTGGATCTTTAAAAAAAGAAATATGACAACTGCTAATTATATTGAGTGGCAGTTACCACTACAAAACAGAAAAGTGTAAACCAGAATAACCCCCCTGCTGTGTAGCTGCCCAGAAGGCAAATACACAGTGTTTTTAAAAGCTTTTTGTATCAGACATTGCCTGGATGACAGGATGATCGTGAGCAGCTTGCCTCTTAGGGAAGGGATTCAAAGAAGTAACACTGGAAACTGAGTTCTTTTTTTACTTCTTGATTTTTTTTTTTTATTTACTGGAGGTAAAATTAGAACACCATCATATTTGATTGTAAATTTTAATGCTAATTGCACACTTAGCCAAAAGCTAATTATGCATTTCAGATGAGAGAATCATCTATTCCCAAGGCATCCCATTCCTGTCATGGTTTTGCTAAGTTCCTTTCAAGCACTGACTTCAGGCTTGAATGCTTGCAAAAAACTTATTTCTAAAAAAAGAGCTAATAAAGTTCAGTAATTTAATGTATAGATGTGATAGTGATGGGTGTCTCTAAAACACTAGTGGGCTTTTATAGACTCACAGTTGGGAAATCCTCTGATTTGCTGTTTAGATGAAGAACTAAAATGGAGAAATTCGAGACAGTGAGAAGAACAGGTTGATCCTTGCAAAGGAGTCAAGGATTACATTTTATTTGCAGCATTAAGGACTTACTGGGTCCCAGGAATGAAAATCATTGTGGGTGAGTGGATGTAAAGCACTACTTCTCATGCTAAAATACAATGCAGAATATTTGACTGGAGAAGAGATGCAATAACAATGTCTGTAATTCAATTCCAAGGTCTTGGTTATATCTCAAGTAATAATACTTCTGCTTTGAGAAGAACTCAAAGTGGCTCATGCCACTCTGAATGGCCTTGAAGATTAGAGTTGCAGGGGTGATACAAGGGAGAGAAATAAAATCTTGACAAATAAGACCCTGAGTGGTTAGTTACCCCACTCACTATTGAATTTTTTGAACAGCCTAAGCTTGCTGAGCAGGGCATTGCTGTGTTTGCAGTTAAACAGGTGACATGGAGGGTTTATTTCTGTTTATAGTTAATCACCTCAATCCCATTGTTATCTCATTATAACGCTGCATTACAGTGAAGGCCAAATTCAACTTGAGTCTAAGCTGATACCACTGGAGTTATCCCTGCTGACAATATTGGATTTGCTTTCACTTCAGGTGTAGTATCTCTTTTTGTGCTCCATCTTTGCAGAGCTACTGGGCCCTTGGAGGCCTTGTTTTGTCATTTCAGTGAAATGAAACGTGTTCAGAGGTACCAGGCTGTATCCAGGGGCAGTGTCGAGTGTGTGTGTTAGCTGATAAAGAGCTGTTGATGGTTCAAAGGTTTGGACCTTTCCTACAGAAAAAATGGACCAATGTTGACTGTTTGTCAAGTAGAGGAAAAGCTGTGTGTGGGAAATTTCAAGGGAAATGATTCAGTTGATGTAGTGAGGCAGTTAAGCTCTGAGAGGACAAGTGAGGTGCCAGCCTCCTGGCATTTTGCATTTAGTGCTTTTTTACCAGAAATTCAGAATAGAAATTTTGTAGTCATTTCTCATAAGGTCTTTAGACTCATGTGCCTCGAAACCTTTTCCTGTTGTCCTTGTCTTAGCAGAATCACCCTTATTATGATTTTCTTCCACAATGTTCTCTTCTGCATAATGACTGGGTATATTCTATATTTAAATATGCTTGGTTGCACTGTGATCAGTTATGAGATAATACAGTGGGTGGAATTTATGAGTTCTCATAGTGTTTGTCTCAAGTGAGCACATACTTAAACTGTGTCACATTTGGTCAAATGAGAAAATATAACTACTGTGCTTACTCACATTCATAACTTTCATGCGTTGTGTTGTCTACTGCAGTGTCATGTTTATGCAACACTTGAGTATCTGAATGGCTGATTTTAGAACTAAAAAAGGGAAACCAAATGTTTTTCAGATGTGAGAAATTGTACCCTATAGCACAACTGGAGTACTGGAGCAGGAATTTAGCAGCGTGAACTTTGTGATTTATTTTCTATTGTCCAGCTGTTCAGCATCATCCTGATTCATTAAACAGCATGAACTGAGCTCCCAGAGATAAGCACTGGCTTTCTATATGTTGTTGCATTGGAAGCATTGGACTCTGCAGACAGAAGGAAACACTGGTGAGAAGTACCAGAAACTGGACAAAAAAGCAGCACATTCCTGCAGCGTGGAGAACTGGGAGGCCTATGATTTGCTGGTTAGGTTCTCCCATCTCCAGAACAACATAATGTTTACCAGGAGACACTCACTGGTCTCAACCCAGATTTCTGGTGAGCTGTTCTGGCTGCCCAGCAAATACTAAGGAGAGTGACAAAGTAGGAAATGTGAATCCCGTTTGAGTGAGATGTATCTTCCAATAGCAGCTTAGCACCTTGCATTTTATGGCCAGGGGCCACTGCAACCCAAAAGTGTACCCTAAGCATCCCAGTGTATCCTTCTCTGCTTCTGCCACTGTCTGGGTTTGCAGCATTGCTAAGGTGTTCCTCCATCCAAATGGAGCTGCCAGTCCCAAGGGTCTTGCTCAGCTCGCACATGGCATCCTGTGCTTCTGTTGGGCACTTGCATCTTGTTTGAAAATTCCTCTAGTATTGCCGGTTCTGCTTTGCATCCATTTCTGTGCTAATCAGATACTCACTGCTTCTCTACTAATTTGTGCTAGAAACTGAAACAGGAGCTGGCAGGAGTGTTTGAAACCTGGGGGGAGCAGGTGTAAGTGCAGCAGATAAACACACTGTGTTATGAGCTGCTGTGCTTCATTAACTGATGTACCTTCATGTGATATATGACTCAAGTGATTAAACTTTGTCTAGTACTCAAAGAAGGCTCGATGGTGGTATTTTCTCAGCCAGATTCTGGCTGGTTTGTTGCTCTGACAAACTGATCCAGACATCTGCAGCAGTGCTAGAGGGTGAAATCCTGGCGAGAGAGTGGCGTGTGTGGATCCCTGTGTGCACATATGCTCCTGAAGCTACGAGGTTTTACTGTCCCTCTGCTTTCCTTGTAGCCAGAGCAATAAAACAGAACATACAGGGGATCTGTGCATAGGATGTTTACAAGGCAGAACACTCACCCTACTGCTGGTTTTGCTTTTGCATGTGCTTATTCAAAGGTTCACCTGCTGCTTCCCCTCTGTGGGTCCCTCAGTCGGCGCTGACGCCGTGGCAGTTGTGAAGTTGCTGCGTGTTCCAGTGCCATGGTAACTGCATCCTGCTCTGCTGGCTGCCAGCGGGCACCGAGCCTGCCCAGTTGTGAAAGGAAGCAAGTGCTCCGAGTGCAGAATTGTGGTAGACTGGCGTGAGTCAGCTTTGATAAGTCCATGTGAAGTCCTTTACCAAGGACTGCAAGTCTCTTTTTTTTTTTTTGAGGGAAGAACAAGAAATAACTCCCATCAAATGTGTTCTGGATTTTTTTTTTTTAAATGCTAAAATGTGTTTCCGTTGGAATTACCACCAAGTGCTAAATTGCTTTCTTGCTCTGCGGTTTAACCTCATGCTGTACACATTTCTGTAAGGCTGTGCCATTTTTCCCATCATTTTCTCTTGTCTCTGTGTTGTGCACCCTGGCTTGCTCTTGGAGAGGTCAGAGAGTACTTTTGTAAGCGCTTTTCCACTAACTGCAAGGAGAGTTCTTGCAGAGTACTCTCATAACAACGTTTGAAATCATGGAGTTGTGCCTAAGAGTGAGCAAGTAGAGCTGGGGAAAAGAGAGGAAGTCTTGTTTTGGAGAAGAAATACTCTTCACCTATCTATCACTTGTGTGATAAAGCACACAGGTGCATCAATTAATTACATGGAATAAAAGCACTGAAAACTTACAGCCAAGCAAGGGTAATTAAGGAATGCATTTTTCAAGTCTTTCTTGTATGAGAGTGGAATGATGGACTCTAACCTTTATGCTTTTCTTACCCTCTCTTGGCCCTTGCTGGGTTGTAGAACCACCAGCACTGTGAGGGCTGGTACCTACAGCAGTGTAGTGAGACATGGAGGGGAGGTTGTCTGAAAGAAGGGAGGTTGTGCTCAGTGCAGCATGCTGGGGGCTTGCAGCAAGCCTGGCTTAGCTAAAGCACAGCTCCAGGCTGACTCTGCTGTGCCCCCTCCACCTCTGGAGTTCTGCCTCTGGCAGGTGAGGGCCTGTGCAGGCAACTCCACTGTGCAGTGCTGATATGTCCCAAAGGGAGCAATAGAGTGCAGTGAAAACTGGGGCGAAACTTGGGTAAAACCAAAGCAGGACCATGAAAAGAAAAACCCCAGGGCCCTTAATGATTGCATTAATTACAGTGGAAAACAGCATCCCAAAGAGCAGTGCTATAAACACTTGCTTGCAAGCAGTAAGGAGTGGCCTGGAGCAGCAATCCCAGGAGGGCTGGAGGGGTGGAATTGCTGTCGCAGAAGTGTTGCCCTGTGTGAACCCCAGGTGGATTCCAGCATTCCTAGGAGGTGGTTGGTGTCTGGACTCCCTGAGATGTGGAAGGGGTTTGGCAAAGCTCTTCAGCCTGTTTTTGTACACCCTTCCTCATCAAACCCCCTCCCTAGGTTGTTTTCCTAAGTGTGAGAGTGATGCACTGAAGGGACTTGAATGGGTTGGCTGATTATGGGAACTCAGAGCTCCAGATGAGCAGTACTTCTGTATTGATGCTCATTCTGACTGTTGTGATATAATCATGCAAGTGCTGCAAATCCATACCTGTGTAAAGCTCCGTATCCTAGCTAAAATGGATCTTCTCTTTCATAAGCATGCCCTTCATCTTGAAAATAGCATGCAGGAAAAGTCACCACTGCAAAGATTTTAAATGAAGTGAATTTATGAGAACTGCTTAGCCCTCCTTGAATTTTTGGGGGTTGGAAGTGTAAAATTAATGATTTCCTTCCACTTGTGCTGGTTAATGATTTTAGGGAAAAGCAAACTCTTGCAAGGGAAGAATTTGCATAAAGTCCTCCTCTGTGATGTACTTTCAGCTGTTCTGAGTTGCACATGCCCTGCTGCACAGTAGCGTGTTCAAAGCTGTGGCCATCATTCTGAAGTCTTGGACATGTCTGAAATTACTTCAGTTTTTATGCTAAAATTCTGATATAAATATGTATAGGAGCTACTTAGTATTCAAGAGACTGCGAGAAATCTAAAGGGAACAAATTCAGTAAAAATCCACCACTATCATGGCAAAACTGTGATTTGAATAATCTTTCACCTAAATCTGGAAGCAGTCTTGGTGTACAGGATATTTACTCCTTTAACATAAATTTCACCTGAGTCAGAGGAACTTACAGAATGTGACTTGAAGTTGGACACAACAGCACCTCTGCATCAGTGCAATGTGGGTTCAAAGTGATTTGTCAGCTCTCCCATCTGCAGCAGGGGCTGTGGGAATCCTCCCTTGCCCGCCTGGCTGGGACACCAGGAAGCAGTTGCCTGTCAAAACCTGATGTTGCTAAGTGATGCCAAGGTAGCCACCTGCCTTAGCATTTACAAACCCCCAGTGCTCAAACAGAAGGAAATGAATAGCTTTATTTGCCATTAACTGCGTGCAGGGTGTTTATTCACTTTGGTCCTGAAAGTATCAAACATGAGCATCCGTTTTACTCCAGCTGGAATCTTCAGAGTTTTGAAGTCCCTGGAATGGCAGCTGTTTATTCTGCCTGAAAATGCATCCTCCAACTAATGTTATGTTGCCCTATAATTGTGAGAGACAGTGCAGTCAGTTTGATGATTAAAATACCACAGACTTTAAGAAACAAACCAACAACCCAACCAAAAACCCAATACAAAACCAAACTGCTTTTTATCACCTAATACAAAGGCAGAGAAGAGGTGGTATTTGTTTTGTTGGTTATAATGTCAGAATCCATGCAATAGCCCTCTTTATCTTTTCTCTCCTTTTTCTTTTTTTAAGCTGCAGCCTCTGTGGCCAAGAAGCACTGTAGCATTGATTTCTTTTCTTACTATATTTTTTTTCTCAAGGAAGCTGAGAATAAATCCAGACTATCATATTTGCTAGCTATTCTGGAACTGTTGTCAGGAAATAGGAGAAGTAGGAGATCTTTCACTTCTTGTGTACTTATTTTATGGATTTTTAAAAAAAATTTATAAAGGTTTAATTGCCCTCATGCCACAGGTGAGTCATGTGTGTTCTGCTAAAATCTGTCTGCTCAATAAAGTACTTGTTCAAAATAATCTCTCAAAGTGAGATGCTGAGTGACTTTTGCAGCCATGACTCATTGGATCTTCATTTTTTAAATGAAAAGATTCCCAAGACATGTTAATTTTAAGATCTCATCTATTAGATTCTTGATTATTAACAATAAGAGTATTAGTTTGACAGTGTGTCAAGGCTTGAGGGATTCATATAACCAGTGTTCTCTCTTCAGAAAAGGAGGGATAGTTCATTTTTTCATGGAGAAGGATTTGGCAAAGACCCAGGTTTGGAACTAGAACCCCTCAGGTGAGAGATTGGAAGCTTTCCAGTAGTTGTCTCCCCATGAGGGAGACTCCCAGCTCCCCAGCTGCGTGGTCTTCCCTTGCTCCAGAGGATGTGGAGCACCTCTGTGTGTGCAGAGGAAGGGTCAGAGGTTTTCAGGAATGGAATCTGTACTGACATTGGTGATTATTTCCTTCTCCTCAAAAATGAGCTCTTCCCGAGTTTTACAGTTCTGCCCAGCACAGATGGCCCTTTGAACTATAATTTGAATGGGAGCAGTTTTCAGCAGGGCCTTCTGACCCCAGAGAAGCTCTCCCAGAGTCAGGATTGTGTCCTGTGTAAAGAAGTGTCCTGTATTGGGAGGCTTCGTGCCTCAGTTCTCAGCTTTGGTGATCCCAAAGTGCTCCCACAGGTAGTTGCAAAATCCTATAAGTTTAACTTTGCTCTTATGGCTGATCTCTTCATTCACTCTGAGTGATGAATGGAACAGAAAATTGTGTTTCTTTGTTTTATTGAGTAATGGAAGAGAAAATTGTGCTTCCTTTACTAAACAACCATTGCCAAAAATAGCACCTGACTATATTTTATCTGTCTCTTCTTCCTTACTATTATTTTACTACACTAAATGCAATCTTTTTTTTTTCCCTTTGGATTTCTTTCCATCTTTGTGCCCTGAAGCTGCAAACAGCAAATTTTGTGAGTCATATAAATGTTCTGAGACATCAATTTAAGTAGGAACTGGAGAATGAGTTCTCAAAAGGTTGTGAATGCTGCTGACGTCAATCTCAGATTGAAATAAGAAAGAAGATATGGCTGGCAGATCCTGTGAGCAGGACTGTAAGCACACTTATGCTAATTCTGTTGTTGGAGGAGAAATTGTGTTTTTATAAATGAAGGTAATAGTCCCAACTGAAGACTTAACAGGCATTTATCTTTGTAACTAGATGATCTTGAGCTTTCATACTTTACGCTGAAATTTGCCTTTAGCAGATTCTAACGAAATTGCTTGGAAGTGACTAAAATGAATGGCAGCATGCTTTCTGCTTTTTCAGCTTGTAATATAATTCAGTTTTCCAGCTCTGCTTCTGCAGAATTCCTCCTTCAAAGTGACATTGCAAAGTATGGGATTTTTTAATGAACGGGAGACTATGAACCTATTTAGAGATTTTTCTTGATTGTCTCTGGCAGAGAACAGAATTTTGAAAGTAGCAAGGAGTCATGAAAGTCAATATGTCTTATGAATTGTTTTGATAACATGAAACATTTATCTTGTAGAAAGTGGTTAGTAATGCTGTTTTTGAAGTTAAATGCATGCAGATTGCATATCCATATTAATTTGATGGTGCTATTGAAAGGTCCTATAGGTGTGGTGAGAAGAGTGCAAGAAATGACTAAAGGAAAGGGATGCTTTTTCTGTGGAAACTACAGGGAAGTTATTTGCTGTTAGCTTATCAGTGCAGAATCTTTTTATGTGTGTGCATGTTTTGCCTTTAATGAGTGCGGCAGTTCAAAACTGACAGATAACTGATGTGCTTGTTGACTACTTTATTCTACCTCCGTTCAGATGGTTCACTGGAAGCCTGCATCCTGTTGTTAATTGATAGAGCTGCAGTGATCACTCTGAGTCTAGATGTGTTTTAACCAAAGGTATGTTTCCAGTGGTGAAATAGGAGTTGAAGATTTTAGCCCTTTGTCAAATCAAACTGTGTTTTGGAGAGGATCTTACAGCAACAGATACAATAGTGCCAGGTTCAGAGAGACCAAAGTGAATTGAAGTGAGCCCAGAGGTATTGAAGGAGCAAGGTAATGTGATTGCTGGTTAACTGGATCAGGGCAGCAGAGGGAATGCCTCCATCAGGTATCTGTATTGCTGTGCTCAGGTGCCTTTCTGATGCTGTGAAGAACTTTCGACAGATTTCTGTGGGAAGTCAGTTTTCAGATTGGTGGCATAGCAGGTACCTGTGTGTGAAATACTGCAGTCAAGGCCAGTATGAAAATAAACAAGGAATATCCCTTCAAATTTAGAGGTTAAATACAGACTGGATTTACCTGCAGGTAGCCAACAGGAGCTCAGTGGGAAAGTAATGAAGTGGGACTGTCTAGCTGGGTACTCAGTGCAAAATGTGCTTTTGCTTTGAGGCTGAGGAGAATGCAGGGGAAGAAGTTCTGGCTCTTGAAGACTGTGCACACTGTTCTGTGAATAGAAATAACAAAGAAGAGCAACCCTAGGAGCTGCTGCTGCTGCCAGGTGCAGGGGACACCAGAGTGAGCCTGTCCCAGGGCTCAGGCTTCAGTCACAGGCTCCTTCTGGAAGGGGGACCAAACCCCATCAATTTGCAGTCCTTTTTCTGCCATAGCTCCTTGGTCACCATTGAAAGGGAGAAGCAGGCAGTGATAACAAATAATGTGGCTGAAAATGTATCAGCCACTGACATGGGAGATAATGTGTCTGATGTATGTGATGACAGTAGAATTCTAAGGCTTCTGACCAAAAATGATCAGGGATCATGTGGTAGTCACAGCATACAGTCATCAGTGAGGAATGGACCTGTGAGGGATGAGGTCCTTTAAATTACACATATAGGGTTAAAAAAGTTTTAATTTGAGAGTCTTGGGCGGGGGGGGTGGGGGCGGGTGGGAAAGGGGTCTGTGGAGTTTGCCTGATTCCATTTGGAGGAGGAAGAGAGGTTTTAATGTTTCAGTTATACGGGAGTATTTTAGTACAGCAAAGGTAGTCAGCCACAAGCTGATTTATTGGCAATTTGCCTCTAAGTTAGGAAAGTGTTTCCCTGTTGGTAAAGTTTTACATAATTATACTTCTCTGCAATTTTGTATCGCAGAAACATTTCTGATTGCTGTTTGGATCAGAAGCTTGTGCTGCTCAGGATAGGATGCTGAAACACTTCAGTGGCTAATCTGAGCTGGCGTGGTGATTTCTTTACCCCGTGGTGATTCCTTTACCCCCTGGTGATTCCTCTATGCCATGGTGAATGAGCACAGAGACAGAGCAGCATTTCTGTTTCCCGAAGCTTCCTGTTTCTGGTTAACCAGCATAAAAATTAGTATCTGCTGAATTGATGCTTATCAGAATTCCTAAACAACTCTTCTGCCTCCAGCAGTGACACTCGATTATGTTTCTCACTCCTAAGCCTCTTAGAGGTTTAGCATTTATGAATCCCCTCTAATACTTTGCTTGACACATTTGGTTAGGCATATGACAGTGATCAGCTGAGAGAAAAAACAAGTCATCTCATCAAGTACAAATTGAGGCTTCTGGTAAGGAGAGTGGAGAGGCAAGCACAGGTTTCATGCTGTTTGAAGTCAGAATAGAACAGGGCTGTTAAAATAACTGCAGTGCATTTAAAATAAGAACAGGCTGTGTGTCCACTTCCCAGCCAGCTTCAGACAGTCCACCACAGCTGGTTTTGTGAGCAGCTGTGGGAGGGAGGCTGAGGAGTGGGTGCACTGAAGGGAAGTGGTTCAGCTCTCACCTGGCGCCTCAGGATGCTGAGCATGCTGAGGGTGTGTCATCTTGCACTTGATATTGGTTCTGCAGCTAAACTTTGGGATAAAACCCAAACACAGGGCTTTGAAGGGCTGCCCACCCAGTGCCTCCTGGGATGCAAAGTAGGTGGTCTAGTGGGGAGGAGGCAGCCCTGGTGCTGATTGGGGTGGTGGCTCCTGCAGCCCCTTGGTGCTTGCTCGCTCCTGAGCCTCCTGCACAGAGACACTTCAGCAGTGGCTGGAGGAGGTGCTGCTCAGCCAGCCTGGGTAACCTTTCAGCAGTGGCTTCATGATGAAGGCTCCTAAGCATTCCTGTAATACCAATGATGTTAAGAAGTCGTTGGTATTGTAAGCAGGTGCACTCCAGCTCGGCATACCTTGACAATTTGACAGCAGCCAGATGTTAAACTAGGTGGAGTAAGCGATGACTCTAAATACCATCATATAAATCTTGCAAATGGTACCACAGCTGAGTCTCTGGGCACGCCTGGTGAATTGTGATTTCTCAGAGGTCCTGTTTGATCAGAGAGTGAACTCTTCCTTTAACCCTTGATTGGACCCCACAGAGACAGCTGGTATTGTGATGCATCACTAGTGACTAATATCAACAAGTCAGTTAATTGATCCTTTGGAGCTACACGAGGCTGGTTGAAAATAGTTAAATGTTGTTTTAATGGAAATTGTCCTAATGTTGCTGTGAAATGGGGCTGCAGAAAGAAGCTTCCTACAGCTGCTTTGGTATACATTTCAGCCAGCATATGGTATGCATTTTAACTGAACACATGGAGAACTAATTTGATTTGAGTTGATTGATTTTGATTACTGACATGAGGATATGCTAATGAGAAACAATCCAGCATGTCTAAAAGATGGTTTCAGTTTCTAGCACAGCTGATACATAATGTTTGTATCATACGCATGAAAAGTACAGGAGAAAATGTTGTCTGTTTTGAAATTTTTCTCAGTGGTTGCTCTGTGGTGAACAGGAGGAGATGCATTATTCTGATTGAAGCTTGACAACACATTCTTCTGTCGATACAAATTAGGACTGATTGAATATATCTAGCTAGGACAGGTGGAGTTTCTGCATCAGAAAATGGGCAATACTGGTAGCTGTAAGAACCCCCAAACCATTTTTCAGGAAAACTTCTGCTGTGGATTAGATCCATTTCAGAAGGAGGTTGTTCACTAGAGGTGCATGAGGTCCAAGAGAACAGCTCAGACCAATGTCTTTGAAATTGGTTTGTTAGTTTTTAATTTACTGGAGCCTGTTCAGTTTAGATGTTTGTGTACATGTTGCTTAGGGAGAAAAAAGCATAATATCATAGTGGAGGGTGGATCATTGGATGCAACATCTCAAACCTGAGGCTAAATACTTCTGCTTGTGAGCATTCAATAATAGGTAGGAAGCCTTCCTGTTGTTTTGTGTGGGTATAAACCAGCCAAGGTATGAAGTGCTGCTCTTTGAAAAGAACTGGAACATCTTCCTTGGTGTATTTATTCCTCCTGTGCTCTCAAAAAGTCATATCAACTTATGTAGATTGGGATCCTGCAAGTGCTGAACAAACATGCATCACTCTAAATATACAACTTAGAACAACCAGCTCCACTGGTCTTACCCTCATGAATATGGATTGAAATAAAAATCTTTCCAAGTGGTCACTAAATGAAGCTGGGTCATAGCAAGTCAGCTGCTCTCCTTATGGGACACTTAGAATCATAGAGTTGGTTAGGCTGGAAAAAACCTTTAAGATTGAGTCCAACTGTTTACCCAGCACTGCCAAGCCCACCACTAACCCATGTCCCCAGGTGCCACATCCACTTGTCTTTTAAATACCTCCAGGGCTGGTGACTCCACCACTTCTGTGGTCAGCCTGTTCCAATGCCTGACCACCCTTCAGTGAAGAAATTTTTCCTAATTTTAAACCTCTGCTAAGTTTAAACCTCCGCTGGTGCAGTTTTGAAGATTGAAATGAAACCATTTTCCCTTGTCCTGTCAGTTTTTACTGGGAGCAGAGCCTGATCCCCACCTGGCTACAGCCTCCTTTCAGGGAGTTGTAGAGAGTGACAAGGTCCTCCCCGAGTCTCCTCTTCTCCAGGCTGAACATGCCCAGCTCCCTCAACTGCTCCTCATCACTTGTGCTCCAGACCCTTCCCTATCTCCATTGCTCTTCTCCACACATGACTGATATCTAAGCCTCAGGGTGATTTCCACCTAGCCAAAAATACCCACTTCATCAAGGAGGTATAAAATCTTACTTATATAAGAACATTAAATGATAATCCACCGCATAGTAATTGATAGCAACTGATCTGAGTGACTTATGCAAATAATCACTATAGACACAGCTGCTGCAGGAGGAGAAAAAAGAGTGGGATGCTTTACAGCCATCTCTGCATGATGTTTCTCATACAGCACTTGAGTAATCACACTGCCTGTGTGCAGCTACCAAGGTGAGCCATATAAATAACATTTATTTAAGTAGACAGGAGCCTCCTGTATTAAGCCTGAGCTGGAGGAGGGGAGTTCTGCTTCTTTTCCCCCTGCTCTAAGGTTCTGCAGTGGGGTCAAACTCTCTGCCTGAGCATGAAACTGTTGCTCAGGGAAAAGAAATTTGCAGGTAGGACAAGCCCACAAATGTCAGAGCTGCAGCTGCTTTGTCCCAGAGCAGCTCCAAGGTGATCACAGTGCTTGTTGCACTGTTGGCAGCACAGCTAGCAGTAGTGACAGTGAGGCTGCTTTGGGACTCTGGAGTTCTCTCACCTTTAGGCACTGTGATGTGTGAGAGGAGGAGATGGCAGCCCTGAGAAGCAGAAAGTCCCACTGCATATGACATGTTGCTCTGTTGCTAAGTGGGGTGTTCTCCTTGGGCACACAGTGACACAACCTGGTTTCTCTGCTTTTGCTGTATGTTTTGCAGGAGTGATTCATGGGATGAGAGCACAGTTGCTAAGATCAGGAAGAGGTTTGCTGGTATTTAATCTGCTCCTGTCAAGCAGCAGGGTGGTATCTCCTGGATGTAGCAGATGACAGCCTTGATGTATCCATGAGGCAGTTTGTATATGATTTTGGAAGGTATAGCTTGTCAGTTAACACCTGTCTTTATTCAGGTGGGTAAGCAGATGGGCAGTAAAGGCAAATGAAGTATACCAATGTGTAGATGAATAGCTACCTTCAGGCTGGTGTTTGTTTTATTTTTTTAAGTTTTTTTCTTTTTCTCTTACGTATCAACTCTTCATTCCTTAAGAACACTAACTAATCCTGGCATGGCTTTGTCATACCCATGTCTATAGATGCCTGTCTCTCACATGCCCCCAAAATTCAAGTCTTCTCTGCAAGGACAGTTTGGGATAGAAGTAGATCCAGGGCACTGAAGTGGTCAGAAGTAATCGGTGGAGGTGGGGAGGTGCTTACGTAATTGAGAGGAAAATACTTGCTAGTCAAAGGTCAGTGAAGAGAGAAGTGTTCTCACAAAGACTCAGCAGGACTCCTAAAAGACCCTGTCATTGTGCCCTTGTCTTCCTTGCTTTAACAACCTGTGATGAGCTTTCTCTCCTCATTTTCTGAGCTGCCCCTCCAGCACTGTCCATATGGAGTGACAGGAGCCTGCTCTGTAATTGGCAGGGTTTGTCACTGTTGAGCGAGTGAAGAAATGGAAGATCAGCTGCTAATCTCAGCTGAGCTCAGACAAACCCAGAAAACTCCAGCTCCTGTACCTGGGATCAAAATCTGGATCAGATGCTCTGTCTGAACTTACAGTGGAAGACTTTCAAGTTATGGGAACTATAGTGAATTATGAATAACAAGCTGGTGACTCCTGTGAACAAAGAAATTCTGAAAAATCCTCTGCTGGTTTATTGCAGCTTCCCACAGAACAGGATGAATGAGTTTGCAGCAGGGAAAGTACAAGTCTGTGTTAAAGTATTCAATTTTGTGTTGAAAACACGAAGCTGGAAGGAACAATGGTATCCTGGTAACTTGTGATCTTAATCTTTCTTACAAGATTGCAAAACTGTTTACCCTAGAAGTATCAAGTTAATATAGCACATTCTTTCTGAATTTCTTGTTTTCCCTTTTATTACAACAATGTGTTTGCAAACTCTCTGATGTTACGTACTGCTATTGAAGCCTCGTGATCCCTTCAGCAAAACAAAGATGCTAATTAAAAGTATTTTTACTACTGTGCCTAGTTGATTTTTTTCCTTCAGTTGTTCACTCTTTGTTTTAACAATCCTATTAGCACATGAAAATTCTGACCTAAGCACAGTCTAATTGGGACACAATGTGAGGCTTGTGATTGCCTTTCTCTTTTCATTAGAATATTTCATTAATTATATTTCCATCCATTCCCCCTGGAATCTGAGTATGTCTGAGAAACGGCTTTTCAGTAACCATGTAGATATAGAGGTGGTAACAATTCTGCTTCTCCAGAGTGTGGTTATACTTCTCAGTGCAGTCTGTGCACTAAAATCTACATTACCATGCTATGAAATTGTCCAACATTCAGATGATGTCACAAGCTGACAGAATGGAAAAGCTCCAAGAGGAGGATGCTGCTGCATGCTAGAAACATATGTCACACAGCATCAAATCCTGACCTGAGTCTCTTGGATGCATGAACCAAATGGATCTTTGTCTTTGAATGCCTTCAGCTTTACCAGATTTCTTCACAATTCTGTGTCTGCTGAGTTTGGCCAAATCCCCAAAAGTGACAGACTAAACTCTACAAAAAGATGTAGAAACCAAATAAACAAAAACTCCAACAAACAAAAGACCCCAACCCATCAGCAGATGCAGAGGTCTATGATTAACAAATTAAATAACTAATTGAAGAGTTTTCCCTCTCTATTAAAAATTTAAATAGTGAAATGGGTACAAGTCCTAGATCCAGTGAGATCAACAAAAGTTCTTTGCTCTGAGTGTGACAAGGATAATATCACTGTATCATCTGCAGTTTCTAGGTACCTTGAGAGTTGCAGATTTTGAGAGTCACTCAAGCTTGAAGGAGAGACTGCCTGAAGACCTGCTGCTCTCTGTCAGAGATGAAGAGACCTGTCCCCTGCCCAAGGAAGCTTTTTTTACCTTTTCTGAAACAAGCCTTGTAACATTCTGGGATGGTTGTTGTACTTAACTCACCCAAATACAGCTCATCTTTCCAAAGATGTATGATAAGCCAGCCCTCCCATCATCTCTTTTGCTGTTCTTTTGGCTCATTTCAGTTTGTCCCTTGGTCTTCAACCACAACATGCTATGGGGTGTCTCCTTCCCTGGAGTGAAAGATCCCATTTCCACTGGCAAAGTCCCAGTCTAATTCTAGATTCATCCCTCCCATTTTCTTTCGTGGGCACAGAGATGAACCTCCTTGTTTGCCAGGTGCACCTTGAATACCCAGTTTTTCTTCTTTCCACACAAAAATGCAGTCTCTTGCCTTTCTGAAGAGCAGAGCATGGATGTGGCACTGAAGCAAGTGTGGATGAGAAGTGGGTCCTGCAGCTCGGGTCAATAACCTGTTTTGAAAGAGGGGGCATGTGTGTAGGTCGTTTATATTTACATCTTGTTTCAGGATATAGACTGCAACTCGCCTGCTCACTAATTAAAAGGAAGTAAACATGTTGCCTGTTCTTATCTAAGAGTTTTTATATAACATTTACTGTCTGTTGATGTAACTGCCCTCATGAATGCAGGGTGATTTGATGTATCATTAGTGATGTGGAAGGACACGGTGAGAATAGAAAAGAGTGTTTATTCTTTATCATCTAATCCTTATTCTCTGACTGTTTGACTCCAGGAAGAGTACATAACATGGGTGAAACTTTGCTGCATATTTATTTCTGGCCTACCTTATGAGAGCAGCTAGAATCCAGGAAATTTTTAGTCACTAAGGATCAGGAAGGCTGGCACAAAGCACTGTTTAACTGTGGCAAAAACTCCTTGTTGAGGATTGGATCTTAGGATTTCCTTCTCTCAGCTGGAGGTGTTGGCAAGAGATGAGCTCTGATGTTTCCACGTGGTTTGCTAAAAAGGCCTGGCTGAGGCTGAGATTTATGGGAGCTCTCTGTTTGTCCTAGTAGGACAGGGATGAAGTCTTCTGCTTTCCCTCCGGGCTCCATATGAAGAACTAGCAAAAAACCACATCTAAACAGATTTGGATATTATTGTGGCTTTCATAATTTTTCAACTGACTTGGAAGATACAAAGAAAAGCTTTGGTCAAGGGAAATTACATCCCTTGGGAAAAATAGATGGAGAAAGTAGATTTGGGTGCCATGTGAAGAGAGATTTGTTTTTCCCTTTCAGTTCTTTTTATTAATTTTAAAATGGGGATACATTCTGAACTCTGTTCTTCTGACAGTGGTGTTTGTGATAAGAGTTTAGCAGTGAAACAGCAACTGTTCCCTGAAACACCAGGAATCATTCTCTTCTGCAGAATGGGCAGATACTGTCACTGCCTGGATCTTGGGATAAAGCATCAGGGTAAGCTCCAGACAGCCAACACCAAAGCCTCCCCTGCTGTTCTGAACCCTCCAAAATTGTGTTGAGTTATAATTCTTTGATGTCAGAGTAAGGCAAAATAGCAGCAGGCAGAAAGTGCAATTCATTTAATTGTAGTTTCATAATGTTTTGAAGCAGTTATGCTGTTGCTGAAGTCATGTCCCCTTTAGTGAAAATGTCGTTAGCTCACTGGCAGATCTAATTCTGCTCACTTATGCTTTGCTCCAAAGCTTGCTTTTGCACCCTTTCAGTCCACAGAAGTGATTTGGACTGGGTTGGGACAAAAAACAAGTCCTAAGAGCCTTTTTTAATGTCTGTCACAGTAAATAATGTGTGTTGCTCCAAACATCAACTTGTTGCACCTTCTCCAGACATCACTGAGCTGCACATGGAAGCAGATCACAGTCTGCCCAGAGGTTAGTGCTTGCTAGGGAGGCTGCTTTCATTTGATAAGTATTTCAGTATGTTTTTCCCTGTGTAACACTACTAATTCCTAAGCTGGGAAGTGTTTCCAGAAGTGCAGGGTAATGGAGTGTAGTTCAGCTCCCTTTGCTGAACTGAGCCAGGGATCCAGAGATTCTGATTTCAATTTTCTGCTGGCAGAGGGCCTGGGTGATTTAGGAAGCAGCATAATGCATGAACTTGTGCTTGTATTGGGCCTGATGCTATGATTGCTTCAATTACAGATTTGTTGATAGACCTTTGCTTGCTTGGGGTAATGCTGTGCAGTTTCCCTGTTTTATGAAGGTCTATTAATATAAAATTGCTAGAATATAATGAGGACTGATGCCCCTGTATTTTTGTTGATCTGTAAAGCATTACACACATTTAGCATTCTGTACAAATACGATCTCATGCTGTCTTTGTTGCTCATAGGATTTTTGTTAGCTTTAAATACAACAGTTTGGAGTTGTCATTAAAAGCTTTTCTAGACTCCTTTCCTTGGGCTGAGGTCTGTATTTTGAGAAAACAGATGACACAGAAAATGCTGTGTCTTGTGTTCCCGTTACCTAGACATTTGGTTTTATTTGGGAGAAGTCAGGACCTCTGCATTTGCAGGATTCTGTGCTGAGGTCACTGGATGCAGACAGGACCTTACAGTCCTTCAGGACTTATTTTATATCAATCCCCAAGTGGCATCTCCCCAAATTAGGGCTGAACTGAGTGTTCTATTGAGTAAAAGCAGCAGGCTGTGCTTGGGAGCCTGACCAAAGCCCCACTGGTGTGAATGACTGGGGAATGGTGAACCTGGAGGCATGGAGCAGCATATTGCTTTTTTTGTAATGCCAACAGCATGTTTTCTTCAGCTGGGAAATCTGCTATCATTTTCTTCTGTCTTTCTGAAAAGGTGAATGTGAAGATATGCTTTTCCTCAGGAAGGTTTGAGCCACTCAGGCCACTGGCCACTGGCCAAAGGCAGTTTGGGGCTTAGCAAGAGCGGGGAGGTGGTGATAAAGTGGTCAGTAAAATAAAACAGTTAAAATACCAAACAGCAACACATCTCACATGCATGGCAAGGAGTATTTGTTCATGGCTCTCTTTCCAACTGGAAAAGAGAAAGGATCATCACCACAAGGGTGAGTGAACTTAAAACAGTGCTCAAGAGGACCTCACACCTAGAAACGCATCAGCTGTAACCACTTCTGCCCCGAGGTGCTTCCCGGGCTGCCTCGAGTGCCGCCTGCAGCTGCTGCACAACAAAATTTCTCGTTTAACATCTCATCTGTGTGGTTATAATAGAAAACATCACGGTAAATGGTAGAAGATTATTTTCTTTGTCTTGTGCTATTACTGAGCATCATCACGCGTATACTGTTGTGGCTGACAAAGCACTTCAATTCTAAGCCTCTATTTTAAGATGCTTAGGACTACTCCAAAATAGCTGTTGTTTAGCTGAAAGTCTTCCTTTATATTCTTAGCAGAGATGTGGGTTTACTTGGAGAGTTTCAAATTCCATTTAATTTTTTTTTTTTTACATTTCTTTTGAATTTAAACAAAACTCCCTTCATGTCACCAATATATCAAATCTGTTTATTACATTGCTTTTCAAAGTATGTGCACATTTCTGTCAAACAAAAACACATGAGACAGAGGAATCTATGTTATTGCTAATCCCAGCATTTGGAAAGTGTATTGCAAAATCCACCAAAGATAGATATGTACTTTTTTCTTTTCCTTTTTATTTACCTTCTGGTTTATGTGGTTCAGATTGCTCTTGGGTTTTGTTGTCTTTAAGCTTTCATTCTACCTTCTTGAGTGCTAGAACCTTCTTCCTATTTTTGTTTAATGCTCACCTGAATTCAGCAGTGGGGGTTTTTTCCTAATTTGGGAGGTAATAAATTGAAAATTGCCTGATCAACTCTTAATTTCCACTAAATCCTGAAAAAATACACATTAGGATTTTAAAGACCTTTAAAGAAAATTTTATTTTCTTTTTATTGACATGCTGTTGATAATATAAATTAAGCTTGATTATTTTATTTTTGTCTTGCTGCTGCCCTTCACATTAAAGCACATCTTCTTGCCACATGGTTGTAATTCAATTTGATATTTTAATCTCAAAAATATCATGGACAGCTTCCCAGAATTTCTGAGCGCTTTGTCTTAGAATTGACCCCCTTGACATAATATCTCTAGGGCGTTTTTGTGAAGTATGAGGCTCGGATTTAGCCTTAATCCACTCCTAAATAAGATGAAATCTTCCCTTGATAAGAACCAGCCCTCGGAGGGATGCTCCTAGGAGAGTACCAAGTTTTTTTTTACAATTAGGACTTGCAACAGGTCTTTCAGGCACAAAGCCATTGATTTTCGTTAACACCGGAATAATTGCTTTGTCAATGAGTTAAGGAAGGTCTCGCCCAGGGCCGGGGGCCGGGCACCATCCCCGGGCACGGGCGCGATGCCCATCCCTGCGCCGAGGCGGCTCCGCACAGCCGCCAGCAGCCCCCGGCGCTGCCCGCTCCCTTGCTGGTTACCATGACATTTGATCACCCAGGAACGGGCTCCGGGAATTCTGGCTGGGGCTTGCTCGGTGCGGGGATTTGCTCCGTTCGCCTGCGTGCGCTGGAGGAGGAGGGAGCGCCATGGCACCGCGGTGTTCATTCCCTTCGCCGCTCCTTGCTCCCTCCGGGACCAAAGAACCAGGCTGCCGAATCGGGACAGATTTGTACCGCAGATCGCTTCGCCTCCTCCTCACAGATTGTGCGCTTGCTCTTTTGGCAGCCGATTCATAATGTATTGAGATTTCCCTTTGTGCTGCCGCACATCTCCCGGGCTGGCACGGAGCTGTGCCGACCCACGCGGTGGCCGCTTGGCTGGAGCACATCAATGCCCTGCCCTGCAGGACCAGTTAGGATGTCCACGCTGGCTCTTTCACAGGAGGGAGTGCTGCTTCTGAAGTGCTCCGGCTGCGATTAATTTAGCAGCTTCCCAACAGCAGCTAATTAGTAATGCTTAGAGTGGCTAACCCTGCTCGAACATCTGTGCGTTGTACAGCTGCTCCTGCAGTGGCTGATTAACAGAATTAAAGGATATACGTGGGACAACTAAAAATATTTAGCAAAACTACTTACTCTGGTATCTCAACCTCTTAGATGTTTTTGGTTTGCTTTTTTATCATATCAGTGATGGTTTTATCACTTGCCCACAGTGGATGGGCTTTCAAATGCATCATATCCCTCTTGAACTTTGTTTGCTGTTTACTTGCAGCTAAAGAAATGGAAAAGTAGGCATGTGGTGTGGATGCTACAGATTTTCATCACTTCCATTTCTTTATTTTTTTATCAAGGTAGCTGCATCAGAAAGAATCAAAAAATATGAGACTGATCTTCATGTTAATTCCAAGTCATGAAAAATAAGACTTTTCAATTCTATAAGCTTTAAGAAATGTGCACAATGAACTTAATCTTTGTGTGTATCTCTTTATGGCATTTCACCTTTGCAGCCACTGTCTCTTAAATACTTTAACAGAAAAGCTCAGCCTACAAAAAGATGAGAAGAGCAGATAAGGTTCATAGGCAAGCCAGTCCTATTCCAGTCCTCCTTACCCTCTGACAGATCAGGAAGGGCAACTGATGCTAATCTTCATTACAATCTCAAGGCACCTGGGAAAATGGAAATAACATTTTTAACGTCTTAGCAGGTCATGAGCAGTAGTGTCAATCACAGCACCTTGGCCTGATTCCAGTGTGGGAATTACATTCTGCTGAGCAAATGCACCCTGTTGCATTTTCAGTGATGCACTTTTTGTCTTACATGGTGTGGAGTTGCTGAGGAAAGTTATAACAAAAGTTAAGGCTTCCCTACTGCCAGAAATATTTTAATAGTGGATTAAGTCAATCTACAGTAACTTTTCCTCCTTGTTCCTCAGCTTGTTTTACAAAAGTACTTTGAAAAGTGCAGTGCTTCACCTGAAGAGATACTCAGCCACTGAGTTACAGGGAACAACTTCAAAAGCCTGTGTGTTGGGCATGGCCGAGGCCTCTGATGACTGACCAGGTGCTGGTGAGCTCTTGAAGACTCTGCATGTATTAAAAGTCTCTTTTCAAAAAATTTCCATGTCTCTGTTGCGAGCAGTTATTGTGGGAATGTTAGAGAGAACAGGGTGGTAGTTCTTTCTGTACAGGGTAAGTAAAATAGGATAAGAAAAGGGAAATTCCTGCAACTGGTCATACTGAAATTATCCAAGGCTGCTGGTTTTACTGCTTCTAAAGAGTAGAAGTGAAGATAATGGGGAGATGTTTAAAAAGCACTTAGCAAGGATAGAGCATTTTATCAAAAAAGGCAGGGGTTTTGTATTGGGTCTTTTTCACATCAGAAATGTTTTCCTGCATATTGCTGAAATGAAATGGCTCTCAAGGTAGCTAAATGTGTCTGAGTAGGTTCCAGTGACTCTTGGGCAATGGGAGCACTCAATAACAAGAGAGGAAAAAAACCATGTCTAATATGATCTGTTGAACTGGAGCATTTTAATCAGAGCTGAGTTCTGAAGAAACCAGGTGTTATTTTGCTCCTGGCAGCAATTGAATCTTCACAGGTTTTTCATGACATCACATCTTTTCCATGTCTTAACCAGTGACTCATGCTGCTTGCCTGTTTGTTCCTATTTCTAGCTGCCAGCAGGAAACACTAAGCTTAATGTTAAGATTCTCTTATTAATGACACATCCTAGTCTGCCCAAGGTCCCTCTCCCTTGTGGTACCTGGTGGGTGGGCTGTTTTTTTTCCCCCTTCCTCTTTCCCAAGGTGACTTTTGTTTATCTGATTCTTGGTGCCTTCCACTCCAAAGCCTACTTTTGCAAAGGCAATGTGTGTGTGAATGTAACATCCCCCTATAACCACGGGGCTGAGAAGTGGATTGTCCTATGTCCAGGGCTGACCAAACTCCAGACAAGATGCAAAAAGACATGGTGTAGGTGTTACAATGGGACATTTAACAACAGGGTGGAAGAAGTCATTCCTTCACTAGGTCTGATGAAGCCCCAAATTGTGATGGCTGCTGGTTATTGGGGTGGACGTAGCCTCTGTTCTGACTCTGAGCAGCCTAAGCAAGGATGATGCCAAGTACATGCAGCTTGTAGATGTTGCCAATAGCTGGACAATAAGCAGCTCTTACTCTTGCATACTGTTCTTTTTAAAAAAACCAAAACCTGTGGAAATCACACCATGATCCTTTAAAAAATGGAAATGTTTATTTCTTTAGAGGCTGTTTGTCACATACACTGCTAGAAAAGTCATGGTGCGAAGGGGATTAAATTCAGTACAGATTAGATGTTTCAGTGACATTTTATTTGGAACAAAAAACTTGTGGCTGGAAATCTTCACTAGAAGAAGGATGGTTCAGAATCAGGGATTCTGATTTTTCAGACCTGCAGCAAAGAGCATCTGTCATGATCTAAACACTCAAATATGTTTCCTGTGTTAGTACCTTGCAGTTTCTGCTGAAACAGCCAAGTAAATTTAAGAAAAGCTGATTGTACTCCTATTGTGAATGTTTGCGTGATGGATCTTGAGACTAGAGGGCATCTGCACACAATGCAAATGCATTTAGGTCTTTTTCTTCTCTGATAAACACTGAATTTTGATTGCTCATTAATGCAAAACCTTCAAATTTTTGTTTCAAGCTACCCACTAATGGTCCTGTGGGTGTTTTTAATTGTTTGCATAAAGGACAGGCACACACATAAGCTGCAGAAGAACAGAGGTGTTAGCACACTAGTGTAAATACACCTCACAGAGACCCCTCTGTGCCTGCTTACAGCCAAGCTCTGATTCCTCTTCAGGGACAGCCTAGCAGGCTCCTGGATGCTGGGGGCTCAGGCTATTCTTCCCAAGCATTTGGCTAGACTGTTAATTAGTGCTACATCACCTTTGTGCTGATCCCCGCCTGTGCCTCATGTACTTGTCTTCTAATGAGTTTTTGGTCTACCTGGAAATCTTGCAAGCAACTTGGTGGGAGGGGAGTAATTTCTGTCAGTTGTTTTCTCCTTCATTAGATAAACAACTTGAACTTAAAAACCTGAAATGACTAATTACCTGAGGTTTGTGGTGTTTTAAACTGAGGGAAGGACAACTGTTGTAAATGTTGAAGAAAGTGAGCTCAGATTTTGCAGTTTGTTTCATTTTATTTATGCTGAGGCATCTGTGTGTGGCAGGGGGGAGGTGTGCACTTAAGCTCTCATGGTGTGAGTCAAGAAAATTAAGCCAGTTTATCGCTGTCTAAGAAGCTAATGTAACCTGAGGAAAAAAGTAATTTCAGGGTGATAGTACAACAACTGAAATGCAGTTGGAGAAATGCCACTACAAAGCTGTGAGGGGAAATGACATGCTCTGTACCTGTACAGTAAAACAGAGCGAGGAAGCCATCAGTGACTCAGGAAGAGATGAATCACATCTCTGCATTGTAGCACATGGCTACCAGGGCAAGGGTGTGAACAAACTCTATATACCATGAGATCCAGGATGCCTTTCCCTCACACACACTCCTCTGATAACGTGAGAGGGCAGCACACAAGTATATCCTAGTGAATATGCAAATTAACTTTCTAATGATTTAAGTGCACTGCCCACCGTAGGACAGGTTATGACTGAGCAAATGCATGTTATCCTTTGGGGTTCTGTACATCCTGCAGCCCCAGCTCTCACTAATGTATGAATTGGGGCCCATCCCCACACACAGGGGGATCACAGGCAGAATACTGAAATCAACAAACCAGATTTACTAAATTCCAGAGCTTTCCGGCAATAGCACAATTTGGCTTTTTCAGTCCAATTCCTGATTGAGCTGAGGCACTGAGGGGGTATCAGGGCAGGTTTTGGAAGTCACCCTGAGTGTCCCTTGAGGCTGCTTCCCAGGACAGCCTGGATGCTGTCCTGGGTATGTCCCCAGAGATGAGTCTTTGCTCTGAGCCATTGTCAAAATTAATTTCTTTCCAAATTATTCTGCATGTGACTTGACAACCTGTCTTGCAGTCACTTAGTGACTAGTCACAGCCTCATGCCCTAAGCCATAGTGAGCACTGGTCAAACACAGAGGAAGGAGAAAATAGGAGATGAGATTTGGAAGGCAGAAGAACCTGTGAATGCAAGTATGAGAAGTGGAGTAGCCTGACTTCCTATGGATTTGTTTGGTTTTGTTAGTTGCAGAATCTCTGAAGGTACTAATACCGATTTAGGGCCTTCTCCTAATGAGATGCAAAGAAAGCCTCTCTCATGTGAATCCTGTGGTTTTGGGAAAAGATAATCATTGCACTTCAGCTTTTTTCACAGCTAAGGTGTGCTTAAGGTCTCTCTTCATCTTACCAACTAGTTTTTGTGACATATGTAAAAACATTTGAACACATTTTCCCTCAGGAAAATTTGATCAAAAGTGCATATGTGGAGACTGATGTTTTAATAAGCCTCATGTCTTTAGGAAATCAGGCTAAAATAAAGGAACTATCATCTCTCTGAATAAAAGAACAATACTATTACTGCTGAGACCTTCCTTGCTTGAAGAAATATAGTTAGGATCTAGTTGTTGTGGCTGGTTTAGCTGTTTGGCAGCTAAGGGGAGATCTGGTGTCAGTGAATATGAGAGTGCTATGTGATGGATTTATCACTGGCAGGAAAAGAAATGGTCACTCAGGCTGCAGGGTGGAGCCCACCTCATACTGATATTCCCACCTCTGACCTGTTGTCAGGAGGGACCAGAACAATTCCTCAGCCAGTGTACAATGCTTCATCGTGATCAGCCAATGGGCTACCACATCTTCAAATAAATACACAAATTTAAGGGAAAAAAATCACATATTTTCCCAGAGAACTGGTCGAGAAACAGCAAGATTCCTGCTGCACAGCCTCTCCACTGGGAAATTCACAGTGTGTTAGAGCTGTGGATAGTCTCACAGTAGTGCAATAGCAGAGCCTTTTAAGGAAGCTGTAGGGAGCTTATTTACAAGCGCTGTCCTCCTACAGAGAGGCTCTGTGATGTTCTGGTGCAGAACAACAGGCGGCCACAGACTGGCTGCTGTGTGTTCTGCAAGGGCCAACACTGTCTCTTGCATGCAGCAAAAACAAAGCTGCATGTATGGGAATGATGGGCAGGATGATTTTAAAGCTGAATAGTTTCCCACCCACTGTCTTCTGGGGATGTGGTGATGTGCTGTGTCTGATCTCTACTCCTGCCAGAGTGCTCTACGTGGATTTATTTTACTCTTCCAACTAGTTACATGGTTGTTAAGTTCTTTAGGGTCTTTTTCTTTAGAACTTTTATCACATTTTAAACCAGTGGCAGCAAATGCTTTCTTCAGTGTGGGTTTTGGGGGACTATAAGATGGTTCATTTTAGAGCTAACCCATCACAGTAAGTTGACACCTCATACTGAGCACACACTTTGAAGGCAATGCCTTTTGGCTCCCTGCAGCTGTTTCACAGAGCTGCCATTTGCCAAAAGAAGGATGAAATGTGTTCAAAAGATAGACACCTTCTGAGTGAGAGAGACAATCGACTTCTGAGCGAGAGCACACGGCTTCTCTCCTTGGTTCAGAAGGCAGGTCCGGAGGGAATGGACTGGGCTGTAGGACTGCTGTTCTGGTGTAGAAATATTCCTCAGTTTGGAAACAGGCTTGCAAAATGTAAAGGAGAAGTGCTGTTGGCATCCAACAGATGGTAGTTGACATGTTTTCTAGCTGTCACAAGCCTTTCAAAATTCTTCTGTTGCATATGCCAGAGCTTCACCTTTGTGCTGCCCAGCTGAACACAGGAATGACAACTGCAGGTGGAGGAACTCTGCAGGAACTCTCTGGGTAAACAGAATTAAGATGAACCAACAGAAGAGGAGTAATAGATCTCAAATTAGTATGTGCACCTCAGACTTTGTGATTGGGATATTCCACATTACATTCACTTTGTATAATAATGTTTATTGTATCAAATCTTTAATTTTTGTCTCTAACCTGAGGCAAGAAAGGAGTCACCAGCAGCATCTACCTCAAGGACATTTTCCTGACCATGACACTGCATTGCAACACGTGAATGTTTTCTGCCTGGTACAGTCCTGGACTGGTTATTTTGCCTCTGCTTTGAAGTGTCAGCTTTCAGTGAACTCTGCTAACATTTTATTATTGCACTGGGGCTAAGGCAGAGAAGAGAAATTAAAGGGTTGACACCTTTGGTATTTTTTTAATAGTACATGTGTCAAAATGCATTTAACAAATCATGGTTGATGCAAAAGTCTAATTAATGCTAAAATGTAAGTAGAGTTCATTTCACTTGGGAGCAACTGAGAAGTTTAAAATGTATAATAAAAAAAAGTGGTTGCCTTATTTTTTATATAGGACTTAATTACAACTCTTGCTTCTGAGAACTGAAGTCTTAAAGCCTAAATATTCCTTTCTGTTGCAGGATACAGCTGGACAAGAAAGATACAGGACCATCACTACAGCCTACTACCGAGGAGCCATGGGCTTTGTCCTCATGTATGATATCACCAGTGAAGACTCCTTCAATGCTGTGCAGGACTGGTAGGAAATACTGGAATACTGCTGTTGTTGTTGTGTTTGTTTGGGTTTTGGCCAATTCTCTCCCCACATTTGTTTGTTGAGAACATGAGACATCCCACCCTCTATAGTGCTTTGCATCACAGTGTTCTTTCCTATTCATCGAAATAATTTGATTTATAAACATTCCTTAGAAAAAGTTCTCCAGCTTCACTTTAATGAAAAGGTTGTAATTCAAATATTGTAGCATACTACAGTACTTTTTGCTTTTAAAAGTATCAATTTATTGTAAAGAAATTAATCCCTTAATGCTATTTTGGGCTTATGAGGTTTCTGGCTATGCTGCTAAAAATACAGATTAACAGTGGTTGTTCAATCACATCTCAGGGGTTTGGGGAAAGGCTGTGTTTATCCTCAGTAGTGCCCTGTGACTCTGCTCAAATGTCTTGCAATCATTTCTGCTGGTTACCTGGTTGCTCTTCACTGCAGATAAGAATGGTCACCGTGCAAAGAAGGGCAGTGCAGTGATTAATGTGCTCTCCTGAGTCAGATTTATTTGCAATGATCTCAGTGACCTACTGGGAGTATGTGACATCCTGGCTGTGGCTCTTTGCATCTGCCTCAGCCTGGTTTTCTGTTGAACACCTATTCGCTATCCCCTAAGCTAGGCTGTAACTCAAAAGCTGCAACAACGTGGTTTGTTCTTTCAGGTGATTTGTCTTCTCTCCAAAGCTGGCCAGTTTTTGTTCTCTCTGTTCACTAAAGCAGTTGGTCATGATGGTCACATCCAAGATGCAATCTGCACTTTCAGCCCCCCATCCCCAGTACCACACCACCACATGAACTGCAGCCCCATCCTGAGCAGCCCTTCAGCAGCTTGTGGTAGAGGAATACACTCTTTTCTTGTTAAAAACACAAACCCAGAGGTTTTGCCAAAACCGGTTTTGTCCATCAAGTTTCTCTCAGATGAAGCTTTTTCTGCAAGTGTCTGCACAGGGATGTTTTCCATAGGAGTGCAGGCATGTGAGCTGGGGCAGTATCTTTCACTAAACTATAAATATTTCCAACTTGGTTCCCTGATGAAACAAGATCCATATGACCACACTGTTCATCTACCTGTCTGTCTGTTGGTTCTGCTGTAGCAGGTTTTACTTATCAGTCTTAAGTTAGCCAAAAATTACCAAATCTCAGCCTCTGAGCTGCTACTATTTTAAAGTTTGCAGAGGTGAAGTTTTACCTGAAGCTTTATATTGCAAGTAGTCTAAGGTCTGTTCTATCAAAGGCACTGGTGTGAGAGTAAGAACTGGGAAAGGTCAGCTTTGTCTGTTTGACTTCACGTCTTCCTGTGCCGTGGGAGCTGCAGGAATATCTTTGCTAAGAGCACCTTGTCAGCCAAAGGACAGAGGTGAACCATCAGTGTGTTTTTCCTCTGGATGTCAGGAATCTTTCCAACCAGCTTTAGGGTTCTGAGCCCAAATGAGGTAGTGGGGTGGATAAAAAGGACCCATTTCCTTCCTTCCTGAAGCTTGTCCTCAGGAGAGATGAGGGCTGCAGCCAAGCCAGCATCTCTGGGCCAGCAGAGTCCTCTAGTGGCTATTGCAACTGGGAGATGGTTTTTCCCAGTCTGCAAAATTGCTTTCTAAACATCCAAAGGCACAAGAAATGGAAAAAAAAGCTTTTGGCTGGTGCTGGTGCTGCTCTATCAGTGTCTGTCATTTTCTAGCATAGCAAATAGGATTTTCTTTGGTGTTTTCCACATCATTCTGCATGATACAGTTATGATTAAAAAAACTTATTACACTGGATATGGTCTTCAGTCAGGAACTGTACTCTCCACAGAAAATTAACATGTCTACTACTAGAGCTCCTTTATCTCCATCTCTGGTTCATTGGCACGTGGCTGTTTCAACAGCCCCCAGACTGGGCCACAAGGGAAACGAGAATATCCCTCCCAATCTGCCAAATGATTTCTTCCCTGGGAGGTCTTTTACCCTCACTCTGCTTATGGGTGGATGTCCTGAAGAGGATCCTGGTTTGCTCTGTGTCACTCAGACCTCTCCTAAACCAAGTAAAGGCACTTTCTCTCCTGAGTGAGAGGATCATGGCTGTGTATCAGGTATTTAGACAAACTCTCAAAGTAGAATATGAATGCAAAGCAGAGTCTCTCCTTCATTCACATGAATCACCTCAATTAATGATGGTCATCATCTTAAAACCACTGAGAAAGACACAGTTTAAATGCATTTGGGAATACCTGGAACATGACCTGTTCTCTTGTTCACTGGAAAATGTACAACAGATTATATGAGAAGCCTTAAAATATTAAGCCTGAGTGATTTTCCTTACTGCAGTGTGGCAAGAGTTCGGTCAGGTTATTTAACAAGAAAAATATAAATAGGCAAACCCAAAGATAGGTTTTAACTAATATTTGAAAATAAGTAATTATTTCAGTTGAATATGTTTTTCCTGTAGGGTGAGTGAAAGGGTTAAATGAGCTTTCATAGCTTGCTGCTCAGTTTCTAGAATTTTTTTTAGCAATCATCTTTGGCAGCTGTTATTTGATGTTGGGTTGACAGTTCTGTGTCTAGATAAATCAGTTGTTTATACCTCATTTGAAACTGCAATGGAACTAAAATATACTCAGTACTTGAAACTGTAAAGTAAATAGAAAATATTATGGAAGCTCTGCTTTGGACAATCTAGACAATTTCATAGAAAGGAAATAAAAATTGGTAAAATTTAACTTATATCTAAGTGACAGCTGGGTTCACAAACCATCAGCTTTATTTATCTTTAACCCACACTGAGTTGCTGATACCTCCATGTAACTGTGAACCTGAGACTATTTTTCTTCTAAGCACGAAGCACAAAGTTTGTGCTTTATTGTTAATTTGGGGAATTCAGCACAAACAAGGCACAGCATTTTATTATATCACAGAAATATGTTTCTCCCAGTGGGTATATTGGGCTGCCCTGATAGGTGTTGAAACAGCTCCATCACACAAGCCTTGCTATTTATTCATTTATCTTTCCAAAAGCATCTGGAAATTTTCTGCCCTTCTTTTTGTATGGACATGGGTTTCTTTTATATGTTCTTCTTAACTTTGTTGGTTGGCTGGTTGTTTTTTATTCCTAAGAATAATAAAGATTGGTGTTCAGTAAGATGTTTTCCACTAACTTGTACAAAACAAGGAGAAAGGTGCATTTCTCTGCGAGATCCTTCATGCTGTTTGCTTCCTTTTCATTTTCTAAGTAATCCTGTTTAAATAGTTAAGATTTATGTCCCCATGTGATGCCAGGGGCCGAAATGAATCCAGAGGCTGAACTGTGAATCAGAAGAGGAGCCTGCTTTTAGTTGTTTTAAATTGAACCTGGGGAGACTTTATTTCTCTCTGTTGCTTTTGGAGGAAGACATCTTCATCTTCCTGGGCTTTTGCTGATTTCCGCAGTCACCCCCTTCTCTGATGAGCCTTGAGAAACCCCAGAGTCCCACAAAAACTCATCACAGATTCATATTAGCTCTCATGGGGCTTGTCTACATGGAGGCACTCAAATGGGTGACATTGGAGGAGCTGAAATTGGGATTGGAGTGAGTGCCTTTCCAGGAGGACACTGGGGAGAGTAAGAAGTTTCATTGCACACAGTCTTTGTTGATTTTTGCATGTTGCACTGTGGGCCTGGGCTTGGGTGAGGTTCCTGTTCCCCAGGGCAATTCAAGCAGGCTGCTGCTTCCAGGCAAGTTGCACAGTGCAATGACCCCCTTTTTCCCAGTTATCTGTGGAATAACACAGCTGGCTGCTTTCCATGGAAAAAAGCAAGTAAGCAGCTCAAACTAATTAAAAATTGTCATTAGTAGATGGGAGCTGGAGGCTGCTGCTAATTCAAAAGAGAAGGAATCAAGTGCTTTATTATTAAGGGAGTTCAAGGAAACTTACACAGAAGTAAAAGTTTGAGGGAACTTCTGGCTCTCCTGGGAAGTGGCAGATTTGCCTGAAACTGTAGTGTCCTGCCTGGAGTGGTGGTGAGCAGGGGCAAAGAATGGGAAGGTGAGTCAGGGAATGCAGGAGGATGGAGGAGAGGAGTGAATGGCTTCTGGCAGTGCAGCCTAATTACCCTTGGAGAGAAGGGAGCCTTAAAAGATAGAGCTGACTTGGTGAAGATAAAATAGGTTGTGTGGGTCTGAAAAGATGGATGAAAGTGAATACTACTGAGCTAATAATGTTCTGCTGCTGGCTCTGGGACACCTCACCAAGGATGGTGGGAGAGGACTGGCCCCTCGGGATGCATTAAAAAAAATATTCTGTTTTGTCACGGAAAAGCTCTAAAAAGGCTAAATGTAAGGTCAGAGTCCTGGGATCCACAGTGAGCTGCACTCCAGTTTCAGTTCATGAGCCACAGAAAGCTTTAGAGGCTCCAAGTTCACCCGAGTGCTCCTGCCTAAGCTCCCATGCACTGCACCCCTGTGCCCCTGAAGTTAGTGTTGGTCTGTCATTGCAGCTGCTGTCTCCTGCCTTAGGTATCCCTTAGTCCTGCTGGGCTCAAGTATTAGCTCACAGAGTCTTGCTTTGATCTCATATCTTCCCAATTTGGTAAATTCCTGTTTCTGCTTTTCAGTTGTTTCCATGTTTCTATGTGATTTTCAGTTTCCATGAAGTTTTCCAGCTCAAGCAAAGACAACTTGATGTTTGCATGTGTTCTTATGGTGTTCCTAAAACTCTACAGCAAAATGTGCTGCAGAAAAGGAGAGAATTATTGTTGTTCTGTCTTATATAAGAAGTTGTAAATCCAGCATGAAGTGTGCATCTACTGTATGGCTTTCTCCATGGGACAATATCCTTAAGAGCTGTAATTGATTGTTGTTCCTCTGACAGATGACAGCTGAAAGAGAGTCAGCTTTACAAAAAGCCTTTATTGTCCTTAATCTTCAAAAATTACTCGATTCAGTTTTTTATCTGGATCTTGTGATCTTTAAAACACTTGCAAAGTCTCAACAAGAAACTTTATTGTCACACAAAGTTAAGGAGTAGTAAAACAGTGCTGTGAGTTACATAGCCTGCATTCGTGCTTTGTGTGTGAGCCTGGTCATTTGTCTTTGGACCCACACACGACCTGGGGATGTTGATACTGCCATCAATGGTACTTGTTTTCATATTTAATACAGGATTGTATTTTGGCACAGCTGATGGGATGTAACCATCTCTTTTGACCTGCTGTAGGGCCACACAAATCAAGACTTACTCCTGGGACAATGCACAGGTGATCCTGGTTGGAAACAAGTGTGACATGGAGGATGACAGAATTGTTCCTGTGGAGAAGGGGAAACATCTGGCGGATCAGCTGGGTACATGCAAAGCTTTTCTTCCTGCCTTTTTTCCTCTGCTTCTTTTAGTTTGAACCATAAAAAGTCCTTCTAGCAGTAATACTTCAATAATGGTCTCACAGCTAAGAAGTGTAATATATTCTAGTTTCATATTTTACTTATTTCGTGCTCATTAGGCCAAAAATACCTGGTAGAATAATTGTAGTGTTGCTGTATCTATAAAGGTGATGTCTAGGGGTGGAAGGAAGATAAAGTTTATCAGAAGAGAAAAGCTTTTATTAGCTCAGCAGAATGAAAAGAGAAAAAGTTTTCATAAACACAATTCTATCTCCAGGTCTCCAAGTACCATGTACTCATTGCAAATCAATGCAAACATTGATTTTTGTTGAAGCATTTTTTTAAACTAAACAATGAAAAAGAAAGGTTTTATATATCAGAACTGTGGAATTGAGTAAAACATATTTTAAAAATGTACGAGGCTTCTCTATCCAGGTAAGAAAATGACATTACATTATTGATGTGGGATAGAAAAAGCAAAACAGTTCCATTGAGAGGAAGCTGGGATTGCAATGAAAATTTTATAATGAATAGCAAAGTAAACTCATACTACTTTATAATTTATTTATATTTTTTCATTATCTATTATAGCATATAAGATATTTTTAATATGAAACCAGAGATCTATGTTAAAATTTAACTATAGTGTTGTCTTCTGTTAAAGAATTCAAAGTAGCAAGTAAATCCTGTTAAAATTTCATTCAGGTAACAGTGAAGACCCTTACAGTGGGCATAAATATTTGTTTAGCTTGTAAGAGTAGAGATTCTTACCAGACCCAAAGGAATCACCATCATCCTCAACTTATAAAATCCTGTGTTGTTTTCAATCCTTAAGCAGTAATTGGAGGGTACATAATAAACTACTAAATTGGGGGTACTGGAGTTCCAGGACACATTGGAACATACATTGGTGTGGTTTAAAATGTGGCCTTGAAAATGTAAATTCTGCATATGGCACACACAAAGGGGTCCCATTCATGGCTGGAGCCTTGAGGCACTGCCATCATAAACAAACAAAAAGCAAATATCTAATTAGACCCATTGTTATTATTGTAATAGTAAATCTTGACATGTAGGACTGGCAAAGCAAACAAAGACATGGTTAGTTTGCAAAATCAGTTCTGGGCTCTTTTTTACCCATCCGAATTTAATCTGCTTTTGAAAATATGAATGTGAATAAACTTGGTTCCTGGCTTGCAGACTCTCAGAAAGGTTGTGGATGCATGTGTGCACCTATTTCACAGGAATAATTACACTGCTAGTAATTGAAAATTTGTCCAGACCAAAGTAGCAGCAAATGGAGAGTTTTATTTTAACTCCCACTCCAATTTGGACTTCTAATGTTTTCTTCTCTTCCCAAAATTCATCTGTCTGTTTCAATACAAACTTGGCATGTAGAATCTGAATCCTTTACGTGTGGGACACTTCAAATCACACACACACAGGGTTACCATAGCAACTGATTCCATCAGTAGGAAACTGTTTCACAGAAGTATCCCCAGTTCTGCCCCGACCTGGTGCTTGTCCAGCTCACCCTGGAGAAACACACCCCAGTGCAGAGCAGCCCAAAATCCGACCATGCCTTTGGGAAGTGCTGTCTCAGCCCTGCTCTTCTGTAGCCAGCTTCCAAAACACTCTTTTTAAAAGAGCTGAAAATAGATCGGATTTTATCAGATCAGTTTTTCATTATAGTAACTATGCTAATGTGTACAGCATTATATGAAATTATTTTGTGAGTCAGGCGGGAGGAATCTCTTTAATTGGCTATTGACTGCTTGAAGTGCTAATGTTCATCATAATGATTCACATCAAGGTTATCCCCTCAGCATGTTTATCTAAGTTTGCATAGTGACATTAACATCATTGAAATAATTCCCTAATCAGATTAAGAAATTGCTATTGGCCTGAATGTGAACTGAACCAAAACAGATTGGTGTAGCAGAAGCTAAGCCAATGTTGGACTGACAGATATCCAAGTGCAGTTCTCTGATTTCCTGTGCTTTTTATATACTTTTTTATTCATCATCAGAACAGCAAGTGGGACAGACAGAACCCTCGTGTGATGCAGAGCAGCCCTCCCTGTTTGCTAACAAGGCAAAATCTCCACCATCACTTCACCCCTTGTCCCATGAATCTTAGAAAGGGTTTGAATGGGGTGAATATCTACTTATCTCACACATCGAGGTGACCCAGCCTGCCAGCAGTGGCAGACTAATCAGTTAAGACAAATTTTCTTTGTGGCAGAATCAAAGGAAACTGATGCAATGCAGAATATCCCCAGATGAAGCACAAAAGAACAGAGCTTATTGCAAAATAAACTCTCCGTGGTGCCTCAGCTCTCGCTGCTGGCAATTTAATAACCTGACAGAACAGAAGCAACAGCCCGGTTGGCCCTTGAGGCCCCTGGAGTGAGGGAGATAAGGAAATGCTTCACAGTTCAGGGCATTCCTGCTGCTGAGGCAGGGCCAGGGCTGTCTGTCACAGGCTGCTTCTCCCCTAGCGCTATGTGGCAGCGGGAAGCAGCAGGAGGAGCTGGTGCCATCCCCTCCTTGGTGTAACTCCAGCCTTGCTGGTCTGGTTTTTTTTAATCAGAAAGGGACAGCGTTTGGGGGTCAAGGAGCATTTTGCTTTTGAGCACCAAAGTTGGTCAGCAGAAGGAAAGCAACCACAATCTTCCTTCTCGTTCTGGCCTCTGCTGTTGCCAGAGGGCAGCAGGGGTTGGTAGAGCCTGGCCCTTGGCAGGGCTGTGAGGAGCCCAGGGGGTTCCCCACACCTTGCTGGTGGTGGCATGGCACCAGCAGCAGCCCAGGGGACCTGCACTGATAGAAGGGGCAGGATTGACTCCCTTACCCTGGCTTTACTCAAATCTGCAGATCTGCTTACCAGGGTGGTGGGAAGGATCCATGTATCCCTTTCACTCTTAATGAAGCTTGATACATTTTAAAAGTATTTCTGCTCACTATTCTGAGACTGTGGGAATCGACTGACTATAAGGATTATGTGATGTCTTGTTTTCTTTCGGTAGGTCCTGAAAAAAATGGTATTTTAAAAACCATCATCAGTCTCTATTGATACTTTTTGTTCACTTTTTCCCCAGGTTTTGACTATTTCGAAGCCAGTGCCAAAGAAAACATCAACGTGAGGCAGGTGTTTGAGCGTCTGGTGGATATAATCTGTGAAAAGATGTCGGAGAGCATAGAATCAGACAGTTCCAGGGGCACTTCTGGAAGGAGCATGAGGCTCACAGACAACCCCCCCCCTTCACAGCAGAACTGCTCGTGCTAGTGACCTTTCACACTGAGAAATGTCCTTCTCCCCTGATTAAATTTTATCTTTTCATTTGTGGTGGTGCATTATCACATAGTCCAAAGGCAGAAGTGTCTGTTGTAGGAAACTGGTATGTTTGTTTAATGTGCTGGAGTGTTAATATTATGTATTTCTGCATCCAATAATTTAATAATCTGAAAAAATATTGTAAGTGCACCTCATGTGAATGTGAGTTACACTGAAGAAAAATAATTGTGTAGTGATGCAAATGTTATTTCTACAGAGAATGTTGCATTTTTAAATTATAAATTCCTCTATTGCAGAAAGAGTTTTTTTGTCAAGAACAGCAGGAAGCACAAAAACCAATTAGAATGGACCAGGTCTAAGAGAAAAAAGGGGAAAAAAATCTCTTATAAAGCAGGAATAGGCTTTTTTAAAAAACAAAACAAAACAAAACACCAATCCCCAGATATTTTGAGAATCATTGCTGTCCTCCAGACATCGACCTCAGTTTTTCTGTAGGATGGAGCAGAAAGGAGAGCATTTCTGACAGTGTGAGGTCCTCCAGAGTGTGAGGAGGATTTTGTGTCAAGTCTCTAAACAGATGAAGAACACGGGGAGGAATCAAAGTTGCTGGGCTGGGGAGGAGGAGGAGGAGGAGGAGGAGGAGGAGGAGGAGGAGGAGGCCTTGCAGCCACCCCTGTATTTCCCTGTGTTTGGCTGGTGCTGAGTGAAGGAGTGAGAGCCCTCCCAGGGGCTGCCCTTGCCTCCAAACTTCTCCACTGCTGCTTGCAGAGTGCTGGGGGTGTTGCTGTGTTCAGCACATTCCTGTCCCTGATCCTCTCTTCCCAGAATGTGACTGTCCTGCAGTCCCTTGTATCCTGTAGTTTTACCTCTCCAGGTCTGGATCTTCTCTCATCAACTATTTGCTGGTGGATGTGTTGCAGGATGAAGGAAAAGGGGAGTTGGCTGCTGCATGCTTAGTTGGAGGCAAAAACATGTAAGACATGGAATTGCACTGTCTCAGAGAGATAAAAATATCAGGAGCCAAAATGTGAGTGTTGGCAGGTATTTGTGCCAATATTAGTAGATTTTCTTTCTGCATTTTGTTGTTGATTTGTTTTTTAAATCTTGTTCTAGATGGGCATGTGTGGAAGGGTAGATTTTCTGGTTTCAGATTCAACCACAAAGTATAATTTAAGATGAAGAAGAGTGATTAGTAAAACACAAGTGCAAATGAAACATGGCAAAGACATCCTGTTATTCTGTGAAGTTTTTGTGGCATCAGGCTTTGAAGGGAAGAAAAATTTTTAAATTAAGTGGATATGGGGAGAAGTTGGCTGTCTTAAGGGGAAAATGCTGGAAAGTTTAATGTCTTTACCTTTGATTTGTGATCTCCTCTGACTGAGGGAACTTCCTGATGTCAGGAACGGGAGTCAGTTGCCTGCCCTCTGTCCTGTAACATGCTGGATCATGACACCAGTGAGTGCTTTTGTAATTTCCTTCTGTTGTGTCTCAAAGTGTACTAGCTCTAAGAAAAAAAGCACAAAATTCTGGACAAAAATGCAAATCTTTTGGGGTGGTTTGAGCTCATTGTGCTAAAGGCTTGATCCCTCTGTTTGTGTGTCACTTTCGGGAATCTTTACTGTGACGTGTTCTGGGTGTGTGTGATCTTGTCCTGAGAGTGTGATTTGTGCAGTGCTGGGATTGTGGTTGTTGTATCTAAACCCCTGAAACTGCAAAATAAAGAGAAATGTACTCACTGGGTGTGGCCAGAGAGCTTGTGTCAGCTGCATTTCTTGTGTTAGGAATCCTACGCGTGCGAAGGAGAAATCTTTTTAATGCTTTAAGAATACATCAAACTACATTGGTCTTTCTTTGGCAGGGTGATGGTGTTTGAAACCAGCAATCTGGAATCACTATGTAGGTTTAGAACACTGAAGAGAAGGATTATTTGGCCAATAAATGTATAGTGTTGTGTTCTAATTGCAGAAGAAGCAGGTTTCAGGTAACGTGTATAATAGCAATAAAATTAAAAAATTCCACATCAGATTTTGAGCTGTGCAGAACTTAGTATTTCAATGCAAATAAAGATTTGTCAGCTCAGCAGCTCACTGGCAAAAGAAAATGGATTCAGCAGAAATGGATTTCAATTATTTTCTTTCACTTACTTTTTTTTTTCCCCCCTAGCAAAAAAGACCTTTCCCTTTTCTACTCAATATATAATCGTGTTTCATTATGTTCTGGTCAAGTCAGATGGGCTTCTTTAAAGAAGAATACAAGTACATTCCAGGCCCCTCAACCTAGGATGGGCAGAATTGTTTTTCACAGGACAAGCCAGCAACTCTGAAGAAAAGAGTTGGGAATTCTACCCTGCCTTATATTGCATACATGAAGAAGCCTAATATTTTTTGCAGAAATCCTGCAGAGTTTATTTCAAATAAGGAATCAAATTATCACAGGCAACTGATACATCTCTGCATTAATATATATTTTGTCTATCTCATCATCTTAGGTTTGTTGTGAAGGAATACAGGGAAAGCTTTTTGCCTTAAACGGCCTGCAGCTGGTTTCAGTACCAGCAGTGAGTCAGTAGTAATTGTTACTTGTATTGACTTGTAAGAGGAATGGCAGAATGTGGGACGGTGATTTGTCAGGGCAAGAGAAATAAATCTGCTTGCAGTGAAGGGAAACTCCAAATTTGTGATGTGGGTTTGTAGAGAGCCTTCCATTCGACTGGCAGCGGCCCGGGATAGTTGTGCTGCTAAAACAGCCCGGCTGCAAGGTAAAAAATGGGTACTAGGGTGTGAAAAGAAAGAGGGGACGCCTCCTCTCAAGCGTTTGTCTATGGCTTGTACAAAACAAGTGCTCCAGCAAAAGCCACAGGGACACCTTGGGATTAGAGACGGGTCTTGGCTTCCATCTGGTGGAGGAATAAAGAACTGAACTAGCAGGTGGACATGCAGGCTGAATTGTCAGCCCTGGACCTCAGGCTTGGCCTCTGGCCCCGTACCTTGGCTTTCACCACCTCCTTGGCGGCCAGCGGCGCTGGGATCGCAGGGATCGCAGGGATTGCAGGGATCGCAGGGATGGCAGGGATTGCAGGGACAGCAGGGATCGCAGGGATTGCAGGGACGGCAGGGATCGCAGGGATTGCAGGGATGGCAGGGATGGCAGGGATCGCAGGGATGGCAGGGATCGCAGGGACTGCAGGGATGGCAGGGATCGCAGGGATGGCAGGGATCGCAGGGATGGCAGGGACTGCAGGGATCGCAGGGATCGCAGGGATGGCAGGGATCGCAGGGACTGCAGGGATGGCAGGGATCGCAGGGATGGCAGGGATCGCAGGGATGGCAGGGACTGCAGGGATGGCAGGGATCGCAGGGATGGCAGGGCTCGCAGGGATGGCAGGGATCGCAGGGATGGCAGGGACTGCAGGGATGGCAGGGCTCGCAGGGATGGCAGGGCTCGCAGGGATGGCAGGGATCGCAGGGATTGCAGGGATGGCAGGGACTGCAGGGACTGCAGGGATGGCAGGGACTGCAGGGATGGCAGGGATCGCAGGGATCGCAGGGATCGCAGGGCAGCGGAGCGGGGCAGATGCGGGCGGCGCACAAGGGCTGCGATGAACGCAGGGCCCCGGCGGCGGGCGCCGCTCGGAAGCGCTCAGGGAGCTGAGCCGAGGCAGAGCCGCGTTCCGTCACTCCAGCGGCACGGGAGCGACGGGGGAAAAGGATACCCACGAATCGGAAAGCACCGAGACCTGCCCGAGTGGGCACGTAAGGAACAAAGAGCGATTGCTGCTAGCAGCCATGGGTGCAGAGTTATCGCTGCTTTTCCCCCGCGTTCCCCCATTCCGGGAATGGCGATGCAGGGAACCCCCGCGCCCGCCATGCTGCCGGCAGCCGGCCCGGCCACCTGATTGGTCCTTGCAGGCTTGAGAGACAGCCGGCCCGACCAATCGGTGAGGGCCGTGAGAGGAGGAGGCTGGCTTCCGCCAGCTGACTGTTGGACTATTCCAACAGAAGAGTAGGGGGGTGCACTGCTCAGGCGGCGAGCGGGAGGCCGCCTGGAAAGGTGACGGCGCAGAGACCAGTCCCAGAAGCCTGGATTCACTGTTCTGCCTTCCTCTTATCCCTCTGATTTGTGCTCCCGCTCCGCCCGATTCCTGACAGCGGCAGCATCCCCCTGCCTCTCCCCCATCTATGGTTTCCCCCAGCCGCTCACGCCGGTAGCCGTGTCTCCGCCAATGGGAGCGCGGCGCAGCCATGCGCATGCGCAGTCTCGCGGCCGCCCTCGCTCGGAGCGGGCGGGCGGCGGCGGCCGGGGGTCCCCGCGGGCGGGCCGTGGCCGGGGGCTGCCGGCCGGGACGGGCCGTTGTCCGCCCGCTGTGGAGCGGCACCACCGCCGCCATGCCCGGCAGGAACAAGGCGACGTGCGGCTACGGCAGCCCGGAGCTTGCGGTAGGGCAGCAGGCCGCGGAGGGCGGCCGCGACGCCGGGGGCCGCTCGCCTCATGGGGACGAGGAGGAAGAGCGCGGAGGGGCCGGTCCCGAACACAACCTCGGTGACCCCGACATCGTCAAGTCTCCCAGCGACCCCAAGCAGTACCGGTGAGGGCGGCAGGGCAGTTGCGGGAGGAGGAGCCGCCGCCGGGGCAGCCCAGCCGGGCGGTGGGGTGGGCCGGGGTCTGCCCGCCCCGTGTCCCGGGCACTTCCCCGGGGCTTGGGAGCTGGGCTGGTCCCGGTGGCCGGGGCGGCTGGGGGCCTTTGTGTGATCTCTGAGGATTCCGCGGCTGTGTTCGTCCTGTAGGCGAGCTGCCCGGTGTGTGTGCGGGCACAGGACGGGAGGATCGGCCCCTGTGCCCGGGCTGGTCGGTGCTGGGTGTTGTTGAGCCACAGCAGTACCCAATTAATCGTTAGTTTGCAGCCCTTGGCCGGGCAGCTCCTCTCCGAAAGCATTGAGTGCAAAGTGCGGCTGAAGTATTTCAGAGCAGACTCCGACTTAACAACAGTTACTCTTCGTGTTTTAGATGAGCTTTTAGGTTTTAACACAAATATCTGTGAGTTGAGGCAAAATGCTTTTAGGCTACCATTTTGCTTGTGGTTTTATTTCAATATTTCTGAGTAATACCCCGGAAAGTGGTGAAAAAGATCAGCTTCCCTGAGCACAGCCCACAGCGTCCGTGGCCCAGACACAGCGAGAGACTCAGATGAGAACTTCAGCTGAGGTTGAGCTTGTTGGATGCTGTAAGGCAGTCTGTTCTCGAGGGGACACTCTGATAACTTCTTTCTGTAGGACAGAAGAATATCCAGCCCTTGTTGGAGCTGCTTTTTTTTTTATCTTTACTTTCTGTGATGTCTAATCTGTGCAGCCAGTGGAGAATCTGCTGCCTGAGCCTGCAACTGAATTTTGGGTTTGCAGTGACACTGGCTGACTGTGAGATTCCCTGCTGGCTGCGTGGAGAGGACTGTGCCCATTGGCTCAGGGAGAAACTTGCTCCCTCCTTTCTTGCCCTACTTCCTTGCTGCTTGCTCTGGATCTCTGCCTGCCTCTCCTGATGGCATTCTTACTCATGCTACATTGTGGCAAGCTTGTCCTCCTGCAAAGCTCGCAGCTGCAGATGCAGTCAGCTTAAGGAACTCCTGCCTTTGCTCCCTGAAGCAGCACGCTGGTGGATGAAGCTTGGGAAATCCACTGAAGGCTTTCACTACCTGTTTTGAGGCTCAGGAACTTCCTCTGCACGTGAGAATTGGAGAGTGTTTGCTTATAGGGTAAAGATAAACTAATAGCAAAATCCTGCAGAAATCCTACTGTCCCTTCTTAACAGAATTTTTCAGTTGGAAGCAGAGAGTTGCATCTTTGCAGACTGATTTCCATGTGTGTGAAGTGAGCCTGGCACAGCAGACACATTGTCCTTATGGAAGAGAAGTTCAGTGTGGCTGGAAGAAAAGCCACACTGAACCAGGTGTGATGTCCCAAACCTCCTGAGGGAGTGTCCTGGCAGGTGATGGTGCTGGTGTTGACACACTTTCCCCTCTTCACACCCCAGTGATGTGTGCTGCAGCCCAGTGACAGTGGGCTTAGTGTGTCTGTCTGGTGACATCAGTCTTAACTTAATGCAAAATGTCATATTTTGCCTTCTGAAATAACAATCACAAACCCAAAAGAGCTCTGATGTAGATTGCAGGATGTATCTGCAGAAGTGGGTTTATTTGGACTAAGTATTTGTCATGATAAAAGTTGGGTTTGCTCATTAGAGCTGTAATTGTGTAATTACATTTACCAGAAATTTATGTTTTACTTACATTCATCCATATATGGAATCTCATGGTCTTGTAATTCTCGTAATTTGGGAAATTAAAGAATTTCTCTTAGCATTTACCATGCACTGATATGTATTTCAATATCAACTTCTAAACAATTGTCAAAGAAAAACTTTGTGTAAGAGCAATCCTGTTTAAACTTTTTCACGAGGTTTAAACTGTATTTTTAAGAATTTGAATTTTATTTTATAATTAAGACTTATTTGCAGCAATGCTGCATAGTCCTTTAAAAAAGCAATTGGACTGTGCTTGCTTCTGTTTCTACCTTATGTGATTGCATTTTTTGTACTGTATTTTGCATACTAGTGGATATTAGTTACATTTGTCCTTTTCCATTGGACTGAAACATGGAAAAAGTAAAGAACACCTGTGTCAGTGGTGCCTGTGCTCGGTATAACCTAAGCTGTTCAGATCATCCTGGAGTGAAATCTGAGAGCCTCCAACAGTGCCATGGTTCAGCCCTGTCCTTGCTGCTGGGTGCTCTCTGTCCTGTGTCCAACACCCACGAGCCTCCGGATGAGCAATGTAAAATTAGTATAATCTGCTCCATTAGCTTAATGGGGTTGTGTGGAAAGGATCAACAAGAGCTGCTGGATATACCTGGCTGAACAGCTTTGTGGCACATTCTTCCTCAGAAAGAATTGCCCCATTCTCTTCTCTGCTTTCCAGCAGTGCCTGCTGCTCCCTGGGAGGCTGGGGTTCTCCAGGAGCTGTGAAAACCTGCAGAGCAGAGTTGTGGAGAAGGAGGTGCTGGTTGTGCTGGAAGGTGCTGTCTGGGGCTTTGGCTCTGAGCTGCCCAGAGGCTGAAGCACCCCCATGTGCAGTGTGTGTTTTAGGACATTCAGGAGTGCTACAGCCGTGTAGTGGGACACATGAATGTGATGGGAATGGTGAGCAAATCTGCTTTCAGAATACAGGATTAACTTTGTTCCCAGACATGAGCATGGATCCATCACTGTCTGTGTCTCTTGCAGTTCATCAGAGCATCCCTACAAACTGCTGTTGTTTGAATGAGTCAAAATGCACTTATGCTTTTTTTTTTTCTTTGATTGGAGCCAATTTGTCCTGCTCAGCAGTGCTGCAGCAAGGAAACTGGGTGTGTTCATGGTCGTGAAACCCTGGCCCAGAGTAAGCACTGTCACTTCCCCCTGGGTCATGAGTCATAACCTTAACACAACTATTAGGTGTTTTGTTCATTAGCTTTTTTCCTAGGCTTGGTAGTCCAAGAGCTGTGTCCACATGGCAAGGTTCTGACCTGGTATAAACTTGGGGGTTGGACTAGATGACCTCTAAAGGCCCCTTTCAACAAAGACTATTCTGTGATTCTGTGTTCTGTAACTCAGATTTTTCTGGGAGTGTGGGATGTGACCATGGGTTTGTTTTATTCTAGCTTGCTTTTTTTTGTTGTTGTTGGTTTTTTTTGCTGTATCAGATACCACAGGTCTCTATCACACTAGTTCATAGGATAGACAAAGTATTTTCTGGACCCAGCATTCCTTCCTTCCTTTCTGCAGCTGGTGTGTTAGCCAGTGCAAGCTCCTGGGAGGGGTGCTCTGGCTAATTTGACAAATTGTGATTCTATTCCAGATTTGACGGTAAATGAATACAAATGAGAGTTCTTGTAGGGTAGAGCATTGGTGCTTGCAGTCCTCAGTGTGAAAAGTTGTACAAGGGTGCTGCACAGAGAGCTTGTGGGATTTTATTTATATATATATATACAAACAGTATAAAAACCTCTGTGCGTGTATAAACACACACACAGAGAACTGTTTGTTGCTTCTTGATAGGAACCCAGCCAATTCCCTGTGACTTGGAGCCTGCAGAGGAGTTCTCTTCTTTCTAACACTTGCCTGCTACATCTGCAGACCCCATTTAACAGAAACTGATGATGAAAACAAATCAAATACTCTGGGGCCTATTTAGAAGCAAAGACTAAGATCATCATTCTGTTGCACCATATCTGTTTGCAAGAGCCTGACAAGCCTAAAAGACGATAGGAGTTTGGGTTTGCCTGTTCTGAGTGCATGAAGTGAGTGCTAATAGCTTAAATATTTCACAAAGAGAGAAAAAAAGCCAAAATCAGTGAGCTTGACCTTATGGGGAGAGGGGCTTCTGCTACTGCACTGAACTACTTCTTATTCCTAGAAGAGTGGTTTACTTTCCTGCTATAAAACTGCTCACAGTCTTGGCTACCATTAGATTTTCACTAGGAAATCACTCTCAAAGTATTACAGGAAATAATGAAATTTTTGCAATTCTTAAAATTCAGACGTAGGAAATTAACATATTCATTGCAAATAATTATTCTTTCAGGTATATCAAACTGCAGAATGGCTTATGTGCACTTTTGATTTCGGATCTGAATTACTTGGATGGTGCCCCAACATCTTCCGAGGAGGAGGAGGAGGATAATGATGATGATGATTCTGAAGAGGGCAGTGATGAATACGATGACTCTGGAGCTGAGATTGAAGATGGTAGAGAAGATGATGAGGACTGTGATGAGGGGGATGAGAGTGAGGACAGTGATGAAGATAATGAGGATTTCAATGATTCTGATGACAGTGAATTAGAAGAGCTGGCTGATAAGGAAGAGACAAGAAAGAGAGGTTGTTCAGAAAAGCAGGTATGTACTTAAAGCTGTTGGGTGCAAAAATAAATAGTGAGCTTTCTTGAAGTCTGAAACCTTGTGATCAGGCATTCAGATGAGACCTTTTTATTATGCCTGTCCCAATTGATTCATCTTGTACTTCTGTCATTTTCCTGAGGTGTTTCTTGAAGTAGCTTTTACTGAGAATGTCGTATTTTCTCTAGTCTGCAGCAGCCCTCTGTGTTGCTGTTGGCAGCTTCTCTGATCCTGAAGATCTGCCTGGATTAGCACACTTCCTGGAACATAGTATGTATCTGCTCCTATTTCATCTTCTCCAGCTTCAATGCAAAATGGGTGCTATGTAGCTCTGCATTTCTGAAGTATTTAGTATAATTTCCTAATTTGGCTATTTGAGAATTTATTTTCATGAGTTTGTGATTTTATACAAATACTGACTTAGTAAGGAATTCTGGATCTGGGGGAAGGTGTCTCACCCTTTGGCAAGCTATGCTTTAGCCTACATCAACGCTATTTGTTACCCATTAAATTGAGGGGAATTATGTTACCTGTGGCTTTATAGACCAGGCTGGAGATCTTTGTTTCCTAGTAAAGGGTGATGAATTAGTAATGCAGACACAGAAACCACGTGAAGTTTCTGACCAGATGTGTCTCAAAATACTGCTCTTGCCTGGTTGAGACAAACTACAGCAATCACTGGGCAGATCACCCAGGCTGCTGGTATTCAGTAGTTTCCTCTACTTGTGACCTGTGGGTCAGTCATAGAGGGGTTGCTGTAGCTGCAGTTAGGAATAACAAATAAATGTCATCTTGGCACTGTTGGTGATTTTTTGTTGCAGTGGTGTTTATGGGCAGTTTGAAGTATCCAGATGAGAACGGGTTTGATGCATTCCTGAAGAAACACGGGGGAGGTGACAACGCCTCCACGGACTGTGAGAGGACAGTGTTCCAGTTTGATGTGCAGAGGAAGTACTTCAAAGAAGCCCTGGATAGGTAACTTTGTATGAATGGTGGTTAGGTGTTAATTAATGTCTGGATGTGCCTCAGGAGCTTGGGTGTAGCTGTCAGTTCTTCATTTTGGGGTGATTAAGGCTGTTGCTGAACTTCCCTAGCTATCTGCACTACAGCAGTGATACTGAATATAGTGAAATGCTGTTTCCCTTTGGATATGTTGCTGGTTTTTTTTGCTATGGGATTATGTAGGACCGATGTTTAAGTCTTAATGCATGCAGCTCTTTGATTGTTTTGGCACTCTTAAACTAGTAGCATTGATGAAAGGAGAAATGTTATGCAATGTGACAACTGATCAGAGGGAAAAGTGCTCCCAGAATCCCAGCAACTCATCCTTTGAAATATCTGTCCTGGTAGAGTTACTGTTTTTTCAAAATTGTTGTTAGTTTGTTTCAGGCAGCCTTCAACGATGTGGTACAATGTGTGTCTCAAAGGGAAACATTTAACCCAGTGCAGGTTATTCACTGCTGAATGTATCTTTTGCCAGAAAGTGCTTAACTTGCTCTTTTGTGCTGTTGGAGCATCAGAGCTCCATCGGTTGGCATGGTTTCCTTTAGGGAGAGGAATTTCTCATTCATGGGGGCATAGCTGAATATTCTTGATGCCATAAAATACCTCAGGAGGAGAGTAGGCTCCACTGCAAATTTACTTTGACATGAGAGCAAATGTTTGCACATTTTTCAAATATAATCGAAATTTTACTTTACTAGGCCAATTTCAGCTTCCATTTGCAGATTAATCTAGTTTTTTTAGATGTTTGGAAGTGTGAAGAATCAAAAAAATATAATTGCAATCTGTCACAACAGCTTGCTTAGTGCAGAGGAAAACAGAAATTAGGAGTTCTGTAGAGCAGCTTCTCATACAAAGGAGATAAATGCTGAGGATGAATTCTGCTCATTCAAGCACTTGTGGATCTGAAGAAATGGAGAGACATCACCTTTCAGTTGTCTTTAGTGTAATGGGTCTTCTAGCCATAGAACTCCATCAGGAATATGTCACTTTTAACCTTACTCTTAACTTTTTGCTCCAGCCAGTTCAATTTGTAATTGAAAAACCTCAGCCAATAAAACAGAACTACTAGATTCTCTGGCAGCCTGCTGCAGAGTCTCCATGCACTGCTCATCTGTCCCTTTCCAGTGCTCTGCTCTCTGGTGGATACAGAAGAAATTTATTTGGATTACAACACTGACTTTTATAGTAGATAATAAAAGTGTAATGGATGCAAAATCTTGTGTTTCACGGTTTATTTCCTGGGGTTAGGAAGAAACTTCCCCTGTGATCATGTTGTTCCTGAGGAACAACTGGGAATTTCCTGTGAAGCATCTGATACTGGTCCCTGTTAGATCCAAAAACCAGACTAGGTGGATCACTTGTCTCATCTGGTGTGGTCATTCTTAGCATATAAAGGCAGATAATCCTGGCCCATCAGTGTCATATCCTACTGGATCCAAGCAGTTCAGTCCCACTCTGTGGAGCTGGCAAGCCCTGCCCTTTGGTTTCTGATGGTATCACAAAGCTGGCTTTTATCTTTCTTTAAGACATTATAGTCAAGAATGACATAGTTTGTAGTAAGACAAGCAACTTTATAAACAAAAATAGTAGATGTTAGATTTAATTGCTGGTTTTTGCCCTAGCTTAATAGACACTGAAGACAAGTATATGAATTTTTCTGTTCCATAGGTGGGCACAATTCTTTATTCACCCATTAATGATCAGGGATGCAATAGATCGAGAAGTGGAGGCTGTAGACAGTGGTAAGTAAGAGAATCTTTTCTTGTGTATTTAGCCCATCTTCTTAAAATTAAATCTGCTTTGTAACACTATTTATTGGTTTCTGTGTTGAACTAACCTTCTGAGCACTTCAGTCACATTCACCTACCTCATCAGAGAGATTAAACTTTTGAAGTTTTGTGGACATCAATGGCTTTTAGAGGAAGAAAGACTGGATGTAGTGCCAGCCCTATGAGAGTTTACTCTCACACTTTCATTAATTAGAAATTAATAATCTGAAGTGGTTTGGCAGTAACTGTCAGGGCAGTTACATGAGCATGCAGATGCTCTGTAGTCAACAAAATGCCTTTAGCTCCAGCACAGCCCCAGTGCTCTCTCCAGTTCTATGCAGAGTTAATACAATGAGGTGAGGTGATTTTACTTTTCTCCTTATTGTAACACCTGAATAACCACAGAGTCACTTCCCAGAAAGAAATTAAACCAGGTGTAGAAGTGAGTGGAGTGTTGATTTTCTGATATGTGATGGATATTCCCAGACTGCCTATAAAATGTCACTATTTTAGGAAAAATTGTTATTAGCAGCTATCCCAACTGGTTCAAATATTTATTCCAAGTCATTTTCTTTATCTGTCTTCTGGCAAGGAAAAGTGGGTGATTTGGTCTTTGAATTTAGATAAAAGTCAGTGTAAACAAGGACCTGCCTTTGAGTTAAGGTGTGGTTCTTCAACAGCCATTTTACACCTTGGTGGTGCAGAACGAGCCCTTCCCTTGCAGTGACACTGTGCTAATGTGCTGCCCAGAAAATGGTGTCAGCTTGCTGAACTGGCTGCCAGAGAACCCAGCCAGAAAAATTAGTTTACAGCTCTGCTGTACGTGTTTCTTACTACCAGCAAAACAGGAACAGGAAAATGCAGTTCAGGAGGGTAAATTGATTTTGGCAGTGCTCCATATTTAGATGAGTGTAAACTGGTTGTAAAACTGCATTTTTGGAAACTATCTTACCTTTCAGTTTCTTATTTCATTATTAGGCTAGAGGTTGTTCTGTGTGATATGTGGTAGAAGCAGGTTTGTAATTGTTCTCTGGCTCTTTCTGCAGAGCCTGATCCTGTATAATATTGAGGGCCTTTTGTCCCCACTGAACAAATTCAGAGCATTCAGACAGGGCAACTGAGGGCTTTACATGCTTTTCCTTCTTATCCCTTTCAATGAGCTGTGTTTTTCCTCTTCTCTTACATTTTTTTACTGCTAGCAATTCCTCTTTCTTATCCTATTTCACTACTTCATCATATATCAAAAGAAATTTCAGGCTGCATCTGTGTGGTATGTCTCCTTTTCAGTTTGGCTGGGATTTGTGCTTTGTTTTGTGGGAACATGACCTCAAACTTTGATGCATGCCACTGCAAATTCTTTAAATTAACAGAGTATCAGCTAGCAAGGCCCTCCGATGCAAACAGAAAGGAGATGTTATTTGGGAGTCTTGCCAGGCCTGGACATCCTATGAAGAAATTTTTTTGGGGTAAGTCCAGAATTTCTGTTATAAAATGGTAATGATACTTAAACTTTTAGCCACCTAGAAGTTTGAGGGCTTAGATGCACTAACATGAGCTATCATATCACAGCAACCATTAGCCTTGTTCAGAAGAATTAGAGCAATTATCCATTTTACAGGAAAATGGTTGGGAATAAAAGCAGCTGTCTCCTTTTTAAGATACTTTTCATTCTGGTACTGTTTTTTGCTGATGTTAAAGCTGGGTTGCCCAAGGTGTATAATCAGGGAACTTTCTGTTAACACAAAGGTGGTGCTCTCTGAGTCATCTCCATCTTGCTTAAGCTTGGTTTTTTTGCTATTAGAATTTCCTGGAAAAACAAATTATCTCTGGGTAAGTCTAAGGGGACTTTTCAAAGTAAATAATTCACTGTTGAACTTCCAGGAGTTAGACCTTCACAGCCATGTGAGGGGAACAGAGTGAGAGTTTGTCCATCTCTTGGACAATCCAGTCCTCGCTCCCTCACCCCTGTGGTGCTGGTGAGGGTGTAAATAGCAGGGTGATGGATATTACAGTTACCAGCTTTGAAATGCAGCTCGTTTTCATAAATTTCTGTGGTGACATACACTGAACATCATATTTCCCCCTCTTTTTCCCTTTGCTGTTCTGCAAGTTCCATTGGTGAGGGAAGAGCTGGCAACGCACAGTCAACTGTGCAGCCTGTGGGAGATCTGTCCTTAGGATAAGAACCAGAAATCAGAAGATACTAAATTTCAGTTAGCATTCCTTTAACTTCATATTTCTATTAAGTGTTTTAATGTGCTTTACCATGACTAGACTTAGGGAGGAAAACAGATTCTCAGTATGTGTGGTCTTGCTGTGAGCACTGTGTGGATAACTAACCCTGCCTGCCCTTTGATGTTTGCAGGTAATGCAGATACACTCAAACATGAGCCCAAAATGAACAATATTGACACCTACACCAGGCTGAGGGAATTCTGGCAGCGCCATTACTCTGCTCACTACATGACTTTGGTTGTCCAGTCTAAAGGTAACATCATTTGCTCCTTAAAAACAGCCTCATTGTTGCTGTTGGTGCTTTTGGAACCAGTTCAGCTGTAGCCCAAGCCAGTCTAGTGGCTTGTCCAGTCCTGCAGAGGGTATTTATATGTAGATTTTAGCCTGGTTTCCAAATGAAAGAAGACCTGAGCAATTGTGCTGTGTTATTGTCATCCTGTCACTTCTTGAGAAACCTTTTACTGAAGCTGTTGAATGGGTTAACTCAGAAGGGAAAATCTCAAAGATAACATTTCAGAAATAATCTTGTAGCAATGCAGAGCCAGACCACTTGAATTAATGCTGCTGATTTCTCTGCTATCAAGAGTGAAACTCCACAGCAAGTGATGGGGGAGGCAGAGACTGAATTTCCCAGTTGTCTTGTTTGTCTAGGGGGAGTGGAGGTTCTTTTTCCCTATAGCTTGAAAAATTCTATGGAAATGGATTTGAGTTTTATTTCAGCAGAGAACTGCAGACCTATGGGTTGTTTCTGCTGAGAATAGAAGAACCACATTTCTCAGAAGTTATTCGAGTTAGGTTTGTGTTTAGGGAGGGGTTTTGTTGAATGCTAAACTGATTGCAATTCCCATGTCTAAAATGGAGGTGCTAATAATAGAGGCAGTATTTATTTTCTTCTCCTTTGCTTTTAATTTTGGTCTAGACAAAAGTACTTAGGGTGCTGAATGCCTCTTGAATCATTAAGGTAGTGATGGATTGTAATATTTTCTATGGTGATTGGGAAGAAAATGGTGGTAACTGATAACCAGCCAGGCCAGCTTGGTATTTTCTTCTCTGTTAAAACAAAACCAGCAGCAAATCCTCCCCCTACCCCATCCAGCCTTTTTTATTGCTGTTGTTTATGTATGCAGCATCACTTTAGCAATTCAGAATGCTTGCTTAAACAAGCAGTTTCCAAGTTTTTATTCTAAAAAACATTAAACTTCTGGTTCTTGACTCATTTCCCTTGGAGAAGAGGCTGGGGAGAAGAAAGCGCTGTAGGACTGCTTTTGAGGGGAGAAACACCTGTGTATAATCTGGAGAGTCATGGAATGAATTGCAAGTACTGGTGATTCTGTAGATCCCTGAGACAGTAATTCCTTCTCACAGTCACTGCAGACACTTGTGAACTTTAAATCCCAGTTGTGTCAGCCTGGGATTTGAGCACTCTATACAAACCCAGAGCTGTGACCACAGCTCAGCAAATGTTAAGAATTGGCTCAAACCAACAGCTTTGAAGTTTATCATTTAGAACTTTGCAATTTTCAAATACACTGACTTGCAGCCTCTTTGAAATAACTGGACTGGTGAGATAGTTAGTCTTAAATCTTCTGGAAATTGCATTTCTGTCTTTCTTCTCTCTTTTTTAGAAACACTGGATACATTGGAAAAGTGGGTGACAGAAATCTTCTCTGAGATCCCAAATAAGTAAGATTCTTTTGATGCATAAAGACATTGCTGCTGATACAATTATCTGGTCTTAAAATGACATTTTAAAAAAACCCCTTACTGGAGAAACAAAGGAAATTACCATTTGTTAATTAACAGTCTTATCTGGAAAAAAAAGTCAATTTTTTAAATTAAAGACCAACCTCAATTGTTCCAGGAAGAGTTTGTTTCTGCTTAACAATTATTTAGGCTGTGAGTTGTGTGGTCCTAACTTAAAGCAGTGTTTGCTTAATATGTGCTGATGCCTTGATTTTATGATAAGTCATTCAAACCTAGATTATCATTTCACATTGCTTCTCCTTGCTTTGTGTCAAAATAATTAGAAGCAAAATTAATTAACACCATATCTGGTATTTAAGTGTCATCCTTAGGGTGGCAGTCAGAAAAAAATCTTTTTTTAATGGCTCCCTCCAATATGCTCTCTAGAAAGGGGGTTCTGCAAAAGCTTTGCTAACCTGAGAAGCATTTTATTTCCTTTTTACAAGAGGTTTGTTTCTGTGGTTCTTGGAAATGCTCTTGTGAGAGCCTAGTGCCATTCAGAGACACATTTGTCTGTCCTGGCCACCCCTTTCCTCATCCCTCCTGCCTCACAAGACAATCCATCAGGATTCCTTGAGTCCAGGTGAACTCAGGAGGTTGTTTACTGTACTTGGCTGTACAAAAGCAAGTTCTGTGCTGTTACTGCCTTGGACAGAAGGAAGGGGAGGTGTTGGTGTGGTATCCACACGTTGGTTAATTGCTCAGTTGTGTGGGCAGGGTGCCAGGCTGCCTCCCAGGGCACCTGCCTGGGGCTGGGGGGATGCTGGGCTGCACCCTTGGAAAAGGGCCATTTTCAACCTCTCTGGTGTCCTGCAGAGCTGTGCTGCTTATGGCTTTGAATATCTGTGTAGCCTTGAACCCCTGCCAGTAACATCACACTTCCATTTTGCTTTCAAGTGGTTTACCCAAACCCAGCTTTGACCATCTGACTCAGCCTTTTGACACACCAGAGTTTCACAAGCTTTACAGAGGTAAGTGAAGTAGATTCAAATGTTTTGAATGCCTGAATATGGAAAGAAATTTTCTGTGGGTGATCCAGATACTTTGTAGAGTAATTGTGGTTTTGAATAGCTTTTAACTATTCTTTCTGCATTATGTGAAATTGATCTCTGTCTAATCATGTATATTTATAATTAATCCATTTATTTGTGTCCAGTTGTTCCAATCAGGAAAGTTCATTCACTGACCATCACTTGGGCACTTCCCCCACAAGAACAGTATTACAGGTACACTGTGCTGCATTTTACTTCTACCATGTTTATGCTGAGAATAATTTATTGGCTTTCACAACAAACCAAAAGAATCTCATTTACTTGTCTAACAGATTACTTTGGTTGGCTAGGGGGGCATTTTAAAAATGAATTGAACTGGTGCAGATACGGTTCCCTTTCCTCACTGGCTCAGATCAGTCATTATGTTCTGAACTCCCACACTTTTAGCTTATTATCTTAATTCTGCCTGAAAATGCAAAACTTGCCCTGAAGAAAGCGACAGTGCATATTTTAGTCATTAGCCCAGTGATTTGAGTTCTTTCTGTGAAATGTGTTACCTCCTGGCATCTAATCTCCTTCAAACTTTCTCTTAGGGTGAAGCCTCTTCATTATATTTCCTGGCTGGTGGGACATGAAGGCAAAGGCAGTGTTCTTTCTTTCCTTAGGAAAAAGTATGTGGTTTTTAAGCAAAGTTATTAAATGCTTTGATCTCATTCAAATACAGATAAACTCTATTTTGTGTATTTATATTTTCTATAGCTATAAAAGCAGGCCAAGCCTGCCTTTTTGTATCAGTGTTTTGTAGTGATATTCTGTAAGCTGATGATAAAACCAAGTAAGAAATAAATGGGTTTTTTGTCTGTGATTCATGGATCAGCAGTATCTGTGACTGATCTTTGAGATATCCAAAAGATAACTTAGCTTTTTCACTGTTTTTCTTAAAGTCTGTATCCTGAGGTCACATCCTTAAGCTGGAAAAGCTTTGTGTAAACTGTCAATGGATTGAAAGCTTCTGAAATAAAGCTGTGATATGCTGCTTGTAACTAAGCTCAAAGCAAGCTGAAATGATTAATTAATAAGTACCTTTAACTTTTCCATAGGTTTTGGGCCCTTGCATTATATGGAGGAAATGGAGAGACAGGATTTGAACAGAACTCCACTTACTCCATCTTCAGCATTTCTGTGACTTTGACTGATGAAGGTTACAAGCACTTTTACGAGGTATGGTTTCCTGCAGGTTGTTTTTTCTGCTGTTTCCCTAACGTCTGGAAAAATGAAGTATAATCTTCCTTTCTGTCTGCAGGTGGCTCACGTTGTGTTTCAGTATGTGAAGATGCTGCAGAAAAGGGGGCCAGATCAAAGGCAAGTGTTTGCACCTTTTGTGGAGTTACTAGAGCATAAACAGGGAGTCAGTAATAAAGCCTTGTCTGTGTTCATGTTTATTCAGCTTTCTAAATGTTTATGCTTGTTTCTTGGTGCTTTTAGTTTGACTTACTGTGATCTGGTTCCTTAAGTTTAGTAAGCTGAGATAGAGTAGATCCAGGTGCAGTTTTGTGTTCATTTTAAATGAATTTGTTGAGCCAGGTCTATGGAAGTCAGGGCTATGGTGTTCTGGTGTTTAACCTTTATGTTAATTTGGTATCAGATTCTGACTCTTTGTAGTTAACACTCTTTCTCTTTGAAAAATAGAAGAATTTGTGCCAGTTCTAAGAAATGCCATTTTGGGAAGTACATTTAATACTGGCTTCTGTGTCTTGTACCTGAATGAATCACTGATCTCACCATTGATGCCTTTCCTAGAAGGCTCCTTGTTTAAGATTCTTGGTAAATGTTGTGAAATAATGGAGAAAATCCACTTCTATTGTCTTCTTTCTCTTGTGCAGAATATGGGAAGAAATACAAAAGATTGAAGCTAATGAATTTCACTACCAGGAACAGGTATTTATCCACTGATTTGACATAGGTAAACCATGAAAAGTATTACTTTTACATTTTGAAACATATTTTCAAAGTTCTATTCAAGAGGAAATACATTGTGCACCTTAATGAGGCTGTATTTTGCTGAAAGAAGATGTCTTCTAGGCAGAGAGATATTGAGACTATTTCCCTAACAGAATTTAATGTTGATTTGTCATTCCTTACCTGATAGGTAGTCTCTTTTGTAGTTTTGACTTTCTTACTCCTGCTACATTTAACCCTGTTCTGTTTCTGATTAGGTAACTTGTTTTTTCCTTTGAATGGCACTGAAATTTCCTTTTGGGAAAACTAATCCATCCATACAAATACTACATACAGCAGGAACATAGATCTGTGTGTGCTCTTGTGACAGGGTTGTGAATCACAGGGGCAGAAGAATCACTTAGTCATGGCACCCCAGTTTTGTGCTTGGTGAATAGAGCTGTGCCAAGGAATGATGGTCTCAGAGGCAGGGCTTGGGATAAGTGGTTAGGGTGTGCCCAGGAGAGGTTTAGTGTTTCCTCAGGTGTATGGTGTCTTAAGAAATCCTTGGGCATGTTTCCACTTACCAAGAGACAGATGTGTCAAACTCACCTCTTCTCAGATGTGTTATGCTCTCTGTCTGACCCAGAATCTTCACAGTGTGATGCTGGCTGGTGCAAAAACCCCAAAAGCACTCAGCAAGAAGCTGAGCAGCCTGGTCCTCTAGGCAGCCTTACCCTGCTAAAAGGCAGTGTGTATTTCATGTCCAAGCAGGAGAACCTCCTCTTCCTCCTCCTCCTCCACATCATGGCGGGGAGCTTGGGAAAGGAGCAGAGCCAGAGGTACTCGTGCAGCAGCAGTTCCTTGCCTTGTACTTTCCAGGTCACTTTAAATCTTGAATTGTTGCAGGACTCTGCTTCTGTTCCCTGGGGGCAGGGAGTGAATTCTGCTGGGTCTTTAGCTTAGTAGATTTCCTGACTGTAAACTGCACAATCAAGGTTTCTCCTACAAAGATGATGTGTGTGAAATTTCAGGATTCTCAGAGGAGACTGAATGTTGGCTATGGTTATGAAATATATTTAATTTAGTAACTGAAACTAAATGCTGTAATAAGCACAGCATCCAACTCGTGCTCAACATATCTGACTAGTCAAGCTCTTCTCAGAAGAGAAAATGGATATCTTGGGTTTCTAATTATGTGACAAATAGCTTTGTTTCTTCGCTTGCAGACAGATCCAGTTGACTATGTGGAAAACCTTTGTGAGAACATGCAGTTGTTTCGGAAGGAAGATTTTCTGACAGGAGACCAGCTCTTGTTTGAATACAAGCCTGAGGTAAATATTCTTTGAACTCTGATTATATGTTTTGATGTAAGGAAAACATGTGCATGCTGTGTAATACAGGCATGGGTATAGGCATTTGTAATTAAGCATAATGCAGGCACAGGTTTTGTATTAATTGAAACAGTTTTTGTATTCAGAAAGCAAATCTGTTTTGTAAGCTTGTTCTTCCTGCATTCCCATTGAGAAGTCTTTGCTGGGTCAGGCAGTCAGAGCTGCCTTTGAACTGAAATATTGCCTGGAACTTGCAGATCATTGCTGCTGCCCTGAACCAGCTCAGCCCTCAGAGAGCCAACCTGGTTTTGCTGTCTGCTGCCAACGAAGGCCAGTGTCACCTCAAAGAGAAGTGGTTTGGGACTCAGTACAGCGTGGAAGGTAAAACAGCAGCAGGAGCTGAGAATGTCTGATCCGTGTGTTAGAGGTAGTGACAGGGTGACAGCACAAAATGCAAGTGCATGGAAGCAGGGAAATGAATCCTCAGTGCTTTGAGCTCACCATTAGTCTCTGTGCCACCCAATAACTGCTCTTTGTTTGGTGCCAGTTGATTCCCACTCCTGCGGTTATTTTGGGAGGCAGCGAGCTCCACTTGGCTGCTATTCAGGGGAAAGAACACCAACAATGGGGCACAGGGTGTAGGGGGAGCTGGGTTACTAAGGCAGACTTGATTTGCTTTTTAATAGGACTGCTTCAGTCCTGCTCCAGAAGATTTTGTGGGAAGGGATTTATGAAGAGTCCTGATGAATGGGGTGATGTTAAGAAACTCCTGTGATACTGGGAATCTTTCTGGAGATTGGGAAAAGGTGTCTGGAAATAGGATGGCCTTACCTTCCTGTTGAGCTAATGCATTTCATGGTTTTTAACAGATATTGACAGGTACTGGAGTGATTTATGGGACAGTGACTTTGAGTTAAATCAGGATTTACACCTTCCAGAAGAAAACAAATACATAGGTAAGGCACCTGGGCGTGAGTGAAATCTTCCCCAGTGATTTATTTGAGAATCTGCTGTGGTTTAGAAACAACCTGAACTGGTATCAACCTGTTTTTGCAAAGTAAAAAACCATTAGCACTCTGTTCAGCTGGATTTTATTTACTATTCTTCTATTTATAAGGTTAAGAACTGAGTTATTTTAAGACATATAAACTTACAGATGATATAGCCATAACAGAGCAGGCCTCACAGTCAGTGAGAGTTAACACAGAGCTCCAAACACCTTAGAGGAGAATTTTATTTGCTTAATCCTCCTGTTTCTGAAAGCATCTAAATATCATCTGGGTTTGTTGCCAAAAGCAAGTGAAATGAAAGCCAGGACTTGTGTCCTGGATGGAATGTGATGCCACCACTTCTGCTCTGCTTCTGAGCCACTGTTCTGGTGTGAAAGTGAAAAAGTGATGTTCTTTGCATCCAGGAAAGTACTGTCACAAATAATTTAGAAAAGCGGAGGGGAAAAAAGTATTTTTTGATAGTTTTGAAGACTTAGATGAATTCAGCCTGATTGTGTTTGTGAAGCACACTAACATGTGGTTTTGGTGTGGTTTTTCTCTTTATTAGCCACCGACTTTGCTTTGAAAGTTGCTGACTGCCCTGAGACAGAATATCCAGTCAAAACACTCAGCACACAACAAGGCTGCCTCTGGTACAGGAAGGATGATAAATTCAAAATCCCAAAAGGTAAATGCCTGAGGGCTTTTTGAATAGCAAGACCCTGTTTTTACTAGCTGGAATTTATTTGAAGGCAAATAACCCGTGGTAATGTTCACCATTTAAACGAAGTGCCTGCTGTCAGCTCTTCCATGGTCCTTTTGATATGTTTATTAGCTACAATAAAAGAGAAGCAGGTGAACTAAGGCAACAAAGGCACCCTGCTGATACCTCAGGTTGAAAAGTGGAATCACTGAAATTTACTGACTTCTGAACAGTCTGTGTGAGGACAGGATTGGGCAGACAGAATATGCTGCTGAGAGAAGGGCTTGAGAAGGAAGGAGCACATTAATTAGAAGGGACATAGTCTCTTCTACAGAAAGAGAAAAATACAGCCTGGGTCTGAGACAAGGGTGTAAAGTATACTGCTGCCTTCAAGCAGAATGTCACATTCTTAGTGTCTCTTGAACAGATGTTTGGTGGAGTTGGTTTTTTTTCTATTTACAGTGGTCATGCCATGTGAGCATTCTGCAAAGCACAACTTTGTTTTCTAATATTTGGTACTTTAAAGGGAAGATTTTTGGAGTAAGAAGGAGAAGATGTTTGATGATGATTTAAAATAAGAAAAAAAGTGTTATAGATGAATGACAATTTTCATTAAACTCAAATTGTGGCCAAAGAGCAACTTGATGGAGATATATTTGACTTCAGAAAGTTGTCACTTTCTATGCAATTACTCATTTAAATTTCCTTTTTCTCACCAGGTTATGTTCGATTCCATCTGATCTCTCCATTGATACAGCAGTCTGCAGAGAAGTGAGGATTATATTATTTATCCTAACCTTGCAGAGTAACTAAATTACCGTATCTTGTGAAAAACCAGGAGGAGACTTTAATTTTAAGCAGGAATAGAATAAGGTGTCCTTTTCTGATGTCCTTCCACCTTCCTTGTGGTTTTATCTGCAGTTTGGTGAGGGTGGTTCTGCAGCAGGTCAAGCCTTTAGCCAACAGATGTGTAAGGACTTCCATGCGGTGTTACTCCCCAGAGCAAGTTTGGGAAAAAATATGTGACAGCAGCAGTGCTCAGAGGAGCTGCTCCTGGAAAGAGCAGTCCAGAGTCATGTCCTGAGCATGTCCCAGCATCCTGGGAGCCTGCAGGAGCAGGGGAGGAGGCGGCTGCAGCATTGGGAAACCGACTGTGGGTCGGGCAGAGCTCTGGGTGTGCTGCACTTGGCTTGCCTTAGGCTGGCATTGCCACTTGAAACCAGTGCCACAGAGCTTTTGTTATAAGCCTGCCAAGACCTGCACAGATCCTGTTTGGGGAAAGCCTTTGTTAGTCTGTTTCCATGAGGTGTGTTAGTTCAAACTTTGAATTGGAATCCAAGCAATAACAAAAAGCTGAAAGCAGGGGCTGCCATTTCCAAGTTGTGTAGCCTGCTTTGCTCTAGCTTATTATTATTTTATTACCTTGGAAGATAAACATCTCATTACTCAAGTATTGAGTATAACTGAGTCTGTCTGTCCCTCAATCCTTTACACTAAGTAAAATAATTTCATTTTCTGTGATTTTTTTCCATGTTTTGAGCATTGTCTTGTTAAAACATGCATTCTTACCTTGAAGAAATCTTAAATCTTGTGAGGCTGGTATCTTTCACATTGCAAAGAATAGTTGAATGTCCAGACAATTTTTAAGTAGTGTTGTGTGCTTTCTGGACAAAGGGAAACTTGCATTCTCTTTTTCTGGGGGTTTTTTTTGGAAACTTTCTTTTTGAATCTCATTTTACACAAGTTCCATTTTTGTTGGAGAGCTCCCTGCATGTACCATCAAACACATCGGGTTTGACTTTACTCTTTAGTCCCCCCTTTTTTTCTTTCTTTTTAACCCTCTGCCCTTCTCCCCCTGCAGCATTGTTTTGTTTGATACATTTGTAAACATCCTTTCCCACAACCTGGGGGAGCCAGCTTACGAAGCAGACGTGGCTCAGCTGGAGTACAAGCTGGTGGCTGGAGAGTACGGCCTCATCATCCGAGTGAAAGGATTCAATCACAAACTACCTGTAAGCTCTGCTCATCTCCTCACTGCTTTTATGCCTGCAGCTTTGCAGGGTGTGTGCTTTGCTGGAGCATTGAATGCTTGGATGAGGTATTTTAAATGAAAAATTTGTCTCTGGTAGGGTAATGCAGCAAATGTGTTGCTTTTTCTCGTGCTTACATGTATAAAGATGGAGTTGTGTGCACTTACACAAGCTCAAATTACTGACTTCAGGCTGACTTAAATCTTTATTTAAGTAATAACTGTATCTCCATTAAGATTTTAACAGCTTTTCCTATAAAAAGAGCTTTGTGTCTCCCATGGCCATAAAGAGGATTGGAGCCTTTCCACCTCGAAGTTGTGCCTATTTGCACGATGTCTGGAGAAGGGTGTCTGAAAAGAGATTTTGTTCTCAATTTGACTTTGGAGATCCAGCTTCTGAGCATTCTAATTTTGGGTGCAGATTTTCGGTGTTGGCTTGCTGAGAGGACTGGGGGATCCCTGTTCCCATTCCCTAAATGCTGGCCATGTAAGACATGGCAGGCACAGAGAGGACACAGTGGTTGAAGAGGAGACAATCACCAACTTCCATTGCAAGAGCTTGGCTGGAGCTTTAAGACCATTAATCATCTGTCAGACTTTTTAACAGGAGTTTTAACAGGAAAAGCCAAATATGCAAACAGCAGGGTCTGAACATTCTCTCTTTCAATCCTGAATGATGTCTCTGTTGCAATGTCATTGTGCTGGTCAGCTGTAAAAGGAAAAAATGGAATATTGAATACAGAAATGTTGGGAGTTCCAGGCTAGATTTGTTTCAATAGAATGTGGAAACTCATATTGATCTGGGATATTGAGCTTATTCTCTGTGTAAAAACACTGCCCTTCTAAAACTGTCATTTGGGGTAGAATTGTTTAGTAAAGAACGTCAGGCAGAATGGAGGAATGTACTTTAGTAATGCTCCATGTCTCAATAATGGTGATTTTATATTATTATATAGCATTGAATTGAAATTGGTTCTTAAACCAACAAAAAACTCAATTTTAAACCATTTTTTTACAGCTTCTATTTCAGCTCATCATCGATTACTTGTCTGACTTCAGCTTTACTCCAGCAGTTTTTGAAATGATAACAGAGCAGCTGAAGAAAACATACTACAACATCCTCATCAAACCAGAGACCCTGGCCAAGTGAGTTCTGGGGGAGGGCAGCAGTGGCTGAGCAGCAGGTGCTGAGGCTGAGCTAAGAGCTCAGGGATCCCTGCTCTGTGCTCACAGGGCTTGTTCCAGGCTCTGCTCACAGCCTGGGCAGCCCCAGCAGCTCTGCAGGCAGCGGGTCAGACACGTGGCCAGACTGGACACCCAGGGAGCTGCTGTCCGGCAGTGACCTGGAGCCAGCAGCAGCTGCTGGGGGAGGGCACGGTCAGCCACGGGCACCTGGGGAGCCTGTCCCTGTGTGCAGTGAGGAATGGCAGCTCTGGCAGCCAGCAGCTGCTGAGGTGCTGTGGGTTTGTTCCCAGGGACGTGCGGCTGCTGATCCTGGAGCACGGCCGGTGGTCCATGATCGACAAGTACCAGACGCTGATGAAGGGGCTCTCCATCGAGGCCCTCTCCGCCTTCGTCACCGCCTTCAAGTCACAGCTCTTCGTGGAGGGCCTCGTGCAAGGGAACTTCACCAGCAGGGTGAGTGCAGCCTTGGCAGCTGGGGTGCTCACACTGGTGCTTAAAATGGGCTGTAGCCAGTGAACTTGGCTGCCAGCTGATGCTGCCTCTGTTCTGGCAGTCGAGTCTCGTGGGTACTGGGCAGCTTCACCTCTGACACCTCAGGAGTGCCTGTGTGGACAAGCCAATGGCAGTCCAAAGTTGCCAGTTTGAACAGAAGTTTCCAGGAATTTGGATTTAAACTGCTAAGAGGGAAAAATGCTGTAGATGCCTGGAATGTTTCTCCTGTTGCCACCATTTTTTATAGTGTTTGGTGTATTGATATATTTCATATGGAGAAATTCCCACAGTGGTGCCACAGGAGGAGGTTTCCCTCAGAGCACATTTATCCTTGGAATTTGATTGCCTGCATGGTTTGGTTAAGCCTCATTGAGTGTCAAACATATGGAATATTCATTGAAGGCTTGTAAGGACAACTGGTGCTATTTCTTTGGCTCGTGCCTTCTCCTTCTGGAGACATTACAGTGCAGAAAGCAGTGTGGAGACTCTTCTGCAGTGTGGTGCAGAGGAGGCTGGAGGGACTGGGGACAATGTGAGGGAGCAGGGATGTAGGTGGCAGCTCTGCTGTTCCTTGCTTGGGGCTCACTCTCTCAAGTGCTGCTCTGAGGGGTGTGGTTGTGAATTGGGGTAGTAATCCTTTTCTAAATAAAACTGATGTCTTTGCTTTCTTCCCTAGGAAGCAAAGGATTTCCTGAATTATGTTGTTCAGTGAGTATCTCGACTCTTTAATTGCTTTTTATATGGAAACTATAATCAAGATAAGATTCTTTTCTGGAGGAGGGAGTCAGAGTGGGAGTGATGCAGAAATTCTGTTTTTCCCTCTGGTACTTGCAGGAGGTGGCTGTTGATGGTGGCAGTTTCAGCAGATGTAGTCCTGGTTTGGGGAAAGGGAAAATAACGTCAGACTGAGTGTGTAAATGTCAGGGTGTTGCTCTGGTTTTGGCCAAGTGTGAGCAGGTGTTTGATGTTGTGGTGTTTGTGCTCCTCCAGAAAGCTCCAGTTTGCTCCCCTGGCCCATCCCTGCCCTGTGCAGTTCCGGGTGGTGGATTTGCCAAACACCCACCTGCTCTGTAAGGTGAAAACTCTCAACAAGGGTGATGCCAACTCCGAGGTGACAGTCTATTACCAGGTAATGCGTGCTGGGGGTGTGCTGGCCTCTTCCCTCTGGCACCTGCCCATGCCCCTGAGAGCAGGCTCTGGACAGGGATGTCACAGAGGGGGCACAGACACCTCCCCAGGGCTAAACCCAAGTGGGTTTCCCTCTGGGGGGTTCCCTGAAACCAGCACCTTCCCTTCCTGGGCTAGTGCTGGGAGCTGGGTTAGTGCTGTGGTGACTTCCTGCTGTCCCCAGCTCTGATCCTGGGGGCTGGGCTGGGCCTGTCCTCCCAAGGAAAACCAGAACTTCCCATCTGTCCCTGCTGTGAATTGTCCCTCAGTGCTGCAGTCCAGGCTGAGGTGTGTGCCACAAGCCACCTTGGCCTGAACAATTACATTAAACCCACCCTAAATTCTTCATTGTCTTTCTAGTCAGGTGCCAGGAACCTGAGGGAATACACCCTGATGGAGCTGCTTGTGGTGAGTTTGTGTTTGTGCCTCCTAACTCAGCAGTGTCTTCCTGAAACAGTGCTTGGAGCCGAGGCCACGGGGCTGCCTGGGACAGCGTGTTCCTATTGCTGCCCTTGGCTGAAGTGTTTGGGTGGGGGCCCCCAAATGCTGCCGTGATGGACAGTACAGGAGAGTGTTCTTGTAGCTCCTGCCCCACAGCACTGAGCCCTCTTAATGCAGTGGTTGTGGCTGCCCAGGGGCACTTCAGTGTTCCCATGTTCTGGGTGGAGCCCACGAGGGGCTGCAGGGCAGCGTCACTTCTGTAACTTTGTGGTGTTTCAGATGCACATGGAGGAGCCTTGCTTTGACTTCCTGAGGACCAAGCAGACCCTTGGGTGAGTTCACTGGGGAGGAATTCTCCTGCACCTGCTCCTACACTCCTGCTTTTGCTGTTCTCTGATGTTTTTACTCTGGAAATCCTTCCTGGCTTATTCCTGAATTATAGTAATGGAACCAGCAACAACACCTCAAAACTAAAAGCACCCATCAATATAAGCTGCAAGCCAATTCTGTAAGAATTGCATCTATTACCAGTGTGTTAACTTGGAATTACTCAGCATAAAGTTGTTCCTTCCACTTCCACACTCAGCCCCCCTTCCCCAGGGCTGTTTTCACAGCAGCTCTGTGGTGCTGAGCAGCCTCCCTCGGAGGCACCCTGCTACCTCAGGAAACTGGAGCAGGCTTTTCACAGCTCTGGGTCTCTCACTCTGCTTGGATTAGTTTGCAGGAACACAAACACAAATACTGTCCTAGGTTTAAAAGGATTTCCTAAAGCTGAGAAAGCACTGAAATGCAGCAATGCAGAAAATAAAGGAAATAGGACTATTGCAAATTTAGATCTCAGGTGTTTCTGTCTAAAGTACCAACACTGTTTGAACTTGCAGCATGTCCTGTAAATGAAAAGTTCTTTGTGCTTGTGGAATGCCTTTATTGTTCCATCCTTTTTTCTTTTAAGCTACCACGTGTACCCCACCTGCAGGAACACTTCTGGAATTCTTGGCTTCTCAGTCACAGTGGCAACCCAGGCAACCAAATACAAGTAAGTGCTCTGTGGGGAAAAGTTCTTCACTACTCCCAGACTTGGCTGTGGGAGTCACCTGCTCACAGTTTAGAGTTCACACCTGTTTCAGGCCATGGAGGGTTTTTTTTTAATTCAAGGGGATGTCAGAAGGGACATTGCTGACAGTCACAACATCCTGACTCAAAACCAACACCTGAATAAGGCAATGGCGTTAGGCTTCTTCAAACTGCAGTGGTCCTGACTTGCATAGTGAAAAGTAATTTCAAGACTAGGTAAAATATCCCCCTGCTCTTCTGAAGCTATTCTGCCAGGAGAGTTTAAATCCTGTAAATCCTGTCTCGCTGTTCTTGTGGCTCATGTTCAGCAGGTACAGCACTGTTAGGGTTTTGTTCAAACCTGGGGCTTTGAACTTACAGGTATTTGACCTGCCAGAGTTGAGGGGTTATTTGAAAAATGTGCCACTTGTGAAAAGTAACACTGAGTCCGTGAAAGCTTAATTAGCACCGTGTGCTGCTGCCTCTAATTTTTACATTTGGACACTTCCATTACTGAGTTCTGTGTCATCAGTGAGGGTTTTAATGTGTCAGAAACCTCAAGATCCATCACATCACATTTTCTTCCAGTCCTGATCCTGAGCCCGTAACTGTGCGCAGGCCTCAGGGCTGCAGACTCAGAGCAGGGGCCCAACAGCATCATGGCAGTGGCTCCTGTGGGTGCCTGGGCACCTGAAGTCCCTGTGTTTGAACACTACTCGTTAAATGAGAGACTGGCTTTATTCCCTTGACACCAGGAAAAATTGACCACCAGGTGTTCTCAGATGTGTGAGCTGTTCAGGGGAAGAGGGAAGTGAGCCTGTCTCAAACCTTCCCTCATCATTTGGGGGCTGCCACTGTACCTCTTAATATTGTTTTGGGGATTTTTTTTTTGTTTGTTTTTTCCTGCCTAATTTAATTATTTCTCTCTCTTTTAGTTCTGAATTGGTTGACAGGAAAATAGAGGAGTTTCTTTCTTGCTTTGAAGAGAAAATCAAGGATTTAAGTGAAGAGGCTTTTAGCACCCAGGTAACACTTCATCTTGAAAAGCTCTTTGAACTGCAGCTATCTGGTGATGTTCTGAGGTTTTCTGGACAAAGGCCTCACTTTTAAAATCCTGGTTCTTGCTCTGTTCTGCTGTTGTTCTCTAAACATCCATTCTCTGGCCATTTGCAGTGAAGTTCAAAATTGTTAATGTAATTTGGCTTTTCTTTCAACTGCAGTGAATGGGATGGTAAATTAAGGTAGTTAAAAACCCTTGGACACTAATTGTTTTTTTCCCATGTAGGTAACAGCTTTGATAAAACTGAAAGAATGTGAAGACTCCCACCTTGGAGAAGAAGTGGACAGGAACTGGAATGAAGTGGTGACCCAGCAGTACCTGTTTGACAGGCTGGCCCGGGAGGTGGGTGTCCTACAGCTCTGGGACACAAAACCAGGCTGGGTTTGCAGCAGTTTCAAATGCATAAATGGGATTTATGCTACTAGTGCTACACTGGCTCTAAAATGATGTTATTTTAGAAAGGTTCTTTTATGCAGTGGGGGAGAGGTTGTAGAGAAAACAATTTTTATGCTTAAAATGACTTGAATCAGCACAGTGCTGCTAAAACCTCCTTCCTGTGGGTTTCAGATTGAAGCTCTCAAGTCTATTACTCAAGCAGACCTGGTCAACTGGTTCCAAGCTCACAGAAGCAACCAGAGGAAAGTGCTCAGTGTACATGTGAGTGTCTGGCAACTTTGATAACCAGAGGAGAGCTGTGATGGAACTTTTACTGTGGTTATCCACATTTTCTACATTTTTAAGTAGTGTTGTTGTTTGAATTGCATTTCAGTATCTCAATTAACAGGCAGGGCAGAGAAGCACAGCATGAGATCCCAATTTCTCTTCTGGTACCTTTTTTCCAGGTGATTGGATATGGAAAACACGAAGGGGACTCAGAGGTTACAGCTGTCTCAGGACAGAACTCTTCATCTGGTGAAATACCTCAGCTTGTTTTATTGCCCCCCTCTTCTTTGATGAGTGACATTACTTCCATCAAGGACATCAAAGCCTACACATCAACTCTGAATGTTCTCCCTTACCATAAAATATTAAAATAAAACTGATCTCTTGCCCTGCCCTGCTGTGTACTACAGGTGCTTTCTGCAACATCAACATGACAAACCTATTTTTATTAAGCCAGAGCTGTAGTGGTAGCTGGGATGAAGATGCCCCTTCAGACACTGTGGGGAAGCTTTCCTCAAGTTTCCAGCCAACCTCTCATCACCTTCCCAAGTTCATTAAGAAGCAACACAGCCCTGACTTCCCCAGTGGTGCCACGTTCTCCTCTGCAGCTGTCTGGAGCTGTGGGCTCTGCCTTTGTGTTCAGACTGGCTTGTACCATCCCTGCAGTGCTGCAGCAGTGGCTCAACAGCAGTGACAGCTCCTCAGGAAAGGATCTGCAGCCCTCCTGGAGCAGTGACAGTGGGTGGGAGGGGGAGAAAAGCCCAAGGCTTCCATCTCACACTGCTTTTTTAGTTTTTCTGTATGTGCAACATAGACAAAATTAAGATGAAATCAAATAAAAGCTAGACTTAACTGTGGAGAGAAAAGTAGTTTGATTGCTACATCTAGCTACTTAATCATTATTAAGTGTAGCAAAAGCACACAATGCAGAGGTTCCTGAAGTGCTGGCCAGGCTGGATGTAGAGTCCAGAAAAGTTCTGTGGATGCTGCAAATGTTCATTGTGCTGGTTCATTAACTACTTGTAAGAAGTAGGTTTAGCTGCAAGGATTATTCCAGTGGAAAAACAAATAATGCTCATACATTTCACATAAATCGATTTATCATGACTCAACTGAAAAACAGTCTTACTGCAAAGGTTTATTATGAAATAAATAAAAAGTCCATAAGAGAAGTTTGAAAAATCTATTTTATGAAGCTTTAAGATGCATTGGGTAGAATTATCTATGGTTACATTTCAATCTCAAAATAACAAAGTTATTTTGGGCAAGACACTGAAATGCCAAAAGATTTGATTATCATACAGGTGGAAGATAACATTTATGTAGCATTTTCTAACAAATTGTCCCATCAGAGGAATCCTCATATTTACACACTGCAGACATCAGCGAGATTTAAATGACATCTTGCATTTTGTTTCTTGCTTTTTAAATATGTAGGACCCAGGAATATGATGAACTGCTCCCACCGCCGTGGCCTTCACAGTGGTTATCCAGTGTCTGCTCCAGGGCCCAGCCTCTCCCTGCTCCAGAGGCAGCAGGAGCAGGGCCTGAGCCTGGGCACTGCCACCAGAGCCAGTCCCTGCCCGGAGCTGCTCAGCCAGGACGTTCAGCCTCTCGTGAATTGCTTGTCTGTCTCAGTAAGTCCAGTATCCCTGAGATAGGAACCACTGCAGCTGGAGGGGTGGGGCTGTAGGTGATGGCTGGGGCTGGCTGGGCTCAGCTGCAAGCTCTGCTCAGCCAAGGCTCCAAAGCTCTCTGCCCCAGGACCCCTCAGTGCTTGCTGGCAGCGAGGCGCTTCAGCAGCGGCTCATCGTACACCCAGCACTCCCCATCCTCATGGAACAACTGCAAAGGAATAGCACCTGTGAGCTTTTCATCACTTAGCCAGAAAGGAACAAAGGCCACAGAGGCTGAAATTTGCCCTGCTGGAGTAAAGCTCACCCTTGTTTCCCACGGGGTCTCGTTCTCCTTCCTGGCCCTGGCCTCAGCTCTCTGCCGCTCCTCAAGCGCGTGCTTTGCAGCCGTGGCTGCGTCGATGTCTCTGATCTTCAGGTTGTAGGTCACATCCTTCCATAAGCTTCAAAGAGAAAGGGCAGAGGAGACTGTTATGGGAGCAGAGTGCTACAAGTTGTAGACATAGCAGTGACTAAAGGTAGATCTCACGTTAGAGAAAGGGCAGAAAAGCCCCCAGGATATTTGAACCACAACTGTGCTGTCATGGCAGGGGGGAGGAGGCTGTGGTGGAGCTCTCCAGACCTCCCTGAACATTTGATCCCAAAGGATGTTACTGAGAACTCCAGGTCTCCTCTTCCTCCTTAAATCCCCAGCCTGCCTGTACGTGGGCTCAGGGAGAGCAGAGCATGCAGTGCCTGGATCAGTGCACCCTTGGGCCCTGTACTGCAAACTGGAGTCTAACTAAAACAAATCTTAATGCTCCCAGTTAACTGAAGTTCTTACCAGCGAGACTCAAAGTCGTCTTGGTCCTCCAATTTCCTTACCTTCTTCTTAATTGTAGGCATTTTCTTGGTATCTATAAAGACAGCATTCTCCTGGAGTGGGAGATGGAAAAAAATAAACCTATTTAGTTCTTTAGCTAGACTTTAAATTTATCTACCCTCAAACTCTAGTACACTGGTTAGCAGGAAATAGATGAGAAATGGTAATTCTTTAGGTTCTGTGTTCTTGTATAAAAATCAGGCTTCCTTAATAAATGAACAAAGTAACTTCAGGACTTTTATCCCCAGTTCATTTGGAGATTGCCCAGCATTCTTTTAGGCAGCCTCATAGGAGGTTCCAACTATTAATGTTTGTTTAAAAGAAAAAAAACAAACCCACAAAACCACCCCAAACCCCCTTTTTAAGTGCACTCTTCTATTTCTGATTAAAAGAGAAAAAAGAAAGAAAGCTGTGTTACCCCTGTGGAGTACTTTGCATACATGACCCCATTCCATTCTCCTTCAATGGAGCAGAAGGGTTTCTTGTCATTTGGAGAACTAAAGAGAAGCAAACAGTCATTTCTCAGCTGTATTACAGCAACTGAAAAATCCCAAAGGATCAAAACTTTATCCTAGTTGCTGCACAGTCTGGTTTATATCAGCCCTCCAAGTGTCCATGCCCAGTAGGGACGAGAGGAGGGCTCTGTTTACAAGGGAGCAGTTGGGCATGAATGAGTTACATAAACTTGAACAGGAAGCACTGATCAGGGTGAGACAGACCTTGCCCGAGGGCTGGATCTGCATTTAGAGTTTAGGAAAGTAGTTACAGGCCTTCCACACAGATTTAGGGTGGTGAGTTTAAGCTTAAAAATGTTTCACAATCCGCTTCTTCCCCAAACTACTGGGAAACAGTTTTTAAATGGCATCTATCAGTGTGTCAAGACATGATTTAAAACCAAGTTAAACCTCATTTTGTCAGCATCGACTTGCTGACATTACAGCACATCTCCAAATATGATGGGAATTCTCTGTGCTGGGCATGTGCACAGGGTTTAACCAAAATCCACCAAACCACAGATAAAAATAAGCAAAGGTTGCAGTAGAGCTTTAACTGACACACCCTGAACAGTATCCTAAAGGGAGCTTTGCTCTCCTGAATTACCAGAAGTGTCTCCATCATTACCTCTCCTAAAAATACAAATACCACAACACTGCAGTATTGGTATATTTAGGAGAGGTAATGATGGAGACACTTTTGGTAATTCAGGAGAGCAAAGCTCCCTCTGGGAATCAGCTGAGGATGCTTTCAAGCAGGATAAAGTAGGACACAGGCCTGTGCAGCTTCCTCTCACAAATTTGGCTTTAAATGGCATCCCATGACAGGTAATCATGAGCTAAGCTCTTTTGGGTGTTGCTGTTTCAGTTATTTTACACTCTTGATTGTCTTGTTAAAACTGTTGGCATTTAAGGAAGGAAGAAGTAAGATGAAGAAAGCTGCTTACAAAATTTCAGCTGTAATTCTGTGCTTCTTTCCTCCATAAAATGGTTTTGTGTGGAAGACAATGGAAGCGTTGTAACCTGTCTTTGAGCAACTGATGCTGCACTCCCCACCAAGCTCTATCCATGGCACAGTGAGAATAGACCTGCAATTAGAAATGTATAAATGCACACATTTATAAGCTCTTGACCACTAAATACTGAGCATGAAACACCACAAGGCATTAAAAATGAAAATACCAATTAGAGCGTTTACTTGCCTTCCATAGCCATTAGGAAAAGTCAAAATATAGTGTTCATCATGATCTAGGCATGTAACACACCCTGTTAAAGAAAAGGAGAAACAGATTTAAAAAATATTAAGCAAAGCCTCTACAAAACTTTTCATAATGGTCTCATGAAATATGTCATTAAAAAAAGGTGCCATGAAAAGGAAATGTGCAGAGTTTTATTTTTCATGGATGCTGAGAATGCCCAGCTTCTGGAGGAGGCAGTGATGGCTGTACTTTTGGGAAAAACTGGGCTCTAAGTGCTTTCAGCACTCCCAGATACATCAACTCCAGTAACAAAAATTCAACCATTCCTTCTATTTAATACAATGACTTTATGTAAATTATTCTATGAAAAATCCTAGTTGCAGAATTTAATTTCTCTCTTCTGCTGTTTAATTCACACACACATACCTTGCCCTATGTTATGGACCCCAATAGACATTCCTAGGAATTTGGACTTGGTCCATATGTGAGCATTGAACTGTATCCTCTTGCTAAAACACTCTGCATAAAATGCTGAAACTGAAGAAAGAGGTAGGTATTAGAAACAGCAGCACAAGACATTGATACCATTGTTTCCAAGTTCATTCATTGCAAAATATCCCCAGGTGCCTCACACTTATGTGGCAACAGAGTTTGCAATTAGTTTCCCACAAAAGCAGTTTCTAATTTTTCAGCTTTTATAAATATTCAGCTTTTCAATCTGGAGAGAAAATGGAAACCCAAGATTTAAGCCAAGAGCTGATTTTCCTGTCACCCCTCTCCAGCTGCCCCCTCTGCTGGCAAAGGCACTGTCACAACTTACTTGGAGGATGGTGAGAGACCTGCTCTGCCACAAAGGTGACGTTGCTTTTACTGACCCAGGGCACTGGTCCTTCCGAGACTGGCTCCTGTGACAGGGAGAGGATTCCATCACTTACAGCTCCTGCAAACACTGCATGCTTCCCAGAGAAGCTGCTTCCATCTTTAAAGGCTTCCAAAAGTGTATTGCAATGATTTTAATGGATTGGCCTGTTTGCTGATGGGGAGTAACTCCTTAGTCCTGGAACTATGATGCTTTCTAAAGGATAGAGTTTCTCCTCTCTTATTTTTAAGTATAAATGCCTTTGTTTTAATTGTCCCCAAATAAAACACTTAAACTGAAAGACTCATGTATAAACCCAATTACAAAATAATATTTAAGTGGCAGAAATAGTTTTTGTTTTTGCTGTGAAAAAGTCTGATCTGCATATTAATAATGATCAGATTTCATGTACCACAAAACCATAAACTAATATTCATTTCCTGTGGCAAACAATGAAAAGTGTACTTAATTCATGGTTAGAAGCAATGGAAGCCCAAATACAACACCACCTTTATGCCACCAAATTGGAGTGCAACCATTCACCTCAGAAACAAGATTTGAGCAAACAAATAGGTGGCAAGCAAATGAAATGGGATAATTACATGGTTTATACCTAAATAATCACATTTACTTAGATGTTACATTAAGGCTACATGAAGCACTTCTCAGCAGCACTTCCCACATCATCATTTGCAACTTCCCAAGGCAAGAAGCCTAAATGAGGTGCCAAAAAAAGAAAAAACCAGCAAAAAAACCCCACTAGGCTGTACTGATTTAAGAAATAAAAACAAAAAAAAAAATCAGAACTTTGGAAAGAAAAGAGTTAATAATCAGTGCTACAAAACAGTTCAGGAAAAAAGGATATTTTCAACATGTTAAGCAGTTCTTTAAAAAATAATTTTGTCCAAAGAAAACAAGGAAGGAAGGGGGGAAGTTCAAGAAATCACAATTTGTTGATTTGCTACTTAAGCACAGCATAATTCATTTCAGTCAGTGACTTAACAAAGCTTTGGGCTGCATCTCTGCATTCTGGGCCCCAAAAACCACACCACAAGAAACTCACCATGTCATCTTCACCTTCAGTGCCGGGCAACACCCAATGGCATCGGAAGATCTCCCCCAGAATGGGATTGTAAGGCTTTTTAGCAACTGACCCTTTCCTTCCTGCATGGAAAGCTGAGAGGTACCATTTAACCACCTGAACCATCCTCTCCTTGGGATCCTTCTGGTCACTAATGCTACAGAGAGAGAGGAAAAAAAGGACAGGCCAAGTGAAATATAACCAGGTACTTTGGATATGGGAAAGTTTTATGGGTGCTTGGTTATTTTACAACTAGAAGTTGGACTGATTTGACTGTCTTTGAAGTTTAAATCAAAATCCAGGCAATATTTTTCAAAACTACCAACTTCTGGCAGCCCACAAGGGCCATAACCAGTATGAGAATCAGTGAATGCTCTTGTTCCAAAGTCAAATACCTGACAAACAAGTCCGGATGTGCAAAGAAGTCAGCATACATTTCCAACAGCGACCTTCTTTCCAGGATAAACGTTGGAAGAACAACCTGAGTGAAGAAAAACAACTCATCTAGGTGAAGGTATTTGAATATCCTGTACAAAAGCCAACTGTACTCACTGTAAATAGCAAACAGAGCACCCATAGCATCGTGTGCTCTAAGCTGATTGTGAGCTCGAGCTCACCAATGAGTTCTGACATATGCAGGTCAGCTGGCATCTTCTACAAGCCCCAAGGTTCAAGAAGAACAGTCTCATCCTACAGGGATTCTAGTCCCACTCAGAGCACATCAAAAGCTGTTCTGAATTACAGTATCACTGATGATTTAGTTTCATCTCTGTGAACACTGTGAATTTTCAGTTACAACACTCACTTGCAGTCCTATCCTGTTATGTGTCTCTATCAAGATGAAGGTTAAGCTGCTCCCTACTACCTCCCACAGGTCCATTCTTGTGGATCTGCTCAGTGGGACCCAGTGTCAATTACTGCTGCTGACAAGGTACATGCTCATGATGCTTCCTGGCAGCCTAACTTGAGATCAGTAACTTTCAGCTATTCCAGGAATTCCCAGAGCAGACACAGTTTGGATCAATTCCTATTCAGAACTGCCAGAAACCTTGAGCAGTTTGCTTGTGAGCTGTGGGCTGTTTCCCCAGAAAAGTGTTATCTGTTTATTACCTGCTGTTCATTCCAGCCTGGACAGTTCAATTCATCCACTTAAGGAAACTTAAGGATAGGATTGATCTCTCCTGCCCTTTTTCATTCTGGAATTACTTGCTTAAATTTAACCAAGCTGTCTGGAAAGACCAACACCTTCAGAATGCTTCAGAATTCATTCAGCCTTCAGACAGACACCAGCATGAATCTCATTAATGAAGAATTCAACCCTTGCCTTGCCAGACCTAAGTGTAGCATTTCAAAACACACAGGCAACTTATCTCCTCATTAAGATCCAACTAAGCAATGCTTTTCACTATATGATTACTTCTCCCTTTTATTTTATGTTTTATTGAATGTCACCATACCCTGGGATCTTGTAGATCTTTGTTCTAGGAAGCTAAAGACAGGAGTAACATTTCAGCATTCCCCTTATGCCAGCTTCACAAGCACTCCAAGAATTAGGTTCAAAGAGAACAAACAGCTACTTTCCATAGCAAACTATTTTACCAAACAGATTTTAGCATCTGGATATACTTATTCTGCAGCTACTTTTCCCCTTCCAGTAAGAACTCCAATTCAAAAATACCATGCTAAAAAGATTAGAGCTTAACTAGCTCTTAGACCAAATACACAGTTAAATAATTATGTAACCTTTCTTTTACACAGAACTCAGGGTTTACTCCCCCTCCAATCCCCACAAACACCCAGCAAGTTTACCTTGGTTAGATCCATGCCTAATCTCACTTGTGACAACAAATGCATGATAACACTTTTATGCTCCTCTACTGATTCTCCTTCCCCATCATCTTCTCGGTCGTCGGGAGGATCGAAGAGATCTGAAAGACCAATGGCTTTTGTTTTCCTCTAAACCTTCAAGAACAGACTGTATTTAATTAGCACGTGTGTAGCTATCAAAAAACACAGGGTTTAAATCCTACAATTCAGCAATCTTCCATTAGTAAAGAAACAGTAGATAAACCACTTCCCATACGTACCTTGTCAATTTTATATATATATATATATATATATATATAAATAAATATATATAATCCTGCATATACTGACCTTACACACAGATTAACATTCAATAACTCCTCACTGAAAGTGCACACAGGCCACTTACCAGCATCATTTGTGCCATTAGACATGGAAGAATTGAGGGACTCCGTGGTATCCGGACGTTTCAGGCTGCTCCCTGTGCTGCTCCGAGTCAGGACTGCAGCAGACCCTGAAGAACTAAAGAAGAGTAATAAATTCTCACAGTTCAAATGAAGTAATTCAGACCAAATTATTGTCATTTGATATTCACAGACAAGGAATTAAGTGACAGACATCAATGTATGTGTAGTGACACACATAATTATTTATGTTACGTTAATACACGTGGTGCATGCTAATTCACAGAAAGCTCAGAATGGATTGTAGCTGAAGGAATGGGACACCCTGCAGCCTCAGATAACACCTGAAGGCTGAGAACAGCTGACTAATCACTCTTTGAAATGTGCAGCATCTCTTAAAATTAATTTTACAATTAATAAAAAAAGAAGAGTAGATAAGAGATTTTGGGGAAAGGGTGCCAACTTCAAAAAGTGTCTTTTAGCAAATGTGAGAGAGAATTGGCCATTTAACAAAGGCTGCAGCAAATGCACATGAAATGCACCATGGTCTCAGATTATAGCTCTGAGCTGGGGGCTTCCAGGGTTTGGTTTGCTAGAATTTGTCAACATATATCTGATGGAATGGGAAGGAGCAGAGGAAGAAACTGCCTCCCTCACAGACAGCTGTATGTGGCTGAGGGCAAGAGTAATCTCACTCTGTTACAAAAAAGTGGTTTTTTTACCTCCCCCACCTTTTTTAACCAATTTCTGCAAGCAGACAAGCCATGCTCTTGTAGATACAAACTGCATTCAGCACACACTGCACACTGTCAGCTACTTACTCCATACATCGCTTTGGGGAAGAACTGCTCTGGTAGAATTCATCAGCATCATAGAACTCATCCTCACTGCTGGAGTAAGAAAAATCTGGGACTGTATTTGGAGACAGGTTGACATGGCTTGGAGAGGTGAGACTGCTGCTAGGTGCTGATTGCCCACTCCCTGTGGAGTATGAAAAATTACAGACTCAATAAAAACAAATTATTTCAAAATCCACTTACAGTGAGAATTGTTCAAATCAATAAAGACTGGTGTGAACTCAGAAGAGGAACTTCCAAAATTAAAAGCAATGATTAGGCAGGTTCACACTGAGTTTAGCAGATAACAAAAGGAAGGTCCCAATGAAAATCAAGAGCACAGAACACCAGTAAAGTTTAAGGACATCTTTTCCCCAATTACTGCAAGTTTGCAATGCTGGAGACACAAAGGGAAGCTGGTAACACTCACACATTGTGTATACTTGGTGGGGAGAAAGAGCAGCATAACTGATTTTAACAAAACACTGCAACTGGTGCTGATTAAAGTCAAGATGTATGCCAATATACTGTTGTCTTAACTAATTACAGGGTTTCTTGTATTCCCATAAGTTACCCAGAACTGTACCTGTGCTATTTGGTGTTGGAGTCTGATTTCCGAGCGATGCTACTACAGGTCCCACTGGCAAAGAGGAGGGTCGCTGCTCTGACTTGCACAACTGAGCAGGTTCTAGGGGATATTTTCAAATGTTAACCCCAAAATTCCAAAGAAGACTCCACATTATTTAATGTCACCTCCAAAATTTAAATAATTTTCTATAAAAACCATTCAGACAGAAAAACGTGTAGCCATCACTTTTACCTCTTTTGTTAAGCAAAGATGGCATTTTAAAAAATGCAGTTGTTTAGCTAGAAAGCATTTGCCTTTTCTGAAAATTATAGTTTCATTTTCAAAAAGAGTGTTAGAAATGCAAGCCAGTAACTGAGAGCAGGTAAAAGACATCAGCTTATCCCCAGAAGCAGGGGCAGATTGCTGAGGATGCTCTGTGCCTTCCGCTCCCACCCTTCCTCAGCCCCCCTGAGCTGAGTGTGCAGCACTGAATGCACTGTGCCCCTGGCTGTGGGACACAGAGCCTGGCCCCTCTTGATGCCTTAGGTTTTAACTTTTATATTTTTCAAATCCTGTACTGCTTAGAGTGTAACTCTGAAGTTCCTTGTAGCCTGTAATTTCTGCTCTCTCATGCAAGATAGACATAACAAAGCCTCTCCAGGCTTTGCCTTCAAGGACAGACAGGCTGTTCTAGGCCCAAAATGTGTAAACCAAAGCCTCTAAGGGGAGAGCAAGCTTAGGGGAATTCCATCATTAAACTGGGGCTTTAATTGGAGAATTAACCGTGATATGCAAATGAACCAAACCTATAAAGGTGTGAAGAACTCGTGACCTGGGGTCCATCTTGGGGTCCATTTTTGGAGGCAGCCTCTGGCTCCCCCAGGGTGTACCTTGAAGACCCTTCAAATAAACACCTATCTTTATTCCCCTACTCTTGTCTAGTCTCTGTTTCTAGGTGACTGGAGAAGGCATCATCTCCACTGCACTGCAGGCACTGCTCAGCTCGGGGCTGCTTCCCAGCCTACCTGGAAGTGTGACAGCTTGGGAAGGCATCGTGCTGATCCCCGACGGCTCCAAGGGACTGGGCTGATACACGGCGTCCACAGGGTTTATGGTGCTCTAGGAAACAGAAGGAAAAGCACATTTTGTTTTCCTCAATTAAAATAAAATATAGTATAGATAGCAAGAACATTGTGAGCACGAGAAATGCCCAAATACAAGAGAGAGAATTCCTGAGAGAGGAAGTAAAACACAAATTGACAGTTGAGGACATGAGAAATACTTTCAAAGTGGTAATATTTTAATTCTTTACACAGACTGCACACTAAATTGAATTTGCTGCAGATTTGAAGCATCCTATAAAGAATTCTTATTTCAGGCCCTAGCTTCTAGTATGCCTTCCAATGTCCATTAATTAATATTGCATGCAAAGAGTGAAAAGTTAGATGCAAATCATCAGGCCAAAATTAGGATAGGTAATCTGTATTTTCAAATTTTTTTTTTTTCAAAAATTGATTTGTCCAGACCACAGCAGATCAACCCATAAATCAAAACAAGAATCATCAGCATGCTTAGAGCCATGAAGCAGCTTTGTTGCTGAAATTCTTCCCAAAGCAAGCTGACAGTGTTCAGTGCAGCTCAGCAGAGGACATCTCAACCTACTTCTGAATGTGGGCACTTGAAAAATGAAGCACCAGGTAAACTCAATGCTCACAAAAGTCACTGACTTCAGTGTATGTCCTTGGTTTTTATGCATCAAGACCCTGGGAAATCTAAACTGCCAAGTCTTTTAATCCAAACTATCATCTAAGCACTGTCTGTTATTTATGTTTACACACAACCACCAGAACTTCTCAGTTGTTATTCGGGTAAAACACATAACACCCTTTTCCAAACATCTTGCAATTTAAACCCCTTGATCAGTCAGAACTAAGAAAATCTCTGCTCAGTTTGCTCAGAAATGCAGTCAGTATGTTCATCCCTACCCTCTTTTTTAGACCAGTATTTAAAGGAAGTGTCTACAACTGTTCTCCTCTCCCTTTAGCCCATTAATTTCTATTTGCATTCAGACTTCAGGGAAACAGGCTCTTTTTAACCTTCCTCCCATTTTCCAACAAAGGGCAGATTTCTTTCTTGCCTCCTTTTCTGGACACCTGAAATTCTGAATTTTATCCTACATATGGCTGTTTGGACAATGCTCTTAGACACGTGGTGTGATTTTTGGGGCTGTTTTGTGCAGGAGTTGGAACACTATGATCCTTCTGGATCCCTTTCAACTCAGGACACTGTATGACTCTAAAAATCAGTGAAGAGTTCTTTTTTTTATAGCACAGGATTTATTTAACTGAAAACAGAACCATTATTCCTTGTTTATCATTAAAAGAAGTCAATTAAATCAGGCATAAAAGTAGCTTTCTACTGGTTCCTAACCAATATAAAAATAATCCAGTACACGTACTCTTACTCCACTGTATTCCAGCATACAGCCAATGTCCCTTACCCATTATTTCACCTGCTTGTGGAATTATGCATTCAACACGGGAATGTCCCTGTCCCACAGAGTTCACAGTTTAAAATTATGATGCCATCTTAAGAGTTAAGACTTAAAACCCAAGATGGTCCTATGATATATAGGATGCTTTTGCTGTGTATGTCTCCTTTACTTTTTAGGGAAACTAATAATCCACATGATACAGAACACAGGCGTGATAAAGGAAAGAAGGAAGTACCTCTGAATTTGTATGCAGGATTGTAACCTCATCCTTAAACAATTCTCCACATTGTAACAAGAATTGGAGTTTTTTGTTGGATATTGTGAGGGATGCCTTCATGGGCTAGAAACAGATGAAGGCAGATCCAAAAGTCTCCTGCTCTGAGTTTAACAACAATTTAATGACAATCATGCAGAAACAAGACTTATCCCACCATGGCAGCAAATACTGATCATATTTTTGCCTAAGGTTAAAGTGAAATCCTGGCCTTCAGCCCAAGCTGATGCTGACCTCCACAGCATCACAATTTCAGACTTCACAATCACTGATCCATAGTTAATACTTTCTTACAGAAATACTTTTTTCCTCCCCAGTCTAAGCCAGCCCACAGATAATGAGATCAGTGGCTAATCAAATTCAGACTATATCAAGCTGCAATATCTCTATGAAATTTCTGAGTTGCAGACCAAATGCACAGGTCACCTGTGCCTGTGGATGTGTCTACCTGCACAACTTCTCTTTTCCAGGGGCTATCACAGAACCTGCTCCCTCATACTAAGACCTAAATTATGTGACATCTGCAGGGCACATAATAATTCATCTTATTTATGACAAGCAAGAAACTGAAATATGCATATGCATCTTTACTCCAAGGTTCACACCAGAAAATCCTACTGCTAAAGCTGTTTCTAGTGGGAAGACAACTAAGGCCAGGAATTACTGTCAGCTCTAATGAAAACACATTAGGATTTTTAGAGTTTTTACTGAGACCAATCTCCTATTAAAAGTATCTGAAATGTACTCAAGTGACAAAAAAAGAACAAAGAAAGAGAAATCACATGTGACCAAAACTGAAAATGACAGAAGTTACATTAAAAATGCAGAAGTTCCATTAAAGAAGAAACATTGCTTAGACAGACATAACACAACTCTGCATCAAAGGAGCAGCACTGTAGGAAAGACAAACTACTTGAAGCACATGGAGAGCAGATCTATTTCCTACACAAAGATACTTCAGATGGAACACAAAACTATTTCTATCCCAGTCATTTCCCTTTCATCTGTTCACATGGCAGATTTTTATCTAAGAGTTCAGCCACAACACTGCTGTTCAAGACACTCCATACAAAACTGACCACTCTATTTTCTAAAGACAAGGGTATTAGCCAACCTCAGGAGCTAAGGACTCAACAGGAATTTTAACAAGACACTGGAAGCGGTAAATTAGAGAAAGGAAGAAGCATGTTGCAAAGTGAGTGGAAATTCAGGTCTCTGTTCACATGGTCTGCAGAATTAAAAGGAGATAAAGATTAGATTGAAACTTACTATAAGTCCATCTGCGTGCTTCTCCTCATTATTTTGGTCCTTAAGGAAAAAATGTTAAAAATATCAACATAACAATCTTGCATGACTTATCAGTTCTGTGCTAAGCGAGAACAGCGAGTTTCCCTCAGGAATGTTTACATTTTCAGCCATAAAATGTTCCTCACCATGTGATACAGTAACTAAAGTTGGAAGACACAATTCCACACACAGTCACTGCACCTCTGAAGCTCAGCATTTTCTGAGGGCCTGTCCACATAAGTGCAAACAGTTTTAAAAATATCCTTTCTGCACTGCAAAGTACAATTGTGCTTTACAATAGAGGTGGTTCCCAAATACCTAAGAGCTCCCCAAAATATGCTCTGCAGCTCCTCTAAGTCCCTCAAAGATAAAGGTCTCAATTTCTGTGATTAACACACAAGAAAGGCAGAAGTTAAAGTAAGTTGAAAGGTTTTAGTTTTTGCTTTTTGACATCCAGTAGATTTTAAAATGCTTTTAGATTATTTACTATCTCAGATTGGGGTTTTTTTTTTGCCTAGGACCATATGTGAAAGAGCAGGCAATGTATGGAAAACATCTGCCTTCAGGGAAAATGACATGAGCAGCAGACCAGTTAATGCCAATCTACAGCCAGCACAGTTTTACCACTGTACAGCAACAGTGTAAATTTTACTGAACACTAAGCCAAATCTCTTCCCTTCTGCTGCAAAGTTAATATTATTCAGTACATCAATCCATAGCTTTGCCCAGTGTGAACCTTGACTTGTCTGCAGAGTATTTCCCTGGATTTCCAGTTACATTTTAAAGGAATAAGAAAAAAAAAAAAAAAAAGCAGTAAGTAGTATTAAAAGTTGGCACATATTTATGTTTTGATACTTAATACATCCTTCCTTAGCTTATACAGTTGCCAATAGCCTGTCCAAATTTCATGTCTGCTAGTTCACATTTTTGAAGCCTGGCTTTCCATGATAAAAAGAATACCAAGGGCAATGAGTTCCACTAGGTTGCAAATTTACAAAATACATCATTTTTTTCCCAACACATAAAAAAACTCCCGTGTTGTGTCCCTGATCTCTAAGACCTAAGAACTAAACCACAAAGATGCTGCATGAGTACTGACACTTGTATCCCACCTCAGTAATGCACCAGCTGCAGCATAAGGTAAGGAAGGCAGAAATTCCACAAAACTGTGCAGGCAAGACTGCCAGAAATGGAGTGAAAAAGAGAAGGGAATGATGCAAAACGAAGTATCTAAATTATAAAAGCTACTTCATAACATATATTTCTAAGACTGAGGTTTACATATCACTGGTGGACCATTACATGTATTTTACATCACACACATCACCAAAGCTGGACATCTTCAAGTGCCACACACACAAAGGGAACAACACAGGCCAAATGCTCCACCTGCCCATCCCACTTCGTTTATTTTGACTGCTTTTTGATAAGCAGTGTGTGTATTACAACATATTCCTGTTTAGCTGGTATTTACTTTATTATTTTGAAAATGTCATGGGTCACCTCAGTATGAGTGGCATAATTACACACTTGATTTACCAGCAAGTTTTATGAAAATTTAACTGTCCAAATACTAAGACAGGTAAGAATCCTTGAAACAGAACAACTTAACACACAATTAAAAAAATAAACAAAACAAAACACAAACCATCAAAACTCCAGGTTTGCTTCAATGCTCCAAAACAATCCACATAATAAATGGCTGTGTGTTGGAAACAGAAAGTTCCAAGTATATAGAGAAGCAGTAACACTACCAAGGTAATTGGCAAGACTGTCTCCTAATGAGAAAGGCACAGTAGAAGTAAAAACGGGGTGCAGGGTGGTGTTAAGATGATTTCTTTTCAGCAGTGTCAGTCAGCAGCCATACTTGCTCTACAGCCTTGGGAAAAAGCTTGCAGAATCTTAAAAGGTTCCGTACTGGAGAGCACAAAGCTACAGTCAGGCACGACACATTTTTACACAGAGGTTGCATCATGCACAAGCAATTTGCAGAACTGTGAAAACAAATTCCAAACCCTCCTGTATTATAAATTTTTGACAGCAGTAGGAAATCAGGATCCAACACAGTTTATAGAAAAGGTGGGGGGACAATGATGACAGAATTCCCTTGTAGTCAACAACTACAGTTGCCTGAGAGAGAAAGAAGGTGAAGAGATGAAGCACAAAAAAAGGTTATTAAAGCAGTGGCAATTTTTTTTTTCACTAATGTGGACCAACGTCTTCCAATTAGCTGTGCATAAAGCACTCCTTTAACCCAGCTTGTCTTCAACAGCTCCAGAAGAGCTTTAGATATGGTTTAGCAAAAAATCAAACAATAAAACACCACTCCTTAGTGGGTAAGCTCATCTATTTACACCGGTTAATATTTACTAGTACTGAAAGAAGGACTTCAAGATCTGATTTAGTGCAACAAAAAGCAAGTGTTAGCACCTTTGGGGGACTCAGATTCCACCTACCTTTACACTCACATGGCAGTCAGTGCAGTAAAGTACTGAACCTAATCTGAATTACTACATCTGCCACTACCAGTTTTGCCCATTATCAGCAAACCACCTAAAGAACTTCAAAAATCTGCTTTACATCAGCATAAGTGGTCACGTTTGTTTAACTCCCAATAAACTCACACAGAGCAGAAACAGGATTTGATCATCAACAGAAACAAGAAAAATAACTCAGCCACCTATTACCAGCTCTGATCAACAGCCTGAAAAGCTGTTGTAATTGTAATTCTGCAGTTTCACATTTGCTAATTACATAGCAGAGCTTTTTAAAAAGAGTAAAATTTCACAGGAATTAAACCTCTGTGAAAATAAGAACTATTAAATACATTTGTACAGCAATTAAGAAAAAATGAGCTAGTAATTCCTTGCATAGTTTCTCCAACAGCTTCCTCAATACAGCAAATCACATACAGCTAAGAAAATCAGCATATTACCATCTTATCTATCTACAACTGACTCCATCAAATCCCTAAAAAATGACATATAGTCTCCACTGCACTAAAACACCTCTAAATATACCCAGGACTAAATAACAGCAAATTAAATACTGACAAGGCTTTTCTTGCTGGCACTACAGTGAAGGATTGAACTAGCATCACTGCATGTTAAATAAACTGTTCTAGCTCCAAATTCATGTGGCACAAAACTATTTCAGTGTTTCAACCCTACTACTTGTAAAGAACCTTTGGTTTTGTACAAACTTGCTAATTAATAAACATTTTCTTCAGAATTCTTAAGTAATAGATATGAAACCCGAATTTCACATAACATGTACTGATCCTTTTAGTGAACTACTTCTGATCCTGTAAGATTCTAAATACTTCAATTTTCACTGAACTCAAGATTTTGTACAACATATCTGGCATCTAAAATGAAGACAAACAGCAGTATTGCATTCAAAAGCTACACAAAATAGTTGATCCAGACTACAGAAAAAATAACTGAAGAACCCATGCTTATTTCTGGATAAATCAGAATGTATTCTGATTAAATCAGCCTGAAATTCTGAAAATACCTTTACTTCTTTGCAAAATACCACCTCCCTCCACTTTGGTCACGAGACATAAATCAGCAGTTCATAATTAACATATACTAAATATAGAACGTTGAACCTGTAAGGGCAGAACTGGATAAAAAGTAAATCCAAAACTCTCCAATTTTAAAATTGAATGAAACATGTAGGTGAAAAGCTTAACTGCATTACCCACACTGCATTCTCAAATAATAGAAGTCTGACTTCAAGAAGTTCCAACATCATCCTGAACTTCAGACTGGGACAGACCTTGCCAAACCAGTTCATTTATTAACATCATGTTTCTCTCCTTTTTACTTGTTAGCCACACTCTTAAATGAAGCAGAAAGAAGAGTTTTGTTAAGTTTCTGCTCTGTCATCTTGACATTTGTCTAAGTTCTTCTTTAATCTAATAGCAAACTCTGCAAAAGAAAGTTTATCTGAAAGAAAACTTGACTGTTACCATGAGCATTAACAGGACCATCTGCTATGGAACTCAGTATTTCAGAAACTTCATTAAAATAATAGCATAAATCAACTCATCATGTTTCCTTGTTCCTGGATCATATAGAAGGCACTTTTAGGTTTCAATGAGATTAATGCTGTATCATTAAAATTCAGAATACTTTACAATGTACTTACCTTAGCAATCTGTAGCAACACAATGCAGTGTTTTATTGATTCTACCATGCTCTAGGAAAACAAAAATATCAGAAAAAATTGTATTACTATCCCTTAATATTTTGCACGTATTAGTTATATAGAATATTGGATGTGAATTAAATGGACACTCACTTCTGTAGAACCCCTACTTTCCCTTCCCCTTTTTTTCCCCAGAGACAAAAGCACAGCAGCAGCAAAGTGAAGTTTCCAAAGCCACACAGGAGCCAGGCAGTCAGGGTCAAATGGAGGTCAGCTCCAAACTCCCAGAGTGCTGCAGGCAGGTAAATTGTCATGGGAAGAGAGGCTGAGGGAGCTGGGCTGCTTTAATCTGGGGAGGAAAAGGCTCAGGGAGACCTTATCAAGGGACATCAGAACCTGACTGGGAAGGCAGGAGAAGAGAGAGCAAGACTCTTCTCAGTGGTGCCCAGTGACAGGACAAACAATGGCCACAAACAGAAATACAGGAAAATCACCCTGAACAAAAGAAAACACCTTTTATTCTTTTATGGAGGATCAAACACTGGAACAGGTTGTCCAGAGAAGCTGTAGAACCTCCAGCCTTGGAGTTACTGAAAATCCAAACTAGATTTGGTCCTGAGCAACCTGTTCCAGCTGATGGTGCTCCAGGCACAGGGTTCAGATCTTCAGAGGCCCCTTCCAACCTCAACTATTCCATGATTCCAAGGTGCTGGACAGAAACCTGAACACAGCACCAGAACCAGGCTGCCTCTGCCATCACAGTGTTGGACCTAATATGGATTCCCATTTTTCTGTAAAAAGGCTTTTAAAACTTTCCCAAGAAAATAAGGTGAATTTCAGAATCTCTATGTAATACATAGAAAAACTGAAGAAACTTACACTAGTTGTTTCTTTGAGACCTTCAATTTTCTGTAAAAGAAAAATCAAAATAGTGTGGTTAAAGACCAAATTCCCAGCATCTGGTTTGACCTAAATACTGCATAAACACAATATTTTAATTTTAAATTGGGAGAGGGAAAAAAGCCCTTAACCAACATGTTAAAGACTATTTCCATATACAGACATAATTTTCAAGACAACACTGAAGTCAAACTGATAATTAATTAAAGCTTAAAGATTACAAAGTTAGGAATTTCTAAACAGTGACATTATACACATTTACCCATTAAAATCTGTACTTCATTTTTGCATAACATCAACAAAAATGAAATGCAGCATGGAGATTCTAAGTTCACTTTGTATCCTTATAAAGTGCACTGAATGGTGGCACATTTCAACGCAATTACACGAAATGACCATCATTCAAGTACAATAAACATCTGCAGTTAAGCACAGTTTAAAACAAATCACAGAAAGTAACAGTGCACACATGTTCTCGCTCTTTCTACGCCTCCAGTAAAAGGGCATCTGGAAATCTGCCTACTTAATTTTATCTAGAAACACTGGTTCATGAAGATTTCCTGTGTGGAACTGCACCTCAGGCATGCAAAAGGCATCTGCATGCCATGTTCCACATCAGCGTGACCTGGTTCAGGAGCAGATGCTTCCTGTTGATGTCCTTGGCTCTGTTTGCAGAAGGCAAAATCACTAAACTGGACTCAGCACTGAACCTCTACTAAAGCAATTACAGGACCTCTTTGTTTTGATTAATTTGAGTGTCTCATGTGACTTGAGTCACAATCTTTTTGATTCTTGAATAATCAAAGTGTGTAAAGGATCCTTTTCCCCCACCAGGCATTGCAAGCCAAAGCCTACACTGTAAGAGAGGAACATACAGCTATAAATCTACAGGAATGAACAGTCCCAATTTGTGGATTAAAAAGAAAACAAATGCAGTGACAGACTCTCAGGCAATTCCTGGGGGAAAATTTTCAGTTGTGCTCTAAATATTACTCAGAGGATGCTGCACATTTTCTTCAGGATTAATTGGCAAGAGGTGGCCAAATAGAACCCAGACTCAGCCTTTCCTACTGGAAAGAACTGGACCATGTTTATCTAGGATGTATCATCTCAGGGGTGTTATATCATGAAGTTATATTATATTTACTCCCGCTGCTACCAGAGAAACATGCCAGCAGCTAAAAATTCCTTGGCTTTGTTTGTTTTTCACGTCTCTACGATATTTCCAGTCCAAACTTTATCTGCACATATCAAAAAAAGCATTTTAAATATGAGAGCATAGAAGTTTTCAGCCTTTTAGCACCAAAACAGAATAGGCAATGCACCCAAACACACAAATCTTGTTGGATTAAAGATGATGCAGATGAAGGAAATCATGCAGTCTCGAGGCTTTACAGCCAACTGGAAGCAGCCATCAGCAGCTCTGATCATTCTTTACCCATTTTTTTCCCCAACATGTTATATTTACAAACCAAATAAACTGAGATCTCAGTCCCTTCAGTGACATCACCTTTGCTGAAAATAAGAAAGTGATCTCAGGCCATGTGATGCAATTCAGTGATGTTGGTTTCTCCCCACCCATCTGTAATTTTCCAACCAGGACACTAAGACATTGTTATTCTTATAGGTACAGACAGAAAGGGTAATTTTGTCAAAGATCACATGGAAGATCCAAGAGGGGAAAAAACCTCAGGACAAGCAGATTTCTAAGGCCTTTCCACAAATTATATAATCATAGTTGGAACTATGGAACTGAATCCTTTGTGAGCTGGCCAAATGAAGCAGTAACAGTTTGCATTGATCCAGTATTTTTCATCACATTTGTGCTCTGTGACCACCTTGCAAGAACACAGCACACAGAACTTTGGTAATTTAGAAAATTGTCTATACTACAAAAGTGTAAGGAAAGCCATAACTGTGTTGAAGATAAAACACATTACCAATTTAAAAAAAAAAGTCAAATACTATTTACTACTAGCCTTTATCATAATTTTCTCTTTTCAACATCCCTAGTCTTTGAAAACTGATGAAGATAAAATTTTAGTAAGACGGTTCCCCTAGTTTTAGGTAATGAATACACTTATTTTCATCTGAAACATCAATTTCCTGCAGATTTACATTCACAGAATGCAGATTTACAACTGCAGAATGCAATTTGCTATATATAATCTAATCAAACTGCAGGCTGCTGCTGAAACAACTCCCTCTGCTTGCTGCTCATTGCATCCCCTTGACATCTGAATTTTTAGGAAATCACTGAGAAAGCTAATTTTATCTCATCCAACATGATTTTTGCCTCATTCAACAATCATGTGACTACAGAGGGATCAGCTCATCCAGCATAGAGAAGCAGCAGAGGCACATAGGGGTAGCTGACTCATGGTTCAGATCTGTAAGGTGCAACTCAAATCTCTGTGCTCAGCCTTGGATTTACCTCACAAAAAGCGCTTGTTTCGAACCAAACAGCTTAAGCAGGCTACACTTCCCTCCCAAATCCTGTTAAGTAATGTCAGCTTTGTTCCAGCCTGCAAATATGCACCTCTTTGCTGTTCTGATGCCTTTTAGTGCCTCAGTTTTACTCTCCCTGATGTGTGATCAAATTAACTACACAAAACTGAACAGAAAAGCTTTCTTGGAGTTCCCACCAGTAATATTGTTCACACTGTAAGAATGCAAGGACCTGTCTTGTCTTCACCTTGAAACACCAGTACCCACAGATGACAACCCCTCCTTTCCTTCAGATACAAACACTGAACCCCACCAGGAGATTCAGCAGAACTGGCAGCACTGCTGTGTGTGCATGATCCCACCATACCCTGCTAGCTGCACTTCTGCCAGGAACAGCAATGCAGCACAGGGAACTCATGAAAATCCCTGTATTTTCATCAAGTCTGCATCTGCACTGTCTCCATTCAAGTTCAAGAGATTACCTCCCCTCAGAAGGAAGATATCCAGGAGATCTTGAGGCATATTAGAACTTCTATATCCTATGCCATCATCTTCAAAAGACCTAATATTCTGTAACTAAAAGCCAGCTCATCCAGTGCTCTGTGAACTTGCAAAAACAACAGCTCAGGTTTGAAATCCCTGGCCATAAACAGTTGCAGAACAGCACTCAGCCGGTTGGGAAGCACTTAAAATTTAAATATCCCAAACTTGCTTCTTCAGAGGAAAGAACTATGGGTTTGATGGAAGTATCCTGCAGATTAAGATTACACTCAATTCATAATCTGATAGCTGAACCATACTTCCATAAACAAATAACGGAAACTGCTAAATACTGTATCAAAAAACCTCTCAGTACAGGAAGAAGACGTGATCAAAAGAGTGCTTTGTCAAGTCTTTTTCATTTTTAATAGAGAATAAATGGAATCTGTAGTAAGCAACCCTCATCAAGATTTAAAACCAGAGGAAGCCAACCTCTTCCAAATGAGCCTCCTCCTTTCTCTATAAAGTCAATCCATCTGTACCACAGATACCTTGCAGAGATGAATAAAGAAGTCAGCACAACATGTGGAAAATCTCAAGGGATTAGGAGCACTGCCACAGGAAAAAAGAAAGTACTGCCTGATCTGCAAAGTAGCATCTGGAGGGAGGTCAAAATTGAAGGACAACTCTTCCCAGTAAGACATAGTGAAGAAGAAATACAAAATCCTTAGACCTTATTCTTGTGGTCACTTGACTACAGATTAAACACACTGACAGAGATGTACTTCAAAGTTCTTTTAAAAGCCTGTACATGAGAAAGAACTCCCCAAGACACCACCTAACACATCAGGCAAGATGAATAACACTTGAAAGGTCACAACCCTTATAAAGAAGTAAACACAGAAAGCATCAAACAGTTTTCAAAACAGGAACCAAACACCAAGAGAACACTACTTGTTTTTCACAAGAGACACTGAGGGAGGGAACCAGGATGAAACACACCACTACTTTATGATATTGAAATTACTGCATTTGCTGAAAAAAAGCAACTCCTCTGTAATAAACCTTTCATAAGGAATTCTTAAATCCCTCCTCCACACACACAAATTAAGATATGAAGCCAGCATGACACTTAGTGCCAAACCCATAGCACCAAGGTAGGTGCCAGCCTTTCTTAAACAGTGCTTGAACCCAGGCTTACAAAGCTGACTGGAATGGAACAGGAGGGGATGCAAAGAATACACAGCACTTAAGTGAACGACACTTGCTAAAAGAGCAGTGCTCCCCACTACTACAATTCTGGCACCGTTACTTCAAGTGAATGAATTGTGGTATTCTCAGACTTCCAATGTGCCACAGACCTACACAGGATGCAGACTGATTATGTGAAATACACCATTAGGAGTATTTATTTTTTTTCCTTCAGAATAGCTTTGTAATTTCTACCAACATTAATACTCATCCTTGTTAAAGATTAAAAAGTGGCAAATTTAAGTTAAAATTATTCCAACTGTTGGATAGCAGAGGAGCAATTATTTCTGACAGACTGAAACCTTCTTAATGTTATGACACCCAGTATTAGTAAAATTGTTGTTTGCAACTTAGTCACAACACAAATGTTATCAGTTATTCAAATTGCTTCAAGTGATTTTGACAACTCAATAAATATGTACTTTATATTTCTATAGACTACAGCACAAAACCATCTGACAAACAGGCAATTTTTAAGACAAAATGTACTTGCTTTTCTCTGTTCATCATCTTTGCAGTTCTGGAGCTTTTCATCAAAGAGCTAAAAGAAAGAGATACTTGTGAAAATGCTGAAAGTGTTATTTTTCCATATAAAATCAGACAGAAACATCAACACTTTAAAACCAAAAAGATTTAAAAAGTATTAAAGTCATACAACACTGGTAGTAGGATCCAAAGCAGTTTTGGCCTAATATATCTTTACAGCATTTGTGATATAACGAATTTGTAACTAATTTCTCACATCACCCTATCCTGCAAGAGATCAACTCTCACAGCTCAGTGATTGGCATGATTCTACCATGATTTGAACAAAAAGGTGAGGTTAAGTAACACAAGTGAACTCATCAGAACACCTCCAGCTGCCTTTCTTCTATTTCAGCAAAAACCTTTGGGGCATGTGAAGCATTTAACCAAAAGAGCCTCAACCCTCATAAACCCTTCCAGGTACCTTGACTCAGGTACATGATTCAAACAATGTAAGATTTGTAAACATATTTTTTTGAAGATATGACTTCCTAGCATTAATTTATGTTTACTTTCTTAAAAGTGGGGTATGAGATGCAACAAAGCAAAGCTGAACAAACCCTCACTGAAAAACCTGCATGTGCATTTAACACAAGCTGAGCTGAAAGAGTTAACAGAAGCTTCTGAGGGCACCCTAAGGCACACATACATCCACGAAGTTGTTCAAGGATGAGAAAAGATTACGGATAATGTTAAAAGTTTGTCACATCCCCCTTTTTGCTCAGAGAAGAGGATGTAATTTTTAGGAAGTGAGCTGCAGTTCTTCATTCAACTGCCTGCCTCAAACCTACTCATGTGTTCCCTTTCCCTTGAGGGCTGATCTCTAGTTCTAAAAATAGACTGTGATCTTGGTCTCTGCCCATCCTCAAACTGACTCATCTTTCATCATTAATTAATTTCTATCCCCCTCCCCCCAGCTGGCCTGAAATAACAATTAGAAGGTGTAAAGATTTAAATACCTTCTGTCAGTGAAGTGATGGCTCCAGAGTGGCAGACAAAGACAGCTCCTGACCAAGTCTTTGCAGGGCAGCTCTGAATTTTGTTTGTGTCTCCTCTGGCTACCTTCATTTTAGTTGTTGTGCTCATCCCCCTCTCCACCCTACCCTCCAATCGAATTTTTGCTGAATATCCCACATGCAATACTTGCACATTATATCAGGGGAAAAAATCCAACCCAGCAGAACTGAAGCAATTTAACAGCAATTTTAACCTGCTGAGTCATGGGAAAAAAGTGTCCTAAGCAGCAGCAAAACGTGTTTTTCTCAATAAGGTGAGTACTGAGAGTTACGACCTCACTGTTCCTTGCATTCCCATCTATTCTTAAAATACCAAGTTTGAAAGAGCTGTATTCTACAACATTCCTACAGAATGTTTTCACTCAAGGACAAAGCATGGATTATCTACCACCACTGCAACAAAGTCTGAAACTGTCTGCAACTGTAATTACACATCATTTGACAAAATCTTCTCAAGATAGAGTCTAAAATGCTGTGAGTAGCATGATGATTTAATTATATTTTGAAATGAAACTTAACTTATTTAACCTTGCCATTTCCATAAAGGTTTTATTTAAAACAGACTCTTTCAGCCGTTGTAAACGATTTTATATCAATCTGTTTGAACTATTCTAATTTTAACTCCATTCTAACAATCCTAAGAGAAAGGCATTTTCATCTTGACTGACTCTCTTTGTTGAGCTTCCTTTCAACCTGGCCTTGAAATCCAGCCTGACAAACAGACCCCCAACACAGTAAATGCAGCATTTAGTTACCATACCTTCAACTGGTCTATCAAGATCTGTAAGTAAGCATCAGCCTCAGTAAGTTTCTTGTCAAAATCATGAACACTGGGAACAAATCCTGAATCCACACCCTAGAAATAAATAAACAAATCAAAATCAAATATTTAATTAATGTTTCAGAGGAGAAAAAAAACCCGTAACAACAATATGGTTTTGCCTGCCATCTGACTGAGAAAATGCTGCCTTGCCTCTCATCCTGCCACGTGCAAACACAGGCACACAGCTGAACACATTTGGCTTCTATTGGCAGCTAAATCAGTAACAGTAAATTGCTCCACATTTTCAGAGGGGGTATAATCATCACACACCAGAGTATTTCATTACTTATGATTGAACAAATCCTCTTAAATTACACTGATTAAAGTTTCTTTATAAAATATAAAGCAGAATTCACATTTTTCTGAAGACTGTCTTGTGATTCCATATGCTTACATTTCAGCTAGGGAAGCCCAAACCATACCCAACGGGATAACTGCACTTTTCACACTTCAGACAGTATTGCTCAACTCACGGCTCCCTAGCTAAGAACTGCCACATCTTTTCTTAAACACCTTCGAACTGAAAAGTTCAAAATTATTAGTCCTGGTTGCTACAGTTCCTTTACAGCTACAATGATTTGCATCCTTGTCACTGAATTTTGACATTTTGTTGCACATATACCACCATGGACAAAGTATCAGTGCTATGAGAATGATTACTTTTATATTTTCTTGCTTGGAAACTTGTTTCTCCCAATAATATAACATTCAAGGCACAGCTCTGCATATAACATAATCCTTATCTTTGAAGTGATACAGCACTGATTTAAAGACCCAAACAAATCCCCCCTGGGATACCACATCTTTAATTGGAGGAAAGAAAAGAGAGGATTCTTGATTACATCTGCCTTCATGCACACATGCTATGGAAACACATTAAAGGTTTGTTTATATAATACCTTTAATGCAAATGGAACTGCGAAACAAATACTGAAGCACACCCTGTTTGAAAAAATTGTACACTGTAAGATAAACAGATATAGGAGGAAAAACCCATGAAGGATAAAAAAGCAAACATCAGCTGTAACAGAAACATAACCCTGAGAACATCACAGCAGTGACAACTTTGCTACCAGCCTCAATTATTTTCACCTGTATTCACATTGATCTCAAACAGGGCAACTTCAAGCTCTTACAAAACCATCACCTGCTGTTTTAACTGCTGAGGATTTCAAGAGTCTGAGCATGTGAAGATCAACCAGTGGGGAAAAACGCTTCAGGTGGGGGAAGATGGGCAACCTGTATTTGTAGAATTCCATATTAGTGTACTATTTTGTTTGGCACTGTCTGTTCTGTCAGAACAGACAATTTCTCCTCCTTTGGAATGAGAATGGGCCATAATATTGAGAGTTTCACTGATGGCTCTTTAGAGGTGTGAACACTTGTGTGCAGTAGTGCAATGACTTGCACAGCATCTCACACAGCCTAAAACATCAACCCATCTCCTGACTGCAGAAAATACTGCTCTTTACTCATTTGCTACAGAAGGGCATGCAGATCTTGACAACAGCCCTACACGAGTAAATCTATCCATACAGATGAGTTTGTAAATCAGTATTAAAAAAACATACTTCACCCTGTATTAGACAGTCAACACCAGTCAAATTTAGAAATAGAGTTTTGAAAGGAGGGAGAAAAAGACAAGAAAAAAAAGAAATTTTTTGACTATGACAAAAAATATATATAAAAGGCACGAAGTGTAACAAGTTATCAAAAAACCAAGAGGCAGCAGGGAGAGTGCTCTCAACCAAGCAACTTTTGATACTCCCTCAAACTAGTTTAAATTACACTGAAACTACATGTGAAATCATGTAATATTGGTATTCTATTTCCTTGCTGGAAATGGAATTGTCTGTTCAGCTACCAGCCAACCCCATCAGTTCAGCAAATGGTCCTGCAAGCTCAGTTAAAAATTCTGGAGGCCAGATTTCATTTACCAAACCACGTGAACTATACAGGAAATTTCTGCTGAAGATACTATACAGAAATATAGTTTACAGTGCATGTTATCTGTAAGCTGCATCAAAATGCTAATTTTTATTTCAGTCCTCACTCCATGACTACTAATATGCATCTGGTATTTTTAGTAGTAGCTTAAAGATAAAATGCCATTCTTAAATTTCAGGCTCTTAGAACTAAGGGAAAAGCTGATCAAAACATTCGGTGTTACAACTGAGCAGACACCCACACAAAACACAGAGTGAAAATTGTAACCTAAAAAGTTCTATTAGAAAATTAAAACTTCAATCAATGTAAAGAGAAAGCCATAAAATCAGGTACAGTGTCAAGCTGAACATAGCACAGAAATGAAACATAAGAATAATTTTGCAAAGCACAGGTACTTAAAGCTGCAGCACCTCACTAATTTGCTCTTGGGTTACTAAGACGAAATTTGATAACCTTCTCAGCAAATTTATTAGTCTATGTTACGTGAGATTAGGTAAATAATTTCAAGTTCTCACATAGTTTTAGAATTGAAAACCAAAAGATACTTGGAAAAGTTAAGAAGTTGAGCAACACCACAGAAAAAACAGCCTGCATAAATAGCAAAATCAATCAGTATTACAAACCCAGCAGTAATTTGGAAAGAGCAGATATATGAAGTGCAGATTTGCATAAAAATGCTTACTTCTTGATTTTCTGGTCACTCAAAGCCACAGTAAAGGTAGAATGGGGACCCTTTCTCTCCTTCCCTGCCATGAAGTAAATGAGGCTTCAAAAGAAATGGGTGAGCAGAGTCGCTAGAATGGCATTTAACAGCTTGTTAAACTTGTACATTAGGAATCTGCACATCTCAAGGAGCAATCAAATTTTTATGAGGGCCTTGTGAAATATGCTGCTCACCTGCTCACAGACTGACAAAACAGGTTGCCTGCAGATATTGTTGAACCTCCACCCTTGGAAGGCAGAGTTCAAAACTCAGCTGGATTTGACCTTTGACAACCTGATCTAAAGTACAAGTTTGTCTTGCAGTGAGAAGGTGCTTGGAACAGGTGATTTCCAGAGGTCTTAGCCAGCTGAAGTCAGCCTGTGATTCTAAAAGTAATTATCTTCAAATTATAAAAAAGAACAGGAATCCAGACTATTTCTGATCTTCATAAATACACTGACTCTATCTTACTGTCAGTACCTGTCTGAAGTAGTATAAACTTGATTTTCCATTAACTACATCTATTTGTAAGTACACTTAATTAACCTCAAATGAGGTTAATAATGACTCTGTGTTCATGTAAGTTTAAAAAGATTAACAGATGAAATAGCAGCAGAAGCAAGTAATTTAAAAAATTTTAGTCTACCCACCACCTCCCAAGCCAAGAAGTTTGGTGTCAAAACAAGTTGTTTGGTGTCTGACTGTTCCCCACCAAGAAAACCATACTGATAAGAACTCCAGAGAAAAGAGAAAAAGGTACCATAGCATTCTTTCCCTCATCCTCCCTCCCTCCCACCACTTCTGGAATGTTCCTCCCCTTCAGGACACATCCAAAGCTTAATGGCCAGACACTACAGGGCACATCTCAATGCCAGTGTTTGCAGGAGGAGGCAGGGCCCAGCAGCACCGACCACTCTGAGGTGTCCCAGTGGGAGCTGTGTGATCTCCAGTGAGGTGGAGTGACCAGACAGGAGGGTTTTCCCAGGAAAGGGTTTCCATGCTGGTCTGGAGTTGAGTAAACAACTCTCATCCTAACAGTCCTGCAAAATGACTCCCTTCACACACAACCCTTTTTATTGGAGGAGGTAAACAGGAGGGCAACAACAAAACATAACCCAATTAAAAATACATATTATGAGCCTTATTCTCACTACAGAATTGCTAGCACCAAAGGAGTTTACATGTTGTTTCCTTGTCCTCCAAATCAGAAGTCACACATATCTCTAAAGCATTTGTATTCAAAACTTGTCCATGCTGAGAAGTAATTCAGCCTAATTTAAACTACTTCTTTCAAACTCAGATGGGATGAAAAGATTGCATCATCCTTAGAAGAAGCATACTAGGAAAACTCGAATATATTTCTCAAATAAAAGCATTACAATAATAGCTTTCCTGGGGGAGGAAGACAGAAAGCTGTACAGAGGGGACTTTCTTATCTTTTTGAAGACACTTCTGCTGCATTCTTCATCTAATTAGGTTTTCAAATCCAACAAAAATTGCTGTGTAAGTTAGTTTGAAGGAGTGAATAAGAAAGCTTTCCTTTCATCCACCATATCTCATCAGAAACAGATTCCCTGCCTACATCATGCTTGGTTTTGACAAGCTGGACATTGCCTGTAAAGATCACTGATAAAAAACTGAAGAAAAACAAGAAATCAACCTGTAAGCCACTAAACAAGGGCACTTTAGTGGCAAAAACAACTCTATTTTTTTTCCTCTGCTAGATTTTTATGCAATAGATAAAGCTCAGAATGTGTTTGGAAACAAATATATGGGTTCTGGAAAGCATACCAGCCTTCCAAACAGTCAGAATATTGCAATTCTGACAGAAAAAAGAAAAAAAAAAAATTCTACTTTGCAAAACACAAAATGCTTAGCAAAAACTGTGTGGCTGTAGATACTATCAGATCTAGGAAAACAGTTCAGAAAACAGAAGTATTTACACACTGACAGGAATTTCTGTCTTTAAAGCCCAGGTTACAATTCTGAAGCCTCACAAATATTAAGTATACACTAGAGTCCTACTCTTTTACCTTATAATCAATAATCAGTGTAGATAAAGCACATGTTCTAGGGTACTCACCCACTGTCCTGGTTATTTTGTTAGCGAAGTCTGAAAAGGGCAGCATGGCTGCCAACCTATGCCCTTCCATCAGCACTTGAAACACATCTATACTGGATATTCTCTTAAACTAAAAGAGCCTGGGTTTAGTTTTATGCAAGCATTCTTGACTCAGAAGCAGCACTGAGAAGCCAGCTGAAATAATATACTAGAGAGTGTAATATACTTAACATATAAGCAAGTTCCACCTTGTGTTCTTGCTTGCAGCTTTAGAAAGGTCAGAAGAAATCCTGGTTAATGTGATACTAAGTGAGCTGCTAGTATCAACATTTCATAAACATTTTGCACCAGCATAAATGAACCGGAAACAAATCAGTTCCCCTGCTGTTTACTCTTGCCTTTACTCTGCTCTTTCTTCTGACTCAGCATACATTTACTTTGTCACATAAACAACTCAATGTGGAAACTAATCAGGGTTAAAAATAAACTCAGAAAAAAAGAGCAGCAGGGAAAGCAATTTTAAGTTCCAAATTCTACCCTTCTTGCCACACTGCCTCTTCCCTTTTGCTGGAAGGGAGGCAGACTGCTCCCAGCAGCAGCACCAACTCCCACATGTTGGTGAAGCCATGGTGTAGCTCAGTGTTCAAGCCATTTTATCACTCTTCACAGCAGCCAGCACAAAGCCTTAGCATCAAGCTTTCTTATCATCTGCTACTCAGAAAGTAAACATCTTGCTTAAATTATGGAATTATCAGCCTGCAAAGCAATTAATTTCTACTTAATTCCTTTCACTTTTATGGTGGTTATAAATGGTCCACCTTTGGACTTCATAATTTCAGTTCCTTTGTCTCTACAGAGTCCATTCAGAGGCTGAAATAGTTTAGTGTAGCTCAAATAAGAAAGTTACTGTGTTACTGTGGTCCTACAAGACATGAGCTATCCATTATAACTCACGAGACAACTCCAGAGCCCAAATTCCACTGCCCAAAAGCGCTTGTAGCACTAGGGTGCTGCAAGGGAGTACTTGACAGGCAGCAAGGAAAGCAGACAATTAGAAGCATGTCCTGTCTGAGGGGGACTGCTGGTTGACATAAGATGCTGCTGAGGAGCTAGAGAAAATGTGAGATAACTTATCTCCTGACACAAGCAAGAAACTTTAGCCCCAATATGCCTTCACCCCATGCACACCCTCCCTCTTAGGTCCTGTGGGTATGAGGCAATCCGTGTGCTGCCACTGCAAAGCCACAGGCCTGCTAATGCCACAACAGCAACTTGGGGGGATGAGGGGAAAAATGCTGGGGGGTTCAGAATGACATTTCCAGTAGTATCACATCCACTGTTCAATGACTTTTCCATAGACCAAGTTAATACTAGAACTACTATGCGTATTTTTAGCAACAGATTTAATACAAGTGCATAAAAAAACACAGCAAGCAGAGCACTTCAGTTTCAAAATTCAAACAAACCAGGCTTCAAGTGTGTATGAAACATTTCCTCCCTATTGTTGTTCCCTTCAGATACATTACTAATTGTCAGCCCTCTGGACAGTTTGGGTCCCTTTATACATTCTGTGTATTTATGACTCAGTTCCTTGACTGTAGCTCATTTGAGGCTCAGAGGGAGGGGGGCAGAAGAAGTGTGTTTTATTCTATGTTTCAAAAACACTTCCATTACAAATACTGAAGGACAACACAGTAGAACATTCAGGCAAAAATACAACTAGGAAGATTAATCAGACTAGAGAACACACAGACATCACTTCACCTCTCCACCTCGCATTAACTCGTAATCCTTCCTGATTTGGTTCACACAACACACGAACCACCTGGGGTTTGGTACAGTTTCTCACAGGGCAGATGAGTGTTTGATACAGTGAAGTCAACTTTGAGTCTGACTTTCAAACTTGAACACTCCTGTACCAGAACAGGCAGACTGAAAGCAGCATGGAAATGCGAAAAGAAAGACTCTGAAAGGATAAAATATTTCGGACACAACCAGATGCCTGAAGGTTGTAAGTGACTGTCAACCACACGTGTCGCTTGCGACAGAAACTAAGAATCTAAGAAAATGCCTTTACAGAAAATAATGTCTGCCGTGGCACTCAGACCCTGCCACCCCGCTGAGCCAATAATCCCCCGAAGAACCCGTCTGACTCTTTTGTCCAAAGGAAAAGGAAAGCGAAAGAAGATCAAGTGCGTGAAGCGCCGTTTTGTTCAAAGGCTACTGCAGCCACGGCGTGTTTGTGTATCCGGATGGCAGCATCCCTGCGGGCACACGGGACCTGGCGGCACTCGCTGCTGCCCGGAGCCGGAGCCATCCCGGGGGCTCCGTGCCCGCGGCCCCGCTCCCTCCCCGCGGTGCCCGGGCGGGGCAGGGCAGCGCCAGCGCCGCTCGGCCGCCAAGGGCAGGGGCTCGCTGCCCGCCCGGGGCTGCCCCGAGGGACACCCGCAGCCCCGACCTGAGCCCCCCGCCCGTGCCGCGCCGTACTCACACCGGCCATCCCTCGGTGCTGCCAGCGGAGCGCAGCGGAGCGGAGCGCAGCGGAGGCGCGGGGCTGCCCGCCCGCCGGGCCCCGGCAGCGCCGCCTCCAGCGGGGCGGGAAGGGGCGGGATGTGAAGAGAAGGGAAGGGAAGGGAAGGACAGGGCAGGACCCCCGGCCGCGGCCCCGCCGAGCGCGTCACGAACAAGGCGGCCGGAGATTGGCGCGGGGGCGGCCCGGCCCCGGAGAGCCGCGGCCTCGGGAGGGAGGGGAGAAGCCCAGCAGGGCCTGCCCGGCCATGGAGGCGCGGGGATGTTTCTGCCAGCATTTACCCCGCGAGCATCCCCCGAAACTTCAGCCCCTGTTCGTTCCACCCGCACGTCCCACCGGTGAGGGTGAACAGAATGGAGACCACTCTTCCTAAGCCATGACAGAAAGAGGTTAGGCAAGGAGGTGCAGACGTGTTTCATTCTTAAAGCAGTGCCGGCCCAGCAGCTCCCGTGGCAAACCTTGGCAATCCCTGAATGGGGGTGTAAGTGAACACTACTCCAGCGATTCCGCACACAAGGGCCAGAAGCTAAAAGCTGACATGACCCACACACTGAAGAAGGTTCTTGCAAATGAGTGATGAGCACACAGGAGTGGTCCACAAAGTATTTAGTGGTGAACATATTTACAAGGATGGAGGATATGTTTCTTAATACTCGTTTCTTTTTTTTTTCATTATTCCCTCAAACATTACTAGATAAATTACTACCTTGGGCTATTTTTTTTTTTTTTGGTCGACATATGCCTTACTGGTTTGAAAAACTCCAAAAACGTGAACAGTTATGTAATGGGAAACAGTTCCATTATTAGCTGCTATCATGGAATCTATTTCTGCCAATAAAACTACACTCACAATTTCTAGAGAGTGTGGAAATGTACATTTTGATAAAACCAGTGTATATTCTGGTGTTTCATTCCTGTATTCTGTATCTCCAAAACCGTAAAAAGTCTTCCAGGTGGAGAAGACAGCACAGATTACTTTTACTTCATTTCAGATCCTAAATAGGACCACTCATGTAACCCATTCACTTTCTAAGCTGAGGACGGGGAAAGAGGCATCCCTTAGGAGGGAGCTCAGCCCTTCTACATCCACAAAATGTTCCCTAGATAATCCCTGTCTCCTCACATCCACTGCAGAGCCGGGTTCTTCAGCCCTTGGTCAGCTACTGTGTCCAGATGGAGAGATTACTTCTAACATACCCATGACACATTAGGAGGGATACAAAGCTGATTGTCAAATGGGAATTTTTATCCAGGAATCTGCTATTCTCTAGTAAATTTGTAGTGGTCTTTAATAGATCAAAAGAGGCTGAAACTCATTGTCTAACAGGTAAACTGACTGAGACAGTCAATAGTACAAGTGCCTAAAGTTGGATGGGAGAAATTCAGGTTTGTTCTAACTCTTTAGATTGGGCAAATGTCATCTAAATCAGTCTTTATAAGCTTCTCTTCATGTGATATTAGAGATTTTACTCTTTCTTCACACTGAGTCAAATGTTAAAAGCCCTAATTCTCTCACCATATTACAAAAGCACAACCAAACCTTTATTCAACACAAATAATGAACACCTGCTTCAAGATTTCTACATTGTCACCACACACTTCTATGGTACAAACCAGACCCCTTTCATGAGAGTTTGGGTTTCTCTCCAGGGCAAAAATAAATGTTCAGCAAGTCTTATAGACACGTCTAGCTCTAGAGTATCATCAGAAACTGATCTCAGATCATAGAACCACAGAATATCCTGAGCTGGAAGTGACCCACAAGGATGGCAGAGTCCAACTCCTGGGACTAGATGACTGAAGCTAAGAATCATCCTCAATCCAACCATCTGTCCTTAGTACCAGAAAACCACTGACATCTGCTTACACAGTGCATTCAAACACAAGCTATTTACCATTTCTGTCATCCAGAAAGAGGTTCAATGCTGCTGTTAATTTTAATTTCAAAGTTAGGTGGCATACAAACACACAAGAGGCTTGGCCCAAAAACGACTAACCCCTAGTTTTAAACAAAAACCAACAATAAAAACCCCCAACCATGAACTAAATGTACAACAAATCCAGAACCTTACAATAAATATACATTATAAATAAATATGAGTTAATGATAACTATATATATATCTTACAAATATGAGTTAATAAAGTAAAGTCTCATTCTGACTTTTCATTATGGTAGGACAAGAAAAATGTGACAGACTCAAACCTAAGCTGATGTTCCTATATCCAATACAGGCTATAGAACAGTGAGATATTATACAGGATGTGTTGGATATTAGCAGTCATGACATTGTATTTCATTGCTTTGAAAATAAAAAGTAAAACAAGTGAAAACTGAAAGTGAAACTTGCCTGAAGTTGGAGGGTATGGCGGAGGATGGTGTCCTCTAAAGCATGGATCCACTTCTCCCTCTCATCTGCATCTCGAGCTGAAAAAGTATTCAAAAGGTACTGTAAAATTTCATGCAGTCTTACATACTAAAAGGCATAGGCAAACAGATCTGATGTCCACACTAAATATGGAAATGAACCATCCTGTCTTTGTTAAATGACCAAGCACAAGATTCTAGTTGTCTTAATATCCTGTTTCTTCTTCTGTGGTTACAGCTCTGTCCCTTGTCCAGCTTTAGGGGAACACAGGCAAAGAGAGTTTGCACAGACATTCCTCACTTAATTCATTAAGCAATTTTACAATTTTCTTATTTACAAGAAAATAACCTGTAATAAATTCTGCCTCAGTGTGGACATGGTAACTTTCAGGTATGGATTCATAATACAGGACAAACACCCTAACAGGTCACCGGTGTGAAAAATGAAGCACAAGGAATAATCTTAAATATGCAACAAACATTAAACCAAAGAAAATCCTACTCTACAACTGCTTTCTTTCCCCCCTGCCCCCAGTACAGACATGCCACCTTTTTACTTCACTAGTCTGAAAGAGTTCCTTGCTGTGCTCTAGGAGTGCTTAAAAAACAAAGGAGCAGAGTCAGTGGACTCCAGGTAAAGAAAAAAGAGAGAATTCCAGAGGCATTAAACAGACTGTAAACAAACTGGCTTGTAAAGGGATTTAGAATAGTTATTGACAATTGTTTCTAGTTCCTCATTCAAATGGAAGGTATTAAAAGAAACAGGAAGCCTGCTAAAAGCAAGGAAAGCTTAAGTGAGCTAGCACCTATTATGAATCAGTGAACTGAGATTTCTATCTCACTTATTTGTTAAAGAGTTCAGAGGAAATACCCTTAGCTTAGGTTATACTGAAATGTACTCTCCAGCTCAAAATGCTTTGTTTCAATGTTCCCTTCCTCACCCTCTTGTTACCACTGCTTTTATTTTTTGGAATTCTGCCGCTTAAACCTATCAGTACTTAAAAATACCTCGAGTCTTTTAAATATGTCGATTTTTCTAGATTCCCCAAAGATAACCCCATACCAAGATCAAGATCAACATACTGCACTGTTTATTTCAGTGTATATATACTAATTATGTCAAGTTAACAAAACCATCAGGAAAGAATTGACAATGTATGTGTTTGTGAGAATTAGTTAAGAATGTCTTTTTAATACAGAAACTTGCTCCTAGCCTAACTGATGAGGTGGCCTCTCAAAATAGTGGGGCAAAACTTTTATTCCTCACAAGGTGAAAGTGAAATCTATCTAGTTTTTTCCTAAAAATACACATTTTTTCCCATCTACTACAAGTCAATCCTTACTCATTGTTCTTTTAAAATAGAGCACAATCAATTGCCACAGGTATTTTGGTCACAGTACCACTAACCTGCACAAATTAAAACTAGACATAAGGGAAAGTGGCTACCAAAGTGCTTTCAGATGCTCAGAGAAAGTCTGCAGGAAGAAGTTAAAGTAATTAAATGCTACTCTGAACAGCAGGTGACTTTCCTGCAGGAAATGCAGCAAGTATTAAAAAGCTGGATATGCCATTGTGATACTCTCTCAATAGCTCATCAGAAATAACTTATAACTTACAGGACTCTTCTTACTAGTACTTCTTACTAGCAATCCATATTTTAACTGAGAAGCTGAAGCAGGCAGGGAGGACAAGTTTATAATGCAGTGAAAGCAGTCAGGATGGAGGGACAGAGGCCCTGTGAACTCTGCCCAGTGACAGTATTGGATTAAATACATTTTGCAACATGCAAATTATAATTTTTCTTTTCACATTCTGTACACATGTGCACACAGAAATACCCTGTTCTTTTTGCACAGCACAGGTTACACCTTAACACTTATTTCAATTGCTGAACAAGTCAATTAGAATCAATTTTAATGCCTTTTAGTTTCTTTAGTTCTGCTTACCAAAACCAGGCCCCTGGGCCTAGTCCTGCCAAACATATCAATCAAGTTTATTCTTCTTATACCAGTCATCACCAAACATATATAGTTACCTGTGTCATTAATCTATCAGTATTTGAAATGTATCAGTGCTTTAACTTTTCGAAGGTGTGTCCAAAACAACAGTGGTTAACATTATTTTGATGTGTGTAAGGTTTCTGGGGTTTGTTTTCTGTGGTGTCTTTTTTAATCACCATCTCCCAGTCCCAAAAAACATCTTACTGAGGAACTGGGGTACAAGTCAATGAGGAGCCATTAAGTAATTCATGGGATACAAATATCCTGTGTTGAAGAGGTTTTTTTCCCACGATTATTTAAACTAAAAAGGAAACAATTAAGCTGCAGACCAGTGAATTAATCCTTGTATTGCAGCAGGACTCCTGTGATCTTCCATGCTGCCAGCAAAAAGAGGTCACGGTATTATTTAAATACTAATCTCAATATACAGTAGCCCATTAAAAAAGGTTATCACATTCTGACTTGGATCTGAACCCCCAACAGGACAGAGAGGCCTTACAGCAACAGGGAAGATCTAGAAACCAAACAATCCATACAGTTCCAAAATGGAACTGACTTTCCCATGCTCATAAATATAATAAATTTTTGAAACTTCTTCTTCTCCAGTGACCCCTTTATAGCTCTCTCTACCAGGGCTCAGCAGAGGGGAAAAAGCTGTATTTTTTCCTCATATATTAGATATTGCAATCTTCTGGCATAGCATGATCAATCCTTAGGGAGCACACATGGATCTCATCAATCCTGCTACTTAGACAAAGTCTGGGGCACGATAAATCCAGGAACACTGCCATGAGAAGACTGCTTACTGCATGGAAACACAGCATCAAAACCTTTTAAGCACTCTCTGTTCAGGCCACTGGTTTAATTTCAGACCATCTATCATCAACAGCAGATCCTCCTGGCTCTCCTCCATAGGCTCTTAAGAAAACCACAGAGAAAACCAGTAGGATGCAGTTTTTAGTAAAGCAAGCGGCAAGAAAAGTTATATTAAATCTAATCAAAATGGCTGCTGTGAGATTAGGTGCAAGTAAAAGCTCCCTAATGGTAAAAGCAATTTAGAACTGAACAGCTGCCAAAAGATCACTGATGAAAAAAAAAAATCAATGGGAACATTCAAAAAAGAGATTAGTCGACACACTCAAAAAGAATTTATGGGAAAAATCTACACACAATGGTCAGAGATCATTATCTACCCATCTGTAGGGAAAGCTAAATATCCAAGCTGTTTTTCATTTAAAGAAGGCAACTTTGGTCAAACAAAAAGCTCTAATACCTTTGCACCTAAGAAGTTTGTGATGCACACTACATAATATCCACTCTGTATCTGCAGATGCTTTCCTCAGCAGGTAGGGACAAGAATGCCCTGCTCATTAGTCCTGTGCCTCAAGTACCCTGAAATCACTCCAACTTTTCCATTATTTTATCAGGCTCCATTTTAATCAGCCTCCTCAATTCCTATGTGAAAGCTACTCCAGAATTTGTTTCTGACAAAATATTTGGGATAAGGCAATTCTTATCTAGTCCAAGGAATTACACTAGTATTGTGCTTACACAAAAATAGAGGAGTATTATCTGGTCCCTCCTGGCACAAAACTTCTAAAAACAGAAGGGCAAGAGAGAGAAACAAGTTTATTCTCCCTAGGCTGACTCTAGAATAAGAATATTACAAAAGACAAACAAGAAACACTGAAGGACACCTGGACATGAGAAATACCTGACACTCAAAAACATAAAGGTGGTTCTTAGTCTGAGGGGTTAATGCAAGAATTACCTGGTCAACTGAAATTCAAGTTGTGCTAGAGCATCAACTATCCACAAAAATAGCAATGCTATGTCTGCAGTTGAGAGAGCACAAACAGTGCCTGTGTTTTTCTCTTATTTTAAGTGCTAGAATTATTAATTCAGATTTTACTGCAATTTAACAGTGAACATTTGCACGTGAAAGAAGCTAAATCCACACAGAGCTGCATAATCACTGCTGTGTGCAAGAGACTGGAATCATTAATGGCTGAAACGTTGCAATTTACTGTGATTATGTCAGTTAAGCTATTTTTACTTTTTTTTCTAGTAGAATTAGTATTTATGAGCTAGATTACAGTTTGTTCCCATATGCCTAAGCCCTCACTCCTCTGTGTCTATGCTGCATCCTTTGAAAGACACCTGTATAATTTACTGTGACATCTCAGGCATATCTAAGACAACCACAGGGTACTTAACATGATCACAGTCCTATTTATGACTAGTTCAGAGAAACACACTTGAAAAGTATGTCATTCATTACAGTGAGTTTTAATATGATAACAATATTTTTTAAATGTGTATTTCTTGTGTTCTGTCTGATTCCTAAGATATTTTAACATCAATCTTGTAATCTTGTAATCTTTACTAAAAAAAATATGAACTCTTTCCTAGAGAACATCCAAAGAAAGAAAAGCAATTATTTGACCTAGGAGAAAATTATAGAATGCAAAATGTACTAAACACAAGAATTACTGCTTCTCCTGAAGAATTTCTGTAGTTCAGAAAAACTGTGGTTTAAAACTCCCTTTGGTTTTATGAAATAGCCCTTTATCTCTGATCTTCCCAAACTGCTAAATCAGATATGTCAGGGATTTTAAAAAGTTCTGTTCTACGAGGATAAGAAGGCAAATGAAATGCAACTACATTAGATGCTCTCAGCCTCTATTAATTTCCCAAATAGAGAATAAATTTTATAATTTAAGTTCCTACAATATTTACTTTGCTGTGGAGAGATTATACGTGTTTATATAACGTATACCAAATGTTAAAGTACAGCATAAAACAGATTACTTTTTCCAGCCTAAGCTTGATAGCATCTAAAGATTAGATATAAACAAGTTTAACAACTCTGCTCCACGATACAGCATTTACCACCAGCATTTCTAGGTCATGCACAGCAGTACTTGGAAGACAGAATATACAAAAAATATATCACCTCAGAATATGCATACTGGTGCTTATTTTCTTTTGTGTGTGTACATTTACATGGGCATTAGGATGAAAGAAAACCTGAAGAATTATTGAAAAAAAATTACTAGATTACTTATAAAAACACCATACTGTCACAAAAAGAAATGCATATTTTATTTTCATTCTCTGTGACCTACTTACAGGCAGAACTCAGTAAGACGAGTCTATTACACCCACAGAGTCAATAGAGCCAATTATGCAGCCTTTATTCTGACAAAACTTCCACTGATTTGTATGCAAAATTCCTATATTTTCTCAGCCAAGTGCAGAACTAATCTAGTATCTTTACACACAAATCACCAGATAATAGAGATGAAATCCTGGCTACACTGAGATCGATAGGATTTCTGCCACCAGCCTCAATGGAGAGAGATTTTATCAGTAGTGCTCAATAAGGTGGAAAAGTCACGCATCACAGGACTGTTCCATGGCTAAATAAATTGCTATTTAAAGTCACTGAAGGCCTTTCAAACCACAGAAAAACATGCAAGATGAAGCAGGGTTTCATACAAGCCTAGCAAAGCACTGTACTTCCACTGCTTACAAACATCCTTCTAACACATGCAGCTCCCACATCTGTCAGTAGGCTGAACATTATTTCCTCTGGATCCTAATTTTGGAGTTGTCACAATCATTACTCTCCCTTCTCCTAATCCTCCCCCTGATGCCATTCTCCACCCACACATATAAATCAACCCTCCTTTTGTTCTGCAGGTGTCTGACCAGCCTGGGCTCCCTGTCCCTACAGGAAACTCCTGTGCAGTCACAAGACACAAAGTCATTAGACTTGCCCAAACAAAAAGCATCAAAAGGTCTCCTGTGTACAATGTGTTTGTAAGATTAATCTGTGATCTTGAGAAATCAGCTAAACTGCTCTTTCATTGTTACCTAAGCTCAAAAGCTTTTTTAGCAAGCTTTATAATCAGCCCAGAAACACAGCTTTGGGTGGAAACTTGTGTGACAAAGGAAACACATGATCAAGTTGCTATTAGTTCTCTCTGGAAATCCATATATAATGTGTAATTTTGAAATTAAACATTTCTGAGTGTGGGACAAATCTGAAAGTATTTGTTTTTGCACTAGAGAATAATACTTAAGTATTAATAATAGTAACACTAAATAATACCTCATATGATATATTCTGTGAAAATGGCTTTTAGGGTATGTTTGCATTTAAAATCGATCATAGAATCACAGAATGCTTGAGTTGGAAGGGACCTTAAAGATGACCTCATTCCAACCTCCTGCCATGAGCAGGAACACCTTCCACTATCCCAGGTTGCTCAGAGCCCCGTCCAACCTGACCTTGAACACTTCCAGGGATGGGGCAGCCACTGGGCAACCTGTGCCAGGGCCTCACCACCCTCACAGTAAAGGATTTTTTCCATTGCAGATACCACTGACAAAGCTCAGAAAGCTCTTACTAGCTTAAGGTAGAAACCATATTTTGGCCTGAACTGAAAAAAAAAATAATCAGAAGAGGAGAACAAAAATATAACCATTTTCTTGGCCAATAAAATAGTTGTCAATTTAACAGGTCAAACTCAAGTTTATAGCTATTTGGAATTTATTGTTAAAACAGAAGGAAAAGAATGTTGAACTACTCAGTATCCCTCCCTTCGTTATAGTGAGACCTTTTCTGGCCATTTTTCCCCTTCCAAAATAGTTGCCATGTATCACAAATATAGTTGAGATTCATACTGATGCCAAAAGTAACAAGCAATAAATACACTTTTTCTTCCAGAGGAAGAAAAAAAAGAAAAAAAAAATCAACACATTATACAGATACTGTTTCTTGGTACTACTTCTTTGCTACTCTCAAAATTAACATGTATTTTGAAATATGCAGTTTCAACCTCAAAAACAGAAAACCAGGAGGTGTTTATATATGACCATAACAACTGAGTACAGAAAGTCCCATTAAAAATGGCATAACCATGGGGTGATTGGAAAACAGACAATTACAACACAGGATGCTGCTGGTGCAAGAAGGACCTGCATGAAACAGGAAAAGCACAACTATGGACCATTCCCTGCACTCTGGTCACACATTCCAACAACTCAAAATACCAGTGCAATACATCAACAGCAAAAAGGAGGCAGAGGGAAGAGAGGGGAAGACAGAAAAATCACTGCAAAAGCTACACCTAGCTGTGGCTCACAGAGGAATTTCTGCAGTTATGCCAATCAGGGGAGGATGAGATGCAGCCCAGAACATTGTGCAGCCCAGACCTGGTCAGGTAAAGGGAGGATGAAAGGTAGCTCAGCTTTACTCTGAGCATAGCTGCTCATCCTCCCCTGCAGTATAAAAGCACAGCTGAGCATAGCATAGAGGAATTCACTGTTTCAGTATCCTTTAGAACCCTAAAAGACCCAGAAAAATGTTAACTTAGGACAAACAATGCTGTCACAGCAGTTATAGACATCACTGAAGAAACCAGCACAGACCAAGAATTCACACCAAAATCTCTCTCTAGGCATTTTTCAATACCAAATCTAAAAAGTTCTAAATCTTTCTGTTTTTAAAGGCTGCAATTTATGAATCGTTATTTAAATCAGGTAATGTGATAGACTTAAGTGCCTCTTTCTACCACAAGAACAGTCAGCTTCCTGTCATCTCTTTGGTGGACAATGTCAAAGATGTATAGAAGACTATAAATATTGACTACTTCTGCAAGTAATGTTGAAATACAGGTATAAAACCAATAGAACTAATTTTGATATGTAATGCAAATACTTAAAATCTCAAATTCTGACACTGCTCAGCAACTAAGGCCCTTGTGGACTCCATTATATCCTCAATAATAATGCCTCCCACATTAACAAAAAATCCTTGCTTTTACAGCATGTCTCCCTTTTTCCTTAGCTGGGATGGTGGGAAGACACAAATCAACTACAAACTGGGGAAGGATGGGAAGGAAGGAGAAATCTACCAGCTGACAGCTTCATGTAATAGGGAATAAGTTGCACAGCAACATTCACGCTTCATTTCTCAGATACTTTTGTGGCAGGAATAGGAAAGGAAAGACAAAAGCTAAAGCAAAATCATCTCAGATCAATGCACTGGACAGCTTCCAATCTTTCAATCCTTTATTACACAAAACAGTGGAGACAAAACTGATTTGCCTTCCAAGGAACTGTACTGCAGGCTGAAAGAATAACAGCTGGGTTTTCAGGTAGGAGTTTAAAAATCTGATTTTTTTTTTAACATGATTTTTTTTTTCTGCATACAATGTGCATTTAGTGAAGTATTTCAGTCCAAATGGAAGCTATTATTGCTTCAGGTTAGACAGCAAATCAAATATCAAGGAGAAATACAACAATACCCTTGCCAGACTCTCTTGAACATCATGTTCCCACTCTTGAATTTAAATCACGAGCATCCCAGTGAGGAGAAAGAACAGCTAAGTAATATGAAGGATTGAAGAAGTGAATTTCCAAATGGAAAGAGCTTAAAGCTTGGTGATGGTACGAAGATGTTAAAACAAACCCAACCCCCACAGTGTTTGAAAGTCATGGAACATTTAGAACAGGGACATGTACTGCAGCAAGGAAAAATATATTACCGAGAAAAAGCTTCCTGACAGGAAGGTAAATTAAACTAAAAGTATTATCCCAAATGTCTTACAGCAACTTGAATGGATTTTTGCATCTAATCTGAAAAAAACCCACAAGGGAATACTTTAAGATCTACCTAATTCAGAAGCCTTACAAGCAAGCCATGAAACAGGATATTCAGCATGACCAAACAAGGACCAATCAGGAGATAAAATACATTACTTTTAAATCTATTTTAAAATTTCTGAGGTCATTCTACCTCCCTTCCCCCTCCAATATGAACAAACATCAATATACCTGTACATAACAATAAAATAGAGCGAAAAAAATCTGCTGGGAACTCTGGCAGAGCTAAAGTCAAGCTGACAGTAAAAACAAAACATGCTGTTTGTTTTACTGCACATATTTATTCAATTAACTTCTTTCCTTTATACCCAGGTACTAAGGATATGGATCCCATTTGGGATGTACCCAGCCATCTTTCAAAACCTGCAGTATCTTTGTAATAAAAGCTTTTTAACTTTTACTGATATTCAATACAAGAGCGGCCACTAGGAAGCACAGTCGAGAACAGAAGAGAGGGAGACTGACACAAGCAGCAACAAAATATGAACTCTATACCAGAAAGACTCAGAATTTACCAAAATCAAGTGACAAGCAAATCTTAGTGGGATTTGCTGGAGCTTAGCACTTTGCTTAGCTGGAGCTTTGGCACTTTGGACATTCAATTACATACACACACACACATATGGAATCAACTTCCATGTGAGAAGCTGATCAGTCATTTTTAAATTACTTATTTGCCCTTCATATCATTACTTACATCTCTAGAGTGTTAGTCAGATGTGCAATTTTGAGTAATTGACATTAAGAAATAATTAATTAACCCAGAATGAAGTTTTATTTTTCACAAATTCAAATTCTATCACTGCCTGTCAGCAAAATTTCACTGAGGCACCAATCAGTACTTAAAGTCTGAGTGAATGGAGAGCCTGAAAGAGAAACTGTTCCACTGCAGATGGGACCCTAACTTATATCAGCAGATCTTTGAAAGCCTGGATTTTTAAAGTTCTGTTTTTTCCCCAGTGAGGCTCCAGGCTCTTTGAATCCCTGTCTGTCCTTGAGAATGAAGCAAGGCAGCAAGAAGGAAGAGACTGTAAGCTGCCATTCCTGCAGTCTTCTCTTGTCCAAGAGTTCTTTTATAAAGGGTGAAAGTATTTATAGCTATGACTACCTTGCACAACAAAAGCTCTATCTTAATCAGGTATTAAAAGTTAGGAAGAAATTGTTAGGAATTTTTAATGTTTTCTTGGATTATTCCCAGAATCTGCCCCATATTCTATGCAGTCTCAGCACACATTCTGTAATATTTACAGTATTAACCACTCGCCTTTCATGGCTGACAGTGACCTACATTTTGCATAAGTTAAAACCTGTGTAATACTGAATTAATTTAATAAAATGAACAAACATTTGACATAAATATGACAGAGGTTGCACGAGGTGAGAATGCATTTACAGTGGCTGTAAGAACGACATATATAGTTCTACTGAGCTTTTTTTATACTGAAATACCACAGGACTGATATCTTACCTGTCTTTATATATTTTTGCATTAAATCCATGTATATTAATACTGTGCTTGTATCATTACAATTTCCTGGGTATCAGGCACATTATCTTCATAATATGCTAATAGAAAAAGCATAACACAGAAAATAGTGTACAATATCTTAGTTGTACACTAAAGGAGCATACATAAATCCTGGCCTAATATAAAATGCTGAGAAAGGGAAATTATAAAGCACAAGATGTGAGAACATTGCTGTTCAAAAATTATCAATATTACTTAGAGTAAAACATTACTTATGTCAAATACTATCAGTTTTCTTAAGACATCTGGCTACCCAAAGAGCAATACAGCATATAACAAATCACTGAAAACAAGATGCATTAAAAAAGGTGTATCTTAGTAACTAAGGGTTAGAGATGTCTAGATTTACCTGTATCAAGTTCTCAAATATTCAGCAGTATTTAGCTTTGTAGTACTGAAAGACTGCCCTAGTACAGCATTCCATTACTGCATTAGCAATTAGCTTGCATTTTATCAGTTATCCTTGGGAACAGTAGATTTAAGCACTACTGTGAGCTCAGCATTATGAAGGTATATTTATGAGGCTTAATGCAGTGAAAAGCCAGAGGACAGCAGCAGCATTTAGGAAAAACTGTAGCACAAGGAATACAGAAGCCAGTGACAATATGGTGTACAATTAATATTTATCATTAGAAACAGTCTCACAAAAGCAATAGTAATAATGATAATTCCCACTTGCAAATCACTGATTTAAAAATATGTACAACACAATATAAGTTATAGAATTATTTCAGTTTACATAAATTAAAATGACTGCTTAAATGCAAATGTGCCTCTCGGATATTTACAGTTTCCAGCTCTATACAAAGCAATTATTTAGTCACTGCATTTTAGAGGAAAAGCAAAAGGACTAACAAATGTTAGTTGCAAAATATTTTCATCACACTTCCCTCAGATTTTAACATTCAGAAAAAGGAAGTTCTCTATACAATATTAGCACAGTATTTTGTCCTACTGCTGCAGACAAAATGATTTAAAGAGTACATAGCAATTATATAGAGCCTTACCCTTTCTACCGGTGAGCCATAGCATGCAATGACGAAACATAGCAGTGGCAGATGGCATTGGTGTTAGGAAATGTGAATAAAAGAATAATAGCAGAGAAATGGTGACTGGCAGACAAGACACAGAAATGTAGATGAAATGAATGCAAGCTGGTAAATCTTGAAGCAAAGCTCCACCGTTAAGCCAAATGTTGCCTCTAGTCTGCTCATAATTGAGCACTAAGTTCTATTTGGATACAAATTGCAACCTTCAGACCAGTCTTGATTCTCTTCATAAAGAAATGCATAATAGTATCTTGATAACGAAGATCAGAAACGTTTTGTAAGCGAACCCATAATCAGAAGCACATTACTTTCTCCCCTTGAGTGATTTATTCTTTACATTATTAATCTCCAAATCCTGCCAGAGCTACAGTCTCTTTCTAGCACATATGTATCCACTGCAGATGTAAATCCCTGCCTAACCTGCAGCACCCCTGGATCCAGAATGTTCTCAGTGTGCTCATTCATGCTGTTCTGTTGCCAAACATTTAAAATCATCCATCAAATACAAGTGGAATCTATTATAAGAAAAAACAATCTCTTCTTTCAGCTCACCCTGAAAATGGAAGGTTTTCTGATCAACAGTTATTGTGAAGGTGCTGTCGTCCTCATCGTCTATACCAATCACAGCTCCCTGTGAAACAAAGAACAAAATCCTGATAAGGCAAGCAGTGACATCAGCAGCAGACACTCTATCACTACACCACTGGAATTTAAAAAGCTTTGACAAATTAGAAGCAAACTGAATACAGTAAAGAGCAGAAAGATTCTCTGTTCAGTCATAGGATGCAGTCAGCTCTTTAAAACAATAAATTTTTAGTTGCAGAAAAAAACAGTAAATGCTTGTAAAGCTGATTTTCTGGATAATAGTATGCATCTTTTATTTTTGTAATGGAGGTGGCTTTATGCTGCAGCAGTTCTCTACTACATTCCAACTTATATTTTAAAGAAGAGAGAGAAGCAATATTTTATATATATTTTCCATGTATAAAAATAATAATTCATAAGTACTCTACAAAAAGAAGCTCTTGACCTGATTTTATCTACCAGCCTGCAATAAAAAATAAATCATTCTAGCAGAATGAATTTGGTCCATCATGTCATGTCACTGGTATACTGCATGATCTAATTTTCAGTCCCTAAGTAAATATTAACAGTAAGTAATCAGGATATATCAAAAGCAACTAGCTTTGTCTTCTAATTCTTCATGAATTATTACAAGGAAATGCAAATAAATTAAAGACCATCTGTGCTTAGCTATTTACAAATCTATACACATTTTCATCCCTGCCCCCTCTAACACTTATAATAAATAAGTTTCACCCAGGAGAAGATACAAAAAAACAGGACAATTTCAGGTCTCTGCCAACTCCAATAAATTTTAATATTTAGCTCAAAAATCACCAGTGGATTTACTCAGTTTCTCTTCTCCTTCTCCAAGAAGACACAGCACCAGGATCTGTTGTATCCCCCTCCCACAAAACAGACAGACATCCCTGGAAGGTGCACATATTTAAAGGGTAAATTCTGCCCTCACCCTCAGAGTACACAAAGAGTAACACTAGTACCAGGAGCCACGAGTCAGTTCCAAAGGGCTGCCTTTCACTCAGCTAAGCATCCCACAGCAGCTGCAGGGCTGGGGGTCAGGGATACACCAGGCTGCCCAAAACCTAAGGGTGGTTTGAGGACAGACTTGGGCAGGAGCTGAGTCAGTGTTAGCCACCCACGTTCCTCACAGTCCCTACATGAGGTCTGGGGCCTGTGGGACCAGGTCATGCATGGCTGGGACCACCACAGGCCCCACAACAGAGTGGCAGGAGCAGTCCTAGGGAAGAACAGCACCAAGCATCTGTAATCCAAGGCAGTGTAGCAGGAAAGGATAGCTTCAAACTGTTTTTTTATTTCCCTCCATCAATAAAATGTGCCACTTAACTTCTCCAAGAGTATCTTCCATATAGGCTTCTCATGGACAACTCTGTGACCACTCTAAAAGAGGCACCTAAAAAGTGTATCCAAGCCAGTATAATTCTGAGTGCTTTTAGTGCCAGCACACAACAACCACCAGATTTTTTTTTAAATATACCAGTACATAAAAAATATCTGGCACTTTCAGTAAATACTTTCAGTATTTACGTCTTGCTATGCAGTAAATCAGAAGGTCACTGCAAGTTGTACAGTATCATTCTCCTCAACAGCTGTACCATAGAATCACTACAGCTGGAAAAGAGCTCTAAGGTTATCACGTCCAATTGTTCACCCAGCACCACCACATTCACTACTGAATTATCTCAGCAAGTGCCACACCCACACATCTTTTGAACACTTCCAGGGCTGGTGATTTCACCACTTCCCTGGGCCGCCTGTTCCAATGCTGACCATTCTTTCAGTGAAGAAATTTCTTCTAATATCCAATCCAAACCTCCCCTGGGGCAACTTCAGGCCATTTCCTCTCATCCTGTCACTTGTTCTTCTGGGAGAAGAGACCGACCCTCACCTCACTACAACCTCCTTTCACAGAAAGTCACCCCTGAGCCTCCTTTTCTCCAGGCAAAAGATACCAAAAACCTGTAAGTCAGACACCAAGAACATGACCAAGATATTCTCCCCAGAGGATATAGGTTTAAACTCATGTAAGGCTAAACACAGACTGGGACAGCTGAGTCCTGCCCCATCCTAAGTGTGGGAGCAGGGAGAGCTCTCCTGGGCCTGTGAGCTCAGCACAAACCCGTGTACTGCAACACTGGGGCAAAGGGTCTGAGCCAGAAGCACAGAAGATGCTTCAACTGTCATGGAGATAATACATATGAACAAGGAAAATCAGAAATAAGAGTGGGAAAGTTTACATATATTCCAGAAAACTTTAGCAGGAGTTAAGCATAGTGCAGACAACACAGAATACATACACATGAATACACTTTCCTAAGTACACTAAGACAACCAGCAAACAAATTTGAAGATGAAACTTCATGCCTATGAAAAGTGTATCAAGAGCAAAAAGGTGAGGAACAAGCTTTTAATAATCCACTCAAGAGAAAAGGCAGTATTTTAGACAAATTGCTTAAATTACATGTTTGTTTATGTTCACACCTACAGTTACATATCAACAATTACTCTAAACAGAAAACCTCTTTGATAGAATTTCAGACGCAGAAGCCCATCTGTTCAGCTATCAGTATCACTGTCATCTGCCAGAGGAGCTGCTTTACAAAAGCAGAAAAAGGGAAAATTCCTTCCTCCTTCACAGAAAAAAACAAACAAACAAGCAAATCACACATATTCAGAGAAAGGCTGGGGGAGTTCATAAGTTTTTAGAAAACACCAAAGAACAATTTGGGATGGAAGAGTGGCAGACGAGAGAAGAGAAAGGGATTGTTTTATGTTAAATACATACAAAGATGGACCATGCAATATTGAACAGATTGTTCACTTTTAGTATTTCTGGCAGGCTGAGGCCGACCTCCACACTGCCAGGCTCACAGCACTATTAAAGCAGGCATGGCTTTTCAGACTGAATTTTTCTGCACAATGAAAAAAACATCCCTGTGAATTTTTGGGAATGTCTTGTTCTAGCTAGACAGTGGTTTGAGCTCACATTACTCTTAAAGAAATTCTGAATTAAGATATCAATATATCAAGCAAGACAAAGTGCAAAGAAGTCACCTGGAATCCAAGTTAATGGATTCTCTGAGTCTCAGATGCCTCATACAGGCAGCCCTGTAATAGGCCCACAGAAAGACTAGAAAGGATTAGTGGCAGAAGAAAGGAGTAACTGGAAGATGCACAGTTCCTGTTAACACTCATCACATTGTTTGTAAGACCACAGACCCCTTCCCTAGAATTCTCTTACTTCAAGATTCAAAATGCTCCCATTCATAGCCATTACCCTCCTGTATCTACACATGTACCTCCACACACAGAGAAATGAGAACTGCAAACAGCAACTTTTTCATGGCATGCTACCACTAACCCATCTTACTCTGCCACAGAATGCTTTTTCATAAAAAATATAGAATATTTTCATATAAAATGTATAATATTTTTATACCATATATAAATTATAGGATGTAATTAGCCCAGCATGTCACTTGACCTCTAATGTTTTCTTTCTTTAAATACTTTCACTATTTCAGCATTTTGCAGAGTCAGGAATAGAGCACAAACCTCAAAAGTCTCCTTGCAGTTCTCTCCATTAGGACATATTATACACAGTAAGTCATTAAGTACTGAATAAAACAACACTTACCCTGAGTCTAACACACCCTCGGCGTGAGCCTCTCATCATTTTGTCTTTTGACTGAAACAGAAAAAAACCAGAACAGTGGGTTAACAAATACAGTAAGAAGAAAGTTATTCAAAGCAACGGAGAAAGAGTAAAGCATTTTTTTATCATGTTTTAGTGACGGATTAAACAAGATGCAATTTCTGTTACAAAATAGGTTAGTTCCCACACAGAAGTACACCACCATGGTATGGAAAATGAATCTTTCAAAAAACAAAACAATATCCCACTTCAAAAAGTTTTCTAGATATCTTCAAGAAATACTTCTAAGATGCAGTCCACACCTTCATAGAAAGTAAGAAGAAGAAAGGACTCAAGAAATATTAAAAATCAGCAGTATGCTGATTCATATCTTCCTCCTTTCTCTCCTACTCTCATAACAGGGTCCATATAACAAAACACGGCCGTGCAGGCAGAACTGTACAAATGAAATGATATATCCGTCAGAAACTTTCCTTGATTTAGACCCCTTTTATGCAGATACAAAATTCATGTTTAGCTATGTCTGTCTATCTACTTCCTAGCTAGCACAGCCCGCTGTCATCATTACAGGTAAGTTAATGTTTGTAGCCACTTAAGCAACTGGAGCCTAGATGAGACAACAGGATTTTCATGTCCATAACCAGTGCTCAAACCCGTAGACTAACCTACCTTGCAAAATTACTCAACCTCTTCTTTATTACCTGTTTGAAGCACTGACAAAAAAGCCTCAAGCCCCCAAGTAGGGAATTCTAAACAGTCAGCTCACTTCCAGCTTGAAACTGTGATACTTGAGCTTTCAGCTATTCCACTGTCTCAGGCAAACTGACAGTAACCACTGATATTGGGCAACAGTGGCAAGCCCAAGTGGAACACACAAACTATTTAAGGTAAAGAAGAAAAAGAAAACACTTAGGTCATTCTGAATACTTGGTTTTCTGATAAGGGCTGCTTTTTGACTACCCATACACACACTTTCTGATTTTTAAATGATAAATTACTTGCTATTGTAGCCTTATGCGAAAGGTAGTCCTGTCTAATGAAACCCCCTTCTCTCTTGCCACCCAAATATTCAAAGTACATTCTTTCAGGTCAGGAAAACAACAACTGTCACTCGTGTCTCATGATCAAATTCTCTTGCTGTCATATTCTGAAATACCCTCTTCTTTCCAACAGTGTGTCAAGAATTCCATCAAGACAATATATTGATGTTATTATCAGCAGATCTATTTTCACTGAAGCCATTATAAAATCTTGCTGACATCAATGGAAAAAAAAACAGGACAAGAAGTATCAGTCTTAAGAATAACAAATTATTCTTCATCTGCGACATGCTTTAGATATAGCTACAAGGAAAGAATGAAGCAGTCCTAGCAATTCTTATTCACTAAAGATAATGTAAAAGCACAGCACTTGGGGTTTCAAATAATGTTTTAGCTGACCTCTCATTCAATTCAGGCTCTAATTTATCAGAGCTGTCTTCTGAATGTTAGAAGCCATCAGTATTAACCTATTTGTTTTCACATCAACATACATTTCCTGGTCAAAGTGAAATGGAAGTAAAGACCAGCAGTGCCTCCATAATGTATTTTACAGATATATAATTTATTTTTAGACAACGAGTACATATGGAAGACTTTTTGGAGCATTGTTTTGTCTTGATCTTTTTTTTTAACCTCAAGCCCAAGAAAGTGTCTAGCTACAAAGTTTATCCAATAATTTCCTATGAGAAATGGTGTATATTTGGGACATAGCTCACTAGAGTACACTTTTATTTTTTATAGTCACTGCCTTGAGAGTTCTCCTAAAATGGGAGGATGCTTCTGAGAGCTTATCACTCCCTCTGGTGGTTTCTGGAAGAAATATTGGCATAATCTAAGCAGGAAAGAAAATATCTGGACTGAGGTTGCAACTGTGCAGCAGCTGCAGGGACCCGACCAGGTCTGACTGCCTGGATCACACGTGCCAGGCAAAGCCCTCCCAGCTCCCTGTGCTGGGCACAGACACAGAACCAGAGCACACAAAAAGCAAAGGCAGCACAAGAGACATTGGGTTTGGTTGGGTTTAGGGTACTCGAGGGCTTGTCCCAGTATAGGGGAGGGCAGAATCCCAACAACCCCCATTTCCACTGACCTTCAACTGCTGCAAAAGACACGGAAAAAGCCTCCCTATTTCTTGTCCACCACATTTTAGTGGAATGGAAATTAAGTTTAAACATTATAATGTTCTTAGTCTGCAAAAAGATTCAAAAGATAAATAACAGGTCAGAGTGTGGGTTTGTATACCTACAATTTCACCATCTTCAGACAGAGCTTTATTTGGTTAATACCAATTATAAGAAAGCAGTATCTGGATTTCCTGAGCTGCAGAGCAGGCAGATGTCATCACACAGTGCTGTATTCTCTCACTGGCAGACAGCAAAGCTTCCACTGTTGCTGCAGGACAGTACTTTAAAACAAAATTCAGCTGACATTTTAGATTTTGTCCCCACCCCAACTAAGATTTTATAAAAATACAACTGAAATATTTTCAGCTTCCCCTTATTATTCTTTGGTTGAAATTAGGTTATCCAATAAATCCAATTAAAAATAAAGCCATTCCATAACCGTTTTGAGGAATGGTTCCATTTCACTGAATGAAAACTCATACAGCAGAAAGACATCTCTGAATATCTAATAAAAAAAGCCACGTTTTACTTTCCTTTTATATTTAAGACTTTAATATGCAGCTATCTTTTTCCAGTGCTCAGTTTTATAACCAGACAAAATTACATTTTCCGTAAGCTTTCAATACACACTGTACTGATTGTGATGATAAAAGACTTGACCAGGTTATAAGCAGACAGCAATATGAGATAAATTTCAGCTGAAACTCAAATAAAAATTTGTAAAAATGAACAAAGCTGCAGGGGGAATATATGTATCTCCCAAAAAAATGTGGCCTTTATTGGTTTCTCTTTTACACCCACACAGCCAAATTGATCACATACAGAACAGATCTAACATAAAGCATTTCAGGTAACCTACAAATTCTTAAGAGAAATGAAAATAATGTATGGGCCTATTTAAAGGAAACAGAACAAAATCAGAATCCTAACCCAACCCTCAAAGGCCCCCAGCCCTCCTTCATCTTTAGAAGTACTACTATTTCATTTGAGTTTTAGCTGTAGTGTGCAAAGTTTAAAGTTTCAAATACAACCCAGCTGTTCTTTGCCTCCAAAAGTTCTCAGGCACAAGTTCTGCTTGTGCAGAAGGGCACAGAACTCGAAGAGGTGCATTTCTGACTCACTCAGTGCTGTCATGGAAATCCCTAACATAAGTACACAGATGAGCAAAACCACTTGGGACATTTATTTCCTGCTAAGGATTAAGAACCTGGAACAAGCTGTATCTATAAACAGTAATCTCTGCAATTTATCTACAAGAGAAGCTTAAATTTGGATCACTTTCCATAATAGTAATTTTTCTCATCAAATGCTAAGGCAACGCTCATTTTTCAAGCAGAAACAGACCTCAACAATTTAAAGACTTTACAGGCTGTTCCCAGCCCACCATTCCTCCAGCTCCCTTGCAAGGTGCATGTCAGTCTCAGAAGAGGAGCTCCCTGAGCTCAGGGACAGCATCTCACAGCCCTGCTGTTTGTGCAGCTAGAGCTGGGACTTCTGTGGGTGCAGTCATAAAACAGGAGATAAACCACTGCAGCAATAGCTCAGAGTGCTCATTTAACCCAGATAGATACCAGGTTTATATGAAATAGATAAGGTAACATTTCATGGGTCCTGGCACAGAAAAGCATTACACTGCTTAGAGAACCCTATGAGAAAATAATACATGGACCAGAAAATAACTGGATCAAGGTGTAAAAGGTACAGCACAATCCTGGAATCCTCCTCTTCCCCAGGAAGCACGGCTACAGACTGAACTGCCTATAGCTGCAACCTCGCTACTAAAGAGGAGTCAACTACTTAAATTATAATCCTTTAACAGTTTATTCAATGCACCAAAACCTGTGATACAAAGTTTAAAATTTAAAGTTTACAAAATTCAATTCAGTGTTGTATTATAACCAACAATATTTTTTATCCTGTGATGATAAATTCAGAATTATTTTTATTATCACAAGTTCACTTACAGTTTTGTCTGTTTTTAATAGACTCACTGAGTTGCTTTCAGGGCATGTGACAGATCAAGTTATCATAAGAAAAAAGTGTCATTTCATCTGAGAATGGAAAACAGAGACCTCAGAGGGAATGTTTGTGCAATAGCAGATGTGGTTTTTTTCCTGTTTTCTTGGGATTTTTGCATGCAGCTGTTGATTGAGAAACTGTATTTGGAAGAAGTATTTAACTGCAAGTCTCTACCCTGGGGCCACTGAGCCAAGACTGCAGTTTCGGAGGCATCATCGGAAATCAAGACAACAAGATTCGTTTCCAGCTCACCACCAATGATTCATAAAACTGCTCCAAAGTTTGAGTCCTCCTCCTCAATAGCTGGGTTGTGTAACCCACAACTGGTTCTTTAATACAACTGGTATTAAAGTTGCTAATTAGCTGTAGTCTTGAAAGGCATGAGGGGAAAGATACTTTTATATTACCACAACTACTTTTCCTAACAACTGATTTCACACAGCTCTTGCTCCTGAAAGCATTTCACCAGCAAATGTTTTAAAAGTAGTCTGATAGAATGATGAACAAAAGAACAGCACTTCAATCTATTCTTTAGGCATTCACTGGTGCAAAAACCATTAAGATGATGGGAGGCTCTGCAGTTTGGTTTCAGGACACACAATATGGAGCTGTCATACACAACAATTTTTTCTGGCAGCCCTCATTCACTATGCAAGGCAGTTCTTCAGGCCTGCAACATTTTGAATAGTTCTCCTTTCAATACCACCAAATGTCAAATATCCACAAAGTCTGAAAATACGTTAAGGAACTGACCTTCCTCTGGCACTGTTTGCACAGCTATGCCAGTTCTGCTTTCAATTTATCATACAATTTAAATATTTATTTAAAGAGTACACTTAATGCTAGAATTCAAATCAGATTTTCTAACTTGAGTGGTTCTCTGGATTATTTCTACAGGATTCCCAAGGGTTATCAAGGCTGTTGCTGATGTGTATTTAAGACAGCACTTCTGCCAGAAAACACAAACAAAAAGCAAATTGCATTCAAGGCCCCCTTCCTCCTTGACCATTTCTCTGTCTTCATGCTCTCTTCCCAGCAGAATGTCAACACACATTTTTACACTGACATGCACATAACAAACAACAGAACAAAATCAGCTGAAAAAATAAATCAGCACAAAGCTATTTTTCATCTGGAATCCAGCTCATGGAACAACTTTACAGCTCTTGTGCCAGCAGAAGGCAGGAATGAGCCACTTCGAGACTTGTCTGCTAAATATTTCAGTGCAGCCAACAACACACTGAAAACCCCACAATGCTTCAGTAACTTATCTATTTAAGTCATTCCTTCAAGAGAAAACATTGGTAGAGTCACAAATCCAAGAATACTGAGGGGAAAGAAGAAATAATTTGTCAAGCGATTGGTCAAACTGATCCAAAATGGCAAAAATGGCACACTGTCATTTAATTCATATTTTGCTCTAAAAAAAAAGAAGTGGCCATTTACTGATATCAGACAGTCATTTATTTGAGCAAAACCATGTGAGAAGAATATTTGGATGCCAAGTCCAGATTATACTCTCTAAATTATCTAATTCGTAAGTAACTTTACACACAAGTAATTATAAGGAAATTTGAGGATGAACACTTCAATCCTGAATGAGGAAAAAACTCATGGACTACAGAAATGGAAAAAAAACCCCAACAATTTGGCAAATTGGGTAAAAGGCCTTAGTAAAAGACCATGTAAATGCATGTGAGAAAAATTCACATTCACCCATGCAAGTAGTACTACTGTTGCTCACTGCAATTCAAGTACAGAGGATGGAACACACAAATGAAAACAGAAATAAATGTGACCACTACATTTTTTTCTTTTTTCCTGACTCTGACGTGATATAAAATCTTTTGCCTCACTCCTTTAAAGTTCTACTCATTCCAGAAATGGAATTTCATTGAATTCATTTGCTTCGGATGTATGTATCCAAAACATGCTTAGGTTAACAGCTATTCATTCCACCAAAAGACAAAGCACACCCTTTTTTTTCCCCCCAGAGTGTAATGCTATTGCACACTAATTCTTTTAGTTTGAATGTTTATTTCACATTAAGGGTGCTTTTCTGCAGCCTATTTTAAGTAACTACCAAAGAAGACTAAGTAGTAGAGTGCAAGGACACGCCTATGAAGAAACAAGTTTGTGGATCAGGCTCTAATGGAAAGTTCAGCTGCATCAGGAGTTATTTCCCTGCAGTTTTCCACAGCTCCCCAGCCAAAGGTTAACAGGCTGTGGGATCTGTTGCAGGAAGTGTCCCCTGTCTGCAGAACTTTCTGGATTGCAACGGGCTGAGGAGCCTGGAGAGGCGATGAGTAGGTACAGGGTAATCAAGTGCCTGTAATCCATTGTATCAGCAAAACTGCTTCCAGATTGTGTGTCCAGACAGCCTGGCTGAAACCATCCCAGCCCACCCCACCCACACACTACACTCCTGGGAGGGGGCAGGTTCAGGCTCAAACATCAACCCAGGCAGAGTGAGGCAACTCCATTGCTTCAGACTGAAACCCAGAGGGAGCACGGCACAGCCCTGTGTACCTGAGCACACGGTTAATTCCAAACACAAGGCTGCCTGTGCAGAGCTCAACAGGCCATTGCCCCATATAAATAAAGCCCCCAAACCTGCCAGCATTTCAAATTAGTGATGTTTATGAGCCTCATAAACTACCACTCATGAGTTACCTACTCTAACACTAAAGCCGAAGCAAACAGTGTCTTACCACCTTCTGAATGACAGGATTAGTTCTTGAGAGGTGTGTAATCAACTGGGACTAGGTCTGAGCTATCTCTAAACCCTGCTGCTGCCGACCCTGCTGCCCTGGGAGCAGCCATGCCAGCACACATGGAGAGGAGGACGTGCCGAAGGACCGGATCTTTTGGCAGGCAGGTTTCAGCATGACACACAGCCTTTGGTAAGAGAGTGAATTCAGATGTCTGGAGAATGGCCTAGCGAGCACTTCAGAGACATATGTGCAGAAAAGACAGCACATGGATGAGAAAACCATTCTGAAGGAAATGTTAACTAGAGCCACTTCTCAGTGGTAAAGGTACATAAAGCAGACAATGTGATTTTATTCCTTGAACCCAACTTGAATTGTTTAGGATAGGTAGTTAAATGAAGGAGTTTCAAATTTGCGAATTAAAAGGTGCTATACTAACAGAGAACATAATAAATTATACAAAATAAAAGTGTAATGTATGTGTAGAGGTACCTAGTCATAGGAAATAGTTAAATAATATAATATAATTCTATTTAACAGGTAAAGACCATAGAATGAAAGTCAGTGCAATATCCAGAATTATAATTATACACAGTAGTCATCAGCAAATGTTTCTATTTCTGTAGCTGAGCATTAAATGACTTTGCACCTTGGACTGCTACTTAGACCACACTGACTAATTCATCTCTGTCAAGCAGCTGACATTTGAAGAGCCATTAAATAGCAACTATAAAAGCACTTCCATTTCTCCATCCACATCCCAGGTGAGAGATTTTGGACCCAAATGAACAAAATTGAGAGCCTGTGACAGTTCTGTGGCAAGAGCCTTATCCCCTGAGCCTGGGAAGATAAACTCTTCCCCAGTGTGATGGAAATCCAGATTTAGGGAAAAAAATTTTATATGCAATGCTACTGTATGAACAAAGCTTCACAGACAGTGTGATACTTCAAGTTATTCGCTGTAAATCTATTACAAGTTATTATAGGTTTAATTTGTGTGTGTTTTATTCAGAGTGATACACTAATTGCTCCACGAGAAGAAAACTTTGGTGCACGGATGCAGTTCACCCAGTGAGCCTTCTGATTTCATGGCGCTTCCTTGAAAATAATTAATTCATACCATTAAAATACTCGTAAGTTATGTAAAAATACGAATAAGGAAGGTGAAAAAGCCAGCAAGGCAGGATCTGTCAGGGGTTATGCAAAAAAAAAAAAACAAAAAAAACCAAAAGTTAAGGAAAACGTCACTGTTTCTTAACACACCGCACTCAAAAAGTTCGTGCTGGGAAGTGGGAAGTCCTGAACGGAAACGGGAAAGTCGATGCGGCTCCGGGAAGCACCTGCCGGGCGGCAGCGCACGGCGAGCCTCGGGCACGGGGCGCCGGGCGCGGCTGGGCGCACACGGCCCCGGCAAGGCGGCACCGCCCCGGGCCCGAGCCCCCACCCAGATCGGGGCCAGAGCGAGTTCCCGCCGGACAGGGCGGGGAGCGCCGGGGCAGCGGGACCCGGCAGCGGGCGGCCAGCACCGAGCAAGGCTCCGAGGCGGGGGCATCGCGGCCCCGGAGCTGCCGGGAACCCCCGGGCGGGTCCCGCAGCCGCTCCCGCCGGCGGCGCCGCCCGCCGCCAACAACAACAGCGCCGCTCGCCCCCGCCGCTCCATCTCCCCGCAGCGCCGCCCCATTGGCTGCTCCCGCCGCCTCCTCCTCCCCCATTGGCCGCTCCCGCCGCCTCCTCCTTCCCCATTGGCCGCCCGGGCGCCCGCACGCCCCGAGTCCCCTCCCCGCCCCCACCCTGCGCCTCAGCCGGTCTCCCGGCGCCTCCTCGCCCGCCCGGCCCGCCCGCCGCCCCTCACCGTGTAGTAGGAGAGCAGCCCGGCGTTGTAGTCCAGCACGAACCAGCGGTACTGCCAGCCCTTCATCACATTGGTCCATTTGCTCAGCGGGCCCTCCATAATAGACGCCATCTTAGCACCGGACCGGCACCGCCGCGCACGCCGCGCGCTCGGTGAGAGGAGCGGGGGAGAGACTCGGCGGCCGCCGGGTGGGAAGGGGCGGGGCACGCAGCGAGGGGGCGGGGCCAGGGGTGCCGCTCTGCCCCGGGGGCGGGGTTTGCGCGCGCAGCGGGGCGGGGCCGTGAGGCGCGCGGGGGCGTGAGGGGAGGGGAGCGGAGCGGAGAGGGGGCGGCCCCGGTGTCCGCGGGGACGGAGTTTGGGATGTGGGGATTAAGGGCGCTGCATGAGGGTTTTCATCTCCGCGGCTTCCCCTCACGGCTCGGGGGAGGCAGAGGGCGAGGCGTGGGGAGGGCTGTGAGGCGGTGCGGTGAGGGCACGGCGCGCTGGCGCTGCAGAGTGTGAGGGCGGGAGGGCGTCATCCTGTCCCCTAAAGCATTTTGGAACCTTTTAGTTTCTCTCTAAAACACTTGGCACCGCTTGGGAGGTTTTGGCCTCTCTCGCTGTTGTGCTTGTCCCTCTGCCTCTCGGCTTTTTGCGTGCATCTTTGACTTTTTAGTGCCTTAAGTGCTAAACCAAAGTGGGCTTAACAATGGAGTCCGAGGGGGCTTCTCTTCAAAGTGCCCCGTGTGCACAGTGTATAAAAACCGTTCACGGCTCTAGATAACCTTTAAAGGTTAGGCTTCAATGTGACGCAACTTTCCTGAGGACTGATCCAAGAATGTGGAATAAATTCCCCAGGAGCTACGGACAATTGCAAATCTGTTGTTCAGCACAAGGCATGGTTTTGGCACTGATCTCCTCTGACATAAGTACAGAACTTGGGCTGTGCTTTAACATAAAAACTTCAAAGGACCCATAGGAATACTCATGTTCCTTCCTAGGGATCAATAATAAAGCAGCAGAAATAGTGCTTTTACCATGAGGTTTGTGTTTATCACGCAGTCTTTAGGGTATTCATTAGTAGCTTTTTTTTTCCTTTTCCCCTTATAGCCCTTTTTTATTCTTTTACTATAAAAATGCCTTTATAGTAGGGCTGAAGTAGATTTCGTGTCTCACAACACTGCAACTTTATCCTAAGTTAAACAAGATTTAATAGAAAATCACCCCTTTAGTGAAAAAGAATCACTCAAAGGCATTGTGTTTGGTTTTGGGAAATAAGAAATATTCCAGATTTCTGGTTGCCTCCCCATTTCACATGTCACACTGTATACTGGTTTGTTACCAATTAGAATTTGGAGCATTGATACTCCTTGGAGTCACCTGGCAGTGTGTTTATGTGCAAGGTTACCAGTTTAAGGTACTTAATGCACAATCTGGTTTTGAAATCCAGCTTGTTAATTTAGATAACATTCTTTTTCAGGCTACATATGACTTTAGTAGTCTGTTTTGTTCTTTAGTTTCACTGACTAAACAAAGCGGGGCTGCCTAGAGATTACACTCGGGCAAGCAAAACAAAAAACATCAGATGGTGCCAGAACATTACTAGTGCTGCCAGTTAAAGCTGTAGCTGGGCTGGAGCTTTATTATCTCAGATCACTACTTTGGCTGTATTATGCTACAGGAGTTGAAACAATGCAAAGAGCTCGTGGAAAAAAAAAAAACCCTCTTGGCTTAACTCTGAAAAACCTGTGTGTAGGCAGAGCATCCGCAATGGGAAATTCTCCATAAAAGAGCTTTTTATTTACCTTGGTTTGCCAGAGGCTGAATTTCCTGAACTTCAGCTTATGCTGAATATCTTACTAGTTCTTTGTTCTCTTTGACTCTTTTTGGGGGGAAATGTGGCAAGGACTTGTATCTTCTAGAAGAAGCATGTATTTTAGATATCTCATTTTAGCTAGAAGTCCTAGAGTAGGAAAAGTTGTGTTAACAGGTATAAAAGGAGGAATTCAGCTCAAGGTTTCTTTCAGAAATTTAGTGTGGATGTTCTCCTTAGGTAATTTGGCAGAGATCAGAAAATAATTTTTTTTTCAAAAAGCCTCACACAAATTGGAATAAATAATTTGAAATGACAGTCTTTGAGCATCCAGGATATATCATACAGGTTTATGCACTTTCATGCCAGGATGCTCTGTCTTCTCTGTCAGATTACTCCCCTATGTTGAACATGGATCATGAGGGCACTGTTGAAGGGTTTAGCTGAACTACTTAAATCCTTCTGATAAAGATTCTTGGGGCCCATTCAAATTATTTTGAAAGATCAATGCAAACATTTTAGTTCATTTAAACAAGTCAATAAACTGAAATCAGCCACAACTGTGCTATAATCTTTTATATCCTTTGTATTTTAAATCATTAGCATCAATGATTTTGAACAAAAAATGGCTTAAAATAGAGGTTAGTGAGTCATTTCTTAGCAGAAAAATTGAGTTTGCTCTAACATGTTCCATCTGAATCCAATCTGGACCAGTTACAACAAGCCGTTATTTTCTGTAATTACAGACAGTTTTATTGTGATGTTCTCCATGTTTTACACAACTTAAGTCAGACTAGAGTGTCACCCTCTGTAACATTTAGTACTTACTGTCATCTGAGAGAATAATGTACTACAGAGATAACAGAACTGGGCTGCAGCAGCAGCTGTTACCTTGTCCTGCCTTTGTTTCATGCACTGCTCCATCAGCTGAAAATCCTGTCCAGCACCATTCTCTTGTCACACAGAGGTCTCAGTTAAATGCTCCTGCCACAGTGTCTCAGCCACACACACATTTCCTGAGCAGCCACAATATTTAGCCCATGAAGTGGCCTCTGGGACTCAGACTGTCCCAGCAGGGATGTAGGAAGAAACCTCAGATATGCCCAGTCCTTCCTGTGCTTTCCAGGACATCCCAGTTTGCACCCTACTTTTAAAAACTTCTTCTATGTTATTTTTCTTTGTCCAAGCTTCTCCAGTAATTTACATTTTTGCCCATTACAGTTTAAATCTGCATGGTTTCTAGCCAAAAGGAAGATATTTCTGGTCAGAGTAAATACCAGTGAAGGGCCAGGGTAGACAATGGAAGAAAGAGAACACTGGGAGTCTGATTCTTTAAGAGGAAAATGCTTTTCTGTTGTAAATTTTGCTGAAGTTACGGCTGAACTCACTTAGAAGAACCTCAGTGATGAAGTTGTGGCTTGTGGGTTTCCTTAAGGGTGTCTGGGAGTGTGATCGGCAGCAGTGAAAGTGGCTTTAGGTTCTCCCAACAGCTGCAATTGCTTGGGGTTCTGAGGAACATAAGGAAGGCATTTGAGAAGAGAACAAATAACATTTTGTTTCAGTTTCTTTTCCGACTTCAGAAATATGCTGGTAGTTTAATTTTGTATTGCTTGTCCCATAAGGTCACTGTGTCAACTACTGATAATGTAATCATCATAATTAAGAATTTATGTTTTAGCCTGATAGTGGATGATTCTTTTTTTGCTTGTTGATAATAAGTAATGTCTTTTATTTGTACCTTCAGGAAAACATTTCCCCCGTTTTATTTTTTATGGGTAACAAATGCAGTAGTAAACTACAATCAAGTAGAAGATGGAGCATTCTGTGTCATCCTCAGTCTCCAGCTACTGTTCTTTACAGGTATTTTCTAGTCCCTTTACGTACATCCCAACTGCACAGAGAATAGGAGCAATGTCAAAGCTTAAACATTTTTTGTTTTATTTCTTCAGAATTATGTTTGGTTTAGGGGATTACAGAGAGGAAGATAGATGGGAAAGAATCACCTTCACCCTACAAGCAGTCATTCTTCAAAGAGGATAATTAAATCAAGTATGACAGTAAGTGCCATTGTAAGTAGATTTTCTGAATAGATTTATTATAATGTCACTGGTTTTAATACAAATGTTTATGAAAAAAATCAACAAGACAGTGGAAGGAGGACAGTAGTTGGTTTCTGAGGCAAACAAATAATTCTCTTGGGCCTTTCTTGCCAATTCCTCTATGATTCTATGAAATGAAAGCCATTAGCAATACATTTTCCCAATTCTGTCAATTTTAATCTAGTTTTTCTCTGATTTTAATGAGTAGTCATAAATTCCTCTAGGGATGAGGGACCTCATTGAGGGCTAAGCAGACGTTTCTGAGTCTTCTAAATGACTCCATATTTGCATACTCTGGGAAAAATCAAATTACAGCAGGTTGTATGGAATTCAAGTCATCAGGTCTCAGAATCCCTGTTCTTTTTCTGCTTATTGCTTATGGCTGTGTTTGGTGTAAGTTCACAAGAGAAGGGGCTTTTCTTTTTGAACATTACATCTGCCTTCCTACGGTTCAGAATCTCATCCTTCCGTGGTGTGTTTAGAGCTCCACTGGAGAGCACTGAAATATTGGAGCCAGTTCCCCAAAACCCATGGAATATGTTCGGCCAAAATGTGATACCATTTAAGACAGGGCTGAAAACTCTCTCTTGCATTTAAGATAGGTAGAGATGATTCTGAAGATCAGATTCATTCTGTGTGTAGTTATTCAATCCTCTCTGGTAGTGCTGTATGTCAGAGGGATGATGCAGCAAAGACGCAGCTGACTCACCTCGCTGGCACCGACACTTGGCAGGACTGGGAGGAGTTTGTCAGATGTTGTTGCAGTGTGTTAAAAACAGGGCGTGAAGGTACTCAGTTAAGCAACTCCAGTGACTCACCCAATGGCCAAATCCTGTTACAAGGTCTACAGAGAAACACATTTTAAGGACGTTATAAATTTTAGTAGCTTTGAAACTATAACAAAACTTAAAATTTTGGTGTGGTCTCTTAAGAGTAAATTCAGGTTTTGCAGGACAGTTTGACGTAACGTTATCTGGGAGTTGCAGGAGGTGTAAACTGGCACTTTAGGACTCAACTTTTCTTTAAGAAGTACATTTCTGAGCTTGCTCAGGGGCTTGGCCATTAAGAAATGTGATTATCTTCTGCACTCACTTTACTCAGAGGGTGAAGAATTCCTCCCACATATCCTGATCACACTTGAGATCTTCAGTGTTCTGAGATGAAGGCGTTAATAGCAGTAAAAATGTAATGGGGAAAGCACCTTCTAACAAATTCTGTAACTTAAAGATAGTATAAATCTAATCCAAAATAATTTTTAAAACTACCTAGCCTTTATACTGAAGAAATAGTTACATAGGCTATTTTCCACCTCTACATTGGCTGAGCTCTGGTAATCTGAAAATCAATCTAGAAAGTAGAAAAATGCTGGAATGAATGTTGTAGGGTGAACAATTCACTGTAATCTTTGTATTATTTTATTACAAAACTTAACAACATGATAATTTACTCTTGGGATCAACAGGCCATGGACACTTTTAAAATTCAGGATGGATGGGGTGCTGGGCCATATTGTCTAGTCTGTACTTTTGCCAAGAAAGAATGAACCATATTATCCTTGAGGATAATATGGTAATTCCAACCTGGTATTGTATGAGTCTATGATTCTTTGCTGAGTACAGGAGTTTAGAATTCACAGCATGCTGAATCCCATTTCATACTCCTAATGCATTGCTTAAATGGGTAATGTCTCATCATTTGATTTAAACATCTTATCATCCTCTGGGCAGAATGTATTTAAAATTTAATGCAGAAGTCCCTGCTATTTTCTCAACCGCAAATAAGTGATTCCTACTTTAGCCTCCACAGAGACTTTGAAAAGATACAGAGGAATGCTGCTCAACTGGAATGTTTCCTTCATTGCAGCTGTGGTATGCAGCCCACTGCTACAAAAAGGCAAATAAGCATAATCTCTTTTCTCAAAGCTTTCTCACCATCACCTTTTTTCATGGTGTTTGGCCTATTAATATGTTTCAAGTAAGGTTACTTGCTCTTTGTAGTCAGTTTAGCAAGAATGCAATACATCCATCATCATCATCTTCTCACAAAATTTAGACTTACAGTCGAGTCTGATGTGTAGCAAATTTATCAAAGGAAAAGGTAAGAACTCAATTAATATTTTAGAGTGTTGTCCCTAATTGTAAGGATTATACGCCGTGTTTATTTTCAGTTAAGGAATGTTTCTTTTTCCTTATACACTATATTTATTTGTTATTAATAGATACAGCAATATCAAAGGTAGTATTTAAAACTAGTGTTTATACATACAAGAAGGTTTCAAAATATATGCATATTTTTAGGCTGTTACGAGAAGTATCCACATTCGGTGGTACAAAGTCATAGTAAAAGCTGGCAGAAAAATATCTTTTTCCCTATCTTTTTTATCCCTGTTTTTTTTTTTGGGGTTTGTTTTTTTTTTTTTTTTTTTGGTCCAGGTAAATAACAGACATCTGTAACACTTTTAGGGTATTAAATAGGAAATCTAAGGAGATGAAAGGAAGGATAAAGGTAAAGTCAAGGAGACCTAGAGCTGAGCAATCCATCATAAAACACAAGTACAATATGTGCCTTGATTGCTCATTTAATTTCCATAACTAGAAGGAATTAAAGGAGTATCTGTTAAAACTGAATTTCTGTTGTGTCAATGTAGAATCAGTTTCTGTCTCTTCTACATTTTCTTCTGAATTTAAGGTAAAATAATTTTTATTGAGATCTAGCATAATTCCCAGGGATTTGTATGTAGGAGGAGTCCATGTACAGTATAAGCCCTCATTTAATACTGCCCTGATTTTGGAATGCTGAAAAGATTTTTCTTTGGGGTTACTGTTTCTTGTATAAGAATGAGAGACAGAACTAGCAAAGTTTATCATACCAAAAACTGGAGAAGGTTTTTTCTTCTTATCTGAGAATGAAAAAATCCTTTTTCATGCCTACTTAAAGGATTTGTTTCCTCCTTGTTCTGATGAAAGCAAAAATGCAGAAGCTATTTTTTTTGATCCTACTAATTCTCTCTCTCTCTCTCTTCTATGAGAAATGAAAAAAGAAGGGGAAAATGAATTTAGTAGAAGAAAAATAAGTAGCCACCAGAATAGGCAGAATAAACTCAGATTGCTCCCCAAAAATCATGATGTGCACTTGGACCAGGATTTAGAAAGCAGATGGGTGCTTTGCCACTGTGTCAGCTCTCAAGAGCTGTCAGGAGAAAATTCCATTTATGTGTGAACTCGCAGACTCGCAGAATGCAGCTACATCTGATTTCCACATGAAGTGAGACTTCAGTTCACAGCAGCACCTCCTGCAGCTCCATCAGCTTCGTATGAGCAGGAAGAAAACCCAGGTTTAAGGATCAGGGAAAGCCCTAACACACCCTGGCAAGGTTTCCAGTCTTGGTAGTATGAAGACAAAAGCCTGGGACATATTATTGGATATATTAAGCTGCTGTCTAGATTAAAACAACCACTCACAGCAGTTAACTCCAGCTCAGGTGACTTCTGAACTGTAAATTATTGAAAGTTTGGGAAGTACACCAGGGCAGTCTCACTACATTTTCCACTCCTACCATTTTCTGTAGCTATTGGCTATTGCCACTGCTGGAGACAGGACATTGAGCTGTTTAGACCTTTCTTCTGAGCCATTACTGCTATTTTTATATTATGTTCTCATTTTCATTAAGGGACTCGTTTTCACTAAGGGACTCTGTAACTATTACTTCAAGGAGTGCTTTGGGTTGTTGAGGTTTTTTTCTCAGTAAAAGAGTGGGATTTCTGTGGGATCTTTAATAATATCATAGCCTAATTTTACATTTTAGTAGTTAGACCTTACTTTGCCTCTTCTCCAGTGTGAACAGTTTTGCTGATTTTTGCTGAAGCTGAAGTTGCTCAGAAGTGTTGAAATACACCCAGATGTCATGGACTGAAACAAAGGAAATCCTACTCAGCTCGTAGGCAGCAGCACACACAGGGCAGCTCTGTTACTCGCTTTGTAAGCCAAGAAAATCCAGGCCTTGTTGCATCTGTTTGCTTCCAAGTTTGAAAAGTTCAGTCTCTGAACTTCCCAGTGCCCCAATAAACTATTGCAGCAGTAACTGCTCTGTAACTTCTAAGAAAATCCTACAGTAACATTAATATTAAAATCTTTAAATGCTACTGGAGTTAACCAAATTCTCTGGACAACTGACAGAATGGAGAGTTACATCATTTGCTTTCCATTGCCCAAGAGAATTAGTTTTTGAAAATAAGCTTGTAAGGAATGTATTTACAAGGAAGTCTAACTATAAAAAAAGTCTGCAGTATACAGTGAAACTTTGATTTGCATAACATAAGCTGAAGTTGGTAGTGTTTAGGACATTGTAGTTTCTTACAGTGGTGTGTTTACTTGAGGTATACACAATAAATAGTTTGTTTTAATTTACTGGTCAAATGTGCAATATAGTTTGGAGATTAGGGGCCTTAAGCCTTTGGAAATGTTACCAGCAAAGAAAAGCAGAGTTTAGTTGGATGTTTCCACTCCATACCAAACAGCCCAATCGTTGTTCACACTTTTGTGTTCCCTTGGTGTTGATGTAGTTACATGTCAATCAAGAGCAAAATTTATCACACTGACTTAGAGATTAAAGCATGTAACTACCCAGTTAAGCTCTGCTATTCATAACGCATAAGCAAAAGAGGAGGATCTGAGTGTATCATTAGCATTACACTCTCTGGTTTATGTTTCTAGTCTCACAAACAGAGAACAGATACAGCCCTTCTCAATACTGAAAAACCAGTAGCAAATGAGCTGTTGTCTTATCTGTCTTTTAGATTTTGGCTTACATATCTGTCAATTTTAGACAAAACAAAATCCTACACACAGTTTTCCCTGATCCAGCTGTCACTTACATACTGATAACATTAACCCATCTATCTGTAAAATATTACATCTCTTTGGCTTTATGCTTTTGAATGGGAATTAAATCTGCTAAATATCAGCACTGATGTTTTACATTTAGTTGCTGCAGTCCCTGCATTAAATTTACTCATTGCACAAAATTTCTAAAACAATTTTCTTTTTCTTGTGGGTAGTGGACCAATCTTCTACCTTTTGTCTTGACTGTGGAGTTAATTTACAATTTCTTTGTGTGTTTTAGCTTGAATCTTCTACACCCACAAATCCTTAACTGTAGTACTGTAGTACTTTAAACATTTCGGGGGATAATCAGGGTGGTGTCAGCTGGTGCAGTGTGAAGCATAGGTAATACTCTGCAGTGTGATTGATCTCAGTGGTGCTTGGCTGACTGAAGTGATGGCTGTCATTTCTGTTCCCAGCAGCAACATGGGCAAGCTCTGTACTGTGAGTGCTCAGACTGTGTAATTACTTTTTGGAAATGTTCATTTTTTTTCATGCACAGAGAAACTCTGCAGTATGCAATCTGCCATTGTCTGGGTTTTTTGAATGTATTGAACAATCCTGTGTCAGGATTCCTGATGTTAAGAAATTCAGATGCCTAGATACAGAGTCTGGGGGGAAGGACAGATCAGTAGACATACATATGTACATAGATATGTGTGTGTGCACCCTCAGGAAAAAAATCCAGGTATCAAAAAATGGCCTTTATGGGAAAATCAAGACATATGGTAGCTTTAAATCAGATTTACTTTACAGTGAAGGCATTGCCTAAGGCATAATAATGTCTGCAGGAACAATGCCTCCACTTAGGCAAGCTATGAGCAAGGAGCCCTGTGGAAAGCTAGGAAGTATGACAAGCTGGGGAGAACTCACTGGTACCATGTATCAGAGTGTTTAAATGGGAAATCAATAGACTTCATGTTCCATGCAATTTAAATTATTTATGCTTAAGCCCTGCCAACCAAAGCATGAGTTAAAAAGGAATTTTGGTTTCTGAAAGGTTCATATTTTCAACCTTTTCTTTGCAAATTTGAAAGCCAGAAAGTTCCTGTATTTTGCTGTTTCCTTGTTGGCTTTTATTTTTTTTTTACTAAAGCTCAAAGAACCCATGCAAGTTCTTAACTCCGGAGCATGGAGCTTTATTAAAAAAAACCCAAACAAGAAATTGGAAAATGCTGGCAGCTGGTAAAACTGAATTTGTTTTCTAGAGCATGCCATATTTGAAAAGACTAAGTAGACAAGCAGAAAATGAGAAAGGATCATCTTCCAAGCAGATAGGCCCTGTTTATCTAAAGTGGGACAAGGAAAACTTTTATTCCACATAACTTTTACTTTTGGATGGCATTTGAATTGGCCTTGAGTGTTTGGCAGCTCATCTGTTGAGCCATCTGTTTCAGATTATGCATGCTTGGAGGGCACATTGCACCCAGGCTTACAGTTCCCCTGAACACCAGAAATTTGAATTGGCTTTGCAGTTTAGTGATCAGTAAGCATGGATGTGCATGTACATGTGCATGACACATCCAAATAAACTCTGTTTATTTGGGACAAATTGAAGCATCCACACAGCTGGAGAAACCTGAGGGAGCTTAGAAGGGGAAAGCCTTAGGCTTTGTTCACAGTCCTGTGCCCCCCATCACTGCTCAGGCAGGGCAAAACAAGAGAGAAGCCCTCAGGTCCAGGAAATTTCTCTTCTGGACTGAAAAGTTCTGAATGAACTAAGACGTAATATATTACCCAGTTTTACAGCCCATTTAAACAGTGTCTTAAAGGGATTGTGGGGTAGAGAAATTGCAATTTGGCTCCCTCCTGTTAATGAATCATCTCCAGTCCCATCCCAGTGCCAGAGATGAACTGGGTAGTGAATCAGAAAGCTATAACCAACTCCTTGAGAGTCTTTGTTATGCCTAAGTACATCATGGCCAGGAAAGAGGATTTGATCCATAAACTTTAATGGTGCATTATGTGAATCTTACATTATTTATGGCATACAAGTAGCACTTAACCATTTTCATGTTATCTGCATTGAACATACTTTTTTTTTTTAAAGAATATACTGCTTGTTCCACCCCTCCCTTTTCCTTCCTTTCCCCAGAATGCTGACTCAATTCCTTTTACTCTTTCAGTCAGCTTGCAATTTTAGGCATTTCCTTGTCCAGTTTTCAGGGGAACACTTTACTTCCCTCTCATGAGCACTGTGCAGAACTCTTGTGGCTGTTGAACCTCATGCTGGCTGGAGATGGAGGAGATTTCCTTGCAAGCAGTACAGACTGACATAAGACCATCTGCTCTTCATGAAATTCTCTGAACCCATGGACTTGGATAGCAGTTGTGTACTTGTGTATAAGAAGAACATTTGGCTCACATAGTGCAGTGATGGAAGTAATGGTAAATCTAGAACCAGCCAGGAGATTTGAGGGACAAATGCAGTTTTGTCACAGATTCTCTTTCTAGATAGTTATATTTCTTTTTTACAGGTTTTCACATTAAGCAAACCCCCAGACTGCATTATTAGCAAAGTTTGAGTCCTCTGGTAATGAGGATCAGACTTTAGTATAGTTTATAATAAATTGTGAACAGAACATTGACTAAATGTAGATGTATTGTTCAGGCAGATCTTATTCAATGTGCATGAAGAGTCTTAATTATGACATTACATTGAGCTTGGAAATATTTCTTCTTGCTTCAAGTAGCACACATAGTTCATTTAATCAAATAACTACATATGTGCAATTAAATGTGCAACATCTAAAATTTGAGGCATTTTCCTTTTTGTAATATATTTAATCTGCCCATCTGATCAAAAGTAGATCTTCATATTACATTGCTTATTCAAGTATTAAATTCTATTACTTTTTAAATTAGTAATCCCCAAAGAGCTACAGGAATTGATGAATGTTATTCCATCAGTGTTAAAAAATTGAGTTACATGAAAGAAAAAAGAAGTCTAATTAAAATTTTTTCCTTGTTGAATCCTGTTAAGTGTTTTCCTCATATGAGAAATTTGTGAAGTTATTGCAAAGCTGTAAGGGTGGGGATCAGAACTGCAGATATATATAAAAGTCAGCTGTATGGTAATGGTAAAGGGAGAGACAGATTCTGTGCTGGTTTTAGAATCTGCCAAGGATGTGTGTGCTGTATTTTGGGCAAGAGAACTCTTTTAGCCTAATGCCATCTGGCTGGCTTTTGTCTCTGCCAGTTGTTATACAGCCCAAGCTGCCTGTGCTGCCCCTACCACATTTCTTGAAGTAGAAATTAAATTAAAAATACAGTAATTTCCGGTAGCCTGGAAACAGATCCATGAAGTGACTTAGAAACCCAAGGAAGCAATCCAAGCTTCTATCAGAGACTTTGATCAGAAGTTTCCTCATCCATGTCCTGAAGCAATCTTTGGATACTTTTCCCCTTGCAAGCCTCACTGGCAGCAAAAAGTCCTGGCTGTAGGATCTGCTTCAATTTGTTGTCCAATGCACATGATAAATACAGTTAAAACACATAAAACTTCCACACACTCCCACCTAAGGACTTCTGTTTCATTCTTTTAATTAGTAACTATATACCTGTATTTATAAACACAACAATACAGGTTTTCCTCACCTTGATCTCTACAAGGTACCTGCATGGTTTGTGGTTTTGGGCTGGCAATTGTGCCATCTAGCACAACATGGATCTGTTCTGCAGTCCTGTGTAGGAGACCCACAGCTAATTTTTAGCTTGGGATTTATTCCCTACTTAGAAGAATTGGAGTTGAGCTAAATTAAGCAACTCATCTATATATTCATTTTACAGTTAATGAAATAGCTCTACTGATGATTTTGGAGTATTTTTTTTCTCATGCTCATCTGTATCTATGTAATTTACCATCATTAATGCTATCACAAGGAAAAGAGAGAGAAATTCATTAAATCATTTTGTACAGGTATTTCTGTAAGGAAAATCATTACAGTAAACTTGATTTCAACAGGAACAAAGTATGTATCTTTACTAAATCTAAAGAGACTGGCAATCAAGAATGTTTCAGTTTTGGATGCTATTTGAATGTCTTTTGAATCATGGGGATTCTTTCAGGAAGAATACATCCTCTGTGTCTGCAAAACTCATCCAGCTATCTGATCTTACCTACCTTATATGGCTTCTGCCTCTGTTTTATACCTAAAACCTTGATACTTTTCTCCTTTGGAGCTCAGTGTTCTTTGTGTCATTTTTGTACCTGATACATATTTGTCTTGGGAGCACCTCGTGGGGGAGGGGTTGTCCTTCTAAAGAAGGTCAAATTTGTTTATCATTCAACTGATTCAACAAATTAAATTGATGTGGGGATCTGAAAAATCTTGGTGGTTTGATACTTGTGCATCATCATCAATAATTTTGGTAATCTGATGTAGATATGTATAAATAACATTCTTCAATTGCTTCTCATATTTTGTGAATCTCATTTAAATTAGTATTGCCAATAACAGTGGGAGTTAACAGAGTCTTTCAGATTCTGCAGTGCATTTTTAAGAGCAGAATATATTTTAATGGACTTTTATTTGTAAAGAGAGCGAGTTTGATTGAAAAACTGTTGTGAAGCTACTGAATCCATGACGTATTTTTCAAAGTCACAGTGATGACTACACTGGAATTACTTACCACAGCTGTTTTAAATGCTACTAAAAGTCATTTAAAGAAACATTTTTTTAATGAGTGGTCACCAGAGTTTCAGAGCTGTAATTGTTATATAGCTATGTCTCTTTATAGCTGTATCAGCTTCACCTGTTCAACAGGTGAGATATCTTTTATTACAGTTAACAGGATAGGAAGATAAGCTGGCATGGAGGCAAGCAAGTCCTTGTGAGCTGGTAGAGTTCAAATTCCATTAATGTCCTTTTGCATCTGATCAGTCACATGCACACCTTAACAATTCCATTGAGGCTGAATCACTGCTGCATTACTTCTGCAACTTAATCTTAAAAAATCCCCAAACAAAGTCAATCAACCAACCAAACCTGTAAACAAATCAATCATTAAGCAAATAACTTGGTCATATTTAAGGATATTTCATGTTTTAATTTCATTATGTGTGCAATCAAATGGGAACATATTTTGAATTGCGAGCTATTTACTGCAGTTGTACTTTACAGCAATAAAAGAATATTTGGTCTTTAATACTTAGCAATGATATTTATTGTAATTGTTTAAAATATTTTTCATAAAGGCAAATATTTTAGGTACTATCTCACCAGCCAAGTTACATTCTATTATTGATAGTACCAACCTGATGTAGAAGAATGAAGAAGTATAATTACATGTCAATTATTCAGGAGTCCAAAAAACAAAGAGAGGTTTTATGGGAACATTCCTTAGTCTTACATGTTGACACCAGTGGGATTATATGTTTTGCACTTAAAGGAACATTTTGCCTGCTGATGTTGTGCAATAGTTGGCCAAGCAACAGAACAGATTCCACTCCCTGCTACAAGGCTGTAAATCAAAAAAAAATCCCACATGGTGGTTTCTCATTTATGGACATACAGCAGGATTGTGCTTCTGAGAAAGGGAAGTGCAGCTGAAAGAGCATATGTGGAAATTCCTCCTGCCTGCAGAAAGAGCACTGCAATTTGGCATTTGATAGCTTTCACAAAGAGCAGCCTGCAGGCTCCCTTACAGCTCTCAGCACTGATGCAGATGTAGGCAAGTAATGCTTTGCTCTTGCTTCTCACTGTATTTGTCAATAATTTTTTTCCATAGCAGCAAAAACACAGTTTTAAATGTCACTTGGTCAAATTTAACTAAGCTGGTCAAATCATCTCTGTCCTTGTCTACACTGAGGGCTAAATCATTAACACCTTTTCAAATAGGATTGATTTTCCACTATTGTTGAGGCTTTTGACTCATCTCCTCACTGAACCTTTGGCACTCACTACCTTAACCCAGCTGAGATCTCTGTTCTGCCACTGCAGCTCCCATCCATGAGAGACTTCATTGCTGAAAGCTACTGGAACATGATTTACATTTGGGAAAAGTTGTAACTACTAGTGTAAAATTAAACATGTGTTGTCCTGAATGAGGATGAATTTAAAAATGTGGTTTAAATGTTGGTACCTGAATTGTTGCCCAGCCTGAAGACTGGGTTGCAGCAGTGGGCTACTGTGATTTGTGAAAGTTATTTTCTGTCTTATGACCAATGTTACTTTCTGAACCATTTTGACATTATTGTGATTGTAGTCAAGTCTAGAAGATAGTGAAAGAAATTGGAGAAGGTAAGTATATAAGAAGATGAAAATAATTGGGAGGACAAGTAAGGAAATTTCAAGAAGAAATACTTGCTAATATCAAGAGTTACAGTAGCCATAAAAAATGGCCTTTTGCCATAGACAGTTGTGAGTTTGTCTTAAAGACAAACCATTTAATGAGAAGAAAAAATACCAAATGCTCTTTAATTACTTCATCTATCTTATAATTCTGAAATTAATTAATAATCTTTGTGAAGGGCAGAGTGAACTAATTCTAGGTTAGGAGAATGTTGGGAATTCAGTGTGTAGATTACACTTTTTAATATTTTCTGTTTTCTTAAAACATAATAATCTTTTAATTGTTTCAGAAAGGTGAGCAATGTGTTCCCTGGATTTATAGTACAGACAACATGCCTAAGGAAGCCGCGAACAGAAGAAACTGTTAGTAAAAGCTTTTCTGCCTGCTCCTTTGTAAACATATTAGTTTTCAATCCTCATTTTGGTTTAATATACACTACACACTACGATATTGATGTGTTTAATTTATAATGAAGACTGATGCTGTTTCAGCAGTGGTATTGCTTGTTCTATTTCTGTCAGAGCATGTATTAAGCTCTTCAAGGAACAGAGAAATCTCCAACTGCTACATTAGCTGGACATGTCAAAATAATGCCTATAGAAGATTTTTCTGGGTTTCAAATATAGTCTTGAATGAAAAATGTCACTGCTGTCCGTCATCCAGCTAATTATCTAGAGGTCAATCTGACCTCTTGTATATGTTTACATTTTCTCTTATTCTTTTGCAACATGAGGTGTAGCCCCATGAGACTGGCTAATATAAATTAGTTTGAGAAAGTATGCTTACAGTCTTAATGAAAAGATAAATTGTGTATGTTTTAAAATAGCACAGACAGATCTGTACTGCTGCATTGTAGATTTGCCAACTCTTCCATCAGATATGATTAAAGAGATTCACTCAAGCCCTATTAAAGGTTATTTTAAATTTTAACACTCTCTTATTAAAAAATCAAGATTGTTCTTTCTAATTACTACAGTTCAAAAATAATTTTAGCCTTTGGAATTCTGAATACTGGCAATATAGATGATGTCATTTTACAAAACAAAGAGGTACAATTATTCCATACTGTACTCTGTTTTTGCCAGATGAAGAAGTTAAATTCAGATATATTCAAATATTTCTGAACATCTGAACAGAAAACACTTTAGAGATGAAGAAATATGCAAAGTTACCTTAATATCCTAGTTTGTTTTTCTTTAATACTGCTACAGGTTTGTATAAATTTGATCATCCCACAACCCACTTTGAAATACTTTCAAGGCTGCTATAGCTTTGAAAGTCTGCAAACCACCTTAAGAAGCCAAGAGCACAGCACAAGATGAGTTAGCAGATAATTCCTATGCAGCTTTCATAATGATCAATGTACACACTCTAGTAACTAGACATCTTCCTAGAAAATACGCTGTAGGATTCACAGATTACATGTTTTATTCAAAAGAAACCCATAAATTAACAGATCTCTACAGAAGGACTGTTGGAGTCTGGCTAGATGATTGTAGTGTTCCCTTGTGGCCTTAAAACATAGCAGCCTATCTGTAACCCTTTGTCTGGAAAACTTGCAGCTGCATAAAATGTAAAGAGCACACAAAGCATATCCTGAGGTGTATTTCTGGATAAAGGCACGCCTGCAGTCGTGACTTCCTAAACCAACTTGTGCCACTAGTCCTGGAAAGTACTCTGAGATTTCTGATAAAAGGTCACCTCAGTCCAAAGGTCGTCAAAGTTCGTATGATGATCTTCTTTATTTCTCAGGAGGGATCTCTCAGTAACCCAGGTGTGGGAAATGCTGTTCTGCATCAGGAGCATGGGTGTTGCTTGGCTCTCTGAAACCTGTGCAAGGTAAGACAGTCTCTGTTTGCCTGTGGGCAGGTTCCCTTGCATTATATTCTTTGATATATTTTTTGGCTGGGATTTTGTGTGTTGATGCATACGGTTCCTTTTGTTCTGTAAAACTCAAAGTGGCTTAATCCTTCTGGCCTTCAAGTCATTGATTCTGTGTATGCAATGCTGGAGCTACTACTATGCTCTGTGCTGGAATTCCAGAGCTCTGGGTACCTCATTTCGTGCTCAGGAATGCAGGAGGCAGGACTGAGTCATTCCTCTCTCAGCCTCCGGACTGCTCATGGGCTGTAGTAACACCTCTCCTAGAATGAGCAGAACAAGTCATACTAAATGCCTGTGTGCTGTTCTGGGCTTCCTGTGTGCTTATCCATCGGGTAAACAAAGCTCTAAGAAAGGAAGGGATGGACACTTAAGATATTATTTCCAGGGAGACCAGTGGATATGATTAAAATGTTACCAGCTATACTAACAAACGCATTTGGAGATCGTAAGAGATTTATAAAACAGAGGTCGTTAGTGTTTGACTCTGGCTGGTGTAGGGCCTTTCTATGCTATCTTCCTGCAGCACATTTTCAAATTCAACTGTACCAGAACAAGTCACTTCATACTCTTGCACAGTGGCTCACAGTGGGGATTTGCACCAGAATGGTCGTGCTGCTGCTCTGCTGGCTGCACTGCTACAAGGCCCAGTCTTCACTAGCCATTTGGCTGGTTTTGATTTGTTAGCAGTCCCTTGTTTGTCCAGTGTAGACATAATCTTTTGCATTGTACTTTTAAAGAAACAATAAAGAACACTGAGATCTGGTACCTATTTGTCAAAATGCCAGTACTTAGAATCATAGAAAATCCTATTATACTTACAAATAAAAGCATGCTAATACTGTTTTCCATGTCCTTTGGGTATCAAGTGTACTGTAATAGAGGATCTTATGACAAAAAAAACAACATATAGCAGTTATTACAGAGCAGATTACAGATAAACACATTTCCTGAAGGAGAATCCCTGTTGAATGTGAAAAGATATAAAATATAACTGTTAGTTTAAGTTCTTGCAGTTCATTGACCTTTTGACTTTCTTATGTTCTTAACAAGCTTTCCCGAAAACCCAGCACAGAATCCCACCACTCCTTACACAATTCACAGAAGATATTGCAAAAGGTCAAGATTCATGGGGTCAGCAAAGGGAGGGACAGAACAATGGAGTTTCTACTGAGGAGCAAATAAGAGGAGAGGTACGTGTAGAAAGTCCCCCCATTCCAGATTTCAGGAGCTCTTCCACCCTAGCCAAGCCCTGGTGAGCTGCTTATGGCTAAGCCAAGAAGGTCATTGGAGGGCATTGTTTTGCAAACCTGCCAACAGTGTTGAATAAATTTTAGTAGCTGTGATTTTGCTCTTGACAGAAAGTAAGTATGAAGTCCAGTTTTATGATCCAGTTTCAGGTGATGACATTTCAAATCCAGCTGAGAAGCAGAGAGCTATTCTCTTCTGGGAGCTGTCATTCTAGATTCGTGAAAATCTGCAGTACAATCATTCACCATCAGCAGGCTGACAAGTGCTGTTGTAATTGTTATGGAGATGTCTGAGCTGGTTGCTTTAACTCAGGTGGTTGGAGGCATCCAGGACAATTTGTCTGTGAGATGCACAGAATGATCAACAACAGCACAGATCTACGTGACCACACTAATTCAGTGTTGATTATATGGAACTCATTATTATTTTAATTTGTAGAGGCCACAGTGGTTACCTTGAGTGATTCTTGCCCTCTGACTGTGGACACAGTGGTCATGCCTGGTGACTGAGTATGCAGAGCCAGGGTGAAGGTACATAACCACGTACCTGGCACTGCCTGCTTGTTCCTGAGCTGCAAGTGCAACTTGGACTCTGCTGCAGCAGGTTCGGAGAACACTGTGGAAAGGCTCTCTGGATGTAGACTGCTGTGCAGTTTACAGTTAGAGGGAGCAAAATGGGAGGGGGGGTTTTGTTGTGTTTATTTTCTAAGCCAAAGGCTTCAGGAAGGTCAGGCCCTCAGGAGCAGTCATTTGGCTGGAGCAGACCTCCCTCCTGGACAAGTGTTCTGCTCAGAGGGGACTTGGGGCTTTTAATTGTACTGTCAGTGACACAGCTCTGCTGGCTGACCTGCACAAGTCCCTTGACTCAACACCTTTATTCCACAGCATTGCTGCAGCTGTGGGTCTCCTCCCAGACCTGATGGGAAATACTCGATGCAACACCCAGGAGAGAAAAGGAACAGCAGCAAAAACACTGCTGAGCCAGATAGCCTGCCCACAAAATCCTGCTCACAGCAGCTCTCGGCATCAAGCCTCGAACTCCAGAGCCAGATCCCAGGTCCCTGTTTTGCATTTTCCTTCTATTTGCAGTGAGAACACATCAGCCTGGGTGTAACCTCTCTCCTGAGAGGCCACCAGTCCTGCCAAGCTGCAGCAAAACTGAGCGACGGCAGAAACAACTGACAGAGCAAAGGGCACCCACAGGAGCTCCTGGCAGCTCAGAAACCCAGGCTCTCCAAATACCTACTGAGGGGGCCCCCTCCCAAAAATACTGTTTTCCACAGGAGACACAGCTTTAGTTTTAAAATGTTCTGGTTTAATTTCCAGGTATTAATTATTCTGGGATAGTATTCCAATTTTAATCAACGAAGAAAAAGTCAGCCTAGAAATACAAAGTCTGTGCTATTTTCTAGGGATTTTGTTTATGGGAGAAGTGTGAGGTGGAGTAGAGATGTGACAGTGAATATGTGAATGGTGTGAATATTTTTATATCTATTCTGTTTGCTTTTTACATTCTTCCCCTCCATATCTTCTTTTTCTTGCTGAAAAAAATGGCTGAGAAATGGTTGGTAAAACAGAGTTCCTATAAAATCTTTACTAAGGAATAGGTGGGAAGGAAGAATTTCACGTTTCATGACAGATGATGAGCACTTGCAGCTCAGGATGACTGCCAGCTGAGGAATGACAGGATGCAGAGGTGGGGCATGAGCACACAACTGAGATGAGGAGGACAAAAACAATGCAGAGGGGTAGGGAATTACAAACAGAGAAAGAAAACAAAGCATGTTGGGAAAGCTTTCCAGTAATGAAGTATGACTTCAGTTAATTTCCTCTTACTGGTCTGAATGCATATTTCAAGTTTAAATGTGTGCCTATTCCACCTTGGGGTAAAGTATAAAAATAGGAACGTTTTCCCTCCGCCCTCGGTGACTGATGTATGCTGTGGTAGTGCAGAGCTCAGAGTAGGAGTGGAAATAAGCCAGTGGGAGGAGGTGAGCAGGTACAGGAGGAGCAGGAAAATGAGTGGTGACACGAGTATCGCTTTCAGCGAGTCCATACACAATCGTTTCCCATGGGTTTGGAGAATGTGGCGCAGTTTACTCCCCACTCCAGCTTGCTCCTTAGTGTCTTGCTGCCTGTGATGTCTCATAGCTTCTCTAAGAGTTGCTCATCCCTTTCTTCTGGTTACCCTCCCCAGAAGAGCCACAGTTCCCCTGAGTACAAGCAGACAGACAGAAGGATGTGTACAACCGTGAGTTCCCTGGGCAGGCATCTAATTTCCTGTGAGTGAAGAAGGAGTCCGAGCCCAGGGCAGCTCCTCACTGTTGTGAGGATGCGTCAGGTCAGGACATCCTGCTGGGCTCACGTGCTGCTTCCTCCTGGGCCTTGTGCCCAATTCTGTTGCAACTGAGCCCAGACCTGGTTCACCTCCTGCTTTGGGACTTCCCCCACCTGTGTCATGACCAGGCTGGAGAGCCGTAACCGCTCACCATGCTGGAAGCATCCCCAGCAGAAGCAGGGCCCACAGGGAAGGTGAGGGAGAGGCCAGGAGCTGGCAGTGGGGGATGACTCCGGTTCCGGGTTTTCGCTGCAGCTGCCTCGAGCAGGCTCCGGCTCCCGCGCTCCGCGCCCGGTTTTGCGCGCGGCTGCGCTGCCGAGCGGCGGCGGGGGAGGCTCCGGCTCCGTCCGGCGGGCGGGCGGGGATCCGGTGCCGGGGTTTGCCCGGGGCCGGCCGGGGAAGTTGCCGAAGTTGTGCGGCGAGCGGCGGGCCCGGCGCGTCCTTCCTGCGGCCCGGCCGGGGGGATGGAACAGCATGGCCGCGCGCCTCTCCCTGGCACAGGTACCGGCGCCGCGGGGCCGCCGCTCCCGCCGCGGGGCTGCCCGGGGGGCCCGCGCTTTGTGCGGCCGCCGCCCCGCAGCGCTGCCCCGCCGCTGTCAGGTGGCGGCGGGGCGGGGGTGTGTCCGCGGCTGCGGGAGGGAGGAAGGGAGGAGGGAGAGCGGCAGCGAGGGCCGGCGGGCGAGCGGCCGCGAGCCGCGACCCGGGGGTGCCAAGGGCAGGGAACGGGGTCCCGCCCGGCCGCAGGTGCCTGTGCCCGGGGCTGGGGAGACCCGGCCGGGGAGCGGCCCTGGGCGGGCGGGGCTGCGCCGGCGGCGGTCGCGGTCCGTCTTTGTCTCTGCAGGGCTCGGGGCGCCGGGCTGGAGCCCAGCGAGCCCCGTCCCGGGAGCGCCGAGGGCGGCGGTGCGCTCGGGGAGCGTTCGCGGCGGGGCTGAAAGGCGATAGCGCCGGGTTAAGGTGTCCGTGCCCGGTGCCAGCCCCGCGGGCACGCCCGGCATCGAGCGGCTCTTCGGGGCAGCGAGGCCGTGGGCAGGTGACCCTGGGAGGGACAGACAAATTCCTTGTTTTAACAGAAACCTGTCTCCGCAGATACTGCTTGCAAGTCGTTTTACCTTGGTTTTGGTGGGCCCCGTGGTGCGGGGACACTGCTGTCACACAGTGCCCATACAGGTGTCTCATAGTGGAGAGTTGTGCAGATGATGGCCCTAAAACTTGGAGACTCTTGGCACTGTTTAGTGCTCGTGTGGTCTCACTTCACCTCAATCCTTATTGCTGACGTTTTTCCCTGACGGTAATGGAATCACTTCACACAGGTTTTCTATACCGTTAGGATCATGCCTTATTCCCTAGAGCTGTGATAGCTAATGAACGGCACTTTTTGATACTTTTTAATTTCATTTAGCGGTGACATGAGAAATTTTCATTCCTACCTGACATAAGGCTGAGGTGGGCCTATTGGTGCACCCTCCTGCCTTGGGATGCTTCAATCTGATAGCCAGTTGTGATGTTTACAGAAAGTAAGGCTGGTGAATAAGCTTAATGAATTGCTTAAGCACATGGAAGTAAACTTAAAAAGCTGGCAGCAAGGCTTTGTTACTTACATAGTTACTTACATAGTTCTCTTCTGAGAATATTATCAACTATCTCAAGGAAAGAAAGGATAGTTCAGTGAAAAGGTGAACAAATAGGTGGAGAAAACAAATGTGTCTTGAAGAGTCTAAACGTATAGAGTTATGAAGTACAGTACTTTTTGTGAAAGCTTGCTTTATATTAAAATCGCTAAGTTAGCCTTGTCTGAGTCTTTTTTAACAGTCTTGAAGTAAACGAAGAAGTTTTAAAGCATCTGCCTACTGAAGGGAGATAAGTTTTCACAGAGCTGTTCTGGCTCTTCATTTGGGGAGAGAAGTGGGGTGTCAGCTCTGGTGTGTTCTACAGCAAGACATTGTTGCTTACAGGCTGTGTAATCCTTCCATTGTAGAATTTATTTACTTTTTTTGTCACATGGATGGGGGACTAAATACAAATGTGATAATGTTGACAGAAGCAGAAAAATCGCCAGTATCCTTAAAACCATTGTGGCTGCAGCTTACATCAGTGGTTAAACTGAGGGAGCTATTTCTGTGTTGACCATTTGTGCGGGGATTTCTTTTTTTGGCCTGTTTGTTTCTTCTTCTTGTGTTGCATAAGAATCATCTTAGAAAGCCAAGCAAGCCTGTAGATAATTTTTTTCAATATAAGTTCTAACATGTGGAATTTTGGAGTTATAAAAAGTCCTCACAAGTGGTGAAGTGTTCAGAATCTGTTGAAGAGCATGAGGAAGTGAAAATGAGGGCATGGGGGTGGGGAGTGCAGTGGTGGCTGTCCCGAGATCAGTTACTGACACCAGAAGTAAAGGTGTGCAGATCAGCACGATCTGCTCTAGGGCACATGCAGAGAGCAGGAGGCACTGAACCTGCACTCAGACTCACTGTCGGGCCCGATTTTCTGTTCCCTTTCCTCTGTTTGGGTTGACAGTACTTTAGCATGGCTGGGGTGTTGGGTATTTCCAAATGAGATGAGGGTATTTTCAGATGACTTCGCAGCTGCAATGTCTGAGAGGGCTGCACATCCTTTATTTGAGTATCAAAGCTGTAATTTTAGTAATTTGAAACTTTTTGGTGCTAATTGTATTCTTTTGACAGATTAGTAACACTACTTCAGGACTGTGTAGCTGTAGTGAAATTTATTATACCAAGTATGCTTGAACAAGGGCTGCAAACTGAAGGTGATTATCTCCCCCTCCTCTCTCCCTGAAAGTAGTAGTCTGAAGTATCTTTCATCTCCTCATTTTGAGCCCATTCTGCAACATCTTGTTGCCACTTGCATTTGCTCAGTGAGTGTTACGGTCTGAGCATGACTGTGAATTTAATGTGGAACTTCTAAGGGAACTTCTGCCACGGGAGTGTTTTGTTGTGGTTGCCTTTAGTTTGGAAACAAGCAAACAACAGCAATGAGAAGGAACTGTCCGATCTCACAGATTGTCATCTGTTGTTGGAAAAGTCAAATTAAGCTATAACCAATGTAAGGGGTTGTATGTTTTGACCTTCCAAGGATGGTTGCTTATCTGACCTATTTCATGGGGGGAATTTAGGGAGGAAGAATAGAAAAGTGAAGATGTGGAAAATGAATGTTGAGAATGGGGAAGAGGTGTTTCTTGAAAGGTGGGCTAATATGGTTATTCAGTAACTTCTTGTTGCTGTTGAAAATTGAACTTGTGGTTTATTCTGGAAAACTGGCTGCAATTGAAGGGGAAGCTCACAGTTCAGGGAAGCACTGTAAAATATTCAGGAAGAAAAGGAAGATAACTGTGTTTATCTTCCTGATGGAATGCTTTTTGTGAGAAATGTAGTAATTGTCTTGAAGTAGCTACAAGCTACTTTGGTAAATGAGACAAAATCATGTAATATCAATTTGTATCCTAATTAGCTGCAAGTCTCATTTTAGACTTGAGTATTGCATTGCAGAGTTGAGAATGCTGTGCTGTGTTGTTGAAGGGAAACATAGAGTATTACACTGAGGCTGAGCTGGATGGATTCCTGTCTTGTGCACACATTGCCAGGATTAATGTCTTGTTACTGGAATACACAGGATCCAAATACTTGCAGTATGAATGATACCCTCATTGTAACTCACATGTTATGTGTAATGTAGAGCCAGAGATTTTGAGGTCTCTGGCAAACTTCTGATTTCTTTTTTTTTTTTTTAAGGAATCAGCAAAATGATCAAATTAAGATCATAGTTGGTTATTTTTAGTGGAATGAGGAACCTGTTGTTCCTCTTTCTGTCCTGCAGATGAAGAAACCAGACCATGCATGTGTGTGTTAAACCTGCATATAGAGGAGGCTGACTGCTCCTAAAGCAGATAGAACCTAATTTTTTTGATTAGTATTGCATCCATCATGTTAGAGAGAAGCTGCCTGTAAAAAGGAAGTGGAGCTACTCTTTGATGTTGCACAGGCTTTGTTCAGTACTGATTAGAAGCTGGTGGAGATCTTCTGTAGCAATTTGAAAATTAAATGGAACCATTTCTAATTATGCAGTGGCAGACATCTCTGCAGAGAGAGCAGCAGTTCTTGTGCCTGCTTCAGCTGTTCAATGGAAAAGAAAGTGCTCAGTTTTGAAGTACTGGATAATAATTGTATAGAAATTTATAGAAAATATTTTCTTTCCTTTTGTTATTGCTGTAGGAGATATTCTTGGTTATATAATTGAAAGTGGTAGAAAGCTTTACCCTGAAACACTTCAGCTGAGACAATAAAGCAACAGAGGAAAAAGAGAGAAGTTGATCATTGTTTTGAAATGGCATTGTAAGGAAACCAGTTTGCCTTGAACTTACCTGCCTTTTGACTGACTGACTACGGGAAGAACATTTAAGGCCAGATTGTGTCTTTTGAAAACTCTTAAAATGAATTCTAGGGCTTTGTGTCGTGATAGAATACAGTATTTTGGATTTTAACCAGGATAGAGTAGCTTGTTTCTCTCTTGCTATCTCATTGGGGTTGGAGGGGGAAATTAGTTTTGTTTTTCTCAATGGACAGCTTTTGTTTGTTTGTTTTTAAGCCTTTTTGGAAGGAAGGTTGTGGCTGGATGGGGTGGACAGACTGGTAATAGTATCTTATTACACCTAAATGCAAATGTGCCAGAGGCATGAAAACATGGGGATTGATTGACAACAGAAGATGAAAAAGATGGGTATCCCTGAAGGTGTTTTTTATGTCCTAGTTTAGCATTCTAGAGTTCATAGGTTTGTATCAAAGGTTGTAATTACTGCAACACATATTACCCTTATGAAGTGATCAACTTTGAAATGGAGCCATAATAATGTCTATTTTTGTACGCCGTGGAATCTGACCTTTTCTCCCTCCCTCATTTTGCATTTAAAACAAATGCTGTTTTGCAAATGGGTGCTACAAATCCCATTAAAAGAATTTTGCCAGGTAAATTCTATGGCAGCCCTTGGAAAGGTGTTGAATGGTATTTTTTTCTTATCCCAGATGAATATCTTAGTTTATGTTTGCATCACTTGGTTTATTGTGGGATATACTTTGAAGGAAAAACAAGTCTATTAGCAGTAAAATAGTCTGGGAAACTTTCTTATTGCTGTTACTCTATTCACAGGAAATTCCAGTTACTGCAGTGATACTGATATTAAAATGAATATTGGAAATGCTAATGAAATAAATAAGAATTATTGGCTCATCCTCTTAAGTACTGAATGAAAAGATTGTTTTGCACTGAGCGTTTCCATTGCAGGACTTCAACGTGGTGTTTCCTGTCCAGGAGTGACAATGTTCAGTTTGGCTGTAATAAGGAAATATTTGGCTGAACAAAGGGTGACATTGGGCAAGAGGGATGATGCACGAGAATCGATGGTTCCAGCGGCTGCCTTGGCCAGCTCCATTGTACATTTCTGCTCACAGCCTTAATTTTTGTCCTGTGCCTAGACTTTTACATTCCAATGAAGTAACACTTAGTAAGTCAAATATATGAATATTTGGGAGAACTACCCCTCTAGGTTGCCGAGTGGGGAAATAAAGCATGTGAAGTTTAGGTAAGAAAATACAGCGTGCTGTGGAGTGCTGGAAAGCAATAGAAAGTTGTTTGTTGGATTGGTGGTGTGGTAGTCTGAGGGCTGGCAAAAGTTGAGTATATTTTGTTGGGCTATTTTAAGGGATGTGTAACTGCATGCTTAGTTGATGGCTGAAATAATAAAAGTCTTTGGGTACCAGAGCAAAGTCAGAGCAAGGTTAAGCTATAAAAATGGAGGTATTGCAGTGAATACCAATGATGGTTTCCCAGCATATGTAATTTTTCATGTCTGGCTATGGGAGAGGTATTTCCCACCCACCTCCCAGCAATCAAATAAAACCTTACCAGTTGTGTGTCCCTGTTGTTGCCCCCTCCCCCCAAACACCAAAAAAACCCCAAAAACAAACAACAACAACAAAACCCACAAAACCCCACCGAACACAAAGCCAAAAACCAGATAGAAAATCAGAAGCTGAGTCTCTGGAGCAGTGTACTTGCTGAATAAGCTCTGATGGAAGCTCTCCTGTCATTTCTAGCTGTACTCTATAATTTGCCTTTTAGGACATTCTGGTGATGCTGCACACTTTCTGTAATTACACAAGATCACACTAAACTAATTTCTACCAAACATCTTCTCTTAGTATTTTCTGTTAATCAGCTCCTGTGAACATGGAGTTCTCAGCCAAAAGAGCAGCTGTATTAGCTATTGCTGTAGGAAAATGGATGTGGTTTTATTTAAGCTGTCACTCTTTATACAATCTGTAGTACAAGTATGTGATTGACAACATATATGATACTGTTGGTTTCCATATTTCCATTTGAACATCTAAATTTTAAATCCAGAGAAGCTACTTCTTTGGATTCTGTTTGCACAAAGGTCTGCAGATCCTGGGGTTTGAGGTCATATTCCTCTTAAGGGGGAGAACTCTGATTTTGGATAATATTTGAAGTTACGTGCACTGGGCTTTTTTAGTAAGTATTGTGTAATTAGCTTGTATCATACTCAGTTGTTCCCACAGGGTTTTGTGAGGGCAATACACTGTGAGTTCTAGGGTTATCCTCTGCATAAATGCCTTTGGTTTAGGCAACATGCACTTCATGAAAACAGCATCTGATTTTGTGCCTGTTTTTACATTAGGGAAGAGGGGTAACCCTAACACTTCATTTCTTGCCAATCTGTTGGGCAAGGGTGTTTAGAGTAGGCTAAGAGATTAGGTTTTGCATTGTTTCAGGTCTCTAGATTTTTTTTTGAGTTTCTAAGAATAATCTAAAAATAAAGGAAGAGCCTTTTCCGAAGAATCTGTTTTGTCCTTGTCCACTTAGCTTTAGGTGAGCCCTGAATGTCTGGTAGATGGCAATGGAATGAAGGCAGAAGTTATCCCCAACAAGGGTTCAAGTTACAAAACCCAAAGTTAGAATATTACTCTGTTTTAATGTGGTACTGTTGCTGTGGATTTAGTTGTGAATCCAGGGATTAATTTGGGTAACTGAACATTTTACAGACTGGTTGCATATGACACTAAATTCTAAAGAATGATGCATAGTGGATATGATGGATAGTGAAATAAAATCAGGTTGCTTTGTGCTCTAATATTAGAGAGCACTTCCTAGCCTGAGTCGTTTCAGGTTTCTGCTTTTGCCCATAGGCGATGTTGCCTAAGAGTTCCTGTTTCACACAGCCTCACCTGGTGACCTGGCTGAGGGAAATCTGATCTGGGCTGGTGTCAATGACTGCAAAACAAGAAGTCAGTCTTCTAAAAGTTACAGCACGAAGAGCTGTCCTCGTCCTCATCATTGCACAGAATAAATCCTTAATGCTTCTTTGAAGAGCGTTGGAGAGTGTTTTATGTATTTATTTGTCCAGGGAGAGGGAAATTAAAATCTGGATCTTCAGGGCTAATTTTCTCTCTGTCTCTTTTACAGCTATCGAGTGCAAATCCTGTGTATGAGAAATTCTATCGACAGGTATGTATGTTCCAAAAGAACAGACCTCATTTGGATTTTAAAGAATTTATATTCTTTTGCTGCAGGCTCAGCCTGGCCAACAGTGTGTAAATAATAAAAGCTCAAGAAAAATTATAGTGCTTTAAAATATATTTTCATAGTAGCTAACACTTAGGTCTGAGCTCTGTTGGTATAAATTTAATACTGATTGTAGGATGACCTTATTTTCTAGGGAATTGCAAGGTATGTATGACATACATCACTTGACAGTTCTAACAGACTGTGAGGTCTTGCTATGGAGCAAATTCTTTTAAAATGCTGAATTAATATGTTCTTTGTTGCTTTTTACAAGTGAAGATGAACTTCTTGCATTTCTAGCTCAGTTAGCATCATGTAGGACTTGTATCTCACTCAGAATATCCCCAGTGTTGATCACAGGATGTTGTAAGGAGTGAAATTTGAATAGGAGGCCACTGAATGTGAAAAGAATGCCATAGTTCTTGCAGCTTCACTCAACAGATGCAAATCTTTTGACTTTACGATGTAAAAATAAATAATACGTATAAATAAAATATAAGAACATAAATTTTATTTATCACTTGTCTTCTGTATTTTGACCCAGCTATATACTAAAGTGTCTTAATTCCTATAAATACTTTTTTAAAAAAATAGCTGTTTCACCTATTCTGTAATAGCAGTATTTTCTGTCACGTTCATTATGTACTTTATTGTACAAATGTATGTAAAAACTTTCAAGGAAGTTAAACTACATGACTGTATAAAACAATTAAAAATAATTTTGTTTTATAATAGACCTGATGAGTAATTGATGAACCCTGTAAAAAACCAACCTCATAGGAAGTTTTTTTTCCTTTGTGCAACTGGTAATGTTCCTGTCTGTTTGTCCTAAGACAGGTTACAGTGTATATGGCCTCCTTATTTAGGAGCTTCTTTTGTGTGTCAATATCAGAATGTAAACTTACCTGCTGGGGAAGGGACAAAGCTGTGATTTCTCTCCATGCTGTATTTTTGGATTGTGCTTAGAGGATTAGTCCCATTATCAAGTGCAAATAACAGCAATTCAAGTGTACCAGCCTTCGATGCCTAAAACGTCTGAGCTTTCCATTGTACTTTAATAAGGGATTTTCTCCACTGCAGGAGAGTAGCAGATTTTAAATTGCTAAACAAGAAGACAGAGTTTAACTTGATCTAAGTTGAGATGGCTTCTGGTGGCTGAAGGAGATGGTATCATCCTCACAAAGTTTTCCTTCAGATGGACAAATCCACTGTGTCTATCTGTAGACACTGGATTAAAAACCTAAGGAGAGTCCCTTATCATAAGACACCATAATAAGGGCACAAGAAAAGGCTGGGGACTGATTGTTGTGCACATTGTGTTTCACTCAGTGCTTCTGACTCTCACTGTCAGGTACCACCTTTGCCATATGCCTGTCTGTCCCTTCCTCCTGACTGCAGTTGCTGAACCACTGAAGTGTGGAGCAAAAACTTGGATAAAGAAACTGAATTGAAGCATGAATGTGATACTGGTTCCTAAGTCAGTATCTTCCATTTGTTGGAATATTGTGAATCCTGGTGAAACTGGAGCACTGTTTGTTGTCCAGTGGTTTCAGTAGTGTACAGGAACAGGGATTCCTTAAACATGATGTTACTGTTAGTGAAGTGGTGCCAATATGGATTTGTTTTCCAGAGGATTATTTTTCTGACTTGCTCACATGAACCCTTTGCTGCAAGCGTTTTTCCTAAAGAGGAGCTTTCAAACATGTCTAAAGACTTCCAGTTCCACTAGGGAACTTTTCCCTTCCATTCCTCAGATAAGGAGATGTCAGCTTTCAGAACAGAAACATTAGAAAGACATTTCCCACTTTGTCTTATGGTGCTGTTGGAGTGTGCTTTTATATGAATAAATTCATCACCTGAAACAGCTCTGATGCTGAGCACACTTCCAGTTCTATCACACACTTAAAGGAATTCATCTGGCACAAGGTGTGTTGTGAAATGGGTGTAAATCCTGGCCTTTGTACTTAGAATGAGAGTGGAATCTCAGCCTTTCAATAGGGACTCTTTTCTTTCGAATAAGTATTTTTCTGTTTAACCTTTTATAGACTGACTCAAAGCAGGGTGAGGTTAAAGAATAGATTTAAATATGTGTCATAAAGCACTAGGAAATTACTTAATGACATGATGCAGTGCAGCAGGGAAGCAGTGCTGAATTCTTGATGAATCCTGCCTGAGCTGAAGCACTTCTCACTGTTACCTTCTGACCTAATCACATCAGATAAATGTTTGTAACTTCTGATAATTCCTGGTCCTGCAAAAGACAGACACAGTCCTACAAAATTCCAGGCCCTACAAAACTCCTACAACAAGGGAGTTGTTGGCTGATGCAGCTGTGGAAACTGCTTCTTGCATATCAGGGAAAAAGCTCTGCCAAGCTGGTGTGTAACTGACAAACACCAGCAATCATCCCAGTGCAATAATAAAACATAAGTACCCCCACCCCAGCATTCAAGACTCAGTAATTTGTAAAGAAATGGAAATCAGCCCTTTAAAAAAATAGTTGCTAAAATTTAGATAATTAATTGTACCAAAAAGAAACTAGATCAGTATTGGGTTAAGTAAGAATCCTGCTTAAATCCCTTAAAGTCACCTTCCTCTGGCTTGGACTTGTGGAAATAAAAAGTAAACACAGCTGATAGTGTGGTGTTTTGTGACTTTCTTGAAAGAGAAGTCGTATGCTGGAGGTTTTCTGAGTGGATGCCAAGGTTGTTGTGCCTCATTTATGTGCAAGGTCGACTCCACAATTTGTAAAGGGGGTTTGATGCACTGTCTTGGCAACTTTGTGCCTATAGATGAGCAGCTCTCCCATAACTCAGTTAGCCTAACTGCTAGGCTGTCGTGTAACCTTATTGCCCTGACCAGGGCATCCTCAATTACAGGAAAAACCCTCTCCTAATTAAAATCATACCGGTTATGTTGAAAACAAAAGATGTTTTCACTTTCATATTAAATTATGCTTTTGGGATTGCTTTTAGGGTGTTTTGTTCCCTTTCAGAAGTGTCTACAGACAACTGCTGCAGCATTCTTTCCAAATGATGAATTCCCCACAGTCTTTCAGGAGCCAGTTCTAATCCCATTTTGGGAAGCTGTTAGCTTTGAGTACCTTGTGTATGCTGCACCTGTGAACTTGGGCAGTTGGTCTTGTGTTCCAAATGCAATATTGAGTATAGGCTTTGTTTAAACACAAAGCTGTGCGACTGTAACTGGTGCAGTTATCATCATCAGCAGCAGCAGCATACCTGTGGGATGTAGTGAGGCTGACAGTCTGAATTGACTGAAGATACCCTTAGTCCTGTTTTCCATTCTGTGCCCTTTTTGAGGATCCTTTTCTTTAGGCTCTCAAGGACTCTCAGCTTTTCCTCTATTTCCCTTGTCCTTACATCACCATGTAGATAATGTAAGTTTTCCTTCTTTCTTTTCCCACTTGAAAAGGTTTAGTTTGGGTACCATTTCCACTTAGGAACTTGAACAACTCTGTATTTGAATGATCTCCCTATTGATCCAGGGAGAAATTCTTGCTGGTTGGTATTCTGCCAATATCACCGACTTCTTCACTGTGTAAGTTTCACTTTAGGGAGTAAGTATTTCTCTCTGCTATGGTGGTAAAGGTACCTTCAAAGCAGAGCCTTCTTCTTCAGATCCTAACAGTAATGAATGCAGAGATGGACAGTGAAATGTAATCAAACCCTGGAGTTCTCTGTTCTTAAAAATCACATGTTTTGATGGCATCAGGAAGAAAAGCCTGTGATTAGGAAGGGCTAATTAGATAGGTTCAGAAGATTGTCCTCAAAGTAACTGTTAACTTGAGCATTCTTCTTTGGTAGCTTTTTGAGAGCCTGTGTAAGGAGATGGCATCAATTCAAAAGCTGGTTTGTCATGTGAGGGTTTTTTTTCTCCCCCAGGTTGACTCTGCTAATGCTGGAAGAGTATTAGCTTCTGATGCAGCTGTTTTCTTGAAAAAGTCTGGATTGACAGATCTGGTACTTGGAAAGGTATTTAATGACAGTTATTTAATTTATTTAATTATCCTGTCTTCTTGCTTCAGTTAGTATCCTGTTTAAATTAAAATACTTATTAGTACTACAGGATACATGATCTTCCCTAATGTATTTTCAGGTTTTCTATCCAACAGTTTCCAACTTCAGAATCCTTGCTTATTCTACTATATATGTAGCTTGTGGTGGAAGTTAAAGGGATATTTATATTTTTCATCACAAATAAGTGCTATCAGGGGAGTTAAGATGTGAACTTTCCTCCAAGAGGCCATTGTAAATGGAGGGAGGACTTGCCAGCTTCCTCTCCATGCTGTGAACACTTTGTTATTTTTATATTTTAGATTTGGGACCTAGCTGATACTGATGGCAAAGGTATCCTGAATAAACAGGTATGATTATTTATGTGGTGTATGACTCTAACCATTACCCAGCCTTGAAACAAGATGAAAGTTGAATTTTTTGGTTCAGGAAAGCAGTTTTTCTAACAGATTTTTCTAACAGATTTTTCTAATTTTAACTGGCTATGTAATTCCCATTTGAGTGAAAGCTACAATAAATTAAACAGCCTTCAGCTGCCTCATCAGCTTTTCTCCAGGTTGTAAAATGGGCTGATGTGTAGCTGTGCAATCTGCTGAGTAGTAATTTAAGTTTTAATGTACTGTATTCACTAAGAAGGTGACTTTTTCCTCATAATCTTGTAGGAAACACTGCAGAAATTAAAAATCTTGTAAAATCTTCAAAATTCTTATTTCTTTAATTTTGGTGGACTTGACATTAGTACATTCTTTTTGGAGTTGTCCTTCCCAAGCTGTGGCAATGAGCAGTGTGGGGACAGACTTTACATCTCTGTGGTGTTACCACAAGCTCTAATGTATGTTGCTGTTTGATTTGAAATATAGTTCCTTAAATAACAGTCTGTGGAGAGGGAACTGCTTCTTCCCGTGGTAGGAACAGGAGGAGGTTGTGATGCCTACCAAACAATTTTGGGGTATTTTGGGCTTCTTTTGGTTCATTTTTTCTGTTTTCCTCTGCTTCCATCAACCGTATTTGGTATCAGCTCAGTTCCTCCAAGATAAACAGCTGTAATTACACTTCTAATTTTCACTGTTCTGTCACAGAAGAACAGAGTGCTGAGAATGACTACACTGGCCAGGAAGTTACCAATTTCTTGGAAAATTAATTGCAGAATTCATCTTACTGGAGTAATCCAGCAGTTGCTGGCTGCTGCTTTCTGTCCCTTTCTGACCCCCTTTGAAGCCATGTGCAACTTTTCATGTATACAGCAATACTAGAGAAGCTCTTAATTCTTCTGAAATTTTAGGGGTTTTTTAAAATTATATTTTTATATAATAAATCCTTCAAAATTTCTCTTTTTTCCCTGTAGGAATTTTTTGTGGCTCTGCGACTTGTAGCGTGTGCACAGAATGGATTGGATGTTTCCCTGAATAGTCTTAACTTGCCTGTTCCTCCACCAAGATTTGTAAGATTTCTTTTTTAATTGAACATATTAGTAAAAACTGCTTTTAAGTGAACAATTAGAAGGGTTTGGTATAAATACCAAACTCTTCAGAGGGTGATGTTGTAGGGCAGTGGGGCCCTACAACAGGGAAAAATCAAGCAATGTGGAATAAGCTGCTACATGTTCTAGTGGGCATTTGAATATAAAATTGTGTATAATTTGAAGATATGTGATATTTGTTCTATTAGTATTGTCCTTAGCATTTTAAATTTTTTGCTCTACATTTTGGTATGAATGACTAAAATGCAGTTCTGGCTTTGAGAAGCACCTTCTCAAATAAGGGGATGGTTTTGCAAAGTTAGAATCATTTCTCTTTTAATGTGTTTGGTGGTTTTTTCCTTGTTTTTCCTTAGACTGATACTAGTAGTCCTTTGCTACTCAGTGGAACAGCATCAAGCGATCTACCATGGGCTGTAAAGGTAAACTAAATATTAGGTGTTACCTAGAACTGTTATCTGCTTCTCAGGAAAGCATGTCTTTCTGAGAAAAAGCTAATGCTACATTTCTAAAGTATCATAGTTACCATTTCTGTCAAATCTGTAATTGGGCTAATCGACCTAATTTAATAAGAACACTTGACCCTTGGGAAATCTCTTCATGTTTAGAAATTTAAAATAAAGAGAAAAAAGGATTTGTTACCTGAAGCCATGAAAGTAATTGAAGAAGAAATCTCAGAGGGTTTTGATGAGTCTCTGACTTAAAAATAATATCTTTTTGATGTTTTCTTATAAGCATCAGGAACTGCAATGTGTGTTTATTAAAAAAAAGTTAACACTTTTGAAAGAACTACTGCTTCTTAGGCTATGAGTGTGACTGTTAGCATAAGTAATATTTTTCTTCTGCCCCTGCAGCTGGAAGACAAGGTCAAGTATGATGCTATTTTTGACAGCCTAAATCCAGTGAATGGACTGTTGTCAGGGGATAAGGTGAAACCTGTACTCCTTAACTCAAAACTGCCAGTGGATATCTTAGGACGAGTAAGAATATCTTTCTTCTTAATTGTCAGCTCACAAATAATACCTGTGCTGCGCTCAGCAGTACCTGTTTTTCAAACTGAAGATTTTTAGCAATATGCCTAACTATTAAGTAAGATCTTAGGAGTGCAACTGTTAAACTGAAAAATAAAATTTGTTTTGCTGTTTGGATAGATCACCTCCAGCTGCCATGTATCAGCTAACACTTGGGTCAGGGCAGGGTGCCTCTGTCTCCAATTTAAGAATCTCTCTGCTTTTGCATGGTTTATGTGAATTTATGTTGCTCACTGAAAACTAATGCTGTTAGTCTTAATAGAACTTGAGATATGGTGGAGGGAGACTGTTCCCACATTTGTTTTTAATGAGGTTTTAAGTAGGAAACTGCTGCAGTTTAGTCAAAGATCCCTATATTCTGCTTTTTATTGGTAGGTGTGGGAATTGAGTGATATTGACCGTGATGGAATGCTGGATCGAGATGAGTTTGCAGTTGTAAGTATCTTCTGCCTCTTGGGATTTGGAAGGCTTGATGGAAGGGTTTAAAATAGATGCACTGTGTCTTAATTTCTGGCCGTGTGGTTCATTTATTATCTTTATTCAGAGTCCTTAATCAAGTTTTAGTGCTGTTTAATGTTTCTGTCAGTTTGTTGAATGTCTCTCAGTACACAGCAGTAACTGTCTTTGTGGGTTAAATGAGCCATTAAAAACTTACACCTGAGATCTGCTGTCCCATGAGACACTGAGTGTTTTCAGTGAGTTTTACCTTAACTTTCAGTATTTATAGAACTTGAATGCCTCAAGGTATCCTTGAGGAAAGTTCATAGTAAGTTAGAATTCTACACTATTAATGCCAGGACTGATGAAATAATGTAAGAAATGCTAAATAAGAGATGGCCACAACAAAAGAATTAGATGCTAAGTGGAGCAATTTGTGGAAAAAATGGTGACAAATTAAAGTGTTTGAAGTCTTCTCTGAAATAAAATTCCACAAGTACTGGTGCAAGCTTGGAGAATTATTTTGATGTTCTAAAAGATATTGAGCTTCACTTGCTAAGCACTGAACCTCAAAAGAAAGTAGTAATGAAAAACACAATTTAGAAGGCAATGAGCTGCATCAGTTGAGGGGCTTGTAAAGGGGAAACATAATGAAAAAGTACTACAAAGTTATTTGTTAATTAATTCTTTAGTGTCTCTCTCTCTCTCTCTCTCTCCATATATATATCTAATATATTTACACGCTTTTTTTTTCTTGTTCAGGCCATGTTTTTGGTATACTGTGCTTTGGAGAAAGAACCAGTGCCAATGTCCTTGCCTGCAGCTTTGGTGCCACCATCCAAGAGAAAACCTCTCAGTGTTCCAGGAGCAATGCCATTAATTCCATCTTCAACATCCACCAAAGAGTCTCATCAGTCCTTGCCACCTGTAGGCATTTTAGCTGCCAAAACACCATTAACACAGGTACAGTTCTGAAGTTACTGGGGATTGGAAGATTTCTGCTCTTAATGCTGTGCTTCAGAGACTGCCTATGTGAAAAGTTTTAATACAGGTTTTTAGTTTGCTTCGTGGTTGGTTTTAGGAGGCTGATGGGAATACCAGATGAAGAGGTGTAAAATTTGCACTGTTTTACTTTTTCTAGATGTCTTCTGATCTAAACAGTTGGATAAAAGAATACTGTTTAGTACAGGTTTTGAAGACATTTTAAAAACAAACTATTTCAAGCTCAAAAAAAAGTAGTAGTCCAGGTACATACCTGCAGAGCACAAGCCTTCTGGCTGAAGACTGATTTGAATATGGATGACTTCTTAAAACAGATTGTGTCAGTCATGTGTTGTGTGTGCATGTGTGCAATTTGGAGAAGATGTGAGTTAAAATGGAATAGATAAATGCAAGCAATGGGAAAAGTAAACAAAAAGTTCAGTCTGTCTACCTGGACACAGGAGATTTGGTTTTTGTTCTGAATGTGATTAGGCAACTTGATGCCTTTTACTCTCCCCAGGCATCCTATTTAGTCCTCATCATTTTAGAGATCAGAATTTGGGAAATGTCTTTCCAAGCAGATTATAACTTTATTAAAACTAAGAAAAAAATTTGATAAGGATATTTGAGGTAAGAACTGTGGTACTTAATGCATCAAATGGTGCTTGGACATTTGGGTACCCTTATTTGAGTAATCAGTAAGAAACTGGCATCTTAGTTTTGGAAGTGCCAAGGTTTTAATCTGGAAATTTCCTTGCCTGAAGGTAAGTCTTGCTGTATGTATTGCAAAGCAGTGCCATTCTGGGTGAGTTTGTATACAGCACCATTTGGGAGTCATCTGTTAATTGGCTGTGTGCACTGAAATTAATTGGCATCCATACATGCACTTGAAGCCATTTTCACTCAAAAACCCCCAAACATCTTTATATTAGCTGAGTGTTGTGAAAAATTGCTCAAATAACAGAAATGGCTCTAATTCCTATCTTTACCTTGTTCAGATGTAAATTCTTCAATTTAGAATGTGCCAACTATTAATGACCTGGGCTTGAGCAGCTCTCCAGTGCCTCCAGCTAAAGCCCCTCAGCTGTGGAAAGGGGAATAAAATTGATAGAATCAGCCAGTCAGCAGGGCTGTGACTGAGCACCGCAATGAGGGAGCAGATCCAGCCTCCAAGGGGTGCCTTTATTGCATAAGCAAAGAGGCAGAGCAGCATCGAGCAGCCTTGGTGCTTCACTGAGGGAAATGCTTCACTTCTGCTTTTGGAGTTGCTTGAGGATCTCTGCATGTCTATTTTGGAGGATAAAACTTGTTCATGAGCTAGGCACCTGTATCACTTTTTAAAAAATCTGTGCTGTAGTCCTTGAATTATGTAACTCTGAACTGGAAACAGAGCTTGCCTATATCTTAATATTGTGCTTTTGGTTTTTTCCCTTCCATCCTTGCCCCCCTTCAGTGGGTTGTATCGCCTGCAGACAAAATTAAGTACGATGAGATCTTTGTGAAAACCGACAAGGACATGGATGGATTTGTGTCAGGTGTGGAAGCCAGAGAACTATTCCTGAAGACAGGGCTGCCTTCTGCTCTCCTTGCACATATCTGGTAGGTTTTTCTCCCTGTGACAGCTGTGTAGATGATGGCATCGTTCTCACTTCTTGCTATGCTGACATTTCTCAAAGTGAGGTTTTTGTCTGTAATAGCATGGCCTTTGTATATTCAGTGGTAACTTACTTGCTTTGGGATAGAAATGGGTGGAAAACAAGTTTATGTCTGAACACAAATTTTTACAAATACTGCACTTTAGCTGTCCCTGTGTAGTTAAGACATCATAAGATCATACATCACAGGTATTTAATCACTGCTCCTACCTATATACTGGGAAAGGGAATTTTCTATAAAATTATTAGCATGCAAGATTTATGTCCCATCCCATTCGACAACTTGTCTTCCCTTACAGCTATGCAGTCATTTAGCATTACATTCATTACAGCAAGGCCTTCATTACACTCACTGCTTTATTAATTCTTTCCCCACTATGAGCTGTTGCAAGGGACTCTGATAGGAACAATTTTTTTTTTCCAAGTTATGGTTAACACAACCTCTAATTTAGGAAAATTAGGAAAATGTAAATAAACTTGTGTTGACTGTGAGGGTGTTGCTAGTGACCTACAGCCTTGATTGTGCCTTTCACCAGAGCAGAGCTGTGGGCCTCAACAAGCAAAGTGAAAGTGGCTGTGTGTGTTTGAGTGATATTTCCTGTGTCTATATTGTTTTGTTTTAGAGAGGAGATACACCCTAGCAATGTTCACATTTGTAAATGACAGCAAGTACACTGAATAGGGCTGTACTTGGAGAAATGAGGATTTTTTAAAATTTCGTGTGCATCTCTGTACAGGGCTCTCTGTGATACCAAGGACTGTGGAAAGCTTTCAAAGGAACAGTTTGCTTTGGCTTTCTATTTAATTAATCAGAAGTTAACAAAGGGCATTGATCCACCTCAGGCTCTGACTCCAGAGATGATTCCACCTTCAGACAGAGGTGTCACTTTACAGAAGGTAAGGATGGGCTTGGCATTTTTGGTGTAAATCTCAAATAACGTTAACTTCAAAGGCTACGCAAGAAGCAACCTCAAGTGCTGGCATACCTTAAATTTATCATAATATCAGGAAGAAAGCAAGTCTTAGGTGCAAAGAATTGACAAAAAACTTCCATCCATATTTCAAAATGAAGCTGTCATTTATTACACCTGCCAACCAAGCGGAGAGATCTTATGTTGGGAAAGCATTATTTTCTCTTTTAAAAGAATAATCCTGCTGCTGCCATTTTAAAGAAATTTTGGTTTCCATCTGAAATTACATGCCCAGCTTCAGTCTTTTTCTCCTAATGTGTTCAGTTACCATTTTCACATCGATCTTTTTTAATAATTTTGGAAACAATGTGAACTAAAAGTTTAGAATTATATATTTAAAGATTTTAAAGTAAATTGTCCTCCATTTTATACCTCACAGATAGTTTAGATATCTCCAGTCTGTTGGTTGCCATCTATCTTAACCCAGCAGTAAACTGTACCTGAGCAGTTCAATTTGTAGTTAATCAGAATTACCCGATCATCACAAATTCTTACATGTTTTGCACATCATGAAGTCTGATGTGAGTTACCTTTTCTTGGTTGTGCAATACATTGACCTAATTCTACAACTTTCTTAAACAGAATGAAAAATTCTCACCTGAAAAAACGAAACTCAAAATTTGGCACTACATTTTTGAGTTTCTGTAACTGGTATCTAATTCATTTTTACATTCTGTTTTTAAAAAGTAATTGCTTTATTTGCAACTCTACTAATCTTTTTTGTATGTTTGCTTTCCTTTCTATGTCTCTTTTCTAGTTTGGACTGTTTTTTCCATTCTGCACCACTCTGCTTTTCATCCTTATTATTCTGTCAGTTTGTTAACTCTACTTTCTCAAGGTTAGAGAAACTTTGCTTTTCTAATATTTACTGTCTGTTGGTTTAATAATGAACATCCTTCTAAGACTCTCACATAGTCACTGAATTATCTCAGCACATCTCTCAAGGGTCACCGTGTGTTGCTGTCTCAGGTTCTGCTGATTTCCAGTGCTGTTCATCTGGAGTAACCCTGAGGTTCTCCCTTGGGCCCAGACCTCTGTGGCTGTTCCTGTTGGCTGCTTAAACTGAAAAGAGAAAATGCTGTGTCTTCCTGGTGAAATTGCTGGGGAAGTGGTGACAGACTAGTGGCCCAATGTGGCATTTGGCAGTTGTCATTAGGATTAATACCCATGGGTTTGCTAAAGATATCGCAGGAAATGTAGGGATTAGAACACATTACGTGAGATCAGTGTTGGTTACTGCTGTTCTGTGGGTGTAAATTGATTTTATAAAACTCTCAAAGACATCAGTGTGATTTTTATTTCGTTACTAACTTAAATGATGAGTAAGAATGTTGTGTAAGAAGGTAAGTTAGCGTTCAATTAGCTCTGTAAATCCTTTACGAGAGGTTGTTTTTACTAAACTGAGCTGAACTCAGCTCGTTTTGAGCTTTTTCAAAAGAGGTGTTGTCGTGTTGATATGAAAGAACTTTTTTGTCCAAGATTATTGCACAAGATTTGAACTCAAAGGATAAAAACAGGAAGCAGAGATAGGCTTTTTGCTGGTTTTCTTGATGTGGTGTGGCTTACATTGGGAAAAAACCCCAAAAAACCAACTTACGTGTCATCTTCTGAACTGGCCAATATAAAGGTGGAGCAGAAATATCAGTAAGTAAGTTTAAAACTTGTTGCTGTGTTTCTTTACCTAGAACTGTTGGTAGTCACCACTTGCATTACAAGCCGTGAAAATTAAATTTTTATGTAAGGTCCTCTCAAAAAATATTGATGGGAATTTCCTTTTATTATGACTTTGAGTTAAAAACTCGAAGTGCTGTTTACGTGCAAGTTGCAGTGTAGTAAATGGCAGCCTATGGTTCTAACTTCTGTCCTTGTTAACAAGTATATTGAAGCTAAAAAATGGTTTTTTATGTTCCTCCCTTGCCACCAGTTCTCCTGAACAATTGAAAATAAGATTGAACTACATTTTCCTCAAGTTTGATGCTGGCATTAGCGTGCAGAATTTCTTTAACTGGTGAAAGAAGGAAGCCTGGAAAAAATTTTCCTTGCAGCTACTATTTCCATGTGTTCCTTCTGTCCCTGGCCTAGGAGAAGTAAAAACTCCCTTTGGAATGCCATGATCAGCTCTGCAAAACTTCTGTGTAATTCCTGTAGAACAGAATTAAACATCATTGCTAGCTTGCCCCTTTGAGAAGCTGTGTACTAACCAGTTTAAGAATAACTGTATGGTTGGTTTTTAGTTGGTTTTTTTTTTAATTCCCAGTTCATACCATTTTTGCTAGTAAAATATGCATGAATAGTCTGTAGCTCTGCTGAATAATATTCTCAGCCACAGTGTGCTCACAGTTTAGGTCTTCATAGCTCTTGTTTTGTTTTCTTTTTCAGAGTATCAGTTTGAGTAAGCACATAGTTAATAACATGTTGATTAATCTGTAGAGAAACTTCAGCATTTAAAAACTTTTGTGTTACTTAGGGGTATCACTTGCCTCTTAGAATTATAAAAATATACTTGTCCTCTGACTGTTGTGTTTGTCCTGGATGACTTTATTTAAGACTTGAAGGAACTGATGTGTTTATAGGAGGTAGCTACAATGGCTGTTGCTTTCTAAACATGCTTTCATGTTGTGACAAGGCACAGAAGAATAATTACAGCATTTGCTAATTTCTGCCTTCAGCGTTTGTCCTTTACCCATTTATGTGTACTTTTTTTTGAAACAAGTAATTTGTATTAGAGTCATTGTCTTATAAAGACATTAAGTAAGTGGGAACTCATTGGTGTAAATTACCCTGTCATTTTGTATTATCAAAGTTTCACTGAGTACTCTGGAGGTTCGTGTTAAAGGAGCTCAGTATCCCTTAAAGCCTTGCAACTCACTGTCTGTACTCTGCAGCATGAGGATCACCAAGGTGAAGAAATATAGAAGTAGTGAGCAAACCTCTCTCAAATTAATTCCAGGAAACCAACTAAATATTAGCTGTAAGATAAATCTAATTTTAGAGCAAGATCTATGGGGTTTTTTTATGACCAGGTAGCCCTGTGCTTTTGTGGAAGGTGTCTTCAAGGGTTTGCAGGAGACAGACTGAGTCTCTTTGAATTGCACTCTCTCCAAGCTTTGGCTGTGTTCTGTGTTCTGCTGATACAGCATCTGTACTCTTTGGGGGTTTCTGAGATTGAAGGTTTGAAATACAATGCTGCCAGCAGTTGTTGCAAGAGGATAGCTCATGTTGCCACAAAAAGTGAAGTGAATGTAGTATTTGGACACCATAAGCTCTAGACTAACAGTGTTTACTTTTTATCTTTCAGAGTACTCAAGGACCGAATTCTGTAGCAGATTTTTCTGCAATTAAAGAACTTGATACATTAAACAATGAAATTGTGGACCTGCAGAGGTATGTAAAGGAGGAATAGCCAGAGTTGCCTTGGATTCAGTTGTGCTATTTACTGCTTTTTCAAAAAACAGTTCAGCACATAAGAGAAAAGCAGGTGGTAATAGTCTGCTTTGCTAAATAAAGGGTCAGCATGTCTGTGGTACTGTGTGACACTTCTGCTCTGTTCACTCACATGAGTGCACTTAATGAAGGGTCTGTCCCTTGTGCCTTCAGGGTGTGATTTGGACAGCTGTGTATCTCAGCATCCTGAGATGAAAATATTCCCCATTGTTCATCTTTATTGGCAGATGTGAAGGGAGCAAATCTTTAGGATGCTGGAACCACACAGAAATGGGTGTTAGTTGTGTTTTATTTGTAGAGGGCATTCTAAGAACTTGTTTCTGGTGGCAGTAAGGAAGTGAGATGGAAAAGATCAGTAAGTATGCAGGATAGGGAGTGGGAAGATGACTGTGCATGGACCTGTGCTAGGGTTTTGATGGTGGTAAAGATGGGGTTGCTTCTGTTCTGTGTAGTAAAATAAACTGCTGGACTGAGAAAAAATTGTTTTGATGTCTGCAGACCCTTGGATTCCATTAATTATTTCTAAGGTAATTAAGATGATTTCAAGTGACTAAGAAAATCAAATTCATATATTTTTTATAGTCTTGGTTGTACTCTTGAAACAGCAAGTATTTTTCTTCAGTGTTTTTCTTGTTACTGTCATAAATCTACTGAAAATTCTATTAAGAACAGTAAATTCTCCTATTTTTTAAGTGAGGGTGCTTTGTCATGATGAAATTTGCCTCTCTAATTCATGTCACTTGCGGGAATGATTTAACTTGGCAGTGTGTCAGAGCACAGTCTGTTTCCTAAATGCATAAATATTTTTCCACTTCACTTGCTTATTCTCTCTTATTACTTCCACTGCCTCCTTACTTCTCCCTGCTCTGCCTTCACTGTTCTTTAGGTTATATTAATTCCAGTTTTGGACTCTCACATTTATTAACCTGAAATACGATTTGTAACTGTGTATATTTGCTGCTAGTATCTTAGAGGGAAATAAATTGTTGGCTGGCATGAATTTTTAGATGAAGTTGGTTTTCAGTAGGTGGGCTTGCAGCCTAACATGCCAGCCAGGCTGTTTGAGTCTTGTTTTCTTTTCTTACTGTGATGTATGAAGGAACCATGGCCTTTGAAAAGTCATTGCTTCCATTTTTTCAGGGGAAAATATGCATTGACAATTATTTTAAATTGAATGATACTAGATTGTTGAAGACAGGGTAGGGCAACTATTAGTGTGTATTTGTTTTTAGAAAGGGAAAATTTACTTTGATATGGTTTAGAGGTTTAGAACAGAATGGGATTAACAATGTGCTAAATGTAGGAAACTTTTCATTCTTGATGAATCCACATTTCTGTTACAATTGGCAAAGTACACTTTCAGATTTGATAGTTGTCATATAAAAATGTAATTTGAACTGAAGTTATTTTTGTTCATTATTAAACAAGATTGTTCAGCTGTTGGACTCAATATGTAAGAATTCTAGTCTCTGATTCCATTGAGAAGTGTCCAAGAGTTGCATTTTTGAGACCCAGTAATAGAAATTGAATCTATTTTTGAAGTGCACTTCAAAAAAAAAAAAAACAAACCCCAAAAAAAAGCCAGGAGAGGAAATGGCCAAAAGAATGACAATGTGTGGAAAACAGTTTTTGGAGACAGTGAGCAAAGAATACAGAGGTGGTGTCGTTGTGGCTCAGCAGTTTGTGTGGGAGAGATGTCTGGTAGCCAATAGCTTTGTTAACCTTAATTTGATAAATGCAGTGTCAGGAAGGTGGAGGTTGAGGATCAGTTGAAGAATAAAATGCAGAACACTTATTGGGGAGGATAATTCCCCTCTGGTGGGGGGAATGATTTGCCTCAGGACGTTGTGGAATCTGCATCATTTTGAGCCTGTTAGCACTGCTGTCTCTAAATTCTGTTTCAGTTGCACTGTATTTTTAGAAAGCTATTTGAAGCTTTTTTTGATCAGCATTGTGGGAAGCTGGACCAGATGTTCTTAATACTCTTTTTTGAGCCATAAAACCTTTTTCTTCCCTAACAAACCCAGCTTTGCTTTCTTGCACTCGAAGTTAGCTATGGCCCACAAATTTGCAGAATTGCTTCGGGCTTTACTGACACTACATTCCTCTCTAAGCATGTGAAGTAGTGGAGCTTAACTTGCGATATCTCACCAGAGATGTCATCCTTCACATGTTGCTGGATAGCAACAGTTAAATTGTCTTGAATTATAAATCAGGTTAAAAGGACCATAAAGCTGGTGAGTTGGTCTCTCAATAGCAATGAAAGAGCAAAACATCCCCCAGAAAAACAGGAAAATCTTTCCTTGCCATACACTTGCATCAAGACTTTGTTTCAAGTTTCAGAGATCTACTTCACCTTAGCAAAGCAAAGAATTTTAATGTAGGATAGATCATTTCTTCTAACCTCTGGTTTGGTCGGAAGTAACTGAGCTGTTACACCAGAAGAGGTTGGGAATAACAGATGTTGGAAGAAACAAGGCAAACCCTTGGTATGTTTTCTGGTATTGCCAAACTGAGCTACTACTTCATTAGGAGTTCCCAAAACTACAGATGTATGAGAAAATAAGAAATACTGGGCAACTGTGAGTGTAGATAATGCTACCAGCTCTGTGAGTAGTCATCATCTTATTGTGGAAAAGAACTATGATTTTTTTTTGCTTTTGTATCTCAGGTGATTCAGCCTGGCCAGTGTTGAATGTTTGGCTTGAACGCCTCTGCTGACAAGGGAACTTTGCAGTTCTCAACTATGACAAATATTTGTAATGTGCTGGCTTCCATTTATAAATGACTCCATTCACAAATTAGTATTAAATTTAGGGATTTACTAAATCACGAAGCATCTGCATGGGAGAAGCCATTTATTAGTCACTGCTTTTAGTTTATTTGATATGAGGTTCACCTGACCTGACTACTATTAAAATGCATAGGGAAATTGTATTGCTTTCAAAAATTGGCTTGAATTGATTACAAGTGTCCTTTGTTGGCAAGATCACAGTTCTTTTTGGTTTTTTGTTTTTTGGATGTAGTAAGGGACATTATGATCCAGGAAATCTGTCTTATGCAATAAATCAATTTTGTTACTTGTTTTTGGTTCTTTCAGTTGCTGAGCACTCATACAGGGGCATAGCAGATAGTTTGTAAAAGAAATGGAGGCATTCAGAAGAATTAGTGAATTAAGTAGGTCTGTGTTGTCTTTTCTTTGAAACAAAGAGGCATTTCTGGGGGGAGGAGGGGATGTGTTATGTACAGACTATATACACTCAGCTTGTTTTCCTTTGCCTGAGACTGCTGCCCAAGCTTTTCTTGTTCTGCCTGACAATACTTCTTTCACTTGGTTCTTTCCAATTCATTGTTTGTGCTCTAATTTGGCTCATGGAAGTGCCAGTGGGTGGGTGTTTTATCCTGTTGCTTATTCCAGATTGCAAGGATTTAGGTACCTGGCTTGTGTTGGAATACAGAGGAAGTGATCTGCATCTCTGACAGTTGTAGGCACATCAGTGACAGTAATGTGGAAAGGCTGTACATTGACCATGCATACGTGCTTGCAGGAAAAATACCAAGTATTTGTTTTCCTACTCTCTTTTATCATCAATCAGGAAGAATATATTTGAGTGTTGGCTGTGCTTGATGTGTGTTTGAGGGCTTGGAGGTATTTTTCAGCCTGATTTGTACATAGATCTGTAGAAGTGCAGAACTTTTCATGGAAAGTTATGGAAGACAAAGCAACAGAGCTTGTTTCAACCCAGTGTTGCAATGCTTTAAATATCTAAATACAGCTATGCTGCACAGCTGCTTATTGAGCTAGAGGTGTGTGCTGTAGCTTTGATTGAAAAGGTGAAGATTTTTTAGAATTTCCAGTTTCTGATGAATGGAGAGTGGGGAATTTTATGAAACTTGAAGGATCACACTTAACAGAATAAATAGCCTTGTTCTTCAGTGTTCTTCTTTCCACATCTTTCCTTTTCCTTCCATTTAAACTTTCCCTTTGGGCATAATCAGGAAGCTGCTCTTTAATCAGATAATGAGAAAAATAACAGGGGAGTATAATCTATAGTAATTATTTGTCAGAGCAAGTGTTCAGTTAAGATTTGACGTCTGGGTTCTTTTTATTTCCATTGTGTGTGGTTTAGCAGTAAACAAAACTTTCTCAGCTTGAGTAAAGAGAACTTAGAGTAGACCTGCTTTGCTTCAGACACAGAAATGCTTTCTTCTGTATTAAATAAGAGTAAACAATAAAATAAGTAGTTTTAGATTGATTAACAATCTGCTGCTCTTAAAATACAAATTTTCCTAATTTCAGTATATACCAGTAATACAATCTAATAGATTTTCACTGTGGTATTTCATTAGAAATGTTAGGTTTATTGTTCAAATTCTGACTTTAATGTGTGTGTTGGTTTATTAACAGAATCTTTGTGGAAGTAAATATCTAGAGAAGATTGTGTAAAAATTGTAATGCTTAATGTTTTTCTGCATCAGTGAAAGGAGAAAAGACTCCATATGCTGTCTAGAGAGAAACACTCATGATTTTTTTATAACAGTAACACTTCTGAGTTGTACAGGTTTTTTTCCCTTTCTTAAAGCTATTGTTACATCTGACTGATGGGGATTTATTGACGATAATTCCCCTGTCATCAGCAGTCACTTAAACTTGAATGAATGTCTGTAGAGGCAGGCTTGATATGACACAGCAGATCACTCTGTGTGGAGTGTCTGAGCACATCGTGATTCCAGCGAGCCAAGCCAACCCTCCTGCTCCCAGCAGCTGGATCCAAAATCTGACAGGCAAAGGGCATTAATGGGCTCCACTGGCCTGTGGGAGTGTTCCCTGGCTGCTGTGAGCACAGGCATTGCTGTGTTTGCAGGGGTTAATAGATGGAATCTGATGCAATCCCTCCCACTTTTCCTTGCAGTTTTCATTAGACAAGTGCTCCATAGCAACAGTGAGATCACTGGAGACAGTATTTCATTGATTTCTGCCTCCCGCCCCCTTCCATTTTTGAGCCATTCTTAGCACTGGAGTGCAGTTGGTGGAAAGACAGGGGGGTTTATGCAGAACACTTATGTGGGCTTCTGTCTTGTAAATAATTTGGAAAGCAGAATTCCCTTCCATCTTTTGCATTTAATGTTTCACTATGTATCTAAAGAGAGATACAGGCTTAGGGGGCTGGATAACTGTACCTGCTGTAGCTGATGTTCTTAAGTATTCTTGCATTGTTTGCTGGTCTTCCAGGGAAAAGAATAATGTAGAGCAAGACCTGAAGGAGAAAGAAGATGCCATCAAGCAGAGGACAAGTGAGGTCCAGGTAAATAAAACATCAAATTATTCTTCAGACACCTGATATTGCACCATGTGCTGCTTTCATGACAGTGGGATTAGTGAGTCTTTAGATCATGTCACTTATCCAGTAAAAAGAAAAAAAAAATTGGTAGCTAACAGAAAGAATGTGCTTTGAAGTGTATTTTCTATATAATTTTGGGTTGGTGTAGTTGTGTAAATTTATGTAAATGTGCAAGCTTCTTTAGAATACATAGCATGCATGGAGTTTTAAATGAAAAATATTACAAAAGAATAGATTTTTTCTTTTTTTTTTAAGCAAGACTATCTACTGTGTAATTAAAACTAAAGAGGACACTGTAGCACTGTAAATTTATTAATAAACTTAAGTGGCTGAATTAAAAGGGCTTGTGTATAGGGCTGCTTCTTAAGAGACACAGTAATTACCAGCTTGGGAGGAATGTTGCCTCAAGTTAATTTTGCCTAATATAAGTGAATTTTTTAAAGAATCTGTTGATTTTTATTTGAAAGGATGATACTGAATTTCTAGAATATCAGAAAATTTAAATTTATAAGCGTTTTGCAGGTGTTAAAAATTATGCAGTCAGCATCAGTATTTAGGGTGCTGACAGACTAGCCAAGCTCTGAATTAAATATTGCAAAGCAATATTTCAATTAAATTTTAAGTTGCTGATTTAAAAAAAAATCTTCAGTGTGATATCTGACCACTTATATTTATTTCTAAATTTATTTTAAGAATCTATCATTTTCCATAATCTTTACTTAAGAGCAAATAGTGCAGGATTTCTGCATTTCAATTTCAGCTGGGCTGAAAAGGAACTAATGTGTTACAAGAGTTGTGAATTTTGTGCAGGGTTATTTAATATCCTTGGAGCCTGGATGATAATTAATAATGTGACCTTTGAGGAGATAATCAGATGCTGGCCTGTTGGTCAGGCTGGCAGCATCTCCAGCAGCTGCAGGAATGCGTGTGGAAGTTGCCCATGCCTGTGCTCCACGGTCATTCCCCTCCCCACCCTGCAGATTCCTTTTCACACTGTTCACAGAATTCTCAGGGGTATTTCTGGCTTTGCACACAAGATTGTTTTGTTGGTGTCTTCTGGAATCTCTGTGTGCTTATGTGAGGGTTGAGTTCTCTGGTGCCTTTGCACAAAAGGTTTGTAAAGCTCAATAAAAACCTTACCTTGAATGTTACAGTGTCATCTGTGTGTGTTTGATAGGCAGCAGCATCACAGAATGCCCCGAGTCTGTATCCTGAGCAGTGGTGTTGGAAGCAGCTCTCAGGTCTTTAACCTGGTAGTGGTCACACCAGCTATTTGTTATTCATAGCTACAGAGTTCTGTCAGTCTGCAGAGAAGGAACAATCTGTTACTGGCTTGTCAGAAAAACGAGAAACCTCCAGGATCAAACAGGAAATGGCTGCAGCATTTGTTTAATCTGCTGGCCTTTTACCTTTTCTTATTCCTAACTGTTGGAGGACCTGCATGTTTCAACAAACTTTCTAGAACTTCAGAGAATAATGTGACAGAATAAGGATATCTTTGCCTCATGATTTTTCTTCTGGTTTTATTCTAATGGGGACATTTCTAAAGATGGTGTGCAAAACCAATTTGCTCCAACCTGCCTCCTTGGTTCAAGCTTTTTTTTGTGGCATCACACTTCAGGGTTTTTGATACCACAATTCCTTCCATGGACACAAATTGTACTCTCAAATATAGCCATGGTCAGTGATCAATCAAACTGATTTGTATAGGAGGAGGGAAAGAATGACAGCTTTTTCTTCTATGAAATAATTTCTATACTATGTAAATAGGTACTAAAATAGGTACTATGTAAATAGGTACTAAAAAGCAAAGACAGAAAAAGAGTTGTAAGGAAAATACAGCATATTGATGGGGTTTGATGTGCTTATTAAAATATCTGCTCTTCAGTAGCAGAGACTAAGGGGTGGTGTTTCCTCAAAGTCACATGCTCCAAGTATCCCCCTCAGCCCTGGATTTTCTCTTTTCTTTATTGCACTGCACCAATGCCATTAGAAAGTCAATGAAGTTTTACTTTTCTGTCCTCTTTCAGGCTTAACATTTCTTAGCACATGATTTTTTCTGGGAAGTACTGCCTGGAGAATTATTAAATCTGCAAATTATTAGATCCCTAAACTTCCCTTACCCTACACTGTATTGGCATGAACAGTAATAATGATCATGTATCTAATACAAGGATTACTATTAGCCTCAGAATGCCAGTTTGTAACACCTGAAATATCTTAGTGGTTTTCATACAGAATCTCATTCAGTGCTTGAACATTAAGATGCTGCTTCTATGCTGAAGGTTGTTCTTTGAAATTGAATCTTAATTGGAGCCTGGTTTACTTCGTTGTGGTGGTTTGATGCTGGTTAGGCTCCAGAAGAGGTGTCATTGAGTATTATAGCCAGTTTTGTGTATTGTATCTACTTCAGCCTTTAATTCTGGAGTGGTTAGGTGCATATGTGAACAAAAACCACCCCAGGTTTTGGGTTTGGTTGGGTTTTTTCCTTCTTTTCCCTTCTGGCAGCCATCAGGCTTAGTTAGGTCTCTTCACTGCTTCTCTACTGCTGTGCCTAGGACAGACAAAAGTGGAGATGATCTATATTTAGCTTATGTGGATGTGAATTCTTGCTTCCTGTAGGAAAAAGGAGGCTGAAGTCTCTTTAAGCTGTTACTTTTTTCTTCCACTGCTTGTGTTAAGTGTCAGCTGATCCTTGCTTTTCAAAGCCATGTAAAAAAGGACTGGATCAAGAGTGTCCCAATTATCCAAGTCAGTAGCTGCTCTAAGAGCTTTTTGTGTGCGCACTGGTTTTTCTCTCATGGGTTAGAAATAACCAGTATTTCTCCAAGTCTGACTGCTGTATACTGACATACTCTTCACTGAAATTCAAATTCAATTTGGGAGGTTTTTGTGGGGGGCTTTTTGTGTTTTGGTTTGGAGGATTTTTTTTGCTTGTTTTTGTGGTCGATTTTTTAACGTAAAAGCATCTATGATGTATCTTTGGGTAGTCCTCCAGTTGTCTTGAGGTTACCTAATTCCCCAGCATCTGACTGCTGCACCATATGCCTTTCTATTTCTATCTGGCTTTTTGTCCTCATTATGTAGAGGTGTTAGCACACAACACATGGATAAACTGTCTCCCCCACCAGAAAGAACCCAAACAAAACACCCCTAGAAAAGGAGAGCAGGATTGTAGCTTGGAGCAGCACACAAATGTATGATCTAATCAGAATTTCATGTCTGCTTGTTTTCTTATCCTCCTTAATTTTTTTCACTCTTTGTTCATTTTTTACTGTTGTTGATTATTCTTCCTTCAATTGCCGTATTTTCTCAGAAAGGCTGCAATCTTCTCTTCTCATCTAATAGTTTTCCTTCTGTATTAATCCTTTTTGATCTCCCTGTATTATCTCTTCCTCTTGACTTTGACGATTCTTTCTTCCTAATTTCTTTTCTTGACATGTTTTGCAGTGTTGTCTCTGCAGCTTGTTGGAGTATAACCGTTCCTGTGGCTCAGAAATGAGCTAATTATTTTATGATGCTACTTAATAACTTAAAACACAAGATACATACTTGCAGCTCTTTCCTAAATCAAAAGATTCCATATTGCTGTGTATGAAATGTGCATTTCTTACCCGTACTGGTACACAGAAAGTAAGTTTTTGGTTGATCCTTGCAAAATTAGGGGCAGGAATGCCCTAGGAGGCAGTGCATTTGGGTTAATGGTCTTTCACCATGCTCCAAAAAACAGTTCCTATTTTTGGCCATGTGGTTTTGAAGGGGAAAGGAGCAGAATAAAGAATTTCTATTATCAGAGAATCACAGAATGGTTTGGGTTGGAAGGACCCTCAAAGCCCATCTTGTTCCAACCTTCCACTATTCCAGGTTAGTCCAAGCCCCATCCAACCTGGCTTGAGCACTTCCAGGGATGGGGTACCCACAGCCTCTCTGGGCAACCTGTGCTGGGGCCTCACCACTCTCCCAGGGAAGGATTTTTTATTAATATGCCATCTAAACCTGCCCTCTGTCAGTGTGAAGCCATTCCCTTGTGTCCTGTAACTCCATGCCCTGATGAAAAGATCCTTTCCAACTTTCTTGTAAGCCTCTTTTAGTTCCTGCAAGGGGCTTTAAAGTTTCCCTGGAGCCTTCACTTCTCCAGGGTGAGCAACCCCATCTCTCTCAGCCTGTCTTGATAGCGGAGGTGCTCTCTAGCCCTCTGACCATCTTCATGGACTCCTCTGGATTTGCTCCAACAGATCCATGTTCTGAATAAGAAACTCAATAAAATGTAGGTGCTAAAACATAGGACAGAGACAGTGAAGCAGCCCAAATAAAGATAACTTCTAAATTCAAAATGAAACCCTGACCTTTCTGTAAGGAAAACAGTTAATCCATGTGTTGGTACATGATCCAATACTTCAGTGAGATTTGTTTTACTGAAGAAAAGCAAATGCAAACAACCAGATTATTTTTATGTCATTGAATTAGAATACTTGCTTGTCTGGTATCCCTGCTGGCTTCTGGAAGATAATTTGTTGATACTTTGAAATCTGGGTTAGCACTGCAGTTTGTACTGCGGAATTCAGTGGTTAGGGGGGGAGAGAGGGAACAAATGTGAAGCTGATGTGTTTTATTTCAGGATCTCCAGGATGAAGTAAAGCGGGAGAGCAGTAATCTGCAAAAGCTGCAAGCTCAGAAACAGGAAGCACAGGAAACCCTTAATGATCTTGATGAGCAGAAGGCCAAGTTGGAAGAACAACTTAATGACATCAGGCAGAAGTGTGCAGAGGAGGCCCATTTGGTAAGGTCTGGTGGCCAAGGCCCTTGAAGAATAAATGTCTTGTCTTGAAGAAGTTGGCCTTGCAGAGTTACAGTTGTTGGGGCAGGAGAAAATGCTTTAAATAATAAATAGCCTAATAAATAATAGGGTGTCAAGGTTTTGTGACTGACAGAGCATAGGAAATACATCACTCCCTTCAGTGTTCCTAATTTAGTATCAATGTGTCAACAAACATATTGAGGTATACTTGCACACAAACGAGGTTTAGAGCAGATAGCAAAATTTTATAATGCCATGTAAATGCAGTTAGAAACAGTTGATGGGACTGATTTCTTAGTGGTTAAAAAGATACCATCTTAGGTAATTTTTTTCTAACATAAAGCTATTGTATTTCTTTAAGGTCTGAAATTATCTTTTCAATACTAGAAATACCTCTGTTGGTCAGAAGAACAGCTAAAATAATCTGTTCTTACTGACACCAATAGAGAATTAACGGTTCATTCAGGTATGATCTATAATCTCTGCAATAGCTATGAGATTTTTTCCTTTTTCTGATCATAAATAACAGTATTTGGTTGTGTTTGAAAGTGTTGTTTGGGTTTTTGGGTGTGGGTTGTTTGTTGTTTTTTTTTAACTTGAAATGTTGTTCATGCTTTAGATTGCCATGCTGAAGGCTGAAATAACAAGTCAGGAATCAAAGATATCAGCATATGAGGATGAACTGACCAAAGCCCAAGAGGAGCTGAGTCGCCTGCAGCAAGAAACGGCAGAGCTTGAGCACTGCATAGAGTCTGGGAAAGCACAGCTGGGACCTCTTCAGCAACATCTGCAGGATTCACAACAGGAAATCAATTCAGTAAGGCAGTGTGAAAGACCCACCCCCCAAAAATATTTTGAGCTGGCAACGTTTAGTGTGGTTTGTCTTAAGGGGAAGGCGTTGTTTCCTTTTCTCTTCACTGTTTGCTCATGTCTTTGGTTGCTTGCACGTGTGTTCTGGGCTAGTAGTTGTTAGGATTTTTAGAGGCTGACTCAAGTCATACTTCATGGTCTTTCTCCGAGTTTATTAATTAAAGGGATTAATTTATTATACTCCATGGATAATTTGTCGTAATATAATGAATGAAAAATGGATAATACAGACTTAAATTCTCTGTGTCCAGTAGTTATTTAAGTTTTCATCCTCAGCCATGGCCTGGGGCACACTCTCACTATTCTTTAATTGATGTGAAGTTGGTATAAAATTACTGATAACATTTACTTAGTGCATTGTTGAAGGGGGAAAGCAAGGTGGATGTGAGAAGAAAATGGGTTGAGATTAGCCACTGAGAAGCAGAGAGCTGTCTGCACTGGTTCTCAAGGCCTGTGCTTTGAGGTGGCTGCTGTTGCATGGAACATTTTCAGTTTCTCTGTGTAATCAGTGATTTGTTATTACTTCAGTGATGCATGAGCTTGCACTCCCTTTCCTCATGGTTCTCCTTCCCTGTTGCCAGCTATGTTATGTATTAGCCGCTGACACTGATTCCAAGTTGAAAACAAAAGGCAAAGCCTACATTAGAACCCTAGAAATGGCTGACTTTTGGGGTGGTCATTTCACACAATTTACATCTGTAACTTGCTAACAAGTCTTATAACATTCATAATTTTAAAATATGACTTTTAGTTTAGAAATTGAGAAGTAAACAGATGGACTTTTTTATCATTTCATCACAGCTAGAGAGAAGGTTATACGGTTCCAGTGGCTTTATATGGCAAGAGGTGCTTGCCATGAACAGATTTGAGACTGATAATATAAGTGGTTATGCTTGACTGTACCACTGACATTTTTTTACTAGGTTTTATAACAGTACTCCTGATTTTATTGCTCTTGACTCACAAATAAGGAACAGTAGGTGCTTTGGTGCTTTAGGCAAGATTATCCAGTGGCTGGTCTGAGGTCAGTTAATTTGAAAGACATGTGGTGGTGTCTTTGCTGACACCCTGAGAACTCTATTAGGTGACTGACCTAGCACAGTTCAGTGGGATTTAGGCACCCAAATATCTGAACTAAGTTTATCATTTGGCATAACCTGCCAGCTCCAGTAATTCTGTCATAACTGGCAGGTTGGGTGTAAATGTTTGCTGTCAGGCACTGCATTAGGCATATTGCTGAAATAGAACATATAAGTGTCTGCTTAGGAAGATTACTTGGCTTTTGTAGACTTCAGAAGTCATGTGGGAGATGATAACGAAATTGTAATGTTCTTTCTCAGAAGATGAGAATTCTGATAAAGCAGCCTTTTTAATTTTGAGTTTAAGGAAATTGCAAATACATAATTTAAAAAAAGAAAACCCAAACCACACACACTCACACACAAAACCCCAACCCAAAAGAAAAAAGAAAAAAAGAAAAAAAAACCCAACCAAAACTCTCCAGCAAAACTAAACAAACAAAAAAGCCCTGAAACATTTGCAACTTTTCTCACGAGTTTGAGAAGCAACAAGTCTTGATGTTGCCAGTGACAGTCTTCTTCATTGGCAAAAGGTGTCCTTCAACCACTCTGCACTTCTGCTAAATAAGATTTCTGCTTATCTCTCAAATTTCACCCTTTGATTGACAGAACAGGTTTTTATTATATTTGTTTTTCAAAATAAGATTTTCAGAGATGTATCACCCACCTTATATTTAGGAGGGGGTGGCCATTTACTGGCTTCCATGTGCTGCCATACCCATGCAAATACATTTATTTCTGTTTACAGGTGCAGACGAAGCTTCTTGAGCTGAAAGAACTGGAAAATAACCAATTTAGTTGGCACCCTCAGCCCCATAGCACACTTGTTAATGGAACTGTGGATCATTCTAGTCTTAGCAACAGCAGCAGTGAAACTGCAAACCTTAATGACAATGCTGAGAGGGAAAGTATAGCAGAAGAGGAACAAACAAACTGTGTGTCTTCAGTGAGTAGTGTTTTGCCTGCTTGATCACGATGCATTGCAGCTGTGAAGTTGGAATAAGTTAAGAATGTCCCAAGATTGATTATGTTTTTAAACACTTGCACAACTGAAATTTCAGGGTGTTTTTCTGAGGGACTGTGTTTCCACATACCTGAAAGTTCATAAGCAGGAAAGAGGGTAATATTAGCTTGCCTGGAAAGTGGCAATAACATTTTTTTCTGTATTTATTTCCAAAGCAAAATATCATAAATTGAACAGCAGAATTAACATCAAAGGAGAGCAGCTGTCTCCATTTGGTGCAACAAGAGCAGAATAAGGAAAAGTATAGAAAATCTAAAACTGTCTTGCTTTAAATGTTCCTCCTTATGTCTCAGTAGATTCATGATTGATTGATTTTTTTAAAAACTTTTACAGGGTTTATGGAACACTAAAATATGTGCTATAATAAGTATGAACCTCTTGAAGTATGCTTTAGTATATTCTGTAATTCTATTTAAAACTTAAAATTTTATTCTGCAGTCTTGTATTTACTTATTTATGGTGAATTGCTTTTATCATTGACCAGACAAGGAATAGTCCTGAAACAGCAGTCTCTGTTGGAGAAGAGAAAGAGACCCCAGCTGCAACTGTAACTAAAAAAGTGAGTTTGTTCAAGTTTGGGGGAGGAAAAAGTAGGTTAAAAAAAATCCTGGTTCAACTGTTTCAGGTTTGCATGATGGTCATATAACAATAGAAGAATAATTGTCACTTCTTACTGGTTTTATTTAGTGTGATGTCTTGAAAACATTTCATCTCATGTAGCAGGCAGGTTGTTGAAAAATATTTTGGATCTCCATTGATGAATGATATAGAATTCCAGCTGTCTCTTTGCTTTAAGCTTTAAGAAACCACTGAATGGTAACAGGAGATGACATAAGTGTTTTCCATCCTTGCAAGTCTTAAAAATTTAATACGTTTCTCTCTGTCTGCATTGCCCAGGAAGATCCATTTGATGCTGAATCTCATCCGTTGCCTGATCTAGTTTCTGAAGCCAGCTTAGAGTTCTTCCAGTCTGACCCTTTTGTTGGCAGTAAGTAAACATTTGTGTCTAAGTGCAGATTTGCAGAAACAGGTCTTGTGTGAGCACATCAGACTCATCTTCACCTTGAGACTGCTCTTTATAGAAAAAATCTGAAGATGTGTGAGTGACAGGAGTGTGGGGCCAATAGCATTACAAAAATAGAAGTGATAGAAATGAGAGTTCGGGGTGTTTCTCCTTCCTTGATCTGGACTTCCTAATGAGTTCTGAAAATTGCTCCTTTCCCTCACTGCTCTTCCTGAGGATGTCTTTTACCCAGCCCCTCCCTGCCCCTGCCCTGGTGGCATTTTGGCTGTAAATGTGTGGGCATACTTGTGCTACATGTGGTGTCACTAATCTGATTTACAGCCCCAATCCACAAACGGGTCAGTGGAGGGTTCTCTGGGCTGGGCTGGGCTGTGCTGTGGGGAGGGTGTGAGTGGTTCAGAATGAATGGCTGTGGCCTACTTCTGGTGAGTTTGGCTCTCAGAGCAAGGTAATGTGGAACTGCACCATCTGTTCATCTTGTGGAAGTGCTGGGCTTTATTTTAAGAACTTGCCATTGACGAATGGTGTTGTTCTGCTCCTATTTTTTATGGATGGAATAATCTGCCTATATGGAGCCAGTTGGGGAAGGGGAGTTAATTTGAATTAACTGCTGAAGCAGATGTTTTCAACCACATTAATATGATTTAACATGCTTTCAGATCAACATGGCCTGATCAATTTAGCTTGTATTGCTTCGAAAGGAAAATAAGCTAAATTAGTTACAGATCACTTGGCTTCTGAAAGAATGTCAGTGCAGATGTAATATTTTTAATTAATAAATTAAACTAATTTAAAACAGCTTGAATGTTTCTGTGTAGAAACTGCTTATTTTTTGTTTATGTTGAAGTGGTCTTACAGCACATGACAATGCCTTTCTTTCAGAAGAGAAAAGGTCTGTCTGTTAAGAGCCAAACTTTAGGGCTTTGAGCACTCAGTATATTCAGGGGTAGGTACCTACAGCTAAGAGACAGGGTATCTGTCTCTCAGATGTACATGAGGAAGTACAAATAAGTTGGGATCATGCATCCAGTACTGAAGTAAACACTTAGGACCTATCTTCCACAGTGTCTGTGGCAATTAAACAAAACTGGGACTCATCTCAGTGGCTGGCCTGGATTACTGCAGTGGTAATACTGCATAATGTGGGTGTTTGTGGACAACAGCCAATGGAAATGCAGCTTGGAGATGGCTGCTTTCGTGTGTATTTCATGATGGTAATAAGCTGCTTAATGAATATTTGCTTTTCTTTTGAACAGATGATCCCTTCAAAGATGACCCTTTTGGAAAAATTGGTAAGTAACTTTATAACTTGTAATGTGTCTGTTTTTCTAAATGGTTCTTGCTAGTGGGGAAAAGTGTCACCACTTCCAGAGGAAAAAAGTAGGTGGAAATGCCACAAAAAGTCATGATAGGATATACGTGGCATTAGCATCTGGCCACTTGTGTTAAGGCTTTTCAGAGAAGTCTATTGCCAGTGAACTTTGCTCTTGTTGGAAGTTCCTTGGTTGGAATTTAAGTATGTGAAGGTGGTGAACAGAAGGCCCCAAACTCTTGGTGCCTGTTTTATATGCAGAGTAGTAGGACTGTGGTCTTTTAAAGGCTCTTAACTTACCAACTTCCTTTAGCATCAAGTATTGAAAAGTTGGGAAGTCTCTATTTAGACTGACTGTATAGGCAGTGTCATTGCATTGTTTGCTTGGTCCTGAATGGAGTTACTGCTGGCAAAAAAGCCAAATAACCAGTGGGAAAGCAATAGTAAAATAGTGCCAAACAAGAAACACCAATTGGGCTTGGGGAGTGCAGGAGAGGAGGGCAGGAGAGTTCTTAGAAACATTAGGTTCTGTAAAATGCTTCATTTTTAGGGGACTTGGTTAAAGAATCTATATGCTGAGAGGATTCTGGATCTGCTGTTTCATGATGTGCAGAAAACATTGGCTTGTCTGATGTTTTGAATCAAAAGAATACAAATTATTCACAGGTGAATTTCATGCTTTAAAGGTCCTTGGCCTTTAAACGTGTCACTTTGTAGCAGTATGAAAAAAGTGATATATTGTTCAGTTTTTAGGATATGATCTAAGTAAAGCAAGCAGAAATGTTAAGGAGATGTTTACTTTTTAGATCCCTTTGGTGGTGATCCCTTCAAAGGCTCAGACCCTTTTGCAGCTGACTCTTTCTTCAAACAATCCTCCACTGACCCTTTTGTGACTGCTGGCACTGATCCATTTAGCTCTACAGACAACAGTAATAATACCACAGTAAGTTTGGTGTCATACCTTTTACTGCTTTCCAGATGTGATTTGGACAAAATAACCTATTTTGTACATTTGTACAGTCTTTAAAAAATTGATATTCAGAAATCATATAAAGGTTACCTCTGATCCCCTGGCTCTGTCTTTTTTGTGTCCTATTTTCTAGAAATAGTCACAGATGAAACAGAAGTAAAAATAAAAACCTTTTGAAAAGAATTTCATTGCTCCACGGCTAAGAGCATTTGACAGTAATGATTTAAGCTCTGTCATTATTTAACAATAATGACTTAAGCTCTCTTAGTTGGTGGAACTTAATAAATGGAAAGAAAAGCAGGATAAACCTCACCAAGTTGTGTTGAGACACTTGATTTTTGCCTCCACACTCTATAGCATCAAGAAGTATGTGCTCTATTTTATCTGAAATCTGATGTGGTGTATGGAGTTTCCCCTCAGAAAGGTCAAATTGTTCTGTAGGTGTATGTTTAGGTTTTGTTGTGTTTTGGTTTTTTTTTTTAACAAGAATCATCAAAGCTCTCTCATAATGTGGAGATTCTTACTGAATGTACCTTTTTCAAGTGCACTTCAGTGTAACTTTTAGTTGCTCACATTATAAACAAGCAGTAATTGAATAGTCTTGAGCCTTTAATAAAGTAGAGTTGGGCATAAAACCCTTTCTGGTGTAGACTAGAACTTGTTGAATGTGTAATATTTAAAGCTGATAGGCAAAAGACAATTTAAGCAGCTGAAATTCTTCATGTCATTGTCTCCATTCTTTTGCCATCTCATTTCCTTTTCAGTGCTGTTTCTGTTCATGCCTCACTTCCAACTTTGTGTGTGCATGAAATATGCATAGACATATATAAAACTCAAAGATACATGTGGATTAAGAAGCAAGTTAAGTGGCTGTAGGGTATGCCTGAGATGCACCCACAGCAGCCAAGAGAGTGAGAAATCACTGCCCCTGACAGTGGTGGTCCTGCCTGTCTCCATTGTGCAGATCTCAAGGTCATATTACACACCACAGTCTACACCTCCAGCATTAAAATTTAGGTTTTTACAATCTCTAATACTTGGCACAGTATCCTTTTCGAAGTCTTGATGTTCTAATGTAGCCAGTTCTTGGTCTTATTACAGTCCAAAGGAAGGAAAAAAAGAGAGGTCAGAGCTGTGGTGTGGGATTAGCAGTGGATTCTTGAGATCTGTACCACTGAAATTATGCTTTCATCCTAAGTGCTTTACCACACATCTCAGGAGTGCTGGAATCTTGCAGTTATAGTTTCATGAAGATGGCTCAGGCTGTAGAAATCTGAGACCAAAATGAGTGGTAGATATTCTTGACTGTTGCGTTAGCTATTACCAAGTATGTTGCACATATTGTACCTTTTTTCCATCCTTCCAAAGTATTAATCAAAGCAGAGAGGAGGAGTTTCTATTAGCAAACTTGTTTACTGATGCTGATAAAAACTATTTCTAGAATGTGTTATCTTAAAACTTCTAAACTAAAATCGTGACTGTATTCTTAGATTGAAGAATCTTTTAAGCTGAAAAACAAATTTCCCTCCAAAGGAATTTTTTATTTTAGACAGAGATATCAAAGAAGAATGACCCTTTTGCTCCTGGTGGAACCACTGTTACTACATCAAATGATCTAGGTAAAAGTAGATTATACATATCAAGTTTCTTGGGTTTTATTTTATTTGCTTTTACTTGCATTTGTTTCCAGTCTTTTAACTGAATTTGCAACAGAGCATTTTAGGGATTTCCCATGTTTTCTGAATTTTCCTATAAAGTGTGACGTAAGGTGCCTGTTTTCAGGGGTGAATTTTATAAATCAAAACTGGCTCTTTATCTGTAGTGTTTATCACTGAAGATTGATTCCACAAGAACTGTTCCTCTGCTTTACCTAAAACTGGGACAGTGTCCTAAGTGTTTGGACTATTTGAATGGTTGGTACTGCTTCCCATTAGGGTTGTTTTCTGAGATTTCATGTTGCTTTCTAAGTTACACCAGTATAGCTCTGCACTACAAGAGTAGATGTGGAATAGAGTAACTACTTCATCGAGATTTCTTGCTGCTCAAATTTGCTCATTCTGTCGTTCTGACCCTCTCTTATGTGAGGGATAAATATGTTCTAGGGAAGACTCTTAACTCCTGTTTTCCTAAACTGCACTGACAAGTGATAATCCAAAACAGGAATCCATGTGTGATTTTGTATTGTAAACCTGTTCATTTTAATTGTAGGGGGGAAATGGTGTTTTTTAGAGATGCAGAAGTGAGTATGGCACTTCTTGCTCTAGCAGGAAGTTTTCACAAATTTTAGGCACATGAGAATGAAAGGGAACTGTTGAATTAGACTGAGATGATATGAGGTTCAGATACTTGATTCCACAAGTGGGTCTGCAGTCAGAAAGGAGCTCTGGTTCATGTTCATATATATACCCATAAATATATACATATATGTCTGTATATGTATATTTATGGGTGTATGCACACAAAAAAATACCTCTGTGTGTATACATACATGTATCTCAGTAGAACATTTCCAGTAGTATGGTTATTTGATACTTTCAGTGGAATTTAGGTTTTTTTAATGTTGGAAAACATAATACCAGTATTTCTTTTAAATTAATTCCTGTTCGGGAGATTTATTGTTCTTAATTGGAAGTTGACACTTAGAGTTTTTGAAAAAGTTATTTAATAACTTGAAGTGCTCACCTCATAAAATACTTCACTTGAATTAGTTTATGTTGCAAAATATGTAACAGTTGCTATTTTGTAGTGGATTTTTTTTCCCCAGTCTCTCATATTTAACTTTTAATCTTATTCTTTGCTTGATTTGTATTTAGCTGCAGACCCCTTTGCCTCCCTGTTTGGAAGTGAATCCTTTGAAGGTGGCTTTGCTGACTTCAGCACGCTGTCAAAGGTAATGTGAAGCTGCTGCTGCTCACAGAAAATGCATGAAACTGCAGTGACAAGACAGAGCTTACTCAGTTTCATTGCAGTTTTGCCACTACTAAACATTTATAATGGCTGACTTGCTTGAAAAAGAGGTGTTGATAGCAAATTGTCCTGCAATTCTGTGAAGAATGCAATCTTTTCAGCTTCATAAGTATTTTCTCTCTATTTCCAGTGATACTATAATTTAGTTACTTATTTATTTTTAAATTTGCTGAGTTTAGCAGCAAAAGTAATACTTTTCATGTTAACTGCTTTCAACTTTATAGTGCTGTAATAGTAGCCATTCCTGATTTTTCTTTCTGTTCAATCTTCTGTAGTATGTGGATATGTGTAAAAACAAACAAAAGTCTTTTTTTTAGTCTTAGTCCAAACTTTCAGTTCTGATTTAATACTGTATTATTGAAGAGAATGTCTAGTAGCACTGCACTGAAAATGTGTGTGTTGCTGTTTTCTTTGTTGAAGGCCAACAATGAGGATCCCTTTAGCTCTTCCACGTCAGGCTCCACCAGCAATGTCACCATAACTAAAAACTTGTTTGAGGAACCACCTGCTAAAAATGAGGATGTTCCTCCTGCACTGCCCCCTAAGACAGGAACTCCCACCAGGCCCTGTCCACCACCACCTGGTAAGAGCTGACACTGGTAACAATCTGCTGCTTCGTGTTGGCAGAGAGACAGTAATGATGAGGGGAGGGCAAAGGGTCTGAATGTAAAATGAATGAGCAAGATGTGAAACAAGTCCATTCCTGATCTCTTGGTCGTTTCCTCAGAGTTAAGTTTTGCATGGTGTTTGGGATCATAGTTTGAAGAGACAAAGGATTTAGAAAACAGGAAAAAAGACTTATTAGAAATGTGTGCAAGAACACAGCATAGCTGCAAATTAAATGGTTTCTAATGTGATACCCTGTGAATCTTGAATTAAATTATGCTTAAAGTGAGAATTTAGTTTGTTTTATACATTGCAAACACAAATGGGTTTAATGCAAAATGAATTGAATAGGGTTAAATGACTGGCTCAGGTTTTCAGGTTAACTTTTTCTAGATGGCCTTGCCATAGCTTTGTAGCAGTAACAGTAATAAACCCAAGTTCCCTAGGCTGTTTTCTCCTCACTGCTAGAGGAGTCCTGAAGGATGCTCCATAGTACAAACCACTCTGCTTTCCAGAAAAAGCTGATTAGCAGGGATAACAACACCTTCTTGTGGTTGCAACAAGACCACGTTACAACAGACTCCTCACTCTCATTTTTTTTTGCAAACATAGGAAAATATATTTCTAGTGTTCCTTTAAAAATTTCTGTCCTCTGTTTCATTGTCTTTATGAACTCTACTGCATCATTTTTTTCACTGTTACACTATATAGATGAGTCTTAAGGTGTTTTGAAAAACTCTGGCATGAAACTTAAATATGTATTCATCTTTTCCTCAAGAGAAGGGGAACACAGTAGATACAGGAGTGCTCATACTGAAGTTTAAACTCAGCTGTTTCATTTCTAATCTTGGTGTGAGAGCTGGTTCGTGCTAATGCCTTGCAAGTAATCATTTCCATTGTAAATAACATTGAAACAGCTGACATGGCAAGTGATGATAATTTGAATGTTTGATGTTGGTCCTTATTTAAACATAAAAAGGATTTCTGACTTGATTGTGTGGGAGTGGCTGTGACGTGGTGCACTTTTGGAATACAAGCTTCTAGGGGCGAAACAGCAGCATCCTTAGCAACAGATGACTAGAAAAAAATAGGCTGATTTGATATGCACGGTTAAAAATGTGGTTATCTTGATAACCATTCCCAATTAATTATTTTCCTAATGGAAATAAAATTTGAAGTACTTAAATGCAATTATTTTTAATGACTCCCTTGGTCTGATTTGAAACAATGGAATGCTTTTTCAAAGAAATATCCAAAAATTTTCTTTTAATTCTTCTCTCTACGGGAAAATGTGTAGAAGGGCTGTTGCCTCTGAATTCTGTTGCCTCTCTAGATACTGATAAGCACCCTCATTTCTTGATTTTGGGGAAGATTTGGTAATTGTGTTAAATTAATAATTGTGTATTTTATATTCTTACAATTATTAACCCTTCCCCTGCAGAAATAAAATTCCCTGGATGTTATTTGGAGCTGCTTCTCCCACGTTTCAAGAAATAGGCAAGCATTGTTTGCAAGTAACAGAACTGTAGAATTACAGAATAATTTGGGTTAGAAGGGACCTTAAAGATCATTCAGTTCCAACCCCCTGCCATGGACAGGAACACCTTCCACTGGAGCAGGTTGCTCAAAGTCCCATCCAACCTGGCCCTGAGCACTTGCAGGGATGGGGCAGCCACAATATCATCATCAGTGATACATAGAAAAAACATCATCAGTGAGAGAGATGGAAGGGTTATCTGGGAAGTGTCTAAGTAAATCATATGTTCCCAAGGGGATATGAACAGATTCTCCAAATCTCTAAATCATTGCCAGATGAGAATCTCTTTTGCTCTTCCAAAATAATTTTTAGACTAATTTTCAATAGTGATATGTGAAGTAATAAGCACTTGGTTCAATTCCGCAGTTTTAATCTGAAATGGAAGCAGAAGCAAGTTTTAAAATACAGCCACTGCAAGCATGGAACCACTTGCAGAACCTGCTAGTAGAATTCAAAAAACTGCACTGAAACCTGTTGTATAAACAGTAACATACAGAGGGCATGGTGGGATGAAATTCAGCTCAGCTATTCCTGAAAGTATTTGGGTTAATGTCCTCAAAGGTGTTGAGAGTTGGCTGGGGTTAAGCTGAAAAAAACCCAACAAGATAAATGGGGGTTTGTCCCTGTTTATTTGCAACTACTTTGGCAAGAGTTAACAAAACAGCTCAGCCTGTGATTGCCTGTTATCATACTCCTTGTTCTAAACTGCAGAAATTACTGCTCTTAGCACAGTGAGAAGACATGGTGTTTTGAACACTTACAAGTGTAATGTGTTTCTGGTCTCTGAATAAAACTGAGTTAACTTGATCCAAACAAATAATAAAAGAGCCTTGCTGGAATAATCAAAGACAGTTGATAACCAGAAAACAATACTGTGCTGACAGAATAGGTGCTCAAAACTGTTAGAAATTCTCTTTCCAAAATAGTTCATTAAAATATAACTGTATTCCTGACTCATTAACATACATGTGTTCCTTTTTACATGATTACCCTTCCAGAAAGTGTGGGCTGTACCCTCATTTTTTAAATTGGCAACCCTTCCTCTGAAGCTACAGCTGCTCTAGTTTGTGGGAAGAGGTTGTGTTCAAAGTAGCTTTTGAATGGGGTTTTTTTTTTACTAGTTTTGGCATGTTATTACCTGCTATCTTAAATTCATTTTAAATTCATTTTAATCTAAGGGAAAAGACCTATCAATCAAATAGACTCTTCAGATTCCTTTAAACCGAGCGATCCATTTCAGCCTTTCCCCACCCCAGACATTCCCAAAGAACGAGAAGCAGATCTATTCTGTGATCCATTTGCTCCCACCAGCATCAGTAAAGAGGCTGACCCCAACAATTTTGCAAACTTCAGTACTGTGAGTAAACACTTTTTACATTTGTTTCAGTATAACAGCAGCTTTGAAATGTTCACACTGAAGCCTTCAGTCTAATTTAAATTATTAAAACATATCCCATGTATGAAAGGGATATTGCTTCCAGTTAAAACAGTGTTTACATTTACAGCTGAGGCTGTCCTAAAACAAAATGCTGCAAAATGTTGTAGTTAATGTTTAAATTTCATTGTTTTTATGCCTTTTTTCGTGGAGGCCTCCTAGCTTTTAGAAGAGAGGATTTCAGAAATATCTATGTCCTAGGGACTATCCATTTTGTCAGCGTGTGCAGCAAATTGAAATTATAAATCTGTAACGAGCACACTGTTAACTATCCAGTTAAAAATAAATCAAAACATGATTTTAATTTAACTGTCACTGAACTGTTTGGTCATGGTTTTAATGTACTGACATATTGATAAACAGCCTCATAACAATGTATGTTAATGAAATATAATTTGATGAGTTTTGAATGGTTAGTGAATTCCAGACTTAAGCACAATGAAGTAAAAAGTAGTAAGTGTCTCTTTATAACCAGAATTCATTTCATAGAAGTCGTGGTGTCCAAGCAGTAGAAGCAAATCTAAAGGTTTGTGCATGCCTATATATTATTTTTTTCTTTTGAGCTTTTGCAAGTAGAAGTTTTGAAAGGCATCATCTCACTTTCAAGCCTGATACCTGTTAAATGCAATTTGCATTTACAGTATCTTGATCATACTGCTCTTTTTCTGTTCAGGCCTAATAAACTACGTGCTTGATTGAAGTAAACTAAGGACTGTCAGGCTCTCAAAGTAGACTTGCACTTGTTGGTGTGTCTTGTAGCATGATAACTTCTGAAATGTGGTTATCTATCTGTGGTAGTACTTAGGGGGTCTGAGAAGCCAGTTTGGAGGAGTGGCAAAAATGTTTATTTATGAAGGAAAAAGTATTCTTTTCCAGCTGCAATTACTGAAAATACTGAGTGCACTATGGAGAAAACTCAGGTGTTTCTGCTTTTATTTCTCAAAGCAGCAGCTCAAGGCAGAGACCTGGAGTCTCTTAACCTCTAACCCTTTCAGTTAGTGCTGGGACATCCATGAGGACAGGGGCTTCACCTACCTCTCCATTTTTCTGCATGTTTACTAGAAAGAAACTTTAGCATAATCTTTTGTATATTATTTAAGATAATACCCTTAACTGTCTCTGATTCATAAGCATTGTGCCAGAGGTATTTAGTTCACAATCAGTTCTCATCAGTATACATGGAAATAATCTGTTCTTTTATTTCCTCTCTCATATCATGCTGACCTTTCTCTGTATTACTACCAGCCTTCTAACTCTACAGTTACCTTATTATTTTGCTGCTTCTTGGCAATATTTTTCATCTACACATTCAGAAACAGTTCACAGCTAAATTTTTGCAGTCATTATCACTTGGAAAAGTCATCCCTAATGACAGCAGGGTAAACCAGGATGGCCTACAGTGTCAATAGGAGTGTGCTTTGCAAAATGTTCTCCTGATTTATTCAGATTTTCTTGTATGCTTTCTGTCCAAAATAAAACTGTATTTCAATTATAGCACTTTCTGCTTCAGTTTTTGAAACTTAATACTGAAATTTGAAACATGGCATATTTCATTAAAATACATCAGTTTGATGGCTTCAGTGCACTTCTTAGTAGTTAAACCTTAGACGAAGCCAATCTTAGTCTATTACAACTACAAAACAAGTAATATTTGAGGACTAGAGTATGTACAATTGTTGATAAACTAATTGTCTTTTAAACTGAACATTTGGACAGTAATAATTATTGTATTATTAATCTGGTTTATTTTGTCTTTTAAAAATGCAGTATTCAACTGAGGAAGACATGATTGAATGGGCTAAGAGAGAAAGTGAGAGAGAAGAGAAAGAAAGATTGGCAAGACTAAAACAGCAAGAGCAAGAAGACTTGGAACTGGCTATTGCACTCAGTAAATCTGAAATATCAGAAGCATGAAGTTTAGAATAAGATTTTATCTTACGTAAACTGTTTTGTCCCTTTTCCTGATTACCTAACCTATTTAAATGTTAATCAGAAAATGCATATATACAAGAAACTATGAAAGGTTTTTAATTTCTGAAAGTGATGTGAATGTTTCTGCTAAATTCAATCCTTTTGGTTATTGTTTGAATAACTGTTAAGTTTAGCATTCAATTTCTCTCAAGTTTTCAGGAGAACAAAGTACTTTTCCCAGCTGAAAGCAAATCAATTTAAAATGCAGATGGAGAGATTGGGGTTTGACTGTAATCTATCAGCAGTTGGTAATTGAGCATAAAGTGAACACAGCAATTATTCTGTCATGGCGGACTGTCTCCCATCAAGCAGTTAGTCACTGGAAACCTTTTATCCTTCTGATGAGGTTTTAGTAATGCCAGAGTTGTGGAGTGCTTTATTTTTTATGTATGCATATAGATTTTTTTTCTCCTCATTGAAGATTTTATGTTGGATTTAATGTAATCTTCATGGAGTCTCCATCAAAAAGTGTGTCTTTCTGAAACCTTTATTGCTTTTCTTGCATGGTCATAGGTTTTAAGACAGACCTGTTATTTTGTTTTATAAAGCAATGAAGCTGAAAATTCATGTGCATTTGCTGTTGGCTAAGGTGACTGTCAAATTGTGAGACCCCACTGCTATTTGAGCCACTTTTGCCTGTGAAATATGCAGCTGAACTGGCAAGTTAATAAGTTCCATTTGAAATAGGATTGAGAATAGAAAGAAAAAACAGGTAGTCTGATTTCTATTTTTTTTAACCACAGTTGTTTTCTGTATATGTAATTTATTGAATGCCAACTGATAGTTGCACCTTAAACTGAATGATTTCTGAATGGTCACTGAGTCAGAGTAGGATTGATAGAATGTTAATGAAAATAACTTAATGAAAATAACTTATTGTTCATTTTGAAATAATTCTATTTGGAAAATCAGTTTCATTAAAAATAATTCCAAAAAGAATGATCTTATGCCCTATCTAAAAAGAATGGATGGCAGCAGCATAAACATCTAGAAGGGGTTTTTTTCTTGCACTTTTAACCTGTGGTATTTTTTTGAGAAATTGAAGTGTTTCAACACACAGCACTGGGGCAAAGGGGGAGAACTCAGCCATGCTTCAGTGTATTTAAGCTCTTCCCATTACCTGTCAATGCTGCTGTTGCATGAGTTTAAGGGTTTTCAATTTTTCAGGAAAAAAAATGAGTAACCTGACTGGGATGGTTTTTCTTTTGCACTGGGAGATGAGCATTTAAACACCTGCTCAAAAAAAGTAACTTAAAATTTTGCAAGTATTAAATAGTTATAACTTATCTTATACATCTTTGTAATGAGTGTACACTAATCTTGCAAATCATATGCTTAACTGGATTACATAGTTTCTTATCTTTTGTTAAAAATGTATACTCAGTGGACCAACACAATATTATATGTATATATTATATATATATTCCTGCTTTCCTTTATGGAATTTAAAGTTTTGAGTCATTTGATGTTACATTTCATGTTACTGACTCTGACTATAGGACTTTAACTCAGACTACCAACAAACCACTGCTGTGAGCTAAATGGCATTACTTTATGAAGTTTTAACTGTTTGGTTTTTTTTTTTAAAACAACTTGTTCAGGTGGGATTAGCCTCTATTTATAGACTTCCCTTTTGTTTAAAAATTCTAACAATAGCCTGTAATTATGAAGAAATAAAGTTTAAGTACATAAATGTGAAGTGTTTGTCTGTTTTTTCAAGAGGGTGCTGTGAGATGTAAAGCATTGTGTGAGTGCAATGCAGTATGAGGTGTTCTGACTGTAGCTGGTTTCTGTGGCCTTTCCCACCTGTCCCACCTGCCATGGGTCACCTTTACAGAAATAGCATCCAGTGTCAGAATTGTGTTGCCTCGTGTTATTTCCCCAGTAACTTCTCAACAGTTTCATTGACCTACTTAAGTTTAAATTGGCTGTTTCAGAATTTGAATATTTAGCAAAATTATTACTTCAGTATTGGAGTGTTTTAGTCGTGCTTTAGCCTGAATCTTCAAAGTCGTCGTGTGCATGGATGTGCAGCCTCATGGGGTTTTTTTTTGTTGTACTGACAGAATGGTAATTTAGATGATACTGGGTTTAGGCAACACAGTGGGTAAGATTGGGAAAGTAACATATTTGTTCAGAACATTGGCAGCTAAAGTGCTATGTTTTCTTGTTACAGAATTCTGTATAATGTAAGTGAATACTCTTCAGTTTAATTCCGTTGCTAATTGGAGCAAACATGAAGGTTGGCTTTTAGATGCATCCATGTTTTCTTATAGGAAGGAAGAAGACAGTAATTTTCCCAAATTAAAGATCTTTTTTGATGCAAGTTTGAAGCTTGCCCTTCTGATAGGTAGAGTGGAGTTTAGTTGCCCATGTGTGTTACTGAACTGGTGAATTATCTGCAGAGATGTGTTTGCAAGGACCTCTGAGGCTTAAATTGGGAGAGGCACAGAAGTAAAGAGGAAGGAAGACTGCATAATGTTATCCTAGAAAAAATGGGAAGGAACTTGTCATTTGTCAGCTGACAAGCCATCAGTAATATCCTGAAACAAGTCATTTTCATCCACAAGCTCTTTAAAAAAGAAATATGAATAGCAAAACATACATAAATAACACCATCTGCATTCCCATTCCTTGCTCAGAATGCTTCAGAATTCCTGTTGTGCTAAAATGGAGACATCTGGAGCTGCCTGGGCCTTTGATTTTAACCAAAAACAAAGAGCAATAGTTTTTAGAGCAGGTGATCTGCTGATAGAGAGGGAAAATGCTGCATTGTTTAGATGTGTGTTCAAGAGGTCAGGATGTTTTTTCTAGTTATCTCTTGCTGATTTAATAAGTGAGTATGGACAAACCACTTAATGCTAAGCCATTTCCTGTTCTGTAAGTGATAACAGGTCTCATAACTATTACATAACTGCTGTAATCTGGAAAGACAACCTTGTGCAGAGTGAAAGGAATTTTATCCCATTTTACTTGTGTGTATCCTGTTGATAGAAGAGATGTTACGAGGTGTTTTCTCTGTTGGAATAAGCAGCCAGTTGCACTCCTATACAGGACTATACAAATAACTGGAACTAGATGAAGGATTTAACAGAAATGCTGTTTTAAACAGGGTATTTGAGGATTTAGTTTGCTGGTAGTAGAGGGAGAAATTCTTACCTTTGACTTCAGAGGTCTGTCCCAACAAGAGATCCTGTAACACTTCTGCAGATGTCAGCTGTCTCAGGTTTGCATCTGACAGACTCATCCTGATCCACTCAGACTGATTTTCCCGTGTGGCCAGACTTAGTGTTTGTTCTGTTGAGACAACATAGCACTGAAATTTTTGTATTCAAAGCCAGAAGTCTTTAGGATTGTTTTCCATAGAACGCAGCCTCTCCTGAGATGCTACATGAACAGGTGTGGTCACTTACACAGAAAAATGTAATTTTAAAAGATTCAGTGGGTATTTAGGTAAAATCCTTGTAGAAGATTTTTTATATTGCTTAATGAAGCTCTGCTAATACCTCCTTATTTTTAAAATTAGGGTCTTTGAGTTCCAAACAGTTCTGAGGATTTTGGAGTATGAATCTCATTTGGGGACCATATTCAGTAATAACTTTTACTGAATAAATAACTCAGTTGAGGTTCAAACCACTAACCCTGAATCCTGAAAACTGCAGGTAAAGTATTCATTGAATGTTAAACTCGTATATTTGAATTTTCTAACTTTCCTTAATATGCTATCCATTTAACTTAAATATTTATTTTATTTTACTGGCAGGCATTAAAAGCACAGCAGTTCTCAAACATACAATACCATGCTCAGAGGAGCAAATTTGTCCTTCTGTTTTAGCTTTTTCGACTTTGTCCCTACAACATAAAATTCTAAAAAGTTGTAAAAAGCAATTTAGAGTATATTCTGGGGTGATTATTAATAAAAATGTTAAGTTAATATTAAAATATAAAATAATAAATATAATAAAAAATAAAAATGTTAAGTGACTGGCTACTAAAAATGGACTGAAGTGCAGAAATCTCGTTTCATTATGAACACTGTGAGCTGGAATGTATGAGCCTCACAATTCAAAAAATGAAATGTATGTAAACGGGTATTTTCTGCTGGAAAACGTAGGCTTACATTTGTGCCAAAATAGCTCTGGGAAGGTGCTTGTCACAGCTGCTTATGCTATCCCTCACTAAGCTAAAATGTTTGATTTAGTGAAGACAATCGTGACTTCTTGGCTGTTGTCAGACGAAGGACTCATCCTTCGATCATTGGATGCCTGGGCTCCTCTCTCGGAGCAGCTGCACCCTGAGCACTGGAGCGTGAGCCCGTCCTGCCACCCACCCCTTGTTCTTCACATCACGAGCCACATTGTTGGTGTGCAGCTAATAAATTCTTTCTTTTTTTAACCTTATACACCCACTGTTCCCGTTAATGTGCCCATTGTTTCTTTATGTCAACCCAGTCCTTCTGTTTGTCCTGCCACTCCCTTGGCCGCGTATACCTTTGCCTTCCTTTGCCTTGTTCATTTCCTTTCACAGGCTCCTTTCTTCTGTTAATCTTTTCTGAACTGTTATCCGCATAACCCTGAAGCTGTGTGATCGATATAATTATAATATAGATAATGGCCGAAGTAATGCAATTCGTTTTCAGTATTGCACATTTATTCGCAATTCCAATGGGTTTGGTTTCCTTTAATGGAAGGGGCAAGTTAAAATTTTAAATATTTATTTTGTTTATTAATTTTATGTTAATTAACAAATTAAAGAATTTAATTATTTAGATCCAATTATTTATTTATGTAATTTGTTCATAACCTGGTCCATCTGAGGCGTGAGCCCTGTGGGGTGTTATTCCTGTGGTACAACTCGCAGACCCCTGTGCTGGGGGCAGACAGCTGCACCCTGGCAAACGCTGCCGTGGCAGCAGGTGCAGAGAGTGCAGCTAATTGAAAACTTGGCGAAATACGAGTTATGTTTTCCTCATGTTTTTTCTCGAGACTAATTAATGACTCCAATTCCAGCGCGCAGCGGCGGTGCCCGCTCTCCTCTCGGCCGTTCCCGGAGCCTTTCGCGCCGGTGCGGAGCGACGCGCCCGGCTCCCACCCGAGCGCTGCGGTGGGACCGTAACCCATGGGGTTATAACCCCGTCCCATTCCGCCCCATCCCGTCCCGTTCCCATCCCCACCGCCGGCGGAGGGCGGGCGCTGCCGCAGCCGCTCACCTGCAGGGGCGGCCCCTCCGCCCGGCTCGGCCCGGCCCGGCCCTGCCCTGCCCGAACATGCGCCGAGGCTCCGGCTGCCGCCGCTCCACACGCACACCATGCGAGGTGGCTGCGGCGGCCGCCGGGGAGCAGTAGCAGCAGCGCCAGCCGTGCCCTCCCCTCAGCCGCTGCCCGTCGCGACGCCTCCATGGACGCCCGCCCGGCCGGCAGCGCCGGCGCCCGGTACGGGGCTGGGGCGGGCCGGGGTCCCGCCGGGGGTCGCCGGGGCACAGCGCCGCCTCCGCCGGGCTCTGGGGCTGCGCCGTCCCGGGCGGGAGGAGGGCCTGGAGCGGCCGTCGTGGTGCCGGCAGGAGCGGAGGGTCCGGCCGCGGGACGGCGTGAGGGCGGTGGGGTTCCGGGCGAGCCGCCCGCCGGGCGCTGCAACCGCTGAGGGCGCTGCGGGCCCCCGGACTGACCCCGACGGGCGCTCGGAGCTGTGGCCGGAGCCGCCTGCGGCCCGCGGGCAGGGGCTGCCCGGGCCGGGACCACCCAGGCCGGGACTGGGCCACCCCACGGGCCGCTCTGGCCACCAGCCTGCCCCAGCTGTGGGCAGGGACTGTGCCCACCCGTGCCGGCTGAGCCACCCCACTGCGCGGGCACAAACTGGTTCTTGCACTTTGAGGGGGTTTTCTTTTTTTCTTAGACAAAAGCATTAGCTTGAGCTAATTACATACCTGCGCAGCAGCCCTTCGGTAGTTACATGCAAATTGTCTTTGGGCTTCAAAGGGTTGCTGAAGAGCGTGTCATGTCTGTGGAAGACCAGGTCCTTTTGCTTGAGCTCCTGTTTGTGCAGCTTGCAACACACCTTGACAGCGAAACGCTGACGTTAATTACTCTGTAACTCAATACCTTCTTGCTTGCCCTCATGAACGAGCTGCAGGTGGATAACTTTCTCCATTCCAGGTGTGCACTCCCACTGCCCCTAAAATACATAAACTTCCATGGTGTGCGTGTGAGAGAGTTGTTTCTTCAATAGCTGAATCAGTCTGCAAATAACATTCTTCCCCCGTGATGACAGCGTGTTAAATTTTAGACGTGGCTGCATTAAAGGTCGGCTTGTGGATTCTGTATTTAACATAAGATATTTGTAATAATCTTCTTTATAATCTATGCAGGAGTAGAAGCTTTTAAGAGTGCAGTTGTTGGAGAGGCCAGCAAACTGCTGGTAATGGCTCTGTTCATGGCTCTTCATCAAGTGTGGGAGCAATGGTGTACTCTCTCTCTCTCTGGCTGCCTGCTTTCCTTTGTTCTTAAACCTGAAAACAGCAAGCATTTACCTGAGACTTTATTTCTGCTGAAGAAACCACGATGGAAAAAACATTTCCTGAACTTTAGATTATATAAGATGTACAATAGTGCTCTTTTTTGATGGCATTGATATTGACGTTAGAGTCACTACAGAGACCAAAGGAGGAGGTCTAGTGACATTTGAAACAGCAAAGTCCTGTGGGATTTAAAAATCCAGACTGTTAGACTTGCTAAAATGATCAAAAATGGCCTGGCTATTAGTATTTTTATATACAACCTCGATCTGGAAGTACTCAAGGCCAGGTTGGATGGGGCTCTGAGGAACTTGGTGTAGTGGAAGGTGTGTCTGCCCACAGCACAGGTTTGGAATGAGATAATGTTTAAGGTCCTTTCCAACCCTGACCATTCTATGGTTCTGTTATTTTTAAGAGCTTTATATCATTTTGTTGCCATGTTCTGTCTTGATAATTCTTTCACGAACCAGCAATTTTTTAAGTTCTGTTTTTTAACTCTAGGCTGGAAAGGTGGGCTCTGTGTTAGTAATAAAGATGTTAAATGACATCATTAAATGACCTCCAGGTGCTGTGTTTGCACTGACAACAGCAGTGGGCTGAGAGACTGCGGTAGTGTTGTGCTTCAGGAAGTTCTGAATCTGGGGAACAATGTGTGTGGGAATATTTAGAAGCAGAAAGGAGCTGGGTGAATTTTGCCAGGTTGGGCAGGTTGTCCCGAAAGTCTGTGTTACTGAAGTTGCTGCAGCACTTGGTGCTGGCTCCTCATCACCTTTCTGGAGCTCCATCTGCTGGAACCAGCTCTCCCCATGTCTCTTGAGTGACACTGCACCGGGATCTAAAGGAATTCAGATGTTTCTGTTACTGTGCTATGAAGTGTTGAAAAGTATATATCAGGACTTTGACTAGTTTTGAGAAAAGATTACTATTTTCTTATTGTAGGTCACATTTTACTTAAATCACTCCTTTAAAACCCAGATGAAGCTCCTAGACAATGTTTTCACAGAGCTGACTTTGTGGTTTCTTTAAGTATCACATATATTTTGGAAATAGATTGAGATGATCAACCCATAGTTGGGGGACAAAATGATCTAATGGACTGGTTGGAACTGAGGAGTAAACAGATTTTAGAGTAGGGGTGATGAAAAATGACATCCCACTTTAGGGATTTTCAGCCGTTGTCTTCAACTTGATAATAAAACTTTCAGTCATCTGTTGTGAAAAAGCAATTGTCAGAAGAAAGTCTCACTGTTAGGATGGTCACTCAGATATACTTGACTTAATGGCTGGAATCTCAGATGTATCTCAAACAGAATGCAGTACTGAACTTGGATATCATTTTACATTTCTTTCTCACTAAAATTGCCATCTTGAGCTGATGAAATGTTCTCACTGCATCTACATCGAAGTTTTTAATTTTGGCTGTCATGTTTCCTGTCAAAAAGTGAAAAAGTGACAGAAAAATCCCAGACTAACTCAATCAGAGTTCAACACCAGCCTCACTTGTTTTGGTTTTCATTTGTTTTTTCTCCTCAGGTAGTTTGCTTAGTTGTTTTTCCACTCTGAAATGGAGAGAATAATAACTATTTTCTTCTTGAAGCCACTGTACCAAAGAATAACTCTTCAAAATGGCTTTAGCAATGCTGAGTGCCGAGACAACTTGCTACTGGTACTTCTTTTTCTGTTCTTGAGTATTGATTCAGTGGGCAGGTTCACAAGAGCTGTAAAGGTGTATTGAAGTGCCATGCTTGGAATTTTATTTAATTGGAGAGAAAGTGGCATTGTTATTAGTCAAGGTACTGTGAAGTATGCTTTGCAGATGACTTCTGAAGAATAAAGTCAGGTTGTTGGAGCTCTCAGGGAAAAGTAATCTGAAATGTCAAGCAATGATTAAAGGCAAAGCAATAATCCCCTATTTGTTCAAGTATTTTATGTCATTCCTATATATTATTTTTATGGAGCCTAAGATACTGTTCAGCAGTGGAATGATAACAAAAGCATGTTTTTTTTTAAAGTTGCAGCAAAACATTTTACAGAGTAATTTATTTCAAAAATGCTTTGCATAGATTTAATGAAAAAAACCAGACAAACCAATCCAACCAAATGAAACAAAACCAAAGAAAGAAACATTTCAACCCACATGAAGTACTGCAGGAAAACGTTTTTTGGGCCAGAATGTGTATTTCATCCTTTTTGTGTTGGTCACCACCCTGAAGTCTGAAAGAAGTGAAGTGTAAATCAGCATAAACAAGTACAAACCAGACTTCACAAATGGCTGAAAAAAGATGCACAGATGACTCTCTTGTTACCTACCAGTCAGCCTTTATCAGTGCTAGCAAGTGCAGATTCCATCCAAAAGGGGGAATTGCCTGACATCCTTCCCCAAATTCTCACTGATTCTGATTTCAGAAGTGATACAGAGCTCTACCCTGACCTTGCAGTCCTTAGGAAAACAAATCTCACTGATTTTGTCTGGCTTCTTACCATGAACGTGTCAGAGTGAGTTTGCATTTTGCTTCATGCTTTGTTTGTTTGTTTGCTGGGTGCCTAAATGTGCTCAATAGTATTGCATGATAGTGGTCTAGTGCAGCTCTTGCTGATTTGTTTTTATCTCATTAGTTTTAGTGAGATGAGAATTAGACCTTTAAAAATTGAGCGTAATTATGTCAGAAGTGTAGGTGGACCAGAGGCAGTAAAACTGAAAAGTCAGAGGACTTGCAGAAAAGAGCAAGTGGGTATTAAAAGGTTGTCTAAAAACCCCCAAAGGCAGGATACCAATCACATGTGACCTTCAAAGTGCCAAAGATTGTAGATCATCTGAATTTAAAAAGGAGAGCTATTAAAGCTTGCTAAATATTACTGTGCTCTGATTTATGATGAAAGTTTACTCTTAATTTCAATGATCCTGTTAATTTCTGTAATGCTGAATGTATTTGTTTGATTTCACTGTTCATCCTGTGTGAGGTAACTTTTTCTTTGTACATTCCAATAGATACCAATGCAGTTACGGGATGTTTGGGCTTGTTTTTGTAATGTGCCAGACTGGGTTGTGTGTCTGTATGTATTTTCATTCTGTTTGATGCAGGCAGTTTTACTGACTGGGAGTGCTCACCCACGGTGGTGCATTCAGTCCTCTGAGCAGTCATGGCAGTACAACAAGGAAAGGGAATGGTAGAAATGACACCAGTGCATTTTATTTGTCTGAGCAAACCCATCTTAATGAATTTATTGCACTGTTTGCCCATTCAAATACAGGATGAGAACTGTGAGCCTAATGCAAACTAGATCCTGCTTGGTCCAAGTTAAACATGGTAGGACCAAGGGCAGAACACGAGTCTGCCAGTTCCCTGGTCTTTGTGTTGCTCACTGCACTTCTTTTCCCCATCCCTTTGATTTGTGAGCCTTTGCTGGAACAGAAGGGCCTTTTAAAAGACCTTTGACATTGCTGAGGCATCAATAACTCAGTGGTTTGAGAGCTGAATTAACCTCAAAAATAAATGGTGTCATACTCCATGTACAACTTGAAATACTATGATATCCTGAGTCCCAGAATTGTATCAATGTTGTGCCTCTATGCAGAATACTTGGGGAACACAAATATTGAAACCTTTCCAGTTGCTTTGTTGTTGAACTGGTGGAATTTCTGCAGCACTGAGGAGTCTTAGACATGGGCCAGAAAAGTGTTCAAGAACACAGAACGATAAATGCTGAGGTATTATCAGCTTGGCATGTAGAACAGGAAGGGATATGGGAGAATTAATTTTCTTGCATTAACTTATTTGCTTTTGAATTATGAAGACATTTCTGTATTGTCTGAAAACGGAATAGTAAAAAATTATTTTGAGAACTGCTTATTTGTTCTTTTCATCCAAGATTATTTCTGATCTCATGTGGGTTTGGAAATGTTTGCAGAAGAAAAGAATTCTTCCCAAGTGATGTGCTTTTTGATTTCTTTGAATGTAGAGATTTTTTTCAGGCTCACAACATTTGTAGGGCAGTGTTGCTCAAAGAAATCAACCGTTTAGAAAAGTGGTAGTGGATTTAGGAATGACCTGGCAAACTGGAAAAGACTAAAGGAAGTAACCCCAGGGGTATCCTGGTATCTCCTAATGTCTCTGTGATTATCCAGCATTAGGAGAACAGAAAATAGTGTCATGGCAAGAATTTCTATTTTCAGGGGTGATCTTTTTGAAAACAGGCAGTGGGAAGGACATCCTGGGGTCAGTGATTGTACCGTGGGATGTGAACTGCTGACCCCTAGCACAACAAAGGGCACGGGGAGGGACACTTGGGGACACAGCAGGGGCTGAAGACCCCCAGACTTTTTCCTGTTTAGACTGTGAGGGGATAAAAGCCCAGGGGCTCCTTTGTTAGGATCCCTTCTCAGAGGCACCAGCTCGAGTTGTTATTTTGTTATTGCACCAATATGAAGTTATTTTAAGGATTGGGACCTCTGAGACTGTTATGGGAAGCCTGGGGTTGAGCCTTTCTCACTGTGAATGTGGGATGGGCAGCTGAGAAGGGGCTTTGGTTCTGGCTCAGGTGATGGTTGTGTGACTGCCAGTGGCTCCTGGATGGTCAGACAGGGAATTTCCTTAACACTGAAACGGAGACCTTTGAAATGTGCTTTGGGATGCTCCTCAGGTCTGTGAACAGCTGAAATGTTAGCGCTGGTGAAGCTTAAATGGTGTTTGTTTCTTTGTATTTTATTCTCCTCCTCCAAATGAAGTTACCCATGCACGCTACCTCAGCTGACTTATGCAGATAAGGTAGATTTGGTAGAGAAATGCATCCATATTTTAGGATATGACTGATTTAACTTGCTTTTAGTGTTTCACAGCAGTGAAAGAGCTCTTGAATTACTATTAAAAGCATTACTACAAAGGCACAAACCTCAGACTCACCTTTTTTGGTAAAGTTCTGATAATTGCTGAGGTTGAGTATTTTAGCATTTTGCACAGTATAAGGTTCAAGATGCCTTTTTTATTGAAGAAATCAGTAAATCCCAATGACAAATCACAACGCTTATGCACTGCAAACTCATAGTAAGAAACCAGTCAACATCATGTACACCGTGAAGTAAAATTATGCATAAGTGTGGTAACTCCCATGCTCAAAAATCATGTGTCCCTTCCCTTTTGACCACGAAAAACATAATTTTTTTGGAAGATGCTTTACTGTTCATTAATATTCCAGATTTTAGTTTTGCTTATTAATTTTGTTTGATACGGCTGTTGACATAGAAAGGGTTTGGTGCTTAAATAAAAGGGGTATTGACTGGGATATCCCAAGAAATTGTGCTTCCAACTAGAGACAATGGGGATGCAGTGGAGTAAGGAGAGCAGCTCTTACTGTAAGTCCCAGGACATATCGTGGTTGTGATTTGTGAAGCAACCCCACTCATGGTCCCTGGGGCAGAGACCAATGATTTCATAAGCAACAAAACCACAAGGAGAACCATATGACTGTCCTTGCAAAACCTGCTGCCCAAAAGAAAAAAGGGAAAGAACCTTGTAGAACCAGCAGGGAAATGGCTTAAATGTGGAAATATTTCAGATCTGAGTTTTTTACATTTGTTTTCTTTAGTTAAAGGAAAACACACATATACGTGGGGAAGGAGAGTTGCATACTGGAGGATGTCTGAGCATACAATTGTTTCTAGAGAAGAGGTATTCAAATAAAAACCTGCTAAATGAAGTCTTGAAGAACTTGGCAGAGACAGAGCCTTCACCATACAGGGCTTTAAAGACTACGTTATGAATACAGTATTAATTAGAAATTGTACAAACAGCTAGTGAGAATGATGAAAAATCTTTTCAGACTAGCCCATGATTCTGCCATGGAAGCAGCCAGTTAATTTTAAATTGTAACCAGTACTTGTTCCCAACCAGGGAAAAAAACACCCAGTTATGTCTTTTATCTCCTGCTGTGGCCCAGGTACACAGTGCTGTTAGGAACATGTAATGGAGTCATTAATGGGGCAGCCTGTGGATCTATTACAGTAATTTTTATACCAAATGCAGCACAGGCTTTTCCTGTACCGGATGACATAAAACCAGCAAGAGATTTAATCAGGTATGTTAATGGATTTGGAGTATCTTCCTGGAATTGTCCTTTGCTGGTTTATCATTTTTGGGTCTTCCTTCAGCATTGTGTCTTCATTATTGGTACTGCTTTGTGTAATCTAGCAAACAGATAATTTTGGACATTAGATGCTCTTGGAGAAATTAATTTATATAAGTAGATTGCAGCTGATCAACTTGTACAGTCCAGCTCTTATAATGAGAGGAATGACTGCTAATGCTGCTTGTGGTTATGTACAGGGCTGGTACAGCTGATGTGCCAACAGAGCAGTTCAGGGGAATACACTTTCATTTTGGGCAAAATCGGCCAGATGAGCTCACTCCACTGATTAAATTGTTAGTGCCAACTCACCCCATTTTCCATGGCATTAAAGAGATTGTTGCAAAGAGTGCGTACAGTCTCAGTCCCTCCCAAAGGTACAGGAACTAACAAAAAGCAGCAGTCTGGCTGCTGGGCTGAAGCGTGTTTTATGGAGAATCCTTGCTGGGGAGAAGTACTTGCTTGTCTCTCTCGCCCGTGTGCTTCTCTCATTCGCAGCAATTATTGCCTGAGCGCTGCCTGTCAGCTGCTCTCGTTTGGCTCTCCGTTCTGCTTCGCGGGTTTCTGACGTGGGCCACTGCCACATGCAGTCATTCTTGTTGTTTCAGGTCTGTAATTACAGGGGCATTTGGCTTCCGCCTGGTCTGGACAGAAGGAAAGGTGGCTGCTGCTGCTGCTCATTGCAGACAGGTCTGTAGATCAGAGATAGGCTGGCAGCCGCCAGCCCCTCCTACATTAGAGGTATCCAGCTGTAAATACATCCAGTGGCATACGAACCTGGTGTGCCACCGAGTGGCTTCCAAATCGCTGATTTGTAGGATGTGGTCGGTGAATTAGCGATGCTCCTGTTCCCGTGGCAGTGTCCAATCGCAGAGTGGTGCCGCAGGCAGGCGCTGCCCGGCGCTCCCACCGGGACTGTCACTCGCAGCTGGCTCGGGGGCACCCAGTGCTGCTGATGTTCGAGCCTAAAAGCTGAGTGGGCTTACAATGACTATGTCAGAACACGCAGGAGACTCAGCAGAGAGGTGAGTAGCAGCACACAGCATTTTCCATTTGGCTTAGAGGCAGTTCTGATCCTGCTGTTGGAAGCAGGAGGGAATCTGCAGCCCACTGAAGCATGACTAATCAGTTTGCTAAAATGCTGAGCACCCTCGAGTTTAAAGTATTTCTGCCCTATTGTTAACAGTGACAAATGATGGTTTGTAGCATTTATGTGAGGTGTGTATTTTGCCCAGGTCTTAAGTCCTCGACTTGGGAGCTACATCCTGTGTCAGGTTTCCTTGGAGTATGAGGGAAACGTGCAGCTTCTGTTTTTGCTGCTGCTGTGGGTAGCACTGTGTCGTTAATTGTTATTCCAGAAAAGATGCCAAGTAATTATTGTATCTTATTTCTGCTTTGAGCTTCAACAGTGGTTTTATTCTTTGTCATCTTTCTGTTTCAAAGGAATATTTTGAAAAGGTTTATTTGTATTGAATGGGGTAATTCTCCTGCATGACAAGAAACGAACAAACAAAAAACCCAGGTAAAATGTTAGTAGTCTAAATATTTTAAAACAGGTGAAGATGTACTTTAAGTCATGTTAAAAATGCTATTTGGTTCAGGGATACAGATTTAAAAGCAGGAAGGTAAGAATTTTAATACAATCAGCAATAATTGACCAAGTTTTAATTATTAAGTAGGGCTCAGAATAGCTCAGAATAGGCAGACATGATATTGCATTTTGTATGAGACGGATGCCAAGGTTTGGTTAATCAATGCTTGCAAAGCACTCAGAAAGTGTCTTGGGTGCAAGAGGATTTGCAGTGTATCTGAAGTTGTGATGACACAGCCACTAAGAACAGCATCACATGATGTTTCTCTCAAATTTACAGTCCTGTTTTTTATATATATAATTATACTCTTTATTTCTTTGCAGTCATTATTCCTAAAACCAAAACCAAACCACTGCTGCAGTGGGTGGTTATTACTGATGCTATCTGCATGTGCTGTGCTCCCCTGCCTTTTTCTTAAGATGTTATCAGGACTTTGCTTTCTGTTTTTCTTTTCAGCATTCTGTGTTGTGCCATTTTTTAAGGAACTAACACAGTTTCTAAGTCACATGATAGATCATATTAGTTAGAGCTGTTCAGAATCAGGAACATGATGAGGATTTGTTTGTATTTTGTTGGAGGATGTTTTGTACATGCTTGTATACAATATGTTAGTGCAGTGTAGCTCTTTGATCATTAGATGCAGATGTTTCAACTGTCCTAACACTGGCTAGGTGACCTTAACTTTGTTAGTGCAGGGCTTTATTCTTTCTTTTGTGGATTTTTTTTTTTTGTTTTGTCCAGCAGTTCTGGTGGTGATGAACTTGGGCCAAACTAACTCAGCTGGTCTGTATTATCCTGTTGCCAGTAACTTAAAGACCAGCTGAGAACCCTTGTGACAGGTCAGGCTGACATCTGAATGTTGTAAAGGAGGAAAGTACGGCCAGAATAAGTCACTGAGAGTCTTCTGACTTTGAGATACAGCAGCAGGTTTTTTCTTCCTTTGAGTGCAGTAGCACTTCTTAGGGACAGTGATGTTCCCAGGAACATGCACAGTGGGAAGTTTTAACCCACCTCTGTGTTTGTGGTGGTCTGTTGCTCAGGCACCACACTGAACATGAGCTGAATGAAGGCAGATCTTCCAGCAGCAGTCAGTGCTGCAATTCTGATGCAGATTGACAATGTCTTATCCTTAAAGTGATAACATGATCATGATGTCCCCAGCTGGAGTCTGGCAGACTTACAATCAGATGTGCATCATCACCCAGTGCTTCTGTGTTCCTGGTACCTGAGCTCATCAAATTGCTCTGCTCCCACATGGCAAATTCTGCATGTCCAGGTTCTTACATAGAGTATATGCAGTTTGTATTTTTTTTTTTGAGGAAATGAAAGACTTCAGTTGCTTTTCAAATGTTACTTGGTGAAAGCATAGTTAAAAAAAACCAAAACCCAAATCCACAAACATAATAGGAGTCACTTTCACTTTTTGCAATCGCTAGAGGTGAAATAGCAGGTTACGCAAGGGAATAAATCTGGAATTGAGCAAGAGGGGTTCGAATGTAGCAGTAATGCACTGGTAGAAGAAGAACAGATGTGCTGAGTTTATTATCTCTTCTGGCAGGTCATCTACGTCAGACCTCAATGTGGCACTGCGTGAATGTATGGCAGCTCTGGATTTATTTCTTAACAACAAGTTCTCGGATGCTTTGGCTTCTCTACAAGCAAAGTAAGTTGATAAGATTTCCTTGTTTTTCTCTGTTTATTTTTCTTTGCTTCACCATCACTCAAGAGATTTTGACCAGACTGCTGGTTCTCTGTTAATAGTTGATAGGTCTGCATAGGTTTTATTCAGAAGGGGGTGGTAAGTTAATGTGTTACGTTTTGGGGAAGACAGATAAGTCTTCCCCAAAGACTTCTCACACTTACTTGTGTGAGTAAATAACAAGATTGATCAAAAATATCTACTAAAATTATGGAGTTGATGTCCAAAGAAGTAACCCCTCAGCTGTAGTGCAATGTGGGATTCTTGCTCCTGAAAGAGTAAAAACTATCTTCTGTCACAAAGCTGTCATATTTTATTTTTGTCTCCTTTCCCATATTTTTTTGCACACTGTGACCATCTGAATAGTTACAGTTTTGTGTCTAAATGAGCAACTGACCATGAATAGAAGGCTTGAGAAACATTACGTATGAATTCTTTTTTTGTTGCTGTAACCACTTGCAGAAACTTTCTCACAGCTTATTTTGCAATTCAGTGCTGTGGTCAGGTACTCTTTCCTAATTATGTTGCAGCCCAACATGTAATGAGTGGCCCAGCTGCATGCAGTGAGGTCATGAAATAGTTCCTAAAAATTGTTGTGTTTTTACAGTGTTTGTGATCTGTCATACCTTGTCCTGAAATTATCTGTGTCCTTGGCTTGTTGAAGTCTGTGGTTAATTTAAATTTCTCCCCCACCCACCCAATTTGCTCCATTTATTTTTGAGCCATCAGCAAGTTACATCATGTCTTCCTTTAGGACACTGGAATATGAAGCAAGTAAAAATCAGAGGTGATGCAGTAGTGTGTATTAGATATGCATTAGGGGTAACAGCTCCTTTGCTGAGGTATCAGCCTCATATTTGATGTCAGAATCTGTAGCTTAGCCATGTGAGTATGCTCTGGGAAAGACATTAATGACAAATTGTAACATCAGCTGTATTAATAATGCTGGCTTTATTCACAGCAGTGTTGTTTAGTGTTTATATATCATCAGAAGATATAATAAAAATGGTAAAAAGAATAACTGTGTTTTCATTAAATCCTGACAGTAAAGCCCCTGTGCCCATCTGGGAATGCTCACTCAATGCTTAGCATAAAATCAGGGGATATTTTATTGCAGCAGGTTTCCAAAACTCTGCAAAAGCTAGTGAGGCTATGGGTTGTTTTTTTCTGTAAATCCATTTTTCTTCTGTTGCATATGGTTTTCATTCAGCTTTTGTTGGGCTCTGCAGAACATATTTCATGAGCTGATACTCTGTTTTTGTACCTGACTGTATTCCACGCTGCAAACCATTTTGAAACTAATTTTTCATGTTAGCCTGTTGTTATGCAGAGGCCCTTATTCCTGTTGCCTTTGGCAGTGAGGGAAATAGAGACTTATGATCTTTGTGAGTGCAATGAAGAAACAGGATGCTGAATTTCCCCACAGATGAAATCCATTATGGGCCCACTCCATCTCTGTAAGGAATGAGAAGAGTTGTAGAGTGGGCACATGTGGTAGCACTGAGTATTTTCTTTCAGAGCCACCAGTTCCTCACTGTTCTCATTTAGCGTGATGAGATTTGAAATAAGTTTTCACAGTTCATAAACATACTATCACTGTTTAGAGAAATACTTTTCAGTTTTCACATGCTTGTGACAAATTTCGTATGTTAGATTTTTGTGGCTTTAATGGTTCTGGTGTAGGAGATACTCTGCTCTCTATTACATTAATGCAGATTGACTAAATTACTCACATTTGGCTTCCACAATAAGTGTATTTTCAACTAATTTGTACCATGTGAAACTGACAGCAGATTTGGCACAATGTGTGGGGCTTAAAATCAGGAGAGCTTTCCTAGCCCCTTAAAAATAAATATCTGAGGATGGTGTCTAGACTTGTGTTGAGGTAAGGCTCTTTTTTTCCTGGTAGAAAAGCAAATCCATCATAAAGAGAAGCAAATCCATTATAAAGAAGAGATCTCATTTCATAGAAAAATACATATGGTGTTTTTGCTTCGTGTTACATAATTTTCTTGTTTCCTGAGCTACCTTTTAGCTTTAAGAGTCAGTTTTCATTATTATTAACCATCATTGTACAATAGTGAGTTCTGATTATCTTGTGCTTTCTGCAGTAAGTGTATTTTTCATATGGAGTACTCACATTGCATCTAAGAACTCTTAAGAAATTCCTAAAATTCAGTCACCAAGCACAGCAGTGATTTTCAATATGTGATGTGTTAACTGTGGCATGTGTAACACTGAAACTGTCCAGTCACTGGTGTAGGGAAAAAAAAATCTCATCTTCCTTCTCAGCCCTGAGACATACAGTAAATCCATTAAATGCTGACTGGATTTCACCCTTATATAATTGCAAACAGACACTAATAAATTGAAAGTTGATTCTGGTGAGATGTCCCCTTCCCTTCCCAAGACAAATGCTTCATATTTTAATAATTATCCTGAAAGAAAACATGGCATAATCACCTGATAACTTGCTGATGTCAGATCCATTGGGAGAATGGTAAACAAGATAAATTAATGACAAAATTATCTGGACCACTGGATGAGCTGCACCACGTGTGTTGCTGCTTGCAATATTAAAGGAATAAGAAGACAATGATTTGTTCCAGGCAATTGACTTTATTCTGAAAATAGACTCCAAAAAGAACTTGGCATTGTTTGGTGCAATATTAATTCTAGAATGACTGGGTTTTGAAAGCTTTTCCTGGGAACTGGTCACCCAAAGATCAGGTGTGATTGTCAAATGGAGAGTGGTGAAAGAGTAGGGGGAAGCACATGCAGGTAGAGTGAAGCTCTAGACAGTGTTTGGATAAATGCTGCTCAAAGCTTGAGTTACTTGTTTATTCTAAGGAATGTCATGAACAAGAAGAAGTTTGTTATTTCTAGGGAGTTTTATCTTTTTATACCTAAAGTCTGGAAGAACACAACTTTGATAGTCTTCATAAATAAATGAATTGCTACCAAGACCTAACTAAATTGATGGTTTCACCTCTTTGCTGGAAAAACTAAGTATATTCTGAGCTCTGGAAAATGGCTTCTATCACAAAAGCTCAGGGGCTCTCTTGCTGAAGCACAGCTTTTTGGCTTGGACCATCCTGGTGGCTTGCAGTAGCAAGGGAGCTGGGATGGTGGCTGAATGGAGACATCTTTGCTGGTTGTTAACTTATTGCTACTGAGAAGGCTTTGCAGGAAACAGACTTTTATCAGAAAATGTCAGTTCATCAGATCGGAGCATTTCTGTGAAAGCCTCTGCCATAGGTCTAGTGGGTTGTTCAGATATTGGGTGGAACTTGGGATCAAAGATGAGGAAAGCCTTCAGGCCCCCTGTGTGACCACATTTTCCTGATACAGGTTTGATTTGGGCATTGATCCCTCACTTTTGAGTCCTCCTGGATGAACAGACTGTTGACTGGTCTATGGAAGGTCTTTCTCAGTCTGTGCTGTTGGATTTGTTTTGATAGTTGGATGCATCTTGATATTAAAGCAACATATGGACTTGAACCTGAGGTTTCTGTGAATTTGTAATGCATGTCCTGTCTGCTGGATTACTGTTAGAGAAACTACAGAAACGATTTTGGCACTGTGTTTTTCCCAAAAGATTACTAGCCCTGGGTTAATTTTGAGGTCAAACCAAGTCAAACCAAGCCAAGCTTTTTGATTTTCATACTACAGCTGGAAAGCTGTGACTGTCCTCACTTAAGCACTTGTTTTCAAGCAGGAATAAAAGTGTTCTCCAACGGCTTTAAGAAAGGGCAGTGCTGCAAGATGATAATGATTGCACCATAGTTGGAGAAGAGGCATGTGGCAGAACTCCATAAGTGCCTAAAGATATTACTTATAATCCTCTTATTCAGTCATGTGATACCAACTACTGGGATAAGTCATTAATCACAATATTAGTTGTATTCATGTCGTACAGGCTTGTTAACTCCAACAATGTCCTGAGGAAATCGCTGCTGAGGAATCAAAAGAAAAGAAAAAAGATACCGAGTTTCATTCTGTATCCATCCATATGAAACCCAGGCCTTAAAACTCCTGGCAATCCACCAGGATGTAGCTGGCAACTTTAATTGAATGGTTAATAGCATGGATAAGTTGCATTTCTACCAGCATCCCCACCCCTGAAAAAAAATAGAGCAGATTTGAATGTTGCTAAATACCAGTTGGCTAATGATAGACATTAATTATTGTCTCCTTGAAATATTAGAAGCAAAATAGATTAAACCATTGATTAGGGAAGGGGTGGTTTGGTTTCAGAAACAAATTACTGGAGAGGAAAATCCCTCTTTGCCACATGTATGTGAAAAGTACCAATTTTCCTTGTAGTGCAGTGAATTCAATATTTATCTGCTTTGATTTTTGGAAGCAAATTTCTATAATTTTGGAAGGGTACTATTTCAGTCACTTCTCTGTGCTTTGAATTTGAGCCTCTGGAAGGGTTTTAGTTTAGTAAATACAAGATGAAGTGTGTTTTTCTGCTTCCAGTGAAGCTGATGAATAATCAAATGAACAGAAACACTTCATCAGGCTGGCATTTTAGTGTGTTCATTTTTTTCTACTTTACATTATCAGTCTACTGAAAGAATCATGATCTACGAGGCCAAGAAAGAGCTGTCCTGACTCCACTGGATTTTAAACTAATTTCTCTATTATCTGTCTGTTCTTCTTAGCTTGCAAATAAGATGGATGGTAGCATAGTCTGGGGCTTATAGCACTTACAGCACCAGGTGATTTCCCAAAACAGCTTTTCTGCTAGATTGGTTTAGATGGTGAGGGTAAGTAGGAATTAAGGACAGCCACAGAGCATGGGCTGCAGTGAAGTTTGAAGATGTGCACTGCAAATTCCTTCAGTGCAGCTACCCTGCTCTGTGCCCTGTGTGTTGGAAAAAGTAGCCCTTTGTCATCAGTGTGAGGGTTGGGAAGGGGAGCTCCAGGCCCAAATCACCAGAGTGAGTTATTAGATCACTGATTTGTGTAGGGTTGTCTGAAATTATCTGTTAAATTTTCTTTCAATTCAGTCCAGATATTGAAACCTGGGGAGATAAGTGTATTTCTAGGGGGAAAATTAAGTTGTCTGAGGTATCTTTAAAGTCTGGCTTTTTTCCTTAAAACACAGAATAAGAGGAATTGAAGTAGAAGGTACTTCAGAAAGTCATGTACTCAGGCAGGGCCATTTTGAATGACCCCAAGGATACAGACTCTTCATCTTTTCTGGATGGTGTGTGCCAGTGCATGGTCACCCTGACAGTAAAAAAGTGTTTCCTGATGTTCAGACAGTGCAGCCTGTGCTTCAGATTGTGCCTGCTGCCTCTGATCCTGTCCCTGGGCACCAGTGAAAAGAACCTGGCTCTGTCCTCTTTGCTTCTTCCCCTCAGGTATTTCTGTATATTATAGGAACCTCCTACAGAGCTTTCTCTTCTCCAGCCAGAACAGTCCCAGCTCTCTTGGCCTTTCCCCATAGGAGAGGTGTTCCAGTCCCTTAATCATCCTCACCACCCTGACCTTGAGTGTGTCCATGCACTGAGGAGCCCAGAACTGGGCACAGCACTCCAGGTGGGGCCTCACCAGTGTTGTGCAGAGGGGAAGGATCCCCTCTCTCATCCTGCTGGCAGCAACACTCTTAATGCAGCCCTATCTTTGCCAAGGGCACATTGCTGGCGACCACTTTCTCCTCTGAAGGGAAAAGAAAATGAAGAAGCACCTGAAGTAAACACATTCAGAACAGGTGTGCTGAGGGTGGAGATTTTGAAAGGATATCCTTGTTTGACTGCAAGTATTTTTGAATATTCCCTGCCATATAGAGCTATCTGATCTGTTGTAGAGTGTAAACAATTGAAATAGCAATGGTTGCTCCTTAACAGTATTTGTCTTAAGTTGTGCTATTTGTCAGGGGTGGATTAGCAAAGTCTACAGAGACTTTCTGTGTCAGGAATTTATCTGAGCTTGCCCTTCAACATATTTCTCAAATTGTCTTTACTAGACCTCTGTGCCTTAAGATATTTTGATTCACTTGCAAAGGATTACACCAGACACAGGTGAATGCTCTAAATGTGTGCAATATATAAACCCTCTTTCCTGTCAGAGGAAAGGTGCCAGCAATGGCTGCACATAGGAATTAACTGTTTTCCTTGCCAAAGTTTTTTACTTTCTGCCAAAGTGGCACCCTCTGAAGCCCTACAGTGTAATATTTAAATTGAACAGTTTGGGGTGGAGGGTTGGCAGAAGAGGAGAGGAGGAAAAACTGTACTTTTTGACATAGACTCTAATGCTTCTGGTGGGAAGATCTGTTTCAAGGAGATTCTCTTTTGGCCATGGTTGTAGTATTGTGTTACTTATCTCCTTGAGCCTGTCCCAACTTAGAAGAACATCGGCTGGATATTTGTCACATGTTGTAGTGTTCATTAGATACTCAAAAAAAACTAACCCCACCATGACTCTGTTGTCTCTGAATGGTGAACCTTGTGGTTAATTCCTGTGCTTTACGTTTGTTAAATACCCATCGTCAGCTCAGAATCGATACATTTTAGCAGAGTATGTAGAGCTGTAGACATGATTTCTTGTACAAATCTCCATCTATTACTGTTTCTTGATTATTTTGCATGGCCTTTGTGTTTGATTTCTAGTTCATGTAGACTTTATTCCCATGAGTCTGGTACATTTCTGGAGTTGGATTCATGTTTGCTTTTTAAAAGCAATAATACAGTCAAATCAGCTGTGCTTTGCACCTTGTGTTTTCTTGCAGAACTAAAGACAGCATGTATCATGCCCTGACTTATGCTACCATACTGGAGATGCAAGCTATGATGACATTTGATCCTCAGGACATACTGAATGCAGGAAACACAATGAAGGAAGCTCAAGCCACTTGTCAAAGGTAAGAGTGGAGCAATTCAGTCAGTAAATAGTTCCCTCTTGGGAAAGTTTTGAAAGACTACTGGGTAAAAAAGGAAATGTAATCTTTCAGAAATCATAGGAAAACTGAGGTTGGAAGGGACATCAGGAGGTCATCTAGTCCAGCCTCCTGCTCAGGGGAGGCTCACAGCACATAAATTAGGGTGTTCAGCAGCCTAGTCTTGAAAACGTCAATTTACCGCAATATCTGATTTTTCTTGTCAATTAGATTTTTCCTACCTGTAGTCCTGGTTCTGCATTGCTGGAAGTTATTTACAGTGTTCAAACACTGCAATAATGTTCCCATGTTTGATGGTTATACTGCAGTTGTCTGAGTCAACTGTGCTCCCACTTTTGCACCCACGTTCACCCATACACACAAAATAAATCAAAACACCCCCTTATCCCTCTCCTTCATCAAGACAGATTTCTGTGCATGAAGGGTAACAGACATCCCAGGAGGACCATGTTGACCAAGTTCTCTGTGGACTGTGCTGGAGTTTTTGTGTGTGGTGAGATGACAGGGGGTTGGTGAGCACTGAAGGCATGTTAGTGACTGTGTGGGTGGCCAGCTGAAAGACATCATTCTCTGTCTTTGATGCTTCTTGTTCAGAATGGCCAAACTTGACTTTTTGCAGATTTAGGAAGAAATCTACTGTAGCTGATTCTATCAACAACCTTGTGCATAGGCAAAGCCTTGAACACTTCACTGAAGGTAACACTATCTTTCACATGCCTAATGTTTTCCTTTTTTATGTATGCAGTTTGAATCGTGTAGAATTGTTCACTCAGTGTGTGCTTGCAAATTGTGAATCCACTGTCCAAATCACTGATCTGGCATTTGCTGGGCCACACACCAGTGTTTTGGCCATTGCTGTGTAACCAATCCAAAATCACTGGTCTTGTCGCTTTCTGACTCAGCACTCCCAAAAATTGCTGGGTAAAGAAATATCTAGAAAGAAGCATTGAAGTGCCTGTAAAGGTTCTAGATCTGGGAATTTGTTGAAAGCACCAGAAAAATTCTTGCAAAGTTTCTGTAACTGTGTCTTTTCTGTTTGGCATTACAACAGTAGTCTGGAACTGAAACACTACAGCAAATTTGGAAAATATTTTTCTCAGTTTGAGCTCAGTGATCTTATTCCTATATTAATGGGCCAAGTTTTTAAACTACCCTTTGCCTGATTGATTTGTTTTCTTCTCTCTGTGTGACGTTAGAGGAAATCCATGCAGAAATTTGTTATGCTGAATGTTTACTTCAGAGAGCAGCACTCACGTTCCTCCAGGTAAGGATTCCTGCATGGCTCTTGGGGGGAAAAACACCATACAAGTTTCTTTCCCTAAATGGACTTGTAGAAGACTATAGTTTGACCTGATGGGTCTTTCATCTGGATCAAGTCTGGATTTTATCTGGACTATCTGCTGATGAGGTGTTAGAATGTTTAGTTATCCCTCATGATTATCAAAAAATGCTTATCTCAACACACATAGTGCTGAGTGCCCTATGACACCCTTCCCCCACTCCCTTTTGGATGTGTGAAATGTAACTGCAGCAAGCACCAATTTTCAAATGATGTGTGTAGGGATATCAGATTTAAAAAAAAATAAATGATGACATGGTCATTGAAGCTGTGCTGGAATACAAGCAAGACTTTTGTTTGAGCCTGGCTGGTGTTTGCTTTCCCAAGGCTGCTTTCTCACTGCTTTGTTCTTGAGCAGCTATTATGGCCTGCATAGCTATTAGGCTCCACACATGGATCCTCCTTAACAGTGCTGCCTGTCTTTAATAAAGGGGAGCTCTCCTTCTTCTTTGGGTTTTATCTGTCTGTACTAATGAAGCTTGATTTATTTGATGGAGCAACATCAGCAGTACTTACTTGGGTTCCAGCATGCAATTTAAATTGTTAGTCACAGTTGAAATAACTGATTTTTCTTCTTGATTTGGCTGTACTTGCTGTATGAAAGTGGGCCTCTTCATCTACCAAGGGCATAATAAAAGCCACAGTCAGAAAAAGGCTTCTGCTTTTTGGCTCAAGGGTGCTGATAGGAAATTGAATGCAGGTGGTGGTTTTATAGTGTTTGGGAGTTGCCAGGTGGGCTCTGATTTACTTGCTTACCACAGTTTATGAACTGTGTAACCTTTTTCAGCCATCTGCTAAGTCCCTCTGCTAGAAACTGTTGCTTCATAGCAACACCCATAATCAGAGGAGCTTCTAGTAGTTTCTAGAGTGCTGATGATGGACTTTGAAATGGCCAAGATATACCTGTTTCCATTTTCCTTTGGGATGAGTAACCTGTAGCACTGGGGGCAGTTGGCTGAGATCTGAAACCATGGAAGGCAGACTTTTGAGAGCTTCTCTGTTATGTCCGTAGGAAAGGAGCATTTTAAAGCAGTGTCTCTTGGTTTTAAGCATGATTTTCACTGGTATCTGTTTATGAAAATGTTTATAGACACATGAGAGATTTAAGAGTAAGAAAATAATTTCTTGTCCTCTTCTGCAAAGGTCTATTTGCCTCCTCTTCTGTTCTGCATTTAATTTTTCATGAACACATGAACTAGTTTTGAAAATTAAACAGGCACTTGGTTCCAACAGCTACTGAAGTGAGCTAGTTTTGCTGCTTAGTAAAAATGACCAATTCCAGTTGAAAACACATAAAACATATTCTCAGCATTTTTCCAGAGGTGAAAAATTCTCACATTGGCTATCCTTGTTGTTGGTATCATTCTGAGTGTAAACATTTTAAAGCTACCTTCCTTCCTTGTTCCATTTCCCATTCAAAGGAAAATAGAACTGAACATTTACACGTGGCTGGCTGTGCTGCACCCCCCAATATGCTGTACTTAGTTAGTACCTCTAATTAATTCATCTAATCCATGCTATTTTCTCCTCAATGCCCTCTTATGATTTTTATGTCATGGTATCTTCTGTTAAAACACATGCAGACTCTCTCTCTTAAAGTAACAGCAGATGTCAAAACAAACCAGAATGACAGATTACATATGATAAGTGAGGCAAGAAACTGCCACCAAAAAGGTATGAAACTAAAGAGCCTTTAACCAATGGTGCCCCGAATACTTTGCTGTAATTTCTCAGTTTGTTATACCTTGTAATGTAAGATATTATCTTTCTAGTGTGGATCTCATCTATATATATGAATATTCAAGCCAGAATGAGCATATCCTTCATCATTTTACTGACCCTGCTTCCCTCTTAGGATGTGAGACTGTGTCCTGTAGACTGAGGACAGGAGTTACTTGTGTACATTTCCTGGCTCAGCACCAGATATGTCTTAACTATGCTCAAGGACAAATGAGAGAAAGCTATTTTTTGAAAGAGCCACAAGTGTATGTGCCTTAGGTGACATCTATTAGCTGAGTCCCTGTCTTCATTAATGCAAATTCAGATGGTCCAAAGGTGGCAAGGGCTAAACTGGTTACAGAAAGCATTAAAATAAAGTGCCTGTGTCTGAACAGAGTAAAAAATATTTTAATATAGAAAGGAAATCCTAAATCCATGTATTATGTCTTAGAGGCTTATATTGTCTGTGTCATGCTGGTTATGTTCCAGGTGTGTATTGATCTTAAGAAGACAAAAGCCCTTTATAATGCTTACAAATTCATATTGCTAATGTGTTTCTGTTCCAACAGGATGAGAATATGGTCAGCTTCATAAAAGGAGGCATCAAAGTCCGAAACAGTTACCAAACCTACAGGTGAGTCAGAGTGATGATGTGATTAAGTGCACTCTCTCAGTAAAAAGTGCTCCTGGTAAAATTATCCAATTCACAAATTCATTACTGTTGTGTTTGTTGATTCTTTATTGTGGGCCTCATGTCTATAGATTTTCTCAGTCCACACAGATTCTTCCCTTGCATAACAAAGGACATTAACATTATGGTTGATTTGGACTGTGGAGATAGTGGACCCTAACTCTGTTAACTCCCAAGGTTAGCCTACTTCAAGTGCTATATCCTTGAAATTATATCAGAAAATAACTATTCTAAATGACGTACTGTTCATTGTGTCTGCATAGCACAATTTGCAGGTCTTGTAGGCATTAGACATAATGAAATTACATTTCTTTATAGTTCCAGCTGCAGCTTTTTGGAGCATTTAGAACCAGTAGCTGAAGCACAGTAACAAGCGAAGGCTAAACATGCATCACATTTTATTTATTTTAGAATTTTAAATTTTGATTCAGAGTGGGCACAAAATATCTTGTGTCCAGCAAACACAAGACAGCATCAAGTCTAGGTTCTCCAGGAGTCTGCTAGAAGGGAGAGAGGTGACAGTGTCCATGTTTGTGTGTGTTGAAGGTGACTCTAAGTGCAGGTCCATTGTGAAGACTGCACTTCCAGGGAATAGTGCTGAGTTGGTTGGCAGCAACCATCAATGAAAATATGACAACCTGAACTCAAATACATGCTTACATTAGAACAGTGTTTTTCCTCTCCTAATAATTAACAAAATAAACTAAAACAGTAGTGTAAAAACCACATAGCTATAGAAAGCTTGGAGGCAAATTGATTTCAAAGTGAGCTGGATTGCATGGGAAATAAAGGGACACTACAAAGCTGAGGCCTATAAAAGTTAGAAAAAATGAGTGGAAGTAATTTCTGATACATCTGCCTATTTTAAAATATGTATTAAAATGGTCTTTTCCTATATAAAACAAAATATTCTTTTGAGCATGCACTTAATCCAGGGATTAATGAAACTCAAGTCAAATTTGCTAATTTAAATTTAAATCTCGTGCCCTGCCCCATCATCTCTTTTTGCAGTACCAAAGCTTGGTGGTGCTCCCAACAGCCATCCTTGAAACATTTCCAGGCCAAAATTTGGTCTAATATCTACTATATCTGCTTGACAGGATTTCCTCTCCAGGATTCCATGTTTTGTAGTTGATAGTAATGTGACAGAAATGATTTGTTGATAAATCCAACAAAATGTTTTAGATGTTGTTCACTTGGGTGAGAAGACAAATTGACCTTTTCATGAACTACTCCACAGTTCAAGATAATTGGGTTACTTTCTTACTGAAGTGTAATTAATCATGTTATGTATTGACACTGTAACAGAATCTTATGCATTTCCAGGGAATTGGACAGTCTCATGCAGTCCCCACATTATGTAAAAGGAGAGAACCATCTTCATTTTGAGGGAGGTGTAAAACTTGGAGTTGGAGCATTTAACCTGGTATGTACCAGCAGTTCTTATCCTGAGCTGAAGTCCTGCTACCTCCTGAAAATGACCTGGACTTTAATTCCGGAGAACTTCCGCTGGCATCATACTGATCATGTGGTTAAAATTAGGTGTGTGCTCTGACACTGCAGGATCCCAGTGTCTGGTCTGAGAACATCAGATAACAACACACTTGAGAAATAAAGAGATTGCTGCCCACAACGTGGGGTGAGGACCAGGAGAAGACTTGCACAGGAGCAGTTGTCTGTGCCTGTCAAATTCCACTTACTGTTTACCTGACACTTGGAGAACTACCAGGATCTAGGCTGTGGAGGGCTGGGGTACATGAATGAAGCTTGGGGTGCTGCTCTGCCCACTGTTGGCTGTTGTTGCTTGTGTTGTGGCCAAAAAGCAGATGAGCAAATGGTGCAGGATGGTTCCTGGTGAGGCACTGACCCAGACATGGTCAGGGGTGGTGTTGTTCAGGGGATGGACTGCAGAAAGTGCCTGGAGCTTCCTCTTGCTTGCATTGCTTTGCATGAGTCTGGCACATGCCCAGATATTAGATTTACTGCACGAAGAACAATTATGGACTGTGTGGTATGAACCCAGCATTTCTGAAATGTCCAAGAAATACTGGAGGTACTAAGCAGATGCTGTGTAAACATATTTCTGTGTAGGGCATCCTGGAGACACAGGGTGCCCATATTAAACAGATATTTCTGTTTAAATTGTATGTAAAATATAACAGGTATATATATACATTTACCCTGAAAATTGTCATATAGGGATGTTTTTAGTAATTTTATTAAATATTTCTGGTGTTTGGAAAACTCACAGGAGTCAATGGGTAGCTGAAAGGCAGAAAGTCTGTTACTGCATAACTCTTGCATTTTTCTCTGTAGACATTGTCCATGTTTCCTGCACGGATTCTGAGATTGCTGGAGTTTGTTGGATTTTCTGGGAATAAGGTAAATGTGAAATAAATATTATTGTTACGTTTCCCTCACTCTTAAATTTAAAAATGGAGACAGGAGTTTCTCTCTTCTCCCTCATATTAGCTGTAACCCTCTGATATCACACATGTGCACTGTGGCACTGATGCTTTCCTGCAGCTCAGTTTTGCTTCATATTTTTTTCAGAACTATTGCAGTTCAAACGTTGTCATACTGTTGTTCAGTGATGAAACTGCTGTGAAATGTGGTAAAGGCAATGGCTAATACAGGGATGTCAGCTTATGTAGGTTTCCATATCTTCTGATGTAGGCTTGTGCTCAGAAATCTGTAGCCGAAAGTGTATTCCTAGCCTTTAGTATATTATAAAGCTTACTTGGTAGTTACTGTCATTATGGGGTCTGAATATTCCTGACAAGTTCTTGCATGACAGGGGAAAAAACATCTATTTAATTTCTGCATTAATAGCAACTGGAAATTTGGGTGTGGCACCTAAATTCTCCTATCTAAAGGAATAAGTGGTTTTTTTGCCTGTAGAGTAACCAGTCTGACCTATGTTGTTTGAGCAAGATGTTTAGGAAAAGTAGTTTAGTAATGGAGTGCCAGAAGACTCACATGATGATGAGAAAGAGCTGTGCTACTGCTTTGTGGATTCGTTGTTTCAAAAGAATACTAAATTGATGGGAGTATCCTGGCCTTGATACCTTTTAGTTGCCCTTGTCTCTCTAGGGGCAGAACATGAGATGCCCTCAAAGCAGGGCTCCTGGGTTAAGAGAACATGATGCAGAGCACGACCCCTTTAACCTAAACCACTAGTCACATTTTTCATAAATGCTGGATAGGGTAAATATCTGATGCAAGCACTAGAAAAGCCATGAAAACAAGTTAAGTTTTAACTCTTTTATAATGCTTTCTATTTACAAAACAAGTTTGAAGGAGAAAAGTGCCTTTTTATCAGAGCCGAAACCTTACATGGCAGGTGAATGACTGTCATCACCATTTTATTGATTTACAGGAAGGATCTTATATCTGAAAATAAAATGTCTTATTTAAAAGCAAGGAGCCGAGTGTAGATTACAATTTAGAAATTTCCAGGAGATGACCAGGAGCTATTTCACAAGCAGTAAAGGCAAAAATCAAATAGTTCTACCTGTCAGTTTCAACAACAGATCATCTAAAGCAAAATACTCTCATAGAAATGTGAAGGCTATTTATGTATCAGCAGAGTTCTGAGAATACTTTGGTGAACACTCATCTTACTACTGCAGATGAAAATTCTCCCTCTAATTGAGTTTCTTTCAGCCCTGGGATTTCTCGCGTGGCTGTGGGTGGGCTGATATTTGTTTTGATGAGTCAGCTTCTATTGCAGCTCCTTAATAACTCACTGAAGCATGATCTGGATTATCATAAATTTGAGCAAAACCCTGTTGTTTGCACACCATACAAAGGAGTATTTTAAACATGTTGATCAAAGTTCATTGATGGCCATTTATTTTAACATCTTAAAAAAGTCTTTCTGCATTTAGTATTTGCAAGTCAGGTGCCTAAAGCTAAAAGCAAAATTGCAATTGCATGTGCCATCCTTTCCAGTGGTGGTTTTCCAAAGCTTGCAACAAGACAGTAGACAAGAGTCAAGAAGATGAAAGAAACAGGGACAGAGGAGGAGAGGAAAGTTTGTGTGTCATGTGCTGTTCTTATCCAGAAGAAAGGAGTTTTTCATACACCTGTGTTTGATGCTGCAGTCTTTTCCTGTAAATGCTCACTCTGAGCATCAGGTTGTGCAGCAGAGTCATGGTTAGTGCCTCGAGCTGTTTGCAGATTACCTGGGAGAGCTACAGTGCACTGCAGGACAGCTTAATTTTGGTGGGGATTGTGTGTTTATTAAAAGTGGGTAGAAAATTGCGTTGTGTGATCTTCCACGATACCAACCTGCCTTGAAGCCAGCAGGTTTGCCCCTGGGGACTCTCCTTGTCTCAGTCATGTCACGTGGAACAGCAAATGAGGACATGCCCAAAGCTCCATTACTTCCTAAGCCATTTGCGGGCACTGTGGACATCATGATCAACTTAACAGCAGTCTGGAGTCTCAAAATAGTAGGTGGGATAAGATCAAGAAAATATAAAAAGTAGCTTGAGGCCATGTTTGTTCCCTTCCAGTCCAAGATGTGCCAGCTGTGGCCTTTGCACTGTTTAAGCTCCTCTCTCTTGCAACATTAGTCAAAAGATGGGCTTATTTGTGTTTAGGAGCACAGGCCCCGCATTTGGGCAGTGAAGTCCAGTGCAGTTTTGGCCAGTTTTGTGAGAAGTGCCTTGTGGACAGAGGTGTCTGTCAGGCTCTCTGTGCTGGGGAGCACAGCAGCCTCACTGAGCAGTAGGTGGAGTGTGTGCACCATCCGCACCCGGGTGTTTAACTGTGACTAACCTGTGACGTGAGAGCAGGAGACTCCTTGCACTGTCTCCCTGGAAGCCTGAACCCTCCTCACTGGCTCCTCTGCCAGGTCTCAGGCTAATATTTACTCTTGTGCTCATTTTATAGATTACAAGTGCTGTGCTGCTAAACTGTAGAACAGTTTGACGTGAGCCTACCATATGTTAAGTGCAATTTGTCAGGGGGTCAGATGACAGCATGATTTCAGGAGAAGGCAGGAAAACTGTCAGATAGAACCAATTTCTTTCAAATTATACTTTTTTTATGTGGGAGGACATTTTTCCCAAAGCAACTGAGCTGAAGAATATTCTTGATGCGTCAATTTCTAATAAATTGAATTCCAGTTTCTCACTGAGTATCTCTTTTGAATTGCATTTTAGTCTCTTCAGATTTTAAATGAAGTTTAAATCTAACACTGTTTCATGGGATACATTCAAGTGCCCTGTCTATCAGCTTAACTAGTCAGTTCTTTGTAAAACTGTTAGTAGTATCCATCCTCCTTGCTAAACCTGCAGCAATGTGATCAGGCCATGAGACATGAACAATGACCTTGCTTTGCTTTCATTGTCAAGATCCCTAATTAGAAGAATGGTTTAAAAATAACACCCAAGAGCTTTTGCTTTGGGAAAGTTGATGGGTTTTAGTCAATAACAGCTGAAATAAATATGAACCAGTCTCAGTGTTTTCTGTTAATGATTTTGAGCATTGTCCTTTTTTGTCCTGTAGCTGCTGTGGGAATCCCCACTGCTCACATGGGGAGTCCTGAGTGACAGAGCATTGGATGTATTGGGACAAGAATTGAATCAATGAGATAATGATATAATATAATGTAGTGACAGTCTTGGGAATTAGATTGTGGGATGCCATGAGGAACTTGCACAGAATGCTGGGAGTTACCACACTGGCTCATGTCTATGTCTGTTTCTGGGAAGTGTCATTGCTCCCTACTCTGTGTTCTACCTTATGTGCTTCAGAGTAGTTTATGTTTTGTGTGAAAATAAAACTGAAATGTGTTAGTGTGAATTTAGGGAAATGACAAAAATGTCACTCTGGAAAAATTACAAACATTTATTGCCTTGACATCTGTTTTGTATTGTCACAATATGCCCTGGAATAGACTTTGTTTGGAAGCTCATTCCTGGTGTTCTGGGATTGCTTATATCAGTTGTGACATAGGTGTGGGAGATAGTTATGGGTTATTTATGGTTAGAAGGTGTGTCCTGACAATTAAATATAATGTACTCACTGGTGCCAGTCCCTAAGCGAGTGCAGTTTGTTTGCAGAGTTACTCCTTAGGCTTAAGTAGCTGCTTGTGATTTGGTTCCCAGATCCTCAGCCTGATCCCAGTGAGCATTACATTGCCCAGCTCCTGGCACTCCCTTGGCTGATGGGGTTTGTTGGCTAATCTCCCTGTAGGCTCCCTGTGGAGAAAGGGCAGTGCTTGAAAAGGTGATTCATTTGCCTGACACAGGCTGCTGTGCCAAATTGTTCCTTGGAGGAGCATCTCTGCCTTGCCAAGCACAGAGGGAGCCTTGGGAGGCCAGCTAGGGAGTGTGAGATGTAAATTTGATTCCCAGTGACACCCTTCATATTCCTATTTTCTGGGTATCCCATTGTAAGAGAAGCAGTTTGCAAGAGGTTTTTTTGAGGAGAAGTGGCTTTGCTGCAGTGTTTTCTACAAACAAGTGTAGTAATACTGATAACAACTACTTCTAGATTTCTTTAATTTATGCTGTGTCTACTGATGGTTACTACTTTAATATAGAATGGTTGGCATATTCAGGCAGCAGAGTGAAAAGTAAACACTCTTTAATACCTCTGCTGTACTAGATAGGCTTATGGGCATTCCACAGAGTGAACTAACTTGCTCAGTGAGCTTCTCATGCCTGTGTAACTACTCAGTTCAAGCATTTAGAATTAAGGGTGTCGGATTTGCAACCCTCTTCGATGAATGGGCAATATTCTTAATCCAGTTACTGCTATCCAGGATGCAGTCCCATGTGAGGTGGGTGTGGGTTCATTCCTCATCCCCACAGATTAGAACTTTGTGTTTGGCTGTATAAAATATACAGTATATAAAATATACTTTTGAGACTAAAACATAATTGAGATCAACTTGACAAAGGGTTACATTATTTTATATAACAAAGTCTGTTTGAATAATTCTTAGTGCTATTCACATTCATTTTATATATGTTTTTATATTGTATGAAAGATACCAAATGCTGTAAGGCCTAATGTCAGTAAGGGCTCAGTGAAATATCTAGCCTGAAGATTTTTCACTTCAAAAAATGTACTTTGGAAATATACTATGAAAATTTTTTTGCCAAAATTCATTCCACAGGATGCTTTGTCTTATTTCTACCTTGAAGTGCTACTTTTAAAAAAATCCAAATATTTGTGGGTTTCATCTGGACAGTTTGAAGAAGCTGAATATATCATATTTTGTTACTTTCTTGTACCAATCAAACTTTTGCTCTCAGCAGAAAATGAAGCTGATTTTATTTTGCTAAGTACTTGATTTCCATTAAGTCACTGATTTTCAGTAATGATTTTACTGTATTTTAATTTCTTGTGTAGTGACATGGAAGTCAGTATTTTCATTATTTTATCCCAACTAAATGTTATAATAATTGATCTGCCAATGAGTAATATTTTTCCTTGCAGCAGTAGTTAATGTAATACATTGAGTTTTAAAAATAAAAGCAAAGAGAAGCAAAATCACACCCCCTCCCCCCCCGTATTTATGTGAAAACAATTAACTGCATTAGTTAAGTGAAAAATAGATGTCTGAGGGAAATAAGAATATGATTACAGGCTTGAGTGTTGACACAGTAAGCAATAAAGGTGTGGTGGTGTAACACCCTTCAGTCAACAAGGACACACGAAATATGTAAATCTGTGTTGGGATCATGCTCTGAGGGCTCTCCCTGATACCTTTCCTGGTGCCTCTGACAGACATCCTTCAGAGTTCCTATTTATAGTGGAGCTGGTTTGAAAGGGTGTCCTTGTAGTCACATACATCATGTTCCAGTGACTTCCCAGTGCAGTGGTGGAGTAACTTTTGAACAGATTTTGCCCCACCACACAGTTGATGTCTTACTGTGCATATTTACAAGTAGGCAGATCTCTTGTTTGATACATTTGCATATTTATAGTCTTGCTGTTGATATCGTGGAACTAATCCTAGAATGGGCTGATGAATGCTCTTGCCTCAGGAACTTGAATCTTTAAAGTTGGTTATCCATCATGCTGTCACTGAATATGAACACAGTGTTGTACTTGATTGCTGTAGTTCTTCCCAAAGGGAACAGGAATACTCGTCTTTTCATCATGTTTTTCCACTGGTGGTAGTGGGCCAACATCATTGCAAAGCTCCTTTTGTTCTTGGCATACTTTAAAATGTCTTTTTGCCCTGACATCTTTTGCTCTGCTTGTTGCAAATTTTATTTCCTTGATACCTTTAACTCTTCTGTGCAGTCAACCACAGCAAACAAGAATACACTGTACAATGGTGATGTGTGCATTTTGTCTTGCTTTTCAAAACCCTGTGTTTTGTTTCTGGAATGCTGTTTAGCAGCACTTGAATAAGTTGTGTCTCGTTTTCTTATGTTAACCATGTAATACATCCCAGTTTGCTGCTCTGTCATCAGGTGTTTTCCAGGCTAAGCAGTAACTCCATGAAAAACTTAGATAAATTAATATAGATATTTTTATCTTTGATTGCTGTGTAAGCAATCAGTGCCTTTTGGGGAATTTGGTGAGTGAGCAGTTTGTAGCTGACGCTGCAGAAGTTAAGCCAGCAAAACACAGCCCTGGTTCTTTTCCAACACCTTGGACCCCTCCCTCTGTTTGTACAGGAACATGGTCTGCTGCAGCTTCAAGAAGGAGCATCATCATACAGCTTTAGGTCGGTGCTGTGTACCATGCTGTTGCTTTGCTATCATACTTTCATGACCTTTGTGTTAGGTAAGATTGTTTATAATAACTCTTGAATTTGGTTAGTTCTTGTGGGACACAAAGGGGAAAAAGATGATTCCATCACCTATTTATTGGTGAATTGTTTGTTCATAACCAGATTAAATGTAACTTTTTTGTGGGGCATTTTACAGTAGTGATCATATCTGAAGAAGTGTGTTTTAATATTCAAGATGGAGGTTTGTTTAACACATAAGAAGGCAGATAATGGCGATGGCCAAGAAAGTTGTGAGAGCTAAATGTGTTTTAGCCAGGGGCATTATTGGGGAGGTTAAAATAATGGCTGTAAGTGATAAATGCTTTGTTGATGTTGGGCTTTTTCGGGGGGGTGACAGCTTCCCTCTAACATTTACTTCTGTGTTATCTCCTGCTAAATCATTCTACAAAATGTGTTTGTGCCTGAGTTTTCAAGTCAGGAAGCACAATGTTGTCAGGGCTTCCTGCTGCTGCCTTAGTGCAGCACCAACCTGTATTTATGCCTTACTTAGTGGAGAGAGTAGCCAACGTATTGGCCAATTGAGGATAGATAATTAGTACCTTGCGTTCCTGTTCTTTTTTTTTTTTCTTTGTTTTCCAACTATTTTTATCACTTGCATTTTTACACATTCTAGGGACAGGAAAAGGAAATGTTGAGGAGGCAGAAAGACTACTTAAGCCTTACTTGGCGCGCTATCCAAAGGTAAAATGAATCATAACTTATTTAGTGTGGTCATTATTTTGCCAAAAAACAAAGATCTAGACTGTATGGTCAGATTGAAAACTGTTATAGAATACTTGTATTTTTATTATTATTTATTACAGGGAGCCATATTCCTGTTTTTTGCAGGCAGGATAGAAACACTGAAGGGTAATATTGATGCGGTAAGTAATCATTTTGCTCTTGAGAAAGCAAATTTCAAAATCTTTGGAAAAATTCTTCCAGGGATGATACTTCCTTTTTGGCTAATGCTTCCTCTGGATTTGGCTTGTATGTAATTTGTAGTTTATTGAATTACGAATAGGAATTTTGTGAACTATTTTGACTAACTTGTTTCTCCAGCTCATTTTCCTACCCCTCTCAATTTCTGGTGATAATCTAGTCCACCAGTATTAATGACACAGTTTTCTCATTGTTTTTCCTATCCTGAAGCAAGTTGTGTCTTTAATGAGACCCAGTGATAATCCTTTGCCTTCAGTGGGAGTAGAGAGCCATAAAAGACTTGAAAAATTATTTAGAATGCATGTCCAAAATACCCTGAGACAGAGTATCATCTGGTGTGCAGGGGAATATCTCCCTTGAAATCTGTGGAAGTGCAGCAGTAAATGTCAGCTGAGCATCTGTCCTGTGCCTTCGGTTTCCTAATTTCCCTGGACACAAACATTCATTTTGATTATGCTCAGAACAAAACTTTCAGGAGTGGGGAGCTCTGTGGCAGGGTAAACTTGCTAACACCAGGATGACTGTGTAGCCAAGAATCTCTTGTGCAAAGCCACCAGGTGTGATTTTGGGGAACACTGGGCTGTCAATCATTTGGAAGTTACAGGGGCCATGCAGGCAGGTCCTGGAGCCCCGATGTGCATTACAGCACCACTGTCTGTGCATTTACACATGACTAAGGCAGTGTTTGGAAATCTCTGTGTGCAGGCAGTCAATAGGTACGAGGAGTGCTGTGAAGCTCAGCAGTACTGGAAGCAGTTCCATCACATGTGTTACTGGGAGCTGATGTGGTGCTTCACCTACAAGCGCCAGTGGAAGATGGCTTTTTTCTACGCAGACCTGCTGAGCAAAGAAAACACTTGGTCAAAGGTAAGTTCAGCAGAACAGGAGGGCAGGAGGCCCTGTAATCTCTATTAACTTTCAATCAAATTGAGTTGACTTTTTGTTGCTTCGAAGGTACAGCCTATAAAGTAGTGTAAGCCTGGCCTGCTGTGGCTGCTACGGAACAGTGTGAATTGCAAGCATTCAAATCTGAATCTTGGTGGGCAAGCAGAAATCTTTTGGGCCCAACCAGTAGATGAAGAGCAGCTTGTTAAAGATGCTGTGTATTGACTGGTTGTGTCATCAAATGTTGCAATTAATGGTGTGAGTTTCATTATGCTATGGATAAAAGCTCTTCTGGTGATGAGTGAGGTTAGCCACGGTGGTGCTTCCAGGGTAACAAGTACAATTAAAAGTGCCCATCCCTGTGCATCTGGAAGGGAGAAGCTCTTCAGTCCAGAGCCCTGGTAGCTTTCCTCCCTTTGTCTTCCCTTTTTGCCTTTCTAAAAATGGGGGTTATGTTTCCCCTATTCCAGTCAGTGGGAATTTCCCTGGTCTGACTTGACTTCTCAGATATGATGGGCTGTGGCTTAGCAGCTTCATTCACCATTTCCCTTGGGGTCCATGAACTTGTGCACCCTCAGGTTCATTAGATGGTTCTTGAACCCAAACGTCTCCTGCACTGGGCAGTTCATTTCACATTCTCTACCTTTGGCTTCTGTGACTTGGGCAGGGAGGCTGGGGCACTTGATGATGAAGTCTGAGGAAAAAAGTCGGGGTGCTTCAGCCTTCTCCAGATCCTGGGTAACCCAGTCTCCCATTTTCTTCCAGAGAGGGCCCACATTTTCTCTCATCTTCCTTTTATCACCAACACGCCTATAGAGTCTTTCCTTATTGCTCTTGCCATCCCTGACCAGACATCAGGGCTTTAGCTTTCCTAACCTGATCCCTGGCTGCTCAGACAATTTCTCTGTATTCCTCTCAGGCTACCTGCCCTTCCCTTCACCCTCTGTAGGTTACCTTTTTGTGTCTTGAGTTTGTCCAGGATCTCCTTTTTCACCCACATGGGCCTCCAGGAGTCTTTGGCTGACATCCTCTTTTTTTGGGATTCATTGCTCCTGGGCTTAGAGGAGGTGATCCTTGAATATTAACCAGATTTCATGGGCCCCTTTTCCCTCCAGGGCTTTATCTCATGGTGCTCTGCCATACAGACTCCTGAGGAGGCCAAAGTCTGCTCTCCTGAACTCCAGGAAGTGACTGGTTTTTAGAACCTACTATTTGGGATATGTTACCAAGTAGTGAGGGGACACAGAGACTGTATAATATTAGGTTTTTTTCTTTGAGCATGACCTTATCTTAGGTTTTCTAGCATGTGTTCCTAAGAGTATTAAAAACTTACTTTGTGCAAGCATGAGGTTAGTTCTTGGAATTTGAACACAAACTATAAGCTGATGCATACAAGACATACATGATTTAAAAACAATACTCTGTACTCACTTTCTAAAATACTTCTCTTTTACTTAAATTTTTGTAAGACTGTGAACGAAGGCAGGAACTTCCTGCCTTTATGTTGCTGGTTTGTGCTTTATATGAATAAAGGCTATGCTGTAAATTCATTTTTCTGTATAGATATTCTTCATTGCATTTACAGGCTACTTACATTTACATGAAAGCTGCTTATCTCAGTATGTTTGGACCAGATGACTGCAGTCCTTTTGGAGACAACGAAGCTGAATTATTTAGGTAAAATTTGCAAACTCACTGTTACAGCAGTTTACTGTCTTTTCATGTCACAGTGTTGGGGGAAGAGAGGCAAAGTTATTCATCACGCAGATTTGAAAATTTGTGCAAATAGGGTTGGATTGGTAGGAAATTGCAGAGTTAAACATCCTTTAGGCTAAAGTGGACCCTGAGTTTAGACAGCAGATTTCTCCTGGCCGTACAGTGGCTGCTGCTGTTCCGTGTTATACATTCTTTTTCAGTTGCTTCCTTTAATCAAAATGGAATGTAAGATGCAAAAGCCTTCAATGGATTGTGCTGCAAGATGTGTTCTTCCTTAGTGGGAACATCAGCACAATTTGATTCTTGAGTTCTGAGTCTCAGAGAAGTAAGAAATAATTAAACATGCAATCGAATCTATGCATTATAATTTATAATTATAAATTATAAAAAAGTGAGATAACCTCACTGTGTTAATGTAATGTTTAAGCTTGCTGAGACAAAGAAAATTTGGTTACTTTAGGGTTTACAATTTTTATATTAAATCTAATTTTTTTAAAATGTGATTACATTATACTTTTCAAGTTTTCTCTGTCTTTTGTAATCATTATAAACAGATTTCACTGAATTTGGAATCCATTGTGAAGTGAATAGTTTTAGTCTTTGGGAGAACGGGAAGACAAAAGCTAGTTTGCCTCTTTCTTAGTCTGTGAAGAGAGATGAGCCCTTTATAAGTCAGGTGCATCATCTAATTTAATCTTTCAGTGGGGAAGAGTCCCTCTCCTCCTGCTTGATTAAAGAGGAAGCCTAGAGATAAACGTGCCCTGCATAAAGACAGCTTTTGTGAGTATGTATGGCTCAGCTTCCCCGAGGTAGCAATAGCCCAGTGTGTAACAGTTTTTTTAAGTTCTCCTTGTTTTGATTTTTTTTTAAGTTTTGAATGTCTTCATCCCAGAGGTTCACAGGGGTAAAATTCCTTACGTTTTCCTTTAAACTTTCAGGATTGTTCCCAGTCTGAAACTGAAAATTGCAGGGAAATCTCTGCCCACAGAAAAGTTTGCAATTCGGAAAGCACGACGGTATCTTTCTTCAAACCCTGTTCCTTTGCCTGTCCCACCTTTGGTAAGTCAGAAATATCCACACACACCCCCTTTACAACATTTTTGTAATTTAGAGAAATAAACCCGAGATAATTGGGATAAAACATCTTTCCATGTTTCTAAGGTAAAACCTCTGCAGGAGACTGGAATGTTCCCAAAGCAAAGCCAAATGAATGTGAGGAATGCTGTAAAACTGGGGCATGCACCAGCCACAGGGAACTCAGCCAGTTGTTTGTGACACGTAAATGTGTTGCATGTGTAACTCATTATTCCAGCTATAGAGTAGCGTGCTCCCAACAGCTTTCTTTTGGTTCCCTTTGGAGGAACTTTGCCCTGGGTCTCTTCTGTCGTGTCGTTTGCTAACAGAGGGCTTCAAGGTACAAGGAGGGGTGGTGTCAAGGAAACAATGGAAGGATTGGGGACTGCATGTAAGGAGCTGTTTAATGTGCCCCTGATTGTTTGCAGTTTGGTGCTCTCCAGAGCAGCTCATGGGTGCTGGGATGAAACAACTGACTCCATTGGCCACTCCAGAAAACCCTTGTGACAGTTGGGGTTTTTTGTTTAATTTTTTTTCCCCTGTAATGCTGGCCTGTTCCCTGTGGCCAGCTGCATGAGGCACCCATTCATAGTGCATTTACAAAAATCTGTCTACAAAGAACACGTAAAAAAGAACATAAAAGGGTTTTGAGTCCAGGGGTTTGCCGAGTGCAGTGGTGTTAACACTTGCAGCGCTTTGAGCTGTTGTGCTTTAAGAAAGAGATGGATAATTAGTAAATACTCTTTAAGAAAATGCCAGAACAAGGAGAGCCCCTTGGAGACCACTCCCCAGCCCACCAGGGGTATGTGACACTGTGCCTCTTGAAGAAACAGTTGTTACAGCAGAGCATGGATATTCACCAGGGGCCACGTTCCACTAATAAGAGTGAAGTGAGAAAAATAATTAGGTTACTTTGATGTGCCTTTCAGGTTTCAGAGAGGAAGGAGTGTACACACCTGGGGTTTTGCTGGGCTATCCTAGTGGGATTTTGACAGAGCAGGTTTCTGTACCGGGAGCTCTCTGGCTGGGCACCGTGTCCTTGGCTGCTGTGCAATTGCATTTCCAAGGCAGCAGATGCCGCAGCTGAACAGATAAAGGCACTTTATGGATGTGGAATTGGGGGCAGAATCTCATCTCCAGGATTTTTCTTTTCATTATCAGGAGACTTGCTGGAAAGAGTGAGTCCTCAAGCAAGTCTTAGCTCAGAGATTTAGCCTTGAATAAATGTGGTTTGAACACTTCTCTTTGAAAACCATGTTAATGAATCTGCACTAGGTACAGTAAGCTCAGCACAGGTTTTCCAATCAACAGAGACCAGATGGTGAAAGCAACAGTAACTGGGGTTAACATGCTGTTTCAGCTATTCTAGCCTGACAGCTTTTTGTGCCCTCGTTCCACATTTCAGTTATTCTATATAAAAATTTTATCCAAACGCTTTAAATTATCACATGCAGACGAGGTCACGTAAATAAATAGAATAAATACATCAGACACTGATCTCTTTCTCTCTGGTGATCAGTGACAGGACCTGAGGGAATGACATGAAGCTGTGTCAGGGAAGGTTTAGGTTGGGTATTAGATAAAGGTTCTTCACCCAGAGGGTGTTTGGGCACTGGAACAGGCTCCCCAGGGAATGGTCACAGCACCAGCCTGGCAGAGCTCAAGAAGTGTTTAGACAACACTCTCAGACACAGGGTGGGATTCTTGGGGTGCTCTTGGGCAGGACCAGGAGCTGGACTCAATGATCCTGGTGGATCCCTTCCAGCTCAGGATATTCTGTAATTTTATGATTAAATAACATGTCATGAAGGCCAGTTGTAAGTCTATATAATATTTTCATCTTTCACTTTGTGGTTGGTAGTAGCAATGGGCACATTTGGTGATAGGCTCTAAGAACCCTGATAGCAAATAAGAATTCAGCCAATAGTTTTAATAAAATTTACTCTAAGGGGTTATTAAGAATAAATAAAATTTATTCTAAGTTGAATAACAAAGAAGTTACTTTCTTTGGAAACATCAAACAAGCCTGAGGAATGTAAGAGGTTTACAGTTCAGATTTAAAATTCTGTCAGTTTGTTTGAAGCTTGGATTAAAGTTTAGAGGGCTTGTTTTGCTGTCCTGAGATTTCATATGTTTTCTATGGAAGCATATCACAGTTATTTATGGGTATTACTGCCTTGGCTAGGATAGAGCTGAAAAACAAGAGGAGACCTTAACAAAGGGACAATTAGCCATGTGCCATCAATGCTTTAAGTCTGTTTTGTTGGTGCTTTCCTTCTTCTATAAGTGAGATTGTATTTGCATTCTGTTCAAGCAATGTCCTTTGCACTGTGTGCAGCAAGTGGCTCTTGAGGTGTCTTCCAGGGCTAATTTGTTCTGAAAACCAGTGTAACAAGTTTTCAGTTGCAATGAAAATAAGTTTTGACAAACTGACTTTATTAAGGAACCTGTAACTTCTTCATCATGCAGAGATAAACTGAAGTATTTGACAACTACATTTATCCAGTGCTGTAATTAATGATGCTGTCATCTCTCCCTGACCCCAGGAAATGATGTATATCTGGAATGGCTATGCTGTAATTGGAAAATGTCCCAACTTAACAGAAGGCATGTTAGAGACTTTAAATGAAGCAGAAGAAGCATTGGCAAGAAGTTCAGGTAACCAGTGGTAGGGTTTAAGCAGTTATTTTACAGGGCAATAGCTAAAGATATTATCTGTGAATAGAGAGACAATCATTAGTAAAGTTAATTGGATCACAGGAGGAACATAGATAAGGAAACTATAAATGGCTTATGCAGATAGGAATATTTTTTATTTTTAATATAGCAATAACTTACAATAATAGCAAGTGATTTTCCATCCACAGATGTGTGTTTGGAATGGTTTATGATGTATGTTAAAGGACTGTTTATTTTGCTAGATCAGAATCAGCCTATGCATTGGCTTGATTACTTGGATCCTGAAGCTTTGTTAACCTCAGATATTTCAGTTTTGAAAGATAAATAGGAGAGGAGTTGTTTTTTCATTTTAAAAGTGCTGTCAGTTTGTGATGTGACCTTTGGGCTGACTGGTGTCAGCAGTGTGCTGCAGAAATCCAGGACACTGGGGATGGCCTTCCTGTCAATGAACACAGTATAGGATTGAACTGAAACAGGCTCTGCTACCACATTTTCTCTCAGTCTCTTAATTAGCTATCCATGAGAAAATTGAATTGGTGTTTATTTCTTGTCAGTCTTTCCCAGTTCCTGAGGGAGTGCAAGCAGTCTGCACAGCTTTTCTCACAAAGTTTTTCCTTGACCAATATTTGATCTCATTACTTTTATATACAACCTTCCTGCAAAAGGATCAAGACCCCTTGACAAAGGAATATAGGCTAAAACTCTGCATTGCAGTCTTTTCTAGGGCCTCTAACTTTCTGTGCAGTGAGTTACACAAGATTTGAAAAGGTCACCTGAAAGACTGGCTAAAGCTATTTTTTTTAATTGAAAAAGAGAATGGGATAATATTTTCAGTGAAGGTGACATCTTAGAAAAAGGCCTTTGACCATTTCACCTTCTTTGTCACCCATTTTGTTTCATCATCTTAAATAAGTGAAGTATTTCCCTGTTCCCTATTTTTCTTAGTTGGCAAATAGTGGATAAGACTGCATTTTGCAGGGTTTTGTAGCCGATTCATGTTTCCAGAACACTATGAGGACATGTAATTGAAAAGTGGGATGTGTTTTAAACATGCCAGCAATTGAAAGTGTTGCCTGTTCCAAATATTGACTTACTGTTTTCAGGCATATTTAATGAATTGGAAATGAGCAACCAAGCCGAAGATTTTGCTTGTAAACTTTTAAGAGTAAGATGCCTATATGGATTGGCTATGAAAAACCCAGAAATTTTCTTTGAAATGTATTATGCATAAATTTTCTGATGTAGAAAGGGTGTTGATAATAAGGACTTTGAACTAGGTGAGGCTGGTAAGACTCTGGGCACTCAGAAGTATAAACTCCAAAGAAGAAATGGTGAGATGTGAGGTACAGGTAGCAAAGTTTCACATATTTTTATTTAGCCAAATGAAGGTAGAAAATTGACAAAATTCTTGCCCATTAATAGGCCATGAGACTACAAGTCAGGAAGCAGAAGAGTTGTACAGGGCAATAAAGGCAAAGGGTTGAGAGACTGTAAATTAGACTTCAGTATTTACAAAATGGACACCTTAAATTAATTTTTAGGTATCAGAGCAGTAAGACTGGAATAGCCTTTCAGTGTGAGTAGGGAGGGAAAGAACAGCCTAGCAATTTTTGGACAAAGTTTCATCAATTTATGAAAAGCTTGGTGTATGTTTGTCTCTGCATTAAATTAAATTCACCAACGAGTTCTTTTCTGTGTTTCAGTAGATGGACTGTGCTCACACTTACCTTTGAAAGTTTCCCTGCTGATAGGAAAGTCTCTTCTGTTCTAGAGTTTTCTAAAATGTACCATTTTCTTCTTCCTGCAGCTACAGAACTGCTGGCAGATGACCGGTGCGTGATAAAGCTGTTAAAGGGATTATGCCTCAAGCATTTGGGCAAGATCTCAGAGGCAGAAGACCATTTTAATTACATCTATTTAAAGTAAGTTTTCATACCTGGCATGTAGGAGAGCTCTTGAGTTTCAAGTAAGAGGAGATGCAGCCATGATATGAATAGAAGGGAGAGGACTGCAGTATCTTTAGTGTTTCCTTCAAGGTATTTCAATTTTACTTTCCAGTGTTGAAGAATTTCAAATCTGCAATTTTTATTGAGGTATTTTTTCCTTCTTGGGGGACCTGTAGGTGCACAAAATTTTTCAAATACCACTCACCTTTTTTTTGCCCCCTTCCTCTTCCTAGTCATGAAGAAAGTGTACCCAAAAAGCCAAATGCACTCTGCAGGTGGGAGCATGATTACACTGGGAACTTCTGCACATCATGTGGTGCATGGCACCTCTTTGTCAGCTCACATGGATAGAACTCATGATATTGTCATCTTTTCTAACACTTCCCTGATAATAAAGGCATTATTTTCTAATCCTGAGATTATACATATTGTGTAGGATGCTTATGCAAAATACACATTTAATAACCCAGAAGGGAGCTTCAGATAGAGAACATGACAAGTGTTGTAATAGAGATTGATTGCTCCTTCTGATCTTAGCTAATCTCCTAGTTATTTGTATTTGGAGCTGGTAAATGAGGGAAACAATATATCATTTCAAGGTCTCTAGGCTATTTCTTTTCCAATGCAGTGAGAAGAAGATAAAATATGACCATTATCTAATTCCAAATGCCTTGCTGGAGCTGGCAATACTGTATCTGGACCAGGATAGAAGAGAAGAAGCAATAAAACTTCTGGAAAAAGCAAAGTAAGTGAAAAGCCTGTGTTGGTGTCTGATGGGTCACTTTGGTGTTTTACTGGTTAGCAGGAAGCAGAGTCATTTAATTAATACCATGGAAACTCGTTTCATTTTTCCAATGGGAGTGTGCATGCCTTAGTTTGGACCTTTCCAGTGGTAGGTGTTACATTTGTTCAGTCTGGGACTTGCAAAAAGAGCAAAAAAAAAAAAAAAATCTTAATAGGAATGTCAAAGGTTTCCATAAGAAATAATCCATGTGTAACAAAATGTAATAATCTTTGTAGTCTATTTGCTTATTCATATAAAAGATGTATTAAATTAAATCAAAGCTCTGTGTTATGGCTAAAATAGTATTACTTAAATTGATGGCCAGCAGTACCTGTTTCTTTCCTTGATGAAATGCATTTAAGATAATGCTTCAGGTCACACTTGGTATCTTTGAATTGTTTCATCTGCATCAAGGCAACTAAAACACCTGCTTTTACTGTTTTGTGTGATTAACTTTTGTACCAAAATAGGTTTATCGAGAAGTTGCGCTTGAAGTTGAACCTTTACTTCTCTGCTGAGCCAAAATTTTGGCAGTGATGGGGAGGGAGGGAATCCAACCCAAACAACTCTTCCCCTTCTCCAAGCATCCAGCAGCATCAAGGTAGTTCACCTCTGCCTGGATCCTGAATGAGTCCAGATGTGCAGAGTCACTGCCACGGGTGTGAGCAGCTACAAAACTGATGCCTGCCCCCGGTTCAGAGAGGTCAAATAGAGTTTTTATGTTGTTTTTTTTCCAAGTCAGGCCACTCTGCAAGTCAGAGTAGCAAATCAAGCCTACAAAAGATTATGCCAAAAGCCTGTCAGCACAAAAATTAAAATATTGCAATCCTTAATCTCCTGTACTTGTGAGCCTGGTTCTCTGTAGACTCATGGAAGATATTAAGAGCAGCAAAAATTGCATTAGCGAAGTGCAGTGGAAAGTGTTTCAACTGGCTTCACGTTCCTTAAAACACACCTCTCCTGTCCTCATTTCCTTTGTTCACATCTCTCTTCAGAAGAGCTCTAGAAATGAATGATTTGGAGCTGCTGATTCCAGCTGGAACTTCTGTCATTGCTGCTTGGCCACTGCACATTTCCCTGGTAGCTCTGTGTCTCAGGAGAAGGTGTTTGGATTAAAGGGGTGCACCAGCAGACAGCAGCTCTGAAAATGTGCTGTTGCCCAGTGTATGAAAGCTGCTACTCAGACTTGCTGTGCTCAAAGAACTCTTGAATACTGTTATGACATGCAAAAAAAAAAAAAAATCTCATTACAAGACTCCTTGTCTCAGTCAGTCATAAATAAAAGTGCAGCTCTTACATTTCCACCTGTGGCATTAAAATGCTCTGGGTTTATGAGCTTTCAGCTCCAAACACTGGGTGTCTCAGCAGCCACGAGAGGGAGAGCAGAGTGTTGGTGGGGTTGGGGCTGCAGAATTCTGTTTGCAGTTGGCAGGAGCACAGGCGAGCTCTTGGCTGGTGCATGACGCTTGATTTGCCTGACCTAAATCCACATTCTGCTGCTGGCTCGGATCCTCAGCTCTGGGAGAAAGAGTGGGACGAGATGATAAACAGTTTTGGCTTGGTCATGCATTGAAATATTTCTATTTGTATGACTGTAAACTACAAACAAGAATATCAGCATACTAATGAGAAATACAGGCTCTGCGTGACAAAATCTGTTTAATTTAAAGGAAAAACTCCAAGGGGTTTCAGATCAGCCCACAGCAGAACCTGGCCACCTCCTTTTCTCAGTCAGCCTCTTGGGTGTTGCATACATAAAACTATAATCTGCTGTAGGACAGGCATGGAATTCCTGGTTTTCACCAAGAGACTGGCACTGCCACAGACAGATACCACATTGCCATGCTTGGGTTTGAATTATGAATTTAGAACTGAAAGACTGTTAAGATACACAGAGTTTAATACTTAATGTTATGTTTCTGTAAAGATGACAAATATCTTCTACAAGAAAATTAGCATGGTCTAATCCTCTTTTGTATCTGGATTCTGTATCCATCCTGTAGGAGCTGACATGTTAATTCCTGCTAAGTAGGATCTGCACTTTCTATGTGGTCCTGGGGCAAATTTTCTGCTTTTTAATATAAGCTTTTCCATGAAAATACAGATTCTTTGAATGCTCCAGTAACTCTTTAGAGCATGTCAGAGCTACTGGAAACTAAAGGCAGATGACAGTGTGGAGCCAGGCACTAGATGTGTGTGGTGGAAATCCTGCCAGTCTTCCCTGGGATGGTGAATTGTTCCTCAAAAGCAGATATGGAATCTGGTGTGTGCCCACTTTCTCTTTCCAAGCTCTGGAGCAGCAAATTGTCTGCCTTCATTTCCTACACACAGTATCTGTTGGCAACCATAGGATGGAGATGGGGATGTTCCTCTTCTCTGGATCAGGACAGCTTCCCTTTCTCTTGCTCTCTCTTCTTTTTTTTCCCCCCTTTTCCCCCCTCCTCTTTACTTTCTTGAAATGAGTCTGTCTTACAAAAATGATTTTTTAAAAAGCTGAAAACATTTGTATTCAAATCTGTCAGTTATACTTTGAGAGAGGGGGAAAAAATTCTAATTTCTGAATGTAAACTAAGTGGATGTTATAGGTAATTAATATGGACTCAGTATTTTGATTGAGTGGATCAGATTTAATTTCTTATTAAGCTATATTTTTCTGGTAATTGCCAGACAGTGGAATTACAAATAAAGAACAAAGAGCTGCATTGTTTGGCCAGGAACACATGCCTTGTATTTTAGAGTAGGCAACAAAGGAGCTTGTGAAGAAAGGCTTTTTTGCTGTCTACAGTTGTTTTGCTTAAAACAGTAATACAAAGATAATTTAGAAATGTTTAAAAAATATATATTCATCAGAGTGGATCTTCTTTTGTTTCAGACAAAACTACAAGAATTACTCCATGGAAACAAGGACGCATTTCAGAATTCAAGCTGCCCTGCACCAAGCCAAATCCGCCCCAGAAAATGGAATGCACTGTGGAGCCTCGGCAGTGTCGTAACTTTTTCTTCTTTGATGTTCTGTTTGTTGCAAACTTTGGTGCAGAAAATTACCGACACTTTAGAATTATTTTTTCTTCTCTTTCAAGTCAGTGAAAAACCAAATAACTTAAAATTTCAAAGGTGATGCATAAAACATTAATCTAGTGTAATAACATGGCAAAAAATCTCTCAAACCAACCATAACCCTGAAAAATATTGTTTTTCCAACAGTGGCTTTTTGAATACTTACATCTGTGTAATTCATTTTTCAATCGTGTGCCTTTCTCTTGTGTTTGCAACATTATGTTGTAGCTTGCTTAGTGAAAGGGGAATATTTGAAAAGAAAAAAACAGCAAAATTTTAAGCTTCCCAGATTTAACCTCAGTTAATTCTAAATGTTTGTTTGGATCCATACTGCTAGGAGTTGAAAAGGAAAGCATTGCTTTTTCCCAGTACCTGCTTAGTTGGAGTGGTGTGAGAAAATCTCACAGCAGGGAGGAGCTCTGGATCCTGGGCATTTCTAGTTGTGCACAGAAAGCTTCTCTTTACCAGCTTCTGCCAGTCACATTTTTGCTTCTGTAAGAAACCTGCTGGTGAAAAGAATGGTCTCTCTTATGCAAGTACCTTGACTTTTTCTTTAGTTTGGTTTTCCTGTCAAGTCTGCTGCTTGAAGCAGCTGTGGTGACAGTATAAAACTGCATCACTTCTCCTTTGACAATGGGAGGTTCTTAGGAAATGTTTTCTGTCAGAATGAACATGATCTGAAGCTTATGTCAAATTTAAAGCACAAGTCCTTGAAGGTCATTTAAGAAATGGCAACACTGCAGTGGCTGGAGCAGTACTGGAGTTACTGTGACAGCCCATCCCTTCCTACAGTGGCTGTTCCTAGGATCCCCAGGCTGAGATGTCCATGTTGCAAGAGGCCCATGCTCCCTGTGGGAGGAAGCTGGGGCTGGAGCAGGCTCCCTCAGCACAAAGGACAGCCCTTTATCTTTCTGCTCTTTATTGATCATTTGGGAGATTTCCTATGTAAGGGGCTTTGAGAATAGAGCGATGAGCTGGGTCTGCTTTCCAACACCATGGAATTCCTGCTGTGCTGCAAAAGTGGTGAAGTCAGTGGCACCACAGCTTTGACTCGTGTTTGCTGCTCTCCAGGCTGGCTCCATGTCTGTATGCCTCTGGGGTTTTGGGGCACACTTCTACCTCCCTTTTGAAAGAGCTTCTTCCCCATTACCCATTCTGATGGGTGGAGATGGGAGGTCTTCTGACAGCCCTTTTTCTCCAATGGAGATGTTTGTCAGGAAGATTCATATCTATGTACCTCACAGTGAATATCCTTTCTAAAGTGATTGTTCCCAGCAGAAGAGAAAACTGACAGTTTATAGCTCTGCTTTTGCCTCCTCAAAGGAAATGAAATTGTTTTATAACTGTAAATTAATATGCAAGGAGACAGAACCACCAGTTCCTCAACAAGGAGAACTTGCATTGTCTTAAAAATAGATACCCTTTATAAAAGTCTTTCGAAGTTAAAATGATAGATGAAAAATGCATTTTTAAAGTGACTCTCACAGATAAATTCAGTTCAGATAAATGTCTTGATTCAGATAAAATTCAGTATAAACAGTTACGCTATTTACAAGCTGCACATCAAGACTTCAGTGTAAAAATTCAGTCATTCTTTGTATAGAATAAAAAAAGTTTCTTGTTCTACTTCGTGCATATAACGTCTCTTCTTCCAGTTGTGTCCTTTTCAAATATTTTGGCAGCCTTAGCATCTTTTAAGCAAGCAATGCCATGTGAAAATTAGCATAAATTGTACTTTGCAGAAAGTGAACAATCCTTCTGAGTGTAGATTCATTTCTCGTCTTTGAAATTTCACCCACAACTCGGTTTTGCCTGATCTTAGATACATCACACAAAGGATGTACTGTGTGATACTCAGCCAGCTTCCCTGATGCTTTGCAGCATTTCTAGAAGAAATCCCAAGATTGTCCTGAGGTTTTCATTGCCTTCCTGAGACTTTCCTAGTCTCCTCTAGTCAAACACCAGCACTGATGTTTGGACCTGATGTGGACCTGATCTCCAGCTTCAGCTGAGTGCTTTGTAGTTCACTGTGATGTTTGACTCCATGGCTCCCAAGCCACAGGAAATAATCACCTTCCTTATGCAATGAGGATTTATGGACTGTAGTAGTATGGATTCACTTGAGGAGAAGATGAGTGGAAGGTCTGGTACATTATCACTGTAAGATTTTTGGTGTATTATATTTTGAATTGCCCAACATCACTCTGCTCATCAGTTCCTTCATTTTGGTGCTCCTCCATGGCAGGGATCCAAACTCCATGGGGTGTGCTGGGCTGGAAGGTCGATGCTGGGCTGGTTTTTCCATTGCTCCTCTGCAAGCTGCTGCGTGGTGCCTGGAGCAGCTCTGCAGGACAGTAAATTGCTTCATCAGTCCCAAATGCAGTGAATCAGGGGAAGCACAAATGTGTGAGTTCTCACCTCAGGGTATTCACTTAGCAGAAAATAGTGGATATTGTCATGGAATTGCACATCAGAGACTGAAGCATGGCCCAAGATTCAGGAAATGGAAGTACTACTGCAGATGGATATAGTCAACACCTCAACTGCAGAAAGGGCAGTTGTTCTGCATTCAAACACTGAACTGTCTGAGCAATGCTTGAGAAACCCACTCTGTGCACCAGCTTTAGCCAACAACTGCTACAATCAGCTCTTCCCCATCCTCAGCAAAGCCAGAGATGTTACCCAAAGACAAAAATTACTAACTCAGACAGCAGAAAAGTTTTCTGCACTTGGTAGGACCTTTATCATGAAACCTACAAACTTTATTTCTCTTCTGATGCATTTTTTTTTTAACCAGCACTTGTGTTCTCCTGTCAGTAACCCAAGGAGGGGTAGAAATTCATTCTCAGTTTCCTGGATGTCTGCAGCAGTGGCCGTGGTGCCCCATGGGGGATAATGCTCTCACCTGAAAGTGGTGCTGGCAGCAAGGGCAAGGCAGTAAAAGGGGCATCCCTTTTATCATGAGCTCTGTTTTGTGGAATCCCTGTAGGCAAGGTCTCTCACTGAACTGAGGGAAGAGAGAGGGGCTGAAGAGCCAGCAGCTCCTGCTGAGGTCTGATAAGGTGCAACTGCATCAGCTCCCAGCTCCTGTAAGTAACATGAGATGAGATACAAACTGTTGGGTGAAGGACACTGGGCTGGAGCTGAACGTGGTCACAGCTTTTCTGGATGGTTAGAAGAGAATTTGATGAAGTCACAAACATGGTACAGGACTTCTGTGGTCTGGAAACACAATTGCTCAACTCCACCTGTGGCATGGGAGCCTGCTTTGCTTACTGACACAGCTCTATTGCAATCAACAGTTCACACGTGCCATCAGGGATGGATGGTTTAAGGACTGTCCCCTTCTGACTGTGCCTGGCCTTGGGCTGTTTACACCTCAAAACTTGGCTTAGGAAATCGCATTTTATGAAATACAGCAGCATAGAACAGGATCATATCAAACATTTTCTCCCATTTCACACTGGTTTTGGCATTAAATGCTGTAATGAGGGCTTTAGTATTTTTTGTTATCTGTGGCCTGGGTCCAAGACTAAAAGTTCATGGGCTGACAGCTTGTGTGCCTCTGGCCCAACAGGGACAGCAAGTAATGCTCCTCTGTGTGAGACAAGGCTTTCCTACAGGTCAGTCCCAGAATGTAAAAAGCACTCCCAGGAGTTTAAATACAACACTCAGCCTCCAGTTCCACCTGCAAGATGTGTTACTTTGCCTTCTCAAGCATAAAAACACAGCAGCAAAGCAAATGTATATGAAATGACCAAAACAACGCATTCAACGCTGTTCCCCCTCTGGGAGGAAGAGGAGAAGATAAAGAGGTGAGTCATGTTGTTTACTGCTCTACAGGAAAATGGGTAATGGTTGGCAACGTCACTGATGAATGAGATTGGGAAACCTGAACAGACTAGAAATGAACTTGCTTCTTTTCTCATTACGTTCTGCAAATACATTTTGGTGGCAGATTACGTGCAAAGCATGTACCAGCAAGTGTTTTAATTGAATGATTTGTCATTATAGAATATTTTTTAAAGATGCTATCTAGGTTTGCTTCAGGTGTTTAAAAGAAAAAACCACAAGTACTTTCTTTTAAGGACATGCCCAGTCAATCCCTGTCTCTAAGATTTATGAATAGCAACAGAGCTAATAAATACCTGCATTGCACTGTGGTAAAATTCTGCATAGTGTTTGCTCAAATTCAACCATGCTTCTGTAGGACTGGGCAGTGCTTCATTATTTTCTGTGGTTTTTTAAAATCTCAGGACCCACTTTCATTGCTGGCTAAGCATGGGCAAAGTGTCTATTTAGAATTATGCATTGCAGTAAAGTCTACTTGCTTTCTCTCTCCTTGATGGTTTTACAGAAAGAATATAAAACAGAGCAGCCATAACCCCCTTCATGTTCTTTCTATGGGCAATTAAAAAATTTTAAAATTTCAAAAAAAAGGCAAAGACAAGTTTATCTCGTGCTAGCAAAGCATAGGAACAGCAGTTTCAGGCCTGTGGCCTAGAAGTAATGTAGTGATGTGGTGGGAAGATAAGCTATGCAGAAACTGCAATACTCTGGGCATTTTCCTCTTCCCATTCCTTTTATCCTGCAGCACACAGGGTGTGAAGGTAAGAACATCATCCTTGGTGCTGGAGCTGTGTGGGATGTTTGTCTGCAGTGCTGGAGCTCCGGGGCTTGGTGTCACTTGTGTCACAGGGGCAGGCCCAGGGTGAGCTGGTGCTTTGTGAATGTGGTGCTTTCCCTGATGTTTTGGGGAAGGTCCTGGTGTGAGATGCCTGCAGCTGTCTCTGCTCCACAGATGGGGAATAGGAACTGTAGGAGTTCAGTAAATCATTCTGGGCAGTGAAGCAATGCTGGTAACTCCAGAGGATCCTAGAATTACGTGGCTCACGTTCAATGTCATCTTCATCTGGGCACAGTACCCAGCACTGCTGTTACCACCACTAAGGTTATGCAGCTGCAGAGGTTTTTTTAGAAGCAAACATCAGTGCCAGTTACAGTTTTGATATTTCAGTCATAGATACAATACCAGGTTGGAAGCGACCTCAAGGATCATGTGGTCCAAGCTTTCTTGCCAAAAGCAGAGGCTAGACAAGGTGGCCATGCACTTCTAAGATTCCAGCTGGTTCTTAGAAGTGTCCGGTGTTGGGAGATCTAACGTTCGCTGGGGAGATTATTCCAATGACTGATACAATCAGGAAAAATTTGATTTGCCTTTCATTCTTATGGCTTGTGGATACCTGACTCAGGTTTCCATTCTGTGATGCTGGCTGGGCTCATCCTTTATTTGATGCAAATAAATGTTGGTTTTTCTAAGGAACAGCAGGAATTTCATGCATAGTGCCTTTGCTACAGCTCTGTTGTTGTCTGATCTGTCACACACACACACACACACAAGAAATGCATATATAAATATACATAAAACATCTATGTATGTATACTCACACACAGTGGTGACAGGTGCCAAAGCCAAAGCTTTTTGAAAAGTTATCAGAACTGCTTGAACTATTTATTAAATTCAGGACTTAAAAAAGACAAGATACTTTAAAAAGGAAAGAAAGCTTTGATGATGGCTGAGGAAAATGCAGAGGTTAAAGGCCTTTACTAATGGTTTGCAGTAGGATCACACTGCAGGACTGTGCAGTTTGCAGCCTTCTAGCAGAAATCCCAAGGCAAAAAGGCAATCTAGCAAGAGCCCTTCAGTGGGGTAACCTCACAAAAATGCAGTTTTATGCTCTAGATTTGAAGGGCATCAGTTTTCACTCTGGTCTAGCAGAGCTCTGGCTCAGTGGAAGAGTGCCTGGGATAGCTCTGTCCTGCTCAGAAAAGAGTTTTGGAGTGATTCATCTTTTCCCCCCTTGAATTCTTGCCTTGTCTGCCTCCCTCAATCTGCTTCCCCAGCGTGAATCCTGGATTACACAGCAGCTCCTGCTAATGTGGAAGAAGCGTGGGCAAAAGATGTTGAAAAGGTGAAGTTTGTCTGGGTGCAGTGAGAACCCTGGCAAAAGTGCAGTGAGGGAGCAAAGTGAGGCTGAGAAAGCGCTCAGTGTGGGCAGCCAGGGCACGTGTGGTGTGTGTGGTGAATCTGTTTACTGCTGTGTGCAGAGCTCTTGAAATGCCTTCTTGGAAAGAAAGACAAATGTTTTGTAGGGGTTGGTGCTGCAAAGAGCAGGTTTGTGAAGTTTCTGGTGCTTGTTTTCCAGCCAGGAGGACAGAGGAGGGCTGGGGGCTCTCTGTGCACGCTCGGTGTGGCTGGGCCCCTCTTGCTGAGTAAGCAAATACCTCGGTGCTGTGAGAACACAGAAAGGGCTTTGCACAAAGGATTTCTTCATTATAAACTCCTCTCTGCAGCTTTTACTTAGCAAAGTGTCAGTGCAGAGTGGATGTGTAATGAATCAGTTGCTAGCGTGAAAATAGTTATTTCTTTTGCTTAAATCAAAAAGATGCTTTAGCAGAGTATGTTTAGACTGTTCTCTTTATCACAAAGCATTAACTTTTGCATTTCATACCAAGAATTCCAAAGCCCCGAACTCTTATCCCAGAACAGGTTTAAATGCAAGATAATCTGCAAAGGATGGTTAGCATAAATTATAGTCTTCAAAGTTAAATGCTCTATAAAAAGTTAATCCTTGAAGCTAATTTTTATTCTGGGTATTAAGTCAAAATGGTTCTTCTGAACAGCTTTTATTCATGTGTTTTATAGGGTGTCAACTACAATGTATGTTTTTAATAAAAATGTGGTGTCTGTAACAAACTGTGTTTGAGATCAGCGAGCATCCACTTTTTTCCTGAGTCCTTTTAATCCAGGATTTAACTGCTGAGAGACCCTGAACGTTTGGTTTCAGCCATCTTGTTACCTATTTTACTGGCAGTCTGACTCAAAAGAATTTTCATCTTTACCACGATTGCACAAGGACAGGAAATGTCAAAGTCCTGAAACTGTGGCAGCTGAAGTAAGTTCAGGTATTTCATAATCCCTCAGCCCAGAAATGTATCCTTCTGCCACTGGAAAGGGAGACTGTCAGCCTTCCAAACACAGAACTGTTTTCAGCTCTGGGAAGCAGCAAAACCGTAGGAGCTTTTAAACCCTTATGTGGCTCATGTTCCTCAGAAAGAAATGCTCTGGGCTGGGTTTGTTTGTTTATGTATGATTCTCCCCCAGATTTACATAATGAACTGGCAACAAGTAATAAGGATTACCATCCTTAGATGTAAAATTATTAAAGTGGTAATTCCTGTAGCACACAACAATTTTTAAGCATAAAGGTCTGTATAAAACTGAGTATTCCTTACTTGTCATTACATCTCTGGCCTCAGGTTTGTGGGAGTTTCCTTCTGATGTGTGAGAGAAAATCCATTTCCCACTCTAATGTGCAAGTGGAACCCAACCACGTCCTTGCTGTGCCTCCTGGATGCAGGTGCTGCCCTCCCTCCCTGCTGGTTCTGCAGCAGCTCTGGCTGAGGGGACAGCAGTGACCTGGGCCCTGTGGGCTTTCACCCTTGGTGTCCCTCACACTGCTGAAATGGAGCATCCCTCAGCCCACCCTGGGTCTGTGCCAGGGCTGCTGTGCCACTTGCAGCTGTAAATTACAAATTACATCCCTGCACTCAGGGCTTTCATTGCACTGCATGGGCCCTATGAAAATTCTTTAAAGCAACAGCTCTTGAGGGCTGTCAAGCACTTCTGAACTCAGGTACTTGCACACAGTGGCTCTAAGAGGCTTTTTTGTTTGGTTTTTCCTTCAAACTGCTTTGCAGACATTTTTCTATGGGCCTGCCCACCCTGGCATTAAGAAGGGCTTTGAGTGAACAGGTCCAGGTGAGTCAGAGCCAACTCCTTCCCCTCACTCAGCTGCAGGAGACTCCCATTGGGAACAGCTGTGCTGTGCTGGACTGTCTTAGTGTGTAAGTGCAAGTAATTTGTTAGACACCTTTAGGACGGGAGGTAAATATATCTTCATCTTATAGATGGTAAAAATAAGACACGGATCTGGTTCCACAATTGTAGCTAAAATTCAGGTAATACATTATTTTGCATTAAATTCAGATCAATTAGTCTTTGAATTAGAAATCACCCAGAACAGTATTGTACCTAAAAACTTGAAAAATAATTGATTTATTTGTTATATTTACACATTTGTCTTTAAGCTAAACCTTGAACTTTTCTGGAATGTTCTTGCGTCAGCAGCTCCGGTTTTAGCCCTTCACGCCTTTTTGCTATTTAACAAGTATTTTAATAAAACTAATTTCTTTAGCCCAGTCAGTATCAGTGTTAAAAGGTCAGCTGCCTAGGAAAGCATTCAGCTCAGTAATCCATCACTTCCTACTTCTTTTAAATCTTTCTTAATCAATTCTTGTAATAAATAAAGACTAATATACCACCATGACAACACTGTTTTTTTGAAATTGTTCATTTGCCAGTTTTAACAAGATAAAGAAATGAATACTTAATGTGGACATTGTTTTACCAAAAAAAAAAATAACCCAACCCCTGAAACAAACAGACAAAAAGGAGGACACAAAGGAACACACATGGAATGATGAAAAGGAACAATGATATTGCACAACTTCAGGTCTCTCTCCCCAGATTTTGATCCATGTAATTAGGTATGTATGAATTCAGCAAAAACATTGTGTCCAGGTAAATGTGTGGCCATTTGAGTGAATTGAGAACTGCAGAGTGTTTTCAGTTCCTTTTGACTGCTCCTTGGAGTTCTTCTCTAAGGGAGCAGGGTGCTGTCAGCTGCAGGAATAACAAATAAATGTTGACTCCATTGTGCTGACCAGTTATCCATAACCCACAGAATCACAATTCTCCTCTACTGCAAATGCACTAAGTCCTCCAAGGCCATGGGTCTTGAAACACAATTTGTTGTATCAAGAACTCAAACTACAGCGGAAACACAATCAAAGAACATCCCCCAGTCTGCTGTGGTTAGCGTGAGATTGTGTTTCATTTCATGAGACCAGGGCTTCTCACTGTGTCAGGGTGGCACTGAATGCAGAGAAGTCACAGTAGGTACATTAAGGGAGGGGGGGAGAAGAAAAAAGGAAAAAAATCATACTAAGTGGAAAAAGGTCTTTACAGCTACACTCTTTGCTGGAGCCTCTCATAACAAGCTCATACTGTTTGCTACAGAAATCAGGGAATTGTGTCATTCTGGCTATAGCAGGACTCTTTGCCCCTCCACTGCTACCCTGACACTCTGTGTTTATATAAACTTTGCATTTATGTGCAGAACAAAGTCTTGTTTTTCTCCTCTCTGTGTTCATTCCTGTTCGGTGGACTGATGTGTCAGCCAGCAGGGCTCAACAGATACATTTAATACAGGAGACTGGGATACAGTATGTTTATTCTTAACTTCTGATAACCTAAGAACTACAAGAACAAGAGATGCAGTATCCATTTGCTATGATCCAAGACAACCATTTTTAGGGAGAAAAAAGTAGAATAAGTGATCAATGCTAACACTACATTAGTTCCAAATATATTTCTTTTCAGTTATGGCAGCTTAACTATTTATTGTTCATCCGGCCCACTTTTAATCTGATCAAGTTAAAGGTCACATATTAAAGTTTAAGGACTGTTATTTCATCAAAACCAAAGGAAGTTATAAAAAAACCCCATGAAACCACAGTTTCACTGCAGGACTTGTGTCGTATCTTCATAATCTGCATCACTTGTAGAAAAGGGATAATGCATCTCAGTTTGCTTACAAGCTAGGAGATCACTTTGAAGTCTGCATATTCCTAACTGCAAACAAAATATAGCACTTTTAACAGGTTATAAATAAACTGGTTTTCAAGCATAGAGCCAGCCCAACAATAACAATACACTATTAAAAAGACCTAAGGCAATGAATTCCATCTCCAGTGGAAAAAAAAAAAAAAGAAAAAGAAAAAGAACTGTGCAAACAAGCTTAAAACTATTTCTTTGTGCCAGTGTTATAAAATGTAGATTTCAATAAAGCCTTGACCCAAATGCCAGGACTTGTGAAAAGAATCAGAACAGAACTGGTTACTTTATTTAGGAAAAAAATACTCTTATCTTGCTGCTAATAAAATTGGATACACGCAGTTTAAACATTTACAGTTGCTGTAACACTTTACACAATTCCTATATATGGGTGTAAGAACAAACATTAAAAGACAATGGTGGGTCAAGGCTTTACATTAAAAATAACAACCTACTTTTCTATAGTCTCTAAAATACTATGTTTTCCAATATTTGCAGCCATTCAGGAATATTTTTTTATTTCTTTATTAGGAAATGTATACTTTGTGCATGATCTTAATTCCTAATTCCTGGCTCTTTGGGCTGAATGACAAAAGGATCAAACCCATTGAAGTGGATGGTCTCCTTGAAGGTTCAGTAGAGAAACCCTGGCTCAGTTAGTCTCATATGATGAAAGCAGTGCTGCATCCACTGGCTCCATGCAGGATGGACAGGTAAAGGATCTCATCAACCAGTCATCTATACAGTCCAGGTGGTAAATGTGCATGCACGGCAGAAATCGGATAGGGTCCCCATAAACAAAGTCCATCATACAAATGACACATCTGGGGGGAGGAAAAATAAAATATTTAAGCTGCTGTTACCAAACTGGAAATGAAAAAGAGTCATATCTATTTCTGGATGCTTTTAGTATTTGTAGATACTGTGAGGGGTATCCTTGCCTAAGATAAAGGAAAGAGCCTCAGATTCACAGAGCGGTTTGGGTTGGAAGCGACCTTAGAGCCCGTGGAGTTCCAACCCCTACCCTGGGCAGGGATGCCACTCACCCCATCAGCCTTCTGCAGGGCTTTATTTTCTTTTAGAAAACTACATGAAATTACAGTCCCTGGAAACAAGGCAAACCCAGGGTGACAAGGTCAGGTTTCCCAGGGCAGCACCACAAACCAAGGCAGCAGCCACATCCCTTCCATTCAGTCCCCGGGACTTACTCTCGGATCTTCTTCTCGGAGCCGTCTCTGCCGGGGTCATAGACTCCTTTGGGAAGGTGCTGGATGAGGCCGATGCGCTGCGCTATCCGGATCTGCTCCTCCTCCGTCAGCTGCGTGGCCAGGCGTGTCTGGCTCGGCGTGGGGTGATACACAGGAACAGGCACCTGCTCCTAAAATCCAAGTATTTCCATTAAAAACCACCTCAGAGGCTTTCCTAGCCTTCCACAGCACAGTACAATCCACAGTCCTACAAATATTTGTATGAACTCCCACTCTCACTTTGCGATTTTGGGGCTGTAATTATATTGAGAATAAGAATTGAGGGCAGTATTTGAGCAAGGAGCTGTTCGTGGTGGCTCTCTGCAAAAGCTTTTGATCTCCAGGAATTGTTCATACAGGAGACACATGGACAAGAAACTCCACATGCCAGCAGGCAAATAAACCCTACAGGCACCTGGGGAAGTGCTAAGGTACAGAACTGAGTAATGTAAGGACTGAGGAAGAGCCCCCAGAGCAACTGGAAGTAGATTATATGATTTTTTTCTTTTTACATTTAGGAAGAATTCTTTGGCAAGATGAGGACACTGCCTACTCTCAAAATTTTTAGAGAGGAAGGTTTTACTTATTCTGTAATAACTAAAATTTATGTGAACTGTTTTGGGCTACACAAGCTTAAATCTAGAACTGTAGATTTAATTCTCATGTGTTAAAAGAATGTCACCTGGATAATACAAACAACAGCTTAAGTAAATAACCCAAGTTTTACGTTTCTTCTCATATACTAATATGACTTTACAAGTTCTCCCAAGCTGGATTCAACTATTGATATGTTTGAGGTACATATTTAAAAAAAAAAATATAGGCAACATATAGCACAAGTCCTTCCTCGACCATATTCTCAGAAGCTTCTTTTGAATATTAATGAACTTTAGATCAGATATTTTCACTAACATTTATATTAACATGGTATTTCATTTACTTGCTTTTAAAGTATTTTTTGGTACATAAATACCAATTTTGAACAGGATACACTATTAGGACAGTATTGGCCAGCAGCCATAAATCTGCTGTTAACAGGGAGGACATTTCTTGCAAGAGGCTCATTTTAATGGTTCTTCTGAAACAGCAGAAAAAAAATCAACATATAGATGTGTCTGAAATAAACCTGCTGCATCAGACACACAATGCACCGAATCATCTGTTTGGCAAATGCCAAATTTGCTGTTTCAGAGGACACTGGTGCAAGCTGAGCCGAGGGCAGGTGTGTGCAGCTGAGGCAGCACAGGTCGCCTCCCACATGTAACAGTGCATTTGTCAAACCCAACAAAGCCCTTCTCCTCTCACTGCCAGGAATCACAGCAAGTGGACAGCCAGCCAGGACTCCTGGAAAGCCAGGAGAAAGCTGTCCCAGGAGTGAGCAGCCTCTTGCTGGTGCCACCCAGCAACAGAAGCCCTTGCTCACGAGAAACGCTAATTACAGATTCAAGTCTGCCTGGCAATTCTTCACTGAACACAGTCCCTGCCACTGGCAATTCAGCTGTGGGGTAAAATTCACAGTCATCTCTTAATTTAGCTACATGAGGCTTTCCCCCTCTGATTTCCTGGCAGAACTCAGAGGAATTATGAGAAAGTTCAAAAGACAGAACGCCAGGGGTTCTCCAAGTGATTAATTTCCTGACTACTCTGAACCGTATTTCACAGAATCGCAGAATTCTTTTGGATCAGCTGCCTTTTAGTGTTTTAAATTACCAAAAGTATTCTCTAATTATCATTTGGAGAGAGAAAAGCACCAGCTGAACCTAGGGCTGGCCTATCAGATATAACAGTATTCAGAAAGTGCAACCTTTGGTGCCAGCAAAATAAAGCATTTTCCCCTGACAAATGCTGCACACCCTCTGCACTGAACACTTCAGCTCGAAGCAGAGCCTGCCCCTGGTTTTATGTTTCAAGAACTTAACATCACAAACTATCAGTAACTTTTTTTTTTTTTCCCAGGGCTTTGCTGTACTTTTTGGAACAGATTATTAAAGCAATTGCACAAGACATTAGTGCTACCTCCTTTACTTGTTACACAGACATAGAGAACACTCAGCACTGGAGAGAGATCCTCCTTCACATCTAGGAAAAAAAGAGGAGCAGTTCAACAAACCACAGGCACAGCACAGGCTGGTGCCAACGTGGGCAGGAGGAGGGGAGGGAACTGTACTTAATACAGCTCCCCTGGCCTAAGCCACGTCTCCAAGTGATAATGCAGAAATTCAATGAAAGGCAAAAACAGGAGGACGAAAGATCCAAGAAATCCTCAAAATGTCTGAAAGTAGCAATGAAAACTGAGTATCTGTAACAGAAGAATGGCAAACTGATCATCTCAGCAAAAATGATACAGCAAAAGGAAACTACAGTTAAGTAAGAAGCTGCTGTGAGTTAGAACAGTCACATCTGGACAACTCTGAAGTGAGCAACAGTCACACACTGCCCAGCTAACAACTGCCTTGGTTAAGTTATGGACAGGAAATTAACACAACTTTTAAACCCGTGATAGGCCAGACAAGAATGAAACCTCATTCTCTTGTTCTAATCTTTTACAGGCACTTGTGAGTGACCACTGAGGGACCCTGTAGCTGAGGAAGCCACTTGTGCCCCTCTCCCCTGGGTGTCACCTTCCCTGCAGAGGGGCCGGAGGGACCCTCAGCCCCCTTCGCGTGCCAAACACACAAATGCTTTCCCGACTGCCAGCGCTGGATGGAAACTCCTCCCTTTGGCATCCCGTCTCAGGTTCCCTCCCAGCACAGCCACCCCCCGACGTGTCTGACACAGCCCATTAAGGCAGGAATTTATAGTCGCCAGCTGGGGGCTTCTACGATTTCACATTCTAGACAAGAACCTCTTGTCAGAGGAGTAAGTGGGTGAAAATGGTGGTGTCTTTCACCACGACGTCCTCACGCTCGTGAATGCAGAGAACTGGGGTTGGTGTGGCCGTTGTGAAAAATGCATAACAAATTACTGTAAATAAACCACAAAGACCACTCGATACCCAGGCACTGAACACGCTGCCTTGGTGGCACTTTGATCTCCCCTCCTGCCTGCTATTAAAAGCCTGCCCAAACTGAGCCCTGGACATGAATGTACCAGGGAAATGTAAGAACACAGCCACACACGTTGCAGTGTCACATTATAGGGTACATTGACACTGAGGCTTTCAAACCAGCCCTCTCCCCTCCAACAGGTTAAAAAAAAAAAAGGTGTTCATACCTGTATGATTTTAAAACTATTTGAAACTCTTTATTATGAGAATCGGAGATTTCTCTGAGTGAGAAGTGACATCCCCATCTCCCTCAGCAGACTCTGAGCGGAGCTGGGCTCCTGCCCCCCTCCCTGGCAGCCCCTCGGGCACCCAGCCCTGCTCTCAGCCACGTGGCAGCTGCAGCCCCGGGTTTCTCCACTGCCCAATATCTGCAGCAGTTTTGGGAGTTAAGTTCATCCAACAATAATTCCAAGCTGCCTTTTAGGACGGAGTGCAGCCCTCCCTGTGCGGGTTTATCACCCCTCTGCAAATCCTTCACAGTTTATAAAGGCTGCTTTCACTGACCAGGGTCCTGCTCGCTCCAGGGTGGGTGTTCAGGGCTAACGACTCAGGACTTCACTCAGCTCACATTTGTAGCCAGGGGCCCCCTGACTTGTGTGTATATAAAAAAGATTGTATTACCCAAGTAATTATTATTTTACTCCAAAGACGAGCATGAATTTATTGCTCTGGTGTCTCACATTTCTCTTATCGACCATGGAAAATGTTTTTGCAGACAAAATTACCAAATACTGAACTTCTAGCCAAAGTCTGTGTTATTTATCTTTTGACAAAGATGTAGGGCACTTCAAACTAAGATGAAATTTCATGCTAACTCTATTACTACGTGCAAAAGCCCCTAAAAAGAGCCAAAACAAATAATCAAATCCACATATTACTGTCAGGCAATGAAATAAAAATCACTTTCTGGCACTTAATTTGCTTTAGTCAATTATTTTTTCCCCATAAGAATTCAATAATGATGAAACACCTCAGATGGCCATAATCCTGGAGATACACAACTTTCTCTGTTCACAAAGTTAGTGATATCAGCACAAGTTTCCCTTTCTGTGCACAGAAATCATTCACTTCCAATGTTTATCCAGCCCTTAAAAACAGCAGCATTAATTCAGACTCAAGGACTACAGCCAGGGTTTGTGTCTCCATCTCACCCCAGCTTCTCCTCCTTCAGGGGGGAAAAAATCATAGAGGACATCTGGAGGTCTGCATTTCTCACTCCTAATGAAAATAAACATTTTCACACATGGCCTAAAAGGCCCAGAAACTTTCTACACACAGATTTCCAAGGACACTTTGGATTCTTGACTAGAAAAAGGTTTCCCCAAGCATGGTTTTTAGTTTGAAGTCTCCTTATCAATGCAACTTACTTTAGTTACTTATGCTGCTGCAAATCTGCTTTTCTCTTGTTTTACAGCCTTTTTGTCTTGTTTCTGCAAGTACCATGAATTTGTAATACTCTGAAAACAGGTCAGTGGTAGATCAGAAACTCTTAATCCCTGGATAAAGATTATTTTAAGATCCCTCTACGCCACATATCAGCAGTATGTTATCAGGGCTTTTGTTTGTTTGTTGTTTTTATAATTGCACCAACATGCCCAAATTATCCTTTCAGGATGGTCAAAGGTGAGATGAATAATTCCAGAGGTTAAAGCATCACTGCTGTTCCTGAGATCCTGTCTACAGCCACCTGCTGTCCTCTACTGATTGCTCTGCCCCATTTCCATCTCTGAATTTTCCTCCTCACCTAATCCAGTGCTGTGTGTCTCACCCTGGGATATTAATTTGCATTTTATCACCAGATCAACAGTGTATCTGTTAATTCAGTCCAACAGAGGAGACAAACACCTCCCTAACTATGTTTATCCTACATCTTTTTTACACTTTTTAAATGCCAGTAGCTGTAGCGCTTACGCTCCTTGCGGTTGCTGCCTAATTAATTAATGCAAATATAACAGTTCCATTTGCATTTCCCCAGCTGTTCCCACAGCTCTGCTCTGAAATCCCTTTGATTTGCAAACGTCCTGCCTGGAACAGGGTGTCTGAAGGCAGCTGCCCTGGTTCACACACACCAGCCCCCACCACTGCAGCCCCATTGCAGCACTCATCGCCCCTACACACAGCTCAGCCTTGCTGCTCCCCACCTTCCTCACCTCTAAAAAGAGTGGCGAGTCCAAATAACTCACCTAAATATGAAAAAGCTCAGTTTATAAATGGAAAGTCAGAAGGTGAGAAAAAAAAAATTGTGCTCTTTGAGATTTTTTTGAAAAATTCCTGCTGAATTTGATGACATTTTCTCTTCTCACCACTTTATTACTCATAAGGAACTTGCTGGGATGATGGTCCAGGGACCTCTTCTGTGAATGTCATTCTGATCAGGGTGAAAAAATTCAAACTTCATCCATATGTGAATACACATTCTGAAATAATATCCTCCCCCAAGACACATTAATGTAAAACCACGCGCCATTATAATGTGCATTATACGACAACTACAGCTTACTTCAATAATCCTTAGAATATTACAAGCAGCCTGCCAACTATAAAAGCCTTTTTCTGCCATACAGAGGAGAACAGTTAATTTATAAAGGTGAATAGCAGTTGCTATAAAACATCATGTAATGAAATTGTTACCCAATTTTTTTATATTTCTGCTTCCAAGTAGTCACTCAGTATGAATAACTGCAACAGCTGAGCACTTAATGCTACGAAGTTCTTCTGAAAGAAAAATCCTCTCCTCTCCCCTCTCCCTTTTGGAGGGGACATCTGGGATAGACAGATCAGATACATGTGCACATACACTTCCCACCATGGTGCTCCTAAGGAAAGATTACTAAGAAACCTGGCATGGTAGGAATTGGGCACAGTAAATATGGTTGGTAATTAATGTAGCAACAGACTGAGGAACCAGTCTGCACCAAAGGAGAGGAACCTGCAGGATCTGTGTTTCTCCACTGTGTTTCTCCAGCTGTTGACTCCAGTTAAGAAGCAACACCAGTTTTGAGTCATGGATCACACTTCAGAGAGAGGTGTTTTTTGGTGAAAGCTGTGGTGGTTCTGCAGAGACGGCACAGCCTCATTCACACTGCAACCAAAACTGTAAAATTGTCCTGTGCATACTTCACCATTGTTCCACTAAAATTACTGGGAAATAAATGTATCCAAGGAGTTGGAAAAGAGTAGCAACCATGAAAGAAAGTGACTCCTGGCTGCTGACTCTAAAATATCACCTGTCCCCTGAGCTCAGCTTTGCTACCAAAAATAGGGCTGGGGCAGAGAGAGAGGAGATACAAAGCAGATGTATCCTGCCTGCTGCTTTCCTAGACAGTGACAAGGGCTGTGAGAAAAGGACTTTCAAGATTCGTCCCTGCACTGTCACACAAACCCAAAAAGGCTACCAACCTACTGCCAAGACAAACAGTTGGCAGTGCCCTTGCAGCTTGGCCAGAGCAAACCCAGCCTTACCTGGCAGATGGAAATCACCTGCAGCTCTGCAGAGTCTCCTGCTCTGAAATTTGATTAACCATCAAGGCAAACCTAAATACAAACGACTAACAAGAAAGAATTGTAGGGAAAAAGCAGTAATTAAAAAGCAGTAATGAATCCCTGGAAGCACAATCTCCTGACACAGCCAGTTTTTACATTTCCAGGCTGCACAGCAGGTTTCTCTGACTCAAGGGCGTCAACCTTGAGTACTGATGGTTCCACCTGCTGAGTTCTTGTTCACCAGCTTGGTATCAGTTTTAGGTGTCCTTGTTCTTTTCTCCAGAGATCCCATCAAACATCAGAGTGTGAATTTTTTTCAGGAAAGTCAGTAACTTATATACCAACATGTCCCAGACCACTAAATTGCTCACCAGAGAATTGATTCCATCCCTCCAGACAGCCTCACTGACAGCTCAGCTTACAGCATCAGGCCACAAGTTGCGAGAGGTAACAAAGCCCTCTTATTACAGCTCCTAGCATGTTTATTTTAATAGGCTTTTTTTTAATATTGAGAAGGAAAAGATTCATAAACAATTTATAAAAATTCATGCTTTTCTGTCAGGCTGCTGCAGTGAGAAAAGCCAGGAAAAACAGTTGCACCTAAACATTAAATTAAGGACACTCAGGCACAAAATGCAGACTCCTGAGACTGGTACACCCCAGGGACTACAAAGCAAAGCAGCTGGGGAAGGCGAAAATCTACCAGAAAGGGCCAACAATCAATAGTGCAGCTGGTGGTGGAAGAACAGCATGTGAGTGTGGATCATCCTACCCCATAAGCAATCCCACATCTGTGTTACTGGTACATGGTCTCTCCCACTTATGCCAAGTGGTTCTTTGCAGAAACCCCTCCTTAGGCCTGACAAGAGCAGACAGTTATTACAGTCCTATGGCTACATTAAACACAGCACTCATGGTTCAAGTGAGATGGCTGCTGGAAAACTGAGAAGTTGATTTAACAGCAAATAAAAACCTGAAACTTTGGGGAAAAGAAGACAGTTCTGAGGTGGAAAAGGCTGAACCCAAATATCTCAGACTGACTCCTCTGCTGAAAGGTAAAGTGAACCTACGGTGTGCCACCCACTTACTGCTGTGGAACTGCTGGGTAGCAGGAAGCAAAACCAAAAAAGAAACACCCCAGACAAAGGAATGGAGTGAACATGTTTTTTGGAGGCTGCATTCAAGCACAAGAGATGGGGGAAGCTATGATGGAAAAGCTGACAGAACACGAGCAGTCCACACAGACATCGGGGAATCGTTCACACTTCCCTTAGACACGTTTGCTTTCTGGAAAGGGTAAATATCAGTCAGTGCAACTTGTTTACAGTATAAATCGAAGGGGTAACAGCTAAAAAACGGCAGTATTGATCATCCTGGGGAGCACACAGAGTCTGCAGGCAGCCATGACTCTGGCTGAGCCAGGCCCTGTGTGCAGCAGCACACACGTTTTGCTCACAGCCTCATGTTGGACATGAGGGATCTGTCCCAGACTCCGTCCCCGTGCACACCCCAAACCAGCCAAGGCCCTGACTCACCTCTGGGTACAAAAAGCTCACACGTGCTTCTGCCACCCGAGACATGAGCCTGGCCCAAAGCTCCCAGCCCAAAGCTCCCAAAGCATTGCATCACTCTGACAAGCGTGTGCAAGTCCCCTGTATGAAGGGCTGGGTATGGATCACTGGATGGGCATTCCCAGGGAAGGATACAGGGATATAGGGGACTTCAGCTGGGCAGTGTAAGGCACCAAGGGTGAACAGCAGTGCACACCGTGCCCTGAATTGCTACTGAACCCACAGACTCAGTGCAGCTGAGTAAGCACACGCAGTCCCTGCTTATGGTGCCATTTCAGGGAATTTGGGGATTAGGACACAGCTGACTCCAGCTGGTCTAGAACAGCACTGCCTCAGGATTGTGGGTCCTGCCACTTCCCTTGCAATGGCTCCAAGGACACTGCTCTGACTGACTCTTCCCCTCATGGAAAGCAAACAAGCCACTGCCATTGACACTACAATCTCTACAGCTGCTGGGAAAGTTGGAAACAGGCACGCAAAAGGAAAATGGGAGGAGTGCCCCTGTTGGGACTCAAGCCAATTGTGAAAACCTGACTCCAAATACTTAAAAAATAGCAAGACTGCTAAAATGTATCTTCTGGCAACAATTAGGTCAGCTCGATGGCAATTCTAAGAACAGAACAGCCCTTCTGAGTACTTCAGGAACAATGCAGAAAACTACAGAAATCAGCTCTAATTAGTCAAGAGGACAGACTGGGGACAGGGGGCCAAGGCAGGGAGTAAATATGAAAATGCACATAAACTGAAGGCATGAGCAGTCAATCCAACAGGAGGACTGCTGAGGTACAAAGACAGGCTGTACTTCAGTGTGTAAATAGACATGTATATGTGTGTATTTAAGTTTGCTAGTTTGAACTAATGAGACCATCATAACGCATGGCAGAGAAATATTATGCAGAACTAGGAAAGTATTTTAGAAAAAGAGTGAGTAGGATATCAAAGGATCAGAGAAATCAAGTGACGAATGATCTCATCTCTAGGCTGAGTGTTGCTGTTCAACACATGACAAGCACCCTCCTTGGGCAAAGAGGACTCTCCAGAATGCAGTTCAACAGCCTTGCCTAAAGCCCCTTTCCACAGACACCCAAAAGAGTCCTATCAAGAAACATATGTCCTCCTGCATCAGGTTCCTAAAACAGGACTTAAATAGACACAACAGTCCCAGCTAGACTGAGAACATCACCTTTATATAAGGTCTCTGTGAGGTGTCAATTCCCCTTCAGATAAGAGGTAACACAGGTAATGAAAGCAAGCAGGCACAGCAGCAGCAGCTCCCTCAGATCATCTGCCCCTCATGCACTATCCTAGGCCATGACACAAACTACTTTTTTGTAGCCACCAAGTTGTAAGCAAGCACCAAAAAGAGATCTGAAAGAGGACACAGTTGTTCTTTTTATAGAGATAACAGTCTGTTACCTCACCAAAATACACAGGAGAGGCAACACAGGAGAGGGCTTCTGCAAACCTTGACAGGGACCTTCCCCTTACGGGGCCCAGCTGATGAGGCCAAGCTGTACCACAGCCTGGGAAGATGGGCCAGCAGTGGGCTCCCCCAGCAAGGGATGCCAAGCAGAAACCTGATGAACATTTTTCCATCAGGACAGGCAGCAAACAGGGCCTCTGCAGAATAGGACTCTCGCACGCTGCAAACCTCTGCCACACCTGACGAAAGAATTTTCCATCAGGCCTCACAGCAAACAGGGACTCAGGAGAGCAAGACTCTCATGCAGTACAAAGCTCTGCCACAGCATAAAGAAAGGAGAGAAAACAGATTGCTCTACCAAGGATAAATGACTTGGGGGAGAAAAGGGGTAGCAGTCCACATGCTACTGCAGAAGAGCTTCAAAAAGCAGATGGGGTTGGCGATGAGCTGGGTCTGTGTAACCACAGAGCAGGAAAACCTGCAGCAGAGAGACTGCTGGTGTGGGGCACATGCTGTGAGACTGTGTCAGTGAGGCAGCCTGTGACAGCAGGGTTTGCTCCAAAAACCCAGGATTCTGTGCTATACTTCACTGCATCATAACTTTGTACTCAATTTGAAATATTTTAATTGCCTTTTTAACAAAGCCATCCTCAATTACGAATGCTTGCTCAAGCAGAAAGCCGCCACACCTTGGCAGTTTGATGGTACACTCAGCTCCACAGGTCTTTTTATTTTCTTATTAGCATCTGAATTTCTAATGCAGAGTGGATACCTCTGAGATCCAGGTGTGTTGATGAAGCCTCAACCCAGGCAGAGCAGCAGGGACTGTGCACAGGCAGCCAGGAGGCTTCCCGAGGCCAGTTAAAGGATACATCAATGCTGCATTTTGCAACAGCATAACCACAGCTTTTTAAAAACATGTTTCTGCATCAGCCTGCTGGAAAGACAGAGATGAAGCCTCACACACACACCTGCCATGCACCTCAACTGCAGTCCGAGTCTCTGTGTGCCGCTGTCCCAGTGTCACTGGGGAGAGGGCTTGGTGAGGGTGTCCTTACCAACCACCCAGACAACAGCTCCTCTTTTCCACCAAATCCTGGGAAACTGACTGAGGTTTTCTGTGATTTCATTCACATCTTGAGGCTGGAACTGGGGTTTGAATCGGGGGGGCCAGCAGCACCCTGATATGCTGGGCTGTGCACAAGAGGTTCCAATGCAGCCCGGGGCGCTCCATAGTGCAGACACTGACGCTTCTCCCAGGCACCCACTCGCTGCCATTGCCCACTTCAGGGAGAATGAGCACACACAAAAAATGTGATCTGACTATTTGTTTAGCGTCATTTGATAATAACATTAATTATTTCATCTCTGAGTTAATAAGAAGCAGCTGTAAATAGCCAGAGGCACCGAGTCAGGCTATCAGCTCATCTCAGCCAGTCATTTATTAATCTTAAAGGAACGTCCCAGGCATTAAATAAGTATTTCTAAATCTCTTGGTTTGTTGGGGTGTTTTTTAAAGCAGTTCTCTATTAATAAGCAAGTAATGACTTCATGAATATCAAGGCACATTAAAGCTTGACGGAGCTCCACTTCTTGATGCAGTATTAGCAGTGAACACAAGGGCAATGTTTCTATTTTTTCCAGCTAAGTCTTGTCCTCGCAAGCAGTGACTCTGCGTTTTCAGCTTGCAGGGCACAAATCCAAGTGTGATCTCATGCAACTGTCAAACCTCTTCTAACAGAAAAAAAGCCTGTGCCAAGAACAGGTAGAGAAATCATAAATAGCTCTCTCAGGAGGTGGTTATACAAGTGAAATATTTCCAGAACACATTTTTTCTACTATTTTAAAGTTTTAAACGCACAGAGACAGTTCAATGGGCACCTGGTCATCTCTTTAATGTGTTACCAGACAACATGGGTTCATTTCACTGCTATGTATGAAACATGCAGCCAGTTGCTGGTGCAAGCAGGACAAACTGCAAACGTTCAGCTTCACAGATAAATAAGGTACAACATCCACCACTAACTATACATGCAAACACCTGGCTTATCAGCCTTTTCAGTCTATGGTGTAGTGGGGTTTTTTTATACTCATCTTTGGATCTTGCCTGTGCTGGTTTCACACCAAAAATACCCATGTCCGTTTCAGCACAGGTGCTTTTGGAGTAGGGGGTTTGAGGGGGAACTGACGCAGTTCCAAGGTTTTGCAAGGGTGAGGGGGGAGATGGGCAGCACAGAGTCCAACCCAGCCTCTCCCATTTCATCTTGTTTAGCTTCAATGGGATGAAGAAAAACCTCTATTTTGGCAGGTCATTCCCCTGCTTACACCCACTGTCATGGAAGACAAGGCTTTGTTTACATTGAAACTGCCTTTCTGAAGGAAAACTTGAAGTTTCCACAATGGATTCATTCTGCTGTCTGTACGGATCAGTAAAATCCACCAATGTCCCCACTACTGCCCCAGTAGCACACTCAGTAAGGATTTCAAATGCTACCAGGGACATGGCACTTGAGCACCTACTTAAGTACTTGCCTGAATTATGGCTCAGGCTGCCACAAAACCTCAGAAGAACAGAAAACTGTTTGAGAGGAGGGACATGAAAACAGAGAGGTCATTTTTCCGAATATGGACTGACTGGTTGGAAGACAAAGCCCCATTTCACCCTGACACACTCATATGAGGGCAGCTGCAAAGCCTGGAGATTTCCAGCCTCAGCTCATCCATACACAACAACCCATCTTTCAGGTTGTGTGCGAACACCAGAAGCCCTGAATGCTAAATTCAGTGATACACAGGAGGCAGTTTTACAGCTGGAGTTGAGAAAGTCTTATGGAAATACCAAGTTTATCAGTGCAAATTTAAAAGCACTAATTTACCAGGAACATTTACACACACATACAAGGATACAGCTCAGGTTCTGCACCGAAGTGTAACTCCACCACTCTAAGTAAGGTTCATGCTACTTTTGATGCCCTCTGAGTCAGAAATGAGATGCCAATTTCACTAACATTATGCTACCAACATTCTCAGGCTTTTTGAAAATATAAAGAAACACTTGTACTCACTGTATGCTCCTGCATTAATGTTTAGGGTGGAATAACCATGTCCTGTTGCAACCTACACGCTCACTAAAATAAGTTTTGTCAGTTTATACACACACAGACAAACTGCAGTCACGACAAAACACCAGAATGGAATGGCACTGAGCTTTTTTGGAGGTAAAAAAAAAAATACACACAGCCCCAGCAGAACAGCTATCAAACAAACCTGTGTGTTCTTTACGTTTAATTTATGACATTTAGTCTAGACATCGAGTCTTGCTACCTTGGCAGTCATTAGGGTGTAACTACAGAGGTAACTGTAATACCTAGATAAGCACCAAAAAAAAAAAAAAAGCAGCCTCTTGCTCAGACTATAACTTTATAAGCAGAAATATCATGACTCAACAACTACAGAAATATTTTAGTTATCTTTCTAGACTTTTTAGCTCGCCCTTTGATCCCTGAATGGAGACCTCTCTGAGAGGCAGTGGGTGCAGCAGAGTAACTTGGGAAGCAGTTGGCATTTAGTGCCACTCCTGCAAGTCTACAGGACTAAAGTCATTTTGTCTCCTCACCAACCGCTGCAGTTAAGTGAAGTCAGGGAATGTGCTTCCCTGGGAACACCAAAAGGTTTGCTGAACCAAACAGGCAAGGTAACAAGATGAACCTGAATTCCTGTCTTTATTTGGGATACCATCTTTTTTATGGATGAATCTCCAGTGCAGTAAAGACAAGAGTAGAAATTACTGCAACAGTTTTTTGTTCATTTGTTGTTTTGAATCACGCAGTAGAAACAGAAATAAACTGCTGGGAGATGGGCAGCTCTGTGTTCGTCCTTGGGGGCATGGCTGGGCATGCCTTCTCTGTGAACTTTGGCAAAAAGGAGCCCAATGTTCATCAAATGAAGTCTGCTGTACACCACAAGCAAGTACCCTGCAGAGCAATTTCAGACTAGAAATCAGGTTAAAGAAAATTTCTTTGCTCTGCTGAAGCTTTATACTGAAATAAGCCTTGAAATAACTTACAGGCCTGGTTCTAATTTTTTTGTATCATTCCACGTAGTGCTGCACTCCTGGTGAGGTCTTCATTCATGTCATGGAATGGTTTACCCCAGAGAGAGAGGATAACAGCCAGCAGCACATGAAAAATGCTTGCCCCTTGGAGCTGCATATTCTGCAGATTTGGAGTAAGAATTGTCTCTAACTTCTGAGTCCCCATGCCAAATTCACTGCAAGATGCTGAGCGGTCAGTCAGTGCTCTCTCCCTCACTTAACACATTTAATATTAACCTTAACCTATTTTAATTTTTTTTTTTACTGTTGTTTTTGTTTGGTTTCACTGTCTATAGATGAGACATTTTGTTTTACAGGAAAACCAAGTTGCTTGAATATCATATCCGCTAATAAACAAAATAAAAATAGAAGCGTTAGCCCAGAAAAACAAAGGCTGAAAGGGATATAGGATCTCTAAATAAATCAGGAGTGTAAACATCAGTGAAACAGCTGAAGACCTATTTGGTAGAAGAATAACAAGTGCAACTTTGCCATAAATAATCTAGAACTGTGAAACAAGCCTCTTGAGCCTTAGTTCTTGGTTGATCAAAAGAGGCTCCTGCAGGGGTAACAGGGCAAAGCTTGACCAGTGTCTTTCAAAATCATCCATGGTCTGCAGAAAACAACTTCACTGACTATATACGAAATTATCCATATATCCCCTTGTCCAGACACCAGAAAACAGTCCAATTCACGTGCTTGTTAATATGCAATTTTCAAACTGTACTGAAAACAGTTGTTTTCCAAATTAATATAATCTCTGATGCAGTAAGGACTAGCAATAACGCTTGTCATGTTTAACTCAAAGCTAATTTAAATAAAATATAGAAGATAATGCTCATTAAATCCAAGCCTCGTTTTGTTGAAGCCAAGTCTGCAAATACTGTCATGCCTACTTGGAAGTTTAAGACACTAACAAAACAAAAGCTTTAAATGTGAGAAAAGAAATTTTTGAACAAAATAATTTTCCATTGGGAATTCTGGTTTGATCTCAGGGAGGGTTTTGATAGCCCACTGGTGGAAGATACCCACAGTGGAGCACAAATGTTCTTGGCCAAACCCTTTCTCCAGCAGCACAGTCTACACGCAGAAGCAGGAATGAAGGCAGGGCTGAACAAAAGACCTTTATAAAGTTTATTCTGCTGACCATATGCTAGCTGGAAGTTCCACTAGTGCTGCTTGAGTAGCACCAGGCAGCTGCACCACTGGTGAGGATTTGGCCCATGGCAAGCAAAACGTGAGGTCATCAGTGACCAAGTGTACATGAGATTACTGTCTATGTCAATCTACAGGCACTTTAGTGCTGGTAACCACTTCGCAATTAGGATTTAAAATAATATTTATCTTACTTTAGTTTGCTGTATTACTGAAGTCTTTTTAAGGCAGAAAGGGCACTAGCTATTACTCTAATTTAAATAGTGATATTCTGTCCAGCTGAAATGTATAACTGTATTCAAACTGAAACCTGGCCAGAATATTCTGTGAAATAATCCAAGGAAAACTTAGTGGTCTCATTCAGAAAACAATTTCTACAGCTTTGCAGTGCCCCACAGCCCTGGCAATGTGGAATACGACCAACAAGGAAGGGTGTCCACTCTGCCCCAGCAGCACCATCTCCTGCAGCTTTGGGGTTTTTTTTGGTAGGTCTCCAAGCCAGAAGCTAAGCCTGACCCCACAAAGTTAATGAGATGCAAAAAAGCTGTAAAGATGGCATTTACTGCTTGTGTTCAGCGCTCCTGGTTCTGAATTCAGAAAGCTGAACAGAAAGGTTCTAAGCAAGGGAGATTGAGCTATGTAAGAGCACAGTGTTACCCCAACAAGGAGAAGAACTGGTAATGCTGCATAAGTGGATGCAGGAAGAAGCAGCAAGATTTGCTTCTCAAATTTATTTTCTGAAGCAGGGTTTTGTTCCTTAATTTGCCTTAAGTAAGACTGGCTTCAACAGGAAGCCAGTGGCCTCCTCTGAGAGACACCAGAGTAAGGAGTCACAACATATAAAACAGGACAGTCAAACTGAGGCAGCCAGCCTAGCTCCTGCTCTTGCATACTCATATAATTTCTTAATTCTAAACGTTTTAGACAACAGGGAGGTTGTTTCATTAAAAGCCACAGACACTGGCAGTCTTCACATACATATGCACAAAGGTAATCAAACTCCTAACAGCAGTGACAAAGCTTGCCAAGCAATGCTCAGACTTTGGAAACCATCCACGGAGTCATAACTGGAAGGCTTGTGCGAGGAAGGAGGCAGAGCAGCACCCACAATACAGATCAATGATGTTACTGTGGTCAGTTGTATCCCAAGGGACATCAGAGTCTGCTGCACAATATGAACAGGCTGTCAAAGTCTTCAGACACTCCTGCTCTTGCCAAGTCTACTCATTAATTGTAAGGTAACACTAATGAAGCTTTTTTAACAAGCAAAATAGCAAAGAAAAGCACACAAGCATCTTTAAAGATGATTGTGGTAGGCAAACTTAGATTCTTTCATTAATTTTTTTCTGGTTTTGGGTTTGTTTTTTTTTTTAATCCAGAAAGATCACATTTAAGAAATAAAGAACTATGGCTCTGTCCACATCAGAGATTTGTCCTGAAGCAGTAAAATCCCTTCAACTGAGATCACCACCCTGCTGAAGTTAGAAATGGCACTTTTAGACTGCATTTCATGCACAGATCATTTCTAAATGCACTCACTGCCCAAATCAGTATCAGATACTGATCCTGTGCATGCTCTGGTACCCTGTTAAGTCCAAGTATAGCCTTAATTTCAACATGGAAAAGCCAAAACTTCTCTAATACTTGGAAGTAATAGCACACATCTAATACCTGCCACGTGTAGACCTTTGCCCAGATGTTGCTAAGAAAATGCAATCTGAAGATGGAAAAGAGTGCTGAGAAATACAATCTCCACCACGAGGTCAGTTCATTTCACTAATCTGACAGGAGGAAGAATAAGACAACCCATTTCAGACAGCTGAATGGTATGAGCTGACCCATCAAGCACCAGAGCCACCATGGAGTGACTGCAGAGAACATGGCTCCATGTGGAAAACAGGAGGGAAAAGTGAAACAATCCCTTTTTGGCAGCAGCTGATGGTTAGATCAGACCTCCTTCTCCCAGAAACATCTACACACACGATGCTGAGCATGAGGCACACCACATTTTTGCCTGGTTTCAGCCAGTGGTCTGCTGAACACCGAGATAGCCTCCGTGCCTCTCCTTGGGCCCTGGCTGTGCTCATTCCTGAGCTGGTCCTGTCGAAGTCATTATTTTTAAGTGGTGGAGCAGGATCCTGCCATCAAGTTAAACTAACACAGATGCTGCTTTCTCCACATGCCAGAGGTATGCACAGCCCACCCCAGGAGCACTGATGGGTTCCACCAACACCAGCCCTGGTGTGGTGAAGGCCCCAGGACAGGAGTATGTGGTGTCCTTAGGCAGTGGCACTTTCTTTAGGGACTTGGAAAGTACCCTTTTCTCCCCAGAAAGGCTGCAGAAGTCCAAACCGCTCAAGTTGCTGATGCACTCAGATAAACTCTCCTGTATCTAAAAAAAAGCCTTATACTGACAAAAGGATGGGCAGATTTCCCTCAGCCTACAATACACTTCACCATTTGACTCATCACTCTGAGGTGGAAACACTTGCCTGATCCCTCAACACCAACAGCCTGTTTGGTAGCATCTGTTACGGAGTTGTTACTACCATTTTCCCAGTTTTTGCTTTCCAATAAAAACACCAGCATGCCAACAATGCTGCTAGGAGGAGTCTCCATCTGCGTGATCTGACCGGAGCAAAGAACACACTGACCCCCAGGATAACACGTTCTGAGTCCTGTGCAGAAACTCCTGCTGGCACAAAGGCAGGATCCAATTCACTCCTTCACAGAGCTAGCTGGTCATTTTTCAGCTGCAGCACATTGAGGAGACATAGAGACATGAAGTTCTGTGTTACAGCTGGAAGTTGGGAAGTCTGGCCTTCACCAGGCTGGAATCAGGCTAGTCACATGTGCATAAGATAGACCACCCAAAAAAGGAGGGATAAAACTTTTCTGCCTTTCTACCTCAGCCTAAAACTACAGGTCTTTTCTCCTTCAGTTCATCAACTCAGAGTAAATGACAGCTACATAAAGACATTTCAGGAGACACTATATATAGGGTGAAGTGAACTCTTCCTCAGGAAGCTCTAGATCTAGGTCATCTTGCTTCTTTTGGGAGGCAGGAAAAACCAGGTTACTCATTGAACAAGAATACAGTTTCTAGAGGAATAAAAGATTACTTGGAGCATGAAATTTTGTGTGGATAGTATTTTTTTTGTTTCCTAAAGGAGTATTAAAAACTAAATTCGCCATTAAACACTGTCCCTTTGAATACCTGGCTCCATCTACTTTAAACTGAGAGACCCACTATATTTACAGAAGGCATTCTTTGGTAAACTTACTTTCAGTAGTTTAGCCACACAGTAAAATGAAGATAACTTCAGGTCTCAGAAATTTCAAGGAGTTTGTTTATACTCAGACATAATGTAAAATCCCTCACTGCACCTCATTTGTGACTCTTACAGATGACTGGAATGATGACACACACTCCAGGCGAGCTATCGTGTAAATCCGCTCTCATAGATTAAGTACCACATTCCCATTTCCAATCGAGGGCAGGGTGGGAGAATAACCAAGCATCCCACTCAGGTTTGGGCCAAAGGCCACCATCTAACTCGGCCCAGCCACTGGGGGTACCTGGCCAGCTCAGCCACTGCAGCATCCTGAAGGTGCCATTAGCTGAAGAGGAGTGCCTGGGAGATGGAGGCAGGAGGAGTTTTCTCAGCTCGGGACAGACCGTAGTGCAACACTACCTATGCAGTGCTCCTCACCAGCTTCCGACCAGCAGATCCCTTAAAACTGTCAAACAGAGGTGTGGGGCCTGTATTTCAGTTTAGTGACTACAGAGGGGATTTCATTAGTTCTTGTGAGCACAGTCAAAAAGCCCACAGAGCCTCGGAGAGCCAGGAACCGAGAGGCAAAAAAGCACTAACCATGAAAAGAATTAACAGTTAATTTAAAGTAAGTATTTTTGCTTGAATTTTGAAACTGATTCTGTTCCCTTCCAAGAAGGGTAATCTACTTTCAAGGACACCATTCTCCATGGGACAATCTGCAAGTGCCTCAAGGTCTCCAAATATATAGATGCAACATTAAAGAACTCTGTGAAGCAGACACTAAAGCAATGTCTTAGTCATATTTCATAAGCTAAACTGAAGATATATGGATGCAGCTGCAACCCAAATCACAATATTTAAACAGAAAACAACCAAGGGAAATCCCAAAACATCAGAAACTGGCAATGGCAATTAAGTAAGTACTACTACAGAGCATAAAATAAAGTCTACAGATGTTAAAATATTAATTTCAGTGTCTTAACTAAATCTGAATTGAGAGCACTAGTTTGCTGAGCCTTTTATGTATTTTCCACTGAATACAGCAGTTCACTGCTCTTTATTAAGCAACAGTACAGACCAAACCAGTTTAGCAGTTTGGTATGTCTGCAGTCAAGCAGTGCTTACACTCATTTGTTCAAAACCTGAGAGCAATCTCTTCTCTTTCTGAACTTTAAATAAAATTAATGTATTCAGGCAAAATAAATACTGGTCTTAATCTATACTGCAAAATTAAACAATGTCTGAATTAAAGATTTCGACAACTGCGTTAATAAAACAGTGTGATTAACGTTCAGTGCACAGAACAAGCTCTGTATCTGGCTTTAATTACAGTGATGAATAAAAGTCAGACACAGGCATCGTCCCAGAGTATTCATGCATTATACTGTCCCATAGATACTGAAATAATGGAATCTGATGCACTTTGATCTCTTAGATAAGCCTCCCACAGCGCTGAAACAGAAAGGGCAAGAGCACCCAACCTCATCCAATTCTGCAATGTTCGCACACTGAGTCATAAGAGATTTGTATCCCCACTACCAGGATACATCTTAGGGGAATAAATACAGAGAAATATTGCTCCATTTCCTTCTGGCTGGAGCTTGCACACAAATCATCTGGAGAGCCACACAGAGTGAAAGTGGTGAAGACTACAGGGACACCTTACAGTCTCCACAGAGCTATATATTCTTGGACAGTAGTTATGTTATATTTGTGGGATATATTCTAGTCTGATTTTTCTTCTGAAGTTTTGCCATGACAAAGATTAGAAACTGGCAGCATGTGGTAGATGTAATGGTTCTAACCACGGCTGCAGGACGGCCGATTCCTTGCTTTTGTCCAAACCAGCATAGACTGACTCATTTTTTGCTTACAACTGGATAGTCAAGCAGCTTCGTTAAATTTTATTAGTCATAAACCAAGCATTTCCTTGATGCTTCTAGGACCTCTCTTAGCAGTCCAAACTCTACTGACATGTGGGCTAGCTACAATCCCAAGCTCTGGGAAACTCAGCACTGTGAGCCAGCTGAGACTTGTCTTTGACTGTGGATGAAGTTGTCCCTGCATGAGCATTTGGCCTCGGAGTACAGGGCACTACATGTGAGGACTGCTCCTGAACCATGCCTCTAGAAATACAAATTGCTCCATCTGAGCAAAAAGCAGATGGGAGGACATGGAGGCCACTCCAGTGTCCAAAAATACACCCAAGGGAAACAGGTTTCAGTATAGCAAGGATAATAGTCTGCACATCCATCACTGCACGCTGGGGCTAAGGGAGGAACTGAATTTCCTGAGTCACAGTTTCTCTCATCCTTCCAACAGTTTCACTCCTCCCCTGGGCACCTCAGGTCTACATCATCCCTCAACCAAACCAGTGGCTAAAAACAGGAGGATGAGAAGGCTCAAAAATGAGGCCGGCCTTTGATAGAGGGTACGTGTGTGTGCAAATGTGCACAGAGCATGCCTGAGTGCTGTGGTGGATCAGCAGAAATGCCCAGTGCAATAATCCAGCTGGTTGTGATTTGGCTGACGCAACTGCGGTTGAAAGGATGGTTCTTCTATCTCCTCCTCCAGTTGCTGCACGCATCTGCTCTTTGTCCGTGTCACCGTGTGTGGATCGTGGCCCAGCAGCTTTTATGCCACCGGCATTCTGACTTTCTTCTTCACTGATGAGAAACAGAGTGGTTGGCAGATTCCTATGGAGGGGCTGGTAAATAAAATAATCACTCTCTGTAACTGTTTGGTCTCTTGGAAATTGTTTCATTAGTTCATAGGAAAGTCATGGTTGATTTGCTTTAGTCCATTCCACAGATCATTATCTCCTCAAAACATAAAAGTAGTTTATTTTTCGTGGGTCAGAAACCGACTCCAGATGTACAGCCAGTAACAGCTGATCACAGCACTGAACCCGAGGTACACATAAGAAACAGAAGAGCTTCCTAAATACATGGTGGTCCTAGATTTTAGGGAGGGTGGTACTGCATGTTTGGGTTGGCTTGTCCAAAAGAATGCATGATCTTCCAGCATAGCAAAGATTCATCACCCTGATTAGGCACGATTTCTTATTACCATGTCCACAGTCTCTTCATTCCTACTAATCAAGCATCTGGAATGCAGGCTGTCAAATAAACGCTGAACTATCAGATTCCAAAACAGATTTTAGGAGACTTATCTACTGCCTTAAACAGATCTTCTGATAAAGCTCCCTCTCTACAGCATCAAGTTTGTCATAAATTTCTGTAGAGGTTCCTTTCGTAATAGAGGAACACTATTTTATTAAAATCAAATTACCACTGAACACTTTACAAACTTGAATTAAATTACTGAGCATGCCTGCACTAAAGATAAACTTTATTACTCCTTTACTCCTCATTTTACAGTGAAGAAACTAAAGCACAGACCAGTTAAGTGGTTTGCTAAAGTTACAAACAGAACAGAAGACATTAAATAAGGATGCTGATAGCTTATCCTAGGGCTGCTAGAGTGGGGTTTTTTGGTAGATTTTGTTTTGTTTAGTCTTGGGGCTGGGAGTTTTTTTGGTTGAAGTGCAGTTTTACCCAGCAAGAAGTTACACAACTCTAGCTCTGCTGGCACAGGCTGCTGCTATGGCTGTCCCCCAAGAGGCAGGCAGAACAAGGCAGCATCTTCTACAAAAACACATCCTACCTTCAGGGAGCAAGACACGTCTTTGCTTCTGAGACCTTTGTAATGTCAGGGCCAATTTTTCTTGTGGTCTAAACTGAGATCGAAGCTTGCTTTGCCTTTCAGAGTCAAGAGAACAGTGACTCTTCAGCCTTTTCCCTTGAAAAGGTTTTACTCTTACTCAACCACAACATCCCTGAAAACCTGCTCATTTTGCAATTCTTTGGTCTCTGAGGAACTGTTTCATTAGCTCATAGAAAAGTCATGGCTGATTTGCTTTAGTCTATTCCACAGACTATTACTTCTCCAAAATACAAATATGTTTCTCTTTGTGCGTATGAGGAGGCAGAAACAAGGACAACCACAACGACTGGAAGACACAAGTCTGCCACAAGCAAGAGGTGTTATTTTTAGTTTCTTCATCTCACATTCTGCAACCAGTTTGACTACAGCCATTAACAGGGTCTGCAGAAGTGCTCATTAAGCTGAGCTTCCTTCCTTTGCTGAGGTGGTGAACAGGGACATGGGAAGACAGGGACAGACTCTGTAGAGTATCTTGATCCAACTTAAGACACTTCTTGCAGAAATCCATGTGAAGCAGAAAGCAATACTCTGTTAAATGTGATTATAAATATATTCCCTTCTTTTCAGAATCCCCCTCGGAAAATCTTCTGAACAGAGTGGTTAGGAACAGATCCTTACCAACTGCCAACTCAACAACAATGAATCTAGAAACCAGCTCTAATTTTATAAGAAAGGTGGTAACACAGAGAACTCAAACATCAGCACACTCTTCCCATTTCCTCTAGCCATGCCTAACACATTTTTAACCGACTGTAGTTTAAAATCTATTTTAAGCAGACAAAGCCTTACAATATTCAACCAATATTAATTAAAATATTCATTTAAACTGTTTATGAATGGGCATTTTCAAGATTGAAGTTATCTAACTCTGCGACACCATCTGGTATCCTTTACTTTCAGGTCTGTCTTCCTTCCTCTCTTCTCCCTCTGCCCCACCAGCTTTTTTCACCAGCAAAATGAAAGACAGCCCCCGTCAGCCAGCATGGCAGGCTGAAACCAGTATGCACTGAGACAGGAAATACAGGTGTAGGTTTTTTCTAACTGTTGTCTAGAAAGGAAGTTTAGGCTTAGCACCCTCAAGAAACTTTTCATCTAGAACTGATTACCAGTAGTACAGTTCTCTGGACAACTTGCTAAATTCTTCAGCTGTGGAACAATAAGAAGTCATATTGTTCATTAACCAAATAATCTTGAATGCTACTGTAATGACAGTGATAATACATATATCTCATTACTGTATGGAAGATGAACTGTATAGCCCTATACTGATATTTTAAAAAAGGTTTATTGCATTGCACATACAAATAATTTACCAGAACTGCAGCATAAAACACGGAGCACTTACAGCTTTTCTGAATGCAGGTGTCTAATTGTATCATAACTATTTATCAGGAGTGGCTTTATCACTTAGTACTTGGTCTTTCACAGATAAAATGTTATTCCAGAAAACTACTAAAACATTTCTTCATTTCTGAGAATGAGTTACATAAGGTCACTCAAGCAATCTCATCCTTGAAGAGAAGCACCAAACATCACTGGCTACTCTACCATTTCTTACCCATGCAGCAAACTCTCAACTTCAGCTCCTCCATCACTTTCACTTCTCGCTGCAGCTGATCTTCACCTCGGGCACTGCTGCCAGAAGGCACCAGCCAGCAACAAAAACAAAGGGTTTGAAGCCCTTTGAAGTTTCCACCAGACTAAGGAATTGTGGATCGCAGTGGTATTTCAGTTCATATCCACAAGTGCAACTGTAATTCATGCACATCACCAAGATGTGGAGGACAAGCAGAAAAAAAGGGCAAGACATGCATAGGCAACTTTTAAGTATACTGCTTTCTCTTATATGAAAGTAACCCTACGAGTTGGTTTGCTTTTTTTCACTGATAGGTTTCTGTATGTAATGTTTTCCCATTGCATCTTTCCCCCTTTCATGCTGTTCCAACACAGACCAAGAGTTCCAGCTTTGCACAACCACTCCACAGTAGATTATAACCTGTTACACTACTGCACTCTTCTCTCTTGTACTATACAGGCAGTCACAGATGATAAATCATTTCAATTGGGACCCAAGGGAATTTTATTCAGCTGTTTCTATAAATGGGTGCAACTCCTAGATCAGAATTATTCTGGCTAGGAATTTTTAATTATATTAATTACCATGCCTTTGAAAAGACAGCATCAGATGTAGCATATTACTTAAGTCACAAGGAGAGTGCCACAAAGGCTTTGTTTCTCTGCTGAGCAAAAGACATCCAGCACTCCCATCCACGGGGCAAGGCTCTCACAGAAATGCAGTGAACTATTTCAAGAAGATTCTCTGACTATTCAAACTGGGCACTTCTTCAGCATCTCCAGGGCTGCACCTACTGTGCTGTGCTCCTCACCAGCCCATGGCACTGCCAGGACAGGCTGATGTGCCACCTCCCTGAACTGGGGACAGCTGGAATGAAGCACGACAAGACAGAGGGATGAGGACATGAACACTGTGCACAGGTGACACGCAGTTAACACAGGAGGCCCAAGGAGGCTATTGCAGCAACTTCAGCTTTAAGAGGAGCCATGAGACATCCTAAATTACACTTTCAAAACCTGCTGTCCCCAACAGCTTTTGGAGGATTATGGGAGCATGGCATTGGGTTAAGCTCATGTTTGTGATCTCTCATCTCATTTTGTGCCTACAGCCAAATCAAATGAGTATCCAGGCCAAAGGTTTTAAATTAATCCCTCCAAATAAAAAAAAAAAGAAAAAGAAAAAATCCACTAGATCCACTGAAACATTTTATCTGGGCCTGTAAGACAATACAAGGTGGTACGAAGTACCAGACAGTGCTCTGGAGTTTGTTAGGTAAGAGGGTAAAATATTTTATTAGTCTATCTGCCACATCAATATATCAAACGTGCTTTTATTAGCTTAGTATCAACACCAGGATCTTGTACTTATTTCTCATGCTTTTAGCTGAGTAATTTAGCAAGTGCTATACATCCTTTTTTTAGAAGATTGCAGTGTGTTTTGTCCACAATAATACTTTTTAGAAACTTAGGGAGAAAAGGTAAAAAGCATTCTGTACTTTACTGTTACAATTCCAAAACTGAATAAAATGGCAAATTATATCCTACAGCTATTAAGGAACTATTTAAGAACAAAAATATAAGACAAGGATTAAGGAAATGGAGACATCTGTTCGGCAGAATAAAGTCTTTCAGAAGAACTACTAGAAGTAAGAGAAACTGAAAAAAACCCAGTGAACTTGTACGGAAAAACAGCAGAAGGCATATTGCCAACAGATGGTGAAGAAGTCATACACCAAAAAGGAAAACAAACTTGAAAGCACACTCAATTTTGAGGACTTGAGAAAAAAAACAAAACCAAAGCTAACTCCTTCCTAATTACAGATTCTCTGGTTAAAAATGGAGCTGCATGTTCTTAACACTTAGAAAAGCAGTTGTAATTTCTGGGTTCTAAAATGGAGGCATTCAAAATTAGTGTCTGTCTATGAAAATGTTGGTCCACTCTTGAAATCACTTCCTTCCTCCCTGCCATGAAAACACACTCTTTTTTCGGTGTGTTTTCATTATTTCTCACGCTAGCTGCTAAGCTCAACGCACTGGAAAATAGCTGATGCTTTAATGGGCCACTTTCTCATTAACTCAGATACCTGTTTAAAAAGATGCTTCCTCTCTGAGGCCTTTCTGCAGCAGCTGGCAACAGGTACTGCCACAGCAACCAAGAGCCAGGTATTTGCAGAGCCTCTCAATGGAAGTTATTTCCCATTATTCCATGTGTCCATACTGCCAATCCAGTTCTCAACCTCACTTTTGGAAGTAGGAATTTTACACAGCCAGTTTAATAGCACTCACTGATCAAAGCAATTTGACATGGTATGCTGCAATTATTACTGGGACTACATTTTGCAGTTGGAAATCAATAAGTAAGTAAAAATTATGGCATAACAAGATTCCCACGTGAATGCCCATGGCACAATTCTGTCAGAACACAAAAAAGTACTTTAAATGTCAAAATAATACAGAAGTCATCTTCCACAACTGCGTATCTTCACCCAAAAAGCCTTCCCATAGTTTGCATACCTCACAAGAGCTATTCAGGAAGTTGACACATTGTTGCTGCAAACCCAAGAGTAACAGACATACCAGATTTTAGTCTCTTCTAAAATATGTCCATTTTGCAGCTGAAATTTCAGCAGTTGGCTTGAAAACTGTTCAGCTTCCAGTTTCTTGAGGCTAGTTGCCACAAACAAGTTTTCAAACTCGTTTTATCCTCTTCCTTGCTTTCATTCCTAATGTCTACAAATTATACGCTAACTCTGGTTAAGACATTGAAAGAAGTAATTACCAGGATCAAGGGAACAACTCCTAAATTCCCATTGACTCTAAGCTGCCACTTGAAAGTTAAAATGAGTGACTTATTGCTAGCACAAAAGTAATATTGGAGCATCAGCAATTGTTCCTACTTAAGAGTTTTGTGTATCTTGTAAACATGAACCAATTTAAAATTATAAATCCCCTCAACTTCAAAGTGCACAAAGTGATGCATAATATTATAGGTAAGGCCTATTTTTTTTTTAAAGTCACAAACCATTGTGGTTCAAAATCTTTGGAAAGAGTAGCTTTGATTTTGACTACGAGACTCTAAAGGCTACCCTAAGGTGAAGCTCTAGGAACTGCCAGGATCAGTGGAGGAGCTTTCAGGACAGACAGTGATGCTCGACACAGCCAAGTGCCTGTGGGCACATCACCTGATGCTGCACAGCTCTCTCCAGCTGAGGGAAGGTTTGCTATGAATACACTCACTCGATAATAGACACCTGTGGGTTCATTTATTTCACTCTCTGTAGTGCTCTCAGTCAACCATCCACACTTACAGACAAGTTCTTTATCAAGAAAAAATTTTAAAATCCTCTCACGACAGAGGAAGAGTTGTTACCTACACCAGCTTCCACACAAGAAGGCCTGCATAAGGCATGTACTTGATTGGTGACTCTGACAAGAGCCAATAGGTTGTTTTCAAAGGGAAGAACAAGAAAAAAAAAACCTTCACGAGTCTTCCTAGAATCACAGATACAAATGCAATAAATTGCACAACAGTCAAACTTTTATGCTGATTTGACAAAAATACAATGCAGTCCTAAACCTCACAGACCATCCAGGCTCAATTTAGAACAACACAACCTTTAAAAAACTTGATCTGCCACCAAGCACTTTCTGTTTACCGGACTTCAGCAGACATAGTTCAGAAATCAGAAAAAAATAATTCCTCACATCACAGAATTTATTGTAACATTCAGCTTTCGCACCCAAACAAAACAATCAGGCACACACTGCCAAGAAACATCAGTGCAGCTTCAGGGCACCAGCAAAGGCTGCTACGTGTAGGGTTCCTCTTCAGCACTTACGGGGCTCCTATCAGGGTGGAATTCCTGAACTTGCTAAAGCATTTGTAGATTACACGCCTGTCCGGTTAAATACTTCCTGCAATTTTGCAATTATACATCAGGGTCTGCAATTATGGAATGACTCCCATCCTAGAAAACATACAGCTCTCAAGCCACCCCCCTAGAATGTGTGTCTCGACTGCCGTTTCTACAGATTCCTCTGAAATGTATGCTATTATCCCAGACAGGAAAATACTTTCAAAACTTGAATAGAATGTGCAATTCTACCACTGGATGGTCTTCATTCTCATTTTTCAGTGCTGTAGACCGCTCGTTTAGGCCAATACACATAGGTGGGGGTGGAGATCACGGGGAGCAGACAAGTGCAACCTCAAGTTCAGGTTCCCTTTCCGTGTCCATCCCTTCCAGAGGCGGCCAAGCGCAGGCTTTCACACCAACGCCATCCCCCCTCCACATCGGCGTTATCCTCCGCTGTCAGCAAAGCCATCAAAGCAAATACCCGGCCTTTTCCTTCTTTCCCCCTGATTCGTCACCAAGATGTAAATTAACAGATTCTCACACAGACATAAAAAAAAAAAAAAAAAACAAAAACAAAAAAACAAAACCCACCGAACAATGGGAAACACTTCCCCGCCGGTGCCCCACGGGACAGAGGGAAACAGGATCGCCTGCGCTGGGGGAGTTACTTAGTGGGGATCAGATGCTGCTAAAAATACGGGAGCGGTGCGAGCGGGCCCGGACAAAGCCCGGGCAGGGCCCGCGGTCCCCGTCCCGGAGCGTCCCCGCGCCAGACGCTGATGTCACCGCCGGCGGCAACAAAGGACGCGGCACCGGCCGGGCGGCCCCTGCCCTCCGCCCCCCGCCCGGCCGGCGGCACCGCGCCTCCCGCCCGCCCGGAGCGCCGGCACCGGCCGAGACAAAGCGGCTTCCCCCGCGCTACGTGCGGGCGGAAAGGGAGAGGTTCGGGCCGCCCAGCGCCGGAGCAGCGGCGGCGGGGAGGCGGCGGCCCCCGGGCGAGCGGCCCCGCGACCCCCGCCAGCCGCGGCCGGGCCCCGCTGCCCCCGGCCCCGCTGCCGCCCCCTCCCCTACCTGATATGGCGGCGGCGGCTCCTGATCCGGCTCAGCTCCGTCTCCGTAGCTGGCTCTGTCCGACTGGGACTCGTGGAGCAGCGAGATGTCATCCGAGGTGGGGGACTTGAGGCAGTTCCCCATCTTCCCGGGGGGAGCGCGGCTCCCCCTCCGCCTCCTCCCGCTCCGGCGGCGGATCCGCGCCGTCAGCCTCCCCGCCGCAGCGCGCAGCCCGCAGCCGCCCCGCCGGGGAGGCTCATGCCAGCCCCGGCCCTAAGCGGCTTAGCACAGCAGCCCGGCCGCCTCCCGCTCCGCTCCGCTCCGCAGCCGCCCCGACCCCCGAGCCGGGGGGGCGGCAGGACGGGCCTCCCACCCCCCGTGGGGCAGCGGGCTCCGGTGGGTCCGCCCGCCCCGCGGCTGCCCGGCGCGGTTCTGCTTCCCGGTCACCAGCTCCCTGCGCACTGGGCTTTGTCGCACGGGCCGCCCTGGCTCCTCCTCTCACCCCTCCCCGCCGGGCCCGGGGAGCAGCCACGGGGCCTCGCTCGGCTCCGCACCCCCGGCCCCGCCGCGGGGACAGCCCTGCCCGCCCCCGGCGGGACGAGGCGGGACGGGACGGGCTGGGGGACCCTGCCGCCTGCTGGGCTCCCCCGGCCCCAAAATGGTGGGAGCCGCTTCGCTCCGCCCCCGAGCGCGGTGTTTGTTTGTGTTCCGGGCATGGCGGAGCCCGCGGCCGCTCGGGCCCGGCGGGGCGGGACGGGACGGGACGGGGCGGCAGCGGGGACCCCCCGCCCCAGCCCGGCCGGGGGGGCGGTGCCAGGCCCAGGTACCTTCCCATGGGATCCCCCGCGGGCGGGTCCCCAGGCACGGAAGGGGGTTCCCTGTGCTGGTGGCTGGCGTGATGCGAGGGGCACGGTCAGTGTACGGACAGGGCAGTGAGCCCCAGTGTGCAGCGACACCAGCAACGGGCGCTTGGCTTTTGCGTTTCGAAAGGGTTTTTTTATGTGATAAGCAGATACTCTAATAAGCCATATATTTAGCTCCTTCTTTTTCCTTCATAAAAATATATTCATACTTGGATGTGAGTAGAGGTAAGTACTGATAAATGGAAATTTGAGGAGAGTGAATGCCCCTGTGTCACTGTGTTAATGTGCCGGCACTGACCCACAAAGAGAATACAGGATGGTCCTATTAGTGTTCTTCCCAGCTTTGTCATCTGTGATGGTTCCTCAAAATCCCTTCTTGGCCTTCAGATTCACACCATGGAAAATATTTTTAAATCCAGTTTTTATAGCAAAGTATTTTTTGAAGTGAAGCAAATGTGCAGATGAGAACAGCTGGAAGGTCCAGTCTGTGAAGCAGTACAGCGTGGCTGCTGCTTATCACCACGTTTTCTGCTGATAGAGCTCGGGCCTGCTTTGCACCCAGAGCTCCCATCTTGGGTCAGTATCTACAGACCTGTTTACTGTGACGTATTTGGCTCCACAACCTTTGCTGGTGAACCTCAGTCTGGGATCAGACTTTTTGCTGATTATCTGTATGAGTTCATTCTTGGAGATTTCATTTTTCTACTGTTTAGGGAGGTTTGTTTTGCTGCTTATCAATGGGTAAGTTAAACAACCCCACTGTAAAGCCCGTGATTGCTGCCATTTGTATGTTCTGACACGGTTTCAGGCTTTTCAAGGAAACTGAAACTGAAAATGGGGCAGGAGTTGTGATTGTTGTTCGAGATAGAGAGGCTTTGCAATGGTGCATTGTAAATAATGACTGTTGTACATGGCTTGCTCATTTGGGTGTTTATCCTATGAGTCTCTTGGCTTGGTTTAATAGAATTAGGCAAGCAATTGTTGGAGGGGATCCAGCAAACCACTGCCTCACCCAGTCATGATTTCAAGGTTAAGGCAATGTCAGAGCTGTCTGCTGTGAGAACCTGGTGATGAAACCCCAGCACTGTCAGTGATGTTTTCAGTTGTGCAGTGGCACCAATGGGAATGAGATTACGGGCAACCAGAAGGACTTATTTATTCAGCTGTTATTTCATGTTTTGTTTCCTCTGTGAGGCTTTCGGCCCGTGTCATTGGTGTAGTTCAGTGAAAACCACAGGTCACACTGTGCCTTGGTGTGAGGCTGTGATCACAGTTGTGATCCTCTACAGTGAGGAGGTCCTGTGGAAACCTGTGGTGCCTCCCTGCTGGCTGACATGCCAATGGAGCCTTTCTTTGGAAACCAGAGTGTAAACTGGTCTTGTCCTGATATGCAGTCAGGACATAGGTAGGATTTCCTCTGAGTCTTACAGAATAGATGTTGCACTTATTTACCTTGAGGCAGATCTCCAGAAGGAAGAGCTGCCAAGCCCAGTTAAAACTTCCCCATTAGTAGGTGCAGGATGCTCCAAATCTGGGCATGTTTTTGAAAATGCAGACTTGTCAAGTGTCAGAAGAGATCTACTTTTCATGGTGGACTCACAGAGACCAGAGAGGAAGCAGTAGCTCACGTTTGGCCTTGCAACACAACAGACTGCACCTGTGAGAGCTCTGAAGGGGGAAGAGTTACTGCCAGGCATACCTGGATTCTTTGAAATAGGAGTGGTTGAAGGCACTGCTTTTCAAGGCCGTTCACTCCTGTTATGTCAGATAGGTCATTAACAATGGCTTTGCACCACCAGCTCAAAAGTTGTGCAACAGTCCAGGAGATGGGAAAATGGAAAAATTCTTATGTTCACAAATGTGTTTTAATATCCCTGCGTATGCTGAGATGTAGCTGTGAGCCTACTCCTTTTGTTGCCACACTTTTTGCGGGCTGGGGACAAGGAAGCAGATGGATGTGTGCTCAGAGGAGGTGATTTATGAGTATGGTTTTGATGTTCTAGCAGAACCATAGGGCAGTTTAACTGATTACTTCAGTTCTCTCTGGTTTTTACTTCCTCTATTTAGTTTGGGGAGCAAGTAATTATGAGAATGGATTTTCTAGAGCCTTAAAATGCTCCTATAGAGGAAGAAAGATTCATGTAGTGGTTTAGGTCCACGTAGATACTACAGATAGAAAAGATAATGCAAATACAAAAATTTGTGTCAGACTAATATCAGTACAGAACTGGCAACCTAAGTCAATGGAACTTTTTCTCACCTGTTTCTTGGCTGTAATCTGTTGTCAGAATGGAAATGGGGATGTTCTGAAATTTACCAGTGTACAGGATTCATGTTCTGGTACATCTCAATACAATGTCATACATAAGTGTGTTCTAACCACTTTTTGGCAGCTAGCATCTTCTAAGTGAAATCTATTTTTCAAAACAAAATTGAAATTCAAGAAAAGGATTTTTAAACTATGCAGATGAAGTTTATTTTCTATTTTATAGGCTTTTGATAGGAGAGGAGGCGAGTTACATACTGCTGTATTCTTAAGGCTCATATGAGATAGCCAGAGATTATGAACTATCTTACTGAAAAATCTGTTTCCTTTTGAGTTAAAAATCTAAAACCCATGGAGGACATAAAAAGTCCTTCTTGTTAAGAGTTTCTCTGCAAAATTGACATCATGAATTGCCTAATTTTTAGATGAAAGACCCTTTGATAACACCAGTTTACGTGATCCATGCTCATGTTATTGTTGGACAACATTTTGGATATGTTTAACGTGTCATACTCAACAAAAGTTTTTGAAAGACCTTTTCTGTCCTCAGCATGGAAAAGTTTTTTCACTTCCTTTTCTTCCATCAAGCTTATTTTCCCAGCACTTATCATCCCTCATTATGTCTTATCTTTCTTCTGGATAAGATTGTTTTCCCAATTCATACACAGAAGCCCAGTTAACTTCTGAGTGCAATCTTTCCATGCCATGGTACCCAGAGGTTCAGAGATAACTCTGTTTGCTTGGGTAATGTTGGTGAATAGAACACAATGCAATTTTAAAACCTTTTTCTGGAAGAAAAAAAAAGACTTTGTATACCTCTGGAGAATGGAAGTAAATTACATTCTTCTATTATGTATGTGAATCTGATTATGGGAATGGCGGAATTAATTTATCTGGTTATAAAGAACATGGCATCTTCTAAAATGCACATGATTATTTTTAGTTTTGTTGATTTTAGCTGAACTGTAGACATTTCTCAGTGTTTATTACAACTGCATATTGTTTTCTGAGACAGAGTGAATGCAGCACTAGAAAGCAATTATGGAACTAATATATTTCCCTGAAATGTACTTTGTGATGCAGGATTTTACTCATGTTTCTAAAAATTACTTAAACTTCTGCCTAAATTATCCTTGTATCACAAATATCACTTAAATCAATTTATCCTGAAGATGCCATCTTGGTAAGGAGAAGTATTCCATTATTGACAAAAATAACTTGCCTTCCGTAATAGCAGTTTTCCCCAGGTCCAAAATGTTTTTTCAACAAGGAATGTAAAGCCTACCTATTCTGTGCAAGGGGGCACCTACACTGTGTGCCACAAAGAACAGAAAGAACATGTATTTTGGCACTGAAACACCCAAGCAACAAAGCAGAGAGTCATCATACAAAAGTAACCTCTTCAAACAAACCCTTTGTCACCCAGCTTCCTCGTGAATTTTGTGTAGGAGTCAATTTTCCTTTTTCTGCTTGTACCACATGTTGCCGCAGTCTGAACTGCAAGAATGATCAGAGACCTATGAAACTTGATCTAAGAGGAGAGATTGAAAGAATTGGGGTGGTTTAGTCTGAAGAAAAGGAAGGTGTTGGGAAAAATGGTAATGATCTTTCAAAATGTAAAATGTTTCTCTGCAGAGAGAAGTTTTTCTTTATGTTCAGTGGGTCTAGGGCAAGAGGTGATGCACTTGGAGATTTAAAGTAGACATTAGGAAATTATTTCAAACTGCAAATGTAGTTTGGCACTGAAAATGATTATCTGGGAATCTCATTTGCTGAAGGCTTTGAAAGGCGGATTAGGTCACATGTCTCAGGAATGGTTTTAGTTGCAGTAGATTATATGGACATAACCCCAAAAGGTTCCTGGCTGGTTTGTGGTGTTTTGTTTCTCTCTGGTGATTTACAGCAGATGCTTTGCTGCTGTGTTATTTTGATTCTCTCGCTTCCTTATATCCTTAGAGAGTGCCAGTGAGAAAATACGTCAGTAGGTAAAAAATTGGGTAAGTAGAATGGGTGGTGACATTCCCAATAGTAGAATATTAAGAAATCACAGTTCCTGCAGGAAAGCTGGTGTGTTTGAGCAGGAGTGTGACATGCTGACATGTCCTCCTGACAGGCTTTGGGACACAAGTATTGGGCTGGCTTTCAACAAGTGATGGATAGTCCATATACAGAAATCTGTGTTTTAACTAATCTTTTAAATTTTATTTTAATTTAAAATTTTAATAGAAGCACTTGTCTTTTGTCACTTTTTGCTGTGTTTAAGTATTTCCTGAATTTGCAAGGAGTGAACTCTATCCACAGTTTACCAGGGGCCAGTTCATTAGACTTTTTGTTCCTCCAGTTCTCTGCAACAGTAAGGTACTATCCAAAATGCTTGTACCTCTTTGAAAGTGAATTGATGAATTAATTGTTTGTTGAAGTTAAATATGCATTCTGCTGCACAACTTAAAACACCCCTTATTCACCTTCTCTGTAGTCTTACTGTTTTTCTGATTTTCACCATTCTTCCTGTAGCCTAAAATCTCTATTTTTTCCTGTAGGTAACTGTAGGTCTTCTGCAATAACAGAGTGGTAAAATGACACTTGGAAAGATTCATAAGAACCTAGGGAGTGTGACCTTCTGTAAGACAACTCTGCCCAAGTCCAGGATCACCCATGTCTTTGTCATTCCTTGACTGTTGAAACTCTTTCTGGATACTGAATGATGGCTACAGGTACTGTGTTCTAATCCCTTACTGCTTCAAAAGATTTCCTAAGATTGCTACAAGTCAAACTCTTTATTATGTGTCATGTTTGTATTGTTACAGCAATTTCAGATGTCTGAAAACTGTTACAATGCTTTGTTTCCATTTTTCCTTGTGGATATGATTTGTAAATCTCCCATATTTCACTGTCCTGCAGCCTCCTTCCTTGGTCCACTTTTCCAGTAAGCATGGTACCCCAAGCTGCACAGAGTGATCCAGTTAAAACATCAGTGTTGGGTAAAGAGAACATCATTTAGTGTGTGCAAAAATGCCATTGATCAAACTTAGTGTCCTTCCCTTTTCCTAACACACCATTTGCAGCCCCTGTCACTCCCTATCCTTCTCCGTGTAATTCCTGCCTACTCAGATTTTCTCATTTTATGCTTCTCCAGATGATTATTCTGAAGGGTACTATTTTGCACTTCCTGTTGAAACTCTGGTCTATGACAGCTTAGCTGGCTGAATTGCAGCAGACAAGTTACTGGAGACTGAACAGAAGGAATGTGAGAAGGAACCATTGAAGATTTTGTACTAAAAGTATGAGGTGGTTGTGAATGACTGCCCTTGGGAAATTTGTTTTACCCTCTGGTCAGAAATGTTTCTTCTTAACATATAGTTTTGCTTTTTGATTAGTCTGTGTGTGTACAGCCTCCTCTTGGAGGAACAGGCTGGAAATTTTACCAGTATTTGCTTTTGCATGCTCAAACACTACTGTGTTTCCTGAAAAAAAAATTCTAGAAAACAACTATATCATGCAGAAAACAGAAATGATCATAAGTTAAGTCTTCCTGGTGCTCTAGTAGTATGAAAAGGAATACAATAAGGTAATTGTACAGTTCCTTAGTCTGTCTTGATTTTGGTTGTGTGGAGATTCCTGTAAGACATGGAAATCTTGCTTTTCTACTTACATGACAGAAGAGGAGAGAGGCCTTTTTTTTTTAGCAGAACATACTGTTTCAACAAACAGTTACCACAGTGAAACAAGAGAGCTAAAGGTACTGTAAGTCTATTCTTCTTTTTCTTAAATGTTTCAAAATTTGTGTCTAAAGATAAATTATTTTTCTTTGTTGTGAAGTGCATGCCTACAGTTAGTTAGTGTAACAGGAAACTGTTCTCTTTTTCAGTTAAGTTTGTAGAAATTGCACGCTCTGTGGAGCTACTTTAACTTTTATTTGGAAGTGTTATCATCTTAACAGTGGGCTTGCATGCTGCTTCAGAAATTCAACTGTTAGGCTGCATATTGACCTAGAAAACCACAAACACTCCATTTAGTGTTTTAGTCTGTGGGCTGTTCCACAAACACTCATTTAGACATAGGTGACTGCAGAGAATCTCTGCAAGACAGGCTGATTGGAATGGTGCATTTTGCCCCTGACTTACAGACTGTACACCAGCACAGTGCAAGGGTTAAGGACAAGATAAAATCATTGCTGCTGTTTTGATTTCCTGAGGGGTTATTATTTTTACATGAGAAATGAGGAATGCAGTGGGGACCATTCCTGTGCCAAAATTTCAAAGTATGTTCCTGTCAACTGTGGTGCCATTCATAGGTTTTACATCAGAATCTTAAATTTGGATAGAAAGATCTCTGTTGTAGAAGCCCCATCTTGTGGACAACCAATCAATGACTACTTCAGCTGAAATTTGAAATACTTAGAAAATCTGAAGATATTTTGATAGTCTTTGCAATAAACTGGAGAGTCTTCATATTTCTGGACAGTATGGAAGCTTCATTCATGTGTAGAAATCAGCATATGCTTTTCAAAGACTATTTCCACAGGAGGAAATTGTGAATTAGAGAGAGGTATTAACACAGGGGTGGAAACAAGGATGGTGTCCTCAGAACTCTGTTTAAACTCCAAATCAGCCAAAACACAAGCCTGAATCCTGCCTTGAATTCCCAAAATAGTGCCCTATAGCATTTGGATAGTATAAATGAGTCTTTAAGTGGCAAAATCATATAAGGGCAGAAGGACATCCTTTGAAAAAAATTGTTGAAAGAGGAAGAATAGCAAAGTATGCATGAAAACTGAATCTTAAAACTTTGGAAATAGCCTTAAGGAGATTGTTTCAGCACAAATTAGTGGAAGAGGTCAAGCAACTCCAGAATCAATGAGTCAACAGACTTGGTAGGAAGAGTGTTAGGAAGGTAAAAGAGTGTGAAAACAAGCCTGTGATAAAAGCTGTTTTCAGATTTCAGTATGACACTGTTAGGATATATTAGATACATTCTATTAAATAGAATAATATATACATATAATTAGAGTATCTTTTTGTTGCTCTGAAGAAATTGGGTTACTTTATGACAGTTTTCTGTTTCTTCCATATGAAGAAAGTCGGGACCTTCATGATAGTTTTCCATGTAGTAATTAAGGCTGTAATGAGGGAGCCAGAAAATGTGGCGACATCTAGGGAAAGGTTGGCAGAAGTGCCTCCAACTGAAACACCTCCCACTGAAAATGTAGCTACTTCTTTTTCTGTGAAGGTGGTGTACCCAGGGAACGTTTTGTTGGAGTGGCTTACTTGGAAAGGATGCCAAGAGTAAAAAAGATTCTGGCATGTGAACAGGGTGCCAAAACAGCCCCTTTGATGGGAGGAGGACAGGGGTTGCTATTCCTACACGTGGATGTTTGACTGAGCAAGGGGATCAACAGAGGCAAAAGTTCAGGATCTGAACATTGCAAAGCCAGGAAATAATTTCTTAGTTCTTACCGATAGTATTCTGGATGAACTCTTCACTTTTAAGACATAGCAGCTACAATACATTTTGCTACTTAAAATTACCTTTAAAAGTGAGTGTATGCCTGCCACTTTACAGTTTAAGTTTAAAATAACTATTTCTTTAATATTGAATTGAAAAACTTAGATTTTCATTGTTCAGTAGTCTGAGAATTTCATAAACAACTCATTTGTAACATATATGTATCTGAAAAAGTCACCTTTCTTAATAAGCTAACAGATACAACTATAAATGCACATTATCAGTATGTTACTAAAAAATTCACTGAAATGTCTGTGTCCTGGCTGACTCCTTTTGCTTCTCATATTCTTTTGGAATAGAATTCTACATTTTTGATGGAAGACATCTTTGATGAATTATCTTAGCCACTGCAAAACCTTTGAGAAAAATGTATTTTACAAATTTTTACCTCAGTCTGCTCCTTAAAGAAGAGCATATTAAAACTTTAGCAATATATGGGACTACAGTTTTTACCTGAGAGCAAATTCTGCTGGAACCAGCACAAGCAATCAGAAATGTTTCTTAGTGAGAAGTGAAGCCGTGACAGGATCTTTGCAGCTTCTTTCTGTGGAAGTTGTTTCTTCCTCAGGAGGCAGGGAACAGCAGATGCTGGTTCACCTCTCAAGGGAAGAGCAGATGAAGTGGGAACAGCTACTTAGAATTCCCTGCACTTAAATAATAAAGCATGAACAGTTCAGCAAGAGGAGTACAGACAGATACTAGTATGGTGTGAAATCTAGAGGAGCTGTAGCCTAGGAAAAGAAAATGAAGATGTAAAGCTTGTCATAAAAGGGTGTTGGAAAGCAAGGATTTATTTCAGAGGTGTCAAGAGAGGAAATAAGGGCTACTCACTCCCTGCTTCACCAAGTGAGTTTATTGTACTACAGAGGAAGGACAAACCTTGGTATAAAGGACAGACTATTGCCTTATTCTGAGCAGAAGGCTCTAGAAAAAGTAAGGCTCTAGAAAAAGCTCTGTGATACTTCTTGTATTGGACTGTATTATAAATTACAGCTGTTTGTTTATGCCCATATGAGAAGGAAGGGAACTGATTACATCAAGAACAGTAATTTGTTGTACCTTCCCTGCTAATATGTACAATAAAATTTTCAGTTGCAGAGGGTTCATTGCTGAAAGTTGCAGAGTAGTGTGTATCTCTCATACTAATAGATTGTTTCAAGAAAATACAGCAGGACTGGAAACTCAAAGTTTGAATGTAAACCTGCAGTAATCCGCTGTCAGAAGGATTGTGTAGGTGTATAAAATTGATTTCAAAGGGAATGAAGAGGTGTGACTTGTGAATTGCTACTTTTTAAAGATAAAAAATTAGTTCACATGTAGGTCATGTTAAAAAAAGAAAGTAACTTTTCATTCTTCTCTATTATGCACATTTTTATAGATGTTTTCTTTGGTTGCCTCTAGCCTTTCTGCTATTTTAAATATTGTCAAAGTTTTATTGAGATAAAAATGTTAAAAGATGTAATAATACTGATATACTAAGTGATTTAATACTTAAAAATGATGAATTTTCAGTAGCCATTTGAAAACAAGGCCTGATGTGTTATGTCAATACAAAACTAAATCTATGCAGTTGAACCTGGAGCACTCATGTTTGTAATGTATGAAAGTGTTCTTTTAAAGCTGTCTCTGTCTTGTGTCCCTTCCTCTTCCAGCCCAGCCCCTGTGTCCAGAGCTGTGGTGGTGCCACACTGCTGTGACTCCAGTGCATTCCTGGGCTTCCCTGGGGGTGGATCCTGATCCCTGTGCCATATCAGCCAGGTAAGGAGAAGGACAAGCCCCTGCCATCACCAAAGACAACCCTGATGTCTCTTGAGCCTAGTCCAAAAAGGTTCACTAATTTGCAGTTCCTTATGGCAAGACACTTCTTCTGGTATTAATGTCGTGAACATTTTAAAATGTTATCAGACAATAATTGCTATCACAACTTTTAATTCTGTTTCTGTTTCAAATTTTCCTCAGTTCAATCAGAACCAAAAGTTAATGCCCGTTGGCTAATTTCCCGTGCATGCCTCCACAGAACAACTGCTGCCTTTAACTGGTGGAGAGATCAAGGCTTGAACTGACAAAAGACATCTGTATTTTGGAAAACAAATTAATGTTTATGTTTTAATTTATAAGTTCCTGGCTCTTTTATGGTTCCTGTTTTTCAAGTAACGTCTCTTTGGATCCCTAGCTGATGGAGAGTCAAAATGGAAAGGGCCCATGAGACAATTATCACAATAGAACATCTGGTCTGCGTTGGAAAAAGCTGAGAAAGATATTCAACATCTCTGAGACCTAGAGGCAGCTATGAGGCAGTTTGGAAGTCAGTCCATGAAAAATTGTGCAGGTTGTGGCCACCTGGGCCAAATCTAGTGTTGTTTTGGGAAGAGCTACTCTGCTCCTGAGCATCTGAATTTTAATCTCTCTTAAGCATGGGTATGTGAGAGCTGGGAGTGGTATGAAAGGTGTTTGCTTTCCATGATGTTAATCTGAGTCCCAGCATTGTCCTAATTATATTGTGGGGTTTTGCCAGTCTCCTAGATTTCTTTTGAACATGTAGACTGGAGTCAAAAGGCTTTCCCAGGGCTTTTGGCATAGCTTTCCAGGAAAGTGGATGGAAAGGACTTTGTATATTTCTGGAAGAATATTTTGCATCCTGCTTTAAACTGTTCCAGAAGGTAAAAGGACATTAGCTAGACAATGTGTTGGCTCATGTGCTGCTATGTCACTAATGGCAAGGAGTTTTATTCCTGTTTTCTGCAGTCACAGACTGTAAGAGATGCAAAGAAATCATGGACCAACCAGGGTAGTAAAGGTACCCCTGGATTCAGAGGGAACAAAGTCCTTCCACCACATGGAACTTTGGTCCTTTAAGTCATTATAGCTCATGCAGAGCAGAAACCATTTGACATGTATAACAAGAAACATTGCAAATTGTTTGCCAAACAAAGACTTATACTGCAGATGGAAGAACTGATGAAAATTGTTTATAGATGGGGAACTAAATGTAGATTTTTCAAGAACAAGGTTGCTCTCTTCCTTGCCAAGACAAACAAATCTGATAGACCATCTCATTGCTTTAGGCTGCCTGAGGACCCACTGGAAGGTCTATGGACCTTTTTCCACAGAAAATTTGTGTATTGTCAATACATCAGTGTATTGTCCACAGTTACACTGTGGCAGCTGCAGAGGAAGTGGAAGGTTCTCAGGAATACATAAGGGAGAACTGGATTTTTGGCTTCTGAAACAGTGTGGAGTGCTTTTGGAAACTGTGGAAGTTTATAAGTTGGATGTTACTGCTACAAAAGGTTATCTGTGAGTTAAACATAATAGTAATTAATTTGCTATCTTTAGATCTTAACACTAACAACACAATGAAATTGAGAATTCCTATCTTCTAGAATTGCAGTTTCTGAGATGCCTTCATTCCAATGAAGATACCCTGGTCTGCACTTAGAGATTTTCAGCATTACCTTTGGAAGTCTGTACACAGATGTTTTTACAAAGCACTGTGTAATCATCCCAAACAACTGGTTTTAATGGGCCAGTTATTTAGGAAATCATGTAATGACAACATAAATACAATCCCTGATACTGACATAAAACATGTATTAGCAAAATAATATAGTTTGTATTTCCCTGATAGAGAACAGACCCTGGAAGTACATAACTCATCATGTCCTTAAAATTCTGTTATATCTGTAAACTTACATATTGGCAGAGAGGCCCAGCAGCATCCTGGGCTGCATTAGGAAGAGCGTTGCTAGGAAGTCAGAGGAGGTGATTATTCCCCTTTCCCCAGCACTGGGGAGACTTCAGTGGAAGTGCTGGGCCCAGTTCTGGGCTCCCCACAGCAGGAAGGACATGGACATGCTGGAGTGAGTGCAGGAAAGGGCCATGAGGATGGATAAGAGGAGCATCTGTGGCTGCCCAGGAAGGGTTTCAATTTGACATCGTTGAAGAAACTCCAAACCCAACTGAGCAAGGTCCCGAGCACCCTGCCCTGGCTGATCCAGCTTTGAGCTGGGCTTGGACTCAGTGATCTCTGGAGATGCTTCCAGACTGGGAATATTTGAGGCAGTTTGCTTGTGTCTTGTCAGCGTTTTAGCTGGAACTCAACTGTGGAGGAATCCTAAGAAGAGCAAAGGCTGTGACCCTGGAAATTCATCCAGATGGCTGAGGCCCAGAAAAGGCATAATGGGAGCTGCTAAGTATTCTGAATATCTCATCAGAATGATATTTCACTTGAAAATACAAAATAGAAATTACTTGGGTCTTAATGACACTGAATACCCATAATATTCTCTCACTTCAGCTGGACTGCAGATGGTAACAACCTCTTTCTATCTGAGCACACTTATTTTAGTTTAATCTTGCTCTGTAAAATCTTACCATATACTTTACTCTAGAAATTAATACTTGGTGCTTTATGATGCAGATGGCATTTGTTGGTTTGTTCCACCTTTTCTTTCCATACCAGTACTGATATTAACAAATTACAATGTATTTTGACATCTTACTTCAGTAATAAGCACATACTATGTCTCAAGGAGTTGAGAATATCATAATTTGAGCAAGGTAAAATCAAAAGATACAATTACATTGCATATTCTATGGCACTTAGTTTGTAACTATTCTTACAGCACCTTCAGAATAAGAGGAAAAATGAAATTCAGAATGGGCTTTCATAGTTTGAAAAGATTTATGTTGAAAGATTTATGTTGAAACAGGATTTATGTTGAAAGGCAAAGGTAATGTATGTTTTTTTTTAATCAGCTGAATAGTGGTGGGAAGATTCACCTGTGGTTTTTTATCATGAAAATGCCAAGGAGCTAACTTGCAGTATTAAGAATTCCCAGATCCTCCTTCTTTTGAAAATTCTTTGTCTTGTGTATTGCCTCTAAGGAAAAAGGAAAACACGCTGGAAAACAAGAAATTTAGCAACATTGCACAAGTATTTGGGAAATAGATACATTATAAAGCATTTGCTTTTGTTCTAGTTTTGCACAAATGAAACAGTAAGGAAATAATCTGTTTCTTTAATATCAATATATGGAGTCACATTGGGTCTGACAGACCCAATAATCATAGGTATAAATAATACTTATGATAATTATTAGAGGGCATCAAATTTTGCTAGGGATGAGCCCATTGTGAAACCACAAAATTAAGACTTCAGACAAAAATAGCACATGAAGGTCAAATGTACTTAGTCATTAGTTGCTGTCTCTGCACCACTTTCCCCTGACTTAATGCTTTTACAGCACATCTCTGATTCAGTCTCCTCTGTCCTGTGTGGGATGGGTTTTTGGTGGGGAGAGGATTACTTTGAATTGACACCTTGAGCAGCAGTTCCTACTTGTACTGATTTCCTTCTATAAATGTGTAACCTATTATATCTATCCAAGCCTGGCTGAGCTCCAAGTCACCCATTTCTCAGTAATACAGGAAATTAAATCTAATGTCTAATAAGCATAGAGGCTTATGCAACCTTCATTCCCTGTAAAAAGTATTAAATAACATAATAATATTACCTTTGATAGCTGGACAGTTGTGCACTTAGTTTTTATGTAGACCAAACTGGTTCTGCATTTGGGCTCGAGGACTCTGGGTTTATCGATCCTTTTCTGCAGCCTTACTGAATGTCACCTCAAAAATTCTCCTCTTGTTGAAGGACCCCCTGAAACTTTCATGTGTAGGGTTTGGCCCCTTTCTCCACTTCTCCCTTTGTTCCCACACAGGGGCTGTGTCCCCCATGATCTCATCCTGGGGGTGCTGCTGCTTTCTCATTCATTCTCTCCCTCCCAGGATTTTCCAGCCTGAGCAGATTTCCATCCCATTTTCTGATAATACCCACCACGGCTCTGTGTCAGTCAGTGCAGCATTTAAAAATGCAGAAACCTGACTTTAGGCCATACAGGTTAGCAACATCATTTCAGGGCTTTGTCTCCTGCATGTAGCAGTTCAATAAGTGGATTTATACTGAATAATTTTAAACTGTTACAGCTCTCTGAAACCATTTCTCTCTCACTGCTGTAATGCATAAAGTGACATAAGGTCACTGATGCTGTGGAAATTGGTTTTGCAGTTGATATGCTAATTCAGCAAGAAATCAGCTGTTGCAGAAAAGCAAAGAAAATTATTTTAATCTAGTGCCATTCTACTTCGTTGGCTTTTAGGAAAGAGAGAATTAAAACATTCAAGGGAGTTCCAACTCTGTGGAGAAAATACCATTTTGGAGATTTAAGGTTATTTTTGCCTCACAGCTTACTAAGTTCTTTTCTGAAAGCTAATTAGCTGAACGTAATGGACACAAATATGACATTTTCACATGCTCAAAAAAATAAGAAATAAGATATTTTTAAAAACTGAGTTCAGCATAAGAATAAACTTGGTTCAGTCTTTTCTGTGTCACTCACCCCATGTTTACAGTAACTGGTCCTGCAATTTTGTGGGTGAAAACTTCCATGTAGATACATCCAGGGCCATTAATGAGGCTGCACTGTGCAACTAATTGCAGTGGGGAACAAAATTACATTAATGGTGCCTAAGGTGAAAGAAAATCTCTGCACTCAGCATGAGTAAGGAGTAGCCAGTGCCTTATTTTTTCTGAAAAAAATAATTAAGTTAAATTGAAAACAATAGATAATCTCTAAGAATAATCACTAAGAGTTTGAAAGCCGTATATTTTTTTTTTTTTCAAAACACTGCACTTATATTAAGGAATTACCAAGCACAAAAAGTAAAATAACTGTAATGTTTATGTATGAATATGCCAAAGGGGAAAAAAAATTACCAGCATAAACTCTTTCATCTTTTTGAGATGAAGAATAGAGAAAATAAAAGTGCATTTCTGAGAAACAATTTTTAAAATATCTGTATTGTAAAAATTGTCATCATCGTCATGTTTTAAAAGATATTTTAATTTTAAAATATAATAAAGAAAAAAAAGATGACATTTTACTCTCTGTTCTTTCATAAAACAGGTACAGTGCTGCTGTTTGCACAGGAAGGACACCAGTTGCAAGAAGAGTAGTGTCTGTTCTAGAGCAAAGGATTAGCTCCACTGGAGAGGAGTTGGCTTCCCTGGCTGCAGTGCTCAGTATTTCATTTTAGCAAGTCTGAGATTGGTCCAAGTCTTCATCTTCTCCTGCACTTTATGCTAGTGCAAATGCCAGGTTATGTGAAGTTACTTATTGAAGAGAGAGAAATAGAAAATGTAATGCAATGTTTTATTTCATGCTCCCCAAGTTTGCTCAGACAGGCACACCCAGAGTGAATATGTGCTGCACTCAGCTTGGAGATCTTGTGTTATAAATTCTGGCTCCCCCGTGCTTTCCAGCTTTGCCCATAGAGCAGATAAGAGAGTTCACAACAGGAACACCCTGTTTCCTCAGCTGCAAAAGGTTCTGAGAATCTAATGGCCAAGAGAGTGGAATTTAAATTTATTTGTGTTTGGCTTCTGTTTTAGCAAGCATTTGAAAGATCCACCAGTTTATCTTTTGTCAGATTGTTTTTCTTTTGGCTTAGCTTGGCCACCAATCTCACGGTAGAGTTTACATTTATGGAGTAGGACCCAAGGTTTTCTCCATGTGTTCTCTATGATTCTGACTTTGCAAGTCTTGTTGCTTGGGATAGGTGTACAAGTCATGTCTGCATGTACAGCAGGAGCAGAACTGGGGTTTGGATGCTGCTACTTAGTCAATTGAGAAGGAACAAAAGTAGTTTTGAAGGCTGCCACTCCTCCTGGCTGGCAGGCAAAAGAGTTGGTAAAAGCTGTGAAGACAACTGAGCACCCTAATGATGGTATTAATTATACATTTTATTTTGTAGGTGGATTTTGAGGAATAGTTTTTAAAATGTAGTTGTTTTACTCCCCTTTAGCAAACCATGTGTGACCATAGCTGTTTGTCCAAAATGCCTGGTTTAGTTGCTTTTTTGCCACCAAATTCTCACTCCATGTACTAATGTCCACAAGGTGGTGCCACAGCTAAGAAGTTTGCAACAAATAAGGCAAAAATGATTTGGTAATTCTACCTTCTTTTTGTGACTGACTAAAGTATCTGCGTCATTAAATAATTTATAATTATTTCATAAGCACAATATCACAGGTTTGCAAGCTCTTTTTTTAAACCACTTGTGTGGGCAGAGGTGGGTCTGTCTGCTGAGTGAGAGCAACATCCACACACCTATGGCTGTCCCAAATCCTGTACAAACATGAAGAGGCAGCTCAGAGTTTAGCAGACAGGCTGATGAAGAGCTGTGTATTTCCTAGCAGGGTTACCTGTGCCAACACTGGGATCTGTCTTATGTTTGCCTGGGTCCCTTCAGCAGGAATCAGCCTGACTTCTGACAAGCAGAATAGTTCATCCACAGCTTCAGCCAAGACAGCTTCCAGTTACCTTAGAGTGGCTATGACACGTCAGACCCTAATTTCCTGAGGGTAATCCAGGGATTTCTAGATCCAGGGGCAGCCAGGCTCCCTGTCCTCTGCTAATGTACAGTTGACTGTTAATTCCAAAGGGGTATGAAATGCTTTCAGAGGGACCTGCACAGATGATCAGGTTTGCGAGCATCTTTCTAGAGAAGATCAGACTAGAGAAAGTACAAGGCAGTAACAGAATGTAAGATGTCAAGTGTACCATCCAGTAAAGAAAAGACAATAAAACTTGCAGGAATAAGCTGTTTGTAAGGATCTGAATGATTACACTGTTTTGTAGCAGAGCAGAAGAGCTGAAATGCAGTAGGACTTGGCCATTCCCCTCAGGTGTGTGTCAGTTCTTCAGCTACCCTTGGCCACATGGTGCTTCTTGCACTCCTGCCCTGCTCCCCTCAGGGACCTCTGCAACCCAGGTATGCATGCTGGTGCAAGAAATACTCTCTGTCAGCTTCTGCAGTGGAGAAATTAAGTTTGAATCATTTATTCATCACATAATTTTGTACCAAAAGCAGCAAGAAAAATGGATAATTTAAAATACCATTTGGACAAGGACTGCATTGATTTCCCCCGGCTGGAATCTCTCTTTGGTATGGTAGGCCTATATCAGAGAAAAATAACAGGGTTTACATAATATGTTTCCTCTAAATTGCTAAATTATTATTTTAAAACATACTAAAATTCTTCTGGCTTGTAAGAGACTCAGTGGAAATTATATATACCCAGGAAAGATGGTTTGTTCCCCCAGTTATAAAGTAGATTGAGAGTTAGAAGCTTATTGAGTCCCATTTTAAAAGCTGTCAAATAGCACAACAGCCACCTACATGTTTTTTTAAGGATCATATCTGTAAATTATATTTTGAAGTGGTTTACAGTCTTTTGAAACTTTGTATTAGTTCCAACATCTGTTTGGAAAAGTCAGTATCTAATCTGAGAACTAACTGAAAGTGTAAAGTCATGAAGAGGTCAAGTAGATTTAATTTCTGAGTCAGTCTGTTGAGGTAGCTTGTCCTAACTGAATCATGACAGTGACATTGTCAGGGTATTCCTGTAAGCTTGTTCTGTGTGTATGGCTGCAATGTGTCTTGCAATTAAAATAGTGTATTTCTGGTTTAGTTTTAATTTTGCTTTTTCTTTGACTTTGCAAAATTATTTCAAAATTGTTTATTTTTCAGGTATTTTGCACAGAGGAAAAAACTGTATTCTAAAGGGAGGGAATGACAGAGTATCTAAGATCATACATCTAAATCTCCACAGTGTGAAAATCCCAGGTATGCATTATTTTAGTAATTTAACAACTGAACTGAAATCCTGACCACTTTCCCTTGCAATATTTGCAATGATTTTGTGCTTTCATTGGAAATCCAATAAGTATTTTTAAACGATCAAAACTATTTTTCCTGTAAGCCTGATTTCCTGGTTTCCCATTTAGGCCGTTGTGAACAAAACCTGCTTCAGCTCTGTGCCTGAGTGTGACTGGGAGGAGGTAACTTGCAGGGTTGTGAGTTAGGAGTCAGTGTGAGCACGGCTCAGAAATGCTCCTGCAGATGCAGGGCGCTCACAGGAAACAATTGAGAATGGCAGTGGTATCCTGCAGGATGTGTGCGACGCGCTCAGCGGGGCCTTGATTTACACAGGGCCACATTATAGATTATACATGCTGGTAATTGTGGTATTGTTATTGCTGGGCTGGATCTAAGCACAGGAAGTACATATAAGCACATTTGAAGTGATAACATCCACTCCTGTTTAAAAAGTAATATTTTATTTTCATATGTAATACAGCGTTTGCAAGGGAAAATAGGTAATTTCCTAACTAGTACTTAGCAAGACTTTTAGGAGAAAAAGCTGTTTCATTATGGGAAGGCCACAACCAGCATTTACAAGTAAATCCACTTAAACTTTTAATCACTTTAATTTTTTTTTTCAGTATGGACTATAATCCAAGATCAGGACGGCGACAATGCATTGCCATCTGAAACACAAGAAAGATCAAAATAAGTCTTCAGTGTGCCACCAAAACCACAGTTCTAGGTTTCTGTTAAGGAGAATGAGTAATACCATTCTAGCTGAGAAGGTTGCTGTGAGTGGATAATAGTTCCATCTAGCTGATAGGGCAGATTATGTATTGTGCAAGAAAATAAATGATCCCGACTAAAATCTTGCCCTATTTCTTTAGGTCAGTAAGAAAGCCCACCCACCATACCCACTTAGCTGAAGTTGCTCTGTGCATACTTGTCTGTCATTAGGGGTTCAGGAACTGGTTCTATCATCACAGGGTTCAGGAACTGGTCTGTTCTCCATCCTACATCCCCAAACCAGCCTTGTGCAGGAGCACATTGCCTCCAACCTTGGTGTGGAAGGAGGAATCTGTTCTGCTGCTGCTCCCAGGATGTGGGATGTGGGTTCACCCTCAGCCCTGCAGCTGGAGACAGTGTTGAGGCTCCCCTCAGAGCCTCTCTCCCCATTTCTCTTTAACAGTGTAGTTTCAGACCTTTCTGTGTACCCAGGGAAATTGCTGATCAAGCCAGGGCTCTCCCAGGTTCCTTTCTGGAGGGGGATATGGATCTCTTCAGAAGAGGGATGCAACAGCCATTTCAGATTTTGTATGCCAGCCTATTCTCCACAGACAACACAAACTGACAAAACACAGGTAATATGTTGTGCATGCTGTGCCTATTTCTTATTTTGTTTTGCCAGGGAAAATAGATTAAAATTAGTATTAAGTTTCCCTCTTGTTCCTCCAATGATAGAAAATTACCGGGGAAGAGAAAATAAGACAGAGATTTTGCTCTCTCAAGAGGCCTTCCAGCTAAATGGATTTTTTTTTTTTAATATTATGAAACATTCTTGCCTGCCTTAATAGATGAGAAAAGTAACAGTAGAACTGTGAAACAAATTAATACATCCAAAAATATTGACCCCTGGCCCACAGCAGACCTATATTCATATTTGTAATAGTGTTGCAAATCGATAATACAATGCTATGTTGATGCCACACTGTATACATTGATCTGTTGAAATTATGGTTATGGGTGAGGTTCTAACAGATACTGCAAGATAATAAGGGACTGATCTACTAACAGATCTAATAGTGATGTGACAAACACATACATAAAGTCACCCAAAGCCTAATGAGTTGTTTCACAGTTTCATGAAAAACTTTTTTTTGTCGTCTGTCTATATTATTTAATTTTAACAATATGTTTTCCTTAATAAATTTATAAATGCTAAAGTCTGAAATATACAGAAGTATAGTTTTTCCAGATGTCATACTTACAAAATTCTGAAATTATTATGTTGCCTCCTAATATTAATATGCCTTTGCATTGGGGTAGCCTCGTTACAATCTTCTTTTGGAAGGATCACCTGCTTAAGTAAGCTTTGATTTACAAAGTAATGCTAAGATATGTTTAATTTTAATTAAGATCTTCACTATTTTCCTGAATAGGAATCTCTGTCCCTGGTTTTAACTTGTAATACCCTGTTTAACAAAGGAGTAGCTTCAATCGTACTTAGAGTACTTAATGCAAGTTTTCACAGTTGGTTGGTGGGATCAGAGCTGTAAAAACAAAGATCAGGTGAAGATCCCTTCTTGGAACACACTAAGATATGAGCCTCTATTTTTATTTGTAGTTCATAAGTCTACTTATTAAAGAGATGATAATAACTTCTATCAAATATATTTATATTTTTGTGTGTCACTGGTGTCAAACAGCACACCTACATGGCTGCAATGTGTGTGTGAATCTTCCTGCAGTACATTCAGGTTTTGGCTTTCATTAGGCAGCAAGACATGTTGCCTGCAAAAATATCACACAACTTGAAGAGGAGACTCTAATTTCACATGGGAAATATATCTTTCATCCCTCTTACATGACATCAAAATCATTGTGCCCTTAATCGTGACTGTGGAAATGAAAATACCAGGCCACAGGATTTGCAATTAGCTTGAGACATCCAGAGGAAATTCTGTAAGTTGCTTTAGTCTCTTTATTTTGCCTTGTCTGAAATTTGTCTGATTGTTGTTTGAGTTTATAAGAGCAATTTTTAGTAGAAATGTCTATTTTTCAATTGAAGTGCTCTAACAAGCTTTCTGGTCTCACTTGAGCGGTGTAACAGAACCCCTGAAACCACTGAGGTGTCTTTAGGTCTTAAATATTTGGTTTAAATATTCTATTAAAGTATTCAACAAGGTAAGAGTTCCTTAAGCAGAGTTTAACAGTCAGCCTGAGCCATGCCTCCTGCATTTACTTCTCCAATAAATCTGTCAGGACACTGACCAGCTGGGCTGCCAGATGTGCTCCTCCACATTTTGGGTAAGTAATCACTTGGGCCTGGGATCTACTGGACAAGCCATGCTTGAACATTTGCAGTTATTTTAGGTGACACACTAAAGTGGTCAGCCTAAGCTTAGAAGACTTTATCCAGCACTTTGACAGCATGCCAGAAGAAATTCCTTGGGATTCAGAGTCTAAGATTTCATTTCAATTAATTGTCAGGATGATGGATATTATTTATTCCACTCTAAGACTCTTTTTAATCTAAAACATGGTCAGATAGGGTCAATGCAGGCAAAATGATATTTCTTCTTACAGAGAAGCCCATCTAGACATAATCCAGTTTGCCTTCCTGTCTCCAAATTTGGTCTGCAAGGGTAACAGAAATGGAGCCTGCAGCTGGCCTAGGACTCCCTTGCACTCGAACCTGATGTAATTAGGCAAGTCTATTTTCCCACCAAATAAAATTATTATAAACAACAATATTATGAATTGAAACTGCTCAAAGTTGTTAAATTCTGTCCAGTTTGGAAGAGGGGCTTTATCAGGCAGATCCTCAGCGAGGCAATGGAGCCCCGTGGACAGAGTGCTGGACAGGGATTGAGAAATCTGAGTTCTCTTCCAAACTCTCCTGACTTTTAAACGACCTTGAGCTGTCACTTCTCTGTGCTGTGGTTTCACAGTCTGTATGAGCAGGATAATAATCCTTCACAAAGGTTTTACAGTTGCTGAAGGAAGGATCTATATGAACACAACATTTCTTGCACTAGCCTGAGCTAGATGCAGCTGTTAGAGGTGGTCAGGATTTGGTCAATTCCTCATCTATTCCAGAAAATCTGAGAAATTTCTGTTGTTAGACTCCTTGCTTTCAGTTATCTGTCAAAACACATTTTTATGTTAAAGGTCTTTCTTATCTTTCAGACCATTACAAAATATCTCCGGAAAAATTCATTTTATTTAGTTATGCATTAGTACTCACAATTCATACTCCTGTTACTGGGAACTGCAAAGTGCCTCTCAGGATCATACAAAAAATAACTTAACATGGATAATGTATCTTTGACCTAAAAAAGGAAAGAGTTTTGCAATATTATAATTAACATATGTGAGGAAAAAAATTATCTGTTAGTTTATGTTACAGAATATTTCAATTTGACTTTTAGTTTGAAAAATTCCCTTTGAAACAAAAAATCTTTTTTTTTAAATTATGTCTTGATTTTACACATTTTGTGTTAATATACAACAAGCTCTGTGCACAAAAAAGAACAGTCTACTTTCAAAACTGCTGAATGGTTTGACCTCAAGGGCATAGAAACTGTTGACTCATTGTTTTTACTGCATATAATATTAGTCCTTTGTCACATCCAGGGAATGACATCATCTTCTTCATTGTTAGCAGCAGGTTTGAATAACAGAAAAAGTGCAGCATTAGTTGTCTACTGTGTTTGTTCTTAATAAATGAATGGATATCTGGTACCAAGAATCAGATTAGGGTTTTTGAGTAACATTTAGAACAAGTTTGTGCCCAGACCCTGCAAAGAGCTTTGCTCCTGGCCACCATCTGCAGGGCAGTCGAGCTGGCAGGAGCCCGGAGCCTGCAGAGGGAATATCACTGATGGTTCTGGCTGCTCCAAAGTGATAAGAGGAGGCAGGAAAGAAGAGACTTAGCACAGAATGAAACAGATCTGTTCTTCAAGGTCAGCTTAATAAAAGGAATCCCTGCACTTCTGTGAATCATACTTCTCTGGAATCTAAATTTATGAAAAGTAATTATCTGAAAAGAAGTCATCTCTAGGACACGCAAACAAAATGGGAACTGGTTATCTTCAAAATGCACCATTATAAGTATTTCATCCATTCCAAATTTTTATTTGTGTCCATTAGTCTTCTACTCCCTCTAACTGAAGTATCTATGTCCTAGTCCCAAAGAGTAATTGGCCATCAGAAGTATTTGGTAATATCTGCTTCATGGAAGAGGGATACATCATTAAAGAGAGTGATCAGGCTGGTGGAAGTCTTCTTTGAGGTGGTAGACCACCTTCTTCTATGACAAATAAAATTTTAACTGTTGCTTCCTGAACAATACATATTCCCAGTGAAACAGAGTTTACTCAGGGAGAGATTCCTTGAGAGTCTGACAAAGTGCCAAATCCTAATCTGCATTACCCACTGCCTCTAAGTTTTCCCAGAAAAATGTGATTATTTAACTATAAAATTATACCTTTGTGGTTCCAAAAATATTTATGCTGAAGATAAGTTCCTGTTTTGAGGGAATGAATCAAACTGTACTTTGAAAAGCTGAAATCCATACAATTGTGAGAGAAGCACCCAGGCAGGAGGCTGGGAAAGCTGGAGGCAATGGGTTAAGGAATCCAGGATGGCTCAAACACAGAGGTCCACATAGCAAGGGTGGACTCAGGCAAGGGCTACACACATGGAAATGCTTCTAGAATACCAGATCTAAGAAAGACAAAACAAGCCATGCTGTAAAAGATCAAATTCAGACCTGTTTGCTTGGAAGCAAAAGAAATCTCATGTATTGACCTCTTCACTTGTGCAGGTAGAGACCTGCCTCTCATGTAGGTGGCTCAGGTTGGAGCAGGTGCATCTATCCCAGTTCCTATCCCAAACTTACATCCCAATTTTCAGACTTATCTGTCATGAGAAGTAATGCTACACTTTTTTCTTTATGTTTCATATGATTTTTCTATTTTTAGTTCTGGTCCAGAGTTCGTCTTCAATCAACATTTCCAAAAGGTCTCGAGTAGCATGAATTTTGGTGAGGGCAAATCACTTGATTTTCCCTTACCCTGTTTAGAAGAGGCTTTACTTGGACAAAAGCAGTAATGCCAGCCATTTCCCTTCATCCTTTAAAATTACTGGCCACCTCTAAAGAACTTGGCCTCTCTTTTGTGTCACTTTTTGACAACTCATTTGAGTTAAACAGGTTGCCATGGCCAAATTAAATGCTTGGGAAATGGACCATACAATTAATTTGCAATAGTAAGTTGTCTCAGCATCATTTCTCTTCCTCTCAAGGGGAATGCTGGCTCAAGCAAAAGAAAAGATTAACGTAATAAAAATATTCTAAAGACATCCTGTTAATTGTCCCAAGCTCAGATGGTATTGTGTATTCTTCTGTTGTGCATAGCCAGCAAACAGTGTAAAATCCAGAATTCCTTCCCACCATGAAAGCAGAGCTTCAGTGCTACAGGATAATCCCTGCCTTTCTGGAAAGCAGATGAAAATGTGCAGAGCTTTGCTTTGGGTTTCAGAGGTGAGCTCAAATTTGCCCACTTTATGAATATAATAATAGGACTTGTTAATTTAGACACATCAGCAACTTAAATGGAGAGAATAAAAGTTTGTGTGAAAAAGGAAAATTGCAAGCAAAGAGCAAATTTGGGGGAAAAAAAAAATTTTTTTCTCATGAGGCCTCCCATGTTTGTTTGGGGACAGAAAACACTTGAGGTTTTAAATTCAGCCAAAACAGAAACTTTCATTTACAAATACATTTGCAGTGTTGACCTTGAATATCACATTAAGTGACAGCAAATATCATAGGAAACTAAGTTAATATATCAAATAAAACTCAGAAATATTCACAAGTGGCTGAGTGAAGCAACGCTTGCAGAAGAGTTAGATTAAACAAGAGCCTGTAATTCTCTATTTGCTCTAAAATGTCCTTAACAAGGACAAAGTCTGATTTTTGCTTATATGAAAATAGTCATAAAATATGTAAGAAAACACAGAATGTTGTTTGCTTCAGTTCCTGTAAACTAATCAGGCTGGATGATGAGTCTTCCTGTAAGTGGGAGCGCTGCTGAATACTATGCATGAAACCCTGTTCCTCCCCTCATAAACAGCTCAAGCTTTGCCTATGTATTAGTGCAGAAAAATAAGTATTGACTTATTCACAAATTACTTTTTAGGCACTGGATTCCCAGAAATATATTTGTATAACAGCTTTTAGAAGCAAGTGAATGTGTTAATAACCAGTTTTTCTTTCATTTTATGGCCTTAAAGACACTTTGATCTTATAAAATAACATTTGTCATCTCAGCTCTGGTGCTCACTTCCTACCTCTTCTAAAATGAAATTTTTACATCAACTCAATATACCCCTTTTCATTTTATTTCAGACTGCCAATTAAGAGGTTTCTTAATATTTTATCAAACAAACAGGTTCCCTACAAGATGCTAAGTTTTTCTTTTTTATGTCTTTCCACAGTTAAGTATTTCAGATGTGGTACAGTTTGCTCACATGTCAAACATGGATTTTTTAATTCTGTCATTCCCCAGAACAGTAAGGAGAGAAAATAAATCAGATGTTTTATCTGATTGTACTTTGATCAGGTTTTTCTCTGTTCTCAAAAAGAACGGAGTGGAGCTTCACTTGCTCCACAAAAAGCATTTTTAGCTCTGAAAATATTTCAAAGATATCTCAGGAAAGCCAGACCCAACACTTAGAGTTCTACTTATCTTAAAAAAAGACTCACTGCTTTACCATGGTCATAAATGACCATTTAGGAACTCCTGGTATTTAATCTCCACTACATTAACTGGGAAACATTTATTAGTAGGAGCCAAAATTGGACAGAATTTCACTTGCCATAATACTTCCTATCATTCTCCATCAGTGACATAAGTGGGTGATAAAAAATGTCTGTAATTGTGCTTCTGGGTACATCTTGATACATGGCAATCTAGGAAATACTGACACTGTGTGTGGCACAGGTGGGGGAGATGTGTGAGCCTCCCCAGCAGGGAATTTTACTGGGTTTGAAGTATAAATTGAAACTAAAATGTTAGTGATTAAGTTCATGATGGCCATGGAAGTCTAGAGGTCGTGGGAGGGCTTGTGGCTTTTAGCAGAAAAGGCAGAAAAGGTTGAGAGCAAACACGAAAATAATGCTGCCTTCCTTGTGTGATATTCTTGCTATAGGCAGAGGATGTTGCAGATTGTTCTGAACATTGAGTATTTCAAGAAAACAGTACAACTGTGAAAACCCAAAAGTTAGATTTCAGCTGTTTTCCAACTCCTTTATTACCTCCTCAAATTATACTGCAAAGATCCAGAGCCTAGACCTGTGGGAAATCTCTAAAGAAAAGTCTGAGGAGGACATTCTTCAAAATAATTTACCATTTAGTCTCCTCAGCATGGTGGTAACTAGATAGAGCTGTTCTGGCTCCCCTCAGTCTTTCCATTTTTAGAAAGTACCCAATAACATATAAACCTTTTTGAAATGTTTGGGAGACTTCTCTGTGCTCCAAGGGAGCTGGTGTTCTCAATATTTATGATAGGTACCCAAAATGGTTTCTCTCTTTTAATGTCTCCAGTGCAAAATCATTGCATTGCCAGAAATAAATTAAGCCTAACTTGTGGGGGAAAAAAAATTGGATTCCATCATGTGTTTCATATTGTACCATTATGAAAATGGTATATTAAATTCAAATACTTCAATTGTACCATTAGATGTTGTCATTATGTGGCTGGCTAATTGATAGGTTATTCAAATGAACATTATAATTTTAGACTTCTAAGAATCATCCATGTGAAGAATTTCCAGAGTTCAGAGAAGTAAACTGGGTGTTAGGAAGGAAAAACATGTACTGAGAATATTTCCTAATGCATGTCACTGAAAAATCATTACATAACTGCCGTGTGCATTCCAGGACTTGGTGCAGTCTATTTTTAATACCCGGTATGAAAGAACTTCCTGCTACTTTCTCTCTTTGAAAGCTGCTTTGTGGTTCATTAGCTCATGTTGTTAGGCCAAGTTTTCTGTTATCCTTAAACCTCACTTTTTCTGCTTTTCTTTTTTAAAAAAAGGGAAACTGTGTTAGAAGGAAGACTGTGCTGAGCATAAGATACCTTTGAGAGTAAGGTACATTGTGTAAGTGTTGCAGTGGTCCCAGAACTAAGCTCTGCCAGACCAGGCCTAGTCCTAAACCCACGAAGAAATCTAAACATAACAAACACATACATATTTAAGAAAGGCAAAAGAATTTGTATGCCAAACAACAGCACCTAGCAAAAATTTTAAAATTTTTTTTAAAAATAGTTTTAATTTCATACTGATCTCCAGTGTTACCACAGGTCACAATTTTGACCATAATTTGGATAATCATGACCATTAACATGAAGCATTTTGCTTAAATGCAATGAAAATTTTTCAAACACAGGCTATGCAAGATATTTCAGAATATTTTAACTGCAGAGAAAGTTTACAGCATTAGAGTAGTTTTGCTGTTAAAATCCTGGACAAACAGACTGATAGAGATGAGATGGCCACAGGGACCACCATTTTCACCTCCTCTGACTTCCTGCAAAACAAAGGCCACAGGAGTTCCTGAATTAATTTCTTTTTAAGAAAGAGCATATCATTTAGGCAATGGTTCAATCAAGTGACAGACAACCTACTAAATCTGCTGAAAGTATTTAAAAGTATTAATTTTATAGACAAAAAACATTTATACTTGCAAATTAACAGGCAGTTCATTGTACATTAGAAAGGGCTTCTGTGACTCTGTTACTTTCATCCCTAGCAGAGGAATGGGATGAGGTTTTGGTGCCAAACAGCACTCGGTGGTAATTGCTGTAACTCTTGCTGTGAACCTGCTCTGGAAGTCTCTGGCAGGGAGGCAGTGGAACGTGTCAGGCACAGGACTGGAACAGGTCATACCTCAGCTGCCCTCCCTGCCACCGCTCCCCCAGCCACCACCAGTGCCATGAAATGGAGCTTTCAGCATAAGGGAGCAGCTCCTGAGTTGCCTCAGTTTTCAGAGAAGGCAAACAGTCAGCTGTGGGAGATGTGGAGCACTTCGGGGGACTGTTAGATGATGCTTTCCCTGGGGCTTGTCATGGTAAACTGCACTGACGAGGATATTTAGGAACCCCAAAGCTAACAAAATATTTGGACTTCCCTTTCTGTTGCTTTGACATTCTCCCACGAGAAGCAATTCCTTTCTCCCTTCACTCTGCTGTCTCTGTAAAGTTTCATCTTCACAGAATACTTTTGTATCATTTATTTCTGCATTTTTGTAGATCTTTCCAGTTGGTTTTTTTGCCAAAGAGTGGTCCAGTCCTCAATCATAGTGCTCCCAATCTCAGTTGAGCACACTCCCCTCTCCCTCTTCACATCAGAACACTCTGGATTTATTTTCCTTTATTTTCATTTTTGTTTTCAGAGGAAATATATTCACCCAAAAAGGTGAAATCTGACTGAATTCTGCTTATTTCAAGAAAGTTTTTATTAAGAAATTCATTGTAGGTCACTTAAAAGTCTTCCACTTCTCTGCTTAACCTTGTCCAGTGCTTCATACTAACATCTTGTTTTCAGTTGCTTGTCACTGTTTGGGCTGGTATTTTCCAAGCCAAGCACCTGCCTCAGGTTTAAGTTTTGGCAGTTGCCATCTAAACCACTGTAGTAATTTTCAAGAACAAGGTTAAAAAAATATTTTGCCCATATTAAAAAATAATAATCTGGTTGCTTCATTCAGAAGTGTTGGTATCCCCATTACAGAAGGAATTTGAAACGAAACACCGTCACTGGTCTCCTTTCATCCATGCACCTTTTAAGCAGCAACTTGGAATTTGGCAGTACTGCTGCTGTGGTTTCACAGATGTGCATCCAAATGTAAGAGAAGTTGTAGGACTCAAAAAAAAAAAATCTCAGTTTGCATGTGATTGGTTAAGAATGGTTTGCTTTTGTCATTTGGCTAAATTTTCCAAAGGCCAGCCGAAGCTGACGGAGCGAGCTCTGTGTTTGGTGGCTTTCATGGAGCTGCCGGGTACTGTCTGTGCCTGAGGCACTGGGGACTACAAGTGCTCCTCCCTTCCTGTGGGATCTGGGTGCCTCTCCTGTGTGCATCACCTCCCTTTCTCCTGCTGCTGAGAAAAGGAGGATGGGTCACAAAGGTGGAAGAGTTTGGGAGGAGGCCTGCAAGCAGGGAGCAGAAAGTGAGAGGAAGGAGGAGATGAAGACAGTAGTGTCCAAGGAGACAACAATTACTGATCAGTAATAATTCTCCTAGGACATCATGGACAGAAATCAGTTGTGGAAGCAGTTCTGCATGACGAGGGAAAAAAAAGATTATACATATTTACATAAAGAGATTCTGCTAGGCAATGGGAAGGGGTATGGTATATTAGAGGTTAATAAGCATCATGGAGATAAAGATAAGATGCCAGAGGAAATAATTAAGAAAAAATAACAGGGTGGATGTGCAGATGAAGCAAGGGAAACCAGGAGATGAAAATAGAATGTGAAGTGTGTAAGAAGGCAGGAGCCAGGGAATGGAGAGCTGGATAAACACAGTGTGGAAGAGAAAGAGCTGGGAGTTACCTTAAAACAGCACAAAGGAGAAAAAGAAGGCAGGAGCCAGGCAGAAGAAGGAGCATCAAGGGAAAGAAGGGGTGTGAGTACAGACTGAACTCTGAGAATAGGCTGATCTTCTGAGTCAGACATAAATGCAAATTGTGATTTATCTGTAATGGTATAGGAACAGGAATCAGGTATGACTAACATCTATAGCCACATTTTCTTTTCTTGTTAGAGATCTTTATCGCATATTCTGGATGTCTTGAGCCAGAGCCCTGGAGTTAAGGTGACCGCATGTCATTATCTGTTTATTTTTCAGGCTTCCTCTCTCTGATTTTGTTAACAAACATTCAAGTGCCTAAAGTACAATATACGGCTTTTTTTAACCACAGTAAAAAGTATTTCTGCAAAATACATTTGAGAATGCTACAAGTAATTTTGAAATGATAGGTGGGGCTGCCAGCAGTGTCTCTCACAGGCAGAGCAAAGCAAGGCCCCGCATTCGGCTCGATGGCCTTTCACTGTGGGGGTTTGTCCTCTAAGAGGGCTTGCACCATCCCCATTACACTGTGTGTAATTCATCACAGGGGTCAGCAGCACTGCCTTGGCAATTTCACCTCCCACTAGCCAGGAACACTGCCTGGAGATGGAGGAGCAGAGAGTGGGAGAGGGCTGGGTGCTGCCCACGGGCAGAGCAGAGGTGGAGGTCACTGAGCAGCAGCCAGGGAGGGCTGCCCCGTGGTGCTGCTGGAGCTGCAGAGGCACCAGTTCTACTCCTCCAGTGGCAAAGCAGGGAGAAACACTAAAATTTGCCCCTGCCATGGTGATTCAGCTTGCAAGCATTTGCCATTTATGTTAAAGAAATTCCAAATTTTTTAATATAAATGGCAAATGCTTTCCCACAAGCAGCATGTTTGGTCTGTCACATTTTCTGCAAGCTGAAGGCAAGCTTTGCAGAACTGAGCATTACTTTCCTTTTGAGAATGAAAGCAGCACTGCTGTCAGAAGGCTGAGTTGTTGGTGTGTATCAGGTGATAGAAAAACTTAGTCTGCACATGGTCTGACTTTTTTTTTAATATGTACTTGGGAGCTGCAAGTGTTGATTTGCTGTCTGTGTATCTGTGTGCCATACTGATAGCTTAAATCCACAAATTACACTTCTACTAACAACTCCTAGGGGTAAGGTTGCTGTTACTGCTTGGTTCCTCCTAAAGATTAAACAGAGCTAAAAGTTGGTACATTGACCTATTGCTTCTTGAGGCAGATCTCTGTTCAAATTCTGACCTACGTCCCAGCTAAAAATGTGTTCAATCTTTTCTTAATTTGTACTAGATACTTGTGTACATTACAAAACTGTCTCGCAATTTGGCAAATTAAGTTGTCTGTGGTTAGCTCTGGAATTGCAGAGATATTGCAGTGCACTGCAGCATTGCATAATGAGGTTCCCCAGACTTTCCTTACTCGAGTGAGTAACAGCAATTCTTATCTCTAGCGAGCATCAGATTCATCCCATTTTTGAGAAAAGAATTAGTATCAAATATACGATGGGCATGTTATGCCTTGTGGCTGCAATGTTGTTTCAATTAACTTCCCTGAATATACCACAATGAAAAGTGTCAGCTTTTTGCCTCAGAGGCCTATAATTAGATTAAATGAATACTGTTAATTATCTACTACCTTCTTTACACAAAACAGTATGTTTCCATAAATTAAAATGCTTGTACAGGAAGGAAATTGTTGTTCTCTCCAATACATGCATACAGTGCTGGATTGTGAATGCTGTGACTGTGTCACAGTGTAGCACAACTCTTTGTCTGCAGCCCTTATTTTACAGGAGCTAAAACAAATTACATCTGAAAAATCCACAGACATCACACTATTTAAAGCATGTATGTTGGTGCAAGGAGGTGATATTACTGTGTTACAGTGCTCATGAAACAAATACACTTTTAACAGATGTTCTCTATAAAATTCTCTTATATTAAATACAGCTTTGTTTGTGTACCTACAGTCACACCCTCAAGGACTATGTTATGTACAGAGAGAAAACTGCTTTTTCTAGCAGAGTGTACTTCTCCTTTCAGAAAATTTCGAAAAGTCCGTTCTGTAAGAAGCATTTACAGTTAACAGCTTGGTTTCCAGGCCTGTGCATATTCCAGCTAGTGTAGGCTGCAAAACTCCTCTGCCTGTTCTCCAGCACTACTAGATGCAAGCAAAAGTTCCTGACTGATCAATTCGCTCCCATCCTGGCATGCCTGATTTGAAAGTGCAGATTTTCAAATGGTGGTACATCACCTCTAGGGTAACATATCTGAAGCAGAAAGTACTCTTTTTTGATTTGACAAAGTGTATCCCAATGTCCCTATTTCCATCAGAATAGATGTTAATAACTTCAGGCCTGAACATGCGATCCTCCCTCACCAGAAAATTACAATTAACTTTAGCAGAAGCCCTCATTCCGGCCTGCAATATACTCCGCATATAAATGTGATCTGTACCCAGGATTGCTCTTGTGTTTCATTAAGGTCAAACCCTGAAAAGCTTCTGAATACTCAGTGTTCGTACAAGGTATCGCATTTTATTGTGGCTTGTGCTGTGTATCTTTTTCCTTTAAATGTTCATTAGCTCCGTGTATAAAAGTGTTCATTAAAATATCATTGTGCTGGTAATAATCTTAATATTGAGGAGTGAAGAGGGCTGTGTTGCAATATAAAAGCTGCCCCGTTTCCTGCTCTCAGGGTGTAACAGGAGAAAGAAAGACCATCTTGATAGGCACTATCTGCTGAAGGAAAACTTTCACAGGAGCTGTGAATCGACTTTAACCTTTTAGTGGCTGCACTGTGAAGAAAATGTTTCAAGCTTCCTAGCCAGAATTAGGCTTCTTTAATTTAAAAGACTCATAAATGCTAGTGGTCCTTATAATTACTGCTACAAATATCAGAAAAGAGTTACAGAGGAACAAAGAAATGCAACTGGAAACATGGTTCAGTGGTCTTGTACTTCCCTGAAAAGCTGATTATACTTTTGGCTGATTCAGTTTCTTTCAGAGGGAATTTACCCTTTCTGGCAGTTTGAATCTGGTTGCACTAACGGCACAAAATGCATCTGGGAATGAGGAAATTGGCTCGGGGTCCTGGGTGTGTCAAACCAAATTTTGCCACCGAGCTCTAGATTTTGCATTTAGCCCCTGAGTGCCCCTTGTTTTGTCAGATTCAGAAGCCATTTTAACACTAGTTTAAAAATAGAGCCATTTCATTTGTTCTTTTGCAGGTGCCTTGCCCAATTCCCTGCTTTCCCTGCATGACTTATCTTGTAGGATAAGCACTAATGAAAGGTCAAGGTTATTCTGAAGTATCCAGCATAGGAGAGTTCTCTTCCTCGTAGATCCTTAAGCTGAACTTCGCACAATTACAACTGATACTGTGCTGAAAGGTAATTCAAACAGGGAAAAAGTACAAAATGACAAGCAGGAACCTTTGGCACTGTAAAATGTCCCTGGTGATTTGTACTTAGTGCTTCTTCAAAACGCAGAAGCCATTTTACCACTCAGAGCCATGGCAGAAGTGAATTATTATTTTTTTCCGAGTGAGGCTTTGTAAATTAGGGCTGCAGAGCCAGGCTTGGCACATCTGGCTCTCAGAAATGTGCCATGCACTTTACATCCGAAGATAATTTTCTCGCCTCTGTGACACAGAAGCCAAGAAGCGTGGATTTTTCCTCCCCCCTCTCTCGCCTGTCTGATTTTCAAACCTAACACAAGGTCACGAAAAGCTCCGGCTGGGAGATAAACCTTGCTGCCCGTTTTTTAAAGGAAACCTGGAGACAAACCTGCTTGGTTTTGCCTTCTAACGTGAGCTATGCTGGGAGAAGATGCTTCTGCATCCCTGGACGCGGGGCTGGGGGAGGAGAGCCCGGCGCAGCAGCGGGAGCCCCGCCGCCGCCGCCGCCCGGCAGCGGCCGCAAAGATGTGTTAGAAACATCCCCCCGGCAAGACGTGTGTCCCTTCTCTGTACTCACTGCGGCTGCGAAAGCACCGGAGTTACGCTGAGGAGACTCCAGTCCCGGCTGCGGGGAGAGGGGAGGAAAGGGAGGGAAAAAGAGAAAAAGGAGAAAAAAAAAAAAAAAGAAAGGAAGAAGGAGAAGATGGAAATAAAGCAAGGGGCGCAGCGCGGGTTGCGGCGGCGGCGGGAGGGAGGCGGCGGGGGCGGCCGGGGTGTCCCGAGCCCCGGGGCCGCGCAGCGCTGCCGGGCCGGCGGCAGCCCCGGGCCTGGCGGCGGGGGCCGAGGCGCAGTGAAGCGGCGGCGGAGCCCGCGGAGGAAACTAAATAAATAAAATCAGACTGTTATTTAAGGCGCGTAAATTTAAAATTATTTGGACAGGAAGAGCAAGGGGAGCGGAGCCGCAGGAGCCCAAGTAACGGTTTCGGAGCCGGGCGCGGCCCCCCCGCCCCGCGGCCCCGCGCCCCGGCGCTCCCCGGGGGCCGCCCGACCTGCCCGCACCTCGGCCGGCACGACCCTCCCTCCTCCCCGGGGACCCCGGCACAGCCCTCCGGGAGCACCGACATTTTGAGTGCCTGTGTGGTGGGGCAGGCTGTGCTGAGAGCCGGTGAGAAATCTTTCTTTCTCTCGCTGTCCTTCTTTCTTCTTTTATTTTTTCCTCCCCCGCCCCCCCCCCCCCACCCCCCGCCATGCACAGGATAACAGCCCCCACGGATAAATGCAAAAAGCTTTCCTCCCCTCGCTTTTTTCGAGGGAATTTCAGCACTTTACTCAGGAGATAATAATGTCTGGTTGCTTCTGGCTGCCCAGTGAATTCCCAGGTACATTTGTGGAAGAAACCCTTTTCCTTCCTTTAGAAGATGAAAAGTGGTAGTTTTCTACTGTGTTAACTCTTTCTTTGTGTGAACAATGCGATGGTATTTCCTAGGGAGCTAATATCTTACCCCACCATGGAATAAATCATTGATCCCATCCCTCTCCCCACACTGAAAGCTGGAAAGAAAGTATTTTCCTGTACTTAAATGTGCAGTGGCTTATTGCGCTGGAGACTGAGCAGAATTCACCTTCAAATACCTTCTCATTTACCCTCCCCCGGCTAAGGGCAGGGCAATGCCTGGGTTAGCCCTGCACCTCTGCCCCTCTCTGCCCAGCACCCACAAATCGGGTATTTCACCCTCCCACGGTGCTGCTGCCACAGATGAAACTCTCTTCGTTCCCTGTAGGATCCCTTTAGGATCTGCCCCTTTCCAAAAGGAGTTCAGCAGCCCCCGCCGTTGTTCCGAGGATAATTCAGAAACAAAGGTCAAGTGTAACAGCTTTGCTCATCCGTGTGACAGAAATAGGGGAGAGGGCTGTTTCCCCATAGTTGTGTCCTCACACAGCCTGGTCACTGTGAATCCTGGTACAGCTACATTTTATGCTCTGTTTCTTCACATTTTTCTGTGTTTGCTGTATTTGTTTCTATTTATACCTCTCATCTCGGTACTGCTTTGCTGTCGATCCTTGGGCTGCTGCAGGGCGATCTCTGCTCCTGCCTGGAGACTTACTTGGCAGTTGGTTTATGTCTCAATAAAAGCTCTCAAAATTCTTTAATTCCATCTCACGCGCTGCAGTTTTGCATCTCTAGGTAAATATGATCGTCGACATTTTCACAAATATGCGAATTTTTGAAACTGGACTTTTTGATGTTGCCAAAATACTGGGGGGAAAGCGCCAAAGCAATTTCTGAAACCACATCCGATATTACAATCCTTTTTTAGGTGTCAAGATTCTCTATTAATAAGACTTGCTTTATATTATTTTCTCCTCGCTCAGTAAATAGAAAGACTTCTGGAGGAAAGCCATTCCCCAGCAGTTAGGCACCTTTTGTCACTGACAAACCCCGTTAGGTGCGTGGAACCCACCAGCCGACGGATTTCTTTGGTTTCCCAGAGGCTCTTTGTAGTAACTATTAACCTCCTGGGATAATAGAGAGCAATTTTTTGCTTTCAAAGTATTTAACTAGGAATTTCAATTGATAATGTTGTTTCCGATAAAATGAGGGGCTCACAGAGGAAAGGCAGCGGTAAAATCAGATAAAACGCACCTTTTAAACCAGACTATCGCCCGTGACTCAGCCGCCGAGGCTTTGGGCATGGCCGGGGGGTGATTCGTCCTGGCTTTAACCCTGAACTCCTGGCACGCAATAAAAGCCGCTATTTCTGACTAGGCGGGGCATTTTTTCTCGGAAGAGAAGTTGTTCTATTAAGCCACTGCTTAAACTTCACCTTAGCTTAAATTAAATACTGATGAAGCTCCAAACGGGTTTGGAATGAGGTTTTTTGGTAGCACAGGTGAAAAAAAAAACCAAAACACCCAAACAAACGTGAGAAAGCTGAATATTACCTTCCGGTGTAGCACGGAATTCCTCTTTTTGAAAGGAGTGGAGAAGGAAAAGTCTTGGATCATCCTCCAGGACATGAGAAAAAGAAGATGGAGAGCAACACAGAGTGATTTGGGTCACTTCACCTCGGGGACCTGTGGATCACCTTGCTCGGTTTAATATTTCAGGTGGTTTAGTGCTCTTTCTACCAGGAATTTTGGGAGTTATTTCCCCAATAATGCTTCCTATGTGCTGTGCTGCACCGATTAATGATCATGCACACAAATTTCATATTTCACAGAGGTTTTTAATCAGAACACAGCAATGTGACAGAGCTTATAGTAAATGGACAGACAGTTTCAGCAAATTATTTTTTACTTGAAAATGTAGTAACTGATTTTGTGGGGCTAATTTAAAAAAAAAAAGTTAAAAACTAAACTAATGTACTCCCTCTCCTCTTTTAAGTGCTATTTAAAGTAGTATTCATTTTGCATTGATTTAAAACCTTCTATTTTGCACAACTGAAATTTAGACTATTCAAAATGAAGCACTTTAAACTGCCCATCTGTCCAACAAATAGATCCTGTACAAATGTTAAAAGTTTCATAATAGACTGTTCCCGACACGGTGCTGAGCATCGTTAGCTCCTGTTGAGGCTGGAGAGGCAAATGAGTTTCAGTCTGGTGAATACTCTCAGCTGTGTTGCAATGGAAAATTTCCAATGGTTAAATTGTGTTTTAGGTGCAAGCAATAACTTAACTTCACAAATATTGAAAGTGCTGCTTCCTAAGTGTCACTGTATTCAAATATTCTTGTTTTGTGAGATGCTGTCATGAAAACAGTTTATTTCCAGACAAAACAGAATAGTTGGTGGAAAGCTAATATTACTTAACATCTAAACTGCACTGAGCAGATGAAGCGACCAGAAATCTTGTATTGCAGCCTTCGTGTCCTCTTGCCTCTGACAATGGTTCTCTGCTGCTTGTTTTGAAACTAGAAAAAAACGTCTTGTGCAGTGCACAGTAAACACGAACTACTAAACTGAGCTGTTTAAAACCTCTGGCAATCAAAGAAACACCACTTATACTGTTTCTGGTAACTAAATTCAAAACCAGATTGGTGAAAGTTTAAATACACAAAGAGGAAAAGTGTCATCTACGTTTAGAAAGTAAGTGACCTAGTTCTACAAGCTCTTGTTAGTGACAAAATACAGTTACTGACTAAAGCATCTAAGCGCCATCCACTGTCCTCAGGCCATGCAGCCTTTGACTTCCAGCTCTGCCTGTGCAGGTGACCCCTTATTAAAAGGATGTTTTTATCCAAAACAGGACCTCAGACTCTTGAGCCTGACCAAAAGGGGTGGGGGGAGTGAGGAGAAGGGAGGGGTGTGTTGAGAGGTGGGAGAAATCACAGTAAACTATTTTCTTTTCTTAAAAGTCCAGCAACATTAAGCATGTGAATAGTAGCTCTTGTATTAATGACTTGATAAGAATGACCTAAAATAAATTGTAAAAGTCGATACTGGAAAACTAGATATGAGCAACCAACATACACACGGATGAGCCTGTGAGTACTGTGTAAAGTGAAAGGTACAGGAATTTGCTGGGAGCATGGATTTCAAACGTTTCTGTTACCTAAAAACCCACCTCTGGAATTTCTTGAGACTTACACTACCAGCTGTTCAGGAAAAAAAAAAAAAGAAAAAAAAAAGAAAAAAAGGGTAATGTGGCAACAAATGTTGTTAAAAAGGAGGGAAACACCCCAAAAAGTCTGCATGCCCTCACGTCCAAAAGAGACCCCGTCCTAGCAGCGTTCAGTCCATGCTGGGGGGGCAGGAGCTGCTGGCCTCCAGGAGCTCCACCACGGCTGCCCTCCTGTAGAGCTTGGCCAGGTCGTAGGCAGTGGCCCCCCGCTTGTTCTGGTGGCCCACCTTGCACTCGGAGCGCGCCAGCAGCAGCTCCACCACCCGCACGTGCCCCTCCTGGGCCGCCAAGTGCAAGGGCAGGTTGCCGTCGTTATCCTCAATGTTAACATCGGCTTTGAACTCCAGCAGAGTCTGCAAAGTGTCCAGAAAGCCCTCCCTGGCTACGTCGTGGATGACAGCGAAGCCGGTACTGTCTCTCAGGTTGGGGTTCGCCCCGTTGCTGAGCAGCCGCCGGGCGATTTCGGGGTTCCCGAGTTTCATCACCTGTGAGAGAGAGAGGAGAATTGGATACCGCGGGTGGGGGGGGTTGCTCCAGCACTGCCTCCCGTCCTCACTTCTCATCCCTGGCTTTCGTCAGAGTCCAATTCTCATTTAAAGCAGACAGAAGAGCCTCGCTGTAAAACTAATGACACACCAGAACATCTAGTTTTTAATGTATTTGTTACTGAACTCGGTGAAACTCTGAAAGATGTTATCACTTCGGTGGTCATAGCTTTCTGCCTAGGAGAGATTAATGCCTGAAATAGCATAGAGTGGGATATAACAGCTTTTTTTTTTTTTTTTTTTTTCCCTAACGAGGATCATCTCAGTTTCTTAACATATAAAAATTAAGTATAGTTTGGTTTTATTTGCCTAAGTATTGAGACACCTCTGCATTACTGTTTAATCTTGTTAAACAGCAAATATAGGGTCTCTGAGGAGCAGATATTTTACCTCAGCAACAGCAAATGTAGAATGTGTTTTTACAAGCTTTCAGGTGTTTACATTGTCTGTGCATTATCATAAAACAAATATTTGGACTGTACCATAGCTCTGTCTGTTGAGAAACATAAATGCTAAAATAAATTCTTCTCCCCAATATTTGTGTTTCATTAGGTCACCCAAAAAGGAAAAGTCAAAGGGAATGTTTCAAAATTACAGAAGTTCTCTTCTAAAATCAGTATATCATATTATACTTTCATAACTTCTCTATAAGTAAACTGTGGCTATGTTCTGTCGTTAAAACATCCCTTAAAAAATATACAACAACAACAATAATTGGATTTTCTGACTGTTTCTCTCAGGGAAAAAAAAAAGAAAAAGCTTCTTTCAATTTTCTCAATTGCACCATAAAACTATCATAATTAGAACACAAATCTCTCTTATTTGTAACTTAACAGCTTGCACCGATTTCCTTGTAATTCCTCATTTTTTGTTTGCACACTTTCCAAAAACGAACACTGTAATGTATAATGTGTAATCTCCAGCCTATAGGCAGTATTTTCCTGTCCTTGTAACTAGTCTCATTGTAAATATAAAATTCGAAAAAACCCCAACTCTTTTCTATTTCCTTAGAAAGAGATCCACACATCGATTCTAAAATCTTGGTTAAAAAAAAAAAAATCAGCATAAACAAGCATTACAGTGCATTAGATTTAGGATAAGGTACAATTTCTACAGGGGTTTGCTGAAAATCTCTCCTGATGAAAAATATATATTAAGTTTTTTAAGAAAAGCTAGCTATAATAAATACATTTATGTACAGCGTTTGAAGTGTAAAGCAGCCCAGCACGTTATAACCACAGACAGGAGCAAAAGTGCAGATAAGACAGGCTGGGATTCAGGGAAAGAGATCTCTCTGTGCCCCAAGGCTTCCAGCTCCTGACTGCCACTTCTTTCACTTCTGACGAGAGATGCAAACGATGTTAAAAGAAAACAAGATCATTGTGATCTCTCTTTGTTTAGTAAAATCCCGACATTTTGATCTCTTTTTGAGAGCCCAGGCTGTATTATTTGTGAATTCAAAACATATATTTGGGTTAAGTGGGAGTTTTCAGTGTTCAGGCCAGGGGACTGAAAGGTTCAGTTAAAGATGCAAGGAGGAGAAAATCCTATAAAAGGTGGTGCTTTTTGGCTGTGGGCTACAACTGAACAGCAAATGTCCCCTATATTTTGCAAAGTTATGCTTGGGGGGAGGGAGGTGAAGAAAGAGAAAGCATTAATTGAATAAGTCTGACAAAGAGCATAAGGGCAGGAGATGTATTTGAGGCCTGCATAGGTACACTTCACCAGAAATAAAAAGGACAGAGCAAGACAAGCCGAGTAGTTGTTTAATTAAACATAAATGCAGAGGAAAAATATAAATTCATTGACATAAATATAGGAGGATTCTCTCCATTGTAATTGAGAGAGAGATTACAGAGAGATTATCTCAGTCTTGCAGAGTGCACTGACAGAGAAGTCTTTCGAGCGTGGCCACGCACCCACAGCACATTTCAGGATGATACATATTGAAAATAAGTCGACAGATTCCCCTGTTTTGATTTTTGTTGTGGTTCATTAGCTCAGTTGTTATTAGGCAGACGATAAGAAGTATCGTTAGGGCATGGATGCATGTTTAATATAGCTGGATGCTATGTGATTGTGTAAAATATACCTTAATTCAGGATATGGACAGTTAGCTGCTTTTAGAAAAAAATATCCAGCATTACTGTAGGATAAATTGGTTTTCAGCCCTTGTCCCGAGGATAAATCAACCAGCTAAATGTTTCCTGTTTTCTTAAAGAATTTAGTTTGTCTAAGACTTTAATTAAAACCCTTTCACTCTCTTAAAAGTTGCTGCAAGTGCCTGCACTGCCATGCGATGACCTATTTAGGTGTTAACAGGACAGCGAGGAGCTCACAGATCTCCAGCTTCAGCGAAATGATCAAAAAAAGGGTAATTCCTGCATTATTAGCAAGAGGTGTTTATTTTCCAGTTCTAACATTTTGATGTTAAGCCAAAAAGCTGTAAATATCTCGAGTACATTTACAGGTTCTATGTTGTTTAAAAATCCACCTTCTGAAATTATTACCACGGTTTTGGGGGAAGGGGGGAGAGGGGTTAAAAACCGATTTTACTGATGTGTGAAATAAAAAAGACCTATAGCTCCACTTCCACAGTTCATTACTTACACCTTAAGTACAAATAACCACACTTATTTTCCCTCTGGATTTATAAATCACATCTTTCACTATTTGGTAGGTATTCTAGCCTTTTTGCCATCATTATCTCATAATATTAAAAGCGAAATCTTTCATCAGCTCCAATAGTTAGCAGTTGGACAGGTTCCAACTCCTGCCTGCACAACTACACAGTTAAAAATTAGGACACAGCACCCTATACGATCAGAAAGGAAATAACTGGAAGCAGTGCCCTGCCAGCCGATCTGAAAAAAACCAAATTTTAAAGTCTTAATTATGAATGAAAAAGCAAGTGATTCAGCTGGAGCCCTGACTCGCAGGGCTAGCTCTTAATGTACATCGGAGGTCCTCGGTTCTGAGCAGCATGCTTCCCAATGAGAAAGGTCATTCCCACAAACAGAGTATAAAGGAAAAGTACCATCCACAGCAGACCCCAGAACCCAGACGAGCCACGCTTTAAAAGCACATTGCAGGAGGAAAAAAAAAAAAAAAAAAAAAGGAAGAAGAAAAATATATCAATCCTAAGCTTCAGAGAACAGAACATTTGTGTTTACAGACCTGCTATGAAATCCTGCTCACCTAAGCTGATTTCTTTTCATCTCAGCTCTCTCATTCCTTGCCTCCTCCCCACGAAGTTACAAAATATTAGCAAACTCGTAGCCCGTTTGACATTGAGGGTGATCCCCGATTGAAAGAATGGTTTTGACCAGTTTTATTTCAAGTACGTCATTTTAGGGAGTTGGAGCCACTAAAGTTATAAAATATGGCATCCAACGAGTTTGAAAAACCACTCGAATTTCATCCACCAGCCTGCTTAAAACGTTGTCTTTTTTGGAAACCCGGGTCACGTAGGTACCAGTGATGAAATATTTTCTCCCTCTCTGGATACCAACCTGCAGCGCAGTCCTCCCAAATCCATTTTGTGCATTGACGTTTACATTCTTTTGCAACAAATTAGTAAGTTGCACTAGGTCCCCCTTGGCAGCCGCGGACGCCAGCTCGTTCCCAGAAGGCTCGGCCATTCTTTAGGGTGACTGACGATCGGAAAAAAGATGAGATTTTTTTTTTTTTTTTAACCAGGCATGGCATCGGAGACTGACAGAAGGATTGGGATGGTTAATCTTCTGGAGTAAGACCTTGTAGTAAATACTCGTAAAAAACCTCCTTGCCAAGAGCCCGCCCCTAACTCACACGTGATTATTCAGCAAAACTGCAGCTCCACTTGAAGGAAGATTTCTTTGCTTCCACATATAGAGTAACTCTTATTAAAGACTTTGGCCACTTTCGCGGGGGGGAAATAGATTAGCAGCTATGCAATATATTGTATATGTTATAGGTAACATATATACACGTACACCGGAGACTCACTCAGACCTGAGATCTTGAGAAGAAGAAGACAACCCACCCTGTTCACAGTCGGTTTCTGAAACTTAGCAGCAGCAGCAGCTCCGAGGGAAGGTCTCCTGTAGCAGTGTGCATCCAACTCCCGCTCGGGATCCCCCCCTTCATCCCACTCCGTCGCCTTAGTCCGGGCCCAGCAGGGAAGGGAAGGACGAGCCGCGCCCGCGGAGGGCCGGGTGCGGCGGCGGCGGCGGCTGTCCCGGCTCCCAGCTCGCTCCCTCGGTGCTCTCGCTCCCCGCAGCAGCAGCAGCAGCAGCGGCGGCGGCAGCAGCAGCAGCAGCAGCAGCTTCACTCCCGCGGCCCCGCGCAGCCTCCGCGCAGCGGGCGGGCGCGATCCCGGCCGGCGGCCGCCCCCGGCGGCGGCGGCTCCGGAGCATCCAGGAGGGCGGCGGGCGGCGCGGGGGGGCTGCCGCGAACCGCCGCCCGCGCTCAGGGCGTGGAGGAGCCGCGGCGCGGAGCCGTGTCCGCCGCCGTCCGCCGGGGTCCCTGCGCCGGGGTCCCGCCGCCGCTGTCCGCGCTCCGCCGGGCGCCGCCGGGACAGCCGCTCCTCCCGCGGGCGCGGGGCGAGCTCCTGGCGGGGGCAGGGGCCGCGCTGGTGCCGCCGCTGCCCCGGCCCGGCCGCGCTCGCAGCCGCACTGACAGCCCCGCTCGCCTCCTCTTCCAACTTCGCGAAATAAAGCTGCACTTGCCGGTCCGCGACCGCCGCCTCCGCCCGCGGCTTTGCGCTCCCCCTTTTTTAAGCACAAACAATCGCTACTTCTGTTTCCTAAGGACACGAAGCCGGTTTCTCTCTCCTTTTTTCCCCCCCCTTCTTTTTTTTTTTTTTTTTTTTTAACCTCATCAGCTTTTTTTGAAAAGAAAAAAAATTTGAGCGCTTTTTGAGTTGAAACACCCGCCCACATTTTAACGGCAGAGATTTAAGGAGGCGCGGCGGAGTTCGGGCAGGAAGGCCTGCAGCGGCTCCCGCCCGCCCCTCGCCCGGCCCCGCCGCAGCTCTGCGGCTCCGGTGCCGTCCCCTCGCCGCGCAGCCCGGGCACGGCACTGCCCCGCCACAGCCAGCACGGCCCGGCTGCTCTCAGGAGCAGCGCTGCTGAGGCCTAGCGGGGGGAAAATGAAGGGAAAAGGAGGCTGTAGCAGCGGGAGGAGCGGGTTCGGGGAAGCTCGGCAGGCGGGAGGGCGGCCTCTGCCACGGCGCTGCCCGGAGCTGCTCCCCGGCGGTCTCCACCTGCCCGCGGGGCAGCGGAGCCGGCTCCGGTCCCCGTCCCGGTCCCGGTCCTGGCCCCTCCGCCCTCACTCGGCGCCCCGCGGGCGGCGGCTCCGAGCTCGGGGCCACCCCGGCAGAGACGCGGGCTCCTCTCTCATCCTGAGGACAAGGTCAAGGATGAAGGGTCAATGTCAAGTTGTCTTAACGGTGGAAGGCGACCGTCCACGGCAGCACTCCCTGCTTCCCGCGTTTCTGGTGTCCTTGATTGATTTGAAAGTGCCATTTTGAGGGGGAACCGCGCCCGGGCACCGAGAAGACGCGAGGACTTCGCTTTTCCTTTCCAGGGAGAAGAAGAGAGGATGGTACAGGACGGAGATGTCACCGCCGCCCTGCCTAACAATATTTAGTGCCTTAAAGTGCTTTAATGGCTGGATTGCTTTACGTTTCAGGGACCCTCGGAGGACTGAATTCTGCCAGGCGAACCCTCCGAGAGGTAAGCAGCAATGTCATGGCTCCCTGATAAGCACACGTAACCCATCGCTCGCAGGGGCAATCTGCACGTCTGTTCTCTGCGTGGACGCCACGGGAAAGTGATTTTGAATGTAAACAGGCGTGAGGCAGCTCGGGGAGGTGAGTTAGGGAGGGAACCCGTGGTAGCTACAGCTCCTCCAGCACAGCCCTCCCGGGGGAACCTGCCGCTGGCAGCCGGGCAGGGGCCGGAGGTGGCCGGGGCCTGAGTCGGGGCCGCCGCCGTCAAACGGAGCCGGTTCTACAGCAGCGAATCCGCAGCTGAACGAAGCCAGACTTTTGCCTCTGGCTTTCCTCTCAGCGTCGGTTGCCTTTTGCTTTGCAACTGTATTTTCCTGTACTGATTCCCCCCATCCACGCTTGTTTGCGAATATACAAAGATGACAAGTGTGAGCTGCCTAGACACGAAGCAGGGTCTAAATTCATCTTTGTTGAATTTATCAACTGACCCTCCACCCCCATTAAAGGAGAGAAAAAAGATATGTATTTTTAAGGGCCTCATTGTGGTAATTCTCGTCTAGAAGTAATAGTGCTTTTTTTCCCCTCCCTTTTTCCATTTTTAAAAGCAAAAATATAAATTATAACTTCCCTCAAAGTTAGCTCTAGAAATTTATGTATGCAAGTACCATCTGCTTGTTCAAATATAGTTGCTTTTCTGCATAAAGAGAGAATTTATATGCAAAACTTAGATTATTCAGTCAGATGGCTTATAAATTACTTATTTTGTGACTAATTACCGCCTAAAATCTACAGGCTTTGGTGGTGTTACCTGTTGCTAACTTACTGTAGAATTAGACCTGCAAACCTTACAACAGTCTCACACTATTTTTTGTTGATTTACAGTTCAGAATAAAGCTCCCATCTTCTGTTAATCATGCCACAGAGCAAAAATAATTAAGTAAAGTGTAGCTGGAGTGCTGCAGGCCTCCTGCAAGTGAAGCTGCCTGGCCAGAAAATGCCGTCAAACTTCCTCTACTATGCAGGTCTGTCAAAAGTCTTTGCAGAAAGCAGGTCGTTAATCCTGATCATTTCCCCTAATGAGTGATAAAGATACTCCACCTAAAACAGAGAGATTTGTCCCAATCGGCTCCAGAATCAGCAGAAAAAAACCCCAAAAAACACCTTCTGGAGGGAGATATTATCACGGAGCATTATAAGGAGTAAAATAATCGGCTCCCTAATTTGTTTGACACTCGTTGGAGGATAAAACCCACCTCGAATGGCTCAGAGAGGTTGTGAGAAGGCAAACAGAAACTTTAGCTGTGACTTGAATATGAACTTCCTGCGATGTGGGGCACGTGCAGCTTTTCACCTTTTCTTCATGTTCTGGATCAAATCCTTCCTGTTTTGATCTAATATAGATATCATTATTTAAAAGATGACTGTAATAGACATGAACGCCGTGTAACTAATCTTGACTACATACCTATAGCTTCAGTTTGTGCCAGGAATTAATTGGCTTTAATCCAATTGCTAAAACTCGCTTTTCAGCCTTTATTATAGTTACTCTCTAGTAATGTGTGGGTGGATTTGTTTGTAATTTAGCATAGGCTGTCCCTGGCATTGCACCATACCTCGTACTTAGGACAGAACTGTCTGTAACATCAAACTGGGGGGGGAAAAAAAGGTGCAGGTGTGAGGGCAACTAACTTATCATCCCTCCGGTCGGTGGTGGGGAGCTCGAATTGTTAAGCTAACGTCAGTGGGCAATAAAAACCTTTTGGCAAGCCCTGCCAACACAAACGAGAGCAGGAACGCGGTAAAATATAAACCCCAGCTCCTCTGAGGCTGTGGCTTTGCATCACAAGCGGCGTTTCGGTGCGGCCTCAGCCCGCCCGGAGCCCCGGAGCAGCGCCGCCGCCGCCAGACACGGCAGCCCTGGAGCCCGCGCTCCCTAGCAGCGTCCGCGACAGGCTCTGAACAATCCCCAGGGTTTCTCTTGGGATCACGGACCCTCCTGAAGGCACAGCTGAGCTCTCCCCGCGCCCCTCTCCGCACGCAGCGTTTGTTCCCGGCCGCGCCGGGCTCGCCCCGGGGCCGGCGGCGGCAGGGAGCTCGCAGAGTCCGCCGAACCCCCCTGAAACCCCCGCGCACGGAAGAGAGAAATAATAAAGAACGCTGCTTCCTAAACCCGGCAAAATATCTTGATTCAAAGGTATCGTAATGTGGCGTTATTAGCTGACAGGAAAGCTGCTTGATGCGTCTGTGACCTCAGCTACGACACTCACAGGACACTCCTACAAAAAGCAGAGCAGAACATGTTGGACTCATTAGCAAGTTGGCGTCCAAACGCGTGTTTAATGTCAGGGCTAAGGGGGTACATGAACGGCGTCAGGTTGTAGGAGGCAGACTTAGAAAGCATTACAGTTAGATTTGCATTACTTAAAGCAGATTTATTTGCGGTATGTAATAGAATTGCATCTTACAGTGCTGGAGCGCTAAGCCTGAGCAAGGGCCGCTGTGCAGATCACGGTGCGTGGGCTCAGAAAAACCTGTGAAAAACCCATTCCCTTCTTTTGAGCCAAGTCGGAACCCGGGCGAAAAGTGGCCGCTGCCCCGAGCGCCGGGCGGTGCGTGTCCCGGGCCGGGGCTGCGGGTCCCGGGCCGGGCACCGCGTCACGGGGGAGCGGAGGGGACGCGAACCGCGCCGGCACCGAGCCGCTGCAGCCACCGAAACCACCGCGGATGGAGGGAGAGAGGCAGCGAGGGCAGGAAGGAGGAGGGAGGCAGGGAAAGAGGGAAGGATGGTTGCGCCCCGCTCCCGCACAGAGAGGCAAGGCCGCTTTCCGCCCGGCAGCCGCCCCGGCCCGCGTTTCCCCGCACCGCCCGGGGACGGCCGCAGCCAGGTCCCCGCAGACCCCTTAGGCCGCAGCCGGCGGCGGAGCGCAGCCAGGACTCCCCGCGCCGCCGCCGGGCCCCGGGGAGCCGCCACCCCCCGGGACGGGACGCGAAGATGTGTCCGCTCCCGCGGCCCCGCTGCGGCACCTCCGGCCGGGCAGGGCAGGGCAGGGCAGGGCAGGGCAGGGCGCAGGCCGGGATGCCCCGCTCCGTGCCGGTGCCGCCCGGGCGCGGGGCCGCGGTCCCGGCACAGCGCGGTCCCGGCTCGGCGCGGGCCCGCCCCCGGCTCCGGGAGCGCTTGACAGGCGGGCGGTCACGTGGCGGCCGCAAAGCGCCTCTTTGCGACCTCAATGACAGGCAAAATGTGCGACACAGGCGCTGTGGAGGCAGGCGGGGAGCGGCGCTGCCTCCTCCTCCTCCTCCTCCTCCTTCTTCTTCTCCTCCTCCTCCTCCTTCCCGGGCCAGCGGCTGAGGCAGCGCTGCCCGCTCCCGGCCCCGCGCCCGGCCCGCCGCTCTCCTGCCTCCTCCCCTCCTCGGCCCCGGGAGGGGCAGCCCGGGGGCGCCGCGGGAGCCCGAGCGCGGCGCGGCGCCTCCATGAGCTCCTGAGCTCCCACCCTGCCCCGTCCTCCCCGCGGCAGCGGCTCCAGGTGCGCGGGTCCGAGCAGAGCCGGGACGCAGCTGGCTGCAATGGCGTCCAACATGGACCGAGAAATGATATTGGCTGATTTCCAGGTAAATTTCAAGCCGCCGCCGCCGCACAGCCGTGGCCTCTCGCTGCTTTTCTCTTTCTCCTCGTTGCTGTGCTGCTTGTTCTTTGTAGGGAGGTCCGGGGTGGTGGGTGTGAAGCCCACCCTCTGAAGCCTCCGCTCTCGCTTTCCTTCTTTTTTATTTGTCAGAAGTGGGGAGCGTGTGCCTTCTTCTCTCAAGGTACGTGAACAAAATGTCTTCTTTAACTTAGAGAGTTTCAGTTTTTAATTAATAAAAAAAAGCTTTTTCATCCACTTTGCTCGTTCCTACCCTCTGCAACCACCCAGGCCCTGGGACAGCTGTGAGGCTGCTCGCTTGGAAGAGGCAAATGCCAGGGAGGATACAAAACTCACCAGTCCTCATGATTTGTCACAGTGTTTGTAGTGAATCACTTGCTGGTACTACAGATTAGTGCTGAACAGAGGTGTTTCCATTCCAGCATCAACACTAAACTTCATGGTTGCCTCAGCCTATGACTCTTGTGATGACGGTAAAACTCTTCCCACCCCATTCCAAACAACAACGTGTTTGTGTGGAAGGGAGGAATATGCTCTTCAAAGTTGTTTGTTACCTTTCCTTCTCTCTACAAAAGGGTTGTAATTTAACTTCAGACTTCTAAATCTTATCCCCAGAATAAAGTATTTCTGTAAGTAAAAGTGATGTGTTTAGGTGTGTATATTGCTTTGTAACATTGCTTGGTTTTATATTGTTTTTCTAAGACCAAGTAAACAAAAAGTGGAGGATACCTGCATTTGAAATAGTGGAGGGAGCCAAACACATCTTGGAATGGGAATCAGATAATATTTGAATATATTTTTTTAATATTTGCTTTTCAATCCATGGGCTTTTTTTAAAGCTCTGTCCATTTGCAGTGGTTGTTCTTTCATGGATAGGCTCCTGGGTATCTGTAACTGCCATCTGTATGTTCAGCTTCTTAAAAGACTGTTTTCCACCTGTTAGCAGTGAGACGATTTCATTTAGTTAAAAAGGAAAAAAAGTAATCCCTCCATTCACTCCATGTGTGTGTTTCTTTGAAGCTACAGGTAGGGTGTCTGTAGTGTGCATTATGTAATTCCTCTGTTGCAAAAGGTATCTGGTTATCTCACTGATGTAACACATGGAGTTCCCAGCTGACAACAGGGAGCTGTCAGCCCTCTCTGTACCCCACTATCTTACACCCATATTCATTAAAATGCTTCACAAATGTTCCTATACTGATACTACTTTGTTGTGCTTGGAGATACTTCTGTGTGTATAAGGGATGACATCCCAGTTTAAGGCTGGGATTTCATGAAGGAGTTTTTCCAGGACCAGCACACCGTGTGAAAGGAACCTGGGACCCCAATTCTGCATTCATACCAGTGGGGACAGATTCTTATGGAATCCCACATTATTACGTGATCTTACAATCAGGAATCCCAGATGATGAAATCAGTGGCTGGTGAATGTAAGATTATTTATTTAATAGAGTTTTCCATACAGATTTATACTTTCCAAGTGTTTTATGCTATTTTGCAGTATTGTTGTGCTTGGATTTTGAAGCCATTAATAAAAGTATTAGAGCAACTGCAGTGTTTGGTACCATGAAGACAAGTAAGTATCATTGCAAACTTGCAGGTGGGTGGTGGAGTCACAGAAACCAGTTTTAGATCAAGGGTGGATGACATAATGTGTCTGAACCTCGGACACAGGAAGTACTTTATCATATACCAATCCTTACTTAAAAAGAACCCAAACCTTTTCCTCTTGTATTTCAGCAGACAGCTTCATTTTTCTGTTTCATTGTGTTTCTTTTTAAAGATAAGTGTCTACCTGATTTTGAAGCACTGAACTGTCAATTGTCATGCTGTTAAAGCTTCAGATTAGTAAAGGACAATGTCAGTCATTATTAGGCCTTGTATCTTTATGCTGTTACAAAACAGTAAAGGTTTTTGGGTCTTTTAAATACTTGATGGAATTTGCAACTCATTCGCTAAGAATTTAAATGGAAAAAAAACCATAATGTCCAAAGTAATTCTGCATGATTTCCCTCTATATTTTCTGTACCTTTTAATTAATAAATATGTTTCTCAGAGTTCTGCTGCCATCTCCTATGTTTATGTGAGGTATGTTGTTGAAGAATGTTGTGCTCAGTGAAAATTTCAAAAGCAATTCTTTGTAGTTTAGTTCAGCTAATCTTTGGTGAATTAAATTGGGAGGGAAACTTCTATCACCATTTCACCCTCACCTTTCCCAAGTTATACTTAAGGGGGATAGAGTTGTGGTCTTTAAATTTCTAAAAGTTGAAAGGGGTTTCTCTCCCCATAAAAAAAAAAATCAGTGAAATCATAATGATGCTGATACTTGGATTTATTTTGTATCTTCCAAAGTCATTAGGGATTTTGCCACAGGTTTCAGCTAGAGTAGGAATTACATTAATTTTTTTCTTTTTAGCTTTGATTGTAGTAACAGGTTACTTCTGCATTTGGGGGTACTAAAGAGAAATACTTTTAAAAAAGTATTTTGTGGATATATATACACACACATATACATAAATCCATGGAATTTTATGAAATATTTTAAGTATAGTGTAAAACACAGTGAGTGCTCTACCAAAATATTTTTGTGTAATGTCTTAAAACAATTTGAGCCTGTTCTGTGTGGTTTATAATTATTTTCTTTTCCTCTCCTTTTTAATGAGGCTACTGTGTGCTACCCAGGGAGCACAAAATGCGTATTCATGCATGTGGGCCCTAGAAGCAACCTGCCTAACTTTTCCTTCTTAGGCCCACACTTAGGAAAGATTATGCAGAAGCTGTGCTTTGTACATGAGTGGTGTGATTGTTTTCAGTGGAAGTAGCTGATGTGGAGTTCAGCACACAAACAAGTTTTAGCTTTGTTACTGAATGCAATTCAGAACTTCTCCACAAAGTGTCATTGGCATAAAGGAAAAACTCCATAGGAAAAAACACAACAGCTTGTGTTTGTAGCATAAATTCTTCAAAAAGGTAGCTGCCTGTGAATTGGTAAAAGAGTGATGCTGCAACGTCCTTCACATACTGGGGGAGATAAGGGCATATCATTTCTACCAAGTTTTTAACAACTGTTCTTCTGTTGTTTGTTGTGTTTAACTGCAAAGTGTTCTTCCATCTTCAGTGGGGTACCCAGGTACTCACATGGCACAAATGTACTCATGATCTCTTGCAGTTTTGGGTCTACTTTGCATTATAAAGAAAACAGATTTTTTTTTTTTCCTTTTGAAAATGTAAAAATGAGTTGCACAGAGCTTCATTTAATTGGCATAGATTGGTTTTCATTCCCAAAATTTGAATATTGGCTGAAGTGTCAGATGTTTCTGCACACTAGCACTTTTACTTTTGTTTTTACAGCTTCACTTAGGATTGGAACTAAAATTAGCAAGAACATCTTTTTGTCCTTATAAGCTATGTCCACTTATAGGACCACTTTGTTCATGCTGTGTGGTTGTCCTCACAACAATCCTAAATGTAGAGTGGGCTTAAGGGTTGCAGTGTTGTGGGAGTTGCCAGCTCCTGTGTGTCCATATATTACAAGAATATCTGGCACATGGAATTTCAGGAGGAAATTTTTCAAAGAATTCACGTTTTTCATTGTCCAAATAAATAAGTAGCTCAGGATTTGGTCAGGGTGGGAGGATTTCAGAGTGAGATGACAGAATTCAAAAATCCTTGCTTTTATTGAGACAATGGATTTCTAGTAGTTTTCTTCTTTCCTCTTTCATCTATTTTCATTGGGAAATCAAGGTATGTGCTTTTTTTCTTTCCTTTTCCAATTTTTTTTAACTGGATAATAGTCTGCTTTTGTGTGATTCACACACTTGTGTATAAAAATGTCTTTTTTTTTTTTTAAACTTCAACTTTGTGTCAATCTCTTTCATAAAAACAGGTTTGTGGGAGGAGCAAGGGGAAATTGGGAAGGAAGAACCTCATTGCCATCAGTTGCAGAAAAGTGAGAAAGCATGATAAATGATCATGTTTTAAATTATAAAATTGACCATGACAGTGATACATCAGTTTATTATTTTTTGTGTTGTTTGTTTTTGAAGAATTAATTGTAATTCAATCTAGAATGGCAAAAATTAAAGAAACTGGAGAATCTTTTCACCTGGAGCTTAACACAGTGCTGTTAAATAACTGACAAGATAGAGGTTTTTATTTGTTTTTTTGTTTTGTTTGGTTTTTTTTTTTTGTTCCTGTCTGCTTCAGCCCTGTAGAAGATTATCTCAGTTGTGCACACAGTTTTCTCTAACAGTCTGTGTGCAGAATTTATATGTGTGTTCTTATTTTTTTAAGGGTCCTAAGTGAGCTTTGCTTTCTTCTGTGTGTGTTGGCATGGTGGCTGAGGTTTTCTGTCATTTTAAGTTATTGCTAGTATAAAAATTTGATGGGTGGAAAAGGTAGGCAGATACAGGAATAGCTTTAAGTCAGTACCCTTGATTCTGGCCCTGGGCTGTGACTTACAGTGGGGGCTGGAAAGTGTTTCAAACGTTTCTGTGAGGGTAAACCATTCACTGTGGGTTCTGAACTAATCTCAGAGTTGATGTCCTTAATACTGATTTCTGAAAGAAAAAGACCTGTTTTGTCATTAAGGCACTGGGGCAGAAAGGGCTCTGCTTGCTTTCTTTGCAGGCTTTCAGTGGAGTGTTTGAGAATTTGGAACAAGGTCCTCAACAAAAGATAGGTGCTGAAGAGAGCTCCAGTCAAAGTTTAAACATAAGCTGGAGGACACTTTCCAAAGATTTAAAGTTCTTGGAGGTGTACATTTCCATCAGAGGGTCTCCCTGAATGTCTGGGCTTGCATGTGTTCAGATGTGTCTGGCTTTGAAAGCTCAGTCTTGCTCAAACCAAAGCCCTCTTTTGTGTGGCCTCTCTGTAGAATGGAGAGTGCAGTGGGTGCTGAGCTATGCTCTGCAGCTCTCTCCAGAGCAGCTGGAAGGAAATCCAGTGCTCTAGAGATTGGAAATCAGGGTTTGGGATAGACAGGTTTGTTTACTCACACCCTCCTGCTGGGTACCTTTAGTTAAAAGTGGGCTCTGCTGGGTTTCTGATAGTCAGGTGCCCAGATGCTCATCACTGCTTCAGCTGACCTGTTTCAGTAGATATTGGTTACTGCATCTTTAGCTAAATTTTAAAATAGATAACAGGACTTCAGTCCTGACAGTTTTTCAGTGTGAAAAAAGAGGCCTTTAGGACACTGTAGGATGTTGAAGTTCATACTTAGGAGGCCTGTTAATTTGCATTTTGATTATAATTCCTTTTAATCATTGTTGGATTTTATCACATTATAATTTTGTGCCTTACACAGTCAATAACACCTTTGGAACTGGTAGTTGGACCTCTTGGTTTGGAACACAATTGGTTTTGTTTGCTGTAAATGGCCTTAAGGCCAAGAGACATGATGAAAACATCCTGCATGCTTAGGGTGTTCTAGCTTGGTTATTGCCATTTTCATTGTCTGCTACCAATCACTTCTGCCATCACTTCTATTAATTTATTCTTTGTGGGTTTTTGGAGTGTCATTTCTTTAGATATGTTAAGGCTCAGTTGTCATCCCAAAGTTCAGGTTCATCAGAACAAGGCTGATTTGATTTACTGGCCTTTAAACTGAAGGTGAAATGGGTTCCTGAATCACAAATAAGAAGTTGGAGTAAGAGTGGTGTCCTTTTAGAAACATATCTTGGATATTCCCATTGATAGCTGTTCATGGAAAAGCCAGTTAATTTCTGCTATGTAAGGGCAGATAGTTAATAACTGACATTTATAGAGAAGAAAGAGGATACTATGGTTTGTGTGCATTACACCCCTGCTGTAGGAACCTAAATAATTTACCACAGGAGCACCAATTTGTCTTTAGAAATAGGTTTATTCTGGTTTTTTCATTCAGTTACCTTGAAAAGACTCTTCATATCATAGTAATCATGTCACCATTTCCATCAGCCCATTCATATAGGTATTTGGGTTAGTAGGTCACTGAAACAGATTGAGAGGTGGTAGCTGTAAGATCCTTTTTCAAATGCCATGACAACCAATACTAATTATAATATTGAAATTATTAATTATATGTTCTCCCAAAGGCTAGGAATGGGCTTTCATTGAAAGATAATGTGAAAATTATTTGTCATATTGAAAATACCACGTGGCTAATATATCTTGGTAAGCAAGGATCATTTACAATAAACTTTACACTTACTGAGTTCATATTTTTGTGTGGAAAGAGGTGTGGGAGGGGATGAGCATTTGAGCCATTTGCTACATGTCTTAAGGGGCCTTGAGAATCTCCCATCTTGAGAATATTGTATTGGAGCTGGAAAGCCTGAAAGGGTAGAGTTTTCCTCTCTGTTTGGGCAGTTCTTATGGTTCAGTTACCATAGCAAGCCTAGTTTTCATACACTTCCATACTAGAAGTACAGGTTAGCTTTTTAAAGGAACTACATGGCATATCTTTGCTAGCATTTCCTATTTTTCTAGTCAGTGAATAAATTTGTACTTATGTGGGGCAGCCATTAGATGAGTCCTTTCCTTTAACTACTGTAAGAACTAGAATAAAAGGCCTGGGGAAGTACCTAACATTTTACTCTTCCCTCATTATTTGGATGAAAGGAAATGACATGCTTACTGGCTGGATTGATACCTACTAATTAAGCCCATTTTTTAGAGTTGACTAGTTAATGTGCAATTGTAAAAAGAAGCTGCTCAAAGAGGAAATCAAAGTCCTCATGTATGCATGACATGTTGTTTGGTCTATCGAAATAGTCATCTACGGTCCTCTGTGTCTGACTGGTTGAGCACATCTTTGTTCCACAGCAGTAGTTATGCTTTCAAAAGATAATTCATTAAAGCTGAAGTTCTTAAGAGACATTTTGAAACTAGAACAGAGTACGTTAGCCCTTGGGTTATTTTATATAGGTTTCATATTTTATCGCAGGAAACAATTTGTAAAGACAAGAACACTGAAACCGAGTCACTTCTATTATTTTTTTTTTCTAAAGGTCAGGTTGTTTGCGTGAGCAAATACCAAAGGTGCCATATCAGCTCAGATCGAAGACCCAGCTGGCCTAATGTCTCTTCTACAGCAGTGGCTGGTCCTTAGGAAAGAGCTGAAAGAAACAGAATGGGAGTGGATTTGCCTCATCCTAGTTTCTGGAAGTCAGCATTTTGAAAGCTTGATGATGGGGTTTGTTGTTAACTTTGGAAATAAACTGTGTCAGTTTGAGTTAGTCTTGTGTTCTTCAGCTGACTGAGTTCTTGAGAGACATTTGAGTAGTTTTGTGATGTGTGAGTTTGCTCTATAAAAGCTGTGTTCACTTTTCCTCAGTGTATCGTATACATGTACATACGAAGTCTATTCTATATCCTTTATTGGAATTTCTGCTGTTTCTTATTAGTACAGAAGTCAAATCTGAACTGTAGAAAACTTAACCCCTTCTGGGGGTTTGGACCACAAAAAACTAATGTCAGCACTGTGGGAATGTGGTGTTGATTTCACCTTTAATCAAGACTGATTTAAAGAGGAGTCTGCTGTGAAAAACTTGTATTTAAGTTCCTTTAAAATTCTCGGGATTCCCACAGATGTAGTGGTTTGTTCTGTATGTCTCTGCTGACATTTTAGGATGAGAGTATTTTCTGTACAGATTAGCTGTGTTACAGGAATGGTCCCAAAGTTCTTCAGTAGTGGATACCAGTGCACAGAATTCATGTAGCTTTTCTGATATGCCCTTGCCTTCTTTGAATTCTTCTCTACTATTTTATTCCTTTGGTCCCACTGGCTCACTGTAAGGCTTTCTTGTCCTGATGCTTTTAAAAGCTTATGTAATTTTAATGTCTTTGGAAAACGGGGTTTTGGTTTGGTTTGGTTTGGTTCTTTTTTTTTGGGGTTTTTTTTTTTTTTTTTTTTTTTTTTTTTTTTTTGTTTCAGTCCTTGTTGGCCTGTGTTATTGGTATGACCTGTGCTTGGAGTTTGAATGTGCTTCTGTTTCCCTGCTCTGGATGACTGTTGGTTTTGGCTGGGGTAGGGTTAATTTTCTTCCCAGTGGCTGTTAAGGGGCTATGCTTTGGATTTGTTCTGAGCACAGAGTTGATAATAAGGAGATGTTTTTGTTACTGCTGGACAGGGTTTGCACAGAGCCAAGGCCTTTTCTGCTTCTTGTACTGCCACACTGGGAAGGGGGCTGGGGGTGCACAGGAAGCTGGGAGGAGACACAGCTGGGACAGGGGGCCCAAACTGACCAAAGGGATTTTCCAGACCATGTGACATCATGCTTGGTGTATAAAGTGGGGGAAAGAAAGAGGAAGAGATGATCTTTGTAGCGATGGTGTTTGTCTTCCCAAGTCACCTTTACATGTGGTGGGGCCCCATTGTCCTGGTGGTGGCTGAACACCTGCCTGCCCATGGAAAGCTGGGAATTATTTCCTTGTTTTGCTTTGCTTGTATGGGTGGCTTTTTCTTTGCCTATTAAACTGTCTTTATCTCAAACCATGAGTTTTCCAGCTTTTACTCTTCTGATTATCTCCCTGGTCCCACTGCTGGGGCAGTGACTGAGCAGTTCCATGGGGCTTGGCTGCTGGCTGGAGTTAAACCTTGCCAGTGCCTTTTCCAGGTTTTGAACAATGTCTGTTCCTTGCTGTCCTTTTCTTCACAAAAAATGAAAAGAGTGTGGAATGCTGACTAAAATATTTCTTATATGGATTAGTACTCTTCCTTTGTATGCTTATCTAGAAAGTGGCTTTTATTTATTCTTGAGTTGTTTATTTAAAGTTCTGCTGCTTTTGAGACAATGAGGAGAAAAGAGATGAGTGCAAATGTGCAGTAAGCAAGTGTTTGATCCATACAATTATTTTCTTTTTTCCATCAATTTTTCTTATGTGATACTGTAAGGGCAAAATGATTCAGGAACTCTTAGGGTTTTGCCTTCACTGACATACTTAATAAAAGTATTAAACAAACACAGAAACGTTGGGATAATCCTAAGTAAAACATTTTTGTAGTTGTTGGGTAAAGGCTGTCTTCAGTCCTCAGGAAAGACAAATGGGTTTGGTAGTGTAGAGTACTAATTAATGGGTACTGACTTTTGGTTTGTTTTTTAATTCAGTTTGACCACTGCTCTTTGTATGTAGTGTGTGTGGCTTAAACACTGGAGTATTAGCATGGGGCTTGGGAGGCTTGACTTCATGTCTTGGCTCAGCTCATGGGCTTCCTAGGGATCTGTCTTCGTGGTATTCTGGAATCAGAATTTGCTCCAGAGTCTTGAGAGAGTTCACAGTCTGCTGGAATCCATTTGAAAGTGGTTAGTGTGGTGCTGAGTTAGTTAGTTCTGCTGAGAAGTGGTTAGAGCTTCATGCTACCAGTTTAGACTTTGTCCCCAGCTTGCTTTGTTTGGAAGGCTTGCAGTCATCTCGGAGCATGGGCAAAGTTCACTCCTGTCTGCTTGGTAGCTATAGGTTGAAATGTCTTTTGTGACCTTCAGAAATATTATTTTTTTCTTCTCCCCACTTCCTCCCCCCTTGCTTTGCCTAAGGGGATGCTCAAATAGTAGAATGATGAAACTTGTAAATAGTTGGGTGTGGGAGTTGAAATGCATTGGGCAAACTTTATCCTGGCATATTTGCCTAAAACCCTTTCTTGATTTCTGATGCTGGTAAGTAAATTAGCTTGTTTTTGCTAAATGAACAGCTGGTGAATCTGCTTAATTTTTACCAGATGGTCTTCTGAGTTATGTAAAAACAGAGAAGCATTCTTATCTCTTCAGTTAGAAGCTTGCAGTAGGTGACCTTTCAGTCTGTGTCTTGGTCGATATGCCTGGATGTTGTTTTTTAAATGTTTGTCTGAAACAGAAGTTAAAGTTAATTTAATAACCATGGATGACTCATGTTAAGGACAGTCTCTGTACACCAGTAGGGTTGTTGCAAGGTTAGAACGAGCAGGGATGCCACAGAGGGGTGTAGCTGATGTAGTCTGTGGAGGTGGTCCTGAGACAGGTGGGACTTTGGGATGTGAAGAACTGAGGTACCAAAAAATCTCAGTTGTGAGTGTCTGAATGTGCTGCATCTCTTGATAGCCCAGCAGGGAATTACACAGGCCTCCTAAATTTGGTACTACGGTACTAAAGCCTTTCCTTGGTTGGCTGGGCATATTGGCTTGGCTTCACCTGTTTTGGGGGAAGGAGTGTTGCACTGTGTTTCAGTAGCTTTAAAGTAAACACTATTGCAACAGTGTATGTGTGAATTTGACGAAAATTTTCTGACTTGTTAATACCTGATGGGTGAGTGTCCTAAATCTTTCTGGGTTTGAGGGGACTTCTAGCAGATACAATCTGATATACCCTTGGTTCTTTGTAGGCTTGATAATTATCCTTGATTACTGAGCCATTCTCCTCATAATGGATGGGAAAAGGAAGCAAAGTACTATGTTTGACTCTAGAAAGAGGAAACTCAGGGTTGGGTTGTTTAAAAATCCAGAAACCTGATTTTTGTTAGGAATGCTTGGAAAGGGAATTCAGGATTTTTCTAGAAGTAGTAGTAGCCGCTTAGTGGGCTGCACTAGTGTTCCAGGAGCCTGAGGGAGGCCCTTCTTTGACATTGTTCTGGTGAGACCACTGCTACCAGGAGTGCTGTGTTCAGTATCAGTCACTCCACTGACAAAGCAGAGCAGGTCCAGTGAAGGGTTACCTAGGAAGGGAGGAGGCTGGAGCATTTTTGTGTGAAAGGTGATGTTAAGGGAGCTGGCTTTGTGTAGCCTGGGAGAGAAGGCTACGGGAGGATCTAGTTGATGTCTCCAGCTGTACAGTGGGTGATAACAGACAATACAGAATCAAATTTCTCTTGGAGTTGCAGTCTGAGGGTGAGAGGCGGTGGATATAGGTTACAGCTTGGGAAATTATAATTAAGTATAATGAAAAACAATTCTCAGTGAAGGTGGTAAAGCACTGGAACAAACTGCCCAGAGAGGCTGTTGACTTCCTGTCTTTGGAGATGTGCAAAACCTGCCAGGGAGTCGAAGTGTGTCTGTGAACTGTCTGGTTGTAATTGAAGAGGTGAATAAAACAGCAAGGTAGATCTTGGTTCTATTACAGAGGAAATATGCAAGGAGATAAGTAATATCATTTGCTATATCTCAAATGCTACTAAGAACAGCTCTGAGTGGCTCGTTGTTTTTAAGCTGCTGATCTGGGTAATTCAGCTGTCCTTCTGAGCAGGTTTGTGGCCTGGACTCAAAGAGTTTTCTGTGCTTAGTCTGTCTCAACTTCTGAAAAGTAAGTTAGCCAAGGGATAGTGAATTGATTTTTAACAATGTATGTTCCTTGCCAGCACTTCTTACTTCTCTTGAAAACCTCATGTAACTTTATGGAATAGAGTTAACTCTGGTTGTCTTGCTCTATCTAGTGATAAAAATTTATTTGGTGCTTTCAAAAGTAAGCACTTCCTAGGGTGCTGGCTGTGCACTTGCAGGTGGGTTAATGCTGACTTCCTGAGCTTGTGTAGGAGATCCCAGAGGGTGAAAGCTTTTCTTCCTAGGTAATCCTGTTCAATCGCTTGGTGCCTTCATGTAGTTGTTTCTCTGGGCATTGTAGCTTTGGATAAACATTGAAATGATGGACTGAGCTACAGATCTTTTGTTTTTTTTCATCTCACTGTTACAGGAGTGAGTGATACCCAGTGTAATTCACAGCTGTCTGCCTGGTTTTAATGGGCCTGAACCTGTTGTACAAAATGTTCTAGGCCTAGTTTGGTTTAGCTTAGAGATGGTCCCTTTTTGGAGAAAATATAACTGCTGTTCGTAGCCGAAGGAAATACGGAATTGCTCAAGAGGAATGTTGAGACTAAGCCCTCCATATCCAGCTACTGCTGTTAGGCCAAATGTGGCCTTCTGGATACTTTGCCTGCCACATTTTGCCTTGGCAAGAAGGGGAATGGTGCCACAGGTGAGAGGCATCCTGCCTTGCTGCCAGAGACCATTTGCTCCCAGCTCCTGTGCAGCAGCTGTGGGTTGGGGCAGCAGCGTTTGTGTCACGGCAGCTGCGTGCTCTGTCCCGGTCTGTGCTGCAGGAACAGCCCGGCTCTGTGCTGGGAGCAGCAGTTGGCCCTTCCAGCTCCTCCTGAACAACTGCCTGCATCCCTGCAGCAGGTGCCCAGGGAGCAGCTGCTGCCAGATGGGGAAGGCAGCTGCTCCCCTGGGATGTGGAGGTGGGCTGAAGCCTGTGCTGTTGAGGTGGGGTGTCACAGAGGGTCTCAAAAGCCAGATCCAGCTGTTACAGCTGCTGGGGTCAGACCACCCTGCCAGGGATTTAGAAGAGCCAGTTTGTCATCCTGCATTACAACCTTCTGGAAGCAGCTCCTAGGTTTGTCTCAAATGCCTTGAAGTCTGTCTGCCCTCACAACTTCTTTCATATTGAATTGTTTCATCAGTAACTACTTTGCTTCTTTTATTAAGGTTATTTTGCAAGGGTAGGACCCCTGATGGTTACCTGTGAAACATTCCAAGGGTAGGGTCTCCATCACTAAAGGGACATGATGCTACATGGAAAAAATTTTGGAGAAGCGCTCTGAAATGTTACTATGTGCAAATCTCAATCTGCCTGGTGGAAGCACTTAACCTGTCCTGGAAAAGCAGGATGCTAAGAAAGTTGTTTTAACATGAAATAACTTTATCTTCAGAATCTGATTATGTATTCAGTACACGACAATAGTTTTCTCATCTTTGCATTCGTTTTTCTCTTGTGTGGTCTGGAAAAGCACAGAAGTGACTGCAGAGTCTCAGGAGCTGCTGTGAAGGCCGAAAATGATATCCTAGATGTATAGGAAATGCAGAGAAAAAGAGGAGGAAGAACTTGTTCTACCTTTTCTTCTCCTTTGTCCTCCAAAACAAAAAATCTTTGGTTTCTTTCTGATGTGTAAAGGTTTACAAATCAGTGAGCCTTCAAGGTTTTACCTTTTCTGTGGTGGTTTGTTTCTTTCATCTTCTGATGACTTAGAGGATGTGCTGGTTGTTGATTGAAACAAGATTTAGTAGTATTCATGTAGGAATTTTCTTTTAAAATATTTAATGCCTTCTCTTAAGCAGGTCTCTCATGAAAATAAAGCTGAATAAAATCTAATAATGAATAATAAAATATCTCCTTAGCCCCTCACTTTACTTGCTCAGTAACAAAGATGTATTTTTGCATCTTTAGAGCTCATCTGCTGTGCTATATTTTGAAGGGTTTTTTTCCACTTCTGTTTCTGCACAAGTTTAACTTTTTTCCTTTTTTCCTATTAAATTTTTGTTTGTTTGTTTCTTGCTTGGGTAGAATAAAAGGAATAAACATGAGAAAAAAATCTTTAGGTACTGTAAATAATTAAACCCTGTGAATTCTAGTCTGCTTTTCTAGATAAGTAAGGCATAGAGCCCTAAGGTGCCAGGTATCCCTTGAACTTTTACCAATGAAATGATTCCAAATTTAATGAAAATACGGCCAGGTAACATGGAAAAAAGTCCATTAAAAGTACCTCTTATAAATATTCCAGCCATAGGAAAAGCTTAAATCAGCCTTTGCAATTAGAGATGAGAGACAAACCCATGAGGAACCAGACTTTGTTAATTCTGTTGCTCACAGAACCTGCTGGTTTCCTGTGTGCATTTCCCTAAGGAAAACAAAGGCAGGAGCAGGCCAGGTTGTTCTGGGACTAATCTGTCACTGCAGAGCCTTTGACGTCACGTCATGCTTGCCAGTGAAAGACTGCCTGTCTTGTGTGCTTAATTTCTTAGGGAAAATCAAAGACATGCAAACCAGATGATTTTCTTTAATTTAGCTTGCATGACATGAGGCAGGTACAAGGAAGCAGCTTTAATTTTTAGTTGCTGGGGGTTTTTGGTCTTACTAATGGCTTCTGACTTGATACAGGGATTTGTATGTTGTATGTAGTGTCTGAATGTTGAAATAGTGAAATCTAATAAGATTCTAGATAATCTTAGTTTGCTGCAACTCTGACATTGACGGTGTGTGGAGGAAGATCCTGGAATGTCTGTTTTGTGGTTATGTTGACAAGTAGCACTCATTCTTTCCTGTTGCAATTCTGAAATGTTTGTTTTCTGTTTTATTGACAACTAGCAAAAATGGTCCATCTGGAAAGTGAAATCTTAGTTTAAGAACTCCTCAAAATCAACTATTAAAAGGAGTTGTAAAAATGGTGCAAAGATTTTAACCAAAACTGCTTGTCTTGGCTATCATGAATTCTGAGGATTATTATTTTCAGCTGGTATTTACACTTGCCCATTCTTGTTACCCAGTGACTCTGCATTGCTAAGTGACCAAGAGCAGGCTTCTGTTTTACATTGTAAATCACCAGAAAGATGGTTCAGGAAGGATGCAGACACACAGGTGAACTAGTTGTTTAATTACTCTGCCTTCACTGTGATGAGTTAACTCCTTTCACTGTGTGCTCTGGTGGAAGGGTAAGCTAATTTTGTTTAGTTTATCTCAAAATAAAAGTATGCTGAAGTGAGCTGAATTGATTTGCAGTTAGTGTGAGCTAAGAGTGGTCCGTGGCAAGTCAGCAGAGCTTCAGGGATGATAAAAAGAGGGAGCAACTAAAACCAGTTTAAATCCTGAATTGTAGGTACCATCTCCCCAGCTTCATCTGCACAGCCCAGGGGTGAAAACAACAGCCTTGGTCAAGTTCCTATTGTAGATTGGAACACAGTGTAGTTCTTAAAAAGGTCATACAGATTTTGCAGGGCTGACAAATGAGAAATAGTCTGTAATGACCTGATTAAGTGTATTTCACTCAAATGTAAACAGAATCTCAGACTGTCGCTTCTGCAGAGCTTTTTCTCAAAGTAAGATTTTTGCAGCAGAGCTGTTGACATCAGTTCCAGTGGCAGGTTACTAGTAGCATGAACCCTCCTTTGATTTCAGAAATGACAAGCTCAAGCCCTGTACTCTTCAAATCTACCTGGCATAAGTGTATATAAATGCATCAGCATTTGCTGGGGATTGTGTTGAAGCATTGTCTCATTTTTAACTTTAGAAATAACTGCAAAAAATAAAGGAAAATAAGGCACAATGATGCTTCTGAAGAGCAAAGTGCTATTGTTCTAGCACTCCCAATGTGGAGTGGGTGAAATTCAGCATTAACACAGCATGCTCTGAAGTGGAAGAAATTTTGTCTTGTAGCAGAGAGGATCAATGTGGTCATGAGAGCACTGTGTAGCAGTAGAAACTGCTGCCTCCCCTCTGCAGGCAAAATTCTCCATAATTTCATCTTGTGATCCTTGAGGTCCCTCAGGCTGGTCCATTTTGTGTTGACATACTGCATGTAGTGCTTTGTAAGTGTGGAATTTTTCAGTGTTGAATTTAGGAAGAGAGAATTGGCCTTGAATTTCTCTGTGATTTCTTCTTTTTATGTCTTCATTGTTGTAAATTGGGAGAAAAGTCAGAACATGGCAAATATATGACCTGATGGCTTTTTATGTCTTGGAAGGAAAAAAGTGTCTACTTAGCCTCCTTCTTCTCTTATGACATTAAGGGAATCTGGAAAACGGATCTGTTTGCTGCTGCTATCTAGCTCTATATTATTACTGTTAAAAGGTTTGGGGTTTTATTTTTTTGGTGCAGTTTTATATAAATGTTTTATATAACTCTGTGGTAGAGCAGAAGGAACACGATCATGTTTCAGATCTTGTGAAAATCTGAGCTTCTCTTGTGTGTTTGAATACAGAGCGTAGCTTTGGTTAGGATGAAAGATAAATTCTAGAAAGAAACTTAACTGTTTCCTTTTTTTCACCTCTGGTAAAATATATCTGATATGCATCAGTGTGAATGGTAGCAAATATGTGGCAGAATGAAGAGCAGGGCTCTGCCTGCTAAAGTTGAATAGTTGAAAAGGATGGGTATAAAAAAAAGGCAGCAGGTTGCTGCATCAGGGGTTTAGCTGAGTAGAGGTGCTCTTGTGTTTGGAATTAAGCTCAATTTAAAATATGGTTTTGTGAGGTTAACATTACCTTAAAAATGCTATTGTGTTAGATTTCTTGAACTAGGTAAAGCCAGAGTACAGGGCTAGAACTTCAAGGGTTTTTGTGCTCCCTTTTAAAGTAGTATGAGTGCTTTAAGTTTTGTAGGTAGAATTCTCAAAACGCCTTTGTGGGACAGCACTATTGTCCTAATTTTACAAATCACTACTTGGTCTTGCTTCCCTAGGTGGCTTGCTCAAGGTTACACAAGAATCCTCTGGTGGAACAGGGAATTATATCTAAATGTTTGATGTTTAAAACTTGAAGTCTGATTTCTGGATTGCCCTTTCATAACAGAAAGGAAAAACCTATACCTTTCCTGTCATCCTACTGAAATTAATTGAATTATAAGTATTAATACCCTGATTTTGATCAATGCTTTTAATTCTGTTTACTGCTTCTTTTTATTTTTAGGCATGTACTGGTATTGAAAATATTGATGAAGCTATAACGTTGCTTGAACAAAATAACTGGGATTTAGTGGTAAGTATTCTAAGAAAATGACTTCATAGATCAACCCCACATAACACAGTGACATGGCATCTTGCTGAGACAGCTGGTAGCTTTATTTCAAATTTGGGGGTGTCTTGTGGCTAGGACAAACAGGTTGTTCTGTGCAGACTGTTTGTGGTCTGTTAAAGCCTCATCTCCAAGCAAACGTGACCCTGAGTTGTACAAACCCTGCTCTGCTCTGATTGTCTTCAGGCTTTTTTCATTTCTTTCTTGTCCTCTAAATCCGTGTCTGATACTGGGTTTAGTTTCCCTTTCGCATCATTTTGGAAGAAGTATTGTGAAGGGTGGTGTTTTTAGAAGAATACCTGTGTATACACAGATCGGTTTTTGAGGATTTAGGTTCCTGAGGAAGAAATGGAAGGTAAACCAACGTTTTCAAATTTTCATCTGCTTTCAGTTTAAAGTGAAGATTGTCACTCTTCTATTGTTGGTGGTTATGCAAAATTGAGTCAGATGATTAAAGCCATAAGTTTATTTAGATTTGGTGCTATTCAGACACCATTAACGACACCAGACCATTAACTACAAACAAAAAACCCAACCAACACTCATCCTGAAAAGACCTCATCTCTTTCGTAACAAGGTTCAATGTGCATACAAATAGGAGGAAACCAAGCAAAAGAGTATTAGGTGTTTTAAGAGTCTTCATAGGATTAGTAAATAAAGAAACTATTACTCCAATTTCTTAAGGTTTAGAAGTGTGAAATACAGCAAACAATTAAAAAGTAAGTGATCTTCCTTTAAACTGTAAAACACTTGATTTCCTCTTTTTTTTTTTTTTCTCTCTTTTCCAAATGAATGACCTTTGGACCAGTCCAAAATATCAGAAAGTTATTATAAAAAAAACTAGATTTCCAAAATTGGCTGTGGACATAGCTTCTACTGTAACCTATTGTAAAAAAAACAGTGCATGCTCCCAACACTCAAAACTACGTGTTAAAAATGAACACAGAGTCTTTATTTTGCAACATGTCATGGTATAAGCAAGAGTGAGACGCCAGTGAGCAAAAAGGGAGTGCCTGCCATCAGAGGCTTCAAACAGAAAAACCCAGATGTGTGTTGACAGAGTGGTGCAGTTAAAAGTATCTTCTGTCATAGTAGTTTGTAGTGACATGGCACGAGCTCTTTTGAAAATTCAAGTGTTTATTGGAAGGTGAGGAATAGCCCTGTGCATTCTGTTCAGGTTGTGAAGTTCCCAATACAATCCATTAGATCCATTGGATGTGGTTTTGGGGGATCTGTAAATTGTGTGCATTACAATAAAAGCTCAACAGGTTGGGTTGAATGAGAGAACTGCCATGAAAAATGGTCAGGACAAGTAAGTCTCTTCTGGGACTCCAAAAGGAGCAGAAAGGAGAGTGAAGTACCTAAAGCTATGAGAATGACTGTGAGAACACCTTTAAATACTTAATTTTATTAGTGATTACTAGGTGATCTAGAAGTAGAATATAGAGAGAAAAGAAGTAATGACCTAAATGTGCAAGCTTAAAAAAGGCATAGGGAAAGTAAGAAAGGGTAGAAAATTAAGGATGCAAGAGGTACTTGGGGAAGGTACATAGTTTTTGAAACTAGGCAGAAGATGAATGAGAGGAATGTCTATGAAAAAGAAAAAAGTAAGTTGTAGAAGAAAAAAAAATAATATTGAGGAGAGTGTAAGTGAAGAAGATGCCCTAAGGGTCTGTCATTAGTAGGACACTGTCTCCTTTTTATTAAAAGCAGCCTTCTTGTAAAAAAGGGAGTGGGAGTAGAAGCCACATCCTGCTAGTCTAACAAGGAGGTAGAACCAGAAGAATGAAGGAAGAGAAGATTGAAGAAAAGGAGTTCCTGGATTGAGAGAGAATCAAATATCTCTGTTAGGCCAGAGTTTTTAGCATTTCAAAAGTACTTGAAGAAAGGCTCATGACTTATGAGAAATATAGTGTATTTCTCAGAAATATTTTGGAATTAAAAGTGTATGATCCATGTGTGGTGGAGTTTTTTTGTGTTTGTGTTGGGGTTTTTTTATACCTTTGATTCAGTAGTCAAGTATACAGATTCAGTGCCTAGAAACTGGGGAGGGTTTGTTTTAATTAAACCAAAAGGTCTTGGAGTTTCTTTAGCTGGGATGAAAAACTAAGGAAATCCTTTAGTTTGGCACTAAATATGTCATTCAACTCAGAACAAAAGTTTTTTTTGATATCTAAGGAAAACCAAACTTGAGGAACTTGGTTCACAGTTCATGAAGACAGTAGTGAAGTAATGGTGATTTTGGTAAGGGTTCCTCTGCCATCCTTTGGCCCCCAGTGTTAGGTAAATGGGAAGAGCACAATTTCTGTTGTCTCTAATTTCACTTTGTTTTGTGCATCTGATTCAGAGGCTTTTAAATGTCTATTCCTTTACTTCTATGATGTTGGAAGTAAAACCAGAAGTCAGTATTTGATGAGGAAATCTGTGAGGCACCCAGGCTAATAAGTAGAAAGCTAAGCAAATCCCATTAGGATGTCATCAACCAAAGTTCAGGGGCACTTCTGCAGCAAAAGGGGGAAAAACCAAACACATAAGTTAAGGAAGTTCTTGTCTCAAAGCAATTGTTTACTCTTGCTTTTCAGTCAGGCTGTCTGTATCTCAATTCCATGTTCCTGTTTGGGGAAAAAAGTCGTGCATTTTCAGAGGCTGTGCTAAAGACCCAGGTTGAAGATTCCCTTGGGTACCTGTTGCTTCTTGAACTCTCTGACACTCAGCTCAAGGGCGTTGTTATTTCTCTGGGACTTCAGCCAAAACAACCAAAAGAAGGAGCCCTGGTGAGCTGGAAAGCAGAAGGATCCCAAACAGAAAACAGGGAAGTAGGTACTGACATGGGCTGACAGAGAAATACATCAGAATGCACAGAGACAGCAGAGGTTGTTAAGTTCACAAAACAAGTTTCTTGTATTGTGCTACAAGTACTGTGTGTTTGTGTAAGCTTTTCTAAGGATTACTTTGTTTGCACTGAAGAAAAATACCTGCTGCTTACTTTGTCCCTGTATTTTTTTCCCCTGGTCTTGCTAGATTTTAGTATTAAGGGTTAAAATGTCACCAGTGTCTTTCCTATAACTTAAGTGAGTGTTACAATGTTCTATCTTTTAGACATTCCATTTTACCTTTAAACAAAGCCAAACTTGGGTTAAGTATAAGGGTCTCCTTTCTTGGTTTAGTTTTTCTAATAGCCACTTTTGTTAAGAGTTAAGCAGAATTCCTTTTTCTTTTCGGTTTAGAACTGAAACATCAGCTTCCTATTTTTGAGCTTTAAAAGATTACTTGCCCCCAGTTAGAAGTCTTCATCTCTAATCCATGATACAGGATACTCTGAGACAGTATTAACTGCCTCTAATTTATCTTGGGTTTGGTGCTAAATAAACTGGATTTAAGTGTCTCAGAGTTGTATATGTTTTGTAGTGTTCAAAAGTTGTATATGTTTTGCAGTAGCTGCTTGAAGCAGTATGGGAAGCTGTCTCTCATAAATGTTTGGTTGCTTGGCTTTGTTGAAGTGCTCGAAATAAAATCGGTCACAAGAGTGCTGCAGAGGAATTCATATGCAGTAGCAGTGTAAAAATTGCTTGGTGGCATCATGAAGTCTAATTTTGCCAATAATTAGCTCCCCTCTGCTGCATATGACTTGGCCTTTGTGGTGGTCTGCTGCATATAGAGCAGCTTAGGGTTTTTCTGTGTTAGAACACTGTAGCCTAATTACAGGGCTTATTATAGGCTGGGCAACGAAATGTTTCAGATGTTCTGTGAGCTATAGAAGATCAACATAGATAATATAATGATCTCTTCAGGCATTCTGCTATAAATGGATCCAGCTCTCTTAAGCCTCCCAGGGTTGCTGATATGTTATTTCCTGAGTGTCATTTCTTTCAGCTCTATTAATTTACAGTAATTTTTACCATCTGAGGAAGCAGAAGTTAGGAATTTCTGTCCGTTGTAAAGTCTGATGGTTTCATAGCTTGCCCATTTAAACTCTGACCTTCTCTTTTGGCATGTGAAGGTAAGAATGACAGATATATTTATCTTAAACTTTGTGTAAAAACAATAAAATAAAAGTGTGAAAAATCCCAACTCTGTGTCTGTTGAAATGTTTCTGATGATGGTACATATTTAAAGGAAAATGACTCATTAGTGACTTGACCTTATGCAGTGTGGACCTTTGTATATGTGAGGTTATTACACAGGTGAGACCTCTTTGCTCTCTTGAGATCCAGTGCATGAAACTTGGTCTGCTCTACCTTTCACAGGTTTAATGAAAAATTCAAGTCATTCGTATGCAGCATGACTTTATAGTCTGTGCTATTATTCACAGCTTTTTTGAATGAAGAGCAGGATTCACCACACTTAATTTTCTGCTTTTTCCAAGATGGCCATTTCTGTTGTTACTCCTGTTCTGTGGTTTAAGATTGTTTTTATTTCATGTCTTTTCCAAGAGACATTGTAATATAGGTATTTTTTAGCATTGCTTTAAGAAGAAAATAAATTTCATCAAAATAACAGGGAGAGAGGGGTGTTTATTATCCAATGTTCAATTTACTTGTAAATGTGTGTATAATGATTGTGTATATATATATATATGTAAAAAACCCATGTTTTTTATTTTCAAACCTTTGTGGTCTCCTGCTATACTTGGCCTGCTTATTCTATATTCTGGTAGAGGATCAAAGTACAGTATAACTTCAGTAAAACCAGCAGTTAAGTGCACCTGGAGGTAGGGTGAGCTGCAGTTCCTGTCATACTCAGGTTCTAAGAATCACCTGACAAGAAGAGATTCTGTATCTTGAAGGGAGAAATTGTATATTTTGAACATCTGTTTTTATAAAGCTTCAATTCTCAGCTATAATTTTTAATTTTAATAACCTACACAGTAGATGAGGGTTTTTTGCATGTTACTTGTAAACCTCTTGGAAAATAGTAGCTATTTGTCAGACAGGATTTTATTTTTAATGTAAGTACAAATTTTGTATATGTATATTCACATCTATGTAGTGTGTTTTGGAAAAAAACAACTGAACAGAAAAAAAAAATTGAACTGAGAAAAATTAGGTAGGACTTGGCAATTTTTTATTTCTCTTGGAGGTGCCCATTTAGGTGGGAATGGCAAAAAACAGGCTCTTGACAGTTATCAGCAATCTGATATTTGTATCTCTTACTGTGCTCTAACCAGTAACAGTCCTTCTGTTATAATGTGTAGCAAATTTCAGTAGGAGCTGGTAAAATCGATACACTAACATTATCTTTTGTCTGTCTTTCTCTCTGGTTTGCCTTGCTACAGCTTTGATGTGGTATCTCTCTGTTATTTTGATTGATTTGAATTAGTCTGCCTCCAGAAACTAGGTGATTAGTTGGAGTTTGGCACAGGGCCCTTTCTTTTCCTTAAATGTGGGGCAGTGTTCAGTACATGTTTGTGTCATGTGCTCAGCATCTCTCTCCTTGCATTGCAAGCAGGCTGTGTTTCAGTGCCTGGGAACCAGGACTGCACTTCATGGTGATGGTTCTCATCCCACTGGCCCCTTTTATCTTGTATTGTTGACTTGCTATTTTCTTTACTTTAGAATTGCATACTGAATATGGCACATTTTTGACAGCACTCACTGTGGGACCAGTGGGAAGTTCAGGGTATATTCCTCTCATTAGGACTAGATCTGAGGGATTTTCACTGTTAGGAACATGGGCTTGTCTGTGTATTTATAACATTCTCCCTGTGATCAAATGAGCAGTCACATCTGCCTGCTGGCAGCAGAGGTTTTGTATCCCTTTGTTTTGTTTTAAGGTGCATTTAGAGTTTTATTTTAGACAGGTGTTGTAGATCATGGTGTCCTGTGGAACATGTTCTTGTTAGCTCAGCAGGTTTATGCTCACTGTTACTGCAGTGAGGAGCCTGTCCAGCACTCACAGCCCTGCTGCCAGCAGAGGGAAGGAAGAAGGAACCTGCAGCTAGATAATCACAAGGAGCGTTGGTGGATGGGCATCCCACTGGTGCAGGCGTCCCACAGGAATGGTGCCTGCTCTCCAGGAAATTCAGGAGTTGCAGGTTTTTTGTGTGTCCAACTGCACCATTAATCTCTCCTGGTAGGACACAATTGTACATGAACTTGTCTTTTACAAAGGACTCTAGAAATTCCCTTTGGAAGTCTTTTATGTATTTTTGTTAAATTAGGGATCCCTGCTTGCAAAAATTGTTGTATTTCTCATACTCTGTATTTCCAGCTTTTCGAAGCTTTCAAAGTGACATTTCTGTGTCTTTGGGTAAGCTCAGATGCATGCTATGTATTTTATGCAGCTGCGTGGTAGCACACTTGTTAATTCTCAAAACCAATATTAAATTCATTGTTTTATTTACTTCCAAGTGCCTTAATCTCTGGTAAAATACATTTCCTTTTAATGTATTTTTTTAATGGAAGATTGTATGAAATGTGTAGGTCTATAGGTAGTTGTAATTATGGTATGGCTTTCCACATAGCTGTATGCACATTCATTCATTTAAAAAGACCCCCAAAACAAACCCCCAAAAACCTGCTTTATTCATATGAGGATAACAAAGGGGTTGTGATTATGTGTTTTATGGCTGTATTTTGTTGCTGTGATGATGTATATGAAATTTTAGTTCTCTTTCTGAACAGAAGGAGAGTGGAGAAGATTTTTAGGTAAAACTTTGCTGCCACTATTGTAAAGTAAAATGTAAATTCTGTCTCTCCTTTTCAATTCAATTAACAGATGGAATTTAGTTACTTAAGTAATTTAGGTTTTTAGTGACATAATTTTATTTACTTAAGGAATAAACTCCTTAAGTTTTTCTTTTATAGTGATCAAACAAGAAAAGGGACTAATAAATTTAGATTTCTGTTTGTGGTAAAAGACTTTTGTTTCTTGTAAAGGAGAATTTTGTGTTCTGAGAATAAACGAAAAGCAGCACCTGAGATCCCACTAGTGCCTGATGGTATTGTTGGATCTCTATGGATGCATCACCCACCTGCCTTAGTTTTTACAAATCATTTTTTCAGAGGTGCTGCGTCTGCATTGGTAGTTTCCATGAAGATTGCTTAGCATTAATTTGTCCAGAGACATTCAAATTTCAGAACAAATTTCTAGAATATACTAATAGTGAAGTGGCTGGTATGAGGTATCTGTAGTTTATTACCCCGTGACTGGTTGAACTAAAAATTGCACACATCTTATAAACATGTGTTTGACAAGTGTTTAGTCTGTCATTGAGTAATGTTGGGACTGTGTGAGTAGGAGGAAAACTAAGTAAATTATTTAAGAACCAGCATCTGTGCCAGTGCTGTGGCTATTTTGCAAATGAACCTTGGTTGTGATAAATTTTACCATAAAAGCTAGGAGTCATTTAGAGCCATCAGGCTTTCAAAGCAGAGTGTTCTAAAACTGGATTTACTTATAATACTGTTGAATATATGAACAGGTTCTAGTTTTATTTAAATAAACTCTCCTTAGCCTGTCCTGGAAGCCCTGGGTTGCTGCCCCTCCAGCAGTACATCACAGGCTGTTGGAGAAATACTGTGAGACAACTTGCAGGTTGCGGACTTTGGCTTGTGATTCTCTGCTTTCCAAATTTTTCAGCTAAATCTTGCATAATTATTTTTTTTATTATGGATTACTGATTAGGCAGCTGGCTGATTACAGTTGGGGTCATTGGAGCACTGTTGATATTTCATGTTATTGTGGATTTTCACAAGTGAAGGGGCCTTAGGCTTTTGGCAGTAATTCTATGACTTTTGTGTCCTCAGTTCTTGTGCCCTGGAATTTCTTCCCTGGTAGAACTTTCTAAGAGCTAGTATGTTGTTACAATGAGTGATTAAAAAAACCCCACTTTTTTTTCTTTAAGACTGAACAAAAAATATATTGTCATGAGGTAGCTATCCTTAAACCTCTCATTTTAGTGTTGCCATCCATATTTACATAAAATAATTAGGAGAGGGGTAAAAATATGGGAGTTTAGAACACAGATATTTTTCAGTATTCACATCAAGGCATAGCCTTTAATTTCTTTATCTCTCCTGCTTTCTAGCTTAATGTTTTAAGGAGTAACGAAATATGTTTTGATATTAAGCATAAGCATTCCTTTCTGCTAGAAGGTGAAGCAGCATTAAAGTCAAAGTTGTGACATTAGTGACTAAGACCAGGATACTTGTATGTGTGTCAAAGTAGCAGACACCTCATGGTCTACTTTCCCTTTCTATGTGAATGAGTTTTGAGTGGGTTGTTGAGAGTAGATTGTTTTCCTTTATTCCTGCTGAACTAGAGTCAGCTCAGGTAGGTGCTTATCCTTAAGCTTCTTATAAATCTGTACATGTTCTTTACTTTCATTACACCACGAAAACACATTCAGTTATGGATTTTTTTTTTTAAATTGAGATTGCACTTTGGGGAATTAGGTAGTGACAATATGAAATTAAGGAACAGTGCAAAATATAGTGGGGTTTTTTCCTCAGAATTTAAAAGTATATCTAGCTGTTGAAAGGCTTCCTAGTGCATTTAGGCATGTTGTAGAAGTGACAGGAAAAAATTTGCTGAAGCCACCAAAGACGTAGGGAGAAATGGGAAACCACATCTAGGGTGCTAATTGTAAACTATTTCAACGCGTGCTCTCTTGCTGATGAAGTGAATCATCTGTATGAATGTATTCATGTGGCATTTTTTGGTGAAATGTTAATTTTTTGCTTTATTAGCAATTCTATTGTTTTGCAGCTTTTCATGAAGTATATTTGTTGTAAAGAAAGCGAGCTGAAATAAAGCAGAATGCATAGAAGACATTTCATTGTAGTTCAATTACAGTTTTTGGTTAAATTTTAACCACGATGGGGACAAATGTTGTCATTCTGTATAAACTTTGTGGGTGTAACTTCACGTCTAGCACTTGGAAATACTTTGGAGACTTGCAAAGCTGGGGAGTTGCCAGCAAGTATAACATAAGCTACAGGAAAAAGCTGACTCATTCCTTTGCCTTGAAAAGCTTGCCAAAAATAACACAGGTAGGGATTGCTTCTCTTACTACTGGGGCACAATTAGTAATTTTGTTATTTCAATATTACTGAATTAATTTAAAAGTCTAAATGGAATAATATTTTTTATAGCTTAAACTCATAGCAGTCAATTTTTGTAACCTCTGAAAGGAATGGTTTCAAAGTAGCTGTGTCTGTAGTAAGGTGATCTTGTTTGTAAAAAGCCTCTGAAGTTAAAATAGTTGTATTTCTGCAGGAGGTTTCATGGAATTTCTTGTTTAGAATACCCATCTCAGACTCGCTTAAAACAGGTGAGATTTGGTAGTTGCATAAAGCTGCTCAGAAGCCACGTTCCTGTGCTTGGGAACCTCAGAGTCCAATTTGGATGTCTTGGGGCAGAAAGAAATGATGGCAATTAATACAGCTGGTTTCAGTGAACCTTGGTTGTACTAACCCAGATTGACTGCAATATATGACTGATATGTACAGTATGTTTTTGTCAGCACCAGTTACTAAAACTTCTGCTGTTTATTCTGGAATTTTCTACTTTTTTATTGTTGTAAACTGATCACAAGAGAAGTCTATGCGTGGTCTTACTTTTTATCCAGTTTTCCATAATCACAGTATGAGCAGGTCAGAACAAATGTTTTCATCTGTCTGCACCTGCCAGTACCCATTGTTACCAGTTCTGTTGAAATTTAGCCCAAATTAGTATTTGCAAAAAATAAAGTTATTAGAGGAACATCATTTCAAAATGTTTACTGTTATTACTGAAATATATGCATGTAGTAGAGAGCCCTGTGAGTTAGTTTCGTTTTAAGAAATACTTCTGTGCTCAAAAGGAGCTAATAAATCTTTGCACTTCTCCTGTTTTGCTTTACTGTTGCATATGAAAATATGTTCCTTTGTCACTTAGATTTATGGTTTGGAAGCAGTTTGAAATTCACTTTTGCTTTTTCAGTCCTTTCATGGATGCTTTGTCTCACTAATGCTTTCCTTTATCATTTAATTATTTCTTTTCCTCTTTTGGGATAATATTTGCTCAGTTTAGGGTTTTGTTTCTATTAAAGAAACCCCTTCTCTCCATTGTAGAAAGCATTTGGAGTTCTATGATCCTTTTATTTTGTTTGAACATCAAATAGAAACGGATATTGAATCTTTAGGATAGGAAGTTTATCATGTGAAAGCAGAAAATTGGAGTAGAAATATTGTGTTTCACAATAGGAGGATATCACAAGAGAATATCACATTTAGCCCAAATCAGGAGTAGAATTATTTGCAATGGAATGACAGTTGTAAACAGAGTAACACTAATGACCCATTTTGTACTGTGGAAATATGTAATAAAATACAAAAGGCAAGAAATAATATTTTTAATTTATTATGGATTACTTAATGAGGCCTTTTTAGTGTATTTTGTTACACTTTTTAAAATTCAACAAATCTTGAGTGGTCTTCAAGCACAGATAAATACAGGCTAATATGTCCAAAATATAACAGCTAGTTTTTTTTATTATGCAGAACTCAAAACTGCAGTATGTTTGTCTTGTGTGTCATCTTGCCCTCTGTAGTGAGGTTTTGTATGTAGGTTTTGATATTGCATTCACTTAAACAGTCAGAAAAATAAATCTAAGATTAAATGCTGAAAGAGTCAATGAAAAATTAAAACAAGTTTTTCTTTGTTCTGAGCGTGAAACAACAAAATGCCCAATTTTTGGTTATAATTTAAATACTGTCCTACAAGCAGCTAACACCTCTTCATGTCTTATTCTCACTACACTTACCTTCTGCTAATGTAGGAAACAGCATGGGGTAAACTTTCTGCGTTTGTGATTTGAGAGAAATTGTTTTTATATTGAGAAGGCATTAAATATATAATAGGAAAGAGAGGCAAAATGAACAGCAAAGACACAAAATGCAGAACTTTGTTTTTTTAGCTTGCCAGACGTGTTAAACCGAAAGTAAAATCTGAGTTCGTAGCATTTGGGAGTGAATATAGATTTTTGAAAGTCATGATAAATGAATCCTCTCATCAAAAAAAGCTCTTACTGAGTTCCATAGAAATAATTAAATATGTAGTTTATGAGGCTATTACCTTAAGTTGAATACAAGAAAAATATACTAATACTGTAAATCTGAATGTGTCAGAAAATCAGGGGGTTGGAAGAAAAGAGCCCATGAGCAAATTACTCCATTACAATTCCCTGTGACTTTCTGAAGCCCTTGATGTCATTTGGTTGGACATCTTTGGGTTTTGGATCATCTGCTGTGGCAGTTCCTATTACCCTGTCTCAAGGTCTCATTCATGTACTATGTTTGCTTAATGTAAACCTCCTCAGTTTTTAGCTAAACAAATGTAAATCTCTGCGTGGGCTTTGATAAGTAGACTCAAATGGTCTCACTTGCTGCAGTCAAACCTAAATAAAGCTTGTGGAATTCTGTGGGAGCAGCTTGTGCTGGTTGTGTTAAGCTGGGTTGTTGTTTTTTTTCCCAGTGAAACTCGTGCATCTCTCAGGTGTGCAGGTTATTTACCCCTCTCCTGCCCTCTCCCCTGAAAGGGTTGTTCTTCCAGCACTGTGCTTGTTTTTCCTTTTGCTTATGGATGTGTTTTCTAGTACCCTGTTTTGGAGAGTTGATCTTGCATTGTGCTTCATAAAAGCTCTTCACCGGGGTAGAGGTTCCAACAGGGAAATTTTAAGGGGTCCTATCTGTCTGTCTATCTGTCTGTCTATCTGTCTGTCTGTCTGTCTGTCTATCTATCTATCTATCTATCTATCTATCTATCTATCTATCTATCTATCTATCTATCTATCTATCTATCTATCTATCTATCTATCTATCTATCTATCTATCTATCTATCTATCTATCACCAAAACCATTGTGGGCTCTGGAGTTTGGAAAGGGGAGGGGAGGAACAAGAGGTGGCCACTGAAGAAAAGCTCCCTTCTCACCCATTTCAAAAGCCTTTCCTGCACTTTTGCCTGGGCCTGCCTTTAACTCTTAATTCATCTAAACATCACTTTTAAATTCTGGAAATTTAAAAACTACCTTCCATCTGTAGTTTGTGAAGAGGAAGGAACCCCTTGCCTTGTTTGAATATTTAATCAGTATATGTAGACTTCTGCTTTTAAATAATATAATTGGTAAATCCAGTCCATCCTTAAACTTTGTGAAAACTGAGTATTTACAACTTGTGAGATTAATGTTTGTGCTATCTAAAACCCCACATTATTCATAGGGCCCTGGGATGAGAGTCACTCTAAGATGTGCTTAATTGCTTTTAAATGGTTAGCACTAGAATTGTGTATTTTGAAGGAAGTCATTGACACTGTTGTTTCAATAGATAATTAAGAAATGGTGGTTCTTGGTTTTCTTTCTGACACTGTTTTGTAGTCATAAAAGATAGTCACAATTAGTCAGAACTGACTAATCTAGTTAAGTTAATATTCCCTTGAGGAAAAGTTCTAAATTTCAGTCTGCTTCGCAGTGCTCCTTAGGTACCTAAACAATTTCAGAATGCCACGGATTTTTTATGTTGCCCAAATTGTTAATGAATTTGGTAACCTTTCATTAAGCCTATTGCTTTATTGTTCCCTGTACTTTTGGGAGACAAGCTGGATTTAATATATTTCAATACTGTAATTTGGAAGTGTGCTGCTGAAAAAAACACATCAAAAAATATTGGTTTTTAAACCTTTGTAATGGGTACTTGTCAGTCCAGTATTATATCACATTCTTGTCTTCTTGTCATTTAAACAACCCCCAGGATTCACAATATGTTTATCAAGAGAACCTGTACTGTTGGATGATGGAGTCACATGTGCTTGAGATTAGAAGTTGTTTCTGGATGTCTCTCTGGCCCAAAGCAGGTCCAATTAGGTCAGGTTATGCAGTACTTAATGAATTCTTAAGCAAGCTGTTCCAGTTCCTGGATATATGATTGATATCCCTAAACAAAATGTATAAATCAAGAAGAGCTACATTCAGTTTATAATTTAATGAAATAAATTGTGAGCCTGGTAGTTGTTTGAAGGTTGTCATCAGAACAGAAATTACCCTGTTTCAGGATTGGACAGTGTTATGGCAGAATTCGTGTATGGATAGCACTGAGACACACCTAGGATTCTTGGCTTTGGGAAAAGTCTTCTGAAACCCCTGTAATTTTCCATTCAAGGTGAAATTCACTCTTTAAATAGTGATAGCATTAGAAAAGGCAAATGCCTGTGGAAGCTGTTGTACCCTGGGTCCAGCAGGGACACTTGTGGATATGTGGTGTGAGAGCAGCATAAGCACAGAGTGCTTCTTCCCTGGCATCACTCTCAGCAGCAGATAATTGGGAGCTGAAGGAGCTTTCTGATCCAGACATGGTTTCTTTATATTTAATAACCCATAAATAGATTTAATGCACTGGTTATTAGAATTATTTTGAGGGTAATACACATTTTTAATGGCTATAAATTAGTTGCACAGGGTGGTTTTGGTGATCAAAGATCCCTGTTTGGAGAGATAAAAAAATGTAGTATATTTGAATGTTTGCATAACCATAGAGATGTGATCCTCTCTCAAAGGGGGCTGACACTGGGGAAGAACAGCCTGGAACAGATCTTGCCTTAGTAACGTGTTCTTGTTTTAATTTTTTTTTTTATAGTCACAACCTTCTCCCAATGAAATTCGAAAGCAGATGGTTGTTCCTTTTTCTTTTTTCTTTACAGGGTCTACTTATAGCTGTCTTGTTAGAACATGGATATTTAATATTTATGCAGTATGTACATGTGCACTGCTACCATTTGCTGTCTACATTATTTTAGTCTTCCATCTTGCTTAACAAACAGTGTCTGGACTCTTTAGTTTTACAGTGTGGTTAATAGAGGTCTTTCCATCAAAAAAGTACATAATAATGCTTCTGCTGCTTTTTCTTACTCCTGTGCCCCTTAAATGTCATCAAGTTTACAAAACTGGGGATATGAACAAGGGAGTTATTCAGTTTTAAAGAAAATAGCTTGGATCCTCTATCGTATTTAACCCCTCTAACTAGGCTTAGAAGAAGTTTGAGCTGATTTAATCCTCTGAGACAGCTTTGACAGAAGTGTGAAAATGCAACATTGCTGCATTTCTTTGCAGCTGAAGCAGCTTCTTTTCCCCAAGTAAAGAGAATTATGTTGCACCAGCAGATCATTATTAGTGTAGGTTCTGTGGTGCAAAACCTGTGTTTGTCTCTGTATCTTACAGATGCAAAATAAAGGATAATTTTGTCTCTCAGCCAACTTTATCTGTTGATTGACAGGAATTAAATGTATGTTGCAGGAGAGTATGGGAGGGAGAAGGCAATCCAGAAAAACCCAAATAAACCAAAACCTCCTACTCTTTCCTGGAGGTTTATTAGATGAATACGATCAAGAGCTGTGTATGACTGCAAAAACCACAATGATGATAAATGAGACACGTTGTTAAAAAGAAACCACTGATTATTGCCATGCATAGTGGATAAACTGATTTAAAAACTGATCTGGTAGGGAACTTTGTTTTCGCTGTAATTTGATACTGCCTCATGGGTTGTTGCTGTAGCTTATGGGTTCCTCTGACCTTTTCCTTCTCTGCTTTTTTAATTATTATTTATGCAATATTTGTTTCTAAATGCGGGATAAATCTTATTGCAGTATCACAGTAATTTAGCCCAGTTCAGCAATAAAACCTTTTGACTTCATGTAGCCTTAACTATTAATGTAAATTGTAAAAAAATCATGTTTATATATTCAGAGAAAAAGAAACCATAGCATTTAAATGTTGATTATATCTATTTTAGTGTTTATCAAGTGCTTACTTAAGCTACATTTTTTTAATGTCAGTTTGTACAAATGATGTTGATGACTGTCAGTTGCTCAGTCACAGGCTTTGTCCTCCTGGAGTACCAGGGAATCTGTGAGCACACATCAGTGTTCCCTTCTTCACTGGGCACCAGACACTCATTCACCAGGTGTTCTGGCCAACAGGTCAGGTATATCTGACATATGAGGATGGATATTAGAAGTTGTGAGGGTAGAAAATGGATGCTTTTCCGCTGGTACAGGAGAAAATGAAGAGTAGTGGGATGCTACAAGCTCTCTTTAACCTTGCTGTTTAAGCCTAACAAATCTGTACCTGTGAACTCAACAACAGTGGTTAAAAATCACCCAAGAGAGAAACAGAGTTAATCTTTTGGGGTCTGTTTTTTTCTCCTCTCCAGATTTTTTAAAAATTGTTTCTTATTCCCTTGTCAAATTCCTTCCCGTGCAGTTCCACGTTATCTGCCCGCTGCTGTGCTAGGATTAAGAGTCTGAAGTTAGGCAGGGTTTTGACATCTTTGCTCATGTGTCTTCTGACGATAGTCAGGACAAAGTTTAATCAGCTAAGGAGCTGGTTACTAAGTCACCTTCACCTGCTCACATGGTGTCACTGTCACTGCTCCTCAAATATGAAAAATCCTAGCAAGGAGATGATTTTAAACACCTTTCTTGGTGTTTAAGCAGCCTGAAATAAGTTGTCTTCACAATACTGTTGAAGACTTGCTGTCAAAGTTTTTCCCTCATCCTGACTTATAATTTCAAAGTTTATTCAAACTTCTGTAGCATCAGATGTGCTGGAAATGCATTAAATTATTCTGCAACATAGAGCACAGCAATGTTGCAATGGGCTGAGCAGATAATTTTGTCAGAAGTGGGGTTTTGAACTTGAGATATGGTTTTTATTTTATGAAGATACCATAATGATAATATAATTTACCAAGAATATTCACTAAATAGAGAGCATTTTAGGGCATGTTTTGAAGCAAGCTGGCCACTCTTTAAAACATTTTGTAAGAATTCTGATGTATTTTTGTTCTGTGTGCTTGACTCAAAATTTGTTTTCTCTTTTCAGGCAGCTATAAATGGTGTTATACCACAAGAAAATGGCATTCTACAAAGGTAAGCACAGAGAACTGGAGTAGTACATGCAGAGAATGATGCTGGGTAACAGTTACTTTTTTTTCCTTCCTGAATCCTAAGATGATGACATAATTCTCCTTTTAAAGCTGTTTCTGGAGCCACAAATTCTATTCCTGGCAAAGCTGATTTAACATTCAGTTTTTCCCATACTAATAGAGGACTAGCTCAAACATCTATTCAAAATAGTTAACTTTTATTTTGAATTCACTGGTGGTTGGGTCATTCTGTGCAGGGTTGTCTCTTTACAAAGACTGGATGTTGGTACACTTCTGGCTAAGTATTTCTTTTTCCTTATGCATTTTTAAAGGTATTCCAGACTTCCCTATTTCTGGCCAAAACATTTTTTTTTGTTTGTTTGTTTTTGTTTTTAATTGAATTACAGGCAGCAGAAACTGTGATAGGTAAAGTAAGGTTGTTCCCTTCTAAAAGCAGTTTTACTGATTTTCTTTCAGCTTCTGAATTAAATTTTGGCTTGCATACTGATGCTTAGATGTCTTGAAGTCATTGAAATTTGATCTTCTGAGTGCTGATGAGGCAATTGAAAACAGTAGAACAGGAATTGAGCTACCTGAGAGAGACAGTAAAACAGTGTTTAAAGTTTTGTTCAGAAAAATACTTCATGTACTATTTTCAAAAGCTTAATGATGAAAAAAGATACATAATATAGGTAAAGGGGTGTTTGACATCTTTGTCAATACTTACTAAAGCTATCATTCAATAGAGCCAGGTTTTGATTGAGGATAAAACTATTTGCTCAGTAAAGTTACTAAATATATATTTACTGTAAGGCCTGTTTTGTCCATATGAGATCAAGTCTTGGTTGTGTGGAGCGCTGTCTCTACCTCTATTTACAAGTTCTGACCTCAAAGCATTTCTATCCAAAATACCAGAATGTTTGGTTGGGTGAAAGAAGCTGGGGAATAGTTAGAGTAGTTAGTGCCTGTCTTTGATCACAAGGTGGTCCAGTGTCCACTTACATCTTTCTTCCACAGTAATTTATTAATTTTTAGAAAGTATTAGATCATCAAATGTGGGTTTTTTTTGTTGTTTTGTTTTTGTCTTGTTTTCTTCCAATGGATGTGGTTTAAAGGGAGGCTCAGAAGGTTTAGAAACCTGGTTTCCAATGATTTTCACATGAGGCTTATTTTACTGATGTTAGGCTTTTAATATTCTATTAGAGGTTGCTAGTCAGGTATGTAGGATTTTGAACTTGGAGGCAAGCTAGAATTGAGCATTGCATTACTGTTGTACTTCTAGGTGGTTTTATTTTAAACATGTGCTTCATTATCTTAATTTATTTACCTTAAATATATATCTGTTTTCAAATCTGACTTGTTTTTCACTAATTTGGTGTGGGAAAATACCAATCTGCATGCAGAATGTTGAGCTGTATTTCTTATTCTCATTTCCACTGGATACTAGCCCAGTGATGTAGAAAGCTGGTCGTTGCCATGGTGCCAATTTTTATATGGTCACAACACTCCTGGAACAGGAAATAATCCTTCTCCTCAAGACAATTCTGGTATTAATTGCACAGTAGATTTTAAATGCTTGTTTTTCATCAATGCTGATCTCCTATAGCACTCCTGCACCCTGAAATGTTAAAATTGCCGATACAGAAGTTTTTTTTTTTTCATTTTTAATAAGCAGTATTTTCAGATATGACAGCAGTAACTCAAGAGGTGTGTGCTGGACTGTAGTGAGCGAATAATACTCACTACATAAAATAAAATACATTTTGCTTTCCTAACTTCTGGTTGGATGTACCAAGCTGTTCTGTTTAAGCCATCTTGTGTGCCTGTCTTTCAGTGAGTACGGTGTAGAGACTTTGCATGGACCAGCGTATGGCCCCACCAGTCACTCTACTGCAGCTTCTTCAACTCCCTCCTCCTCCTCAGCATTTCGCCATGTAGTGCCATCTAGACAAATAGTGGAAAGACAACCTCGAATGCTTGACTTCAGGGTTGAGTACAGAGACAGAAATGTGGATGTAGTACTTGAAGACAGCTCCACAGTTGGTAAGGATTGGTAAAAATGAAATCAAAACTGCTATCGTGAAACTGTTACAAGACAAACTAAAAAGATTCGACCCCAAAAATCCAAGTCCTGAAGCAAAGCAGAACAAAATCCCTCAAAAATAAAAAAAGATCCCCCCGAAAATGCAGCCTCCACAGCTACTAACCGTTTTCAAATCTCTTTGCAGCTTTAAAAAAGCAAAATTTCACTAATCCATTGTAAAGGTTAGTGATCTATCAAATACTTATTTTGAAATCTAGTTTTCTTATGAACTTGCTTCAGAAACAAAATGGAGATTAATGATTAAGTTGAGGCATTAAAATGTAATTTGGGGTAGGATTAGTGTAGATGCAACCTATTAATGAGCGGATGATCTTGGCATTTCCTCTTTGAATCTGTATGGCATCTCTTTCTGCACAGGATTAGTGACAAGATTAGAGGAATTCTTCCTGGTGTGAAGAATATCATTGAATTCTTCTTAGTTCAATTTTTATTTGACTCTTTCAATCAAATTAAGATGAATTTTATAGTTTCATTGTCTTTATCCTAAAATTGATTGCATTTTGTAGCACTATGTTGGAAGTATGCTATTGCTAGTGTTAATAGAACATGTTATTTTTTTACATTCCCCAAACTGGGAGTTAATTTACTTCTGCTAAGGAAGAAAAGTTTTTTTTGGTTTTTTTTTAAGAGCTTATACAGATCCAAATAAGGAGCTACATGAAGAAATAGTTGATGAAAGCAATTTTCCGTGCTGCAGCCTTTTGTCTGGGATGAAATTTGGAAATTGAAACTTTGATCCTTACTTGGCTTTGCACTAATGGATTTGGTGTTGGCTGGCGCCACCTAGCGGTGATTAGTGTGAATTATTGATGGGCGTTCCATGTTTTCCTTTGCACTTAGTTACATCCATTGAAATTAGACATAAAAATCTGATCAGATCAGAATTTTGCAGCTCTACTGCTTTGATTTTTCTTTGCTTATTAACTTTGTAATTACTTTTACCTGAAAGCTGTAGGGCAGAAGTCAGTTCATGTAGAACTTGTGTCTGTGTCTTGGGATATAAAGATCGAGGGCAGCCTTGTGTTTAAAGTCCTGAGAAGTGAGCAAGGCAAATTTTAGAACTTCAGTTATGGACTTGAGGAAAGAATATTTTCTACTTTTTGGGGGATCTGCTTGGCAGGATCCCATGAGAGGCTGCCCAGGAGGGTCCAGGGGCCCAAGAGCACTGGTTGATCTTCAAGGACAGCCTCTTCAAAGCACAGGAACAGTTCCTTCCACCATGCAAGAGGAGCAAGCATGGCAGATGGCCAGCACAGAAGAAAAAAACATTGCTGACTGAGCTAAATTGAAAAAGAAAGTACCTGGAGCTGGGAAGTCATGATGAGCTACCCAGCAGGAACACAGAGATGTGCAGGTTTGGAGTTAGGAAGACCAAAGCTCAGGTGAAAGGGAAACCACTGAGGGATTAGAAGGGTTTTGTAAGTACCTCAGTGTGGAAAGAAAGGCTAAGGGAAATGGGAAGCTCTGTTCACTGGTGATTGCTGAGCTTGGTTTGTGGGAGGATTATGGAGAAACTCCTTTTGGAAGCACTCTTTGAGCACGGGAGAGAAAGGAAGGTGATTTGGAACAGTCAGCATGGATTTACTAAAGGCAAATTGTGCCTAATCAGTCAGCATTATTTGCCTTTTACAATTTGATGACTGGTCTGTGTACATGGGGAGAGAATGTCACTGTGGCTTTAGTAAGGCCTTTGACGTACTCTGCTATTGTGTTTTTCTAGTCATAATGTTAAGGTAAAAACTGGATAAAAAACTAATCAAAATAAATCTTAATCTGATGAGAGAAATCCTGATATCCTGGAGGGCAAGGCTGCTGCTTAGTGGGTCCTGGACAGTCTGGAGAAATGGGATGACAGGAGCCTCCTGAAGCTCCAAGAAAATAAAGTTGAAGTCATGCATCTGGCATAGGATAACTCCATGTTATCCCCACCTGATACCTGGCTGAAGGCTGATGGGCTAGAAAACAATTTAATAAAAGGGATCTGGGGTGCCTCAGCAGTGAACTCTTGCAGTGAAGAAGGCTTGCCATGTCCCAGGCTTTGTTGGTGAGAGCATAGCCAGTGGATCCCAGGAAAGAATTACTCCCCTCTATTCAGCACTTGCCAGACTGCATCTGGAGCAATGTGTTGGGTTTTGAGGTCCCCACTACAAGAAAGGTGTTGACATTCTGCTGTTAAGTCTGGTCAGGGGTCTGGAGCTCTGGGCTGACAGGAGGAGAGGCACAGAGAAGGGGATTTATTGAGCTTGGGGAAGAAAGGGGAAAGGTACAGACCTGCCCTCTGTCTGCAGCTGCCTGCTGGAGGACACAGAGAAGATGGAGCCAGACTTGTCTTGGAGGTGCACGAGAATGGGAGGCAATAGACACAACATCAAAAATTCACATTAGATAAACTGATTTTTTTGTTGTTGTTGTGAGGGTGGTGAAGTACTGAAACAGGTTGGTCAGAAAAGTTGTCAAACTTCTATCCTGACATGTTCAAGAGTCAGCTGGACAAATCCTTGACTAAACTGGTTTAATTAGACCTTTGACTTGGGCTTGGGCCACATGAGTTCCAGAGGTGCTTTCCAGCCTTAATTATTTTGTGGCTGTGATAATTACAGGGACAGAAGAGCATCAAGATGTACAAAACATTGAATAATGCAGAGCAATCAATTGTATGAACATTTCAGTTCCTGAGGTCAGGACTAATGATAATGAAATTTGGTATCAAAAATACCCACCCTCTGTTGCTGGCAAAGTCTGATGCTCCAGACAGCACACACTGCAAATGTGTGTGTCTAGTATATATGGATTATAGAATCACCAAAATATCTGTCCAAATCATCAAATCCTCATGTGATTCTTCAGTCATTCATGCTTTGTGATTATTTTTTTAAGCTTTGTCTTTTACTGTTTGAAGGGTATGTTACAAGGGTAACTAGACTAAAAGTGCTTCTAGTAGTAAATTTTTCCTTGCTCTTGTTTTTTAATTACAACTCATTGCTGTTTGAAATAAAGCAGTAAATATAAATCTTATATGTTGCCTTTGTTTTTCTCTTTAGGAGATATCAAAAAAATTCTAGAAAATGAACTTCAGATTCCTGCATCTAAAATGCTGTTAAAAGGGTGGAAGACTGGAGATGTAGATGATAGTGTAAGTTTTCAACTGTGTTTTCAGTTAACTGAACTCAGTTTCAAACTGAGCTTCTGTGGGTGGGGATTACAGTGCAAGAATTGTGAGTTTCAAACAGTGTCAGATGTCTTGGATGGCACACAAAGAACTCTTAATCTAAAACATTGCAAAATACAATCAGGACAAATCAGTTTGTGTTGGGTTTTTATATAATGTGGCCCCCAACAAAAATGATGTTCTGAAGTAACAGAAGGTTTATCTTGAAAGAAAATATTTGGTGATATTGTAAATACATACCAATAATTAAAAAAATAAAATGATGTGTTAGGATTGGTGAATGTTTTATATTTATAATGGTTTTTCTCCCCTCAGACTGTTTTAAAAAGTCTGCACTTGCCAAAAAATAATAGTCTTTATGTTCTAACACCTGACCTGCCTCCTCCTTCTTCAAGTCATTCTGGGTAAGTCTTTTGTCCATGAGTTCTATTTGTATGGTTTGGTTTTTTTGATGATTTTTATGAAGCCACATGTGTATTTGCAGGAATCTGCAGTCAGTAAACACAAAAGTGTTTTCACTAGTGACTGTTGGGATGAACTAACTCAGCATCTTGTTGAAAAGAAGCTTGTTGGAGTTTTTAAAACTTTGGTGGGGTACACGAACCTCTTAGGTACATACAGAATTTTACATGTCCCAGATGTGATGACTTTAATTTAACAGAACGTTATTCTCTGTGGAAATAAGAGCTAGCCTTGCATAAGTTGCTGCATTATGTTGGTCCATTTAATGTATCACATAAATCATTCCCAGCAGATCAGAATTTTCTTTCTGTAATGTTTGTTACATTATTGTATCTTGTACTTTTAAAATATATGTAGATAAGCTGGACAATTAATTTCCTTTAATTGAGCAGGTTATCTTTTATTACTGATTTGAACACTCAAGAAGTAAGCAGTGAGTGTTCATCAGAACAGAATCATCAAAGCTGGAAGAGACCTTCAAGATTATCTAGTTCAACCCACCATTATCACCCCTGAAATATATCCCCAAGTGCCACATCCAGGTGTCTCTTGAGCACTTCCAGACTCCACCACATCCCAGGGCAACTTAGTCCAATGTTTAACCACTCTTTCAGGGAAATATATTTTTCTAACACCTAGTCTGAACTTGTGGTGAATAAGGCCATTTCCTCTCATCCTTCCACTTGAGACATGGCAGTGGAGACTGACACCCAGCTGGCTCCAGCCTCCTTTCAGGCAGTTTTGAGAGTGAGAAGGTCCCTGCTGAGCTAAAGGGTTTCTCCAGGCTAAACACCCCTAGCTCCCTCAGCCACTGCTCCCAGGACTTTCCCTCCAGACGCTTCCCCAGCTCCGTTGCCCTTCTCCAGACACGTTCCAGCCCCTCAATGTCCTTCCCAGCTGAGGGGCCCAACACTGGGATCAGCACTCGAGGTGTGGCCTCACCAGTGCCGAGTACAGGGGACAATCACAGCCCTGGTCCTGCTGGCCACACTATTCCTGCTCCAATCCAGGTGCCACTGGCCTTCCTGGCCACCTGGGCACAGCTGCCTCATGTTCAGCCACTGTCCACCAGCACGCCCAGGTCTCTTACTGTTCTCAGGGAATATTGCAAAGGTTTGAAAAGGAAATGATGTTTTATGGAAAATGCTCTTATGAAGTAAGTAGCAGTTACTTCGGTTTGTTTTCTTCCTTGCCCTTCCTTTTCCCAAAGGCAGCCCCGTACGTGCTCTTTCCCAGGAAAATGGGAATTTTACTCGGTAGCCGCTAGAGGGTGCGCAGGAATTGAGCCTGGGAAAGGAGCTGCTCCGGGCCAGGCAGCGCAGGGAGGGAGGGATGCGTTTGGAATTGGGCAAAATGCATGGATTTCAGGTTGTCTGAAGAGGGAGTTGGCTTCCGGCCCTTGCGGGTGATAGGAGAATATTCTACGAGTGCAGTTGTATTACTGGTGAGAGGAATTCTTTGAGAGTCAATAGAAATTAATAACTGCCTTCCTAATGACTGAAACTACTTTGTATATTATTAAAAGGTACTTGTGCACATTAACATGTAGTCTGTGGAGGAAATAAGAATGCTGATATGAATTACAAAAATAATAATGGTAAAGGAAAGGAGCATTATGAGAGGGAATAGTGGCACTGGAACAGGGGGTGCTGTACATGAACTGTATGTGCAAACAGGAGTTGTATTTGTGTGTGAGAACAATAAGCCATTGTAGTTTAGTAGCTATTTGAAGAACAGTGAAAAGACACTACAGCTGCTAATTGTTTCCATTTCCAATTTCAAAATTTTCTAGCCAGGTATTGCTGTATATTGTAGTTTGAAGGTCATAATTCTGGAGAGAAAACTGGACTCTGAAGAGAGTTGTTTATTGCAACTGCTGTCAAGTATATAACAACAAACTGTTTAAAAACAGTTCTTAGCCTTTTTTATTGGATTAATAGTTTTAAAGAACTTCACTTGATAGAAAAATCAAAGTAGTTGTTACCTTTTATAGTTTATATTTGTTTCATAGTGGAGATTAGTTCTGGATATTTTTAAGATAAAAGTTGGTAGCTTTGGGACAGCAAACGATGACTAATTAGTGGCTATTTAAACACGGATAATTTGAAGGCTAGATCATCTCCCTGAAGTCATAAATTCTAGATGAAAGGGGAGGCTTGCCTCCAATTAAAGCATCAATGCAGATCAAAACACATCTAATTGAAGCAATGTACCAAACCCAGTTACACTGTTTACTGCCTACTGTTAGGTCAGTTATTATTCAGATTAGTTTGTTACCCACAATTTTTGAAAGCGCCGTGCTCACTTCTATTATTAATGGATGTTAAGGAACTTTGCCTCTTGCTCTGTGAGTTCATCTGTTGTTTTCTTCAAATGCCTTCTGTTTTGAACTAGAGATAAATAGTCGTGATTTGAATATCTCCAGAAAGTGATATTTGAAAAGGCTGAGATTCCAGTATGTGATATTTTATCTATATGCCCTTCTTAAAAGGAACAGTCTGGCCTCAGCTCTATAAGCTCCAATTTGTGCCTGCTCTTTATAGTGAGGCAGAACAGTGTCTGAAACATCCTTTCCCAACATATTGGTATGAAGGCATTGAAGTTTATTGTGACAGACTGAATGGGCTTAACCCAGAACTGACTTAAAATCAGCATCTAAATGTAATGGCAAAGTGATCCTGCAGTTTAAACAAACAAAAATCTCCTAGGGTATCTTTGTTCATCAGTGGCCTACCTAAAGCTTTTATAGGTAATAGAAACCCAGTGAATTACTACTGCATGCTAGTAAATTGAGGTGTAAAGATGAAATTTAAATGTCGAATACCACCTGTACAGTTCCACCCTGCTTCCACAATTTCAGCTGGCAAAGCCATACTTATCCATGCATGATATCCAGAACAATAACCATGTGTTCTGTGTGCTGTGGACGTAATGAAATCTGATTTCTAGGGAATTCCTGCCTCATCCCAGCAGCTGCAGTAAATCAGCCTTCTTCTTCCCTGCTTCCCATCATCTCACCTACCTCTGATGCTGCCTCCAGTTCTTCTTGTGTATTTTGTAGCACCTGTGTAATATTTTTTCCCTTGCATAGAGAATCAGCCTGCCCTGCAGCTGTTCTCCAGCTGGCAGTCAGGTAGTATCAAAGGAAAGGACAAATCATGTGGGTACTTCTGAGATCGCTGGCCTGAGGTCACCTGGCTGAGTATAGAATGCTGCACTTTAACTGCAGCCTTTTGCTGGGGTGGGTTCTAATTTGATTCCTCTTCCTCCTCCTGTCTGTTGATTTATACCCAATTTTTGAGACCATTCTAACACTATGAGACCTCCTTAAAACCAGTGACTATGTTCAAAAGTTACCAGACAGGAGCTAAAGTTACCAGGTGGGTGGAGAAAAACATTATTTCCTTTGGAAAGCAGTCTCAAAAGGAAGGATGCCAAAGAATGTCCATCATTAAACATCCATGGGGGAGATCCCTTGCACCAGCTTTGTCAGATTAGATTAATCACTTCCTCGGTGTGCAATTCCTTCCCTTTGTTGCCTTGGATGCTTCTTGAAGGCTGACAGTACCCAATTCAGGAAATAGGTTTAGGAGATGCAAGAGGGAAGCATCAAAAGCTGTGGGCATGGGAGCCTGGCCATGGAGCTGGGTCACCTGGATCATCATCTCTCCTTTCTATCCTGTATGTTCTGGGAGATGCTTTTTATAATTTTTTTTGTTGCTGTTGTCATTTTAATGGATATAATGTATTTTATATTTGTTTTTGCTAAATAGCTGAAAGTCAAAGATACTTTAATATATCTGATGAATCATTGGAAAGTTGAAAAGCATTAAAAACCCAGGTGCATACCATGGAGATTATTAGAAATAATGCCATTTTGCTAAGTGATTTTAACTTGTTTAACAAATGTAATCATCTGTGTAGATAAGAAAAAACCCCACAATCCCCATTTTTCAAGCAATAGGTCCATATATTGCTGAACACCTTTGCTTTGGATCATTGCAGAGCAGTGGTGGTGATGTGGTGTCTCGTTGTACGTTATCAACTGTAGCAGAGTGTTAATTAAGAACGATGTAACCTGCAACTCCAATTATTAGTCCTGTCTGTTTAGCTGGACAGGAGCAGTGCCTTGCTTTAGTTACTTTGAAAGCTTCCATAAGAATGGTAAGATTAATGTTTTATTTTCACATCTGTTCATGAGACAGTTTAAAAATCCTGAAGTTTAAAATGCAATAGAATGTAAACAAAAGGGCTTCTGCTCATTTACATGTTAGCCAGATTTGCTAACTGATTGCTGTTTGAACCTAATCTACCACCTCCTGCTGCATTAGCTACAACAAACATTACATTTACATACTGATTTCTTATTTTGTTTTAATGTAAATAATCTGTAATTACAGTAAATTTGGACTTCTGTTGACATGAGCTTGTATAAATCTGTAAGTTTAAAATGGAAATGTTAATTACCTTGTGTCATACCTGTTTATATAAAAATCAGAGATTTTGGGAGAAATTTCTGTGTGACTGAGAAAGATATTGCCTAGTGGGAAATACTGAATGTATTTCATGAAAAGTGGAATGAAAAGGAGCATTTACCTATCACTGATTAAGGATTTACTTTTGGTATCAAATTCTAAAACATTACTAAAATTTCAAACAAAAATGCTATTAAAAAGTAGAGTATCATATAAAAAATCAAAGCATTAATGCAATCACTTAACTGCAGATAGAACCAATCTGTTTTGTATGTCCACATCTCTTGCTAGCACTGGTCAGAGCAATGACTCTGCTCTGATTTTCTTTTGTCTGTTCTTGGACTCGTTTTTTGGGTGTAGGCAGGATACATCAATTGGAGAATTGGTGTCCAAAAATACAGGTTCCCTTGCCTCCTGTGCTGCACAGCGAGTGCAGAATCATTGAGCCGAGGTAAAAAAGTTGTAATGGCAGTTATATCACCTATCAGCAAATGCTTCTGAAAGCTGGGGTTTGCAGTAGGGGAGGAATGGTTCTAGTAAGAGTAGCCTACTTTAGTCCTCTTTCTAGAATTTAGTTTTCTTTTCCCACTAATTAATTCTAAGATTAATTGAGTTCTCTTTGCACTGGTGGCAACAAAGAAAAAGAAGAAAAAAAAAAGGAAATATGTCTTGACTTTAATGGGACGTAGTTTGACCCTGATTTTTTTTCCCTTTTTAATGCAGCTATTTTATTTGGAAGATTGTAGTCAACTATAACATTTGTAGGAAAATTAAATAGCTGCAAACACTGAAGCCAAAATTTTAGAGGTGTGCATTGTATTTGAACTCAGTCTTTTCAATATACTTATGTGGACCGAAAAAGAAATAAAAATAAGCTTCAGCTTACTGTCAGTGAGAAGTTTCCTTTAAATACATTTATCTATAAAATTTATCATTGCCTTAATGGCTGGAATACAATTTTTGGTGAGATATGTTTTGGTACCAGTAATCTGGGGTAATCTGCATTCCCCTTTGCTGAAGGAAATGATGATGGGAGGGACAGACATCTCTGGCTCTGTGTTCACATCACCCCCATCCCACACAGGAGGCTTGGCACCAATGCTGGCATCAGTGACCCATCAGTTGTGTCATCAGTTCCTCCTCCCTTTGACTTTCTAGTGGGCACTGTCCAAGTCCTGTAGCTGTCAGACCATGTGAGATTTTGATGTAGCAGCTCCAAGGACTGGAGCAGTTGACCAGTGCATTTCTGTGTAAGCAGAACTAATGTTCCTCATGATGTTATTTTTCTGAAGAAAAAGTGAACAATTAACCATGCTCTATATTTGCTAACACTTTCAAACCCACTTTTTTCCTCAGTTTTTTTCAGGGTTTTTTTTTTTTTTAGCCAGCTTAATTTTCAGCCTCTTTTTTCACTCTGTTTGTCGATGAATATGTGCTGAGAATTTGCTTGTTAACAACGTTCAGCTTGTGTTGCTTAGAAATCCCAAAAGTAGAGGTGTCAAAATTGTTAGTTACTTCAAAAATTAAAGCTTTTTAATTTTTAGGCACTTCATTTAAATTTGTTTGAAGAGTATTTTTTCCTTTCCAAAATACTTCCTGCTCTCACAAGTGGAAAACTTTTCCTATGAGCGGATGCTTTTTATTAGCAAGCTGTATTTTGAGTTGTACTGAAGTGTGGGTATCATGCATAACTGGAGATATTGAGGGTTTGATCAGACTGGCCTGTTTCCTTCTATGTTTACATCAATTACAGAATGAAAACATGAGTCCTGTTATCAGTTAGCATCTACAGATTTTCAGATAGAGTCAAAATTAGCTATAACAGAACCTTGTGTGAGTCTGTATGGAATCCAGAGCCATTCACATATGCTGTAATTAATGTTTTCAGAGCAATTAAATATGTCATTTGCCTCCAGTATTTGCTGAAAACAAATAAAAAATCAGAATCTCAAAAAGCACAGCAGGATATTTTAGTTGCTACTGAACATTTGCCAATAGAAAATATGGTTGTGGCGATGCAAAACTTACTAAAAATGAAATTAGAATTACCTTTGAAAATAGGCATACAACTTTTCAGAACTCCTTGTTTTATTTTTCCCCCCTCTTTTGAAGGACTGTTTAGTATTTAAAAAAATTTTAGGCCTTTTGTAGAAGATTCTATGAAAGTGCAGAAAACTACGTGTTCACCATAGATGATGCTGGTTACATTTGTAGTGTCTCTCATGCACATGGTCATACTTAAAGTTGACAATGAGTTATATTTATTTTCCATATTGCAAAACCATAAAAGACAAGAAATAGCACTTCATGATTTTGTTTTGTAGTATGTGATTATTGAGATGTCACAGGAGCCAAATTAAGTTGCCGAGTGAAGATATTTTTGTAAGGTAAATTTCCCTGAGATGTTCAGTCAAATGGTACATCTCTTGCTAAAGCAGCCAGTGAGTATTTTATGAGTTCCTCCCCGTCTGAGCAGGAAAGCAGCAGATCAGTAATTCCTGTAGGAGTTAAAACTAACAAATCAGTTATCAAATGATTTAGGAATATTTCTTGTCTTCTTGTACCATAATATACAGCTGTGCTGATCTGCATTTAGAATTTGTCCTTTACTGCTAAGAGGAATGGCATGTTGAAGTGCCATGGAATAGTGAAGATGTGAAGGAAGAAAACAGAGTCTGTCATTCTTCTAAGTGTGTGTGATAAAAAAGAATTGAATAGGCCCAATTTAATTTCAGATGCCACTGAACAAGTCAAGTCTGCATAAATATTGTTTAGAAACCCAAGCTATGGTACAGTGGTGCTGCAGGTTTTGTAGCTTGTGTAAGATTGCACACAGCCATAATTGCCATGTCTACAACAGAAGTCCTGCCTTCTACTTTGAAAAGTATATAGCTGCATGATTTTGTACCTAATTAAGCAAACAGGATGCCTTTTTAACATCCAGGTGTTTTGCTACCTGGAAAATCAGAATAAAACCCCCCAAGTTTGTAACAACATGAAGATATAGTTGGCCTGTTTAAACTGTATCTTAAGATTTAAAAAAAAAATTATTTCTGATGATTAAAACCTCTGTAATGTACATTTAAAATGATGTGAGCAGAACTGACTTTTCTAAATGCTCAATACCCACACGAGAAATTTTGCTGTGGTTACTTTTCCAGTTCTAATTAGCTGGGTTTATGTGCTTTGAATGAAACTAAGCAGAAGAATTTCCATTTGGTTTCTGCTTCAGGTGACCCTAGAGAAGAAAGAGCATGCTTTGCCTTGTTCCACTTGCCATCAGTTCTTAATGTGCATCATAGCTTGATATTTGGTCTGGTCATCAATATGCTGACAAGCCTGTTATTAATGGCATTAGGAGTGCTAAATACACCCGATGTTTGTGAAGATAATGGGACTCTCTCCATTTTGAAAATACTTAACATTAGAAGAGCTTTAGAGGCTGCAGTCACCTTATTAAGGAAGGAGTTCAGGAATGGCCTTTGGTCATTCTCAGCATGCTTCCTTGCATTTAAGAGTGAAAAGAGAGATGATAATGTTGTGCCTGGACTTGTCCATATAGAGTTTAGGGTACCCTGGGGTTTTTGCATCTAACTGTAAAACAAGCTATAACATGCTTATCCCTGATTTTCCTGTTTTTCTTTCAACCATTTCAGGGCCCTGCAGGAGTCATTAAATCAAAACTTCATGCTGATTGTCACCCATCGAGAAGTCCAGCGGGAGTACAACCTCAACTTCTCAGGAAGCAGTACCATTCAGGAGGTGAGTGCTGTTTCACAGCTGAAGAATAAATGTAGCTCATTATAGCTAATGCCAGCTCTGTTAAAGGGGGTTTGCATCGTCTTGATGGATATTCCTGTGTTTTATTAGTCTTTTTTTTTTTTTAAATCAACTGGTTCATCAAGATTTCCTGTAATTTGATTAAAGAATTCAGTCAGAAAAAGGTGTTCTATGAAATTATACAGAAGGGATGTTTCTTTTTGCATTGTAGTAGCAAAACGCACAAACAGCATTTATTGAGTTATTCAAATTGCATTTTACTTGAAGCCCCTTGAAGCTCTCTCTGTCTTTCCTTCTTTTAACTGGCTCCATCTCCATTTTGTAGGCACCTCAACCAATGCTGGTTGCTGTCGGAGTGCTGTAATTCTTACTGGCCTGGTAGCCAAATGGTTTTGTGTATAATGGACATTGCTGCCGTTCTGTGGAATGGCCAGCAAGGGGTGATATTGGAGAGAACTTCGGCAGAATTAAGTCCTAAAGGAACAAATATTTCTGATGTGACTCTGGACTCTCTGAATTCAGAACAAGCAGTCCCTTGCATATTTTTAAAACTCCTTTCCAAGCCCAAAGGCTGTTGTCTAGTGCTCCGTGGTATATCTAATGCCAGATGTTGTGGGTATTATTTTCCATATAACCCACTGCCTTCTGGAAACTTGACAAACAACCTAGAAATGTGAATCTTCAGAATTCACATTACAAAATATTAAGATTAAATGTTTGCTTTTCAAATTAAATGTATGTTTGCTATTATTGGTCTGACACTTCTCTCAGTCTTTTAGGGTTGAACAGATTTTATTGAAGTTTCCCATGTCACATGCTGACATAGTAGACAGAATTAATTCAAGTTCTGTATTAGCTGTGGGAGTAGTATCTCATACAGCCATGAAAAATGATCACTAACTGTTTTGGTTGTGAATCCTGTTATTCTTAGGAGCTAAATTCTGATTTTTCCCCATGTGAAAGCCTGTTTTCTACTTCTTATTTTTAGATCTACTATAGTAAGCTCTGTTTTGCTTTTTGTGGTGATACAAATAAACAAGCATACTTGAACCAGTTTGACTTTTGAGGGGCTGAGCTTTGGATGTCTACAATTATAGAGAATTTGAATGTTTATGGAAATAAATCATCCAAATATGTGGTTTTAATTTTAAAATGGTGAGATTCTAAAAGAAAACTCATACATATATATTGTCTGTTTGGTTTTTATCAATGCTATATCATTTACTTCTTTGCTGTTGGGTCTTACCTGGCTTGAAGGAAGCAGAAAGCTGTGACAGGGTGATCTAGGCTGCCTTTCCATGCACTGAAGTTTTCTTGTTTGTTGGTAATGGCAGGTTACAGCCAACACGTTGCCATATGAAGTCAAAGTAATTTAAAAGTTAATTATGATTTTCCCCTTAAAATGAAATAAAAACCCTGCCACCCCATAACCAGCATGAGCAGAAAACCTTGCTTTGCCTTTGTTGTATCTAAGTATCACACCCAAGAGAGTGTATAAAACTGTGAAGGCCAATTCAGGGGCTGAAATGAGCAGAGCTCTGCAGCCCTCGTTGTGCAGCTGATGCTGAACAGGTGAACGTGGCTGCCTGTGCAAAGTCTCCTGGAAATCCCTGGGGATTTGGCTGAGGTAAAGGGGTTGGCGAACATTTGTCTAATTATAGAAAACAAGCACTGTTTTGAATGTTAACTCCCTAATGGCTTCTTAATTTAATTTTTTTTTCTTTTAGCATAGAGTGATCATTGTAACAAATTATTTAGGCAGTCTGTGTGGTTTGCAGGAATTGGTGGTATCTTTCCTCATTGTCTTTGTCTTCTCCAGGGACCATTAGATTGTTTTTTTTTTCTCTTCACTCTCTCGTTCGCACTTTAACAAATTAATAGTTTACTTTCCTCCTGGCGTATTTTTGTAACGGTGGAGAAGCTCAGTGATGCAGTTGCCAACCACAAGAGGGCAGGAAGGACTATTCAATTATTACCTAAAAATGCCGCTCAGTGTTTTCAAATTAGCTTCTGGTATATTAACAAAAAGGACTATAATGGCCAAGTTATTGTTTGATTTACAGATAATTGGCATATTGCAGGGAGGAGACTTAATTTCACCCTTTTAAATTAAACAGGGAGATTTAAAAAGACATAAAATATTCATTAATGTTCAGTGATTATAAAGCAGTGGCATATATTTATTCTACCTTTATTACTGTTTCGATGGGAAAATACTGCAAATATTTCAGAAATCGACTTGGCCATACTGACAAGTTGAAATGTTTAAGCAGTGTTAATGCAATCTACTCACACGCCATATCCTATGCAGAAAGATTCAAAATGACTACATCAATTATTAAAAGAAATATTTAAGATTCTAGAAATGTTCTACTTCTTGCCACAGTTGGGTGCAACTGTCTCTCAAGGGCTACTGGTTCAGTGTGGTGTTGTTATTAGTACTCTGAATTTTAAGGAGTAGATATTTTTTCCAAGGGTCTCAAAAACGCCCCAGACTCCCACCAAAAACTCAACCCCACCACCCTTTCAGAAGGCAGAAATATTTTGCAATGGATTAAATGCAAAATCAAGTGCGCTCACAACTGTGCTTTCCTGAACTACTACTGCTGCAGTTCTCTGGGTTTTTAATTGTTTAGAATGCATGTTTAATAGTAAATGATATTCGGGAGAATTGTTTTTTTGGAGAAATCGTGGTGTTTATGGGGAAACCATGTAACAAAAAATTATCTGAGAGAAGCCCGATGCCGTAGTGCTCATGTCTGCTGCCACAATTTCTTGCATATTATTTTAATAGTTGGACTTTGGACAGGACTTGAAAATGCCTTTTTTTTTTTTTTTAACATTCTTTATCAAAATATCTAACTCTTTACATATTAAGATCTGATTTCTCATCTTAAAAAATGTAAGTTACCTTCAATTATATTGTTTTGGGATCATGAACTTATACAGACTCTTTGGAAATGAAATAAAAAATTAAATATAACTTGTCAAAAATTCTGTATATTCGATTTAAATTTTTCTTTTTTGAGTTGGGCAGGGGAGTAGTTAACTTGGAAAGTTAATAATAACACAATGGCCTAAATTGCAAATTAATCTGTGTCACAGGTTTCTGACATCTGTTTGTTCTTGTAAAATTGCAGTATTAAATTAATTCTGGGCAGATACTGTTCTGGGAAATATCATGGTTACTTTTTTCCATGATCTGCATTTTAAATTGGAAATTGGTAGATTTCGTGCCAGTTTGGAGACTGTAAATGAATACATTTCCAGTGTATTAGATGGTTAAATAAAGACAATTTGACAAATTGAACTCCTAATACAAGACTAAAAGGAGATTTCTGTCTGAAGACTTCTTTATTCTGCTAAGATAATTTGTGGAGGCTGTCTGCAATTGGAGTTATTTTTTTAACTTTAGGTTTTAGGAGGTTTGTGCTAAATTATTACAAGGCATTGCCACATTCAAGATAATTTCTTTTCTATCTATTCTTACCACCTTGTTCTCATTTAGAAATGAACATTTCTACTACTTTTCATTTTTGCAAGTTGTTGTTACATTATTTGACAGAAATGAAGGAAAGCCTTTTTCAGAGGGGGGAATATTTAAATGTGTGTTAAAAGCAAGTTTGTGTTCTGATCCTGGAGCAGACAAACTAATTTGTGAAAAACTTAATGGACTTGAGTTCTTGTCACAATAATGTGCTCTACACTTTTTGTTTTAGTCAGTGACATAGAAAAAAAAATCAAACATTTTTAACAAACTGGATTGCTCCATTACAAACAAAGACTTTGCATTTGTCTATTTTACTCTTTTGATACAGACTTTGAAGCCTTTTTGTGATTCCTGCGTGCAGGATTACAAAAATATCCAGTGTACACAAGCTGTGGCTGCTAAAGGATGGATGAGTTAAATATGCAGAACCCTGAGTCCTCTCACAGATTGGTGATCTTATTTTGTAACTGCTGGAAATTCCAGTTGAGAATACTATGTAGAGCATGTACTGGGCACCAGAATTCTTGGTAAAACATAAAATCTGTGCAAACAATGCAGAGAAGATGGGTCTTTAAATACTGGCTGCCTCTGCAGGGCTGCCTCTGCTCTTTATTCCGTTCCTTTAGCCAATAACTTAAGCAGAGGCTGCCTGCTCAGCATCCCTGACACCTGTGCTAGGTAATTTATTTGTTCTCTGTTCCCTACAGACTCCCTGGCTAAGGTGGAATATGGAAAGCAATGTATCCAATAGCCCTCCAGGCAGGAGGAGGAACTATTTGTGCACACAACTGCCTGGGCTGAGATAAACTGTAAATTCTGTGTTGACAGACCCTAATCAAGTCCTTTGTGATGGATTCCTTTAAACTTTTTTCCTAAGTGGATGAATGTTAAACAAGATGCAAAATCACCTTTACGAACATGCAGGCAGAAGCCTCATTTAAAAGGCCTAAATAAATGTGATATATAATGTAGGTAAGGAGATGAATTACCTGCAGCAGGCAGAAAAATAATCCGGCTGAAGGTCTCGTACCTTTTTCAGATTTGTTTTTTGGTGTCTGAACAAAATATTTTCAAGCCAGTTGTTGGTGAGTGAGATCATTCTAAGTAAACGTCAGCCACTGACATGGAGACATGAAATGCATATATAAATAATGTTATTCTTTTTTATGCTGTAGCTAAATAATTACAATAAAATACATTTGCCAGAATATGGGACATATATTAATAATTTCAGAAACAGTTGTTTTATATTTTGACATTTTGTACTTGCTTTAAAATTGTTGAAAACAATTATTGTAATAAAAATCAGTAACTAGCACTTTTTGGTATTTAATAGGAGGTGCACAAATGTTCTATTGTTCAAATAGTCTTAGTATGAGTGAAGCTATTAAAATACATTGCTATACCCATTGTAATCAAGAGCCACATGTTTTTATGAAATTTGAACATTTTGTTTGCTTTTTAAAGAAATCTGTTATGTTAAAATTACATTCAATTTATAGCAAGGCGTAACAGCAGTGTACATAATTTAAACATCACTGTGATAGCTTCAGTGTTCTACAGTGGTAAATGAGGACCTGCTAGCAAGCCAGGCTTTGACTTTTTCAGCAAGGAAAGAAAAATGTATTTTTAAAAAGCTAAATCAACTTCTTGATTTGGTTTTTTGCCTTTGTGTTATAGAAAACCACACATTCCTAAAGTAAAATGTATTCACTGAAAGAAATCCTTGATAAACTTTTTGTAAGTGGTGATGTGTTGGGGATTATATGAAAAGGAAGTTCCTTGGGAAATAAAGAGAAAATACGTTTTAGGTATCTGTTCAACAGTGATAACTTTATTAGGCACTTAAAATGTCTCAATACCTGACTGAAGAGATCTGTTTCAAAGATATCCCATTGAAAAAGGTATATAACTATTTTTCTGCAACAGAAACAGCAATAAAAGATAAAGAAAGGGCACTACTTCTCACTTAATTATGAAACTTAATATATTCCTGACAGAATATGTTTCATAACCTGTAATTTGATTTTGGTGGGTTTGGACGTGCATATCATTAAAGAAACGATCTTCAGTTATTAAAAACTAGTAAACATGGAGATTTTTATATGCAAGAAAAGGCAGAGAGTAAATAATTGCACTGGTGACCAATACTGTAATAATCCTGTTTTACAATATGCACTTGACAGGTTGTAATAGTGCTAATTGAAGAGACTAATTCACACTTGCTTCATTCTATTCAAAGGCAAAATCAGCAGCTTGTTTTGCTTTTGACCAGATGGTCCTGATGAACACCTACTGTGCACTTTAAGTGCTTTACTAGAATTACAAAGGCTGGGGGCTGCATCCGACTCAAAATGATTTGAGAAGAGAAAAAAACCTCACTGCTCAATGGATTTGGTGCAACTAAATTAATTCTAGTGGACCCATTACACATTGAGCCCCCTTTTCAAAGTGCTGAGCCTCCTCGTTTGTTCTGTAGCAATGAGAAAGTGAAAGGCAGATTACTGCAAACAGAAATAAAAAAAAAGTGCTGTGAAAAGGAGAAAAGAGGCCTTGAAGCCTTTTCATATCATTTGGGTTTTTCAAGTGCGTTATTTTTGGGGAGGGTGGATGTATGAAAAGCCAATTGGAGTTTTTTTTGTTTTAAAGTGCGCTATTTAAGTACTATGAATATAAAAGCAAGAGCAACAGTTGACTGAGTTTACTGTGGTAAAGCTTTGTGTCCAAGGATGAATCAAATTCATTATAGTCAATGCTTTGTATTTTCATATGAATGTAGGGTTAGTTTCACAAGACTGTGTCTGTTTAGGATAATTATAATTTAATATTTTCCTTTCATAAAGTTATCACTGTAGTTTATCTAAAATTTGCTGAAAGCAAGGTTTTTTTCTTGCATAAATTTAGAAGCACCCAGAGAGTTTCAAACTCCAAAGGAAGCTGTTTGATTTGCAAGGGAAGGTGAGGCAGGTTCCAATAGCACAGATTATTATAACTAATTAAAAGTCACACATCTGTTAACGTTCAGTTTGTCAGCACTCAGTTTAGTGTGTGTGTGTTTATATCTCTTCTTCCTTTCTCTCCTTCTCTGTCTCTATTCCCCTCCATCCATAAGTGTAAGTTGGGTTGGAGAGAGACTCTCAAAGGATAAGGATCAATTTATTTGAATTTGAAAATAATGAGGAGTCATTGTTATAATTTTGGTTATGGGTTTGGCTCTGTAAATGCTCAGTCATGTGAGTTGTCCTTATTTTAGAAGTAATCATGTTGAATTGAATGGCTTTGCTCATGTAATTTAAGGATGCTAAGGATTTTGGGGATCAAGACCTAATTTAAAACCCTGAATTTTTTAAAAACTGCAATTAAAACCATTGCTTGCTATTCTGATTTTGAATATTTGCTGTGTTTTACTTTCGGGGTGGTGGATTTTTATGCAAGGCTTCTATCATAATGCTAGCTATTAAAAAGGTGTTAGCATGAAATGACAAGAAAACCTAAGCAGCTTTATGAACATATTAAACAGCTATGTCCCCAGTTCCTGTGCTGTTTAGAGTGGGAAAGCAGCACTCTGTAGCTCAATAGCACAGTGCTGTTTTCTGTGTGAATTATATTTACTTGAATAACAAATGAAAAATTCAAGTTAGCATTTTTTTGCAATTAAAAAAAATTAATTTACAGCTTGTAAATTAAAGTGGTTTAGAACATGGTTTAACCTTTCTATCCTGTGTTAACTATAATATGATCACTTCTATTATTGCATGATATACACTTATATTAAAAAAAACACATTCGTTGAATTGCTGATTTGTTTTCAAACAATGAAATTTGTATTTGTGCAAATTATAGCAGGCACAGTGTTCTCTCATGTTTTCTCATCAAACAACCCAATTATACTTATAAATAGTGAGGTGCTAATGAACTGTTGTTCTGGAAAAGTTGATTTTTTTTTTTAACTTGGGTAAGAAAGGAAACACTTCACAATTTTAGAGTGCTTGCTTGGTGAGAAAATATTTGAAAATATTTTACTTATGTAAATCATGTTGGTGCTATCACTTTTAAATACACAACAGAAGCTAATCTAAAATCCCCATCAGTTCATATGGAGCGTAACTACATTCTTGACATTGTAAATTGCTCACTTAATTGGGAACTGAGGATTTACTTATATTCAATGAGTTAGAGAAGTTGTTTCCTAAGAGTTAATATTTCAGCTTGAAGTTTATCACTGCAATCACTAAATAGAAAGAGGTAATTTTTTGGATAGTGGTGATAAGGATATTTAAAGTAGTGGTTGTGGGGTTACAACACCAAAATGCTCAACAGAATCTTGAAGCAGCAGTGCAATGATAGTGCTGCACTATGTTGCTTTGTAATTACTATGCAAAGAAAACACTCAGTTGCTGTTCCAACTGTGAATTAATAATGTTTGTCCCCTCCATAACATCTTAGTGACACAGGCACCATCTCTGTACTAAACCTGTTTCTTAGGGTTTTTCAGTTACGTTCCTATATCTGTGTAAAACGTGAACTTGAAAAGTTATCCTTTTGTTTTTGTACCAGGAATCGTGGGCAGAAATTGGAGAGCCTTGCACTCATTTAAAGGATAAAATGGCCTCATAATCACCCGCAAGAAATCCCTGTTACTGTTTTTAAAAAGGGTTATAGCAGCTCTCGGCAAATATTTGCAATAAGTGGCAAAATTTATGCCTTGCTTTGTGGTAGTTGCGTGACCAGACAGTGGGGCATAGGATTGTTTTAAGGTTTTTACAGCTGCAGGGAAAAAGCATCTGTTCCTAGAAAAGCCTTCATTGTTTAATTTTGACACTGACTTTTCCATGCTGCTTGTACCAGTCTCTGGATTAGGTGCCACTAAGATAAAATTTGTTTTAAGTTGCTCCCAAATGCAGCTGTCACTATACACAGCCTTGTAGCTTAGGCAAAAGGAGACACAATCAAAACAAGCATTTTTGTACAAGGTCATTTGTTAGACTGGGAAAGCTCAGAGCAGGAATTTTGACAATATTGTATCTTGTGAGCAGCTTGGCTATTACCTTTTGTGTTTGTTTAATAATTCTGGTGTTCACTGATGTGTATGACTGTCTCAGAAATAATGAAAGAAGGGAATTTTTTAAACTGCACTGCTTTTCTTTACATATCCTTTATATTAAATTTATTTTGATTGAGCAGTTTCTGTGGTGTTCAGTTACATACACCCCATGTATGTTTATTTGTATCTCTGTATCTCTGCAGTGAAATGGGATGATTTACAAAAAGCAGGGAAAATTGACATTTTTGAAAGGGCTTCCATTTCTTTCCTTCAAAGTTTCCAGTGAATTAAAAATGAAAGAGCACTTCATTTTATGTATCCCAGAGTTGTGTTAATTTCTACCCAGCTGGTCTCAACTGATTGATACAAAGCCAAATTTGTGACTGCCTGCATTACAAAGTCTGTAATTTGCTAATGAATTATGATAATAATCTTTCATCACACATGAAAGATTTAGACAAACAATTTACTAACTATATAGTTTGATCACAATTTTTGGGTTGGTACCAAGCCTCAAATCTACTTTTATTTTTCCCTGCCTAGATTAGCAGACCAAAGGGAACTCACTCTTACCTTGTTTTGAAAGCAGTGATGCTGGAAGTTACACAGGGATGATGGTGGACGGCAGAAATGATACAAACTTGTAGTGTAAATACCCAATTTAATGTTTAGACAAATCAAACCACCCAGTTTCCAACTAGAGGAGCATCACAGTAGGCATGGCACAGGAAGTTATTTGAGGCTGCATGCACTGGTATGGGGACATAGAAATAAATAAGAATAGGGTACAGATGTTTCTCAAGTTCGACCTCCTTTGGATATGGTGGAGGCAAGCTAATTAAAACACAGCTAGACAAAGCCATAGGGGCAAACTAGATTTAGAAAGAAAGGAAAGGAAAACCAAATCTTCTAGAAAAGGAGCAGCTGCCACAAGATCTGTCAACTTGAGTGAAGTTTGTGGTTACCTGCATGTCAGATCAGTAAAGAGTTGCTCTTGAACACTCTAAAGGCCCTCTGAGGACAATGTTCACAGAAGGACATGAGCACACCATAAATGTATTCCTGTATGAAATCTGCCCATTTTTGGTTAGATCATCCACCTTCTGACAAAATATTAATTCCCAGTTCTGTAGAGCTTGCTCCTGTGCACAGGAAGAAGGAGAGGAGCTCAGTGTTCAGTGCACTCTTCTGTTTTGCAAGATCGACAAGAGTTTGCAAAAAAAAAAAAATCTGTTGATCATTTTTTTGCTTCTCTTGAGCTCAGATTTAAGTAGACAACGTTTTGATGTCCACCTTTAGGTAAACAATCAGCCTGACAAAGAAGCCCACAAGACCTAGCACATATGTCCAGTGTTTCCATTGTTACGTGGATGAAACTGTTGGCTTAGGTGGTTTCTGGCTTGATGTGCTTCTCTTCAGACCATGAGTGACCCAAACCAGCTGGTTTCTCACCCCAAAAACACACATGTATGAGTGCCCCAAACAAAATGACATTGGGATTCCTGTTGCTACTATTATATAAAGCATTGTTCGACTGGTAAAAAGATTTTAAAAAATAAAGAAAAGGGAGTAAAGGTAAGAAAGTAGGACAACCAGCAATATCAAGAAAATTCCATCCAGAGCAGGGCCTGGTTATGTGGCCCTGTGAAAAGATTAGGAGAAGAGCTTTGGGGTAGGTGCTGCCTGGAAAAGGGCTTGAACTATGACCAAAGACTTTTTGTTGTTGCTTTATTATGTTTTTTGTTCTTATCATATTTAGAGAACTAGAACTTTATGAATAATCACGAGTGTGTTCATGAATCACTTCTTACTGTGTCAGGTTAAAAAGAAAAAGTCTTAAAAAAAGCGAAAGAGGATTACAAAGAACAATGATTTTTTACTATTTTTCTGCAATTACTGTGTAAGGAAGGGAGATCTCCTTCCTACAAATATGTACTAATGGAATTGTAGTAAGGCTGTCTGGTATCACATGGCAGAGCTATACATACCTTACTCCAACCCCAACAACCCAAGGACTGACTTAATTTCAGTTATTTTGTTCACAGCATCAGGGCAAAATATAACACCCCAAATATCTCTGCAGTTTCTTTCAGGAGAAACAGAAAGGTTTTATACTGGTCTTATTTCACTCATTTCTGGTGACAAGCTCTCAGCAACTTTAACACAGTAACTCTTACTTAAGAAACATTGTGAGCTGTGGTTGTGTCCCGTTAGTAATTTTTCTGTAAGCTGAATTTCAGTTCAACATCTTCCCTCTGTGTCTTACATAAACTTCTGTTTGCACTTACTCAAAAAGTTCCTCTTTTAAGGCAAGAAGGACTTATTCCTGAATAATTCAAAAGTGGGGAGTGTAAGAAGTACTTGGATTAATCTGGGGAGGGTTTTGTGTGTTGACAGTTTCACCTATAACTAACAGTCTCTTTCACCCACTCTGCTTAAAAGGTCTTGGCTCTTTTTTATTCTTTACATTGACCTTGGACTGGCAGAGAAAAGACCAGACTGCAGCTGAGAGCTCTGACCACAGGGCAGCCTAGGCCAGGACTAAGGCAAACAAAATGGAGAAGCTCTGATATTCACAAAAAGCAGCAACAGAAGAGTGGAAGAGTAACTCCACTTTTTTTGTAGTACAAAGCAATACAGTGAAACTTCTCACCCTGGTACTGAAGGTAAACTGCCAAGTCGGGCAGGTTCACATTAATTTTTCAAGGATGGTTCTTATGAGGCCAGTGGAAAATATGTAAATTCTCTAGATCATTCTGTGAGGTTTGGGCTGAGCTGAAAGTTTCTTTTTTGATGAACTAAGAGTAATAGACTGAGATGAAATTTGAATTGCTATGGACATGCCCTTAGTCCCCTCCTTAAATCTTCCCACAGACCAAGTTGTAGTTCACAGCTGTGGCTGCATTACCACAGAGGACAGTGCAATAAGAGGTCTGCTGAGAAAAGCAGTTGAAGGGAAAGATCTCTGCTATTTATCTTTTCTGGCATTTTAACAGTGACCATTCCTACCCGATCCTGTGGATTGAGTGTTTCTTATTAATTGAAATTTCAAAATTGTGCATCTTCTCTTTTACTTTGGTCTTAATGGTGATTGGTTTGACTGCTCAGACAGTTTTGTCCTCCAAGCTGAAGGGTGCAGTAAGTTGGACAGGTGGGAGGCTTAAGATCAGGAGTGTGTGTTTGAAGTGAAACACCCATGCAATACCATTTTACAAGGGCTGGATCTGCATCGGTTCCTTGGTGCAAATCAGTATTTTCAAATCTTGTAGCATTGGGAAACCTCATTGTAGCAGAAATAGTGTCATTTTAAAAATAATTTTCTAAACAGAGGTGGTAGAAGTCTTCTTGAATAGGAACAAATAAATTAAAGATTTAGTGACAAGTGCATGTGCTGGGTGTTTTCAACTCACTACAGAGTAGCCATGCAAAGAATCACCATGAGCTAAAAGACAAGCCTTTTAAATACCCCCCAAAAACCATTTGTTCCCTTAGAGAACTCCATTAGCATTGTGTTTTGTTTATTTTTTTTTCTTAAGATCAGTTTGAAGTGAGGAACAAGAAAACTTGGAAATTAAATGTTTATTCTGCAGCCTAAGTGCAAACTGTTTGAAGTAGGGGATAATTTTAGCATAGTCCAAAATAAGCATCTGTTGTCTCAAGACATTGGTATCAGATGAGAACTGAAAATCCAATTTCAGTTCTCATTTTGTGTCTTTTGCCTTGTGTCAGTTTATAGGTCTGATCTTGGATCACTCAGATATGACTTACAAAACCTGACAGTCCCCCAACTGTATTTTTAACTCTATAGGTCCTATTGCTTGTTTAGTAAACAGTGTCTTGTTCTGGTTTTTTTCATCTTCTTTTTAAGGTTTATTTTTCCTTCTGTTTCTTTCATTTTTTTGGTAGTCCACATACATGTTGTACTGCTTTCTCATTTCTGCTTTTCGTCTTCTGTTTTATTCACTTTCGCAGGTTTTAATGACAATAATTTTAAGAATTTCTTCATTGCTGCTTGTTTAAATGAAATATCAATATATGGCCTAACTTTCTAAATACTATTTTCTCCTTACAATTCGGTACAGAAAAGAATACTGTAAGTCAGAAAATTTTAAAGTACTGTTCTTTTTACGCTTTTTTTTGCGGAGTGCTTATGTGTTGAATTATACTTGGATGCTGTTCTTGTGTGTCAGTAAAATGCACGTTAGTGTTTTAGAGACTGAATTTTCACTGATTATTATGTGAATATCAAATGGAAATTCTTTCTATCAACTAAATTTCTGTTGCTAGTGCTAATTGTCATAGTTAAAAAATATTACGTGTTCCTAGGATATAGAAAGGAATTATTTTTACATTTTTGATGTAATTTTGTTGGTGTATATTTTACACACTGAATTTGCATAGCTATGAGTATCCTTGTGGTTCAGAGGAGAAGCTGTTAGTATGGATCTGTCAAATAGTTGTTTTATTAATTTATTCTCAGGGAAAATCCAGAATAGCTGAATATGTAAATGAGCTGCTTGTGGTGCTATAACTTGTCAAATAACCATTGATGCAGTATAGCTGAGCAAACTGTTTCAGTGTGTGCATATACAGTAGGTATTTCTCTCCAAATTAATATTTGCATTTGAAATATGAGTGTAGTGCAAATACATGAGAAGTATATAACAATTAATAATATTTTGTGCTTGATGTTTACATATTATGTGCTCTGTATTTTAATTCTGAATGTTATCTGCTTCCTTAATAATTTTGAATTAGTCTTCCAAATATATTGATTTAAAAGGATTTATTACTTAATTATTAAGGTTTGATAGGCATTTATATCCTTGAACCTGGCTGGATTTGGTCAGTAGTTAGTTGGCATTTCATGAGGTTGCCATTTTGATTTGATGACCTTCCACAGTCTTCATTGATTTGATGTAGCAAATTGTTACCTTTATTATATTAATGAGTAAGTAAAAAAAGCTGGCATGTTCTTCAAGGTTTTACTGTCCCTCAGGGATTTCTGTCCTTTCTTCTTCAACCAAAGGGACTTTGGATCCATCCTTTGACTTTGGATGGTTCCATAGACAAGAAAAAAACTCTTCTCAGGCTTTTTAAAACCTATTTTCTCAATTTCTTGCATTCTTTTGTTCTCCCATTTGTGAATCGTTGCCAGCTTACTGTAATGCAGTTGGAATAAGATGAAAAAAAGTCTGTTTTGCACTCTTCTTTGACTGCTTGGCAATTTCAGTGTAGTATTAGGAATTGCGAGAAACTGATATATTGATACATTAGAAATTAGTAGCAAGTTAAGTGTTCATATCATAAATAGAAACATGCTTACGCTATTAGTTTTTGCAAGCTTGCTATCCATGTTCTTCCACTGTTAAAATTATGACTTGTTGGGGTTTTCTTTTTAGTTCTTTTTCCAGTGTAGTGATAAACGTCGCTGTTATAGAAAAGATGTAAAAATAGTCTACCATATCATGAGGTTCATGGTATTTTGGAGGAGTGCAGTGTTGCAGCAGTGGTTCTGTGCTCTCAGGGAGTGGAGAGGGGGATTTGGAGCAGTGTTTATGCAAAACAAACAGCTGTATTCTCAAAATGCACCTTTTTTGGTAATTTTATAAAAAATGAAGACCTTGTAGCATCGTAATTTGAAGGCCAGTTCTGCCTCAGAAATAGGATATAGTTCCCACAAAACTGTTGTTGTTCTCTGGAACTCGTGTCCTGCCACCCTCCTCATAAAGGTGTTCCCAGAGCTTGAGGGTAGGAGAGGGAGGAGGAGAGCATGAGCCATTCTCAGCAGCCCTTTGCTCTTAGACTTCTGTTTTGTATCCTAGCTGGGAGTCAATGTCATTTTACAGCTGTATTTACCTCCCTGTTATCCTGCTCCTCTCTTCCTCCCCTCATGCTGCTTTGAAGGCAGCCCCTGGGGTCAGTGCCAGCCTGGCTTGTGCAGGAGCTGAGCCACTGCTCTGATAGGGAGCCTGGGAAGCAGTGCAGAAGCAGGAGCCAGGCAGACCTGTCAATGGCTTTTTTTTTTCCCCTCCCTGAGTGTTAATTGTGGTCACAAGAGTTAAGTGTTGCTGTAAAATTAACATCTTGGTATTATGTATTTATTTTTCCACCATGTAGCTTCAATGTCAAGTTTACCCAGCAGACAAGTCAAAACAAGATCATTTTTTTCTAACTGCTGCTACAGCAAGTCTCAGCCTGGGATCTCAGAAAATCACAGTGTTCCTTCTAGTTAGCAGCTAATAGGAAACAATAAAGATTTAGGGTTCAGAATTTAATTGGCACTGATGCTGATGCAGGAGGAACAAACCACACATGGTTTACTCTTCTGAAGCTTTATTGATTCTTTTTTAAAAGGAAAGCTCTGATGAAAGTAAAAAGAGGCATTTAATTTGCAAGTATTTCTACACAGTTTTTATTCTGAAATGTGCTTTTCTATCCTTCTCTATCCCTGCACCGTAAAAATGCTGTAAGATCTTCTGAATCAGAAACAGATACTGAAAAACAGAAGTATAAGCTTGTAATTTCTACTGTTCAGCTTGTTCATTTGAATGGAATTGCTGCTTTCTTGCAGGTTAATTTTACATCTTTCCTGAGACTAATGTCCCATGTGCGTTCATAATCATTTTTAAGATAATATGACATTAGCATATCCTCAAAACCTCCATCCCAGATTCTAGTCTTTTAGTGACCTATTTCCAAGGATTGGGTCTGGAATATCAGTCTCAAAGAGGTGGTGATATGAACAGGAGCTTCCTGTTTTACTGACGTTGCCTGTATACCAAAATCTAGAAATGGGATCTTTTTTCATCACTTACACAACTGAATTTTTGAATTTCAGTGAGTAACTGAAGATTTTTCTTCTGGCATAGATTGATCCCAAGCTTTGAGATTCTCCAACAAGGTCAAAGATGTGTGGCAGAACTAACTGCAGATGTCTTTGAATTACTTCCTGCTCCCACAGCTTCCTTACAAATCATGATAGAGTCCTTGGGTTATCATCACTGGCAAAGCCACCATAGGTGCACTTATATTTAGTAGCTGGTATCTCAGTCTCTCTCAATCCCTACTTTCCAAAATGTTTTGAAAATTTTGGAAAGGAGTGACTTATTTCCTTTCCAATCTCATCTCTCCGTTTTCTCCATAGCTTTGGTGACAGATTACAGACGATTCTGCTGATCTGGAATTACAATTTAAAATGCCTGTCACTGTGACACTGTGACCAGCAGCTCTTAGCTTTTTGTTGGCTTTCTGCCATCCCTGCCATTTGTTTTCCTGCTCCTTTTCAGGAATTCGTTTTCATAAGACATCTGCAGGCAAACCTTTTCTGAGTCTTCCAATCCATTGGACTTCAGTAATGGCCTCTTATTTCAAGGGAAGAGGATTTTACAGAAATTATTTGAAACATCCAAAATGAATACAAGATGATGATACTTATCTTTAAAACAGCTTATCCAAAAGCCTTTATTTTTGCATTCATGTGGAGAGTTTTTATGTTAACTGAGCTGGTTTTGCTGCTTGAGGAGGTCATTCTGTGCCAGATTCCTGTCTGTGTACATTGTAACTCAACTGTTTTGGTTCTTATTGAGTCAGGACTGCTGTTCATATATGTGTTACTTAAAAACAAAAGGCTGAAGCATAAACTCACCAGATTTATTGTCATCAGCCATGCCTTCCATGTGACTGGACAGTTACATAGCTTTCTGACCCTCTTCTGATGCTTGGTGGGTAAGTGGCAGCTCACTGGCCCAGGCAGGATCACAAGCTCTTTATGCAATGTTTTTCAGCTGCTGTTGATAGTGTCTGTGCTTAAGCCTCACATACTCCAGTGTCATGGTTGTGATCATACTTTAATAAGTGATCAGACACCTGACTTCTCTCTTAGAAAGCATTTGGCCTGTCAGAAAAGGCTCATTCCCTTCTTAGGCAGCTGTGTGAGTGCTCAAGGGTTCTGTGTCCCATTGATTTGGAACATTTCTGAGGAGAGACGTGGGAGGATATCCTGAATACTGTCCAGATTGTGGTTACTCAAGGCTGATCTTTTAGTTCCAGATAAAACAAAAAAAGGTGCTAATAAATCTATTCTAGTCCTTAAGTCTCTTTAGCCTGCTTGTTACATACATTGATCTGTTGGATGTGCCTCTAATTAATTTTCTTCTAAATATTATTGTGTAGATCATGAAAGAAGTGATTGTGATTATGATTTCACTCTCCTGTTTAAAACAATTTTAGGTCCAGGGCATACTCTCTGTGCAGTTCAGTGACCAGTGAAATCTCAGTCCTCTTTTAAAGTTTCCAGCTTGTTGGACTGTAACAGATTTGTCTTCCCCATCTCAAATCCATGGCCCCCATGATGAATATGGATACTTTCAGGGTTAGAGGATGCCTGTTCATCGCCATTAAGGGATGCTCATCCTAATAGGGAGAAGTAGTCCTGGAAACTCAACAAGATACACCTGAATGACCTAATTTTGGGTAGAAGTCTAGATCCTTGTCTCTTGTGGAAACTTACTTCCAAGGTATCTTGGATTGTTGTCTGGATATTAGTGCAGAGCTCTCAGATATCACTTAGTTACCCAATAAATCTGTCATCTCACCCTGTTACCCATTAGTAGAAACAAGGACGTTTGCTGGTTCAAGCAGCCCTTCCCTGGTGCTGATAAATAACTGTCCTTCCTGGTCTGCTTCCTTTGTCATTGTTGCAGTGACACAAAAAAATATCTTGGAGTGTGTGAAAAATAAAGACTTGGTGTAACTCTCTTGTTGCTGTAACACAATAATGAAAAGACTGTGCGGGAGCAATTCATTACTCTTTTCCTTTCAAGCACTTAAAAGAAAAACAGAGCTGAAAATATTTCTTTGGGAGATACTGAAATACCTCATTAGTTCTTTCTTTTTATTGGCTATTGAGGTGACAATTCTGTAACAGGAATGAACGTGAGGATGAATTTTGCTTTGATTTATAGAAATGTGTTAATTTGAGCTGAATAGATCTTTTCAGATCTTAATATTTGTTATCTGTGGATCTTGTTTTGTAATACATAGTTTCTAGTTTTATTTTAGATAAAGGAATTCTAATGGAGACTATGTTAATTCTGTGCAGTATTGGAGGTGTTTTGGGGGAAATGAGTAGCTGAGATTCACTAATCTGTAATTTAAGTAATTTTTTTTCATTAAATGGAATAGTGTTCACTGCTTATTTAATAGTTATAGAATTGCATGTCAAGCTAAGACTGAAAAGTGCAGAGAAAATAATACGTATGTTTAATTAATTAAGTTAACCTTTATTCAAGTCTTTCCATTTCAGTGAGATGACAAGTTTGCACAATAGAATAGTGAAAATGGTCAGAATAGCTTTATATTAGCTCATTTTCTGAAGTGATCATTAAGTTTTTCTGTTGTTGTTCTGCAGCAAATGAATGGTGAGCTTTGTATACACTGGAATCTACTGAGGAGGTAACTCCTGTAGTGTTTTGGTCAAACACTAATGAAATTGCAGTTAGTTTTATGTTCAAGAAATACTGACTCCTGCATCATGGAACAGCTTTGTGTGTTCCTGGGTCACTCAAACCAGACTATTGATGAAGGTGGCAACTGTTGAAGATACAGCGAATAAGCTCGTTGCATTAAAGGAGAGAGCTGTGCACTCCTTTGATGGAATGAGATAATGTAGTTTTCTTTTAATATTTTGCAATTCTAAAGGAAAATGTGATTTCAGTATTGTAGACTACTTGTATTTCTAATTTAAGCAGTTCAGATCTGGAAGCCAGTCCAGTTCAGGAAAAATGCCTGAACTGGAGGTTGCAGGACTGGGGCCTTAGTAGGACCTCTTTTCTTCATAAAAGTCTTGCTGTTTGTAAAGAAAACTTCTTCTTGGAGAGGCTTGCAGATAATTTTTGTCTCCAAATCGATCTGTAGAGTTCACAGTTACTGTTTATTTTCATTCTCCAGTAACATTTTTCTTCATCTTCCCATGTCTGCACCTGTGTAGAACTTAGACTTCAGGTTTTCTAGTGTTGCTCTTGGCTTACTGTGTTTGTTTTAACTGTTCCTAATATTTTTCTGTTATCTGATAACCTGACAACTTGAACCTTACTAATTTGCTTTTCCCATCAACTTTTGGTATTCTTCATGTAGTTATGACTCATGTATACTTGTTCCAGTACTGACTTGTTTGGGGAAAGACTTAAATTAAAGAAAGAACCAGAGAGAATGCAGATTGGTCTTTTTTGGCCGGGTTGCAGCTGCTTTTTTCAACTTTATTTTATTTTTTGAGGAAATGTGTTTAAACATTTTTAAATGTGCTAGAAGAAGTATTACTCATGAAACCTAAACAAATTTTTATGGCTTCTTTTGGTAGGCATAAAAATCTGTGTTTGGATTGTACCTTTGCCTGACTTATTTTGTTAACTCAAGAGAATTTCATCTCTGCTTCACTCACAGTCTTTGTCTCTTTAACTTTTTAAAATCCTGGTGCAGATCTGTGTTCACCTTATTGTGGAAGAGGAAGGCAGGGGTATAGTTGAAAAATACTACAGATGGCAATAATAACGATTCTTGTTCCTCATTCAGAAAACTCATGATATGTTTCCACCTGTACTGCCATTACCATTAAACTGCAAACTGTGTCAGTAAAAAGAAATTAAAGAGGTAAAGGTCTCAGTATTTTTGTATGTTTTTAGTTCCTACATTGAAAAACAAAAGCAAGTCTAATATCTGATTTTTGGTCATCTTGCTTTATTTTTTTTAAATTTTTTTGTTAGAAACCTGTTTCATAGTGACTTTGAATACAAATAAAGTTCTAGCTTCTTTACCATGTAACAATAAACTTTTGAAAGCTTTAAAATTACTTCCAATGGAACTCTGGGAAACAAGTTCAGGGAAGCAGTGCTTTAAAGTAATATACTTTATAACTTTTATTCTATATCATATAGAGGAAAATATATAACTTTTAAACATGTTAAATATGTTCTACATGAAAGATTTTTCTCTATCTTATTAAGTAAAGGAGGGGATTTTTTTGGGTGGAAGATTCCATAGTTAAAGATGTAAACCAGCAATTTCTTGCTTCTATAGCACAACATAGTTCAGAGCTGAGATTAGAGAAACCCTGTAGAGTGGCTAATACTTGAGGGCATCCCCAACTAGAAAAGTATGTGAATTTAGGCATGGGAGGAAGGAAGGATCTGCTTTAAATTTAGTGTAGGGTCACTGAGTCTTAATGATAGATTAAACAAGGGAGGTGGAATAATGAATAGGGGTATGCAATGTGTAGCACTAATACCAGAAGTCCATGGTTTTCACTGGTTATTTAATGTCTTTTCCCATATGTTTCTGAATAGAGCAGGTTATGGCAGGGATGAGCTAAGGAATAGCTTTGTTAGTGAATTGTTAAATAGACTGAATTCTCTTTCTACAAATATATATGTATATAGGAGATCTGCTTGTTAATAGTAAAATTGGGCACCTTACATTAATATACCTTAAGTGTAGCAATATTAGTAACTGTATTTGTAATTGATGTGTGCATGTTGATATTCTTAAAACACATTGGTGAAGGTTTGTCTGCAATTCTTTTCCATTGTGAAACTAACAGCCATTATTTTGTTAAAGCAGAGATCAATTTCAAATTACTTCTGAATAATGTTGATATACAGAAAGACCTCAGAAGAAGTTTTGATTTGGTAGACATGAAAATGAAATGGAGGAAGTAGCCAGAAATGTTTTTGTTAGTAGAAATTTGACTGACAGCTCAATGAACATTGTTTTATAGTTTAACTTGAATTCAAAATAACATGAAAAGAATATCTATTCAAATGCAACCATGTCAAAGAATTTATTAAATTCAAAGTTAGAGTGACTGAGAAAGATGTCACAGTTTACTTTAGCGTTGACTTCCTACAGAGCTTTCACATAAGAGTCTGCCAACTACCTGATACCAGCAACGTAAGTGAACCAAGCAAGTCAGCACTTGAGTTATTGATGGGTTTCTGAACGATCCATCTTCTCTTTTTATGGTGATAATACCAGTGAGTCGTCAGAAAAAATGCACTTTGCACGTAATTTTTGCTTTGGGAAATTAATATAATGTGCAAGATCTTTTATATCTGTGGCTCATCTTTGTTTTTAGATGCACCTTGTGTGCTGGCCCTAGGAATAAAAGGGCTGCAGAGCGTGTCTGCTCGTTTTGCTTCACTAAGCAGCAGGTTTGCTGTGACTTTTGAGTGTAAAAGTGCTGGGAAGAGAGAAGTAAAACACTGAAGTTAGAGGTATTGGAGGATTTCTTTATGCGAAAGTACTTCACAACTCTCTGTATGACTGTGGTACTTGGCTTCACAAAATTCATAGATTGAACTATTTTTCATATGATGTGTAAATTCACAAATGCTTTGTAATTATTGACCATTTGCAAAAAATTGAATAGATTTTATGTTGTCTCTAGGAGCAAGAAAATATATTTTATTTTTAAAATAAACTCACAAAAGTTACTTTTATCGATTGTGTAGAGAACAAGTGAAAACACATGAGAAAATACTGATTTTGTGATGTTCCCTTTCTTAGACCAAAATTGGCAGGCTTATCACTTAAATTAAGGATTGCTGAAGCAAATGTGGTTTATGCATTTTTTAAGACTGAAACTGAATCAGTTTCTCTTTTGAAACGTAGTTGGGTAGGAGTGGAGGAAGGTACTGTTAGTGAAATGTGTTAAGGAGTGTATTTCTTGGTGTCACAGTCTGAGATTTGGGGAAGGCAGTAGGATTTCTTCTCTCATTGAACCAAAGAGAAAAGAAACTTTTAAGTGGGAGTTTATTGGTTGGGTTTTGGTTTTTTTCCCCTTTTCCACCTATATGTGTCTAAATGGTGCTCTTTACTATGATTGAATGCAGTAAGAATTGGACTTCCAGCTTCCATTCTTCTCCCTATTAGTTCCTAAAATGACCATTTGTTTTACCATTCATTGGTGTGATTACTTTTGAAACCCTTGAAAATTCCCAAGTATGGAAGTGACCAAAGACCAGTTTCTGTATTTATCATGCTTTGGCTGTTGCAAACCAGTTACTTTTTAAATGAAGATGAGGGTGTTTGACTAGAAGTATGTTGGTGTAAAACCTTTCTTTTGTTCAGAACATGACAGCTGTGAAAATGTAACAGATCTCCTTCCCACTGCAAGAGTCACATCGACTCTCTCTTTCATTTCCAGTGATAATTCAGACCCTAGGAATAATCTTTAGCATCCTGACTTTATCCAGGAGAGTCGCTGTGCTATAAATGAATATATGCACAAGTGATGTGGACAAGGTGGGACCAAGCCCGTGTAACAGGCATGGGGCTTTTTTCATACTTCCCAGCTTTAGTTCATATTCTACCATTTCCCAGTAGTGACAGTAGCCTCTGATAAGTCTGAGACATGGTAGGATGGACAGAATGTGTTTTCATACCAATTTTGAATAGCTTGGATCAAAGTTAATGCTCTTGGCACGTACTTAACTTCATGATCAGTAAGAATCAAGGTATCCTCGACGTTTCAGGACATAAAATCAACTGGAATTGGGACCTTGGGGGTAAAAATATTAGAAACTGTATTTACCCTTCATACTACAACTGAATGTTTTGCTGAAAGAGTAGATGCCTGTTGATGGTGATCTGGTAATAGATGCCTGAGGAGCAGTTGCCTGTTGTCTTTCATAATGTGCACAGAGGTGAGTTAAAAGTTTCCAGACAGCAGTGCTGTGTCATTTAGGTAACTAATAAGTGAAATTTTCTCAAATGACCATTTCTACTGAATGGAAAAACAAGCTGGGACTTCAAAATGTATCTTTTGTGTGTCAGTGCATGTGGAACAATCAAACAAGCAAACAAGCAAACAAGCAAACTTCAGGTATTATCAGCAGTTTTATTTTGTTAGTAGAAGTGTTTAAGGCGTTTTCAAATAAATTGGTAAAATTGTTTTGGCAGTAAGTCTTTGTTGTTTGATCTCTCTTAACCCTAATCACATCTTCCTTTCAATCTCTAATGTCACAGCTAGCTCACAATCTTAATTCTTTCATACCCCATTTCAGCCTCATGCTTGTGGGCTGCTAAAATGATTTTTTTTTAAATACTCATGTCTCTTGCCCCAATTTCTTAAGAATGTGTTTTCCCTGCTCCTTCTATAGGAGTTTGTTTCTTCTTTTAACCTTCCATTAAAAAAATCAAAGGGTCATGCAGTTTAAAGTTCAGAGGGGATTATCACAATTAGGTCTCCTAGGCACTACAAGCAATGAATAATAATAATTATGTGAGCTGAGCCTTTGCACCGTGCAGGCCATATAGCAGCATCCAGGAACTTCAGCGTCAAGTTCAGAAGATTGTACCTTGCATTTAGCAATAATGCTGCTCTGCAAGGATAGCTAATTTTAGGGATTTAAAGATGGACATCAGCACTGAGGTTTCTTTATTTTACAGAATTAAAGCATGCATGGATGCTGTCAGAAAACTGAGGCATTGAGAACTAAGCCCACATTTTCAAGACAGCCAGACAGCTGTATATAGAATTTTAGTATCTTGTATAATATAAAATTGTGTATGTACTTAACATTTGCCTCATGCTGCAGCCCATGAGAATGATCCAGGGCAGTGGCAAAAAGTAGTACCTGGTAGCTTGAAGAGAGCTCAGGTTAATTCTCAAAATTGTCTGGACAGGAAGTTGAGGATGGAAAAATATCTTGCTAAGTATTTGAGGGAACATCTCGTGTGCTTGGGGCATCCATCTTTTCAGATTTTGTTGTAGATGTGTATATATATATATATATGTATATACACACTTACATTTATATGTATTGCACGAGGCAGTCAGAAGTTCACACATCAGAAGATCCACTGAAGTTTAGTTGTAGTCTTGCTTTTATTTTCTGTTTCAAAATATTCAGGTTTTAACCAAAAATATACTAGTATTACCTAATGAACCATTTTATTGTAATGTTAAGATACACACTTGGCACAGATCCATTAAAAAAGGTCAAATTGCATCCAAGAAGGGTTGGTTTAAAAGAGGTTAAAACATGAGATAAAATTAATGAAATAGGGGATAATGAAGTATGAATAGTGGTGAAATCTATGAAAATAATTTATTCACAATGTTATTTCTATTGCTGAAAGGAAACTGCCAAACACTTCTTTGCAAAAATTTACAAAATGTAATGAATCTTAAATATCATTAGTTAATGAATTTTTAAATAACCTGGTGATTTCCAAACTGGATGAGCTTCTAGTAACTCCTAGTTGAGAGAAATTTCTAAATCATTTGAATAAGTGTTACAGCTCAGAAATACAGTTGCTCAATGAGGCTGTAAAGTGGGTAGGGGGTGTCATGGGAGGTGTGTCACAGCTGGAGAACAAGAGGACAGAGCACAGCCAGCTAGCTTGGGAAAAACCAGTTTATTTTCTGAATTTAGGACATTTAAAGTTTGCCAGTAGTATTTCATGTAAGTTATTTGGACTAGCTGTAGTCATCAAGAGTTTATATAAATGAAATCAAATTAATTGGTCTTTTTTTTGGATTTTGTTTGATGGCACCTTATGATGGATGTAAATCTGGGGGAATGGGGCTGTAAGTGCTTAGCTGGGGAGTAAAGAATCCATATTCCTTTCTGGAAGTGGTGCTGGTTCCTCATATTTGGTACCTTATTTTCCTAAATGAGATGTTTTTACTAAATTGCTTTGGTGAATCATCTCTCTGTTAAGGTTACTGTCTGCTTACAGATTCTTTCTCCTGAAAGTTTTCCTCCCTCTGCCATTTTAAAATACATGACGGCCAAGTAATACATTAACTTTGGATTTACTTATCCAGCCACTTTATCTGTCAAAGTAGTTACCAGTTTCTCCTCGCCTCATCTCTCAAACTGAATGTAGTGTTTACATTAAAATATTCATTTAATCCCTGGGTACATGAAGTTCTTACTCCACCTTTCCAACCATGAGAGGGAAAATTCATGTACTTCAATCTCTCTTCTAAATACTGAAATGAAAGAATTGGAATAATCAGAAAATACATTTGCTCTGTGTTTAATATGATATCATCTTCTTAGTTTGAACTCTTATCAGCAAAATATCAGTAAAAGATTGCACATTATTTTCCAGATCTAAGTTAATTTGAACAATTTCACCAAGCTTTTTAATGAAGATACTGGCAGAGTACTTATTGAATGCTACAGTACAATGCAACCCATTTTTGACATAGTTTAAACTGGGTTTATTTGGGTTCAAACACTGTTCCATGCACTTTAAAGTTGGATGCATTAGTGGCGTTTCTGTACATAAAATGTGTTTAATTGTGGAAAAATGGTGCACAAAAACCTGGCATAAAATTTTCTATTGGTTTTGTGTGTGTGTGTTGTAAGTCACTGATGAATTCTGCTTTGTATGTGGCTGAAGTACAATGGACATTCAGGTTGTCTTAGGGCCCTTTGGGAAGGCCTGAAATTGCATATTGTTTTTAATTTGAAAATGAAACAGTTGTAAGAGAGGGAAGAGAATACTATTTTCATGAGCTATGCACGTTTTGGTGCTTTTATTTCTTTCAGTTTTATTTGTCATACTAGAATAAGCAAGTTAGGTATCTTGGACATTGAATTAAAATCAATTATATTAGAATATAATGCATTCCTGTTGTGCATTAAACAAGAAACAAGATTTCAAAGCTTTAGCCTACTAAACAGGAAAACTTAATTAATGCAGACCTGAATATTTTCAGAGATATTAAATCAAAAATAGTAATTTGAAGGAAGAGATATGAAATAAAAAATTAATTAGAAAATGTATTTTTGTAAAGCACACAGTGGAGTTCCTGTGTATTTTATAAAAGTGCTGAATCATAACTGACTTTTGGCTGATAGGCTTGGGCAGGTGAGGTTTCCTTTTGCATTCAATATAGATTTTAAATATTTACATTGGAAGTGTATTTTTTCCTTTAGACTACAACAGAGTGAATTGAGTATGTGTGAATGTAAATAGCATGGTGAGTCTTCCTTAGAGAGTTTCAGTGGTATAAAATTTGCGAGAAGCAGATGCTGTTATTTAAAAACAGCCCAATTCTGACATCTTAATTCATTAATTGGAATCATTCTGTAATTTAAACTTCAGTCAGCTGCTACAAGAGGAGGCAGGTTATCATTTGATGTCTTTAGAATTGCACTATTATTTCTAATGTAAAGCTTACAGTAAAATTAAAATTTGATGATTTAAAGAACCTTTGTTTCTTATGCTTTAGTATAGTTTATTATATTATATATTGGAAAGACAAGAATGCAGACAAAATTTCAAGTGGAGCAGATTTATAACCTTTCCCTTAAATGAGTCTTGGATACAGTAATCTGAGAGTTCTGGTTTGGGTGTTAATGTTAGTGGTGGTTCACACAGTGCACTACTTTACTGTATATGAATATATCCTATCTGTGGGTAGCTGGCTAAAAATGACTTTTAAAGTTAAGAAATTCAGAACTTCTTTCTCTCTAGTTTTGCATCTTTGTGTTTTTAATAATTCTTGTTAGTCCACAGTTAACTGAAATCACCCTTTTATCTGACCAATTTTTTTCATAGCTGTTGATAACATAGTTATCTTTTCAAATTCACCATTTTATCGTCTTTGGTGCTTCTCTGTGCTTAGAAACTTGGTTGATTCTGCCCCTGCTTCCCATCTATTCCTGCCAGATTCCCACTGCTCTTTGCTATCTGTTGGAATTTTGCCAGGCAGAGATGTTAAATGCTTTCATCTATAATCTCTAAGCCTATCACTTTAGCTGGGTTTGTCTCCTTTCTTTCCATCTTTCTTCACTGAAATGCTTCTGCTTACTTTGGAATTCTTCTTGGCACTGCCCCACCTGTATCTTTGCTGTCTCTGAGAAATTTTGGTTCCTTGTCTTGGCTTCTTCCCTGTTACAATGTCAAAGTCAAGATTTCCACTGTACCATCAGTGCCCCATTCAACCTTGGACTGTCTGCATCTGATCTCATTTCCCTGCGTCCCCCAACTCACATTCCACATTCCTCACAGTCCTCTGACTTTATTGCTCCTTTTGTCTGCCTTTCATGCACTCATTTTTGCACTGTCTTTCATGCTGCCTATGTGCCTGGAACAGTCTTTAGCATCTCAGCCAATTTACAGCTTTGCATAAATTATATTTAATAATAAGACTAACAAAAGTTCATTATGTACATTATTTCACTTAACTTTGTACCTGCATAAGCGGAAAACAGCCTGAGGGAAACCACTGTTAAACTTTGTTGTGATTTGTTGTGATTCAAAGATACAGATTCAGGCATGACAGTTCTTTGATGATTCAGCATAAATTTAATTTTTTTAGTCATTTAGTAAGTGTTAGATTTTTGTTTTTTGACAGTAGGTTTCAGATTTTTATCCTCCAGAGATGAGAAAATAGCTACTTAATCCTGCTAAGTGCAATCACCACAAGGTCGTTGTCATTGCATTACCTGGTGCAGACTTTTTTTTGCCCTGTGGTACATTTTACTTCACTTTATCCTTACTAATATGAATGTGGAAGGACTTTGAATGTTGGTTTAGCTTCATATCTGCAAACAAAGTGTATCTTTTGTGTTTAACCTTGCTTTTGAAGCAACATATTAGTCTGTTTAAAGAAACCAGTGAAAGATAGAAAGGTAACTCTACCTCTATCTGGGAAGTTTTCTGAGTGTGTTGGCTACTTTGACATAAGGGTTTTCTTAAAATATTAAAAGTTGTTTAATATTTTAACTGCCTTCAAAAACCAGTGAAAATGAGCTGAATGTAAAACTTCATGTGGTTTTCCAGCACCAATGTATAGCTGCAAGGCAGGGAATTCTGCAGGAATTATATATCATTTTCCAAGTAAGACTGCTTCTGAAATACATGGGCTATTTTTCTTTTCTGTTTAAACGATTGTATTGATACTGTTTACAGCTGAGTAGTGAAACCAAATAGATGTGCCTTTAATTTGTTTTTAAATGATCTCTTATATTCTGGAGATGATAATCTGAAGGGTGGCTGCCATAGTAATGTGCCAGTCACCATGGCATTTGAACATTATGAAAAGACATTCTGAGCTGCACAAAGACAATGCCACCGATTCCTATTTCAAACTGATCAAAAGTGGGGGACCAAAAAGTTTGCCAATAAATGTAGCTCAGTGGATGGCACTGCAATTTAGAGTTTGCTTTACACAATAAAGATTTTGGTCCTCTCAATGCCAAGTGAATTTATAAGTAAAATCCTTAACACAGACTTTGTCCATTTACTGTGCTAACTTTTTTCAGTTGTGTGAAGAGTGTGGCTGTAGCTATTTATTGGCCCAGTGAAGGAGCAGTTTATGGTTATGCTTTATATGAATCTTTAGAACTTTTTTCCTCCTCATGGAGTTTTTCACTTTAAACTGAAATTCAGTCAGTTAATGAAGAAAAGGGTTTTTCTATACTCAACTGGTAAATATTCTAATCTCTAAAACATTTTACAGTCTGCTTTCGTAATAGTGCTCTAATTATCAAAGAAACCAAAACTCAAATCATTATCTAAAAGCAAGCTTATTTTATCTTAAATAATTGATTGTGGCTTGTTGTTTGGAAGAGGACTACTTTGGCATGAATTCCAAATCCAGTTATGATCTTAACTGCAAGCAGTTTGTTTAATCAAACATTACTCTAATCAGTCTTACATGGTCCCCTACCCAGCCAGGCCTGCCTATAACAACTGATTTATTCTGCGACGAGTTGCTCAACAGATGTCATTCTGGTAGAATAATGCAGCAGAATACTTGTGCGTTGGCTAAAATTACTTCAACTTTGATCACTTTTGTCCAGCACATCAGTCTGGCATTGTGCTTTATACCAACATAACACTTTACCCCAAGCATGCCTTTCAAGCTTAGAATAGCAGAGGAATGTTATTGAATTCAGTGCAGTTACAGATGAGTTAATGAAAGAAGGGAAATACTGTTTTTTTCATAATGCCTTTCTGTTGTGCTTTGGAATTAAAAGGGAATTTGAGGAATGTGACTTCCGAGTTATTTATTTTTACTTCTGAAGGCTTTTTGAAAACAATATTATGTAGTCCTATTGATCCCGTGTTTCTGTAAATAAGTTTCACTTGTTATTTAAAAATAGCGCACTTTACAGTTTTATATTGTGAAAATAATATTATTTCTGGTGTGTAACTGGAAAATAAATATTTCACAGGGACAGTTTATCCTGGTTTTTAATGCAAGAAAACTAAACCAGCAAGAACTGTGTTCTCGTGATCACACACAGATCAGGATTGTTACATTTTGGGCTGTTGTGGGGTCAGTATGAAGCAACATTTCTTTACAAAGCCATCAGGGACACTATGAGGAAGCAATAAAATGAAGTCCACTTGAATTGCTAACAGATACTTCAGTATTCTATGTCTTAAAACCCCAGTGTTCTTATTTCAGTTTTTTTTAGTTACAATATAGTTGTAATTTTTTTTTTTTTAATTGAAGCATAGTTACCAGGTCAGTCTCCCTGTAAAAACTCCTGAACAAAACCAATATTAGCATAAAGGTTATCATGTGTACATGTAATTTACCAGTTTTAGGAAAAAATGGAGAGATATCTTAATGATTCTAAAACATGCAGTGAATGCAAAGCTGAGCTAAAAATCTGTGCTGAAGTGTCCAGGTAAGAAACCCACATGGCCTAACTTTCATTCTTTAGTGAGATACAGACTCAAGAGTTGGAAGTATTGTATCTTACTCTTGGAGAATAAGTTGAAGCTTTTCTTTCCCACCCACCTGTGCAGAATATTTATGTTCATAAAGCTTTAAACTGATACTTTGGAAATTATTATCTGCATAGCCTATATATTAAATCTATCCAGAAATATGACACAGTGCTTCACAGTTTTTCCCGAGGGGCACTTTATTAGCATGAAGTAACTGCTAATATTAAAAATAATGAGAAAGAGCAACAGTAATTGAATGGAAGATCTGAAAATACAGTGAGAGCACCGTACTTTGTGTTGGATCTCAATATGCCCTGAATTTTCTCAGTTGTGGGTATTTGTTGGCAACCTCGTGGCTGTGCCATGAAGAATCTTTTGAAGAATGTTGCCCAAATCAACATTTGTGAGGAAGACTATGTGTGGAAATCGCTGTCGTGTTCCTCACCCTCCTTAGATTATCTTACAGTGATTAGAACAATTATTTAACTGCTTAATGTCTGCACGTGTATTCTTCATCCATTTATTGTTGTGCAGAATTTAAAAGTAAGGATCCATGGAGCATTTGTGTCTAAAGATGATCCAGGGAAAGAGTTTTGGTGCTACTTCATTATGCAGAAATATTTTTAGATGAGTATTTATTGCCAGATGTTTCATATACATCCTGTACTAAAAATAAATGACAGATTTTAGAGGGAGCATATGTACATTCCATATGTTTGTATTACTTTACCATGGAGTCAAACTTCAGCTGTGCTTCAGTGCTTAAGAAATGTCCAGTACTGATTAATAGGTAGGATCAAATGGTATAAAATCTCTCTTTTATTGTATTATCTTCCTAAGAATTGTAGTTTAGAATTGTCTTTCATTCATTTCTGGAATATGAAACCTTTATCTATATGGATTATGTTAGCATTTACCACTTTGGCAAATTTCAGCTTTCTTTCTGATTTTTGCAAACTGTTTTTCTCTTCAGAAGAAGTTGTTAACTCAGGGTAAGGCTAGACTGCAGGCAAGGTGCTAGCTCAAAGATCTTTTTCTGCTGACAGCTATAATATGATAAATATAATTTTTTTCAGTTCATGTAACTTTTAGTAATTCTCATAGCAGAAGTTAGAGCACAATTAATTGTTGTTTGTTTCCTGTTGACAAGTGAACAAGTGAAATCTAAAGAAGGCATCAAAAGACAGGTTTTGGAGTAGCCTTGTCATTTGCTTTAAGTCAAATATTATCCATCTGCCTTAATATCTTTTGATTTAAAGGGTTCTTGTGTCTGTTAGTGTTGGACTGTGCAGCCTTCTCAGAGCCAAGACCAGGATGCAGAATGTGTGACTTGCTCAGATATTTTGCCTAGAGAATGGTCATACCAAATATTATTAAGAAGTATCGAACCTTTGAGAATGTTTTTCTGGATGCATTTTAGGTGGTTGGGATCTGTCTAGACTTGTGAAAATGTGGGAGGGCCTTGTATTCCCACACAGCAGTTTTATGAAAGGCAAACCAGAAAAAGACCAGGTTGGATGGGGCTCTGAGCAACGTGGTGTAGTGGAAGGTGTCTCTGCCCAGGCCAGGGGGTTGGAATGAGAGAGTCTTTAAGGTTCCTTCCAACCCAGACCATTCTGTGATTTCTATGAAAAGCCGCCATGGCTCACTGGAAGATTTTGTTGTGTACAACTATGGTCCAGCTGAGCAATATCTGTACATTATTTGTGCAGTCTTCATGTTCAGGTGTAAGACATTGTTCAGAATTTAAGATACCTCTTTCCATCCTAAGTACCAAAATATATCTTTCTGCGATTTAAATAATTGTTTATCACAAAACTTCCAATAAAGCTTTTCTATCTGTGGTAATGTTTTCACAGAAGGAGAGTTTGTAACTCTTGTATTTTGCAGTATTCTTCCTATATTCGAAATTTTCAACTCTTTCTTCTTTTTCCCCTCCCTTCCTTCTGTTAAACATCATGTGAGATGATTAACAGTAGTGACTTTGAATTTAATAGCATGGGAAAAGAGTTGATGTAAAAATTAGTTATTTAGCATTTTGTTAATAAATACTTGAAATGTGTTGTCTTAATTGAAAATGTGCTTATTAATTAATATATTCGGGTTTAATATAATAATTTTTATTTTTGGATCCCATTTAAGAAATTTATGCAAAACCAGTTGTATTTCTGATTTGATTAGGTTTTCACCCAATATTTTCAAGTGAAAATTAACTAGCAAAAGATGCAGCATAATTTTTATTATTACCTTCTGTTTCCCTTAACTTTTTTTCATTGCTTTGTAATACTTTTTACTTGGAAATTTTCTGTCACGAATTTTTTTTTGCACTTTTAAAATGCTGAAGTAATAATGAATCATTTTGAATGGTAATTTTTAGATTTTAATTTTTTTTTCCTTTAACACAGTTTCTTGAGTTGCTTTTTGCTGTATTTTGTAGAAACCTGCTGACCACATCTGAATCTAAGAGCGTTGAAGGAACCCGTTTTACAATAACCTGAAAAAATAAAAAACTTGGGGCTGTGATGAAAACAATGCAGTTTGGCTGCCTTTTTTAGAGCAAGTTGTGATTTATCTTTATTTTGTTTCCAGGTAAAGAGGAATGTGTATGACCTGACCAGTATCCCTGTCCGCCACCAGCTGTGGGAGGGTTGGCCTTCGTCTGCCACAGATGACTCGGTGAGCTCCCTTTGCTTCTCATGTCATTCCTTCCTACTACAAATGCCTGGTTTTACATGGATTTTTGATTGGAATCACTCAGTAGCGTTTACTGTCTCCTATGCAGTACCTTAACATTACAGACACTTCAGAGTTTTGTCTTGGAGGATAAAAATGCTCAAGATTTGGATGAGTGAAGCATGTAGAAATGATTCCTGTATGTCAGATTCAGTGCATGTTGTAGACAAGAAGGAGACGTGTTCTAGGCTGGAGCAAAGCTGTGCAGCATTTTGGAAGTTGAAGTCTGTTGAGTGATTGAACTTCAGGAAAAAAGACCTGTATTTTATTTGTGCTCTGAGTACACATCTAGGTATTTTTCACACAGTGCATTAGTTCACCCAGTTCATGCTTAAGCCTCTGCCTGGCTTCAGAGCAGGAGATGTTCCTGCTGAAATCAGTGAGGAGTCACCACTGGGAACAGAATCACTGACTGAGAGCTGCCCACAAATTCATGAAATTGTGGAACTTACCTGCAGTATCCCATTAAATACTAGATTTGCTTCCTTATGTGGTCGTTCTTACAGTGTGTTTTACAGCATGTCTTTCAGTTTTGTTCAGATAATTTTCTTCTGCTAGCATGTTCCCAATGCCAGCTAGTGAGGTCTGCCTTTCTTTAGAAAAAACCCCAACCAAACCACTAAAAAAATGCCTAAAAGGCTGCAATAATTATGTAGTTATGTTGTATCTAGATTCTGTGACCTGAGAAAATGTAGAAAAATTAAGTATTTAATTGAACCTGAGTGTTCTACAAAGTGAAATGGATTTGGAGTTTACTTTCTTACATATTGCCATTATCTGCCATGCATTACTTTCCTGTCCATTTCGACTCTCATCTTTTAAAGGGAGAACTGCTGTTTGAATATGACTGCTCCTTTTTTTGCTCTGGGTAAAGGATTTATGCCAATTTAAAAAAAAAAGGCAAAAGCTGTCTGAATTTCCAATGTACTTGTAAAATATATCTGTGGCAGTGTTTGCAGAAACAGTATTTCAGTTTGAGAAAGGTGGGTAAATCTCTGTCCATGTATTCAAGAGCATATCTGAGCCAATAGATGTAAGGTCTGAAGTAACAGCATGGTGTCATGTGGTAATTACAGTCTTTGAAATGTGGATCCATTTTAACATTTTATTAGTTTACATTAGCCCAAAAGGAATTGGAAACTCAACACTTCTAATCTGTTTTCCCACAGCTGTTAGGTTTTCACATATTTTTCCTCTCCTTTTCTTTTGAATAGGATACCTCACATATGTAAAACCCATGAATCTGCTTTAAGTCTGTTTTCACAAGTGACATTGTTGCAGGTGAATTTTTCCCCTTTTCATCTTTAATGAAATTGGTGAATGTTGAGTCATCTGCTCTGAAGCAGAGGAGTCCTCAAAGCTCACGGCTCGAGTCTGGTGGAGCTGGAACTTGTCAGCTGTGTAAACAGATTTGAATGTGTTGCCAACAAAAATATAATTAATTTCTGTCTAAAATTAGAGGCCACAGCTTACTATTTATAAAGATTTAATGATAGCAATGACTAGCTATGCTTCTGTGATCTGAACTTTTTTATTCCAAATTAGAAATACTCGGTAATAATTACTTTAGTAATTAATTATGATCTCTTGAGTTCAGTGGCAAATTTTTAAGATCACTTTTTCCGTCGTGAGTTTTTAATTTGCTGTCTTGTAGGGTACCCCATTGCAATTAAGGAGTTAAAGAAAGACTTGATTAAAATACTTTTTCATTTGCATGTTATGCAGCATAAGAAATACTTTGTAATACCACAGGAGGTTTTTTCAGTGCAGTTCTCGTTAACCTTTGGCTTAGCAAACAGGACAACTAAATAGACTTGGCATAATTGGATTCCTGTATCATCTTGAGTCTCTTATGAACCTGCCAGACTACAGTCTTCTGACATTATCAGGAAATTTAGTGGAGTCAATAGTAATTTAAAACATTGTTGCTTCGTCTCCCTTCAGAGTTAAGATATGTTCTCTGCTTGTACTATCTAATGGAATATGGGATACTGTATGAATTGTCAATAACTCTTTCAGATCCTTTTGCACACTTTCACCAGGGAAATGGGTATCAAAACCTCCCCATGCAGGAGAATGTTTTCATGCTGTGACAGTTTGATTGTGGGAAACAAGGCATACACAGGCCGTGCAAATCTCATTTCACTGTTCGGCAAGGACAAGTTTTAGCTTTTATGGTGCCTGAATAACTTTAATGCCACAAATTATATCTGTTCTGCTCATTAAAGTTCAAAGTAAATGTACGAGTTTTAACTCATTCTTTTTTTTTTAATGCATTTACGTAAGTAAAACTTTAATATATTCAAAATGTTAATTTGTCTATTTTTGTGTATATATCATCAAGTGATATAGTGAAGTCTTGAAAATAATCCCAGAAAATAAAAAATCCTAATTATAATTTACTTTAAATACATTCACAATATGTTCTCAATTTTTGTTTTAGATTTTGTAACAATCTTAGCATTGCAGAGTTTGTAAAATGAGAACCATGCCAGGATAATTTAGTAAAATTTCTGAAATTTATTCGAATTTTTTTTGCTTTATTGGCTGAACTTCTAGACTTTTACTGCTAGTTACCTCTAGTGTCAAGTGGAATGAGCAATATTCAAATATGTGTTCACTGTAAAAAAAAATCTGACATCCGTTGTAGGTGATATTTTAGTTACAGTTTTTACATGGAAGCATTGTGATGTTATTTATACATATGGGTGACTTTTTGGATGTTAGTTTTGCATGTGTATGTTTGAGGTAAAACTCTTTTTCCCCCATGAGGTCGCTGGTTTTTGACTTGTTTCAGTAAAATGAGTTGCTGTCAGTCATATTTCTGTGGTTTTTTGGTAGAGTAGAACAACATCCAATAGAGGAAGAAGGAGAGAGGTTGCTTTCGTGCTGCTTTTTGTTCTTAGTATTTAAGCTACAGATTTTTTTCTTAATTAGTTCATTATTTTAAGTCATTTCAGTGCAGCAGTGAGAAATCCTGCGTCTTTGTAAGTAACGACAGTGAGCTTGTCAAAATGGAATATATTTCTGCATTAAAAAGGTGCAGAAGTTCTAGGGTGAGGTTTGAGGAGGGGAAGGGGAGGCAGACAAAGGCAGAAGATGAAGTGCCCGGTGTTGTAACTGTGCCCAGGCACACAGATCCCATCCAGGGGAACTCAGCATCCTTCTGCCTCTTCCCAAAGCAGGGCCCTTGGTCAAGACCTTGAATCCTCATTTCACATCAAGTAACTCTGCTTCTTCATGGTGCAGATGAGCCATTGGATATCTGCTTGGGCAGAAGCAGGTCCACACTGACAGGTTACTCAGCTGAGGTGCTGAACAGTTGCATTTCAGGCAGGACAAATGTGTTGCCCCTGACACGTTGAGGGTGTGCATCATCCCATGGGAGCACAACCACCTTTATCCCCTGTGAACAT